>OX454419.1:12944424-14352645 GCA_949715475.1 Microchrysa polita
GGGTTTTTTCACGATTTTGACCCTGTTCCGCAACGAAATTTTGGTGGGAAGCTCCGGATTCGTGCTCAGCACCCCAAAAAACATAAGAAAAAAAAAAATTTGTCTCCACCACATTTTGCAATCTGATGTACTAGGTTTATCACGTAGTAACTACACTATATCGCAATTTTGAAAATTTTATTAAATAAAAATGAAAATACAGTTTTGATAATGATAAAGAACCAATAAACTAAAAATATGAACTAATGATTAAATGGGTCTGTTTGATGAAAATTGTCTCGTGAAATCGGAAAAAATAGTTAAAAGGCATTATTCCACAGTGAGAAACATCATTTCGAAATATAAAAGTTGCCAAAAACTGGACAACCTAAAAAACTTAACTGTAAAAGTTACAGCAAAATGGTTCGAGGACACATGAAACTACTCGGAAATTACCTTTGCAATGACATAAAATAAAATGGGATATTATCATTTTATGACATTTACATTTTTTACTGTAAGAAATGCTAGTTGAGCCAGCATAATTTAGGGAAATATTCTTAACAAAATAAAGTTGATGTTTATACCATGTTTTGTATAATTGAGTTGCTCCGACCAAGGACACGCCTGATTCGCCTACTAGAATTTGTTCAAGTCGACACGTCGATAGCTCCTCCCCAGGGGGAAGAGAGGTGGTAAATTTTGGCTGAACGTCAAGACAGAGTCCCTTTATACTCTCCACCAAAAACTAGTTCAATAGGATGAAAACTACGGTTATCTCCGGTTCAAAGGGACGTAACATATTTTACAGTAGATATTCAAAAATCGTGTCTAAAACAGCCAACATGACATAACAAATCGGCAATAAAAGTAGCCTGGGGTTCTATGGGGTTATGATTCTTACATATTAGCAATCTTGAGACTTTCTGGAATAATATAGCATAAACAGACTCTTGGAGGCACGTGGAGGTAGTTGTTAAAACTCAATGTGAAAAATCCAGGTAGGGACAATTTGACCTTCAATGATCAAAATTAAATTAAATTTTTTTTCCAAATTTTGTTTTTTACTTTTTTATGCTAACATATTTATTATAACCTAAATATTGAAAATAAAATCATGAAACAAAGTTTTATGCGAATTTATAGTCAGCGTTTTCATTGAAACTTGATTATAGAAAAAGGGGCTTAAACTGCAAAATCAATTCTCTACACTTTGATAGCCGCAGATTTCTTACTGATAGATAGATAGATAAACGTTTTATTTGCTATTCAAAATTCACAATTATTTATAAAGTAGTTTTTTAAAAACGATTATGGCGTGGCATATTGCCGTCTGCCCGGTTCGATTGACTAAATTCATTAGCTACATTCAAATGTTTACATTTAGCATATTCATTTGATTCATTTTTTCATAATTAGATATGTACATAATCTTATACAATAGTAATATAATATTAAATTATTAAATTAAATAATTGATTGAGCTCATTACATACATTCGTTTACTTTTCGGTGTCGATATTTCAGCGCTATGTTGCAGCACTCGTATAAATCATCCCAGTTGGATCCGTTTAATAACTCTTCGACTTCATGATCATTCAGGGCATTTTTACCGAAACATGATCTTCTAATTTCCTTTAGAATTGAGCATACTCCTATAAAGTGACGCGTGTCCTCTCTGGTGTTTAGGTTACAAAGATCGCAGGTTATCGGTAAATCATTTCGATGCGGTATATAGTTAGCTTTGAAGATCGTCGAAATCTTGTGCGTACTGTAGCCGTTTTGGAAATACGTATTGTGCTGAAGCTCTTGGTTTAGTTTTACGTAAATTTCCCGATGAAGTGACGCCACTGCATCTTCCTTCGTTTTCGTCACTTCAAAGTGTATCGCATCGTTAACAAATCTTCGGAGCAAGTGGCATGTCTCGTGGTCCCCGTTCCAATTTACTTCGACTCCCTATTTCGCTCGCCAGAGTTTGTAATTCCGCAAAAAATCCACTATTGTTGGCCACACAATATTTCATCAACATTTTCGGCATCCTGTAGTCCCTTAAGGCTGCAACCTTTATGATGTAGTTAATATGAATTTGCAACGTTTCAACAAATAACGGTTTCAGCCCAGTCTCTCGTAGAAGCATGTAGTTGGGGCTTTTACGGGAAGATGGAAAGTGCGCTTCAAATAGTACCGTTGTAGTTTCTCAACTTCATCGTACTTATTCCCACCCCATACTTGCGCACCATATAAAACCACTGACTTCGATACTGCTTTGTAGATATTATATTTAACCGTGTGACATAAGTCAGGATTATGGAAACAGTTCTTCCAAATCGAGTTCATCGCCTATTTAGCCTCATTGAGTTTCTTCTCAAGATGATAATTAAAGTTCAGATTGCTGGTAATGTGAACGCCGAGGTACTTATAGCTCTTAACGACTTCGATCACCCTTCCGTCAAAAGTCCACTTCTCATTTCGTGTCAGCATATGCGGCTTCTTAAACGCCATCACTTTCGATTTTTGCAGGTTCACCGTCAACTTCCATTGCTTGCAATACTCCTCAATATGGTTAATCATACTTTGCAAATCTCTCGGTGATTTGGCGAAAAACACCATATCGTCCGCGTAAAATAGTCCTTTGAGCGTTGTTCCAAAAGCATCTACACCACCAGGCATACCGTCCAATATGTCGTCCACATACGTCGCAAATGCATCCGGACTTATGACACACCCCTGACGCACTCCTGCATTTGTACCGAATTTCGATGACATTCGGAACCCGTTCCATATTATGGCTGTGGTATCCTCATATAACTGTTCCAAGGTATATCCAAACTTGTACGACATTCCATGGTTGTACAACTTATAAAAAAGAGACGGGCGATCGATAGTGTCGAAAGCGGACTTGAAATCCACAAAGAAAACATATAGTCTGCGCCCTTGATTCAAGTACAACTGTGCCAAATTGTACAAAACAAAGACATGGTCATTCGTGAAGTGTCCTGGACGAAATCCCGCTTGATTCTCTGATAAAATTTGACGTTCGTTTAACCACCTAGCAAATCTTGCTTGTAAAATGGTGGTGAAAATTTTTCCCGACACATTTAGAAAAGAGATGCCTCTAGGTTTGTTCCAAAAACCGGGATCCCGGTACAAAACCGGTGTTCACTTGGTACCGGACCCGATATTCTAAAGTACCGATATCCCGTTTTTTTGGTACCGAGTTTAAAAAAACCGACCGACGAGTCGGTTTTTTGGTATCGAGTTAAAAAGAACGATTCATTTCAACCATTAGCCGGGTTTTCAGGTTTTTTTGGTACCGGTTTTTAAGCCGGTAATTAAAAAAAACGAGTCAGGGAAACCGCTTGTGGTACCGGGTATTGAAAAAAAACGAAACCCGGTACTGAAATCTCGGTATCGAACAGGCCTAGATGCCTCGATACGATGCAGGGTCATTGACATTTCCGGCTTTAAACAGAGGAAAAATCACCGCCTCCCGGAATTCCTCTATAATATCTCCCTGATCGAAAATACGATTAAACTCCGTACATAGAATATCGAGAAGCTGTTCAGTCCCGTACTTGTAAAATTCAACGGGAATTCTGTCGGTTCCTGGAGCCTTTTTATCTTTGCACTTGTGCAAAGCCAAACGTATCTCCTCCTTCGATATAACCGCATTCAGCCCTTACTCGTTCCATCTGGGCCCCGCATATTGTATGGCGTTTTCTTCACTCGTACTTTGTAAGTTCCTTTTCAAGTGAACCTCCAGCATGTCAACATCGATTTCTGCTCCGATAGTGTAGGCATCGGCACCATTGATGCAATTTTCCAGAATTCCTTGGAATTCGTACATGTTGTCAGTTTTGCTGCTTGCGCTTGGTAAAATTGCCGTTTCTTTAATCTGCATAGTTGCTTAAATTTTTGATTGGCCTGTACATACAGAAGGCGTGACACAGAATTGTTGGCTCTTCGAAAGATTCTCAATAAGGCAAAAGAGTGCTTCCTCATCTTATCACATTCACTGTCATACCAGGCCTGTTTGAATGGTCTCTTATACTTTTCTGTCTTCTTGGCACTCATTGTGATAACTCTAGCTAGATCATTCAAACTGACACTCGCAATCTGTGCTGGTTTCGCTCCAACTTTGCTTTATACTCACTCGCATATTTATCTCTCCAGACTATTTGCGGCAACATCTCCATTGACTTAGCGCTTGTTAGATTTCTTACTGTGAAAGATCGGTTCGATGATTTTTGAAAAAAGAAAGTTCAAAATGTTTACTATGCGATACTACTACGGCCCCACTGTGCGTCGGGCATTAAATGCTAATGGCTTGCATGGACAAGCCCCAAGGAAGAAGAGGAGACATTATGCAAAAAAGTTTGGAAATTGTGGAAATGACTTCTGGCTGTCCTATTTAGCGATGAAATCAAATTTCAGATTTTTGGCGCTAAAAAAGGCTAAAAAATTTGGCGAAAAAAGAATTCCGAGTTTGAAAAAAAACGTTACATCGACCGTAAAGCATGGGGGAGGTTCAGTTATGGTGTGGGGGTGTATGTCGGCGGCAGGGGTAGGAAATCTCGTGTTCATAGATAGCACTATGAAAAAGGAGCAATATTTATCAATATTGCAGGAAAATTGTGCTCCTAGTACCCAAAAACTCGAGTTACCTAGGACGTGGATCTTTCAACAGGACAATTATCCGAAACACACCTCCCGTCTGAAAAAGAATGGCTCGATCATCCTCCTCAGTCTCCACACCTGAATCCCATTGAACATTTTTGGGAAATTTTGGATCAGCGTGTGCCATTACTTTTGATTCTTAAAAATAGCACCATTTTCATATTTTTATTTGCGATTTCTTAATTACTGTTCGAATTCTTATGAAAATTTTATAATTTATTTACAATTAAATAAAGCTTTGATTTGAGACATCAAACTCTTTTCAATTCTTAAAACTTATAGATATACTTTGATTCAAAAGTCATATCTCAAAGTGATTCTCACAGTACATATGTATGTATGGCAATATAGCAGATACTTAGAATCTGAGTGTTTCAATAATGCTTAGGTTTTTTTTTTGTTAGTTAGTAGTTGTTGTTGTAGCGATTCAAGAGATTTTTTTCTCTTGAATCGAAGGGGGTCTTGGCAGCTCTTGGCCGTTTTTAGCAACGGGTAGCTCCGGGACGATTTAAATCGAAGAACCGGCTGCCGTAGGAGCATTTTATGGACAACACAAACATCCATGGGTCACAGTGGGATTCGAACCCACGCACCGGCAACTCAGAGATAGACATCTCTGCCACTGAGCTACCGAATGCCCCAATGTTATTATTAGTTAGTTAGTTGTTAGTTATTAGTTGTGTGTGCGTGTCTGGTTTTATTTACTAAAACGTTGAGTAACTAAATTAATGGATAATTATATTCTTTAGGTGTCAAGAACCCACGTGCATCATACGCCAAAATAGACATTTCTAAAAAAGGTAAGAAAATCAAGCCAGTGGGTTCAAGTTTGTAGAGCATAAAGGTTTGTTATTGCAATATAATCTAGTCACACTATTTCACATTAATGTTGGAGGAATACCCTTATTTTTTTTTTCTCTCTATCAATTCTATTTGTAAATTCCATAACAGGGAAAACACTTACATATCTTTCATCTACACAACATTCACATGCACACCACAAAATTTTACTATACTACTACTATGTGTTGGTAATATCCATGCACCATTATTTATGGGTTAGTTTACTAGGTCCTATATGGTAGTCCTATGGTTATCGCCGTATAATGTGAAGAAATTAAAACGCCACGAGAAGCACGGGCGGGCATACTAATAAAAGCGCTAATATCTCTTCGACACATCCAATTAAACACAAGGACATCCATTTCAGAATTTTTTTATTTGGTGTTTTGAATATTTTATTGGTTTACTCATGATTTAATTTCAACATGCGAACAACGACACTAAAAAGATTTCCCTCATTATTTTTCATGCCCCCAAACATTCGGAAAATTATTGTTTGTCTATCAATACAGTCATAATCATTTATTTTTGATCACTTTTCAGAATTCATCATCGCCACCTTGCGCAACATTCAAATCTACTTCAGTCAATTCGCAAATGAAATCGAAGAATCCATCAAAACATTCCGCACACCGATCGAGAAGAAACTCCGCGAATTCGTCAAAATCGAATCGTACAACAAAGATCTTTCCTATTTCTCAATGAAAAGCAATGTCGCTCGCGTACATCGTAATCTAAATAAATTCCTTAAAGAATTCGAAGCATTGCTACGCGGCAAAATCTCCCCCGTGTTCAAGCAAAAGGAAAACTTCTCGGCCGAATACAATTTAGAGAACGACAAAGGCATCAATTTGCGCTACGAGCCTCGCCACAAATACTACATGTTGGATGCCAAAAACTTTGTAGCTCCACAAAAGCTGAAAAATATTTACCAAGAACTTCCGGACGATGTGATGGGATCAACGACACTTTTGGCCAAATGTGATAAGTTTTTCGCGACATCACGAACAATCGTGCGAGACACGATTCAAAATACACAACTTCCGGCGATGATTAACAGTTTAGACTCGTTGCTCGCTGATCAAATTGAAACGTGCGAGTATTTGCGGAATTTGGAAGTAGATCGATCGCAAGAGCGGCCCAAGCAAAAGGCCCAGGCCAAACATATTTTGTCGCAAAAGAAGAAAGGACTTTCGGATCTATACAAGACGCTAGCCAATCTGGGCATTAGCTACAAGACGGGACTGATGGAGCTGTCATTGAAGTCGGACTTCACCGATTTCAGCATTCCACCGTTCTGCGTTAAAACTATGCTGGCAACTTCGAAAGGACGAAAACTAGATCAGAATTTGATCTATTTGAATGACAATTTGGACTTGTACTATGCCAAGTGTGTGTTCAAAATGAAACTGCTGCAGAATGTTATGCTGACGCCCAATGCCGAAATGGGTCCTATGAATATTGATCGAATGAAAGGCTTTTCGATAGATTTGTTCCTTTTGGTTCAGAATCAGCGCAAGGGAATCAGCGAATCTATCAAGAATCTATATGATTTGTCGAAAGCGATTGTAGACATCGAAGCGCTGCTTGGATGTACCAAGACCGATCAAAATTTGGAGAATCGATTCTGTTTTGAGAAGCTCGATCGTGAATATAACTTTTTCAAGAATTCGCTTTGTGAAATTCTGAGCATTCTTGATCAGTACACACTTCTGTTCAAGTGCTTGCCACACTGTGAAAGTCCCGAGAACACTGTCCTCGTTGATCCAAGCTACAAAAATTTGGCCATCTGTAATGCGGAGAAGCACGGCGAAATTCTGAACAAGCTAAATAAGATTACCTCAGACATTCGTAAGGTTTTGAACGAGATGGTGGCAAACTTCGAAGTGGAATTCCTCAGTGCGATTTATCTGAAAAATGTACGAACGCAATATGAACAAATTTTGGATCGAA
Organism: Microchrysa polita; assembly: GCA_949715475.1. Lineage (NCBI taxonomy): Eukaryota > Metazoa > Arthropoda > Insecta > Diptera > Stratiomyidae > Microchrysa > Microchrysa polita. Next base: position 12,951,877 of record OX454419.1, read on the forward strand.
TCGAGTCGCTGCGAAATGAAATAAATGGGTCAGACTCTTCCGATTTGCCTATCGTCCAACCTTTGAATGACTTATTGAACGGAATCCAGGAGTTGGAGTTTGAGCAAGACTTTGACAATACCTCAGCGAAGGAAAATGTCGACAACGAAATTGAGAACACTGTCCATGCGGTGCTTATCGCATTGCAGAAAGTCTATAAGAAATACAAACCAACAGAGGAGGCAGCGCCACTTAACACTTCCAAAGACGATAAGGACAAGTCAACTGACAAAGACACCGAAGACGATCATCCGATTTACGAAAATCACCTCAAGGAAAAGATTCACAATAACATCGTCTCAGACATTGCCGATTTACGTGTTCAGGACATATTTAAAAAGCTGTCCAATATCCTTTCGACCGTTAAATATTCCGGATCGACTGACGAAAAACTCAACCACGCCCACATGCTGGCCACAATTCAACCGATTCTCGACCAATTCAAACTGATGGCCGAGTTCTATCTATTCCAACAGTTGGGAGAGCATAAAGTGTCAGCAAAAATGCTCTCAATTATGCTGACAGTTTTCATTGAACTCGGCACAAAAGGTTTCTGCGTTCCGCCGGACCTCATGCAAGACGAAGAAGAGGGCGAAGAGAAACAAGAGGGTAAGCAGGGTGAAGGATTCGGACTTGAAGACGGAACTGGTGAGAATGATGTTTCCGATAAGATCGAGTCGGAAGATCAGTTGGACGATGCCAAGCGACCTGAAGATCGTAAGGATAAAGACGAAAAAGACAATACCGATTGCAAAGAGGAGAAAGGAATAGATATGAGTGAAGATTTCGAGGCTAACATGCAAGATGTCGAGAAGAAGGATGACGAGGATAGTGACGATGACGAGAAGAGTGACGATGAGCATGATAAACAGATGGGCGAAACAGAGGCTGGTGCTGAGAAATTGGACGATCAGATTTGGGGATCTGATGACGAAAAGGAGGAGGAAGAGGACGAGAATGATATGAGCGAGGAAGAAGATGGTGGTGGAAAGCAGGATGAAGAAGATAAGCACAATGATTTATCCGGTGCGGATAAAGATAGCAAGACACAAGAGGGCAAGGACGAACAGGCCGATGGACTGGACGCCACAAATGATAATGACGACAAAAACAACGACAAGAAAAAACAAAATGAAATTGACAACATGAAAGATCCTCAAGAGCCGGACGAGGAGCAAGTCAATCCCTATCACAATGAGTTGGAAGAACCGCCCGAACCCGAAGACTTGGATATGGGTGACTGTAACATTGACGAGGAGAATGGTAAAGATGAAGGAGAGAATGAAACGGAAAATCCATTTGAAATAGACAAAATGAAGGAAGGCATGGACGTTGACGAAGAAGAAGGCCAAGATGAGGACCAGAATGAGACTGAAGATAAGAAAAATGATGACAGTGAAGATGACATTGATGACGATTCGGAACCCGAGCCTGAAGTCGGTGACGGCACAAAAACTGACACTGAAAAAAATCCTGACGAAGAAAAGCAAGAGGAGGACGAACAACCAGAAGATTTGGCAGAATCGAAAGACGATCAGCCGGCTGAAGATCTTGAACAGAATGAGAATGAGGAGAAGAAAGATGAAAAGGCTAATGATGATGAGGAGTACTCTGAATCAAAGGATCAATCCACTAAAGAGGAAAATGTTCATTCGGTTCAAGATAAGGATACGAAGGGTTCCAACGATCAAGTCGTGGAGCAAAGTAATGCCGAGCAAGATTCAAATATGGATGCACAAGATACGGGCGAGGAGAAGGAAAATATTGGGCAGGCTGAAAATGATGTAAGTATTGGATGCGGGTAGTCTTCTTTTGATTGTTCACTTAATTCCTGTTTTTTATGTATTATTCCAGGCGACGGAAGGCGGACATCAAGGTGTGGCCGATACTAAAGAGATGTCATCTGATAAAACTCAAGAGGAACGTGATACAAGAGATAGAAAGAAGGGCAATGTCAACGAAGAGAGGACTTTGGGTAAGTTGGTTAATATTTAGCAACGAATTTTGCTAGAACATTCACTACTGCTAAATTAGAGCACCAGGTCACAAAATTGTCGTGGGAAACGTGGCCGCGATTGAGCTGGCTAGGCAAGTATTTTTCTCCTAAAACTTTCGTGATCTAGATTGAGCATTGGCGAAAACCATCGTATGAGATTTGTCACGATCAAACGTCTAAATTGCCAGCCTTGTGCCAATGCATGAAAATCAATGGGTTAAATAAAACACCTCAACAAACTGTATGTTCGGATACAGATTTCCCTTATATCTTAAGGACATTGAGTCCACCAATTACTTCCTGTGCGCTGGTTATGCGGTCCCGTGCTTTTTCTTGCAGAAGTTTCAGCGTGCAGTCATGTGGGAGCTCCAACTAAGACTCCTTTACTGGTTGCTGGTTGCGTCTACCAAAATATGCGATTCGAGCTGGTTGTGTCTACCAAAATATGCGATTCGAGGCACAAATTAATCGTTAGAGTTTCGTGCAAATGTTAAATGTCAAAAACCTTTAACGTCTCATTTTTTTCTGTTCTGGAACCACCTATATTATACTGAATTCTTGCAAGAGGTGCCGACGCTACGGTCTTGTAAACGTACTTCAAACAATTTCTAGTGTTCAGCCTCTCAGAGAGTTTCAATGGTAATTACATCTTCTCTGGCGTACAGTTCAACGGCTGACATCCGGAGTGGAAATTAGTCATACCGAAACCGGCGTGCATAATTCAGGTGGATCGGAACCGTCAGCGCCTCGCCAACGGACTCCCATGTCAGCTCAGATCCGTGGCGACGATGCTCACCTTTCTTATTGTTTTGTTTTTTGCTCGTGGGAAGAAAACAAATTAATTGCAAATTGTGGAAATTAATTCTAGCAATACCGGATATTTGAGCGGTGGTGGATTTGACCATACCCTCTTAGCAATCACTCTAACTCGATTGAGATTGCCCACTGCCTTAACTCCACAATATTGTTTAAAGCAGCAGCGTTGGCTAATAGCTACTTTGAATAATGTCGCTAATAAGCTAAGGCTGAATATACTAAGTCAATTTTGTTGCAGTAATTTTCCTTTCTAATTGTTATGCAGCCCCAAAAGCCTCCGTCTGTACAAGTGCCGCTAGCTACAGCTACAGGCGTTTTCAATTTTATATGTTGCGAACAATTTTAAACTCCGAAAAAATCGGGCTTATCGGTTTATCGGCTGCCTCACGCCTACGCCTACGCGATGCAGTCCGTAGTTTTGCAATAATTGTGTACGCCCAACTAATGGTGTTGTTGACAACTGTAAAATTTAATACCATTGATCATTGGCTTGAGAGAAAATCCTGTGCCTCCTGGAATCCCATTTTGGCATTTGCTTGGGCTTTTGATCCTTGTGCTGATGGGTGAATAGCTGTGGATCACTTAACTGGCCTTTAGTCATTGTTTATTCGATATGAGTATACGCACAATTACTATTGCTGCAATCGCAAGAGATGAAGCTTTATTTGCGTCGCACTGATGACAATAATTAGCTTTCTTTTCGTTTTTCAGTCATCGAAGTTTCAGCATTCGGAAGCTTTATGTTGTTGCTGACGCACTGAGGATGCATTGGGATCCAGTGCCTAGCTCCTTGATTGAAAATTTCTGTTCAACGAAAAAAACAGACTGAAAAATCAGTGAAAATCTGAGCAATCTCTTTTTGATGTATTTTTTTACCTGAAAGTAGCTATATCAATGAGTCCAGCTAAGTTCCGACCTATATCTTATAGATTCGAGCGTCTTAAGCATTTGCCAAAGCGGCGGTGTTGCGCCTCATGATGTGAACCACCTGTTAACGTGATCCGCTCCACCCACTAAATTCATTCCGAGGGCGCTATGGGACAACCCGATTGGTGCAGCTGCTACGTTGCTACGTGTCGTCGCTTGATATGACTACAAATCCATGATATTGTATATGATATTGCACAAATGGGGACCAAGCATTGACGTTCTTCTTTGTTCCATCACTAGTACTAGTAATTTGAAATGTAGCTCGTGTAGTGTAGTCGCAGAGATTCTTCGTCCATATCTCTCTAGTTCCTGTCAACCCCTTGTGGGGCATAGGGCATTAACTACGCCTACTCTCCACCTCGTTCTGTTTTGCGCCAACGGCGCTAGCTGCGACCATGTAAGATTTAGCGTTTTCGCCTCGCTTGTTACCGATCTTCTCCATGTGTTCCTTGGCCGTCCAACACGGCGTCTTGCTCCGGAATCCTGTGGATTCCAGTTCAGGGCCTTTTTTGCGGTGTTATTGGGCCCTCTTCGGAAGGTGTGACCTATCCATTGCCACTTAAGTCTTTTGATCGAAGTGCCTATCCTTTCTTGGCCAGTTATAGTGAGGAGATCCTCGTTCGAAATGATCTCCGGCCAACGAATATGTAGGATGCGCCGTGGACACTGATTTACAAAAGTTTGCAACTTATCAGTAATCTCTTTAGTCACCTTCCAGTTTGAACAGCCATATAGCAGTACGGATTTCACATTGGAATGGAAGACTCGAAGTTTGGTGCGTCTGGAAATATTGTTGTTTAGCCAGAAAGGAGTCAAATTGAAGAAAGCCGCCCTAGCCTTGTTTATCCGTGATTTGACATCAGCATCTGCTGTAACTACGCTCCCGAGATAGCAGAATTCATCAACTTTTTCGACTGCCTGTCCCGAAGTACAAATTCCGCTTTGCCCCACCCCCTGGATATGTGCTCAAGAACTTAGTCTTGTCAGCATTGATTTTCAGCCCCGCATTACGACTTGCGCAATTTAGAGCTTCTGTCATTTGAGCGACATCATCCGTATTAGTTGATAGAAGACAAATGTCGTCAGCGTAGTCAAGATGTTGAAGGTGATCAAACAATTTCCATCTGATACCTTTGTTACGATGTAATTGAAGTGCGGAGCCGAGTACATCACTAATGACAATAAGGAAGAGAATAGGTGACAAAATACAGCCTTGCCTCACTCCACTGTGCACCTCAAAAGGATCTGAAAGCTTGCCCTTATGCAAGACGTGACATTGGGCTCCATTGTAGGATTCCTTAATGATGGAGATTATCTTATCTGGAATATTTCGTCTTCGTAAGGCATCCCAGATGTACTGACGATCAACACTATCGAAGGCTTTTTCAAAGTCGATGAACATGAGATGTAATGGGGATCTCCACTCCGCGGATTGCTCGATGATAATACGGAGGGTGTTAATGTGGTCCCTACAGGAAAACCCTTCGCGAAAGCCAGCCTGTTCTCTTGTGTGCTGAGATAACTACGTGGAGTCGCTAATAAATGATCTCCTACCGCGATCCAATCGTCCTAAAATTTCTTCGCCACATGAAATAAATGAATCCTTAGCGACTTTCCATCTATCTTCAATTGTCGGATTCTCATTTGGTGGTGGTGCATTAGCTTTTTCGTGCAAAGCGGTGGAGAACGCACGCTTGGTTGATGGAATTTTGAGCTTCTGCACATTATACCTAGGGCAAATATTTGCACGGTTAGGACGCTGGATTGCTGCCGTTCGTAAGCGCATTTTTGCGATGACAAGATGGTGGTCACTGCCAATATCAGCACCACGTTTCGCCCTAACGTCCAGGACACAGTTTCTCCACGTTTTGGAAACAGCAATATGGTCTATCTGGTTCTCAGTTCTGCCATTTGGAGAAGTCCTGGTTGATAAGTGGCAATCTTTGTGTTTAAACAGAGTCCCACCAATGACGAGCTGACGAGAGTTACAAAACTCTATAAACATCTCGCCATTCTGGTTTCTGTCGGCTAACCCATGCTTTCCCATAAGATGTTCCAATCTGGTTATCTGGTTATCTGACCCGACTTTAGCGTTGAGATCCCCCATTATGATTTTAATGTCACCTCTGGGAGCCCTATCAAAGGTGTCGCCAAGTCGTTAGTATCAGCTTGATCAGCTGGTTCGGTTGGTGCGTAGCACTGAATTATCGTGATATTTCGTACTCTGGATTTGAATCGGGCGGTGATAATACGGTCGGAAACTGGTTTCCAATCGATAAGGGATCGACGTGCATCCCTTGTCAAGAGGATTCCGACGCCTGCCTGCCGAGGAGCATTTTGGTCATCATTTCCAGAGTACAATAAAACAGTATGAGAGCTTGGTGATAAAGTCGCTCCTGATCCGAGCCATCTTGTTTCGCTCAGTCCTAATATAGCGATGTTATACGCGGTCATTTCCCGTTCGACTTCAGTGAGTCTCATGTTGTTGCACTCGCCCCACATCGTTCGAACGTTCCAAAACCCAATCGTGGTCCGTTGTTTATAGCCAAAAGTCGTTGCCGAAGAATCAGTCCGAGGTATCCGAGGCTCGTTAAATGTTTCGAGTGTAAAGAAAATTTCAAGTACGCGGGTTACAAGCCTACGTACCCTATCCCTCAAGTCGCCTTTTACGACAAGCCGGGAACGCTTTGGCATAATTCTAACCCCAAAAAACACAGGGGTCAATTTTTTGTTAAGTTTCGTACATATCTGAACCCTTGAGCGCACAAAACAGAGTCACTGCGCGCACAATTGTAGAGATATGTTCGAAACTCAGGAGAGTTTTATTCTCTCCTGTCCCTTTAGTCGCCTCTTACGACACGTCGGGAAAGACGGAGGCACTATTCTTGACCCGCGCCACAGGGCGAATTCGAATACCTTTTCTTATTTTTATTTGCCCAATTATCAAGCGAGTCCCTTTTCTTCACTAATTCACTAACAATTTTCCGTTAAACAGTTTGCAGCTTGGAAAATGATGCTTGCCGTCGAATTGGGTCCATCAATTCCAATAAGGATCTTCAGGGATACCTCGTTGTTGCACTGAGACTCATTTTGGCTCCTTGCTAGCGCACTGTAACCGAATGATGCCCGCAGTTTGGGAACCGAGATTATCGCTGTTCATCATCATCATCAATGTGGCACGATAGCCCGACGTCGGGCCTTGGCCGCCTGAATCGTTGACCTCCAATTGTCACGGTTACGTGACCTTGTCCTCCAGTTTCGGAAGCCCAGCAGCTGGTGGGTGGTCTTCACCTACGGACTTCTCCCAGCGAGCTCTCGGTCGTATACGCAACCTCGCTCCGTCAATTCGTTGTGCGTTCATAACTTTCTTTGGCATGCGATTGTCGTCCATCCGTTGTACATGCCCCGCCCATTGCAGACGTTGAAGTTTCACGATTTTCGATACTTCCAGCTCATCGTACAATTGATACAACTCATGGTTGTATCGGATACGCCATTGGTCTAGCTCGCGAACGGCCCCGAAAATTCGCCGAAGGACCTTTCGTTCGAATCGGTCTAGCAAAATTTCGGAGGCTTGGGTAAGGGTCCATGTTTCGCAGCCATAACATAGCACGGGTCGGATGATCGTTTTGTACACGCGGAGCTTCGTGTTCCTGTGCGCAAGTTTCGAATTAATTATAGGGAGGACCGAGAAATATGTCTTATTGGCTAGTTGTATCCGTCGCTTAATTTCGTCGGTTTCGTTGGCGTCCTTTGATAAATTACAACCCAGATAGTTGAAGTTGTCTACATACTCGATATTAAGGTCCCCCACTGTGATGCTTGAATTTGCTGGCGTCCTTGTTTTCGATTGCATCATGGCCTTTGTTTTGCTTTCGTTGATATGTAGTCCAACTTCCTTTGCGGCGTTATTGAGGTTATGCAGGAGGCTTTCTGCATCATCCAACCTTCGAGACATGATGTTGATATCGTCGGCGTACGCTACTAATTGAGTCGACTTGATGAGTAGCGTTCCGCTGCTGTCCATATTCATGGCTCGAATTACATACTCTAAAGCCAGGTTGAAGAGCGTCGGCGCCAGCCCGTCGCCCTGCTTGAGTCCAGTACGAGTTTCAAATAGGTCAGTGAGTCGGTTCTGCACTTTGACCTGCGAGACGGTATTAGTCATCGTCATCCTTGTGAGTCGCACTAACTTTGCCGGTATACCAAAGTTCAGCATAATGTTGTACAGTACACTTCGGTCGATACTGTCGTATGCCTGCTTGAAGTCGACAAAGATTTGGTATACGTCGATGTTAAATTCCCAGCACTTTTGGAGTAGTAGCTTCACTGTGAAAAGCTGATCGGTCGTTGAACGACCAGGTCTGAAGCCGCCTTGATACTCGTCAATGATTTGTTCTGCGTACGGATTGATTCTATTTTCAAGAATTTTTGATAAAATCTTATAGGCCGTACAAACTAATGATATGCCCCTGTAATTCTCACACTTCAGCTTGTCACCCTTTTTGTGGATTGGGCAGATTATGCTTTTGCGCCAATCTTCGGGGATTACCTCGTCGTTCCATATTTTCAGCAGTAGCACATGTACAGCGTTGGTCAGGCACGTTCCACCATGCTTCAGCAGTTCTGCTGGGATCTCGTCAGCGCCGGGCGCTTTATTATTTTGGAGCGACTGTATGGCAAGACTCACCTCCTCTACTGTTGGGGGTAGAACGGGAGGGCCTGGTTCGGCTAACTGCTCAAGAGCTAGCTCCGCGGGGGATGTTGATGATGCATTGAGGAGCTCTTCAAAATGCGAGGCCCATCGTTTGTTGACGCTTTCGATGTCGCTGATGATGTTACCATCCTTGTCCTTACATAGGCTTGTCCTGGGTTGATATCCGTTCTTGATATTATTTATAAGTTTGTACTAACAGCTTGTGTGCGCAAACAGAAAATGCACAAAATAAAAAAACTGACGCGACGCTCCAATATTGGATCTAGGCCGCGATTTTTTCCGGATCGACAAGCGTGCATGAAGCTCCTCTCTCTAGTTGGATTGAACAAGCCTTATGACTTCCGTTTATTATGATTTTAATTTTTTCTAGTAGCAAAAAGTGTGCCTCTAGATTTTCCAGCGTGTTTTGTACGCACAGTGATATGTGACGACCTCGAAAATTATTTTTTTAGGTTTATTATTGAAAAAAAAAAAACAATTTGAAGCATTTCTGTTTGACATGCTATCTATCACCGGACACAATGTTGCTACTTAAACACTGCAGAGAGCCAAAAACCTACAAAATCGGGGAATTGATTCCCGGAACGAGCACTTCTTTAATTTCCAGCAACAAATTGCTTTTTTGTGACTGTGTGTGGCATAATTAAATTACTCCCTCACAACCAATTATCTGCGTAATTTTGTAGAATCCCACTTTTTAATTCTTCTCCTTAAATCTATTCAAAAACAATAAAAAATTAACCAAAAATCATATTTCAGGCAAAGAAGACAAAAGTCAAATTCAACAACTCAAAACTGTCGACAAACTGAAAGAAGATGATCCCGAAAATGGTGCGGAATCCGACGACAAACCCCCTGAAAAATCCGATGAATATCAACACGTTCGTGAAGCTAAAGATACAGACAAGACAACATTGGATAACGCAACTGAAGATCAGTCCAAGCAAATTCAACATCTTGAAGACGAGGACGAAAAAATGCAAGATGAGACTGAGGAAGCATCAAATGAACTGATGGATGCTGAGGAGGAGACAGTGGAAGAAGATAATTCAAAAGACATAGCCGAAATGGAACCAGAAAAAATGGATACAAACTCCAATAAGCCGTCGAAGAAATCGGAGAAGACAAATGAAGTTTGTGAAACGACGGAGCAGATGGAAGTTGAGGGTGAATTGACTGAAACGCATTTTGTTCCTAGAGAGGATATGACGACGTCGCATTGCAAGTAAGTACACAACGGCTAAAAAAAAATTAAAGCCAGCAGTTTTTCGTAGTATTGTGGCAACAATATGTAGATATTACCCAAAGTCACATATTGTGAGAAACAGTATAGTAACAAGTTGATTTGATTTTTTCACCGTATATTACTTGTCTTCCATACCACAAATTCGTTTAAAAATATTCCATCAATAGTTCTTACTTTCTTTCTTTAAAATTAAAGCTACATGGATTCAACTCATGTTTTTAGTCCTCTTTCTGACAGAAATCAAAATATTTTTAACGCATTTTTTCCACTTTCCAGCAAAGACCTGCTTCGCGACGCGACATCCATCCAGGAACCATCAACAGCCGACGAACTGCAGCTACGAAAAATGTATCAAGACGATTTACTGTCCAAGAAACCCATTCTCGCCCAAACCGAAGATCACGAACTCTGGCAGTCGATTTCCCATAAAATGTCTACAAATGCCCGCGAATTGTGCGAACAGCTACGCCTCATCTTAGAACCGACTAAATGCACTCGTCTCAAGGGCGATTATCGTACCGGTCGTCGTATCAATATGCGAAAGATCATTCCGTACATTGCCTCACAATTCCGCAAAGATAAAATCTGGTTGCGTCGCACAAAACCATCCCAGCGTGATTATAAAATCACCATTGCTATTGATGATTCGAAATCAATGCATCACAATAATTCAAAACAATTGACGCTGGAAGCAATCTCGTTGGTATCGCAGGCGTTGACTCTGTTGGAGAGTGGTAAATTGAGTATTGTATCGTTCGGTGAATCGCCACATGTTCTGTTGCATCATACCGAGCAATTTGATGGACCGAAATTGGTGCAAGGACTCGAATTTGCTCAGAATCAAAGTAAAATTGCCGAACTGATGGACTTTATCCGGACGGCGAGTTTGGAGGAGGGTATGAGTTCGGATAATAAGATTTTTGAGAATTTGTTGCTGGTCATAAGCGATGGACGGAACATATTCAGTGAGGGCGAGCAGAAGGTAAAGAATGCGATAAAATTGGCACGTTTGCAGCGAATATTTATTGTATATGTGATAATTGATAATCCGGAGAATAAGGTGAGTCTAGTTCATTTTTAATTAATTTAATAGTAATACAAGTTGAGTTAAAACATTTTTCTGTGTTCTATGCTACGCTTGTTTATCGATCTCATGTGTGTCAAACCGTAATTCGAATTTTCCTTTATTAACATTTAAAGACAATCTAATTATAATAACATTATCAAATATCTCAAACTTCCTTTTTTACAGCATTCTATTCTGGACATTCGAATGCCACAATTTTCCAGTGATCGAAAGAGCATTACAATGCGATCGTATCTGGATACGTTCCCCTTCCCATATTATGTAATTGTAAGAGATCTTGGACAATTGCCGATAGTACTTAGCGAGGCTATGCGACAATGGTTCGAATTAGTGAATAGTGAACAATAAGTTTTAATTTAGTTTGTAAGTATGTAAATATGAATTAAACATTATGTTAATAAATATAAATGATTGATTTTGTATTCAAATTTGAGGAAGGTCTCCCAGTCAAATCATTCATATGTTAGTGCCTTTAACTAAAAACAGCGCTGACATCAAGTATTCTCTCGAAGACAGTATTTTACCTCGATGGCAGAGACCTAAGTGCATCCAAAGTTTAATTTTAATTCACATCCGTCACTGAGATATTTAAGCCTTTTACGAGATGTGGTGTATAGAAAAATGTTTAAGAATGACTCTAAAAGCTAACTGATGAAAGTGGGCACTACTCCTGACATTTATTTTAAATTTCAGTTTTCATTATCACATTTCCCAATGTTTTAATCAAATTCATCACCACTTTAATCAGCTATCGTAATTCATTCCCGTTTCGCCAGGTCTTCTTCTCTGTACCGTAACCCCTATTGGGGCATGGTGCGTTCACTCAGCAGGCTACTTCGAGTCAACGTTACATTGCATATAGAGTTTCGGATTGTATATAATGTTGCAAGCACTATATATTACCTGGACCACGTCGAGATTCAATCTCCGGACCTCTACATTACTAGCATCGTAGAGTGCGACTCAACCAAGTGAGCCACAGAGCGGGTCTACCAACAAAAAATTCAAATGGAAACAGATTTCAACTCTTATTTCCTCTTTTCAGCTCACTGGCCGGCGAAACGTGTGTATTTACTTTTGCAGAAAATTTGTTTAAAATAAAAGGATGGGCGTTCAGTTAAAAATGTTCAATTCCAATTTCTGAAAAAAAGGCAAAGGGTAAGAAAAGGTCCTGGACGTCTCATACAGCTCTCAGATAATGAAAAATGGAGTGTCTAATATGAGATCGTTTTGAGACCATAACTGGTTACTTTTTGATATGCATGTCCCCAGGGAGACCCTTAAACCCCCATCAAACTACATACAATTGTAGATTAGCAGAAACTCAAGAGAGCTATTTAAGGCCAAACTTTCAATTTACAGCGAAACCTTCGATAAGCTCAGTAAAAGAGTTGGGGAAAGAAGTTGATGACCTTTATACGAGAAAGCCACAGAAGTTGCTTTTAAAAATGCATGTCTCATTAAATGTAGCATAAAACAAGCTCTACATCTACTCGGGAAGTTCTCAATATCTGTAATGTAAAAGATAGAAAATTTTTAAATAGAGGAGAACCTGAAGACCTGTAAACTCGGTCTAATTTTTTTCAATTGTCAGAACAGGCGGTGCTTGCGGCATCGTGGAGACCAGTGGGATCTGTAAATATAAAATTTAGCACAGTGTGAGTGAGTACACATACACAAATTATGGATGACCAGGACCAATAATAATAAATGAATACCTAAGTGTTGTGAATATTATATTTAAGATAGGAGGAGCTCCATCGCTATCTTACACGAAACAAGTATATACCAACAAGTGGGGGAGAATCCATCCCACGAGTGGAGCACATATATACAACGTTTCACATCTAGCAGTACATCCCGACAAAGGGAGGAGATCCATCCCGCAAGTGGAGACCGATGTACAAACTAGAACTGGGAGGAGATCCATCACCAGATTCCACGATAATCACAACACTTAAACAAATTCAATGTTCAAATATGTACATCAAAACAAAAGGACTTATCCCTGGACATCCACATAAAATACTTCACACACACATAGTGCACCATGCAAAACACACCAAATACTCAGTAAGTTTATACAAACTTACATCCAAACAAAAGATTCCAGACACAACACAAAATTCGAGAACACTAAACTACTGCACTGTACAAAGATAAACCACCAACTGAAATATCAGTTCCGCTAGATCTGTACATGCATCATGCGTCTCTTATCAATTTTGTCAAGTATTGTAAACAAATACAATACAAAGTGATCAAACACGATACAGCGTATGTGCTGAGAAAAAGCCTTTGTTACAGTAACGAACATGAATTCTGGCAGCCATATAAAAACTTCCTGAAAATTTGGACGATTTCTGCCTGCCAATCTTGAGACAATGGCTGCATTCAGCGAACGAAAAATGTAGCAGGAAAGTGCTCTTCCAATTAGATTCTCATTCCGCATGAGGGTTTTTAAGTTTTTAAGAAATAGATCGGTGGCGGGCAATTCTTGTAGCATTTCCAGTGGTTTTCCAGTGAATTTCGTTCGCTGAATGCACTCAATGGCATTAGATTCTTATTGCGCATGAGAGCTTGTCAGCGGAGTAAGAGAGCGGTGGCGGGTAATTCTTGTAGCATATCCAGTCAATTTCGTTCGCTGAATGCAGCCAATGTGAAGTATTTGTAAGTATCGGTCCAAAACGCATTCGCGTCGATCCTTACACCACGTTAACATTGGAAGCGATGCATCCGTAAAGAAGCGAAAAGTTTCTCATCGCAAAAAAAAATAGCAATTAAATGGGAACCAGCTTGTAACATTCATACTGCTTGCGATGGGTTGTGCGATTAGGAACTTTTCCATGACGAAAAAGTGTGCTTTTCAGCAGATGGAATGCGCATTGCCGTCGATGAAATCATCTACTAGCGACATGAGAGATACGATTTGTGTTTGGAATGGCGTGTTGTATGTACACTGCGCGACAAATGCTTAGGTTCACTCATATTTCCTTCCATGAAGCGGTAAAATAAAAGCTTACCGGTTCAAGAAATGTTATTTTCGGAACTATTAAATATCACAAACAAAATTAATGGACTGAATCCCCACAGGACATTTTCCTTAAATTACAGTAATTTATTTCATTCAAAGAGTCAATTTCCAGTGCGACAATTGCTTAGGTTCAGGGACGATTTTACCGTTTTACATAATGTTTTCGCTGACAAATATTTCAGAAAAGTATGAAAGAGGATAAATACGAAAAAACAAGAGCATTTTTTGTAATTTAATAGTGTGTATTTCCGCCATTTTTATTTGTAATTTCATAAAGCCTTCGAGGTAGGTAATCGTATAATGAATGCAGCAAGGGTATCGGTATTTTAGAACAAGCTGTCTTAATTCCATGAATTACCTCTTGTTTAGAGTCGTATTGTTTACCACTACTGTAAACCTCCCGAACCAGCCACCTCCAAATGTTTAATGCCAGGGGAGATGGGCACCCAGTCTAACAAAGTCACATTTTCCTTCTCAATAAACGATTTAATCACCCTCGCTGTATGAATTGGGGCAAGATCATGTTGCAATATCCAAGGATAGCCTCCGTACATGACATTTATCTTAGGGATTTCCTCTTCTAAGAGCTGTTTATAAGATGAACCCGTTTGGTGACCTCGTAGGATGACAAAGTCGAAAGTTCCATGATATGATATGGCTCCCCGTACCATAACGGGACCTATTCGGGAGTGATGGTGTGACAGGTACAGGTACTTCCTAATATGATAATAGTCATGCTCTGTGGCCCTGATCGTTCGGTGGCCACTCTGTGATATAGAGACTCATAGAGAAACGAGTTTCCAAACTCGGCACGATTCTTCGCAAGTTTATTATCCAGAAGAAGATGATAAGAGATATTCTTATCATAGAATAATGCGACTAGGAAGTGGTACGGCTGACAACCGTATCACACTCCGAATTCAGTTGTCTTTGTAACGTTGAGGACTATACACGGTAGTCGTCAACGCACCATGCTCCACTAGGAGTTAGGGTAATAGAGAGAGATTAGGAGAACCCATCTGGACCGTCCACACAAAACCGTTTTTCATCCGTAAATAATACCTGCTTTGTGATGTCCAGTTCATGGATCTTGAGGCGAATTCCAGGCCCTGTAGGCGATTATGCGGGGTTAAGGCTGGTTTTTTCTTTAACCGTAAACGTTTCAAACAAGATGAAGATATAAGAACTCGTTGGAATGGTACTTACACTTGCTGATAACACCAAAATCTCCTCAAGCTTACGCGCAGTAAGGGGCGAATTCGAGGCTTCTCTTAAGGCCGCTATTACACAGTCATATATTGGTAATATATATTATAATAGATATTATCATATCCCTAAGCCTACTTGATTTCGCTTCCTGTACGTCTAAAAATTTATACTGAATGAATCAAGTAGGCTTAGGCATATGACATACATATTATAATATAAATATGACTGTGTAATGGAGCCCTAAGAGACTTCGCCTTGATGCACCGGAAATCGCTTTTTTTCTGCCTCCCGCGTATCGTCGGCCATAATTTTCACTATCACGTATAAAATTATGAACAACGTTCCAGCTCCGCTGAATCCGTATTGCAATTTGTCGGATTGAATATCCTTCTTGCTTTAGTATGGAAATTGTCGCCTTTTCCTCGGCAGAAAATTGCTTTCCTTTTGACATTATCCATTATATGACTTACAGAGTACAACGAGAAAAAAAAATGTTTCCACAAACACTTCTCACCACGACGAGACAACTCTTTAAAGTAAGTGAACCTATACAATTGTCGAAGTGGAAATTGCGATTTTCATTTTTATACCCTTCACTCGTAGAGTAAAGGGTATATTAACTTTGTCATGAAGTTTGTAACGCATTGAAGGAAGTATCTCCGACCATATAAAATATGTATATATATGATTAGCATGACGAGCTGAGTCGATTGGGCGATGTCCGTCTGTCTGTCTGTCCGTCTGTCCGTCTGTTGCTACGCGTTTTACTCGGCCAGTTTAAAAGCTATCGAGCTGAAATTTTGCATACATGCTTCTTTTTATTGCAGGCAGTTTGTATGTTCGAATCGCTAAAATCGGACCGTGGGGTCATGGGGCTGCCATACAAACCTAACCCCCCCAATTTGGTTTTTCTAAGAAAAACTTTTTCATGCGTGCACCAATTTCAACCAAATTTCACACAAATGTGTTTCTATTGATAAGACAAAACATATGTAAGAATGGATCAAATCGGACTGTGGGGTCATGCGGCTGCCATACAAACTTAACCCCCCAAATTAGGTTTTTTTTGAGAAAAACTTTTTCATTTGTGCACCAATTTCAACCAAATTTCATACAAATGTGTTTCTCTTCATGCCACAAAACATATGTAAGAATGGTTGGAATCAGACTGTGGGGTCATGGGGCTGTCATACAAACCGAACCTCCCAAATTGAGTTTTTCTAAGAAAAGCTTTTTGATTTGTGCACCAATTTCAATCAAACCTCATAAAAGTGCATTTCAATTGATGCCACAAAACATATGTAAAAATGAATGGAATCAGACAATGGGGTCATGGGGCTGTCATACAAACCCAACCCCCAAATTGAGTTCTTCTACGAAAAACTTTTTTATTTGTGCATCACTTTCAACCAAAACTCGTAAAAGTGCATCTCTATTGACGCCATAAGACATGTGTAAAAATGAATGGAATCGGTCTATGGGGTCATGGGGCTACCATACAAGCCCAACCCCCCCCCCCCCCCATTTTAGATCTTCTAAGAAACAATTTTTCCACACCAATTTCAAAAAAACAATGCGTCCTTGTCAAAACAAAAAAAAATTAAAACGAATGGAATCATACTATGGGACCATGCTCCCGCATCCTCCCAATAATCTGAGTAAATATTTTTATTTTCCCACTTAACCAAAAACACACAAATATTGTTTTATCGACGGCACAGAAGGAAAACACAAGATTGAACACAAGTCATATGTTCGCCCAAAAAAAACTTTTAGCCCGAGGAGAGTGAAGGGTATTCAAATTTCGGTCGCGCCCGAAATTAGCCTCGTTTTAAATTCCGTTAGCTATGCGAGTTGCTTAATAGAATTGCAATATTTACTAAAATAACCGTTAATTGAGAGAGCATTATTTAAAAACGAGACCGAGTTATAATCGTGCGAATAGCGCGATGAGTGTATACCCTATACCCATGTACAGACCTAGAAGGCACGCAAAACCCAAAAATTCAATTGCATCTTTTTTGTAGGGGAGGGAGGGGTAGATGGTTCGGACCTGGCACATATTTAATATTATATAAAGGCATCCAACAGCTACCGTCTGATATTTATTACAAGTTTTTCGCGACACTCTAGCAAAAGATATGGCTGAATATAACTTTGTAGGGGAAGGGATAGCCAGACGTTCTCCACTTTCCACCAACTTCAAGCATATGTCACAATTAGGCATTTATGAAAATTTCAGGTCGCTAGCGATATTCTGTTGAAAGATATGGGCGAATTAAACTATCACGGAGGGGTCATTTGTATGGGAGGTAGGGGAACCCTTGGTCCGATTTGACCCATTTTCAATACCATCCAAGCTTTTATCAAAGCAATCATCCGACCTAAATTTCAAAACGCTAGCTTCATTATTTCGGGAGTTATCGTGCGAACTGACAGACACACGGACGGACAGACAGACAGACGGACATGGCTTATTCGAATCAGGGACCGACCCTGATCATTTATATATACATATATACTTTACCATACCTCCGGTGGCTCCTTTGAGGTGTTACATAAATCGTCGTAACAAAAACAATATACCCTATACAATCTTATCTTATCCGATCAGAGTACATGGAAATTATATCATTTTAAAGCAAAATATCCATGAACCTAAGCAATTGTCGCGCAGTGTATGTATATGTATACATATACACATATGGCCAAAAAAATAAGTACACCCATACGATTTTTTTTTATCACCCTGTAGCCAAGTAGTTATTTGAGTAAATAAAATCATATGGAAAGGTTTAAATACTTAATTGGTGAGGAATAAAATACTATGTAAATTAGCATATTTTAATAAAAAACAGCTTTCATCTACCTTGAAAAAGTTCGAACTGACTAAAATAGGCTGGACAAAATAATAAGTACATGTCAGTTAATTTGATTAAAACTGGTTCTAATTAAAATATTATGTTCTGATTCGACAAGAATTTGATTTCATTATATTATTTGAAAGTAATTGATCTATTATTTTGAAAAAAAAAAAGGTTTTTGTTGGCCCTCTGGTGAAGAATTACTCTTACGTTCCCATACATCCATTTATCCAGTTACTTCCGTATTTGGTCCGTTTTGTGAAAACTTTGTTTCTAGTTCATTGATTCAACTCTCCCTAAACATTCTGGATTCAATTTGACTCTAGTAACAACGTGAAAAGCCACTCGATTTGGTTGAAGCGGATCCTTGACCAGTTTGTGAGGTATGGTTAGGGTTAATATCCTGCTGAAATCCCCATTGAAAGTGTATGGGCTCATCAGTAAAATATTCTGGGACTATTAACGAACATTTCTTATATGGAAATTGCCTCATAGTAACGGTTATTAGGTACATTTGAACGAAACCAAACTATGAAAATTAAGCCATAGACTAAGTTTTTTCCGACTTCATGGGAAATAGCCAGTTGATGTACCGTATATCATTCATTATTTTTTTCCTGAATGAAGAATATTACGATAAGAGTAGTTTTCAATCAAATTTATTACGATATCATAAATAAAACAAAATATTCTGTGAGTTTTCATTGTTCGGTCTGGAACAAGAAGAACTATCCATACAAAATTGTCTTGTACTGTGAACGCTTTTTGACATCGCCATGGAAAGCTGTAAACTTTTTACGAAAACTGCTTTACTTCTTGTATTCTTCGATTAACTTTTCAAAGGGATTCTCTATTTTCAATATTTACCGCGAAAATCATCAGTCAAGCCAAGGGAACTTTTCTCGCCATAGTGATAATGAGATCGACAGTTATCCTTAAGGCCCTTACATGGACCTATTTGAGGCATTTGAGACTGCTTTTATTTAGTTTAATGAATTACACAGTAAATACAATGTTAAGCTGGTTTATTTCGTTAATGAGAGAATAATTTTTCTGCTATTTCAAATTTTCGGACTCTTAAGTCTTTTTTCGTACCTACCATGCGTTTTTCGCCCCTTAAGAATTTTTATTTGTTTTTATTTTAACGCTTGTTGCATACACCAATGAATAAAAAAAAAACAAATCCTTACGGAAAATAGTAAGTTGTTTTCAAAAAATTTAAAAAACCGGTGGTGTACTTATTATTTTGACCAAGCTAAAAACCCACTTCATAGCTAATATCGGGAGGGACTAAGATAATTGGGGGATGCCATTTAGTTTTTCGGTTCCTTTGGCATTGTTGTATCCTAATTGTTGTAATGGCTATCTATTTGGAGTAATTCAATTTTAAAAAGGGTATGAAAATTTTGCGTAAAATAGTACATGAGGAGTGTACTTATTTTTTTGGCCATATGTGTAAATGGGGAGGTTGGTTTCGTGCTGTTTCGCCTTGTTTGATGCTGATAGGGAGATATAACCATGGTAGGCATGATTTGTGTTCATATCAGCTTCGTGACATATTTATGGCGCTTTGTGTTTGTTTTGTCGGTTTGACCATGGGAAATTTACATGTGTCGGATGCTCATGTATAGTTTATAGTCGAAGAAAAGTAAGCCAAAATATTGCAATCGAACGGCAAAAATCCTACGTCACTGGATTTTTACAGGGTGGTTGGGGATAGCCCCCAGATTATGGGAAAAAAGTCTTTACCGATTGGAGGTCCGCATATTAAAAAAAGTGGGAAATGGGTTATTTTTTTTATTTTTTATTTAAAAAAAAATAATCTGAGGACGAAAAACACTACATAAAATTTCCTTTGCAATGATATATAACACGATGAAATTTTATTTGAAAATTCGGCGCTAGACTACAAAATTCTTGAAAAAAATGGAAGTTTAACCGTGAAATTTTGTGTAGGTATCCACAATAAGGATTAAAGTTGCCGATGTCGCGTATGTGTGTACGACATATGCATTACAGTACGATAAATGTCTCTGCGTGATCATGATAAGAGGCTTTGGTGTGGTCAGTACCTGGGCAATAACCCGAAAATTAATCTGACTAAGACTAAACTGACGCTGTTTTCTGTAAAACACGAATTAAACACACAGCGTTTCTATCGTCCACCTGGAAGTCCATATACATTTTGAAATACAAGCCTAAATCCTTTTAATAATCTGGAAAGGGAATCAAGGCTACTGCTGCATCTTAGCAAAATACAAATTAGATTTTGGAATTGCTACAATCTCAAAACGGACTTCGCATAATACTCGTAAATATCTGAAGAGGTTTTATACTAGCCACCTCAAACTGCTTTTATTTTATAGCTACAAGTCCATTGCAAACAGCGACAATCAAAATCAACCCCCACAAATTATTCCCTAGACTCATGGAACAATGTTTTCTTATGGTCAGGAAAAGGACAAAACAAATTCTGTCAAAATTGACCGGTTTAGCCAAGCATTAAACATTTTGTTTATTCATGCGACCTACCCGAAATGCCTGATGTCTCGTCTGAAAACGTCGTAGTTTCACTTTAGGTCATGATACCATGCATTAAATGCGGCACGCAACTATTATCGAAGAATTGACTTTCGTGGCAAAATTATAACACACAACATCAAGCTTCTTCAGCTTTCAAAGATCACACTGCCTGCAATAAATTGTCACGTTACATTGGCGACAATTCGTTGGGTGTGATCATATTGATAAAATTCTTTTGCTACAATTTTGTCGGGATGACAAACATTATTGCGGATAATCCGGTTTGGCTTGACCAACCTTGTAACATAACAAAGCCGTCAAATCTGTTGCACGTAAAAAAAAACCACGGTACATTGTTGCTATCGAAATGCTCTTGTTACGAAACAATTTTCCGAAATTGAGAAATGGAAAAAAAACAATGTGTAACCATGGATGAAAAATGCAGAGTATGTGATTACAGTGAATTAGACATTTTTTATTTAAAACTTAAAATTAAATCTTAATTCCTCCAAATTTTAAAATCCTCCCATGTGTGGCGAGCCGACAACGTCGATTATATTATCAAGAGGTTTTGTATCTTCTTCCTTGACCGCTAAACTGGCAGGGATATTTAACGTCTGCAAAAAATACAAAAAAAAAGAATACGTTTACAAAAAATGGACCGGAGAGTGTATGGCAGTGAAATATACCTTTCCAACGCAAACTGCTTCATACTGATGCTTCAGACTTTCCAATTCGAAAACGCAGGTGGACAATGCCGTGCGCAGTTCACAGAGTAACACCATGTCCGATCTAAGTTCATTGAAAACATTTGATATTTCCTCAGTGGGTGGTGGAGCAGGATCTGAAATTAATAATGAATTTTGTGTTTTATGGTGCATATCAAAAAGGTATGACGGAAGGATAGGTTTTAAAGAGACACGGCAAATACTATAGACGTCAAAGATTCAATATCGGTTTTTTTTTCTGGTGACAGGAACGTCGTCTTCATAGGAAATTCACTTACCAACTTTGAATTCTTGTATACACTGCTCCAATGCCTTGGCCTTCTTTTGACCAATATTTGCTGGCAATTTCATCTTTTGCGAGCGCAAGGATACACCCGAACCACGTAAATCGGAGAATTTAATTCCGGCTGATTCGACGGCCTATGGAGAATTTGTATGTTAAATACATTCAGCAAAATCATATTAATGGTGGCGTCATTCGTACTTACATTTACCACAGAATCCACTTTTGATGGTCGCGGTTGATTTTGGATCTTTTTCTTGTATAATTTCTTTTCATGTTTTCGTGATGTTGCCACATTAGTAGGAGTGTCGCCCTAAAATATTTGAAAAAAAAAAATACAGTTTATTAGAAAAGAGTGCTGGGGGGGATCAAATTACGATTACCTGATCAGCTTGTGAAATAAGCTTTTGTAAATCTTGAGTTTTCTTCTCGCGTTCCTTCTTGCGTGCCTCGATTTTTTTAAGTTCATTGAGAAGCATGAGTTCCTCTTCAACCTAAAATTTGAATTGTGAAATTTGGTGCACAAAAATTTGAATATGGATTGTTAATTAGTCAGTTCGTAACTAAGTGCATTGCGGCTGTATTCCATGGAAATCCCTTAAAAGGAGACCCTTACATTGAAAGGAAATCAGTTTATAGAAGTATGTGAAATGTAGCGAACAAAAAGGTTTGAATACTGACAAAATAAGCAGTGAAAAAAAACTTCACGTTCTATGAAAAACCAAATTAGACACCACGCTTGAAGCCTGTACTTACAACCGTTCTGGTTTATCGTTGTCCTTATAATACACCCCTACCACATACTGGACTAGTTATCGGGAGTTTTCGACTTACCTGTTTCGGCGTTCTATCGAACAATTTCTTCAGTTGCTCCTTGCGCTTCCTTTCATGCTCTGAATCGAAGACATATACCTTCTTGTCTGCATTGCCTTTCGCCTGTAAGCACTCCTATTAGTAAAATGAACGTTCTTCAATTGAAAACAAACTTACCTTCGTCAAAATCCCAACAACTTCATAATACCGCTCCTTCAAATCCTCCACTGTCTTTTTCCCATAATTATTTCGATCCCACCGGTCATTCATAACAATAAATCTCAAATCAAACTTCTTGGCCAACTCGAAAAGATGATCGGTCTGTGCCTTGGACCACTTTGTCGGATTCGTCCGCAAATGAGTGTTGTACTCATTCACTGTGTACGTAGGGATCGAGAGTTGTTTGTTAAACTTGGCAAAAGGATAGTCCCGCGAATCATCCGACACACGCTTCCAATGATGAAAAATGGCCCCATCACTTCTAGCCGGATTACTAAATGGTGCCCACTCCCATCGTCGAACCTTTTTCATTCCCAATCGGGCCTTGGCCTGTTTGTAGCCCGAGCCGATACCAAGAGCTGCAATGAATTAATGCAAATCAACTGATGGAAGTTTCAACTAAATTCTCTATATGTACCTGTATCAGTTGGAAGTAACGGCGGTGCATCCTTATTATCGTTGTATAGCAGTGCAAAGACTTCTCTGTGCATTCCTTCGGGCCTTTTAGGCATTTTAACTCTAGAAAATTTAAATTAAGGATTAGAAAAATGTTTTGAAACACAATCTTGTTGTCTTGCAGGCGTTTCTAGGTACCTTTCAAAACTTCGTTTTTTCTGGCCCAGAAATTGTTCTTTAGTGATCTCGGGAGTTGCGGGCCGCTCGAGCTCCAGGATATCTCGAACGTCCGACGTCATTTTGGCTGTTACTATTTGTTTTTACAGGACAGATTTAAAAATAATCATCAGACGACGAAAAGCAACCTACAGCAGCGCGGTTTTGTGACACTTTTGACAAGTGAGCTGTCACAGTTGACATAGCATACAAAAACATATGGTGGAAAGACTGAGGGTTGGTGTACACTATTCCTCCGAATCAATGGTGCTGCCGTTCTATGTACAAATATACTTAAATATGATTGTCGGCTAATTTTTGAATTAAAGGTATGTACTGAGTTCACCGAGCGAAAAACGTGCATATACAGTGGGTCACAGCTTATTTCAACCAGTTGCTATGAAATAATCACAGCTTATTTCAACCAGACATGCCACCCATTATTTAAATTAGGTTTAAAAGCACAAGAGTAAGAATTCATTTATTAGTATGAATTCTCTTTTTGTTACGGGCCATTTCATGCCGCTTGTGCATTAAATTGACTTGATTTGTGTACCTTAGGAGGTTTTCACACTTGCACTTAATCTGGCCAGATTACGTAATCTGCGGTGTGGTGAATTTAAAAATAGCGACGTTTTTTTCGTATCGCGTGTAAGTCTGACTCGAAAAAAACGATCGCGGGTAACATCCCGGTTAAGATCAAACAGCTGACATTTGACAGTTTTTGTGCATCTTTGACTCGCTTTCGTCGCCTTATTTTTTAGATGTGGTGGATTTTATCACAAAAGATGATTATGAGTTTTTCTAATCACGAGAAACGATTTTGCAAAGAAATAATCATCTTTTGTGATAAAATCCACCACATCTAAAAAAATAAGCCGACGAAAGCGAGTCAAAGATGCACAAAAACTGACAAATGTCAGCTGTTTGGTCTTAACCGGGATGTTACCCGCGATCGTTTTTTTCGAGTCAGACTTACACGCGATACGAAAAAAACGTCGCTGGAATTTGACAGCTCAAATTAAGTAATTTGCACAGATTACGTAATCTGGTCGTAAGTGTGAAAACCTCCTTACAGAGTGATTTTGGTCCACTTTTCAGTTAATGCAGTGCTTAAACCGTTTTGTTGGATATTTCCCGTTTTCGGATGTTTGTATTCAAAATATTAGTAACATACAAGTTTGACGACGGTTTCGAATGCTATTTGTTGTGGCGAAAATTTGAAGTCATGGTCTTGGCCCTGTATAACACATCACATTTTTTCCGCAATGAATTTGTTCCTACAAAAACCTTTCCTCCGAGCTCTCAAACAATTTGCATTTCGACATTTCGGGGGATAATTTGTCTTATCAATTGTAATCTCAATAAACTCCCAAGGTTTTTCCCTCCAAGCGCGGACGTACAGGCCAACAAAATAATGCTACCAACAACGTGTTTGACTGTAGGCTTCGAATGAATGTTTTGCCATGTTTGTATTTGGCCTATGCGGAACTTATGAGGCTTCATTAGGACCGAATATATTAGATTCTTACTCATCATTACTATAACGGTGTTTCAAAATACAAAATCTTCATCCAACGGGCCTTTTTGTCAGCTTTTAAACAACGCTTTTGCTCCCTAGTAATTATAAATGGCTTTTCCAGCGCTATTACGTCATTAAACCCATGCGGTTATAGGAAATGGTCTAAGGTTTTTGACTGGCATGGTTCTCCCAACCCAGCCTTGAATTCTCTGGTAATTTTTGAAGCTTTTAGTCTTGGGCTACCTTGTGTTTTGCATACCAAATAGCGTTTGTTCGATGAGTTGAAAATTCTATTCGGGGCATTTTTCTCTTCCCGGACCGTATTATCTTTGTAGACAAATCTGTAAGTAATGCGCTGGGCTGTAAAATGTCAACCGAATCAAAGATTACACCAATTTGCATGTTTGCATGATCAAAATCAATGAGAGTTGTTAATGCTTCGTATTGAGATTCACTTGATAACACAATTCACATATTTTGTTTGATTTTTTGAAAAATTGATGGAAGCTTTAACAAAAGGTACGTTTTATTGTGTTTATCCCGTGCAGGTTTGGGTAGAACTTCATATAAAAAAAATGACACTTACCCTGGTAGAGTTAACGCGTGCAACTACCCTACACGGGATAGAGCTCAAATGTAAATTCTTTCTCGTGATGAGAAAAACTCTCACATTTGGTCTGAAAAGACAAATTCCCTCAAATTTCCCCTATGCGTCCGCCATCTACATTTGAGCTCTATCCCGTGTAGGGTAGTTGCACGCGTGAACTTTTACCTGGGTAAGTGCCATTTTTTTATATGAAGTTCTACCCAAACCTGCACGGGATAAACACAATAAAACGTGCCTAATGTAGAACATTCAACCGTTAAATCTGCGATAAAGGTATGTACTGAGTTCACCGATCGAAAAACTTGCATATATGTCTCCCGTGAAAACGGTGCCGTGGAGACTTGCTTTTTATTCACTCAATGTAAGATAAATCTTCACTCGCGTTCTGATTGATTGTCGATGACATCTTTTCATTGTGAAATAAAGTGCAACTGCATTACTTTCGCTGGCGAAATGTCAAAAACCAGTGTGGAGACTTTCATGTGAAGTGAGTAACACCAAGCGAATTCGATTTCACGATCATCAAAATTCTGACAGTATGTATTTGCATGGATTTCACGTGAACTGACGATGTTAGTACCTAATCTGCAGTTTACAAAAGAAATGGATTTTCAATAAAAGGTGTGTTTTTTTGGTTATCCCGTGCAGGTTTGGGTAACGAAACTCCATATAAAAAAATGCCAGCTGATCCAACTGTCATTTTTTTTATATGAAGTTTCGTTACCCAAACCTACACGGGATAACCAAAAAAACAGACCTAAAGAAATCTAGTAAAGCGACGTTTTTTTCGCATCGCGGGTAAATCTGACTCGAAAAAAAACGATCGCGGGTAACATCCCGGCTTCTAAATGTTTATCAAACTCTTAAAAAGGGTAGTGTAGTTGCAAAATTTTAGGATTTCTTTGTGGTTCAATCTTTATGAGTCCTGGTTTTCCCTAGTTCTTGGTTGAATTACATATCCCGCGTCAGCATCAGCATCGGCAGAGGCATCGGCATCAGCAGAAAAATTTCAGTTTAGAACACACGCATTTGCCTTTGATGACCCACATTGACAGCAGCGGCAGAAGCATCGGCAGAAGCATTTTTCTGCTTCTGCCGCTGCTGTCATTGTGGATCATCAAAGGCAAGTGCGTGTGTTCTAAATTGAAATTTTTCTGCTGATGCCGATGCCTCTGCCGATGCTGATGCGGGATATCTAATTCAACCATCATGGTTGATGCATTTGCATTTGCCTTTGATGACCCACAATGATGGTTGAAATAGATTAGCTGCGTCAGCATCAGCATCGGCAGAGGCATCGGCATCAGCAGAAAAATTTCAATTTAGAACACACGCATTTGCCTTTGATGACCCACAATGACAGCAGCGGCAGAAGCAGAAAAATGCTTCTGCCGATGCTTCTGCCGCTGCTGTCAATGTGGGTCATCAAAGTCAAATGCGTGTGTTCTAAATTGAAATTTTTCTGCTGATGCCGATGCCTCTGCCGATGCTGATGCTGACGCATCCAATCTATTTCAACTATGAGGCAACCATTTGGAAACAGCAATTTATAAGCTAATAACTGCACAGAATAATCAACTTTTTTAATCTGGAAAATAATTGCAGTTGATTCTTCGGATGAAATGTACATACATTTTACATCTACACTCGACCGCAAAACTATCGACTCAACCTAAAAGCGCGTGTATTTGTACGTGTTTTTCGAAAAGTATAGCAGTTATCCATAAAAATCGTATGTCATTGAAAAGCTTAAGGCCTCAGCTTTACGTTGGTACTATTTGAACCAATATTTGGTGAGCACTTTTAAAATTGATGCTCTTTGAGCGAAATCGTAGCGAAAATTAGCAAATATGAAAATGGTTTTTGGTTAGGTTTTTTGCAAATAAAACAAAAACTGTTGGAAAATAAGTTAAGCATTTATTATTTTAGTATTTGGTATTGCCTCCTCTTGCTCTAATGACAGCTTCCAGTCGATTCTGCATTGAGCTGATCAAGTTGCTGATGGTATCTTGACGAATACCGGTCCACTCCTCTAATAAGGCTGCCTTCAATTCTTCAGTGGACGAAGGGACCTGGATTTCTGGATCGGACTCTTCTGTTGAGTTCGTCCCATAAGTCTTCAATGGGATTGATGTCGGGACTGCGTGCAGGCCAGTTAGGTGACGACATATTGGCTTCATTAAAGAACTGTCGAGTGAGGCGCGATGCATGACACCGGGCATTGTCGTGCATCAAAGTGAAGTTCTCGCCAATAAATGCTGCATAGGGCACAATGTGGACACGGAGAATATCGGTAACGTATCGCCCAGCTGTCAGCCCTCCTCTTCGGCCTCCTGTGGGCACGAATGCGAGATCCGTTTTTCCCTCCAAGGAAATGCCAGCCGACATCATATAGGAACCGCCGCCGTATGCAACCATTTCAGTGAAACAGCACTGCGCAAATCGCTCAGTTGGACGCCTGTAGACTCGACATCTTCTGCCACTGCCATATAGACACATTCTCGACTCGTCAGTGAACAATACTGAGCTCCATTCCGTATCGCTCCAAGTAAGATGATCTCGAGCAAATAAGAGGCGCGCTTGTCGGTGTCGTGCAGTCAATTTGGGGCCCCTGGCAGGCCGTCTTGGATTGATATTCGCTTCCCTTAATCGTCTCCTTACTGTGCAGACACTAACAGCTACTCCGCGAACACGCCTCAGGTTCCGCTGCGCAGCAACACCCGTGAGGAACCGATTTCGTAACGTACTTGTAACAATGAAACGGTCGTCTCTCGATGAAGTGGATCGAGGGCGGCCCGTTCTTGGTCTCGAATTAAAGCTACCAGTCTCTCAAAATCTCCTGTTAACTCTCGAGACAGCAAACTGACTCATTCCAAGACGGCGAGCGACGGTTCGCTGATTATGATTTTCCGACAATAGGGCTACAACTTGTACCGCCTAATCTGGCGTCGTATCCATTGATGACCAAACAGTGATTAAAATTACTTTAGATGTAAGTTTTCTAACTTTCCTGATGCAACTGATAATGAGAAACCGATTACGGGCGCTTTTAGAGGGGTAGTTTACCTGACCTGACCTTTACCTGAAATTTCAATTTTTCTGGGTTTTTTGTTACAAGTGGCAATAATTTAAAAAGTGCGAAGCAAATATTGATAAAAAGGGTACTAACAGTTAGCTAAAGTTTCAAACTTTTAAACGGCATACGACTTCTATGGATAACTATCATACTTTCCAAAAAACACGTACAAATACACGCGCTTTCAGGTTGAGTCGATAGTTTTGCGGCCGAGTGTATATGTACGCACGTGATGGGTGCCATCTCAAAGGAGCCGATTTTACATCATTCGCATTTGCGGCGGACATAGAGAAGATGTACCGTCAGATCAACGTTCATCCAGACGACATTACTTATCAAAGAATTATATGGTATATGGCACCCATATAGGCCGTCCTCGATTCAGGATTTTTGTCTGACAACAGTCACTTTTGGGCTAACGTGTGCTCCATTCTTAGCCATTCGCACTTTGCACCAACTAGCTTACGGTGAGGGAGGTTAGGTTACCCATTGGCTGCAAAGTCGATTTTCAACGAATTTTACGTGGATGATGTACTGTCTGGAGGACATTCCATGGAAGAAGCTATTACCACACGCGATGAATTAACTCAAATGCTGCAGGCTGGAGGCTTTCACTTGAGGAAATGGATGACGAATTCTTATGAATTATTGGATGGATTGCCGACTGAGGATATCGAGTCTAAAGAAATCTTGAATTTTGATACAGATCGTGGATACAAATCCTTAGGCATTATTTGGCACCCCTTCGAGCGACACAATTGCTTACCAAGCAAAGGTCCATGATCAAACTGATTTGAAATCCACGAAGCGTAATCGGTTTCAATGGGGTGATGACTTATTTGGAGACGAATTGGCAGAATGGATTGATATACGAAACAGCATGCATGATCTTGGCGCACTACGAATTCCACGTTGGATATCAACCTACATTGATTCGAAATTGGAAATCCAAGGGTTCTGTGACTCTTCTGAAAAAGCATACGCAGCCGTTATATACATATGTTGTTGCTCGTCGAGACAATGAAGTTAATTCGCAACGTGTTATGTCAAAAACCAAAGTAGCTCCTATGACTCATGACCAAATTCCCCTATCGAAAGCTATGCTCTTACGCAAACCATACCACGATTGGAATTATGTGGGGCAGTGTTACTGGCAAAGCTCGTCAAACACTTCAAAAGTGCGTTACCAACATACATTACAATATGAAATACATTTCTATTGACAGACTCGAAAATTGTAAAATCATGGCTTTCCTGGACATCCGAGCAAATGGACGACTTTTGTGGCAAATCGGCCAACACAAATTTATGAGTACATGTCAAATACTCCATGGAATTACGTTCCTTCGGCACAAAATCCTGCGGATATAGCGACGCGAGGAACTACATCTGAACTTAGCGATACTAAAGATATATTACCTGAGGGTGCCTTGCATATCTTTGGACAGGGGGCCTGACTCTTCGGGAACTGGGGTAATCATTACCAGACGGTCCCAACGGAATCGACACTGAGGTTTCTGAGTTTTCATCTACTGACACGGCCTCTTCGATTCTCTCCACTAAATTTGTGAAAAACTGTTCGGAACTGCCAGGGATTTCGAGCGACACTTTTTTTCGCTCCGCTCCGCTCCCGCTCCGACCAATTTGAAACCGCTCCGCTCCAGCGTTCCGCTCCGACTAAAAATTTCTCGCTCCGCTCCATTAAAAAACTACAACAAAACTTCATTGTTCTTAGTAAATATTTATTATTTTCCGCGAATTCATCAACTCAACTTATAGGGAATAGAATATACTTAATAGGTGTGTTTTATTCGATCATGTACAGAACAGGATAGCATAAGGTGACCAGACTTCCGAAGACCGAATGCTGTATACATACTTGCGGAATGCTGTTTTCAAGCCGATTTGGAGAAACACGAGGCTAGCACCATGATGCAAGTCATAAAATTATCTTATTCTGCTTCCCTTCATAAACGATATCTTCGTAAACTGAATTGAGAAGGAATAGTAGCCGATATTCTCGGAAATATGTGGTGAACCTCGGGGAGGCAAGGTCCTGCTGATACTAGACATGGAGCCCTAAAGTTCTCAATGGTCTCCTCAGTGCCGTAGATAAGACATCCAAAATTGGAGTGTGTAATCCCCTTCCGATGTGCCCCGGCTAGATGTGCGATTTGGGTTACACATTTTCGATTTGAAGAAAATAGTGGGTGCAGGGGGTGCTCGTGCACTTGTGCACATATGGGCAAGCCGCTACTGATTCTAACCTTTATTTAATGCACTTCCTCTGTGCTGAAATAAAATAAATAATCGTGATCACAGATCCCCTCCCTCTTCTGAAAAGCTATCTACGCCACTGGTTCTTCTTAACAAGCATGCGAAGCACAATAGTATGTTTTAACACAAAAAGCAGCAAGAAAGAATACTCGAAATAAGATTATACACAAAAAATTGAAGAAAGATTGAAGAAATCTAAGTTTTGTATAAGGGCAGTAGTATGATATGGCATCTGGCTTTTTATACCTACTTATTTAAAAGCTCAGTTTCGTTTATTGCAATACCTCATTGGGCCGAGAATTCCTCAGCTGGTGGTGGCTTTCTAGGCACACTTTCAATGTTGCAATAGAATGAAGTCTGAGGAGAACCCCCAGAGCAGTAGATTCGTTCGCGATATTTCTGGAGGAGAGTATGCATCCCTCATGGCTCCATGGTTGCATTAGTAATGATATGCATTTTAACGGATTCGAAGGATATATTGTGGAAAAAAAACCTTTGCAGAGTTCTTTCTTTAGTATGCATTTTCCGATAGAGGTTGATAGGGGAATCGCATGGAGTACGGTGGCTGATTTTTCCATCGTTTTGTGATAGGAAAAACAAATTAAAATCGCATCTATCGATGGTTGTACTTGTAACTTTCAAACCTTGCATTAAATAAAGGTTGAAATGTTCAAAAAATGTGGATAGTGCGGTCTGTTTGACAATTTTCAAAACTTCGGTCAGGAATTTCCAAGTTATGGACAATTTTCCATTAGCAAACACAAAAGTGTCATTTGGTAAGCTGTAACTTCCGAACGCGGATAGGTAGGACCTTGAATCTTGGCGTCAAGTCAAGTAGCTCTACAAGGGTGCCAGTTATCATCAAATATGAATAATACGGTCCTCTGCAAGTTGCAAAAAATTTTGCTCACGAATTTCAGACTTATGGACAGTTTTCAATCAAAACTCAAAAAACACCTTAAAAGCAGACACGACTGCTCGCAGGCTTCACCGAGGAACTTATCATGTAGTGAATTAGGCTTAGCTTTGGGGAATGCTGTACATTTCCCAATGCTGTACGGCAAGTCAAAATGCTGTACTGTACAGCAAAATGCTGTACGTCTGGTCAGCTTAGGATAGCACCAATTTCGTAAAAATTTGAACATAAAATTGAGTTGTTTTAGATAGGGTGTCCGGAAACTAAACTATCGGATAAGCGCACCGAAATATGATTATTAATGTAATTTCCAGCAAAATAGGTGTACCGGGAATATCCCGAATTCTTAAGTCCTTAGCTACTAAAAGCATTTAGATTTTACATAAATGCTACCACTAAGACCTCCGTCGGGAAAAAAATTATATGAAGTAAGATCACAAAATGTCTTTGAAGCTTTTTTACATAGAGCTGAGAATGAATTATTATCGTGGCTGCTGTTGTTGCTGCTTAAATTCCATTTCCAGCATAACTCGTATGTTTTGCTTTATGAACTTCGCCTCCGTTTCTACTGTCTCATTTTTCAACTCATAATTTAAGCTTAAAGTATACTTGTAGCATGAACGTTTATACTGGCTATAGAATGCTTTAAGCTTATTTATTGGATAAAATGTAACCGTGCTAACCGGTGCTACGTCTCAAATTCACCACGCTTTTATAATCGTGGTCCATGTTCTGCAGTATAGTAAAATTATCATATTTAGATCCCCCTTGGTCAACGCCCCAACGGATGAAAATCACTGAATTAGAGTCATTCACCAATCACAGTCCCTTAGCTAGTACCAGTAATGCTGCCATAGAAATGAGTCCATCTACGCGCTTCCGTGGCGATCGTAATTTCCACATGGAGGCACAGGACTTGTAGCCAAAAAAAAAATACTGAATCGTCCTTATGGCAAGGCTTGTCCTGTCCTAATAGATAGCCGTTATTTAATGCAATTAATTCTTAGTCACTATTCAAGTGTTCCGTTGCGGTTTGACGTCACTACTAACAAGTCTTTTGCTATGTACTTGTTATCTATTTAACTATTCTTACGCAATCAATCTCCTTCTAGAAAAAGTTCATTGCCTTAATCGAAGCATTACACCTACTCAACTCATGTCCTCCTAATCCTTTTTTATTAACGCACAGGTGTTATGTGCTCCCATTACGTCATGTCATATGGGAAAACTTACAAGTGAACTAAATCATAGAATCAATTATGTAGCTAGTAGTTTCGTTGAACCGCATTTCAATAATCGCACCCATACTCACACTATGGACATGAAAATAACCCTTGAAAGGATGAGACTGTATACGAGACAGAATAGTGGACAGCTGCAGAGAGGACAAAATCCGATTAGTCGAATCGACTTTACTCTGCTGTCGTCTGTTGTGTTGTTGACTTCTGGTTTCCAAGGAAGTCATATACATCCGTGACTATGTCCTGTCCATTCGCTATAGGCTAGTGAGTGTATCTTATAAATTTGTAAACTTTGGAAATAATTCACTATTCTAATGTATTCCTTCCTATACGTGGTAGACAGTTTTAAGTCAAACGAACTGCATATTGATTACTACTTTCCCTAGTTGGTATCATACAAAACTGACAATCACTGAAATTGTTGGGAATACAAGGAGTACAGTATGCGGATGTAGGGTAAAACAGGGTTCAGATGGAAGCATCTGAATTTCAGGAAAATTAATGAATGAAATGAATGTCTAATTAAAATGGATAAACATATTTCA
This sequence comes from Microchrysa polita, assembly GCA_949715475.1. Lineage (NCBI taxonomy): Eukaryota > Metazoa > Arthropoda > Insecta > Diptera > Stratiomyidae > Microchrysa > Microchrysa polita. The sequence continues at coordinate 12,985,177 of OX454419.1, forward strand.
GTGATATTGTTCAATTAAGATGGATTCAGACATTTAAGTGACCGAGATTTTTCATTGTACATTTTTTTACTGCATAACTGACAATCTGTCAATTCGTATGGAAAATGACAGTGACTATGGCTGCGATGACTGAAATGTGTGAATCAACCACTATGCATATGTGCACAAATGTGCGAGTAGAATTACAAAAAGGATAAGACATCCATTCTCATGGTTGGATATTGTTCTCATTGAACTCAGGGGCTACATAAGAGAAAATGTTGGATTCCTCTTCGATCTCACATTTGTCAGCAGCGACCACCAAGCAATTTTGTTTGAGAGTGTACCGATGAAATAACGATACACGCACTGTTGGAAGGTCTACAAACAGATTTGACGAGGCACTCTTCAAAGAAGTCTTTCTTCACTGAAGGCCATGCGAGAGAGACAGGTCAGCCCAGATAACAAAGCAGCTAACGACGGCTTCCAATGCCTCTATGATCCGAAAAAGTTCATCAAGGCAAAGGGACGAAAACTACTGGTGGTCCGAAGAAATAGTATGGGTCTCAGACGAAATTGCTGAAAGCGCGGCTCAAGGTATCGCTCATGAAAACCTTCTAGAATCCTATATATAAAGGCTCAAAGATCACAGCTGACTATTCGAAGAAGCCAAAAAATTGTTTCAGAATGCTATGTGACAATGCAGACGTAAGCTCGTGGGGGAATGGATGAAGAAAATAGGGCGAAAAGCACCACAAAGCTCCAGGACCGGATGGAATCCCTAATAAGGCGCTGAAGTTGGCAATCCGAGTGATTCACAAAAGTTTATTGAAGTATACGTGCTTGGTACCTTTCCAATGGTATGGAAGCTGCAAAAGTTGGTGCTCCTTCCAAAGCCGAATAAGCCATCATCAGTAAACACAGAAATGATGCTCTCTGAATTTTACAAGAGGAAGCAATGTCATAACCTCAAAAATGGCTATTAGGTATTTGGGGGTTATGATTCGAAACTGAAATTTGGAGAGCATCTGAAGTATGTAACCGAAAAGGCAGCAGGAGTGGCCGTGGCTTTGGCAAGGATAATGCCTAATATAGGAGAGGTTCAAGATCTAACAGAAGACTGCTTTTGGCTTAGGTGGTCACATCTATACTGCTGTACGCCACACCGGTTTGGGCTGATTCGCTGGACCCCTCTGGGAGCGCCCAGAAATTAAACTCGGTTTACCATAGGTTCGCATCGAGAGTGTGCTCGGCGTATAGAACAACATCACACGAGGCAGCATACGTCCTTGTCGAAATGATGCCAATGGGAATTCTGGTCGAGGAAACAAGCAGGCTTTACTGTGGTCGTCGTAACGAAAGTCCTGAAGATTTAGAACTTCGGAAAAGTTCGGAAACGGAGGAAAGCATCAGACAGTGGCAACTACGATGGGACCAAGCTTCAACCGGAAGGTGGACACACTGCTTCATCCCTGATATTGCAAGGTGGGTAAGAAACAAATATGGACAAGTGAACCACTTCTCATGGAGGATACCGACAATACTTGTATCGCTTTCAGTTGGATTACTCGCTCGATTACCCTTCATTTTGAACTTCCTTCCACCATGAAAACACGGCTACTAAACCTAGGCTTGCATCATATACATATAATCGCTATAGCAGCTTTCAGGAAGACAACTTTATGTTAATTGTGGCGTAAATTACTTGAGTGTCGGAGCCGCTTTTCGTCCTTGTAGTATTAAAGTACAAATCAAAATCTTAATATTATCCTTCAGCTCTACTAATCGAACACGAAGAATACGAAAATTATCCAATTATCCTGTTCTACCCTATTCGCTCGCCAACCTATATTTCATACGTGTTTACAGGAAAAGCAAAGCTCACATTGCATGATTGTTCCTTGAAAGCAGCAACAACATCAAAGAACAACAACAACAAAACATCCATTCAAGTTGGACGGACAATGGCTTCGTCATTTCTATAAACCTTCTCCGAAACTAGGCATAGTCTGTATTGTTGAAGTCATGTTTCTTTATTCTTTTCTTCTCTACCCTCCATATACTATATGAATACTATCCATGCTCCATATCCTTTCCATAGTCTTTTTTCACGAGGCCTCACCTTGTGTGCCAACCCCATCGCCACCAAGGGAACGTAACGGTCGAGTTGGTATCGAGTTCGTGACATAAAATGTTAATGTATTCTGACCACTCAATTGGTGGACTCTATCGAGGGGGGCTCGAAGGACTTTTTTGAAAAATTGTTGGAACGTTGCCGTTGCGAATGGACAAAGTGAAGGTGTACACAGTCAGTAAACGGAAGGACTCTCACTTATTCAGACCAGAACGTGACTCGTGGCTGAATAGGTATAGAAGTAGAACAAACGATTGCAAATATAAATGCAAAAGGATACGACAAGTGGTCAAATGACGGTGTCTAGTAGTGATTGTATAGTTGTGTCGCGGAAACGTAGTTGTTACGTTTCCATTTCATAATTGTCCTGGCCGATGCTGGGCTTTCTTTATTTGGCGTTAATAGTCGGATGGATGCTTATTGTGATTATACTCAAGTGTAAGAAAGTGATTGGACCGTATTTGATTTACACGTCCGAATTGCAACCGACTGGTTAGTATGAAAGTCCCTAGTGATAAGTTCTCTAAGTGTACATATATTGAGTATAGTGAATGTTAGAACGTTAGTAAGTGTATAGGCTGTATGTACAAATCAAGGTCCTTCTTGCTAAAGAAATGAGTAATAACACTGATGGAATAATCAAGTGATGCACATTGCAGGATATTGAAGAGGTGGTATAATCCATAAAATAAGTGCTTGGTAAGCAGTGACCTTTTTGGATTCAGTCCAAATTGTTAACAAACAGTACAAGTATTACGTGCAGTATACGGCAACCATAATGATTTGTCCTCGTTTGTCCTCTGGACTCAAGAGACTGTAACTCCACCGTAGACTGTGAGGTGCAATTTTATTTTTATTATTTTAACTGCGTGAAAGGTTGTGCTATTAAAAACATTTAATATGAGTCCGCGTCTGCGAGGGTAGTGGCATGGCCTATGTGCCCCATATAATTAGATAAACGTTTCTTTTTGTGGATTTTATATCATCATTTTCTTAACTTTGCTCCGATAACCAACGTGAAAAGAATAAGTAGTGTTGTCAACTATAGGCTATAGGCTTATAGAGCGACATTTATATCTTATGAAAAAAAAACTGCTCGCAGCTAGCATCGAACCCATGACTATCGTATTGCCCATCCTACGCGCTAACCACGCGGCCAATCTGAGATATACACAGCATTGCTGGTTATTAGTTGCTTCTATAGAAATACTTAACATTTGTTTATAGAATCTTCTGCAATAAATTTTCCATTCAGTTGGTTTTATCAATAATGACGATGATATCAAAATTGTCATTGGTTTGTTTGCAGTGGCCAGTGGGAATGATAAAATCCACACATTCATCAATCAAATGCAGCCAGTTTCTACGCAGATATTATTTTAACCGGTTCAGAAAAAGAGGTGAGGAAATGTTGATTTCATGCAACACTTCAAACAATTTTATTGAAGAAACTTGGCTTCTATCCTTTTAATTTCAGAACACTTCTTCAATCAAGGTATGTGTGTTGGGACGCAGCCTCCGCTGAATGGGAACAGGGACGGCAGCGGAGGGCTCCACGGCTGTTTCGTGGGAAGCGGAGGCTGCGTCCCAACACACATATCTTGATTCCATGTGAACCATTGGCGTTTTGGCCAAAAAGTGGGATGTTGGACGGATCACTAAAATAGTAAGTTGCTATTCACCTCAAATGTGATCCGTGGCAACGATTGATTTTTGTTAGTTTATATACGGTTGAACAACAACCAGCCAGTGCATTCTAGGTCGTGCCGTCCTCGAATGCATATGACACAGCATTATAGCGACGGCACCTGATGAGAGTGCTGTGTCATATGCTATGCATTCGATCGAAACCGACGAATGTCAATTTTTGCACTCTCCGACAGGGTTGCCAGATATTTTCAGAAGAAATCGCCAAGTTTCAGTTTTTTTATAGCCCAAAGTAGCCCAAAAAATTTGATTCCCAAAATAAAACGTAAGAAGCTAATCTTTGTACATAAATAATTTCATTAAATGCAAAAATAAACTTGGGAGCGAAGAAATCGACCCACCCCAAACGCTTAAAAACAAGATTTATGTCTGTAAAGTTAGCGCTACCACTTTTAAATTTCGATGATCGCTATAGTGCATTAACCCATTTTGTCCTACGGTTGCGTTTTCGCAACGCTTTACATTTTCATGTTTTACGCTTTTCTGGTAAAAAATAGAAACTTGTTACCCGAGGAAGAAAGGTTCATTTTAGAATTATCTAATCGACCTGTTTTTGCTCAAAGATGTATTTTGACATTTTCTATGATTTTTTTAGGGTTTGAAAATTGTGAAAATTCCATGTTTTTAGGTACGGATGCTAATTTGTGTATAAAATTACTTAGATCAAATATTTTCCTGAAATCTAGCTTTTATTGTTTAACTTTGTTTAACTTCTTGAGATAAAGCGGGGCGAACATTGTTTGTACTTAAGTTTTCGATAAATTTAAGAAATATTAGTAAAAAGTGGCTTTGCAAATGAAAAAGTTTATTTAGAAAATTTAATTTATTTGGTTTTATGACGCAGCGACTACCTATTTTCAGCGAAATTATTATTTTCAAGTTTCACCCGATTTAACGGCCCAATATTCCTCAAATAGCGTGTGAATTTTCAGCTTTGTATAAAATAGAATGCAGATATGTCCTTGAGAAGTTAGGTTTATCATACATATGGAAAGCGAATGGGCACTACTCCTGGAGGGAGGATCACCAGTCACCTTCTAAGGAGTAGTTTCATCTATCTGATATGAGCGATCCGGGTTGGGTATTGCATCCAGCACCGTTTGGTGATTCCAACAAACCTGGTAAAAATCGAAGGTACACAGAGAATGAGGGCGGTTATGCATCCTCATGCGGACTCCACCATAATACTTGGCGATTATTTTCGACGACTATTGTTGGGGGATCCATAATTAAGCTAATAATAGCTTTTGTTTCTAAATTTTAGTCTATTTTTTATAAAAATAGGACGTTTTCAGTGTATGGAAAAGACTTTTTTTTACCAAAAAAGTACACGTTAAGTCCTAGCGTTGTGTTTTCGCAACGTTCTCCACAGCCCAAAATACAAAAAAATTAAAAATACATTTCTTCGAAATTTGCATATTCTTCCTATGCCAAACTACTGTGAGAATTTCGTAATACTAGCACAAATCCTTCTCACCCCCGGACAATATGGGTTAAATGTCGCGAATTTGCCGTAATTCAATGGCAAAAGCAAAAAATATGCCGAGCCCTTAAAAACAACCCCTAAGTGTTTTTCAAGCCCCAAAGAGCGTATGAAGCCTTAAACCCCAAGTTCATCGCATCGCAATGAAACAGATTGTATGCATTTGCATGCTCCAGAGGTTACCTAATATATCTGCACTCTTACAAAACTTTCCGCGCCCCTCAAAAACTCCCCATACACAGTTTAAAAATTCAAGTTATAAGTATCGTCATAAAACAAAATGTAGTGTTTTAACACAGTTTAATAATAAATAATGTTTTTTTTTATTGATTTTACAGACTGTTTACTATTTATAATCGTGTTTAGAACGGAAGCATTTGGGGTGGGTCGATTTTTTTTCTCCCAAGTGTATAAATAAAGTCTCTCTGGGAAAAAGTAATTGGAAATGCCCTTTTCACGATCACCTTATAGAATGTGGCAGATATAAAATAATAAAAGATAATTTACTTAAATGTGGAAATATTTTTTGAACGTCGGCTGTTTTAATTTAAAAAACTTTCAACCAAGATGGGCCAGTGTCATTTGGAATTGCTTCTTCAATTGTGTCTGACCCATTTAGTGTTAATAATAAACTGAATCATTCTTAGAGAATGTTCTGCTTTTTTTTAATTCTAATGAATCAGTACCCTTCAAAAATTCTACTTTGTCTTGAAAAAATAATATTTAAAACAAAGTACCTGGCGCGTATTTTATGTAGCCCAAAAAATCGCGCGGCGCCTTTTGAGAATTTTTGTCGCCAATTGAGAAAAAAGATAGCCCAATTGGCGAGAAGGAGCCCAATCTGGCAACCCTGCTCTCCGAGTCGATATGCCCGTAAATCGGGAAATCGCTCGGAGAGCAACAACATTCTTAACAATGTATGTAAGACTTCTTCAATGTTCCCACAACATGTTGTCCATTCTGATCCTATAACTGCGATTCTGCGGATCAGCAATAACTTTCGGTGCTTTCCGTATGTCTGCCTATGTGGAATATGTAAACGAAAAGTTCCGGAGATCATTTCATATTCGTAAAATCGCAGTTAGAGGATCAGAATGGACAACATGTTGTCGGAACATTTGCGACCGGTGCGTTTCAGAACCGTGCCCATTGTAGGTGCACATTTAAATTCATACTGATGTGGCTTTTGTATACCCTTGACAATACCATATACACTCCCAGTCACTTGAATAGGGCAGGGCCGGCTTTAAGTGAAACGGCGCCCGGGGCGAACTTGAAGGAAGCGCCCCCTTATATAGTTTCGATACCCGAAAAATTGCAATAGAATGGAAGTAACGAAAATAAAAAAAATAAAAATCCTTTGACCTAAGTTAGTATAGAATATATATGCTTCCAGTCCTGGTAGCCCGTTGTTGATAATGCAGACTTCGCTCGCGCCGAAAATAGCATGCAGCAAAAACAAAACGCTGTTTTTGAGTTAACTATTAATTAATTATCCTTCCAATTGTGCTAGATGTTTTTATACCCGTCACTATGTGTAAGGTTAATATACACTTTGTCATGAAGTTTGCAACGCACAGAAGGAAGTACCTCCGACTATAGGTGTGTTTTTTTGGTTATCCCGTGCAGGTTTGGGTAACGAAACTCCATATAAAAAAAATGACAGCTGATAAAGTATATACAGGGTGTCCCGCATTGGGTGGTCAATACTGTAAGGGTTGATAGCGCAACTTGTTTCAGCAAGAAAATTCCCAATACAATTGGAATTTTTTTTACTGTTACCTTGTTATCGCTCTTTTTGTGAAAGTCATCGAAAATCGTGACTTGTCACGCAAAATCGTAATTTGAGGCACTCCTGACGACTTAATCCAAGATTTAATTTCAGTTTCAGAAACTAAATAAAAATTCACAAAAACTGAAGTTTTTCCTGTTTCCAACATTATCGGCACTTTAAAGATACAGTTACAGTTAATAGATTTTTCATCGAAAATTCAAACAGTAATTGCATAACGGTGCTTTATATGTACAACTCTGCAAAGTTGATAAAAGTTGCTTCAACATGTTTGCTTTCCAACGGTATATCACTTTTCTTATTTACATTGCAGAATTTTAGGTAAACACGCATTGAATGGTGAAAATCATGGCTGCAGTGGAATCGTTAACAATTTTTCCTTGACTCGAAAAAAGACATACAAAGGCAATTATAATTTGGGATAGAATCTCGCTACATTATTTTGACCGGAACTGTAAGATATTTGAAATTTGGAACATTGTTTGGCAAATGCAACGGTACTTATAACGGTTAAAATTTAATATTTGCTATTTATGGCAGATAGCCCGCTCATAATGCGTGACCTATCAAAGAATATTTGGAAAACGAATTTCCCGGAAAGTGGATTGGCTGATTTGGGACAGTTGCGTGGCCTGCGAGAAGTCCCGCCCTTACTCCCCTAGATTTTTATTTATGGGGTATCTTAAAAAGCAATGTCTATTCCGAGCCGATTACCTCCCGGGAACAGCTGCTGCAGCGAATTAATGATGCTTGTGACAACATTAAGGAAACCCCTCCTGAAATCCTTCGGGACGGGTCTTCCATGCGCCGAAGGTCTGCATACAAAATGGAGGAGGCGAATTCCAGCAGCATTATCCCAATTCATCAAACAGACTACAGACCCATTTCATCATTAGTTAACATTTTTATGTAGTTTATTGGCTCTTTCTCATATTCAAAACTTTATTTTCATTTTTATTTAACAAATTTTCAAAATTGCGATAGTAAAATATAAAAAATAAATGTATAAAATTTCAGTTTAAATAATTCGATAAGAAAATAATTACCTTATTTTTTTATATCCAATATGTGTAATTCTAAAATCCCGCAATGTAAATATGAAAAGTGATATACCGTTGGAAAGCCAACATGTTGAAGCAACTTTTATCAACTTTGCAGAGTTATACGTATAAAGCACCGTTATGAAATTACTGTTTGAATTTTCGAAGAAAAATCTATTTTAAAATTTCTATTAAGTTTGAGTAACTGTATCTTTAAAGTGCTGATAATGGGTGAGGTTATAAAACACAACGTTCGCGTAACGTTTCGCGTTTTCCGAAACGTTTCCTATTGTGTTCTGTAAACGCATAGATCCGGATCAGACTTGGTGTTACCATCGCCATCTCTCGGAAAGTGACAAATGTGACAATTGACACATCACAGCTGATACGTTTTGCTCGAAAATTAAAATTTCCAGTTTTAAACGAGATGCAGATACATTTTACATTGATTATAAATAGTTTAATAAATAAATGAGGGCGGAAATGCACGGTTCGACGGCAGATTGTAAATTTCTGTCAATCAATCAAGCTATGCCTCGCAAGGGGGCGCTTAGGGGATCTGTTTGTAGGGAGAAGTTTCTGATCCGTAACGGCCGGTTGATTTGAAACGTTGCGCGAAACGTTGTGTTTTATAACCTCACCCAATGTTGGCAACAGGAAAAACTTCAGTTTTTGTGAAATTTTATGTAGCTTCTGAAACTGAAATCAAATCTTGGATTAAGTCATCAGGAGTGCTGCAAATTACGATTTTGCGTGACAAGCCACGATTTTTGATGACTTTCACAAAAAGAGCGATAACAAGGTAACGGTAAAAAAAATTCCGATTGTATTGGTAATTTTCTTGCTGAGACAAGTTGCGCTATCAACACTTACAGTATTGACCACCCAATGCGGGACACCCTGTATATTTATTGATCAGTGTGACGGGAGAAATTGATTGAACCATGTCCGTCTGTCTGTCTGTCCTCTATTAATATTTTCACTAAACTTTTTTGATTGACGAAACTTAAAAAAAAACGCAACACATTCAAATGGCATACCTAACCCCAAGCTTCTATGCTTAAAGGGCTAAAGAAGTGACTAAAGAACTGGTTCTCTTTAGACATGTACGTCAATATGTATTGGGTAACCGATAAATATCTTTGGATCAATCCCATTATTCAAAATATGCAAAGTGCTAATTGAAACTTTTATGACAGACGACTTTTTTCTGTATTGGGCATTCGATTTTAACACAAAGCGAACGTGTTCGAAGGATATCACTGCATTATAGTGTGACAAAGCCTCAACGTATACAAAAGAACCTCATAGCCAAGATCCGCTAGCTAAGGCTAGTTACTTTTGTGTACTGCTCTTTATGATGGTAGAACTAGCGATAAAACCTTCAAGAAACTGAAGCCTGCGACGAGCAATCGGTCAGGGTTTTTTCCTCTTTATCAGGGGGCTGTCTCCAACTATTCTGCAAAAATCCAGAGATGTAGGTATGATTTTTGCCGTTCGATGGCCATATTTTGGAATATTTTTCTTCGGCTATTTAAGCCCATTAATTCTTGAGCAAATAGAGTAATAGAAGTCTGAGGATGCCATATTTGTCGAATCGGGTGGATGGCTGAGCCAAGTAGTTAAAAAGATACGATACACATTTAGTCAGCAAAAACCATACATCTCTTGATTTTTGCAGGATAGTTGGTCCCCTGATAATGGAGAAAAAAGTCTAGGACTAGAAATTATTTCCAAAACGGCAAAACCGTTTTTCAAAATCCTGACATTCATTATCCCGCCATTTCAATATCCCGCCAGTTTGAAACCCCGCTAAATTGAAATCCCGTCTAATTAAAATCCAGTCAATTTAATATCCCGCAATTTCAATAACCCGCTAATTCAAAATATAGCTTTTCAATAAAACGTCATAGAGGGATACCTACATAATCCCGAAAAACAAAATCCCGCCCGTTCATAATCCCGCTTTTTCTAAAAAAATCCCGCTTTACGTTATCCCGACATTACAAAATCCCGCTATATCAAAATCCCGCTATTTCCAAATCCCGCCACCTCAAAATCCCGCCATTCCAAAATCCCGCCATTTCAATATCCCGCTATTAAATAATAAAACAATCCCGTCAAAATACCGCCAATTTTTTTTTTATTTTTAACAAAAAAATATAGATATGCATTCGACTTATCAATAATTTACATTAGTTTATGCGCCAAGTTTCTCAAGAAATCCGTTTTTTCATAGTCCTCTTTAGTTGAAAGTAACTGCTGGCTACGTCTAAAGACCTTAGTTTGCTTTTGGATGCGACCTTTGGATCGGGACTGCTCCCCTCGGTTTTTAGCTAGGAACAATTCTTTATCTAGTAATTCCATCAGCACAGACCGATATGGCTTTTCCTTGTGATAAAGTTTAATCGTCTGTGCCAAGCCTCAACATTATTTTGAGTTCTTGGAAAATTTGCTGCAACTGCGTCAGCAATACTCCAGAACTTAGGCGGGAACCTTGAATTGAAATTGAATCTCACCGCCTCACTGATAAGAGAATAAAAAGTGAAAGCTAGTTACTTTCACTTTCCAATCTGTATAGCAGTATCAATATTTTAACGGAAAATGTGATGTAGTAAGCTTTTCAATATCCCGTCACAAAAGGTAAGTATTTTTACAAAAATCGCGCGCGTGATTTATGAAAGAATACTTACCTTTTGTGACGGGATATTGAAAAGCGGGATTTTGAATAAGCGGGTTATTGAAATGGCGGGATTTTGGATTGGCGGGATTTTGATTAGACGGGACTCTAATTGAGCGGGATTTTTAATTGGCGGAATTTTGTAATGGCGGGATATTAAATGTCGGGATTTAATTTATTTATTTATTCTGGATTGGCTACCATATCCCGCCTGTCATATTCCCGTTTTTCAAAATCCCGACATTCATTATATCGCCATTTCAATATCTCGCCAGTTTGAAATTCCGCTCAATTGAAATCCCGTTAAATCAAAATCCCTCCAATTTAATATCCCGCCATTTCAATAACCTGCTAATTCAAAATACCGCTTTTCATCCCGCGTGCTCGATTTTTGAAACAATACTTACCTCATATGACGGGATATTAAAAAGCGCCACCACATTTACCGAAAATAATGGGTCTCCTCGAATGGGGATACTTAATTCTCGGAGACCCACGGACCAGATGACTTAATTTGAAAAATGCTTAAGTATCGCCTGTATGGCAGTCTTGTTCTGTAGGGGCTAAATTGTCATCTTTACCGAAGAAATAAGCAAATATTGCGACGGATTTATGCTAAGAGAAAGTATCGCATTAACTGCTGGGAATCACATTACTTAACTATTAATTTTTTTATTAGCAAACGAAATCAATTTGTGGCGGTATGTTGGCGGGATTATTTCACTATCCATTCTAAAACGGGGGGCGGGGTTTTTAGTGGGCGGGATTTTGATGTGGCGGGACTTTGTAATGGCGGGATTTTATAATGGTGGGATTTTAAAGTGACGAGATTTAGTAATGTCGGGATAATGTTGAAGGGGATTTTTTGTAAAAAGCGGGATTATAAACGGGCGGGATTTTGTTTTTCGTGATTATGTAGGTATCCCAATTCTTGAGCAAAAAGATAGAAGTCGCGCGTGATTTTTGAAAGAATAATTACCTTCTATACCGTTAAAATAATGGGTCTAAATACTTAATTCTCGGAGACCCATCGACCAGGTGACCTTATTTGACAAAAAAAGCCGGTCTGGTCTTCCGGTAGTCGAGACTTAAGTATCCCTCTACGACAGTCTTGTTCTGTAGGGCCTAAGTCATCTTTATCGAAGAAATAAACAAATATTCCGACGGATTTGTGCTAAGAAAAAGTATCACATAGCGGAATCACATTACATAACAATTGATTTGTTTGTTAACAATGATAATTTCACTATCCGCTAGCAGGATTCTAAAACGGCGGGGTTTTTAGTGGGCGGGATTTTAATGTGGCGTGATTTTGCAACGGTGGGATTTTATAATGACGGGATTTTAAAGTGGCGGGATTTAGTAATGTCGGGATAATGTTAAACGGGATTTTTTGTATAAAGCGGGATTATAAATCGGCGGTATTTTGTTTTTCGAGATTATGTAGGTATACCCTAAAATCGCAAAAAAAAATCCCAACATTTTCGGAGTTTTTCCGTTTTTTGGCTTATAACTCCGAAACTGTACACTTTTCTGAAAACCTTTCCATGAACATGTTAGAGAAAATATGATTGTGGGCCCAACGCGACATTACTCTTCAAAATGCGTTAACCCTTAAATGCATGGGGTCTGAACCCAGTATCGTAACTTACCTCCCCTTATGTAAAATCGGTCGCTGAACACGGAATCAGCCTTTATTTTCCCAGCAAATAGCCCGTTTTCCCAGAAAAGGGAAAATAGTAGAATTTGCATTGTGTACCAAATATGGTACGCCATGCATTCAGGCCATATGTTGTAAATGAAAGACATTTTTCAAATTTTATTTAATCTGCCTATTACTTTAATGGGGACAGTGCAAAAAAGAAAGGATAATGATTATTGAGAGTTTTGATCGAAATTATAGTGGAAACTCGATATAATGAACTCCTTTTCATTAAAGGAAAGGTGGTAATTTCTATAGAAAATCGCGAATATTCAGTATTTTAAAAGCAAGCTCGCGTAGGTGCATTATTAGTTTCCTATTCCTTATTGAAATTTGTATCGATGCCTATTTGCGACATATCCTGGAAGTTGATGCCAAGTGGAGTACGTCTTACTACCCCCACATCCCCTACAGACCTAAATTTAGCCATGTCGTTTGATACAATGTCGCGAAACACTTCAAATGTGTGTCAAGTGGCAGCTGTTGGATGTCCTTATAAAATACTAAAATTGCGCCAGATCCGACTCATATACCCCTTCCTCCCCTACAAAAAACACGGAATTGATTTTTTAGGGCTTTGCGTGCCGTCTAGCCTTGTACATGGGTATAAAGTATGCACTCATCATGCTATTAGCACGATTAGCACTCGGTCTCGTTATAAAATAAATCTTTTATATAATAGTTCGTTATAAACATGTTCCACTGTTAAACGTATATCTCGAGGATTTTTTGACTTATCATAGCTCATGGGACTCCTTTCTTGAAAAGTATATGGATTGGATTGACTTTGCTAATATGGAAATGAACTATAAAGCAGGCATATAACCCTGATTTGTGCAGGTTCCAGGGCATGTCCAAAAGAATTACATCCTTTTTTTTTGTTTATCGGATGTGCTACTCCACATACTCTTCCATATGAAATGGTTGATCCTAGAAGCACATTTTCCGAGGATCCTGACCGTGAACTGACAAGACAATACTTGTCATAATCAAATGGCTTAAGAAATTGGATATCAAGGCGCAGCTGCTTGAGTCCTTGTGAAAGTCCAAGTATCTTAATAAGATGTTACGGAAGCTCGGTTTTTCAGTGGCATCTCCTAAGGACAAAACAAAAGATGTAAACAATTTTTTCAGTATGCTTGCCAGCTAAAAAGACTGCAATTATAAGAAGCAGCTACAGAAACGCTAAGCCCTGACCGGTGTGCTATGGAAAACAAAATGACAAAAACGATCCTTCTAAATCAACTATGACAGCTCCGTTTCCTTGGATCCTGAATAGGACTGATTAACCTAGCTTTCATAAAAGGTGGCAGCAAATGTCCTGGAAAAATGGATCGGTGACATAATTTGTATGAAAATTTAGGTTATTTGGACCTGTTCTGGGACCAATAAAACGCACCATCATGATGAAATAGCTGATAATTAAAATTTTATGAACATATCCTACTCTACCTAAGAATAAAGGAGCATAATTTCATCAACTAAGAACGATCGGAATGTATGCATAGATATTTCTGAATATGCCCCAATGCATGGTGTACCATATATGGTACGTTGCAAAATTGGTGCAAACAATACCTTTAGTGACTTTTTTTGGTCAAAATATCAAAAGAATCTAAAGAACACATTCCAATTTACTCGCCAGTATTTTTGTTTTTCCAAATAACGGTAAATTTCGACATTTTTTTAGCTCTAAAGAATAGCTTTGAAAATTTCACAAAAAATAACGTTCGTCCACTTTGACGACGCACAGACAATTGAAGGAAAGCTTCGGGAAGCCAAAATTTAATTTATGTGAATCCTTGTTTTGTATACTTTGGGAAAAAGTGAAAAAAAAATTAAAAATTTAATAATAGCTGGACTTTTACAGGAATCTAGCCATGTACCATATATGGTACGCTATGCATTTAAGGGTTAAGCGACATATCTAAAATTGATAGTCATTTTTTACGTTCTTTTTGCGATTTTGAATCTGTTTCACAACGAAATTTTGGTGGGTGACTACGGATTACGGATATAATAAATTTCCTACTTCCGACTCGTTAGAATAATTACAAATGTAAATAACTTTATTCTGGAACAGCTCCATGTGCAGATAATCAATAGTCGCCTCATATGAAAATGAACTATTATCCTTCCACTATATAAATTATTCCAGAACAACACCCAACCGTGCACGTCATACAACTTGATAACGACGAATCGACACAATGCCAATCTGGACGACAATCAATTTTAAGCGAAGACATTGAGCCGTATCCGGTCGAGGTCTTATCGAATCCGGGCTATGAACGTGACGAAGACATCATGTTTAATGGTTAGTATCCTCACACCATATGCATATATGTACAGACTTAATAAAAGTCAAAACAGCCCATTCATTGACCCTAATCTCTCTTTTATTTGATTATTTCACCCCATCGCAGCTCCGCCACCATCCTACGAAGAAGTCATGCGACAGCCCGGCGTTTATCCAAAAGTCCAGGATCTAAAGAATGCACAAATCTAAATAAGAAGATTCGGTTGAGGCACAAAAGAAAAGCAAAAGCATTCACCAAATAACACGATGCCTTCACGATACTCCTAAATTCGACGAATTTCTTTACATTATACATTTATATTGTTCGTAACGACCGTGTGTTCGTGCAATAAAATATCCCTGAAAAAAACATGTGATTACGCCGTTTTCTAATGTAGTTGTAGTAGTAGTAGAAACCTCGCGTTTATTGTCGCGCGCCGTGCTGTATTATTATTATTATGGGACCGGACTACGCGACGTATTTCTTTGTTGTTGTGTTGCTTTTTTTCTAACGTATACGCCTAACGACAAAATCGATAGTGTGTTATATCCTGGATAGAATGTTCTGTACGTTACTATAGGCAAGGCAGGCATTGCGTGTCCACTCGCTCTTTAGCTCGCGCGTTATTGCAAAGGACATGATTGAAGCTTCAGGTGTAATGATGAATAATAGCCTAAGAATAGGGTTATTAGCTTCGAACGAAAAAAAAAAAAAAATCGAAGGATATATGAAACAAGTCTGAATAGCGAATATACGAGACTTTAATGTCGAACATGAAACAATTGTGTTTTATTTATTAATCAGAATGACATGTGAATGTTGTTTTTTTTTTCAATTTTTATTCGTTTTCTACGCTCAGGAAAAATCGAATGAATTTATGCACGACCGACGACGAGGGTAGGGGATTTTCATGCAAGGACATTTTTTTAAAACAATTTAACCTTTTCTATTCTAATGGGTTTTTGTATTTACGTAGTTTGTTGATTTGTCTGACTATTAATTGAATTCAATTATGGGGAATTACATTTTTTTAAGTCAACAAAAACTAAAACCAAAAGATTATGTTTGTAGCGGCATAGAAGAGATTGAACCACACTCGTTACTTCTATTCTAACAACAAAATTGTTCTGAAAAGATTTTTTTTTAAATAAGAAAATTAATTTTCGTGTCATAATCATGTATTTTGATAACACTTATTAACATTACGACAAATCAGTGCTTATCATTTCTTTTTGTCATTATAATACTCCCAAACATTGTTATGGCACGTAATACTATTGAAAGAGAAAAACTGTCCTTAACTCTATCTCGGAATAACATAAAACTTTAACCTATTCACATCAACTCTATTTAAATACTATGTTTCCTATATCAATAATGTTAATATTGCAAAACGATTTGCATACGTATTTATGTATAAAAAATAATAATTAATTAAATAACAGCATTGGTATTAGATTTATCACAATTATAGTTGACTCTCTTTGGAAATCAGCGCTAAAAACCAATTCCCCCCGTCTTTACAGGCTGGTTGTCGCCTGTAATTTTAGATAGCGATTACCTCTCTCCGGATCCACTGCATGAGTCATTTGACGATTGGCTGTATAGCATGTCTCTACGGCCGGGGTACATCGCAGCGTATTTCGTATTCGAGTCACGGCATAGAGTAGAACAAAAAGCGTAGCGATTAGAATGCCTAGTCCCAAGCCAGGGAGGAAACTGCTGTTCAAGGTATTGTAAAATTCATAGGGTGGATGCTGTCCAATTACAGATTTGCTACGTTCACTGATCATGACAACAGGTCGGGATGTGGATGGATCGACAATGTCAGTACTGCGACTGGTGCTTTCTTCAATGCTGGGAATGTCGGGAACGAGTTTAGATTTTCGACTCAGGATTCGTACGTTGCTGGATGCATGATCTGCCGTTTGATTATCAGTCTGTAGTTTGATGATATTTGAGCACCCAACTTCGAGCTCGGACTTCGAGTTTTTCTGTTGTACGAGAACCAGACAGAAGCGATAGCTGAAAAATAAATGCAATTAGTGAAGTCCTTTGAATTAATTTATTTATCAGGTTGCTCTTACCTTTCCCCTAAGAGCAAAACTGAGCTATCTGGCACTATGACACTGACTGTGTTTTTATTGTCAATCATTTTGCTTTCGCAGTGAATCTGTAAAAAAAAAGAGAACATTAATTAACTATTATTTAAGAATATTGCTATCGATGGAAACTATGAGGAAGGGTTTTTTGCGAATAGGCGATGATTGCGGTAACGCCAATCCTTTGAGGAACGCTTATTGATTTTCAGATGCGTAAATAGTTCTGATTCATCAAAGAGTTTTTTCAAGGAAGTTAACAACTTTAATAATAGAGATGTAACGGATCTTGTTTAGCGGATGAGGATGCGGATGCGGATGCAAAATAGTATAACAGTGAGGATGCGGTTGCGGATGCGGATATTAATGGAGAAATTTTTGAGGATGCGGATGAGGGTGCGGATGAGGATATGATCGAATATGTAGACAAAAATATTTAGGTCTCACACTTTTCATGAAGATGAAAAAAAGTTGAAATTCCTCTGATTAGTGGTTAAAAATTAAAAAATTAAAAAGTTGCATACTTCCTTACTTCGCTTCAACTTAAAAAAACGCACTTCACCCGCCTCAGTTCAATTCATTTAAAACAAAACCACTCAAATACTAGTCACAAAAATGCGAACCGGAGTGCGTTCCTTAATTCACTCGTAGTCGTCGGTGTAGTCATCGCTGACTACTCAGATCATATAAATGGAACGCGCTCCTGCTGGGCTGACCGACAAACTGAAGCTCAGTTGTGTATACGATACAGTACAGGAATACCCCGATTTACGTCGCCTCGATTTAAGTCGCTTCGCACTTAAGTCATTGAAAAAGTCCCACCTTACAACTCGATTTACGACGATTTTGCTTCGCACTTACGTCATTTCTCGTGATTTTTTTTGTTCAAAATATAAAAACGAAATTTTTGGCATTATAGAAAATATTTTGTTAAAAAAACACCACATCCGTAGGAAAAATAATTTATGTATAACATTACAAATCGGACCATTCGCGATAGATACGAGTCGTTACTCGAAAAGTGTACGCATTGAGCTGTTACATGAAAAAGGACTATTTTTCATTGTGGAAACGCTACTCAACTGGTCGAACATATTATCAAATTATCATAGATGTGGATGAATGGACATTAAATTATCTTATCTGAAAACTACTAGCTATAGCGGCTATTGACTTGAAACCTTTGAATTGAAGTGTCAACCGTTAAACCTGGCCTGGACCTAATAACACCGGGGAACAATTTAGGATTTAGCGACTTGACTTTTGGGCTAGTTCTTAGGTTTAGTACACCAAAAAATATAAATGATCGTTTTTGCCATAATTTTTTGTATGATTACTAAATAATATTGTCAGCATTCAAAATCAATATCTATAAAAAAAAAAGTGTAACGGGTTTCGTTTAACACAAAATGATTGAAATGTATTTTGTACGGCGGCCAAAATTTGAGTCCTCTGTAGCTCAAAAATTGAACGTATTTGAGAAAAACGGTTATCATTTTCGTATTCTACGACCAAACTAGCTAGAAACGAATATAAAATCTAAGTCAAAAAATGCCATTCCCCTGTGTAATATGCGTATATGTACTGTCTTCTGGTTTGAATGCAGAAAGGAAATTTCGAAAACATGTACAGAAACTCATTTTCAAGTTCAAATGAATGTATGTATTTCAAAACCCTATGAATCTGATTCAATTTCGCATTTCCATCTTTTGGGAGTCTATGCACTTCAACCAATTTGTGTAGACAATAAGACGATTTTGGGCAATTGTGTGATACTCCAACCAACGGGGAGATTTTACCTTGCAAAAATTGAGGATGTCTTAAATTTTTGATATGTTATAAAGACAGGTGGGGTAAGTTGAAATCCAAGTTTGCGTCACTATCCTCCCTGTGCTCCCGCCGCCGCCATCTTGAAAAAAACATCAAAAATCAGCCCTTTTATCAGTTTTTGGTCTATAACTCCTTTCCGTTCCATTTTAGCACGAAATGTGCCGAGAAAATCTTGTAGAGTACAAAATTTCCTATAAATTTAATCTGATAAGTTTTACTCTACAATCAATCGAAAATTCCAAAAATCATTACCAGCAAATTTCAAACCATACTTGCAGAACTCTATAGTAAAATGAGAGGAGGCTATGAGTTATTGGTATACAATGCGTTTTTGTGAATTAAAAATTGGCATGATTTTTGATATTTTCTCCATTTTCTTGGCGCCAATTTTGATTGTAGAGTAAAACTTATCACATTAAATTTATAGGAAATTTTGTGCTCTACAAGATTGTCTCGGGCTGTCTTTTTTTCAAGATGGCGGCGAGAGCACAGGGGGGAAAACATATCAAAAATTTGAGACATCCCCAATTTTTGCTCGCTAACCCCTGTTATTTCGTCTCTATTGATTGGAGTATGATATGAGTATGAGTATGACACGTCACTGCAAACGTGAAAATCTTATGCATCGGTCTGGAAATATCAGTCAGGTGACTTAAACATAAATTACAAATTCATATTCCAAAAACGATGGAAATCATTAGCATTTGTTCCACGCAAAAAAAACAAATGAAGGAAACAAAAATGTTCTCATACATTTTCTTCATGTTAGAACGATGATTTAAAACTTTTTTGCTTTGCGGAGGAGCATACAGGGTTATATTTAGTTGTTTAATTCCTAACGGGGTGAAAATCTTTACTTTCCAGCTCCACTGATCCCTTGTCTGATTCGTAAAATCAAGTTTGTTTCAAATCCACATTTCTTAATGCATGTAATCATATTTGTAGGGTATGGACATTTATAATTTTCCCGATGCCAATTTTTTTCTTGTTCACACCTAAATTTGATTCGATTTAAGTCGTTTCGACTTAAGTCGCTTTTTTCTGGAACGTAACCCTGACGTAAATCGGGGTATTCCTGTATACAATTTGTCTCAATTTATTTCTTTATAGTTACAAAGTAGCACATGGGTCGCATATATCCGCTAATTGTCTGCATACAAAAATGAGGATTGCGGATGAGGATGCGGATGTAAATATTTATAAGATGAGGATGAGAATGCGGATGCGGAGTTTGATTTTTATGCGGATAATCCGCGATTGCGGATGCGGATGCGGACATCCGTTACATCTCTATTTAATAATAATAATAAAAAAAAAATAGTCTCGTATACAATAGCTAAAATATATTGCGTGCAATTTCGCAGAAAGTCTACTTTCATGCTTGACGAATTCTAATGTTTCAACCACGATTGAAGAATGAACCACGCAGATCAACCAAATGCTAATCGAATAAAACCTCGTGCGCATATGACGATTCATCGCGTCGTACATGTTAAGCGAAATCGCGTGCAATGAAGTTTTCTCCTGATTCGAGGATGAAACATAAGTAAAGCTGTCAAAGGATTTCACTTTGCCAGAAGCATTTGCTCTGAAGCAAGTTCTACATTAGCGACAGAAATACTATTGTACATATTTCAAAAACGGCTAAAAGCAAAAGAAGTTCAAATGATCAATGGCATTCTCTACACTATTTTGAATTCTGATTGTTGCGATCCAGGATGGAAAACTTCATCCAAAATCACCTTGCAGCATCTGTTGCGATTATCAAGTTTCCGCCGCCAAAGAAAAAATACAAAAAGCGAGCAAGGGTAAGGTTGCCGTACGAAAAAAACACGATTTTCACGGCTTTGAACCTCTTTGAACCTATGGCAACTAGAAACTTGTACAGATGATCCCTGGTCTAACGCAAAAGACTACCAAGTATGAATTTAGTGCAATTATAAACGCCGGAGATATGAAAGTTTAAAAAACATGTTTTGTTTCGCTATTTTGCTAGGAAACTGTTTGTGTTTTAGAAAACTTAAAATATGGGGAGAGATATATGCAATAAACTGCAATTCTTTAATAAACTTAAGCGAGTAACCTGATTTTAGATTTCCACCTACTCTACAGTTCATGAGATTTGGTACGCATGATCCTCTAATGGTTGCAAGGAAAATCAGATACATACACAATTTTAATCAGTGACGGAATTACGGTAAAATAAAGTGAACATCAGGTGAACGAAACCATTCCTTTAAACATCGAACAGCAAACATTTAAGAATGAACATTAAACAATAAGAACAAAGATATTCTGTTGATAATGATGAATATCAATATTAGTCACAATTCAAGACGCTAAGGTATTCTGGTTTCACAAAAAAAAACAAATTATATCTCACAAAAAAGAACAAGGTTGTAAGGTAAAAAGAATGTTGTACAATCCTCCTTTTTTGCATTTTATCCGCAATGACCATAAGTGACAGTTGGAATCGCGAGCTGTCATTTGGCAGCTACTACACTAGCTACCAAATGGAACCTGAAAATGCCAGATTCAAACTTTCATTTTGGAGTTTTCTTTTTATTTAATTATAAGACTTGGACTCGTTTAAATTTAGGTTAGGCTTAGAGAAAGCATAGCAACCCATGCCATGCGTTAGTCCAGAGTGGCTATGTGATCACACAACCCATATGTGTTTGACTCCAAATTTATTACACTGCACTCCACGAAATAATTCAAACGTCAAAATATTGTCGATGCAATTATTAACCCTTCTGTCGCCGCCTACGAGCTATTATGCCTGAGGTGTAGCTGAATCTTCTGTGAAATCAATCTTATTTTTTGTAGAGGTATAATATTGGTTCTAGAAACAAATTACATACTATGTCTTACGATGATACGCCGTTTTTTCGTTTCTTTAGACATAGTTTATATTTCTCCGAACGTTTGATCGCATTTGTGGCCGTCAGTTGCTTTAAAATATATATGGAAAGGGGTGGAAAATATTGTTGAACAATATTTTCCATCAAGATATAGTACCAATGGTCTGTTTAGGTCTATGTGCCTATGTGCAAAGAGAAGGGTTAATTATCAAGTCGGCATTTTAAGAGAGTAATAAATATTACGCGGATTTTATATTCTCAATTGAAAACAAAAAATTGACAATTGAATTAAATTTTCACACATACTATGAACTGCAATAGTGTGAAAACGGTGCCATTTTTATTTTCTGATAGCCACTCTGTACTAACGCATGCTTTCTCTAAGAGGTTAGGCTATTCAAGAATGATCATAAAATAAAAATGCCGAGCGTATAGAGGGATGCGCCCGCAATACGTGTTTTCTCTTTTAGAATTTTAATGCGTTGTACATTATTCTTTTTGGGCAATAAATCAGAAATAAACTTAAAATCATTTTAATTCTGTCAGGAAATCTATTTTTGGATTGGTCCAAATAAAATCGCTATAGAATGAGAGGCTAGATTTATTATTTTTCCGGTTTGAATAAAGGTACTCAACGGCAACTAACACTTTTTCACCTCTTCAGGACACCCTGTTATCTTCACCCTACCAACTTTTAAGTGTTTCGTGCCAAAGACTGTTACCATTCTACACATTCCTACCAAATTTCATGGCAATCGGTTGAACCGTTCGCGAGTTATTAAGTGAACAGACGGACGGACACAAATCGATTAAAGGTTTTTTTTTTGAAAAAAAGGGGTCAATGGAATTAGTTTGAGAAAGAAAATAGCATTTAATAGAATTAGTATAACTTTTGCCGTTATACTAATTTCCAAATTTTCTGCTTCATGAAATTTTACATATAGGTAGATAAACATTCAAATATTAACGTTGGTTCGAGGAAACATATGTCAAGCCGTTGGAGGAATTCCAAAATTGACTTTCCTTAAAAAAATCTGGCTTTAATAATCTCATAACGGTACTTTGAATTGATAAATCTGCAAAATTCCTTGGGTATTCATATGACGTTTTTCTCTTTTTGTGCTTGAAAGCTTCGGTGTGACATGGATGGGTTCCAATACGGAACAGTTGCGTATGTCTCGTAAACATGTTTGCCATTCTGATCCCCTAACTACCATTTTGCGGATCCGGAATAATCCCCGGATCGTTTCCTTTGTCTGCCTTTGTGAAATATGTTAACGAAAGAACTGGAGATGATTTCTGATCCGCAAAATGGCAGTTACAGGATCAGAATAGCAAACATGTTTGCGGAACATACACAACTGTTGCGTTTTGGAACCCCACCCAATGGCGAGCTGCATACTATGGGTACTCAGCAATACTGCGTAACTTTACCTTACAGTACTTGACTTCATACAGATACCAAATAATCTTTTGCATGATTCCGTCGAGGGATCACTGGGAAAATGACACATCCCTGGTCAGTAGATCAATTACTATGTTTATACTGATGGATCAAAGAACTGACGCTTTCATATTGGAATACATAATTGGATAAAACGGGCATGAATTTGTCTCCGTATAGTGACAGTCAGGCTACAATTCGATCACCTGAGTCAGTATTGACTACATAATAACTGTTGAGAAGAGAAGAGCCACTTAATTCATAGGGAGATGGATCGTCTTTGCCGGAAATCGCTGCGCTGATCGTGGCGAGATAGCTAGAGGCATTTAAAACAACTGCGGAATCATTTAACGCCAATTGTCCAATGCAAAACGCTAATTGTCCAATGCAAATTTCAGAATTGAAATGTATGAAGAGCACAGGATGGCCCAACGGCAGTTATAAAACGACGAAGATGATCTGGTTAAAACTATTTATTATTCGCTCCACAATATATTAGAAGAATTGGAACTAGCATCTCCATTACTGTACCCTTATAGATAGTGTCAGCAAATTGTGGTATAATATTTGGGCCCTATCTCACCCCGCCAAGGAGTATATAACCATACTATTCGTTATGTACCAGGCAGCAAACCTGTTCAATAGATATAGCTACTTAAAAAAGTCTCTAGCAAATGCGAAAACTCTAAAGATCCCGAACTATAGATGACATTTAGATGGCCCTAATTAAACATTTCGACCTTGACTTGAGTACCTTGACTAGCCTTCAAATTATTAGTTTATATGTATGCCATCCTTGAAATATGTTCAAGCGTTCCGATACTTTTCCCTATTGTAAGGACACTGAGGCGATTTTCCACTCCACTGTTTAAGCGCATGATGGGTTCTACCAGCGTGTCATCAGCAAGCTCTTTTACTACCCTCAATGCATACGATGACTTGACGCATAAGTGATCGGCTACAGTGGCGCAACCAGGATCTTGTCCTGGAGGGGGCTAAGGGCATCCATATTTCGCAAATTGGGTGATTCATTTTGTATGAATTTTTGTGCAAAAGGCCATTTTGAATAACAATTTGCGAGTCTGGTGGATTTTTGTTAGAAAATTCATACAAATTTTACTTTTTTTTTTACCCAATTGTGCTAATTTGAGGCTTACACATGAGCAAATACATATTTGTACAAATTTTTCCGATAAAGAAGATGTTATGAAAAATTGCTGATGTGAGGTTTGCTTTATACACACTATTTTCACTGCCATTTGCCATTTTTTCTTTCCGAATTTATGGGTCTGGGAGGGGCTTTAGCCCACTTAGCCCCTCCCGTGGTTGCGCCACTGATCGGCTAAATCAACGTCATTGAACGAACTACCAGGCGAAAACGCGATCCAAATTGGGCCGAGAAATGATGGAATTACCTAAAAGCTTCGAAGACATTACCTTACGTAATAGTGGGAGTACCAAGACCTAAAGCTCTACTATGACTCAAAACAAAAAATCGTCTCCTATTTCTACTAGCAGCGGATGTCGTTGGTAAAAGTAGGTACTAACATCGTCAGTTCACGTAAAATCCATGCAAATACTGTCAAAATTTTGATGATCGTGAAATCGAATTCGCTTGGTGGTACTCACTTCACATGAAAGTCTCCACACCGGTCTTTGACATTTCGCCAGCGGAAATAATCCAGTTGCACTTTATTTAACAATCAAAAGATGTCATCGACATTCAATCAGAACGCGAGTGAACATTTATCTTACATTGAGTGAATAAAAAGCAAGTCTCCACGGCACCGTTTTCGCGGGAGACATATATGCAAGTTTTTTGCTCGGTAAACTCAGTACATACCTTAAGTACTATATTCACCGAGCGAAAAACTGTGCCGTGGAGACTTGTATTTTTTTCAATCAATTTAAGAGAAATGTGGACGTGCGGACTGATTGATTGCTGATGACACTTTTTCACTGTGAAATAAAGTGCAACTGCCTTGTTTTCGTTGGCGAAATGTCAACAACCGATGTGGAGACTTTCGAGTGAAGTCAGTACAACCAAGCGAATTCGATTTCACGATCATCAAAATTTTGACAGTAGGTGCATGGATTTCACGTGAACTGACGATGTTAGTACCTACTCTTACAAGCAACGCAGAACTACCGCGACTTTGTGTTGTAAAACGGCAAATTATAACCAAAAGCTCATTGATATTGTTTTATGATTAGGAATAGCACCCCCACTTGTTCACGTCTATTGGACTGCTTTCACAAAAAATAGGAAAATCATGACACCAAATTTATCTTCAAATTGTGCTTTTACTACATGATGTGTAGAGTTACAACCTGGTTGCTTTTTTTTTGTGGACACCGAGAACAACAGAAGTTGCATTTAAATTTAAGGTAAGTACTGTGTTCACCGAGCGAAAAACTTGCATTTATGTCTCCCGTGAAAAATGTGCCATGGAGACTTTCTTTTTGTTCAATCAATTCTAGATAAATGTTCACTCGCGATCTAAATGATTACCGATGACACTTTTTCCACCACACTAAATTTCTCAAAAATCAAATTCTCATAGTAAATAAAAAAAAGTAGAATTTTGATCGGTACTTACCGTCGAATCATCAATTAAAATTTCATTGATATTTTCCTCCTTGTACACAAAAATGGCATCACACGTATAATCATTCTTCAAATTCACAGTCCACGTAAGAATCAGTCCATAGTCCATGGAAAAATGAAAATCCGTAAGATATATCTGTAAAATAAAATAATTACGAAAAAACTTTATTTTTTAGAAAATCATGAAATATCACTTTCTCCTTACCAATTCACTTAAATCCCGAATATTATTCGTTCTATTCCTAACACGCGTCAAACTATCACTTTCCTTTTGTGACAGATAATTTTGATTATCGTTATCGAGATCCTCTGTATCACAAATCAAAGTTTCGACGGGCACTTGAAATAGTGGAGCACCTTCCAAATGTGGTGGTGTGGCGCATATCGGACTCAACATATCATGTGAGGTCAACTTGGAGCCGTGCAACCATTCAGCAAAATAAACAATAGAACAGTCGCACGATAAAGGATTTTCGTCCAGTAGTAAGCCGGTGAGTTCTCTGGCTCCATTCAGGGCTCCTTTGGCAATCATCGATATATCATTGCCGGTTAGTCGAAGCTGTCTTAGAGATGGTAGTGGAAGAATTAGGTCTGACGTCAAAGCTCTATAAATGGGAGACACACATTTCAAGTAGTGATTCATTTATTTCAACACCGATTTTGCAATTTACCTCAAAAAATTATGAGTCAGATCCAGTAGGCGCAAATTTGTTAAATGTTGAAGCGATGAACCGGACACTGCTACGATTCCGTTATAACTCAAATCTAAATTCTCCAATCGTCCGAGTCCGTAAAAGGTATGATCTTGTAGAACGTCGATTTGATTGTGACGCAAATTTAGTGATTTTAGTCGTGAGAGTACGCTCAATGTTTGATTTTGAATACTTTTAATGAGATTCTTTTCGAGATTTAGTGATTCCAAATTGGTCAGTCTTGTTAGCATGCTTGTTGTAAGGGAGCCAGTGATGGCATTCGAACGGAGATCCAGATCTCTGTAATACAAAAAAAAAACGAATATATAAATGTTATGTGGAGAATATATTGATGATATTAGACTAATTACCGTAATTTCGAGCAGAGTCCAATCGATTGAAAGCTGGCAGGATATTCGCCCAGACGATTGCCTCCTAGTTTTAATATTTCTAGCTTGTTGAGATTTTCGAATGTTTTTAGGGATATGCTGGTTATTTCGTTGTCGCTAAGCTCCAGATAGGTGATGTTGGCTAAACCCTGTTTGTATCATAAAATAAGAGTTTTCTCATTGCATTGTTTTACAAAACTACATGCTACTACAGACAAAACGTCGATATGCGTCCGCTTCCAAGGTAAGCTCGATATTACTCGATCTATTACCTTGAACGCGGAAGGATATCGCGTTCTGTCTATAAGAGCATTAAGGGACCTTCAGGACATTATAATATGTAGAAGGGGGCTTTGCTTTTTGTACATACCTCAAAATCAGATCCTCCCAAATTTTTGATTTTATTATTGGACAAATCCAGTCGTTCCAGCGATGTTAGGTAAGAGATGGCTGTCTTAGGTACGCTTAATAGTCCATTGCTTGGCAAACCTGACATTAATTCGGAATAACAAAATATTAGGAATTACTTTAAAAGAGGAAATATGATTAGAAGAGCTTACCTAGGGCTTGCAATTTCGGACTCAGTCCAGCAAATGCCAGTTTGTGAATTCGTTTAATTTCACCAGATGATATGACCAAGCCGTGCAACGTAATATTTTCGAAAATTCTTGCGTTACTCAGAAATGTTACATTTCTTAGTGTGCAATCTAGAAGAGATACTTTGTGAGGCGATGCACGAAGACGTTCAGCAAGGGTCTGAAATAAAAAAGAGTATTAAAATCTTGAAATAAAAAATTGCATTTGTACGAGGAATGCATGAGAAGGCTTGTCGAAGAGTTTGGCTGTAGGATCGTCTATCTGTGTCTGGAAATGGTAGAGAAACAAGTGTTCAAAACTCGGCACAAGTCAAAGTAATTTTCATAAGTCACAAACAAAAATAGTAAAAGACAGAAATGGTGTGGCTATCAAAAGTACCTACTGTAGGGCGTCGATTATCCAAACTAATGTCGACAGAGATGGTTCGGATAAACAGAAGTTAGGTTAATCGAGTTTCCATAGAAAAATTAGAGGAATGCCAAAAAAGAAATTTAAGCAACAAGCTGACAATGTGTTAACCGCTAGTAGAACCAAAGCCCCCTATATCACGAGCCGTGAAGCACCGAGAGAAACTGGGAAATCAGCCTATGTTTGCCTTAGTAAACAAGTCAAAATGGTGTACAAACATACGGGAAAAATGTGCCGTGAGGGTTTGAAACACGCGACAATCAACTAAAACTGAAAATTTCTCGCGTTTTTTTTTTTATTTCATTGTTCTCAAAACCTTTTGGAGCCTTGCATATTAGACGCAAATCGACCGGGAACCAATATTTATCGTGTAAAGTTTGTCGCGATCGGTGTTGCCAATTTAGCCGTTTTCCGGCCAAACTTAGCCGGAAACCGTGCTGTTTAGCCGGAAGAAATTTATAATTCCGGCCGGCCGGATTTTTAGCCGGAATTGATTTTCTTCGGCCGTTGTTCCGGCTAAAATTATTTAATGATTTTTTATTTTACTTTGACACTAGAATCAATTTTTCAATATTCACAAACAAAATAATTAATCGCCGTGAAATTATTTCTACTCTACATACACTTATCGTGTATTAGGGTAAGTACCTACTATGTCCACCTAAAGCAGTGATTCCCAAACTGTGGGGCGCGCCCCCCTAGGGAGGCGTGACGGCTTGGGAAGGGGGGCGTGAGTACAACTTATATATTGCTGTAATAATAAATTTATTTTCATACTAGCTAAGAGCCTCTGGCCAAAAAATCGCTGAAAATATTTTAGGTCGAAATCGCTTTACATTGACGTCTAGGCTCGTGATGAAAAAAAAATCTTTTGATTTATTAGAACACCTTCGGACTCTTATAGCTCCAGTAATAGCTTTACTTATCTCATAATTAAGCCAAAAATAGTTTTTTTTTGTGTTATGATGACTTTTTTTTGTCAAAAAACGATTTTAAGTAAACATTTTCCACTTGCTTTTGGCTGTGCTTTTTCTATGCAAGAGTGGGTAACGTGTTTGCATACGAGTATTTGCATTGTTAACAGGTAATTCTCTGCATTGGACTATGACAATTTGGTGGCTCAGTGGCAGAGATGTCTATCTCTGAGTTGCCGGTGCGTGGGTTCGAATCCCACTGTGACCCATGGATATTTGTGTTGTCCATAAAAATGCTCCTACGGCAGCCGGTTCTTCGATGTAAATCGTCCCGGAGCTACCCGATGTTAAAAAAAACGGCCAAGAGTTGCCAAAACCCCCTTCGATTCAAGAGAGAAAAAGAAAATCTCTTGAATCGCTACAACAACAACAACAACCAAGTCCAATATAAAAAAAAAGTCTAGACTTCTGTCCAAAATTAGTGTGTGATGGCTTAAATGTTTTGCAAATCATGTCTCGGTATTTTACAGCTTTGAGAAATTATAAGGAAGTTTTAAATAAAATAAAGCAATTAACCGAAGAACGCAAATATATAATTAAAGTCCCCACGAAGTGAACAATGGCGGAAATAAAAATTTTTTTATGCCTATTTTCGGTTTTTGGCTAACATTTTCTCCGGTGGCGCCAGCCTCAGCAGACTTCGCAAAGGGGGGCGCGGACTGAAAAAAAAATTGGGAACCACTGACCTAAAGGAAAACTTGCATTTATGTCTCCTGGGAAAAATTTGCCACGGAAACTTGCCATTTTTCAATAAATTTAGAGTAATGGGTTTCACGTAAACTAAGGATATTATTATACGTAGTCTAAGCATGGATTTTTCTAACCACCTGCTGAATAATTTGCAAAATGGAAGACAGTTTCTTAGATAAAATTCTTGTATTGAGCAATTCTCGGAGCATGAACATTTTTCCATTTTCAAAATGTCAATTCTTTACCACAGATAACGTAATCATGCCAGATTAAGTACAAGGGTGAAAACCTTTTAGCGCGATTCATAGATATTGATAATATCGCCGGAACTTTTTAATGTTAAACACTAAAGGTCTATTCTAGAT
The DNA here is from genome assembly GCA_949715475.1 of Microchrysa polita. Lineage (NCBI taxonomy): Eukaryota > Metazoa > Arthropoda > Insecta > Diptera > Stratiomyidae > Microchrysa > Microchrysa polita. The sequence continues at coordinate 13,014,954 of OX454419.1, forward strand.
TTATCGCCAAATGGCTGCGCGTCCAAATACTGGCCTCATGGACAGCCATTTGGCTGCTACTTAACATCTACACTAGCATCCAAATGGAGACAGATTTGCGGAAAATCAACAATGGAACAATGGAACATCAATTTCGTAACTATGGAAAATAAAATAAAATTTGGAGGGTTTAAATTCGAAAATGAATAACAAGCTTGACACATATTTTCAAATGACGCAAATTTATCATCATTAGCACGAGTTCCAAATTACGCATTTGCTCAATAATGACAGGGGACGCCATCTGTTGTAAAATTGAACAACAAGAATGTTTACAAAAATATTAATAGCTATGACACATATCCAAATCATTATGACGATAATCCGTCATGATGATGAAAGTTCGAAATTGAATTAAATGATGAAAATGTCCTTAACAACAGCGATATTTTAATGAATATTCTGTTCAATAATTTAAAGACACACTTTCCTTCAAGAATTTGAATAGAAATGTGTAAAGATTGATAACAAATTTAATATTTTTGCACAAATTCTTGTCCTTCAATTTTGCAACAGATAGCGTCACCTGTCATTATTGAGCAAATGATGGTCCAAATGTGTAATTTCGAATTCGTCATAATGATGGTAAATTTTCGTGATAATGACGCATTTGTGTCATTCGAAGTTATGTGTGTCAAGCTTGTAAATTTGTTATCAATCTTTACACATGTCTATTCAAATTCTTTAAGAAAAGTGTGTCCTGAAATTATTGAACTGAATACTCATAAAAATATCGCAATTGTGAGGGATATTTCCACTATTTACACAAACGTCTAAAGTAAATGAAGAATTCTAATGACGATGATGATGGTAAGATATCCATACATAAATGCGGTTGCCCTTGCCCATAGTTACGCATTGGCCGATCCTTTTACGAATTTTATTTTCCACAATTTCGAATCTAATGTGGTTATGGACTTGACCGAAAAATTGTACCTGTATACAACAATTTTGACTAGTTGATCTATCTAACTCCGAACAACGTAAATTTTGACTGTCAGCGATTGGAGCATATATGTAATAAAACTAAGAAATCTGCCTAAAGCATAGTTTACGGGTAGTACTCCAGAAAAGATATAAAATTATTAAAATCAGTTTTTTACTATATTTTTCCGTAATGTTACAATTTTGTATAATTTAGCCGGTTTTTTGGCCGTTTTTCTCGCTGAAATCTATTATAGTCGGTTTTCCGGCTAAATTTAGCCGTTTTCTAAAATTCCAGGTGGCAACACTGTCTCGCGATACTGTCCTATTTCCCTTTAACTCAATCTAAATTTGGAATCTTCTGAAGCCTGAGAGTTTTCTGGCTTCTGGCTTTGAATATAGGGGGGGGGGGCTTTTGAATAGAACTGACCGAAAACGATAAATTCAAAGCATTTTATAAGATATAAGATAAGCTTTTCACACTTACGGGATAGATTACGAGATTCGAAAATTCGCATAATCGACGTTCTACTGTAGCATAAAAATAAATAACAGGCGCAGCAGTTTAACATTGGACTAAAGGTCCATCCAGACTGACCGACAAATGGTTGCACATGAAACCAACTGGCTGTTGTCATTGCATCCAAACTGATCGCCATTTGGGTGTGCGTCCAGTTTTGATTTTCGATATGGCAACTCAACCAACCGCTTTGACAACCACTTGTCAAATTCAAAGTGACAATTTTGCACCTTTTGTTCGTACATTTGTGTGAAATTGTATAATTTTTGAATGGCCGTGTAATAATTCAAACGCGCAGAATCCGATTTTCACAATTAAATTTAACAAAAAATCGCCAAAATGAAATTTTGGTTATGTCATTTTCTGTCTCCATTTGGTTGTTAGTGTAGATGCTAAGTAGCAACCACATGGCTGTTCGTGATGCCAGTTTTTGGACGCGCAACCATTTGGCGATCAGTCTGCATGGACTTTAAGGCCGCTGATGTGTTAGTGACATTCAATTTAATTCTTTGTTCCAGCCACTTCGCGCCGAACAGGCTTTCTCGGCCATGACTTTCACTGTCGACCTCTTTGTTTCGCAGCTTCAATTCGACTCCGCGATGAATCGATTAGGAGAAACCGCTCAGTTACCGGCTCGTTCTTACATCAGTCGGTTCTCCTCCCGCCAAAATTAGCGTTGCGCAATTAAACTTTCGGGGCGGAACACAGCTGATGTCGACATATAAATATCCGTTTTCCCTCAGAGCGGCATTTTTCAAATTTCAATGATTTGAAAAATACATTCAAATCACTAAAATTTCAAAAATGTAGCCAAAGCATAGAATGAACATTTACGTGTCTGAACTGGCCGGTACAAGATCTTAACTGTTTTTTTTATTGAGGTGTTGAGATCAACAGCACGCTCAGCTTATTCCCATAAATTGGCACTCGTTTAACATTTGAGTGAGATCAGAATTCGTCACATGGTTCTACTGTACCATACTTCGAACTTATTTGTCGAAATACGTTCTTTAACAACGGTCGACTAAACGCACAATGGCTCTCAAGAAATTAGGACAAAAGAAGAGAACGAGAAAAAGGACTCATCCTTGCATGCATATTCCATAAAGAAAATAAATTATTATCCAAACTTTCTTACCTCAAGTCCATGAACATCTCCGCTACATCTTAGCGTATGTGGAATTTCACATCCGCACTCCAAGCTTCTCGTGTTCGTTATATTGGGACATTGCCAATCATCGTCTGTATTGGATTTGTTCGTTGGAAACTTTTCATTGTATCGGCCGAGAAGTTTTCCGGACGCTTTCAGCTCTTCATTATGAACCAATAAATTCGAATCGATATCGGACGTTTCAGCCGAGTCAGCAATTTGTAATAAGGTCACTGTCAATACGAGAAGTATTAAACTGAAACAGCTAAAAAAAAGAAAATAGTTTTGATATTAGATAAGCAGGATTAAGTGAGTTGATTTTTAAAAGGAGGATAAATCGTAGGATTATTGTGCATATTTCTTCTTTATGACTAAGTTTAACTAAAAACCAAATTTATATAAATTACCTAAAAAAAATATTTTTAATGAGAGAAAAGGCAATTGACCGAAAAAATAATTAAATTTTTAATATTCACGTAAAATGTTCAAATTTTGATTTTTTGATTTGCCAATATAAGCCGATCTTGATACAGAGACATAGAATTGCCACTTTATAGCTAAGTCATGACAAAAAGTACGAATGATTGCTATATATCCTCTTAAGACGGGGTCAAGATGCGACAAACCATTGACACCTATTTACACATTTCCACAAGGTTATCCAGAGCATGCAAGATGCAATTTCATTTCATTACGCATACATTCACTGCACCGTATTTCATTACAATCAACTCTCACCCCTAGTGTTGTCATTCATTCATTCATTTATTTACATATTCAAATAGGTTCCATAACTGCTCGCTTCTCTTAGACCAGAATATATTGTTTGTAATCTAATATTCTTTATTTGTGTAATTTGTTTATAGTGGATAATGCATTCAGTAGAATTTTGCACAGAATATTATTTATAGTGTTATTTTACAGCTCTAAATTGTTATTAGATTGCATAGACGCGACATGCCATGTTTCTATTGTGTCCCGGCACATCTGTCACAGGATGAATTGTGTAATATTCGGGTCAAAGTTAAATCAGTTTATGTATATCTGCTGAATGCAGATTAATGGCAATGGAAGTGAAGAGGTAGAAGAGGAGTGTAATCGTGAAGGTGGCAATATTGAAAGGGAAACTTTTCATCTGGAGTTATGATTTCAATTTTCGAATGGTAGAATGACCTTATGAAATTCGAAACAGGTCGTTAAAAAATAATTGGCTAATTTTCTCTCAACACTTCAAATAATGCTCCCAAATAAGACACAGGGAATTTTCTCAAGGACTTAAAAAAGTTCTCGGAAAGATTGCAACATGGAAATGCATATGGTTTCAGAAAAACGCATGATTTTAGTCGTATAATTTTTATTTTATGTTTAAATTCCTGTTACTCAAGAATTCAGAAATTAATTGAAAACCATAACTTAATTTAAATTAAATTAGAAATTAAAAATAAGCACATACAGTGTATTTTAAGTTTTGAAAAGATATACTAATCCTTTCAAATTTAAAATACACAACAAACAACAAACAAAAAGTTTCAATTGATTTTCTCAGTAATTTAATTAAAGTTAAATGTTAATTTTATTTTAAATGTAAAATTCCGCGATTTTCTTCAAAACCATAAAGGCCTAAATATCTCAGTAACCACTAAAAATCGATAGAACATTTTTAGTTTTGGTGCATTTTAACATAATGAAATCATTGAAACTAATTTCTAGTAATTTGGCAAAAATAAATAACAGGCGCGACAGTCTTAATTCGGACTAAGGCCGCAGATGTGTTCGTGACATGCAATTTTCAGGATCTAACTGATTTTTTTGTTGAGGAGTTGAGATAAACAGCACCCTCAGCAAAAGTACATTATTATTAACTTTTTATGTATTAAAATATTGTTTTCCAATAAATTACGCATAACTTATATACTAAACGGCAGTCAACAATTAATATGCGAGATGTTGTGTATACTGAGGAGAGATAAAACAGCTTAATTAAGAAGTACTAATTATAGTTTTAATAAGAAACATAAACAAATTGACAAGCGATAACCTTTGTAATGCGTTTTCATCAATCATGTTGATGTGCATAGTTATGCATTATTATAAATTGTTATTGCGTTTATTAAAAATTTCTTGAAATTTTCAATTTAAAATAAAAGGCAGCATAAGAAATTTTAAGCAATTCAAATAAATAGATCAGTGGCAAGTCTGATCACTACTCATAGAAAATATGATTTATAGAAACTCTGAAGAGATCAATCCCGCGCGTCAACGCATTTTTTTTAACAAGGAATCGTTGCAAACTAAATCCAGAGTAAAAATATCAACGACTTAAATTTTGTCGTTATTGACCATAGAGTATAGAGGCAGCGAGACACAAAATCTGAAAAAGCCTAAACAGAATCCTTTCATCCTGAATACCCTGCTGACAGAATTTAGTATTAGATTCTGATGCAAAACTTAAAGAGTAATAGTGTAATGGCGCACACACACGGTCAATCCAAATCCATTTCTATTTTAGATACTCGTTCTGTTAAAATCATACATTTTCTTGGATTTTTAGAGGAAGAAAATCCAAAAAATGGATTCGGACTCTCAGTGTGTGTGCGGCATAAGTAGTGCCTTGAGTTCCACTAAATCTTGTATTTCATACTTAATTTACAGAAATCGGCCTAGTCCAATGAAATTTCAGACAATCCGCACTTCCGCAGAAGGCTACGGGTTCGGAACCGCAACATAATGATAATTATTCGAATTTTATAAAAAAGTCGATAGACTATTCTGTTTTCTTTATGAAGCGTTCTTTTTGGGTCACCTATATTTTGGAAAACTAAACACTGGACAATTATTATACTTTACCATAAAGGGAGTGCAAGAAACTCGACATTGTTGCATTGCCCCAATTGAGGGAGGATGGTGCTGTTCTGATCAACCTTGTGTACAGCATTGGTCCCTGAAGGATCCGTTCACCATACATTAATTTATTAATTACATTAACCATGCGATTTCGATGAGAATTTGAATTATGTTTTTTGTCTTAAATCACTTTGGCGCAGGCCTGAACAAAGAGACAGCACTAACACGTCCTCTCAGTTCGTTCGATTTGTTGGATTCACTGTTTAAACCCCTCGTAAATTTCTTTCAGAATTTCAGCCTTGAACTTGAAACGTGTTTGGAAATAAAGACCATTCAGGATACCCGAAGAAATCAAGTCGACGCATTCCATGAACTCTTTTTCAAAACAGGGAGTGGCAATTTTGTCGTATTATCTAGGGCGGCAGATCACCTCATGCATGCAAAAATAGGGACCCTCCGCATTATATTTGGATAAGCTACAAATTATTATCATTTCTCTTCACGACAAAAAAAATCCGTGCTTTGGCGGTTTGAGCCAATGTTACGCCCTTAGGTCGTACACACACGGAGAGTCCATGGATTCTAAATCCAACGAAACTTCATATATACAAATGACAACTTGCCCAGCTGTATTTTTTTATGGAGTTTTGATGGATTCTAAATGCATGGATTCTCGGTGTGTGTGTGCGAAATTAGAGTGCACAGATTTTATATGAATTTATTAAAAACTTTTTGGGTTACAAGTTTACCATAAACAAATTTTTACTGAAGTTTACCATTATAGAGATTTTGACAAGACCATTTTGAAAATGCAAGTAGCTAGAGCTAGGTATACTTAAGAAGCGCCACATACCCTCCGATCGATCTTCCAGATTTTTTGATTGCGAGATAAATCGGAAGGTGTATGGGATCATCGAATTCAATTTTTTGATTTGACGTGTGGAACATATTGCCAATGCAATTTTCCGTACAAGCTGTCATGACAATCATGTGTTCTCTGTTGCTGATTTTTTGACATAAACCTGTGGTCGTTCTTCATGCTGTGATCGTGGCGATCATTCTCCATCAAAAGTAGCAATAGATGTCCATCTTCCATCGCCAAAAATGGTATAATTTTCGCTGTTTTGTGTTGTGTGTTGTGGACCGTGAGACTGTCAAATTCAGATTGCCCGATAAATTACGTAATGTATGTGCTGATTGTGCTAATGTATGTAATGATTGCCCAATCGAACGGCCGAGAAATCGTAAGGTTTATGGCGTCCTTAAGAGATGTACCTACAGGACAGAACAGCACAACTTCCATACAAATTCGAACATTAGGGCGATTTCTCATAACCATGTTCCGATCCCGCGGAGCTAGCTCTTGAGCAGTTAGCCGAACCAGGCCCTCCCGTTCTACCCCCAACAGTAGAGGAGGTGAGTCTTGCCATACAGTCGCTCCAAAATAATAAAGCGCCCGGCGCCGACAAGATCCCAGCAGAACTGCTGAAGCATGGGGGAATGTGCCTGACCAACGCTGTACATGTGCTAGTGCTGAAAATGTGGAACGACGAGGTAATCCCCGAAGATTGGCGCAAAAGCATAATCTGCCCAATCCACAAAAAGGGTGAAAAGCTGAAGTGTGAGAATTACAGAGGCATATCATTAGTTTGTACGGCCTATACGATTTTATCAAAAATTCTTGAAAAGAGAATCAATCCGTACGTAGAACAAATCATTGGCGAGTATCAAGGGGGCTTCAGACCTGGTCGTTCAACGACCGATCAGCTTTACACAGTGAAGCTACTACTCCAAAAGTGCTGGGAATATAACATCGACGTATACCAAATCTTTGTCGACTTCAAGCAGGCATATGACAGTATCGACCGAAGTGTACTGTACAACATTATGCTGAATTTTGGTATACCGGCAAAGTTAGTGCGACTCACAAGGATGACGATGACTAATACCGTCTCGCAGGTCAAAGTGCAGAACCGACTCACTGACCTATTTGAAACTCGTACTGGACTCAAGCAGGGCGACGGGCTGGCGCCGACGCTCTTCAATCTGGCTTTGGAGTATGTAATTCGAGCCATGAATATGGACAGCAGCGGAACGCTACTCATCAAGTCGACTCAATTAGTAGCGTACGCCGACGATATCAACATCATGTCTCGAAGGTTGGGTGATGCAGAAAGCCTTCTGCATAACCTCAATAACGCCGCAAAGGAAGTTGGACTACATATCAACGAAAGCAAAACAAAGGCCATGATGCAATCGAAAACAAGGACGCCAGCAAATTCAAGCATCACAGTGGGGGACCTTAATATCGAGTATGTAGACAACTTCAACTATCTGGGTTGTAACTTATCAAAGGACGCCAACGAAACCGACGAAATTAAGCGACGGATACAACTAGTCAAAAGACATATTTCTCGGTCCTCCCTATAATTAATTGCGCACAGGAACACGAAGCTCCGCGTGTACAAAAAGATCATCCGACCCGTGCTATGTTATGGCTGCGAAACATGGACCCTTACCCAAGCCTCCGAAATTTTGCTAGACCGATTCGAACGAAAGGTCCTTCGGGGAATTTTCTGGGCCGTTCGCGAGCGAGACCAATGGCGTATCCGATACAACCATGAGTTGTATCAATTGTACGATGAGCTGGAAGTATCGAAAATCGTGAAGCTTCAACGTCTGCAATGGGCGGGGCATGTACAACGGATGGACGACAATCGCATGCCAAAGAAAGTTATGAACGCACAACGAATTGACGGAGCGAGGTTGCGTGGACGACCGAGAGCTCGCTGGGAGAACTCCGTAGCTGAAGACGCCCACCAGCTGCTGGGCTTCCGAAACTGGAGGACAAGGTCACGTAACCGCGACAATGGGAGGTCAACGATTCAGGTGGCCAAGGCCCGACGTCGGGCTATCGTGCTACATTGATGATGATGATGATGTGTCGATCCCGGTTTTTTTCCAACACCGGTGCACCGATTTTTGTCCGTTTTTTTCAACGATGGGCCGGTCCGTGCACCGGTTGTTTTTTTTTCAGGTTTTTTAGTACCTGCTCAGTATCTTTTTTTAACACCTGTTCAGCATCAGGTTTTTAAGCACCTGTTCAACAAAGATTTTTTTTCGGGTTTTTGATGTAGCGCTTTTTAGTACATACAGTGTTTTCAGATGCAGCTTACAGCATCTTGTATAGTACGAATTCTACTCTTTTGAATTAGACGCTGTATGCGGTAATTGTATGCAATTTTAATGATCTGACCATCTTTTTGGAATTCCCACAAGAGTTTTGTGGGATGTGACTACTAACATTCCAATTAACTTCCATATTGTTTTTTTTGGTCAAAATATTGAACGGGATAAAATTCTTTCACCTCTTTGGGGACACTTGTTATTTTTGCCCTACCAAGTTAAAAGGTATATTACCACTAGAGACTGTTCCTACCAAATTTCAAGCCGATCAGTTGAGCATTTCACGAGATATTTAGTGACGGGACGGAAAAAATAAAAACATTCCACAAAATCATAAAAACGGAACGCCGTCGGCTGGCTTTCGTTCATGGTTTAAACGAATTAATAAAATACCTGAGAAAGATCCGGTCCGGTATTAAAAAGGTGCTGAAAACAGGAGCTAAAAAACCGATACTGCACAGGTACTAAAAAACTTAAAAAAAAAAACGGTACTGAACAGGTGCTAAAAGACCTGAAAAAAACGGTACTGATATAGTGCTTAAACCTGAAAAAAAAAACGGTACTGAACAGGTGTTAAAAACCCCAAAAAATGGGTAAGCCCATGGTTGGGCGTTGAACGAAATATTAATCTTCAAGATCCGTTTAGCGGTATATAGGTATCTACAGATGATAGTTAACATTTTTAACTTTTTTTTTGCGATTGCAAAAATTTCATTGGGAATTTGGAATTTCGTTGGGAATCTTCAGATTCGTGCTCATCACTCCAAAAAATAACAAGACCAAAAAAACTTCTAAAACATTTTGTAATTTCAACTGCTATTTTTTGTGAGCCATGATGAGCTACAGGTGTCGAAGATCGTGAAATTGCAGCGATTGCAATGGGCGGGACATGTGCAAAGGATGAACGATGATCGCATGCCCAAAAAGGTGATGAACGCGCAACGAGTGGACGGAGCCAGATTGCGTGGACGACCGAGAGCCCGATGGGAGCATTCTGTATGTGAAGACGCCCACCAGATGCTAGGCTTTCGGAACTGGAGGACAAGGTCGCGTGACCGCGACAATTGGAAGTTTTCAATCCAGGCGGCCAAGGCCCGACGTCGGGCTATCGTGCCATAAAGAAGAAGAAGAAGATGAGTCAAAAGGCCCTTTGGATACTAAATGCTAATTTAAATTTGTAACGATCAGTTGTCCATTAAATCGATTAAATCACTGGCCCCAGCTCTATGCTCAGTGTAACTAATTTTTCCATAAGATCATTTTCTGCCTTATTATGACAAGAATATTCAAACTATTTTATTTCCTATTAACGAAATGATTGAGCAAACTGGGTAAGTTTTCCTCTGTGCTATTCATTTTTTTTGCACAAGATAAGATAATTAAATTTATTTCGTTTGAATAGATTTTAATTTACGTTGTTACGAGTCTTAGATACATATCTTTATTATCTTCTCGTCATTATTAAATTCTCTCAAATACATGTATGTATATGGAATTTATTCAATTTATAAAGATTTTGCTTTCTCGTGAAAACTGTTAGCACGGTTGAGATGTTAAGTATCTATTAAAGATTGTGTTAATATCCAACAACAATAAGATATAAAATATAAAATGTATTCTGAATAAACTCTCATGTTAGGAAATAGACAAGAGTATTTCCAAATTTATCAAAAATGCATTTTTCTAATAAATTCATCTCTGATGTCCAAACATCCAAACGGTGTCTTGACTTGTCTATATAGTATTCGAACCACACAAAAATTAATGACAAAATGTTTGCGAACAATATTATAAATCACTTTCGCCCACGCCAATAATCAATTTAAACAAAAATCCGTTTTTTTGTGGTTGAAACTTTTTTCTGATAGTTTTTTTTACTCGTCAATTTTGAGTGCTTAATGTGCTGGTTTTTATACTTTACCATACTTATTTATTGATTAATATACCGCTCCGTACAGATAGCCAGCCATATGTGATACACTAATGTGTATTGTATGGTGTTGGTGCGCAGAGAAGAATAGAAGCAGATTAACAAGTTTTATTAATGCGAAAATATATAAAAAAAAAATAAAAATATTGAGATAGATTTATATTCTTATGACTTTCTATACACGCGATTGCTATATTGGGATGGGATATTCTAATCAATGCAAATCAGAGTTTGACTTAAGGTCGTTAGTATGAAGTTTGCTTATACAACAAGCGGCTGGCTATGGATGTAATGCGGTGAATTAACATATCATCGCACAGTTTTGTTAAGATTTCCCAGAAAATGAGTTTGCAAAATTTGTGCTTTTTTTATGTGAGCAGTTAAGATTTTTTGTTTGGTCCATTTATGGTACGCCCGCAATTTATATGGGTTGAAGAAATTTGAGTAGTTTGTCCACGGTATTTAAGGCGTTTTATATTTAATTAAAATGTCAACGAAATTTATAACTGGGCTATATCGTACAGCTGACGTAGGTATAATATAGGCTTTGTGAAAGACGTGGTAGATTTTTTTTTGGTTCATGAATAGTGAAAATGATTCCTGATTGCAGTAATTCCTGTTCTGTTGGATAGACTCGTCGTTTAGGTCGTAAAAAATTGAGTTTTCCCGTGTGAGGAAAGCCTTATGGATAGCTCATTGAAGCAGAAATATCAAGAGACATGAGAGCGTCTCGCCCGGAAAGAAAATGAGACGAGAGCAAGTAACAAGTACCGGACAGAACACTGTGTAGCAATTGAGTATTGAAACATTCTACAAACTACCGTCTACAAACCCCTTAAGATAAGGTTACCAGACGTCCGAAGCCCCAATGCTGTACACATACTTAGGGAATTCGGTTTCCTTGCAAAACCTCTTCTAGGTCCGAAATCTGCGTAAGAAAAAAGTTTGGCGAAATGACTAATGCGCGACAGAATGAGCAAGGTCTAAGCCAAGCGAAGGGCGAGCTATAGGATCTAAGTAATCATATACGGACGAGTTAGAGGTCTAAATTCACGAAAATTCCCTTCCATTGGCTCACCGCTCGGTTCGCCCGCATCTCGCCCTATCACTCTTTGCAGCAGCACTGCATCGTATAACTGTTGGAAAATTCTAAAAAGCGCGACAGACAGGGCAAGATCTGAACGGAGCGAAGATCTGAGTAAACGTATGGACGAACCAGAAGTATAAATCTTACGAATTGCCTTCTATCAAGTCACAGCTCGCTTCGCTCCTACCTCTCCTTATCCGGTTCCCATCAGCGAATTATGAAAAGGGTGACAGACAAAGCGAGGTATGAGCAGAGCGAAGGGCGAGCCACAGGATCTGAGAAAAAGCATGGACGAGCCAGAGGTCTAAGTTTTGTAATTTGCCTTTCATTGGCTATTTCCTAGCAGCGCTATGCTGCACAAATGTGGGAGAATTCTGAAAAGAGTGACAGACAAGATTTAAGTAAACCTAAGCATGAGCCAGAGGTCTAAATGTTACCAATTGCAAGGCCAGCTACGCGATTTAAGTAAATTTAAGTGCGAGCCCAAGGTCTAAATCTTACCAATTGCCTTGCATTGGCTCACTGATGGCTGCCATTTCACCTCGCCTTATCCACTTTCCACCAGCGCTGGTCGCAAGGACGTTGGCGAATTATGAAAAGCGCAACAGACAGAGCGGAGTCTGAGCGAAGCGGAGTCTGAGCGAAGCGAAGGGCGAGCCAAAGGATCATAATAAACGTATCGTATTTCGCAACAGTGGAGTGGAGCGAAAGGCGAGTCACAGGATTAAAGTAAACCCAGGGAGAAGACGGATGCCTAAATCTTACCTATAAATGTGGTTGCATTATTCCTACATTGATGATGCCATCCCGGTCCCTTGGGCTCTTAACACCGTTTTCATTTCAGAGATATCGGGAAATACGGTTGCCAAACATAAAAGTGCGATTTTCTCGCTAAATAGTGATCGTAAAGGGTACAGGGGTTGAACTTAACACCTTGAAAACAGACAAGTCTGATCACAGGGCGAAACAAGGAGCTTATTTTGTAGTGAATTAGGTTTCATTGTATGACATTCGGAATGCTTTACATTTTGCTGTACATTTATCAATGCTGTACGACCAGTGGCGTGCACTCCGTAGAGCAGACGTGTCAAACTCGCGGCCCGCGGACCGCGGCCATGTCGAAGCAGCACAATCTGTATCAACACAAAAATGGTAAAATTGGAAAGGTGAACAAATTAAGAAATTGAACTCAAGTCTACACAAATTACTAAAACTCGTCAGTGGCCTATGCAAGATTATTTTAGGTTTTTTTTTCTCCAAATACGACCAACAATTTTATTTTATAAGACAGCTTTTTTGTGCAGGACGATACTAAATCTATTCATGAAACTGTTCTGCCCCAAAATGCAGTTAATAAAAAATTGGTTGGCTTTACCGAACATGAAATTTATTTGGAAAAATTACAAAGCTTTAAAAACTACGGCAATCTTGGAATTGGTGACTAAATCACCTGGATGTGAAATTCCAACATAATTATTGGAGCCCAAGTGCCTGCTTTTTAGACAACGCATTGGTCTCGGCGATGACGTAGAAATATGCTGAGATATTACCGTTAAAACGGGCGATGTACCTACACCGCAGGTCGAGCAAGGCGAAACCATGGAGCGGTATAAAGAACGAGGCAAGGAAGAAGAAGAAAGCCTGCTTTTTAGACCTACATATATGCATGAGTTGGTTTAAAACCATATCACAAACAACTGTTTTGCCTCTTTTTGCCACCTTTCTGCTGAAATTTATTTATTCTGACTATTTTGCCTCCCAATGTTATTTTGGGCGACCTCGGATGACTGGTGCTAAACATTTTTTATCATCTGTTCAAAATTTGGCGCAAATCATGTAATTGTGGTTACTTGAAGATCAATCATATTTTCACGTTTTTGCTCCTTGCCTTAATTTTTTAATGATCTTGAAGTACATTTTCGAAAGGACGAAGTTCTTACGGATAATCCCGAAGCCTCTATAGTGATCTAGACTCTCTGCTATATTTTAAAAGTAAAGTTTTATTTGGCCCGCGCCAGGTTTTGAGTTTGACACCCCTGCCGTAGAGGCATAAAAGCACTGCCTACCCTAGGAGAAACTGAAAATGTTAACATATAAATTCACTTTTTCAATTTTAATTCAGGCGCTGCATTAATTTTTACGTGCACTGTAAAGTTAAAACATTTACTTTTGCACGTTAAATGAAATTTAGTTTCTCCACCCAGTCATCGTCTCACAAAATCGCCGGAATAGGCACAACGACTTTGTGCCTTAAAAGGAAATGGTGTGTACGTATACGAACCTTTTCGATGTAGAGAGCAATCGACTGTAGCCTGGACTATGGGAAAGGTTAGGCATGCTTTTCGCTCTGTTCACTCGCTCACAGCAATCAACGACGTGCGGCGAAATTCTTCTCATTCTGCTATGCCTTGATTTTCGTAGAGGGGAAACCTGTTCTAGCAAAAAAGATTCTAAGGCGAAAAATGCGAGAGTGTACTTTCTGACAACACACAATCTCCCCCCCCCCCCCCGCCGTGATGGCTCAATAGTGGAGGAGGAATGCTTGAAGGCTGAAAGAGTGAACGAAGCATGTGCAGGCGCACGATTATCATGGTTGTCATCGACCATTTTTTTAATGAATGATAACGAATAAAAAGTTCGGAAGTCTGCTGTAGATGCTATAAATATCGACACATATTTTAAAATGTTTTCTGTCGTGTCTTTTGAATTTACTTCAACTTTTTTTTTGTGTAACTGAGCGTCTAAAAAATAAACTTAATTTAAATAGATAAAATAAATAAAAAAAAACTCGCTTGACAATATTTCACCTTTCCCTTAAACTCACTTGTACGGAAGTATTCTACCATTCATTTAACAAGGATGGAAAAATAATATATAGCTGTATTTTGTAGCGGTTCGAAACACAGCGGATGCGATAATTTCAACACTTAGGGGCAATATCCGTTTAAGCTTACGAGCTGGATAAGCTCTTACTAACAGGTCGATTTTGTATTATACTGATACGTATAAAGTGATGCCCAGACCAACGCGTCACGAATTTTCCGTTGCGCATCCGCGCCGGAAAAATCGCGGCACATTTTTTGGTGCCCACACCGGCGCGGCAAGAATAATTCGCTGGGTACTGTCACTCACAGCTTATATATGTTGTTGCCTTAGAAAAGGTATTAGATTTATGTAAGGAAGGGACTTAGACATGATAGAGAATAACTGCAAGAACTGGCCAAATACAATTATTTTAACATTTATAATCATGCTGCAATTTTCGTGCACTATATCAAAATGTCGCGGGATCTTTACTTATTATGTAAAAGCGTAAGCAGAAGAAATCAACGTGAAATTCGACATTTTACCTCTCCATGTCTATATTTATTCTAAGGATAAAATCATGTTGTTATACCGTACCCTAAAAAAAGTTGCGGCAGTGTTCGATTTGATTGTTTGAATTGACTATCGCGTACCCGAAAACTCTTACATCTTATCTTGTGCCCGTCGAATAGTTAGTCTTAGTATAGAGAAGACACAAAGCTTGAACATTGTTTTGTTGCTGTTTTGAATTGAATATATGTAACTGTTTACTTAGCATGGTTACGCAAAATACGTGATTCCTTACGATGGCGTAACCAAGTAAAATATGGCGTAACTATGCAAAGTAAACATTCAATTCAATAGAATATTCAAGCTTGTATGTGACTACTTAGGGACAAACGCAAGCACCGAACAACCAGGATCCTCATGTCCTATGTTATACTATTCATGAATAAAACGATTGATCTTGTATTCTTTCGAAAATCCGTCGATATCTCTGCAATCCTTTTGTGTGGCAGAACAACCGAGGTGGCGCTAGACTCACCATAAAATTGCCGAAAGAGTCATCGAATCCTCTTTTCTTCCGGTCAGCGCACAGGGTGGTCAGAGATAGCCGTCAACCTGGATGTTGGCCACAGTAATTTCACAATCAGCTTCGTACTACATCGATAATCCGTCGATATCTTTGGAATCCTTGAGTCCAGCGAAACGATCAAGGTTTCGCTGGACTCGCAACAAAATTCTCTAAGGTGGCGTCGAAGCATCTTTCCAGCGCAGCTCACAAGGGGATAACCGAGATAAATACAATAACTCACAAAATGTATGCTTTTGTTAGTTGTCCACCTAGATGTCGGTCACAGGAATTTCACGATCAGCTTCGTACTATGCACTTTGGAAAATCGTCGATATCTTCGGCCAAACGATACGATCGGGGTGTCGCCGGACTTGCCACAATAGGGCAATTTATTTGTGTAAGTCCAAGCAACGAGTAAAAATCTTCCTTCCTTGGAATTCCTGTTTCCAAAAATGTTACTTCTTTTACTCATCCACCGATACCATAAAACATTCAAAACCTAAATGCTCGGTCAATACCTAAACAACTCATTCTAAATCTACATCTTTTTCGGGTACACCAACATCAAGTTGTACTACACTGCACCTGTCAAATAAATTATTTGAATAAAATGACATTAGGTAGCAAATATTCGAACCGGAAAAAATACTGCAAAACTGACGAATATTCGCGTTGGTGTGGGCATCTCCATACAACGCAGTGTGTTACAATTTTGACGCCGCGGAAAAATTCGCCGCGAAAATTCGCTGACGCGCCGGTGTGAGCATCACTTAAAGAAAATATCGTTTGAGCGAGATTGATTCTTTCAACATGGATGATTAATTAATTAACCTACATTTCTGGCTTCATTTCAGCCTGTGATAATTACTTATAATCGTATGAATTTGTAAGAAAATTCAAGTTTTGGAGCCGAAAATTGGTAAACTCTTCAAATTTTAGAGTCAGTAAGGAAGAAAATCAGCTTTCATCTTATTGAATAGGTAGTTGAAGTTATGAGAAGTTAAGAAAATGACTGTGGTTGTTATATAGGAAGTAGTATTACGTGACCCCAGATTTTCGAGATAGTTGGACTGCCTACCCTATATGAAAAGGCTGTGCACGCCACTGTGTACGACAGGTCGAAATGCTGTACTGTACAGCAAAATGCTGTACGCCTGGTCAGCTTACCTTAAGATGTAAACATTCAAACCATTTGCAATAAACAACTCGCATATTATGTCAAGCTTTCAGGTCAAGTGGTGGCCCGGTCATTTTTCGCATCCTTTCCAAGTTGAACTGATTACAGTCAGACGGCACGTAGCTACTATCAAATCATTTGAAAAGTACACAATCCCATTACCGCAACTTGTTGATTGCTCTCTGCGCCACATAACACACTTGCTCCCTGAGTTGCGTCGTAATCTATACCGTGAATAATAGTATATGCAAAAATTCCCACATATGCTAATCATCTCGATTACATGTGCAGTTTGGCAAAACATAATCTTTTCTTTGTCGCCTCTCTAAGTAGAACGTCGTAAGTAAACGTACTTTAGATTTAGAGCCACTTAGCCTCCAACACTCGCCAAATCGTTCTTTTTAAAAAAGACGATCAAAAGTATATGCTCGCGCGAATGAAATGAAGCTTTAAAAGAGTCGCGAGTTACCAAGATGCGTTTAGTTGTTCCGACGTTCAACATCTCGGTAGTTGATACTCAGCGTAGTGTATTTGGTGTACTCTCTGGGGGTGGTGTTTTGTTTGCATTTACATCTTTGGATATATTGTTGCGGTTGCGGTGTTCCCGAGTCTCAGTCGCATTGCATTAAACCCAACCCACACACTAAAAGAGCGACTCTAGCCGGACCCGGGTTGCATCTAATTTCCATTCTTGAAGTGATCTACACTCGTATTTTGGTAATCAGTCAAGGTATTGTCCAAATTATTTGAATAAGCTTAAGAAGATTGTTAGATATTATGTGATACCCATGTTGTTTGCTTGGTGCGTTACTAGGCGGGATCGGTTTGGTTGTTTGCACTCTATGCGCTGTGGTAAATTAACACGGTATACACAAATATGCCAGCTATTGGACATGGCACCTGTTAAAGACCTGCCTATTGTGCGCTTATTGTGGGAAATAAGCTACTAGTGTAAATATTGTGTGAAAATTTGATTTTCTATGTGAATAAACGGTAGTGATGAAACTGCATGTGTTATCATATCACTATCGATAAATAATAGAGAGAGTAGAAACGTGGATTATTGAAAGATATGTTAACAAGGTTTTTCAATTTCGTTAACGAATAGTTAATATTTGTTCATTTGCCGCAGACTTGCTTCCCTCAAAAACAGTTTTTTTTATGAATATATCAAATCAACATGTACTCTAAAATTTAAGAAAGAAAATCTGTATTAGAAAGACAATAGGCTTCACATACTCTTCGAACTCTATTCTCTAACATCTTTCCTAAATGACATCGATTTGACGATATATCGTCATATCACGCATTCCAATATCAGGTGATTCAAATTATACAGTCTGATAAAAAGGACTCATCTGTGTTCAAAGAGCTATTTGGGAATTTGGGTACAGGGACGTAGCCAGGCGAGGCGTTCTACGGTGCGATGCGGACCCCTCCGGAAATGGTTTCAATGGATTTTACAATTTCATTGGTGCTTACATATGAAAACTGTAATAATGCACACTCATTTCATTTGAATGGACATGTCAGGACATCAATACATACAATCATCAGAATAGCAGTCGATTAAACTGTTGAATCAGTTTTGCCGGAAAAGGATAAAGCGCTTTATTTCTGTAAATCATGTTTCAACCCCATTTTGTTCCGCCAGTTACATTGTGTATTTACAGATGTACGAAAAGCGGGTTCCAAAAAAATTGACAAAATTTGAGAGTCTATAGGTAATACAAATTTGATTGCCATAATCACATAATCATACTTGGTACAAATTAACATTTAACTTCTTCGGAAGGGCAGTCATACAAGCCGAACATGATGCAGTGTTTCCTTGTTGGGGAGAAATCCGCCATAAGCGAACGTGTAAAGCCTCGGAGCCGGTGGCTTCACATAACCTGGGCCTCGAAGGGGCTAGTTACGGAGAATGGCTTCGGCAAAATGCCTACGCGCCTATACCTAACTAGTTTGTGGA
Organism: Microchrysa polita; assembly: GCA_949715475.1. Classification (NCBI taxonomy): domain Eukaryota; kingdom Metazoa; phylum Arthropoda; class Insecta; order Diptera; family Stratiomyidae; genus Microchrysa; species Microchrysa polita. The sequence goes on from OX454419.1 coordinate 13,033,663, forward strand.
TTGATGACCACATGGCCCAAGTCAAATTGCTAAGTAGTATGCTGAAGGACCCCGATTCGGATGTGAAAAGCAACGGTACGTATCGCTTGAAGCTGATGCGTAGTAACAGGACAAACGAACCTGGGATATGTACGTCCCCAGGAGTTAGGTTTCCGAAGGTGAGTGCATGCTCAAAACGAAGAAACTCCCATTTGACAATTAGATTCTGTCAATAAAATGCCGAAGGTCCAAACAGTCCAGTGGACCCGGAGGTAAGAGCGTAATTACTTAGGCACTCCCCTGACGGTATAGTCCTGTAGATGCCACTCTATGTACCACTATTTCATGAGATAAAAAAAATAAATAAAGACCATCGATTCTCTCAACCATTTTCCAATCCAGGGTGTTCGAACATTCCCTACTCGATCGATCTAACCTACTGAAATCCTGTCTTCTCCACTATCTTATCTTCACTGCGCGATATTCTTCATTTTTTTTTTGTGGTCGAATTAAATAATTATATTGCCTGGCTAGAATGGAGGGCAGTTTCCACAAACGACTCAAAGTGCATTGATAAAAATCATGATAATTTCTCGGATGTAATTTTCGATTTTCTAGAAATTTTTGAAAAGCCTTCCCCTTTTCACCTTGTGTGTGTCAGAGTTCCCATACAGATGTACGTGACTCCAAAATATTGTAACTTTCTACCACTAACTTAATGCCATTCTAAAGTCAGTAAATTGAATGGTGACTTTTACACTAAATCGCAGATAAAATGATTAACTTTTGACTGTGGAACAGAATGTTCCCATTAGGGGCTGGACAGACAGTAAAATCATTATAACGAAAAAAACTCATGATGATGAAATTTTGAAATTGGGGTTTTCTTCATTTACTTTTGACATTTATGTAAATGGTAAAAATGTATCACAGAAAAGCGATATTGTAATGAATAATAATAAGACATTCCAATAATTTGAGGACACATATATAAATGATCCAAGAAAATAGGTGTGCAAAAATTGGCGTTGGCAAGGAATGCTTTTAATGTTATACGTTTATAGTTCAGGATCTATTTTCGTATTTTAAATTGTATGAAAATTTAGTTGTTAGTGCAGCCCATACTTGGTAACTAATGGACATTTTTAGAAGTACATATTACATAAATTTCGTGATCTCCGCATGCTGAATTTCGTCATGAGTTCGGCCGTCACCCTGGCTTCAGTGAGACGTCGAGCACAAAAAATGAAATCTCCCGGAGCGACCAAAATCCGCAAAATTTTTACCAAAGATTCATTCTATCCCTACAAAAACTAGCTGACTGGGTCGGACTTTTTTAGAATCGCGAGTTTTGTCAATTTCAAAGAGCCATATCATCAAACGCATTTAGTAGCATTGGCAATTTCCAAGTTTTTGCAGCAACGGACTACCTCTGGTGAGTTTCGGAAGATGTTCGAGTCACAATCGTCGTGCCTCCTTAGGGGGGTGCGCCTCCAGTTTGGGAATCACTGATCTGGATGTATAGAATGGTTGTTGTAGAATCGACACAAAGAGGGTTTTCCTCTTGTACTCATGGTCGTTGCTCCAAAACAATTTACATAGCTAACTTAAGAACATAAAAAAAAAATCATGATCACATTGGGACCCCCGTTCAGCTATCATTTATACTCATAAGCACACCCCCACGTACCACAGTTCAGCAAGGACTTATAGAGTTTGTTTGGAATTTCAAAATGTTAAAGCTTGATGTAAGAAATCGAGGATGCATGGGATACATTTTTAGAAAACTATGCCCTCAAAAATGTTGGGCCGAAAGATTGTGCTCGTTTTCATTACTAACGCTCTGCACTTGTTTTTCATAAATTCCTTAAAAACTCCAAATTGACGTATTGCTTAAGGCTTTTCAATGTGCATGGCTTATTTTCATAAATGCTCATCTCGAGAATTTTTAAAGAGAATAAGGTCAGAGCTAATTACATCGGCCTGAGCCTAGCCAAATTCCGATAATAGCATGTCCGAACACAAATTAGGGAGCTCTGGCAATGCGTTCCCTTCGATCCCTCATCTTGCTAAAATTCAAACCACCTTGTTCGTAGTTTGCCCTCCAATGCTAGATGAATCAATCCAATGGAAACCAGGACCAGCTAGATGAATCAATGCAATGAGAATTGCGAAATGCGCAAAATGTCGATGGAAATTATGGAAAACAACTCCAGAGGAGTCTGTTTTAAACGCCTTAATGTTCTCAGCGTTTATTCGACTCCCCATTTCTCATTTCATTATGAATTTCTTCGGGAGTTCAATATTTATTTAGTGGACTTGCTCTCCTGTTACTCAATATACTAAACAAAAACTTTAGATATCATCTTCCGGAAATCAAATCGCATATAAATGAAGCAATAATGATTGAAAGAATTTCGTGTTATAATTTCGTCCTCTGAAAATTCGGCAACAATTAAGGTTCATGCAAGGTCCTTAATTCTGGTGAAAAGAAGATGAAATGAATGTTAAATTGAACTGGAATTAACACATACACGTAATTCTCCAGTTAGTATGTTTTATAACTTAGTCAGCGCATAACTGAGCGAATAGTCCCACTTTGCGCGGCTCTTACTTAGCATTTTCGAATTATAAATGCAGCACTTCGTATCAATGGTTGGTTCTTCATAGCCTCACAAGGAATATGCATTTTCAAAACACAACTTTAACCTTTACATCTTTATTTTATTCCGCCTATTTTTATTTCATCTGTAGAAAGGAAACCGCAGCCTTTCCACTTAACCGAAGTTGATATGGATTTTTTTCTTTCGGCTTTTATTTTTATTCGAGTGCTGGCCAAAAAGCCGCCCCTAAAATTTGGCACCCCGGGCGACCGCCCGGCTTGCCCCCCCCCCCCCTCCCTTAGAGCGGGCGCTGCCTATGGGTAAAATCGCATAGCACATCGATGTGACGAAATACTGTCAACAAAAATCAATCCATTCGCACATACACTTCTATTCATTTTTTCTTGTCACTTTGGTTGTCAGTGGTGAAGTAAATCCTTTCCAAGGACAATGTATTTTGAAAATTACAACACTAGCTTCCACCAGCAATAAACAAAAAAAAATAATAAAATACGGAATTCCCATAAACAACATTTCAAATCCTGACTACGTCCCTGTTTGGATACTGTGTTTGTGTTATTTCACGATAAAATATCTTGGCCCGTCAAAATCAAGATAGCAATCCAAAAAATCCTAGCACAAAGAGCTCTGCCACTGCCACGGCTCCGAGAAAACTCGTTTATTTCGTAGCTTGTGGCTCTTTCGAAAACTCTGTATGTACTATGTTCACTCGTAAATGCACCAAAATCCATAATACGAGTAATCTTTAAAACCCGAAATCATAAGAAACCCAAGATTTTGATAAATCACCTTAAACAAAAATTATTCAAAACAGGGGTGTCAAACTCAACAACTGCCATGGACCTCATGACCCAAACATTCAAAATTTCAAAAATGTTGCTTTTTAGAAAATTAATTAAGCTTTTCTGACTATTTTGGTGCAATTTGGAAAAATCGAGTCGACCCGAGACGATTGTAAAATTTTTGACAGCGCAGAGTTACCTTAATTATTTATGTACATATATAGCTTCGATTTGAATGATAAAATAGTGCTAGTGCCGAACTACCATCTTTTCCCATAACTGAACATTTTTGCACGGTATAATTATTTTTTGACAAAAAAAAAAAATGATCAGCCGACTTAACTACACCGTCCTTAATTGGATCTATAGATTTACATACAACCCGTTGTTGTTTTAACAGTTTTGCATTTGCCTTAACCACAGAAAACGAAGATATGTGAGTTGTTGCATGCAGCCCGCGTGACACCAGTTTATCACGTCTGATTTACAATGTACCTTATACATACTGTCCATATATAAATTAATCATTATGATGACTTATTTTTTAACCGCAATATCAAACAATCTATGTATGTACACAAGTGTTTTTTTTAATAAATGTAAAATATTTCAAGATACTCGTACTGTTTACAATCAAATATGAAAGTATGACACTGTGCCAGTAGACATTTTTCCTTCGTTTACGTATCAGCTGCTAAGAAAGTACAAACAAACGAAATGCGAGAGAATTACTTTGACGCCACTCTATCTTATTAAATCCTTCAGCATCTGTTTTTTTTTTACAATAATGCATAACTTCTTATGTTCACTTTTTCTTAGAAAATATATACCTACTTGATACTCAACACGTACGTACGTATGTCAAAAAAAAAGATGAAAAGTGATAAGTACTCGTACGAGTATAATTATTAACATTTATTGCAAATATGAATCGAACAATTCGTTATCATCATGGGAGAGAATAAAAATAGTAGAACGATTCTGGATTTATTAATTGCGATGAAATTATTTTTTTTCATAATGATTTATCAGTTGGGGATTTTTCTGGTCCCAAAAGTATGTAAAAAGAAATGTTTGAATTGCGCGTTGCAGTACGATAAGTACATTGTTGATAAATTAAATACATACATATCAGAGAAATTTAGTTACACACGAAGATTTTTCTCATACACCGCGAGTCAAAGACGTTGGTGGCTAGGTGACAGATTGTTTGGATCATGAATCATAAAGGATAATTATACCGACAGGTGTGTGTAACGTGAAAATAAGTGACAGGATCACTTTTCAATCTAGAAAACTTAAACAATAATGGTTGAATGGAGGCTTCTTCATTAGGCTTTGGTTGTCAAAGCGCAAAGCCGATTTATGATTTGTATCTGACCGAAAACAAGGCGATCAAATTAAGCGTGTAGTATTAAAATCGATAGAAGCGGCTAAATTTCAATAGTTTCCTGACGGAAAAATATATTTGTGACTAAACACCGTAGTCCATATTGATAGAATTATATTGAAAGTAGTTTAAAATGCTCTTAACGCATTGTTAGGGCTAGAATCCTGCAGATCATAAGTAATTGCGACATCGACTCGAGTCTCTTTTACAATCTTAGACTTGGGAATTCTAGTTGGGATACCTATACATAAACCCGAAAGACCAAATTCCGCCCCATAATCCCGCTCTTTCTACAGAAAGTCCCGTTTTACATTATCCCGAAATTACTAAATCCTGCCACTTAAAAATCCCGCCATTACAAAGCCCCGCCATGCCATACCACAATCTCGCCCACTAAAACTCCGCCATTTTAGAATCCCGCTAGTGGATAGTGGAATAATCCCGTCAAAATACCGCATAAAACATTTTCATTGTTAACAAAAAATCAATAGTTATGTTATGTGATTCACAGCATTGTGATACTTTCTAATACCATAAGTCCGTCCGAATATTTGTTTATTTCTTTGATCGAGATGATAATCGAGCCCCTACAGAACAAGACTGTCATACAGGGGATATTAAGGTCCCGACTACCGAAAGACCAGACCAGCTATTTTTCAAATTAAGTCATCTGGTACGTGGGTCTCCGATAGTTAAGTATCCCCATACGACGAGGCTCCATTGCGGTGGGGCTTTTTAATATACCGTCATAGAAGGTAACTATTCTTTCACAAATCGCGCGCGTGATTTTTGAAAGAGTAGGTAGGAGCTAGGAGGTTCACGTGCTCATGTGCTCCTAAATTTAAATGAAAAATTTGAATGAATGCAATTGCTGTAAGCGCGATCAAATCACTGTGGAAGTTATTTCAATCCGTTTTCATTTACTTAATATTACTACAGCTTCAAACCAGTTGAAAACCGCCTCTAAGCCTGATAGAAACCATTATTTTTGATCGATGCAGCTTAAATCGAAGAATGCTAATTATGCACCGAAGGACATAATTCCAAATTAACTGTAGCTCCTAATGTCGATATCAATAAGTTAGTGGAAATATGGTGCAAAATTGATTTGAACTTTAGGCCTCATCGAGGAGTTTTCTATGTAGTCAATTGGGTTTCATTGTGTGGCGAAATGCTGTACATTTCCCAATGCTGTACGGCAGGTCAAAATGCTGCACTGTACAGCAAAATGCTGTACGTCTGGTCAGCTTATTCTAGACGGAAACAATAAGAGATTAGCAATGTCATACAGTTTGGCAAGATATCCTGAACGTCGTAAAAATTCGAAAATTTATGCTGAAATTTTGTTGCCACTAAACCACTGAGCACAATTGAAGAATTCAGATGACACCCCTGCAAGGGCGCCGCCAGAAATTTTTCCAGGGGGGGGGGGTCAAGATTCAAAGTTTTTCTACGAGTAAGTTACGTTGTCAAAAACAATGTGCCGACATACCTAATAGGGTGATTAATGCACGATATTCTTATACATTTAAGTATCAAGAGGATATTTCGACATCTGGAAAATTAAATATATTAAATACATTCGCATTCGCAATATTTTGTCGAAGTTCAAAATTGATTGGTGCCCAAATAGTCACCCGCAAAATATTGTGTGGAATTTCAAAGCTGCTTGGTTTTTTTTGTCGAGCTTTCGATATTATGACGACTCTCGATTTTAACAAAATTATCCATAAAATTTTTCTACCGATTTTTTTTTTTTTTAATTTTAAGAATATATATATATATAGAATACTCCCTTGGGGGATTCGAATGCTAAGGCATTCTCAGATGTTATTCTCAAATCATTAAACGGCTTTGATTTGAATATGAACCGATTAGTTGGGCAAGGTTTTTGCCCTGTGGCATGGGTTAAGAATAATGCCTCCGCTTCCTCCGGCGTGTCGTAGAAGGCGACTAATGGGGCAGGGGAGAATAAAACTGTCCTGGGCTTCGTACAAATCACCACAATTGCGCGCGACGTTGTTTGTGCTAAATTGTGTGGATATGAACGAAGCTTAATATAAATTGACCCCTGTGGTGTTGGGGTTAGAATTATGCCACAGCGTTCCCGGCTTGTCGTAGAAGGCGACTTGAGGGATAGGGTGTGTAGGCTTGTAACTTGCATACCTGAAACTAAACTACACTCGAAACATTGAACGAGCCTCGGATACCACGGACTGATTTACCGGCAACGACCTTTGGCTACAAACAACGGACTACGATTGGTTTTTGGAACGTTCGAACGATGTGGGGCGAGTGCAGTAGTACAAGACTCACGGAAGTCGAACGGGAAATGACCGCATATAGAATTTCGATATTAGGACTGAGCGAAACAAGATGGACCGGATCGGGAACGACCTTATCACCTAGTTCCCAAACTGTGCTGCTTTACTCTGGTAGTGAACTTGAAGCCTCACCCAGAATGGCTGAAGTCGGCATCCTTTTGAACAAGGAAGCTCGCCAATCTCTTATAGATTGGAGGCCTATTTCCGACCGAATAATAACTGCCAGATTCAAGTCCAGAGTAAGGAACATTACTATAATTCAGTGCTACGTCCCGACTGAGTCAGCCGACCAGCATGCTAAGGACGCCTTTTACCACCTGCTTGGCGACACCTTTGACAAGGCTCCCAGAGGTGATATAAAAATTATTATGGGGATCTCAATGCTAAAGTTGGGTCTGACAATGTTGGATTGGAACATCTTATGGGCAATCACGGTCTGGGTGTTAGGAACGACAATGGTGAGTTGTTCGTAGAGTTCTGTAACTCTCGTCAGCTTGTCATTGGCGGCACCCTGTTCAAACACAAACCTTGCCATTTAGCAACCTGGATATCTCCAGATGGCCGAACAGAGAACAGATTGACCATATAGCCATCTCCAAAACATGGAGGAATTGTCTCATGGACGTCAGGGCTAAGCGTGGTGCTGATGTAGGCAGTGATTCTCTACGCGACCATAAAAGTAAGGGTATCAGGTGGAAATTATTCGATTACCTTCAGCACCTGGACTACGCGGACGACATTTGCCTTCTCTCAAACACACCAGATAATCTGGCTCAAATGACGGATGCTTTGCATCGTGAAAGTCGAAGCGCTGCCTTAAAAATTAATGCCGCTAAGATGATGACCGCGGATGGTGGGGCTGATGCCGATGTAGAGTCGCGTATAAATAAAGCCCGAGCAGTATTTTTCAGCCTGACTCCTCTCTGGCAAAACCACAACATCTCCAGAAATACCAAACTCCGGATCTTCGAAAGCAATGTAAAATCTGTGCTTTTATACGGGTGTTCCACGTGGAAGGTGACCAGTAACATTACCACCAAACTGCAAACTTTCGTGAATCAGTGCCTACGACGCATCCTACAAATTCGCTGGCCTGAGGTTATATCTAACGACGACCTCCTCAAAATTACTCGCCAAAATAGGATAGGCATCGACATCAAAAGGCGAAAGTGGCAGTGGATAGGTCACACACTTCGAAAAGAGCCAAAAAACATTGCTAAACAGGCTCTAGATTGGAATCCTCAAGGAACCAATGCTAGCCGTCGTGTGGGACGACCCAAAAATACATGGAGAAGATCTGTTGAGGCAGAAGGAAAATCTATAGGCAAATCGTGGGAGCAGCTAAAGGCGATGGCTGCTAATAGGCAGAGGTGGAAAAGAGGCGTAGTCAATGCCCTATGCCCCACTAGGGGTTAAAAGGAACCAGAGAGAGAGTTGGGCAAGGTTATGACGGTTGTGCTACTATGGCAGGAAACATAAGTGGAGCCCAAAAAATTATCAACGAAAAGTATACAAAAGCAAAATTTTTTCATTGTGCTAGTCATCGACTAAATTTAGTTATAAATTATCTGGTTGTTGACATTCGAGAAATAAAGAACACAATTGGCACTGTAAAAGAAATTATAAAATTCTTCAGAGAAAGTTCCTTACGAACAAAAATGTGTTCCAAATAAACCAGTTCTATGCGAAACGCGTTGGACGGAAAAATATAAGAGCATTAGACTATTCAAGGAACATTTCGTTGTTATAGTGGAGGCACTCGACGCACACTGACTCTTGCCGAAAATTGTAGAACACCTACGACAAGCCAAAGAGCTTACCAACTGCACAGTGCCGCAACCACGTCTTCTTTCGTTGTTTCTTGTTATTCCGCGAAATTGGAGCCTATTGCAAATAAATTGCAGGCAACTAATATAGACATTCAGGGTGTCAAGGACCATATTGGTATGATAAAAAAAATATAGGACAACACAGACAAAATTGTGAGAGAGAGTTTGATTTTATACTAGAAAAATCCGAAGAAGATGCGAACAATGTCGGTTGCGAGTTAGTAGTTCCGCGACAGGTCTCGCGTCAAGTACATCGTCAAAATCCTCCAGCATCATCTGTAAACGAATATTACAGAAGAAGTATTTATGTTCCGTACTTGGATACCTTAGCCCAGTCTCTTGAGGATCGGTTTTCAGAGAAGAACCAAGAAGGATACAATTTATATATGCTTTATCCGAAAGTGATGCGTAACATGACCCCTAGTACATTCACAGAAATAATTGATAAGAGATTCAACATTTCTACGACGAGAAAATTTTCTCATAGAGGCGGAAACTTGGTACGAAATATGGAAATTACCAGAGCTTGAAGCTTCCGAAATTGAAGCGTTGGAATATATAGATTTACTCCATCATTCGAAGGAACACTTTCCTGCCGTACACAAGCACTAAAAATCAATCAGCACTTTAAAAAGAGTTTAGACATGGTTAAGATCTGCAATGGGTCATGAGAGACCATCTGGACTCTGTATGATGAGTGTTCATCGCAAAAGGCTGCTTGCAAGCAAGACATTTATTAAAGATGTGACCAACGAATTCGGCACGAAGACTGCAATTTTTATTCAAGTAAATAAATGTTTCTGATTAATAACATGTATGGATTATGTAAATAATTATAATCTGTATGAATTGGATTTTTGTGGAATTTTGTAATTTTTATTTCATGTACCTATGTATATTTGTATTTGAAAATAATGAAAAATATTTAATGCAACTACAAATGTTTCAATTTTGTGGCACATACAGTTTTTAGGACAAATTCATCAAAAACCCATATTTTCCCAGTGGGGGCAAGTGCCCGGTTTGCCCCCCCCCCCTGCCGGCGCCCATGCACCCCTGTGAAAAAAAAAATCACGCCATAGAATGGTGCTCGTTTCCATAACTAATTCTTTGGAGTCGTTTTCGGTAGCTTCCTCCCACTTTTCCTAGCAGATCAACTTAAATTTTCGACCGGAGTGCAGGGTAGATTCGGGGGTTCCACGACAGCAAGCCTCTACGCGGCGGATCTGTTGGATATAATAGTCAAGAACCCACCTATCTACCGCTAAAAGAAGAACAGATTTCGAAAACGACAACACAAGTTAAGTGATTAAAACGGACACACATTCTTTTACGTGCAATTTTTCACAGAATGTTATCAAAATTTTAGTGGTAAGAAATTTGTTTACAACGTTTTAAAAATTGCCAAGTTTGCATACTTGGTCAACAATTTAGAAGGGTTAATCCTAATTTAGAATATTTCTATTTGCGGCCATGACATTTGACATTTGTAGTGAACAAAGGAAACGTTTAGCCCAATTTCATTGTATTTTCTTGGCACTTTTTTGTTTTAGCATTCGACCTAATAAAAAAATCTGTTGTGTGCATCACACTCCTCTACATAGGTTAAGTACATATAGTCAATTTGATGATTAACTGGCAGTATTTATTAGCTCTAATCTGAATCGTCGTAATTTCAAATATGAGTTACTCGCGCAAGTTCTTTGTAATTTCGGTTATCGATCTCTCATGATTCGATTTCAGCTTTTGTTATGTGTATACATTTTGTAGCACGCAGCTACTTTATTTTACCACACCGTGAGGACGTGATGTATTGTTTCAATACAAATTACTCTTCAGACAATGAAGTTCTTCTCAAGAAATTTAAATATAAGCCGTCAACGGAAGTGGTTGCATATCAGTTATACGAAACTTCTATATGACTATGCTAGAAATATTAAGATAATCACGATTAGGTAAGATTTTGTTAGTCCCAAACACGAGGTTATGCAGTTCTTATAACCGACTCCTATACACAGCTTTATATAGAGAACGGATTACCCATTCTTTTGGGACTATTTTAATATCGGAAATCAAAATGCACGCGATATGCATTTAAACAGATTTTTTTTTGTCTGAAGTCACGGATAGGTTTCTCCAAATTTGTTTATCAAAATGAAATTCACTTTCATTTAATGTATTCTCGAGGACAACCTCATTCTACGGAGTTTTACTGTATGAAGACATCAAAATGTCGATGAAAATAAGTTCTAATCGTGCGAATAGCTCGATGAGTGTATACCCTATAACCATGTACCTACAGACCTAGAGGACATGCAAAACCCAAAATTTTAATTTTCATGTTTTTTGTAGGGGAGGGAGGGTATAGATGGGCACATCTTTATCAAGGCATCCGACAGCTACCATTTGATACTAATTTGAAGTTCTTCGCGACATTCAATCAAAAGATATGGCTGAATATAACTTTGTAGGGGAAGTAGGGATAGGGGTAGACGGACCTACTCTACTTTCCATCAGCTTAAAGTATATATCCGAATTAGGCATTAATCAAAATTTTAAGTCGATAGCGACATTGTATCGAAAGTTATGGCCGAATTAAAATATCAAGGAAGGGTAATTTGTATGGGAGGTAGGGGAATCCTTGGTCCGATTTGGCCCATTTTCAATACAATCCAAGATTTTATCAAAACAAACATTTGACCAAAATTTCAAAGCGCTAGCTTCATTATTTCGGGAGTTATTGTGCGAACAGACAGACACACGGACAGACAGACAGACATGGCTTATTCGAATCAGGGACCTACCCTGATCATTTATATATATACTTTGCCATACCTCCGGAGGCTCCTTTGAGGTGTTACATAATATTGCCGTAACAAAAACAATATTACATATACCACCTTATGGGTATAGGGTATAATGATAAATTCTTGTTGGACAGAAATTTTGTCTAATTCTAACAGAATATTTTATTTTTTTTCCTTTCTTTTATAGAGTATAAATACCTTGATAACAATGACACTCGAAAAATCAACCACAATCCTCTCAGTGATTGTCATCCTGTCGATAGTCAGTTTTCAAGCTGAAGCCAAAGTTTTTACACGATGTCAACTGGCCAAGGAGCTGCTGCGTTTTGATTTTCCACGAACATTTTTATCAAATTGTAAGTATTAAATCAGTTTTTCTCAAAATTGAGAATCTTCTTTTTTTGTATAATATTTTATTTTAAAAAATGTTTCCGTTCCAGGGGTCTGCTTAATTGAGAATGAAAGTGGTCGCAGTACCTCAAAAACTCAACAATTACCCAATACAAGCGTCAATTATGGAATTTTTCAGGTAAATTGTGATTAATCGTTGTTAGACCTCTGTCTGTAATTGCCTTATGTGAATGCCTTTCAATCTTCAATCCCGTTCAATAGATCAACAGTAAGACATGGTGCCGAAAAGGACGTAAAGGTGGTCTGTGCGAGATGAAGTGCGAAGGTAAGAATTCTTTACCTCTGTACCTTTTCATTGAGAAGTGATGAAAAAACGTGTTCCATTCATTCATTCATCCGATCCCTGTTTTTTCCTGGAATAGATTTTCTCAATGATGATATTTCGGATGATGCCCGCTGTGCTAAACAAATCTACAATCGACATGGCTTCCAAGGATGGAACGCTTGGGTGAATAAATGTCGAGGACATACTCTTCCGGATGTTCTTAGATGTTAGATGAAAAGGATACAATTAATCAATGAATTGAACGTAACGTGTAGTACCTATATAATGCAAAAACTAAATTTTTTGTAGTTTGGCAATTTAATGGATGTTTATCGAGTTCCAAAAAGAGTAAAAAAAACAGAATTCCAGTTTAGGTTTTAAGGACTATGTGTATAGGTTAAGATAAACGATAGTAATTTTTACAGTGATATTTTATGTGTAAGTGTCGTTTTTTTTTGGTTTTCGTTAAAAATATACATATAAATAAGATTATAAAGTGAGCGTGTTTTAAATTAGATATTGGACTTTCGAGTGACTGAATTTTTAGTGAAGACGTATACGAGTTTAATGTGATGAGCTTTGGACAGAACGCCAGTAGTCGAAAGAGACATGTTGGCAAAACTGAGGAAAGTTACGCTATGAGAAGAATTTCTTCTTCTTTTTACCGACACTTGCGTTACCATCCGCCATAAAGCGGAAAATATCGGAAAATACAAAAGTTCTCCTTATGAGAACGGATATCAGAACAAGCCTATCGCTGAGGTCACAACGAGGGATGATGTCCGGTCGGCATTTGTTGAGAAACTGGAAGTGGAGCTTCTCCTTGGCGCCATGAAGTCGTTGAGGAAGGCATACGGTGGCTTGTGCCACCCGAAAACCATAAGGCTGCCTACAGACGTAGCCATTAAGGTGATGGACGTAGGCAAAGTCAAGTCTCTGAAGAGCATTAGAATTTGACAATTTTGCGAAGGACTGGAATACTGGGCAAGATAGGTCAAATATGTGTCACAAAGCGGCATCCTGCGACAAAGAGCCTAATTGCATTTTGTGCAAGGAGGCAACTAGGGCCAACTCTAAGCACCAAACTGGATGCGTCAAGTACCCAGTATTACAGGACGCAATAAAACTAATCACCAAATGAGGTTCCCGCAGTTGAACCCGAATCACTGCCAGGCAGCACGGTGAAAGAGAAGAAGATCGACGTTGCAGTTATCTGCGACCAATATAAAAATCTGCGTAGCTCGATTTGGATCGCAGAGAAGGACAATAGGGTAGCAATTTTGACTTGCGGACGTTATCCGTTCCGGGCGGGTTAAACGAAGTGCCCACAGCAAAGTTCAACGGCTTACACGTGTATAGCTGCTACACTCCACCAAGGGGGTAAGACACAGATTTTGATTTCACTTGGCTGGACATTGTTCTAATGAACTCGGGGAACGTCAACACCTTTAGAAGAGGAAATACGGAGTCCATCATCGACCTGATATTCGTGAGCAGTTCTTCGGTTAGTGGCAAGTTAGAGAGCACAACGACCATCAGGGAATTTTATTCTCGATGGCGGACAAATCGCATTTGGGTCAACGACAGCTTCGATTGTGGGATGGTCTAGGAAACGCTTTGACGAGGCGTCATTCATAGAAACCCTTTCTGATGTAGGTACAGTTAACGGATCAGCGGAACAGAAGGCCTTGCAATCGACCGATTAACTACCAGTAGCATGCGACGCCCCCATGTCAAGAAAGAGTTCTATCTTTAATCGGAGAGAAAACTACTGGCGGAGTGCTTCAAAGCTCGGCGCCTTTTTCAACACAAACACAACAGCATACAATGATTTGCTAGAAGCTTATAAAGCAGCCCGTAGATCCCTAAAACTACCAATTAAAAGAAGACAACAAAATTGCTTCAAACTGCTCTGTGAAAACGCGTACAGAAATCCATGGAGAACGGCATAGGGTGGTCATGAAGAAAATTGGACAGATTGCTCCCCAACTCAAATGTCCGGCACTGCTCAAAGATAGTACATATCTCCACTTTGTTTCCTCAGCATGGGAACCTGCGAGACAAAGCCTTACACCGATTAGTGGCATCACACCCCCGATTACAGAGTCGGAACTTCTAAAAGCAGCATCCAGACTTGAGGATGGTAAAGCACCTGGCCCTAATGCTGTTCTTAATAGGGCGTTGAAGGTAGCAATTCTGACGATGTCCGGAAGGTGCCTTAGACGTTAAAACGCATTCAATTCTGCGAACTGGAAGTGTATTCACGTCGCTCTGCATAAGATGAATGTACACGACTATCTAGGCGTGATAATTAGGAACTAAACCTCTCGTATTGCAAGGAATAATAAGGAATACGTTGTTATTGCAAGAGTACCGCAGGAATCTGTTCTTGACCCACTTTTGTGGAATATCATGCACAATGCTATCTTGGAGCTCGCTATGCTGACGACATAGCTGTCGTAGCTGGCAATTACAATCATCAAACTGTGGCCGCAAACCGTTAGATAAGAGCTCACCGATCAAAAAACGGAAGCATTCCTGATAAGCAAGCGCAGAAAAAAGTGTTGCCTCAAAATCAGAGTCGGAGAGTGTGTCATAACCTCTAAGCGGCCGTTAGGTATTTGGGGGATATGATTGACTCAAAACTAAGTTTTGGAGAGCACTTGAAGTACTTAGGCGATAAGGCGGCGACTGCCACGGCGCCGGCGGCTCTAGCAAGAATGATACCAAACCTAGGTGGCCCGAGAACAAGTAGAAGCCTGCTTTTGTCGAGAGTGGTAACATCGATCATTATATATACCTCGCTAGTTTGGGTCAGTGCATTACCTGTAACGCAAAACCCTTAAACGCGATCTATCGTAGGTGTGCTTTGAGAGTGTGTTGTGCATACGGCACCACATCTCATGAAGTGGCCTACGTGGTATGATGATGCCTTTGCCGATCCTAGTGGACGAGATAAGCACGCTGTAAAGCGTAACATCGGAGATGAACCCAGGGCGAAGAAACATTGAAAGGCTTGAATCTATAAGAAGGTGGCAGGTCTGATGGGATGAGGCCTCTACTGTCCGGTGGACACATACCCTTATCCTAAGGTGACCAGATGCTTGAATGATCAATGTTGTACAGAGCTATGTGCATCCAGTTGATTGGCGATAGCGTTACCTCATCGTTGTCCAGGTTCGAGTGCCATAGCTCATGATGTGCATTGAACCCAACGAGTAGAAGGCGATAGCGTCCGTTGAGTAGGGGGCTAATATAGACTTTGTATCTGGAAGGACAGCTGGATACTGGCGGGATGATAAACGTTAAAGATCTCAAAATCAATCTTTCCCGACTTGATGGATATCGCTTCAATTTATGTGGAGCTATCACCGGGTGTGATATGAAGCATGTTATGTATAAGGTAAGACCGGTCCGCAATTTAGTTTTAGAGTCCATTACAATTTAGCTGCACTATTTTGGTAGTACTGTAGTTGACGTTAATGTCTGGAGGTGCTGGAGTCACATTTATTCGTGGAGGAATTGGACGCTAGACGCTGGATGGTGTTTTTTGTTAGGAAATTTCGTTAAGGATGGTGTGGGGAATAGGCTGCTTAGTCCAAAGCAGTTTTCAGAAGCAAATCTATGGGCCTGGATTTGATTCAATACTGGCAAGTAGAAGCAGATTCGTAGTAGTATTTGAAATACGGTGTTAAACTATGCAACAGCTGAATCAGACAGCTCAATTCATTAATTTCAAGAACGGAAAGAGCCATTTTTACGGCTGTTGGCTCAAGTCAAGACTCATGTCATGGCAAAAAAAAATTTCCACCACGGGTGTTATCTAAAATCATGAATTGTGTGAGTGAGGCAAAAAAAATGTAAATACCATGAATTTCCGATTTTTTACAACCTTTAGGAAAATGTCAGGTTTCCCTACGACCCTGAAGCATTTTCATTTCTCAAATATTATGGTACTTTCTCTTAATCTTTTCCTAGAACTTAACCGGACCGTACGAATCTTTACGGAAATAAACCAGAAGAGACTTTTTTCCAGGTGATTCTACTTCTGCCACTTATTTGCTACTATGAATGCAAATGATGCAGACTTTTAAACGGCGGCAAATCCGACGATTGTCCGAAATTGTCGAAAATATGAAATGTTCCTATTAAGTGTCATTGTTATGGTAATCAACGTATTCGCGTATTTGTAGCTTTGGAGAATGCAGAAATGCTGTAAAATTCGCTGTACATATGTCAATGATGTACGCCAGGTGCTGTACAGTACAGGGAAATGCTGTACGTCTGGTCACCTTACCTTATCCCAGACATAGCCCTTGTGGGCTAACCGAAAACGCGGGGATATGAATTTATACATGATCCAATACTTAATGGAGGGTACCGACAATATTTATCGGTTTAAGTTAGACGACTCGCCAAAATGCCCGAGATGTAAGGAAGTGGTGAAGGATGCGAAACATGTCTGTTTAATTGTCTCAGATTTGGAGATATCTGTAGTCAGCTCGAACCGGAACTGGGAGAGAACCTAAGCCCCGCGAACCTAGTGGTTATTATGCTGCTATCAGCAAATAACTGGGATTCAGTAACCGGGGCAATTTGTGCCGTCCACATGGAGTTACAGAGGGGAGCATAGACGCAAGTCTGTTACCCGTGGTGATTAGCCTAAATTGGCCCTGTGAATTAATACTGAAAGGTGGTCCCGTAGAGTCAAGCGGTAACGAAAGCTTCCGACATAACTGCATGCTGGCGGTCGCTGCTACACGGTATGCAGTATCTATGCAAGATTCCCCATCTCTACCCAGAAAAGAAAAACAATAACTTGGGTCTCGCGCTGGACGTACAACATGGTACATAGTACTTCTGAAAGACCCTGACAAAGACTAGTCCAAACCTCAGTCATATCGGGGCATTAGTCCCGCAGAGTCAAGCGGTAACGAAAGTTTTCGACATAACTGCATGCTGGTGGTCTCTGCTACACGGTATGCAGTATCTATGCAAGATTCCCCATCTCTACCCAGAAAAAAAAACAATAACTTGGGTCTCGCGCTGTACGAACAACATGGTACATAGTACTTCTGAAAGACCCTGACAAAGACAAGTCCAAACCTCAGTCATATCGGGGCATTAGTCTTCTTCCAGTACTTGGTAAAGTCAGTATCCCACAGCTCGTCTCAATATGTCCTTGGACTGTTTATAGACTTCAAGGGTGCTTTTGACAACTTGCTGTGGGATGCTATCTACGGGGCTACGCGCTCACGTGGCTGTCCGCATGGCTCCATCCAAGGTCCCTTTGTATGGAACCTATAGTTATGGATGACCTCCGTAAGTCTCTCGATCGGCTGTGCCAGTGCTGCGCTTATGCCGACGATTTACTTATTCTTGTTGAGGGTAACTCGCGTGCTGCGCTAGAGCGTCTGGGATCGTCATACATGGACGTTGTCCAGTGGGGTTCTCAGATGGGAGTTGAAGTTTCGTCCCATAAGACAGTCACAATGCTGCTTAAGGGCACTTTCGACCGTAGTCGTCCTCCAGTGGTTCGGATTGGGGAAGTTAGACTCAAGTTCGAGGCGGTCCAGATCAAGTACTTGGATATAACTATGAAGGAGAGGAAGAACTTCAGGTTCCACTTCACAGCTGTAACCGAAAAGTTTGTGGATAAATGTTAGTAGTTGACACTCGTTGTTAGGAGGTGCAATCCAGAGGATCTACGAATCCTTGTTCGTTACGCATCTACCGTTGGTGGTAGGGATTTGTGTGACACGTATCGACGTGTCCCGCTGGCTTAATATCTCCGAGTATGTAAGACGGTATCTACCGTGGCCCTCCAAGTCCTGATGGGTGCACCCCTTCTTGAATTGGAGATTTTGCGTCGTGGAACGGCGTTTTACATACGGAGAGGGCTTTCGTTACTCCCTGGTAGTTTGTTATCCACCGAGAGTGTCTCTGGGAGATCCCGGCGAGAAATCTCCGGCCTCCTCGAGGAGTGTCTCCTGTCTAGATGGCAATCTAGATGGGAAACAGCGTCGCATGGGAGGACTACCTACGAGTACGTTAGGCAAGTTAGTGACGTGAGAGGAAATGCTGACTAAGACTTCAATCTAAGTCTAGGATTCCTCATCACTGGTCACGGATCGCTCAATGCATGGCTTCATTCGCGCAATTTAGCTGATGATGCTCCATGTCCCATGTGTGATTATTTCGGCCAAGATTGGACGCATGTACTATGCCATTGCCGGGCGTACGCGGATATCCGGAATTTTGACGCATTCGGCGTCACTATAGAAGATGGTTCTCTGAATGTCTCTCGCTGTCTCATTAGACGTGAATATGTCCTGGCCCTAAATGCTTACGCTAAGGAGGCATTTAGTCGCCGCTACAGGCGCTTGCATCCGGACGTCCAGCACTAGTCTGCCTGGCATTGCCTATGGCAATGTCGTCGTGTCTTCTGGGCTATATTGTCTGGCCTTATTTCGGCTTCACGCCGGCATGAGCAGGGGAGATCCCCACTGGGAGAAAGACTATATACGTCGATACCAGTGGGACCCTCGGGAAATGACTATCTCGCTCTACCCGAATAGTTAGGCCACCAGTCCTACGTGGGTGTGCAAGGCGCAGTGGCGTAAGGCAACTGCGAGTCGGGAGCAGAGGTCCCATATCTGTTAGCACGGTATGTCGAGATGCCAAGGGGCACCGATGGGCGGCAATTTCCCCTATCCGACACAACAGAAGGTAGGCCTCCATGAGGGGAGTATCCTGCGGGCTGTGCTTTCACAACGGCGTGGAGGTGCGCTACAACCGGGTTCCGGGACCCATAGAACGGCAGAGATAGTAGAAAGGCCTCGCATCAAGCAGTATGTAAACGCCAAGCCCTATCACTTGGTAAGAAAAACTGTTACCTTTATGGGACGCTGATTGAAGTTATCAATCCGGTTGCCTATTCGAGGCCGTCTGGTAAACCTTTCCGGTAGGCACGGACGTTAAACCCCCTTCATGCTATTTATTGTACGTACAACAACGTAATAAAGGGATTATGTCGCAGATCTGTTCGCTTGGAACTTTCACCACAAAACACTAACCCTTTTCAACCATGAATGATCAGCACATGACATGACAAATCCACAAAATACTTTATCTCAAAAAATTATTTACATTCCTAACAACCCAAAAGGTGTCAAAACTAATACCTAATTCAACCCAAAATCGTGTATGAATACTTATAACTAGTTCACACCACCTGTCAATGGATGGAAAAATCTGTTATGAATTAAACATTACTTTTCAATTTGATTCATTTCTATTTTCGATTTGATTTTCTAATATTCGAAAAAATTGACGCAATCCGTATATGTGATGTCCACAAGATTAAGTGTATACGAGTATAGGATCGATGAAAGTCGTTGACACCATATCAGAGTAGAGTCCCATAGCATCCAACGCTAGTATGCATATTAGTACCTCCTCAACTCGTTGTTTTATTCACTTTGAAAATTCAATGAAATGTTCTCAACGGCTTAAATAGATTATTTTCCATATTTAATGCGGATAAATGTCGAAATATGACGCGATAACGTGTTTCGATTATTATTATGGGAGCGCAGATAGTTTCTGAACAAACATACTATCGGCGAATCGGCTTTTGTTTGGGGTGTCGAAATTCTGATCATTGAAAAAGAAATCCATAACATTATCTTTGAGGAACAAGATACTAAAGATCTATACGTCTAATAAGCTGCCGGATTTATTGTATGCATTAGATAAAACTATTCGTCGGATACATGTTGTGAGGAAGTTAAGACAAATACGAGCCGTTTTGGTGGCCAGACCTCCATATGAGAAAGCACATCATGATAATCAGTGTGTGGGTTGATCAAAAGGATTCTTAGACAATGGATAGATGATTTACATACGAATAATATTGCTGCCATGGAAAGATGTGAGAATATCTCCGGATGGTACCACGCGCACAGCGTGGAATAGAATCATGAATGATATGTCTTCTACTTCTTGTGAGTCAGTGGGCTTGGAACTTCCTGTGTATGTAAACGGATCATGTTTAATTGAAATTCTGGTGAAATGTGGGCTGAAATCCAAATGAGATATCGTGTACCCAGACTGTTGCTCCTGGGGGCTGACTTCAGCTGCAACATGATCGCTCGCAAAATACTGACGCCTTCAGAAGTAACATTTGCTCTGCAGCGCACAGACAACGATCTTATTGTAACTATATCGTCTACTTCCTACTCAAAACAACGATAATAAGACAATAGGAGGAACATGGGTACATGGTAAGTCATCTTCCACAACACGATCTGACAACATCAGAGCGCTCATGGCTTCAATGTCCTATTAGCATAAAATTTTCAAAAAAGTCGTGTCTCTTGTGTATGCTTTTCCATTCTCCCATTCGTTTTCGAGTTCACATTATATTGACACTAAATTACATTAATCAATTATCGGTTACAAACAAAAACCTTATTATTATTTATAAATGCAAACCCATGAACATAAATTTCTTATGACGAGAGCACTATGTGTGGGCGCGAAACAGAGTGGAATTCAACATTTTGTTGCAATCCACATATCACTACGTTTGGAGGTCTGTGGTTGCTGCTGGCTGCTTTTTGATGGGATGTTGTATATCTTTCCCATATAGAAAATGTCGGCGCAATTAAGCGCACAAAATGATTTTTCTGACTCTTGTTGGCTGACACTGCGTCATGGATGGCAGTGTGTAAAAATGTTCAGCCGTGTAACGTGTGGGCGTATAATATATGCCTTGCCTGGTAAAGTAGTAAAACTTCTTCTCTTCTACACTATACACACCAATGCCAAGTAGTACCAGTACCACAAAAATTGAATTTTGTCGAGCCCACGTTCATATGTGATAATCAGTTGGTATACCTCTACCTCCTATGGTCTGATACTGTGGTACCTGCAGAATCACCAAATAATCTGTGACAAGAAAAACAATCTGCAAGTAAGAAAAACGAGAAGCAATCAAGTACCACCACCATATTCTGGAGGACTGCGGAATGACGATCTTGGAAATCTTTGCACTGAAACGAGCGCCGCTTCAGACGACGACAATTTCGTATATTTGATCTTTTACGAATCCCATGTGGTTAGACATATCCGCCTAAATACAAATTAAATTTGTTTTATTTTTTTTTCTACGTCTTGGTTGTTGAATTGGTCTTAGCCAATTCAATTTAAAATTGTGACACATCAAAATTGGATGCAGGCAACGCGCACCTTGAGGAAGCAAATATCTATGAATGATTCGTAGAAATTATTATGGGTTTGGGCTGGGGTACTTCTGAAGTGCTCCAGACTCATAAACGAGTATATGAACGCCGTCTAAATTGAATGGGTACCTGCCTTCATATGATTAGTAAAAAGTTAGAGCAGACGACTAATGAAGTAAAATTTCTAGTTCCGGTCAGTTTGATACGGACACATACAATTTTACTTTTTCTTTCAACGGTCTTTTCAAGTGATGACTTTTCAGTTCTGGTTTTACCAAATAGCACTGTATCGATGGCCTTAGGGTTTGTGCTGCTCGGAGCGACACACGCGGAAATCGCTAAAGGTACGTTGTCCTCGACGCGGCCGCACGACAGAGACTCGCTCATTCCATATAAAAACTCATTTCTCTCTCATTTTAAAAACGAGTCTTTATATGGAATGAGCGAGTCGCTGTCGTGCAGTCGTGTCGAGGAAAATGTACCTTAAAGGTACGTCATCACAATTCATGTGATGATCGCTCAGCGATGGTAGTTTTGCATCCAATTTCAAGACGTATTTGAATATTTTTTGAATGGTTCTACTTTCCTACTATCGACTATGGACTAAGGGACCATGTCTGTATAGAAAATATACCCATATAGTGCTCTAAACCGGTGGTTTAACTTCGATCGCTGAGCGATCATCACATGAGTCGTCTCTACGAACACAAACCTTAAGCTATTATTACTAGATCAATTATGGGCTTTTTTTAGCAATGCCAATAAGCCTTCCTCGAAAAGTGTGGCGTCTGGAAATTTTTGAATATTTTCCCAGAAAGGAGTCATTCTGAAGTAACCTCCCCCAGTCTGGTTAGTCGGCGATTTCGCATCGGTATCAGCTCCACTATCTGCTGTAACTAAAGTACAATTTTAACATTCGCAAATTTGAATTGCTTGGAAATCTGAACAAGGAAAAGAATGTACACGACGCTCTAAAATTTGAAGTTCAAATTTCCAAGCGACGAAGAAATTCTCTTTTTTCCTTGAATTCCGTGCCACTTGTTCTAGACGGCGCGGCGCGGTAGTGTTTGCTTTAGTGGTTTTTTGTTTAGATGTCTCCCAAGCAGTATAAGAAACAAATACGGTTATCGCTTGAAAAAAAAAAGCTGAGATCGTCGATCAACTGAAACGAGGCGTTCGTCCTGGTATTTTGTCAGCAAAGTATGGTGTTAGCAAATCCGCAATTTCATACATTAGGAAACAAGGCACTGCGCAGTTTTAAATGCAACAGCAAGCAGCTACTTGGGGTTAAATGTGAATTCCCGGAAATGGAAAAACAACTTTACGATTGGTTCTTGACTCAGAGACAAAGAAATGTCAACGTGGATGGAAACATAGTAAAGACAAAGGCCCGACAAATCTTTCAAAATCTGCCAGGTAGAAGCGATGGTTCGGGTTTTAACGCTAGTGATGGTTGGCTCCAAAACTTTAAACGTCGTTATGGCATCAGACGGCTAAAGGTCTCCGGGGAAAGCTTTCCAGTAATGTAGACGCGGTAAGGCCGTTTCAGCTTCAGCTGCAAAATAAGATGAAGGAAATGAAATTAACCGCCGAACAAGTTTATAATGCAGATGAAACCGGCCTATTTTACCGACTTTTACCTGAGAAGACATTGGTGTCAAAAGAGGAAAGAACAGCGCCTGGACTGAAAACGCCAAAGGAACGATTAACAGTGATGCTCTGTTCTAATTCTACTGGAACCCAGCTTGTTCCTTTGGTTATTGGTAAATCAAAACAACCACGTTGTATGAAGAATTTCGCTAACCCCTTGGAATATACTAATTCTAGGTCAGCTTGGATGACCAGCACTATCTTTAAAAACTGGTTCCATTTTTCCTTCATAAGAATTTATGGAAAGAGCACAACTTACCGAAGAAAGCGTTACTTTTATTAGATAACGCCCCAAGTCGTTGTCCTACTGACAAAATAGGAAGCGCTGACGGAAACATTGTTGTGTTATTTCTACGTGCCAATGTCACTGCACTGATCCAGCCTATCGATCAGAATGCAATAAGGCTTACAAAATTACTCTACAGAAAAAGTTTGATGTCAACAATTATTTCACATCCCGAAGAAGAAGTTTCAGCTCTTTTGAAGAAAATTAGTGTTAAAGATGCGATCATCAATTTGAAAGTTGCTTGGGACCAGATTACCGCTGATGCTCTACGTAATTGTTGGAATAAATTGTTTGACATCCCTAACATTGACGAAAATTTTGCTTCTTCAAAGGATAGGGTACGAGTCTATTCGTGAGACTGATGTTCTCGCTTGGAATTCAGACGAACTAGAGTTGGATGACGACGCCGGGACCTCATACAATGAAGATTCAGACAAAGAAGAAACGGTTGCTCCCAGAAAATGTTGCCATACAAATGCAGTCTCCTATGGACTACTTCAATGGGGTCAAGAAAATGATTGAGATTGCTGCTATACAAAGTGCCCGCGACAAAGCTGTACGCTTAATGGTTGAAGAAGCGAATTGCAAAAAAAAAACAAATGAACATTACAGATTATTTACAACATAAATAATTATTCTAACATTCCATATCGAGTTAATATGTGAACATCAATTAGAACAAAAACAATAAACTGATAAACCAATTTAAAATTAAATATTTGTTTGTTTTATTATGTACTTTAGTGAGCAAAGTTAACGCTCGAAAATTTTAAAATCTTAGAAATTTGAACAGGTCAAAACTTTTTGTGTTAAATTTTCCGAGCTTGTACTGTATATACACTTCGGAAGTAGTAAAATTCATCGTAGTAAATTCGACTGCCTGTACCGAAATAGGATTTCCGCTTTGCCCTTCTCTGGATTCAAACTTCATGTACAGACCTAGAACGCACGCAAAACCCAAAATATACAATTTAATTTTTCAGTATTTTATAAGGACATCCAACAGTTACCGTTTAACACAAATTTGAACATTTTCGCGGAATTTTATCAAAAGATATGGTTAAATATATCATATGGCATTGATCAAAATTTCAGGTCGCTAGCGATATTCTGTCGAAAGTTATTAAGATATCAAGGAGGGTTAATTTGTATGGGACGAAGTGGAACCCTTGGGCCGATTTGGATTGAGATCAACAGCACGGTCAGCAGTGTCCCCCATCCCCATAAATGGGTACTCGTTTAAAATCTGAGTGAGATCAGATAGTCCGTCACATGGGTCGTGAGTTCGAAAAACACCATAAACTGAATTGGTTCACGGTGAGATTCGAACCCACAACCCTGTGCACCGAAGGTATGTGCACTAACAACAACACAAATCAGTTGATAGTCGCTCAGCGATCATCGCACGAGTCGTCAAGAGCAACACAAATCTTTGTCGCATCAAAATCGGCACACTATACCACTTTTTTGCTGACCTATTCTTCAAAATAAACTTAAAAAATGTGCAATAAGGATCTCTTATTTGACTAAGCACAGAGAGAACTACTTCGCGAAGATGCCCCTCCAGGGTAAAATCCTGGTTGCGCCACTGTCCATAGGTATATCCTGATAAACGATAGTTGTCATGGCAATTTCAGGAATGGAGCTTCACTAAATCCCGAAAGAAGCATAAACGTACCGAGACTGGTACCCGGTATGATCTAACCTAACGGGTACCAGTCTCGGTACGTAATGTAATTCAGCTTTATCACTTGCATGTCTTGATTTTGCACTTGTTAGAACTGAGTTAGTCGCGATATTCACATTTTTAAAATTACCGATCGGGCGAGTCTGTAACTCTAGACCACTGTTTCCCAACAGGTGGTCCGTGAACCGAATGTGGTCCGCAAGGGAAGGTTTTAGTGGCGAGCCTTAGATACAAACTTAGAGGAGAATAAAAAAATAAACTACATATATGTATATTTGTAGACAGTCTGTTGACCTTAAACAACGGGTAAGTCATTCTTACGGAAAACCTCGTTTTCGGGTATTAAAAAGGAGTCATTTTCACACTTCAATTCAGTCAATAACAAAATTGTCCATTCATTAACCAATAAATTCAGATTGAGGGGAAATTCGGACAATTGGGGAGACGTTAGCACAGATAATTGCATCAGCGAGGCTTACATTCGGAAAAATGCACTGTTTGATGCGGGATTATAACTTTTTTCGAAAATGCGAGTGGCGAATCACTGACAGTTAGTGGCAACGCCGTCTAGATATTAAGGCCGCAATGTAGAATCTTAGACGTCAAAATCAGCTTATAATTTTAGGTTATGTTTGCCAATGTTGCACTGTTTTGTTTTTGCTTTTTAATACGTCACCACTTGTTTTTGTTGTTTGTTCGTGTAAATAAAAAATTTAAGAGCTAAACTATGACGGCATTGTCCAGCTGAGTTGCGGCTATGATATATCTAGATGGCGTTGTTAGTGGAGAGCGTTATCGAGAAATGTCCCTTTCCTCAAAACAGGCCAAACATGTGGTTTCAGCAAGACGGAGCACCTTGCCATACTTAACATCTGCCATTTTTTTTTATGGCCTTCCTTAAAAGGATTTATGATAACAAGCCAAGAACCATTGCGACACTAAAAGATAATATGCGACCGGAAAGCACGGCTATACAGCGAAAAATAATGGAGCATCCGCTCAAAAGGAGCTCAAAGAAATAATGTTCCGAACATATCTCAAACTTTTAAATTTTCCTGTAATATGTTCAAACATAAAATAAAAAAATATTTTTCCATAAAAAATCTCCAGTTTTTTGAGTTTCTTTTACCTATTAAAAACAATCATGAAAAATGACTTTTTTCTTTAAACCTCAAAATGAAGACTATCGGATAAAATTACACAATCGTTGCATAGTGCCAACAAATCTGCCAAATCTCTGGTTTATTTTCACAAAATTTCAAATTAAAATATTGATAGACAAAAAAGTTATGCTATGTTCAAATCGTATACTTTTACGTGATATTTTTTTTGCGTCAGGTTGATTGCGATTGTGAATAGGTGCTGTTCACTTTATAAGGACAAAAAAAAATGTAAGCAATGACCTGAGAAAGAGTTTTGAGTTCTAAAACTCATGTCGTTTTTAGAAAACGTAACCAAACGTTAATGTAATAAAAATGGTGGTTCCGAACCTATTCATTTTTAAACAAAGTGGTCCAAAGACATTTGCGAGTTGGGAGTCACTGCTCTAGACGTATATCAAGTTGTCAAAACAATCAAGGAAACAGTTGGCGCAAGAATGACATGCCAATAACTTTTACTGCGGGCCGGGAACGCGGCACCATAAGGCGGTATAGAAAGGCGAAAAAGAAGAAACCAATAAGTAAGATTTATCCAATTTACAGTTATTAGATATTTTAGCATTGGCATTTGTTTGCATCCCAGAAGATACGAAGAATTTTTAAGCAGGTTTTCAGAGAAGTTTGAAGATTTTTTAACAAAAGGCATGAAAAACAAAACATGAAAAATCTAATCCATAGGTTATGGCGAAGCGGTTGCAGGACACCCTTATATACACTAAAGATTCCACCTGAACTTGCATTTATTGTTGAGAGCTGTCAATCAATTTTAATTAACTTAATTTCGTCTCACTTGAAACGCATACAATGGCAGAGTGGTTCACATGCAATTCGTGGATCGTAAGTTTTTTCGTTTTCAAAGTCTGCAGGTTTATTTTTGGTAATCGACCGAGAATTCACTTGATCTGTTGATGCGGTACAAAATTATCGAACAAAATCGGTCGTCAAGATGCTTCGCACTTTATACAGTACAGCTGTATCGGTAATTGTAAGGGCGGAATTAATATCCCTCCTACTTATGGAAACCCTTAAGGGAATCCTAAATAATTTTGCAATTCATAGGCCCGTATTTATGGACATTCCTTAACTCAAGGAGACCTTGAGCCAAGGATGCCGAAATTCAATATTCCCTATTTTCATACTTTTTCATAGAAATCACTTATACTCACGAGTCAATGCATCCTTGATTTAAGGAGAAACTAAAGGAAACCTTAAAGTTTTCTATAGTCACCCTCACTTGAAGTCAAGGTAGCTACCCACCTTCCTTGAAATATAATATTTCAAGTCTATTGAAAACTTAAGGTCTCCTTGAGTTTCGCCTTAAATCAAGCATGCATTGACTCCTGAATATAAATGATTTCTACGAAAAAGTATGGGAAATGACATAATTTATTGAATTTCGGCATCCTTGACTCAAAGGTCTGCTTGAGTTAAGGAATGTTCATAAATACGGGCCTAGTCGTTCATATTTTAGCAATAAATTCGAATTTGGTTGCTACTATATAATTTTAAATTTTTATTTATTTATTAAATTATTATTTATTAATTTTTTTTATTAATGTCTTTATAAGTAACATTTTGCGCCAATAAGCATTTCTTTATACTATTCCATAAGTAAAGTCTATGAATCTCGCCCTGAATGTGTTTCATAGAGCGGAAAGTTACTCGCCTCATTCTTTCGTTTCCGAAAAACCAAATCCCAATCCTCACAAAACGCATGCCATAGTCCCGAATTTTTTTATTTGTGTTTATTTGCATAATGTAAACTATGTATATAGGGTGGCCTAAAATCAACGTTAAGTCGGAAGTGGTGAATGACAGTGCATATAGTGCATGCTTCGAAACAACAATGTCACTGAACAATTTTTACAGTCATGCGCAATCAAAAGAAAGTCGGGGGCCTAATTATTTTTTGATTGCTGCAGTTATTTAGTGCATTGGTTCCCAACCTTTTCAGTCCGTGCCCCCGTTGCGAAGTCTGAAGAGTCTGACGCGCCCCTGGAAAATTTGATTAGTTTAGATTAGATTAGATTTATTGAGGGCACAGGCAACAAGAGTTGCCCTAGGCACTGCGACCGGTGGTCTATTGTACCATTGCCCCTACTATGGATTAGATGAACTCATCTAATCGACTGCCTTCGATAAATCGATTCAGCTGGGCCATATTGATAGTGGCGATATCCTCTTCCAAGGGAAAAGCGATACCGAAACACTCCAATCGGCGCCTAGCTAGCCTCTCACATTCACACAGGATGTGAGAAGCAGTTTCGTCGTCAGCCTCACAGAAGCGACAGCTGGCGTCGGTAACAATGCGCAAGCGCTTTAAATGACCGTTTAAACGGCAATGCCCCGTAAGGAGCCCGCATATGATCCTAACCCTGTTTCTGCTCAATTTCATCAGACCAAGGGTACGATTGGGTGAGTAGTTAGCGACAAAGAGTTTTGACAGCCTAAGCCCTGGAAGAGCTTTCCAGTGTGTGGTGGCTTTGGCTTTTTCCCACTCACTAATCACATTTCTGCAGATGCAGAGTGGTAACCCACAGTAAGGTTCTGGGCCATAGAAGGGAGTGGTGGATGCTCTTCTTGCGAGCTCGTCGGCCTTCTCATTGCCGTAAACCCCCGAGTGCCCAGGTACCCAGAAAAGGGTGAGGTTGTTGAGATTGCCCACCTGTTGGAGGATTTCCTGACAAACCCACACGAGCTCGTCAGCGCTTTTATTGCTGCTTGGCTGTCAGTGAATATTGCTATTTTCCTGTTGGTGTAACCTTTGTCAAGGCATAATCTTGCACACACTTCGATTGCGTGCACTTCCGCCTGAAACACGGTCGGATGTATTCCCATAGGAATAAAGATATTAGTGTTCGGGCCAGTAATTCCAGCTCCAGATCCAGTATCGGTCTTGGAGCCGTCCGTGTAAAATTTGATGGTGCTAGGGTGGAGTGATCTGAATCTGTCAGTCCAGTCCACCCTTTCCCATATCTCTGCACTATAAGAAGGGTCAAAACGGAGAGTTTTGACCAGATGGTCTGATGGCATATCCAGTAATCTGTTGTTACTTAACCATCCTTGTTGAACTGGGTTCAGTGGAGACGCCGCATCACATGCTACGAGCCTAATGACAGCTAATCTTGCCACTGCCTCGATGTGTATGTGGAGAGGTGGCAAGTTTAGCAGGACCTCCAGGGCGGCAGTGGGGCTCGAAAAGAAGGCCCCAAGGACAGCAAGACAGGCCAGCCTCTGAACTTTCTCGAGACACCGTCTTCCGTCTATGGTGGTTGCTCTTCTCCACCACACGACCGCCCCATATTCCACAATAGGTCTAACAATTGTCTTGTAGAACCACAGAACTATGTAAGGCTTAATACCCCATGCCTTCCCCGCATAGCTTCTGCTGATCCACAAGGCCTTAACTGCTTTCTCTGCTACCAGACTAAGATGTTTTTTCCATAGCAGTTTCTTGTCAAGTGTGACCCCCAAGTACTTGACAGTTTCCGGCATTGTTAGCCGTGCATTATACATGGAGGCCACTCCAGTGTTTGGAGATTCCCTTTCTTACTGAATGGTATCACGGCGGCCTTTGTTGGATTGACGCGCAGCCCGTTTGCTGTGCACCACTCCTGGACTATATGCAGAGCACTCTGCAGGACATCCGGTAGGACCTCCTCGAATTTGCCTTTAACCGTGATAACCAGGTCATCCGCATACCCCTGTGTGGAGAACCTAGCTGAGCTAAGTCTCCACATCAATCCATCAACTACCAGACACCACAGGAGGGGGGATAGTACCCCTTGATTAGTTTTCTTTTTTTTTTCGACTGAGAACTTAGGGGCCTAGTTCGGCTGATACTTATTTTATTAGGAATTTTCCGAAACTGACAAGCAATGAGGGAGTCAAACCCTTTCGCTATCTCGGAAGGGTATTGACAGTTGAAAGATTCTCTAGGATTATTTATCCAAATTTAGGGTAAAAATGTTATGTCAAATCTATTTTGGTAAAACAACATCGTTCGAAAGCCCATACTCAGCTTCACAATAAAACTGTTGTTTAAAGTGGAAGTAACATAACGATCAAACTGCAAATTTTCGTGAACCAGTTTCTACGGCGCAGCGCATTTTCCGCATACCCTGACAGGAAATAATGGTCCCACGACCACCACCTTTCGAATTCTGGCAAAAATAAGACAGAAGATGTATTGGGGCATACACCTCTTAAAGGGCTAATAACTATTAGAACCGCTAGTCGTCGACAGAGATATAATAGTACGTAGAGAACTTATGTCAAGATTCAGAGCAATTTTATAGACAAACCGATCTCTGGATTCCACATAGAAGGTCAGATTCCTCTCAAAAGCACTTTAGAAAGTATGACATCATTTATTAAATACAATTTATTGAGCTAAACCGTGTTTTTCAATTTTTTACTGATAGGTATCTGGCTTAAATCTTTCGTTTCGCCTCTAATACGATATTTTTTGGCTATTTTATCATATCGTCGTTCTGCAAGCCGAATCCTTCGAGATAATCACTGTTAATGGCTTGAGTTGAATAAAAACGGAAATTTAAATTGCGTATGTTTTATTTATTTCGAACAATATTACAGAAACTCGCGCAGCCATTAAAATGGCGACTGTTACCGACGGTGGCTTTTTTCGAAGAAGAGACCTGATAGATAATCGTTGACAGTTTATGTTCAGTGGCTGCTGTTATGGCGTTGCCAGATGCTTTCCACTAAACTTTGACATCCCGCCCTCCATGAATCCTGACGGGAGATAGGATTCATCGAAAATTATAGCGGCTAGCTTCGATGCGGGTCGGCGTAGTAGACCATGAGACGTACGGACCTCGGCGCTGCGGACTTGACCATCTTTCGCTGTGAATACCTCGGTTATAACTCCCTTCTCCCACTGGCTACGTGGTCGAGTTGAGTCAAAGATGATCACCAGCTGACCAGGTTTGAGCGGTGGAACCTCGTGTCTCCATTTACTTCGACGGAGATATTGCGGAAGATACTCGTCGATCCATCTTTTCCACAACCGGTCCTTGAGGTTCTGGGCAATTCGCCACTGCTTACGCAAGCAAACTGGGTCTTCTTCTACATTTGGTGTCTGCGTTGAGTTCAGACATCCAACCAGGAAGTGATTAGGTGTCAACGGCTCGTCATCCTCAGGCAATAGCGGCAACTCAGTTAGCGGACGACTATTTACGATATTTTCTGCTTCGATTAGGGCGCTGCGAAATGTCTCCAATCTCGGTGCTTCCTCCTTGAAAACACGGCTTAAGAGACGTTTGACACACTGTACTAAACGCTCCCAGCATCCACCAGCATTAGGATACAGTGGGCAATTAAACACCCACTCTATGTTGTTGTGTGACATGAAGCGTTGTATCTCGGAAACATCCAGCAAACGATTCTCCTTCGATAATTCCTTTTGTGCCCTGACAAAATTGGTACCGTTGTCGCTTCTGATCCGCACAGGTGTACCACGGCGATTGACAAAATTCCTTAAGCACAAAAGAAATGCGTCAGCAGAAAGATCACAGGCAATTTCCAGATGTATCGCCCGCGTTGTCAAACATGTGAAAAGTGATATCCATCTCTTCTCCTTACGGCGTCCAATCGTAACCAGAAACGGCCCACAGTAGTCCACGCCGGTATAGCTGAACGGGCGGACATATGGGGTAAGACGATCGGATGGCAGCTGACTCATTAGAGGAACTCTTGGCTTAGCAGACTCGACTAGACAAACAGGACAACTTCTTCTGACGGACTTCATTAAAGAAATTGCGCTCGATACCCAAAACTTCTGTCGCATCTCGTTCACCACCAGTCTATCGTTCTGATGATGGCGCCTTCGATGAACGTCCTCCATTACCAGGCGGGTGACATGATGCTTTCGCGGCATAATGATGGGTCGACGTGCAGATAAAGGAAGACAATAGGCGGCGTCGACTCTCCCTTTAACACGAATGACGTTGTCCTCTCCCAGAATTGGCGTTAGCTGGTAGAGGTCACTCGACTTTGGAACGCAACCCGTTGACTGAAGAGCAAAGATTTCGTTAGCGAAGGCTTCTTGTTGCACAAGGCGACAGACAACAATCTCGGCATCGGCTAGCTCGGCCGCAGTTATCTCATCCTTACATCGATGCCTCGATGCGGATATACGACTATTTTTCATAAACCTCAGCATCCAGGCGACAGTTCGTAACAGCTTTAGATACGACGAAAATTTGGTGACTTCGATCACAGGGCTTTCTGCTTCAGACATGAGAAGAACCCTCGAATGTATTTCTTCAATACGGCAATCCTCTGAGTTCATATCGCTAAGCTCCTGTGGCCACATGTTTGAGCTTTGACGTAGAAAGTCGGGCCCATTTCTCCATCTCGAGTTTTCGTTGAACTCTTTGATTCTTGTTGCATCGTCGGCGACATTTAATTCACTAGGCAGCCAGCGCCACTGAGCTGGTTCAGACGACGACAGGATTTCGGCAATTCGACATGCAACGAATTGTTTGTATTCGCGGGTCTCCGACCTTATCCACAATACCACGGTTTTCGAATCGGACCAATAAATTACTTCATCAATGGTGAATTCAATACTTTGTTTGATTAACTCCTTAAGACGACATCCCAAAACGGCGGCTTGCAGTTCGAGACGAGGCGTAGTCATTGCTTTAAGAGGAGCACATCTGCTCTTGGCGGCGACTAAAGCAATATCAATATTCGATTCGTGTTTGACTCGGAGGTAAGCAACGGCAGCGTATGCACTACAACTGGCATCGACGAAAATATGCAACTGTATATTATCTGCAGTAGGAAGTAGGCGCGAGTAACATCGTGGAACTCTAAAATGCTGAATTCGACTCAAATCCTTTAACCATTTGCTCCAAGGCACAAATAATTCACGCGGAATTTCCTCATCCCAGTCGACTTTGACTTTCCACACGGATTGTAATAGGATTTTTGACGTTATTGTAAAATTCGCCAGTAGACCGAAAGGATCAAATATCGCCATAATAATCCCCATCATTTCTCGTTTGGTGGGCGGTCGTTTAAGCTGCATTACATCTTCGCGAACCTTGTGGAACTCAAAATGAAATTCAAGAGTGTCGGAGGCTGTATTCCAAAAAAGTCCCAAGATTTTATCGAAGGTTTTTTGTCGTTCAAGGCAAACAGTGGTGTTGTTAATCGAATTGTTTCCATTCAATATTGTCTGCAATTCGCTGGAGTTAGATACAAAGTTTCTCAGTTCAAAGGCAGCACGTTGATTTATTTGTATTGCCTCCGAAATAATCTCCTGGGCCTCATCTTCAGTATTGAAACTGGCAACCAAGTCGTCAACATAAGTATTTTCAATTACGGCCTTGCATCCCTTCGACATCGTTGACTTGTGTACATTCGCGTTTAAGTTTTTAATGTATTCGGCACAGCATGGTGAACACACTGCTCCGAAAATCATGGACTGCATGACGTAAGTACGAACTGGCTTGCTTTCATCACCATCACGCCATAAGAAGCGCTGTGAATTCTGATCGGCAGGTCGTATTTGAATTTGAGAAAACATCTCTCGTATATCACCGGCGACTGCAACCATACCTTGTCGAAACTTGTACAGGATGGTTATCAATGATTGGGCGTGGTCTGGTCCTTTCAACAACGCTGAATTAAGTGATACGTTAGACACACGGGCGGCTGCATCGAAGACGATGCGAAGTTTCTCGGGCTTGTTGGGGTTGACAACCCCAAAATGAGGTAAGTACCACGTCTTCGGTCCACATATCTTGGCTTCTTCGGGCGACTATTCTCTGGCGTATCCTTTTTCAACATATTTCGATATTTCTAACTTGTATTTTTCGGCAAAGCGGGCATCGCCTCGCATTTTGGCTTCCACCTTACACAATCGACGTTCAGCCATTGCATAACTGGGTGGGAATTCAAATTCGTCTTTACGCCATAAGAGACCGACTTCATAACGGCCTTCTTTGAAATTAGTGGTTTCTTCGAGTATCTCTCGGGCTTGGCGATTTTCTTTGGACTCTAACATGACTTTGTTGCTTCGCACTCCGAAATATTCGATTGACAGATACTCGTCAACCAATTGATTAATTCGCTTATCGGTTTGGCTCCCATTGATGTGCATTACTGTGGCCACGGAATCGGCCCTTTGGCAGAGGGGGCCGAAAACAATCCAGCCTAACTTAGTTTCTGCGGCTATAGGCTCATGTGACTCGCCTTCAACAACATTTCGATATACGCCCAGGAATGAATTATCTAAACCC
Source organism: Microchrysa polita (assembly GCA_949715475.1). Lineage (NCBI taxonomy): Eukaryota > Metazoa > Arthropoda > Insecta > Diptera > Stratiomyidae > Microchrysa > Microchrysa polita. Next base: position 13,068,375 of record OX454419.1, read on the forward strand.
AGCAACATAATCGGCCTGGCGTTGTAGTAGTTCTCAACAGGCAATGACTCAGTATGTTTGAAGTTTTCGCGCTCAAACGTTTGCGTAGGTAGATTTAAGTCCTTCACTGTTTGGACATTTTTCAATGTGAAGGCTTGAGCATTTGCAGAATTCCCTCTAATAGAAAATGACACCTTGGTTGACTTCTGTGTACGTGTTTTGTCGCCATACCACTGTAAAGTGAGTGACATAGACGGGCCATTCAATCCTAAAGCAGTTGCTATCTCTTCTTCCACAAGAGATATGGACGATCCCTCATCCAACATTGCATGACCGGTAATTTCTCCCAATGGTCCACTAATTCTGATTGGCACCATTTTAAAGAGCTGGCTTTGGGATCCTTGGCGGCAATTTAGTACGTGCTCAGATTTCGACGCGATTTTCGGCTGGTGAAGCATAGAATGATGCATGCGATCACAACTAGCAACCGAACACACCCGCTTCCTACGGCAGGCTGTGAGGCTGTGCCCCTTTTTCAGGCACCCAAAGCAAAGATGCAGCTTTTTGACTTGAGTCCATCTGTCATCCACGGAGAGCGCTTTAAATTTATCGCAGTCCCAAATAAAATGGCCTTTGTGGCAAAGCAGGCAACCATGTGCTGTTGAGGCAGGTGTTACTTCGCAGTTGTGCAACACTCTGCGAGACCCTGGTTTTTGCGAAGACGACGGCGGATGACTGGAGCTCGATTGGCTGGATTGACCTGCCAGCATCATGCTGACAATTTTGGCCAGATCATTAATCCACTCCGAGAAAATATCCAAATTGGGGAACGGACGTATGTTTGCTGAATATTTTGCCCATTCGTATTGCTTGGAAGCAGGCAACTTGTGGACTAATTGCTCTAACAGTGTGGTGTTGGTCAAATGGTGGTGACAGCCAGCAGACTTGAACAAGGAAACCATGTTTCGTATCTTATTTGCAAACGGCAACACCATATCAATATTATTGTCAGTAATGACAGGGACTTCTTTCATTTTAGCCATCTGTGAATGGACCAGTATGTCTGGGCGGCCGTAGTTAAACGCTAATTCTTCCATTGCTCTGGGCACATCGTCTGGATAGATTAGCATGGAACACACAACTCGCTTCGCCTCACCATGAAGCGCTTTGTGCAACCGCATCAAGTTCTGCTTATTGTTGTAAGCAAACTCAGTCGTCGTTTCATAAAACGACGTCACGAATAGTGGCCATTCTTCTGGTTTTCCATCGAATGCTGGAAGCGGATACAATTTGATGGCATATTCCATCGGAAATTGACACGATGACGGACGATGGACTGACTGGAACGGCTCCTGAGAATGGCTTGGCGGAATTGATTGGAATGGCTCAGTTGAATATTGTGGCTGTATTGACTGGAACGGCCCGGTTGAATGGCTTGGCCGTGCTGAATAGAACGGCTCAGTTGAATGACTTGGCGTAGACGTTCCATGAGTGGGCCACGTAAATGAAGGCTTAAATGTGGTAACGTAGTTGGCACTTACATGATTTTGCTCAATTGCAGACGTCCTCGGTGACGAACAGGCTAATGGCGGTGGCGTCGATGTATTTTGCAACATCGAAGTTGTTGTCGACGGCTGACATGTTGAATTGACAGATGTTTGCGACGGATGGCAAGGCGGGCACGTCGTCGCGCAAGATGTTGACTGCGGATGGAAAGTCGGGTACGTCATCGCACAAGACGTTGGCTGCGGATGGAAGGGCGGATACGTCATCACGCATGATGTTGGCGGCTGGTACGTTGGATACGTGGAGCTGATTGATGCTGGCGACGGATGGAAAGGCGAGTACGTCGTCGCACAAGACGTTGGCTGCGGATGGAAAGTCGGGTACGTCATCACGCTTGTTGTCGGCGGCTGGCACGTCGGATACGTGGAGCTGATTGATGCTGGCGACGGATGGCAAGGCGGGTACGTCGTCGCACAAGACGTTGGCTGCGGATGGAAAGTCGGGTACGTCATCACGCTTGTTGTCGGCGGCTGGCACGTCGGATACGTGGAGCTGATTGATGCTGGCGACGGATGGCAAGGCGGGTACATCGTCGCACAGGACGCTGGCGGCGGATGGATGGTCGGGTACGTCATCGCGCACGATGTTGGCGTCGGCTGAGACTGGAATACTCCCGTTTTGGGGTGCAACGTAGACGGCTGGGGCTTCTCTGGCGGTGACTCCATTTTGAGACGCTCCTTGACTTCGACGCGTAATATTTCGTGGTTTTTACGGCTTTCTTCGCGCAATTCGTTAATTGTCTTTTTAAGCGCGGCAACGACTTCCACGAAATCAACCTTTTGGGAACTATCATCGCGCGCGTCACACAGGCTTTTATTTTTACGCGTACGCGGCGCCATTTTATAGACACGTGTCGGCAAACTACGAAATTAACACGTAGGATTTTACTCCCGAAACAGGCAAAACTGAAGCTCTTGAAAACGTCGGTAAACTGTTAATGGCTTGAGTTGAATAAAAACGGAAATTTAAATTGCGTATGTTTTATTTATTTCGAACAATATTACAGAAACTCGCGCAGCCATTAAAATGGCGACTGTTACCGACGGTGGCTTTTTTCGAAGAAGAGACCTGATAGATAATCGTTGACAGTTTATGTTCAGTGGCTGCTGTTATGGCGTTGCCAGATGCTTTCCACTAAACTTTGACAATCACTTTGTTTGAAATGAAAATCAGGTCGACCAAATTTTTTCGTCTCCTTATTCGAGAAAAAGTACCACTCTCGGGCTAGCAATCCCAATTTATTCTGGTTTTTTACCTCAAATTTGGAACCAGCGACCCAAAATTACCTTAATGTTTCTACCGCATCCATTCGACGTGTATTTTTGAGAAAAGGGCGTATAATTCTTTAGCAGAAAAATTCAGCTTGCGTACAAGTCCGCAACTCAGTGGGACATTTTCATGTTTTCAACAAATGCTAATGTACAGTACTGATGCAACCGCGAAATCATTTATACATTATTTCGTGACGATTTGCTTTTCGAATTTGACTCTTTTTGGGTCGTTCAACAAAAGTTTAACGAAAGTTGAAAATGAGTTGAACCTAAGTTGAAAGTTACACTTTTTGGGTCATTCAACAAAAGTTGAACGAAAGTTGAACGTGAGTTGAACCTAAGTTGAAAGTTACACTTTTTGGGTCGTTCAACAAAAGTTGAACGAAAGTTGAACGTGAGTTGAACCTAAGTTGAAACTTACACTTTTTGGGTCGTTCAACAAAAGTTGAACGAAAGTTGAACGTGAGTTGAACCTAAGTTGAAACTAACACTTTTTGGGTCGTCCATCAAAAGTTGAACGAAAGTTGAACGTGAGTTGAACCTAAGTTGAAAGTTACACTTTTTGGGTCGTTCAACAAACGTTAAACGAAAGTTGAACGTGAGTTGAATCTAAGTTGAAAGTAACACTTTTTGGGTCGTTCATCAAAAGTTGAACGAAAGTTGAACGTGGGTTGAACCTAAGTTGAAAGTTACAGTTTTTGGGTCGTTCGAAAAAAGTTGAACGTGAGATGAACCTAAGTTGAAACTTACACTTTTTGGGTCGTTCAACAAAAGTTGAACGAAAGTTGAACGTGAGTTGAACCTAAGTTGAAAGTAACACTTTTTGGGTCGTCCATCAAAAGTTGAACGAAAGTTGAACGAGAGTTGAACCTAAGTTGAAAGTTACACTTTTTGGGTCGTTCATCAAAAGTTGAACGAAAGTTGAACGTGAGTTGAACCTAAGTTGAAAGTTACACTTTTTGGGTCGTTCAACAAAAGTTGAACGAAAGTTGAACGTGAGATGAACCTAAGTTGAAACTTACACTTTTTGGGTCGTTCAACAAAAGTTGAACGAAAGTTGAACGTGAGTTGAACCTAAGTTGAAAGTAACACTTTTTGGGTCGTCCATCAAAAGTTGAACGAAAGTTGAACGTGAGTTGAACCTAAGTTGAAAGTTACACTTTTTGGGTCGTTCATCAAAAGTTGAACGAAAGTTGAACGTGGGTTGAACCTAAGTTGAAAGTTACAGTTTTTGGGTCGTTCGAAAAAAGTTGAACGTGAGTTGAACCTAAGTTGAAAGTTACACTTTTTGGGTCGTTCAACAAAAGTTGAACGAAAGTTGAACGTGAGATGAACCTAAGTTGAAACTTACACTTTTTGGGTCGTTCAACAAAAGTTGAACGAAAGTTGAACGTGAGTTGAACCTAAGTTGAAAGTAACACTTTTTGGGTCGTCCATCAAAAGTTGAACGAAAGTTGAACGTGAGTTGAATTTAAGTTGAAAGTTACACTTTTTGGGTCGTTCATCAAAAGTTGAACGAAAGTTGAACGTGAGTTGAACCTAAGTTGAAAGTTACACTTTTTGGGTCGTTCAACAAAAGTTGAACGAAAGTTGAACGTGAGTTGAACCTAAGTTGAAAGTTGAATTTGAGTTGAATTCTAGTTGAATTCGAGTTGAATTCGAGTTGAATTCGAGTAGAATTCAAGTTGAACCCAAGTTGAACCCAAGTTGAACCCAAGTTGAACGTAAATTGAACCCAAGCCCAGCTTCCGTTGAAACCTTGAATGGCACTACCTGTAATGCCAAAAACGTAACGCTTTTTCGTTGCAATTTTCGTGACGATTTTCGATTTATGTGCCAGAGTCAAGACATAAAAATGTCAAAAAAAAACACTTCAGGTGTTCCAGGAGTAGAAAACCATAGCAAAGTAAGGTAAGCAAAATATCGGAAAGGATTGACAACAGCAAAATGCCGGTGCTTAAGTGCCGAAAAGTGTTAAATCTTGATTTTCTCGCAGCAAATGAAAACTTTCGATAGATTTTTTTTTCACAAAACTGTAAAAGTGTGGATTGGCGAGTCAAGCATGCTGAAGCTCAAAAAAGGTTACACAAATTCCTTTCAATTTCAAAAGCCATTTGAAGCTTGAGCTTCCATCTTGTTTTCAATTCAACAGTTCTTCGTTTGAACTTAGCTTTACTCTCAACCATCGTTACTTTGCATATCTAAAAATATAACATTCAAAATTTTACACCCGTGTAAACAACCACAGCCCAGGTGCCAATCATATTACAAAATTGTCCACCTACTTTCGGTCTGCACAAGCTAATTTTTCTATTACATACTTCTTCCAAGAGTATACCTGCACATTTGAACAATACCTTTAAAATTTAAATGAATGAACCAGCATGAATGAGTCGTTGTGTTGTATGTTTTCTTTTTTGCTCAATTAAAATTGGTTCTCGACACATCACCTTCAAGCCAAGGTACCAGACACATTGTTCACCACGGGTAGTGAAAATTCACTGTAGGATGTTCCGGACCTGTGACGTTCGAAAAAAAAGTTACTTCGTCAATGTTTGCCTTAAATTACAATTACAGTCGACAAACAAAAGCATCGATCCGATCCAAAGAGAAGTGAAAAGGTTCGGTTCACTCTTACCTGCATTGCCATGTGCAGATGAACGTACCGTGGCTATGTCATTTCCAAATCCCAAAAAAATCTCTCTCATTAATGCAACGCCCACACTCTGGGCCCTTATTATTCCATTGAGTCGAGTCAACTCAAGACCCTCCACACAATTTATGTTAAGTGTGCTCAATGGGTTTTTTAGAGAGGCACATCCACAGACCTTACTTCCGCATGAACCATTGATGATGATTATTTTATCTTTCCATTTATCGTTCTACTTACCAGTGTGAGACCAAAGAAAAGATAATAGTCGTTCGAAACGCATGAACACGTCGTATACCTAAATCGAATCTTCATGCATATGGATTAGATTTAGTATCTGAATCTGTTGTATTGTAGGAATGTCGCGTTAAGCGTTAAGTATAAATTTTCTTTAATCTTTTTGTCTACGCACACTTTAATTTCCTTTTTCGTCTAAAAACACTGCAAACAGGTCGTGCGAAGGCGTCCAAATATGGGCTTCACCGCACCATACAAGAACAATCTCCGTAGAGACCCAAACTAACAAGACCCTCACAATGATGGCCAAAGCCTTTTCAGATTCTGTCGGCAGCCGACCGCAGCTCAAGTGGTGGCAGCGATTTATTTTGGAATATATCTTATATTATTTTATAGTTGACAGCACAGCACGTCAGCACGCAGAGATTCATTTCGTTAATGGGCCGGTCATTTGGGTCGCATGAAATCAGTGAAGCAGTGGACATTAAACTTAAAAAAAAAAACATAAAAAATGAAAACTATTTGAAAATTACGCCAAGTGTTGATAAATTTTTCCTCGATACACACGAGAAACGAGTTCTTCCAAACACAGAAAACATGTTTCACCCATTGGGAATGGTTTTTTTTCAGACCCGATGGTACGATGTGACCATCATTTTGCGTCCATTCCGTACGATTTTGTCGTCAACGATGCCCATATAGCGAGACTTGGACTTTCAGAGCTTGGCAATTCAGAAAATTAATAATAAATGCATTGATCAATGGACGGCTTAGAGAAAAAGAAGTTACAACATCGAGCATTGATTCCATTTGGTTCCCGCGGAGTGATCTCACAACTACAGCACATAATAATGAAGAACCAATTTTGTTGGTTTTGCTCGCGCTAGCAGAACACACACATTTCATCGTTTTTTTCTTTTCAATATTCCGCATTTTGCCCACTAAATTTAAATGTATGCATACAACACACAATACATATTTTCAAATAAACCCACGCACGCAAATGCGGGTTTTGCGATGTTGAATGGATGTGGATGGATGACATAGAGTGCTAAAAATTGCATGACACATAGTACAAAAAGGGGGAACAAAATCGCGCTCTTGTATGTTGGAAAGTATAAGAATGACCGACCATCTGGATTCTTTTTTGATAAATTCGGACAATGGCGATGGGTCAAATTAATGGACTGTTGAATCTTTATTATTAAGAAGTCTGTAAAAATTTATTGCTAGAAGAAATTGTTATGATCCATAAAATAGGCCGAAATAAAATGTCACAATACAGAAAACCAACTGACACCCACAAAAAGAATTTTATAATCGTTGTGACCAATTTGGTCGGAGACGGAAAAGAAGCACAACAATTACTTAAGTTATGTTTGAAAGATGCAAAGTCCCTGCGATGATCTGAAGAGTCCACAATTGATACGCGATTGGGATTTAGAATCCCAAAATTTCCCAATAACTTCAACCCAACCTTCAAATTCAATTCGTCCGATATTTTCGCGGTTAAATTACATACAGCTGATTCATTTAGCACTGAGATTCATTTAGCGTTTTGCTGTACCTAACTGAAGCCGCGGTTTGTTATCCGACTCACCAGTGGCGTAACGTACCGTGTTCCGTGTATTTGGTCGAACACGGGCCACCAACCAACAGGGGCCCCCCAGCATAGTGACGATAATAGGACATTTTGGACTGCGATTTAAAATAACTTTTTGATTTCTCGTACAAATTTAGGGTTCCCTTTAATTTTTGATATAAAATACAATCTCTAAGCCGAAATTCTCTAAGGCGAAAACCTCTTCCACACCAGCAATATTTTATAATTCTTCTATTCCATTTCTTAAAGGTTTACTTCCCCTTCGTCGAAATAACTTCCGTTTCACATTATTGCTTAAATGAATTCAAATATACACTTCGAAGTAACGGGAGAGAAGAGTAAAGGTTACGTATGCAAAAACAAAAAGGTTTAACTGAGAGTAAGGCTCCTGGATTAAATGCTGATCAGAACGCAAGAGGCTTAGATATTCATAAAGTCTTTAAAGACCCCACGCATCCGTTCCTATAATTGTTTACTCCAGATTAATTAATTTAAAAGTTTTCTTAGGCTGCTTTTCAAGCCGATTTTCGAGAAGAACTTTTATGAACAAAATATTCTACAAATTCTACTACATAGATAGGCTAAATCTTCCGTCGGAAGGTTAAAAATTGGTTTTGATACGAAAATTGTATCATATCTGAGGGGTCATGTGCGAAACCTACCTACATGACTCCACAAATGATGATGATGAATATTATTATTAGCATTAGTTTTTTTATAAAATTGTTAGATACTAAATTCTTATTTGATGGTTTCGCAGTTTAAATCTATTAGTCGAACTCTCCCTTACTCAAACATTTTTTGTTGATAAGACGTAATTCGATTTAGGGAGGTTTGACTGGAATTTTTCGCAATAAATTAAAATGAAGATTATTTCAAAAAATGGTTGAGACGTTACTAAAGTCAGCCGGAGAAATATATTTACATTAACAGAAGAAATGGTTTCACCCATTAACAAACAGCTCTGGTACTAAAGTTAAGACCCATTACTGAAAAAAATCCACCAGCTTTTTACTTATAAGTAAAGCGGATATAGATTTGCAACGATTTCGAAGCCGAAACGAAATCTTCATCATATCGTGGTAAAGTGAGGGGCACTTTGCCTGAACAAATGCAATTCACATAACTTTGAAAATACATGTAAAGTTTACAGTAAAGGCCACAATCGGCTCATTTTTTCGTTCTGTCCGCATTAGAAAAAAAAATTTCCTTTGGTACCTCGGCAAATAAACTATCTTAAAACATGTTTGGTGATAGTACCTTTTCGAAACTTTCAGACTAAATTCCAATCTACTTTGTCATGAACTGCCAAACACGAACAAAATATTTCGAGAGTGGTACTAAACTTAGTTCAAACTAGTTAGTACGGCCTGTATATGTCGTTGAAGACTAAAATATTTTAGCTTGCCTGCGGTATATACACGGTTAATAGGGCTGCAGAGGCCGCACATTTGGTTTGAACGGAGTCTTGCGAAGATTGCTGTATTGAATGTAATATTAAGTACAAACGTTCTTATAATTGAAGGATTTAAATTAGAGCATACTTAAATTTAAAGCTGAAACGAAGAATAGAGTTGAATTAATAACGTGTCGCTTTTTTCAATGGTGTAGCAACTTACAAACTTTTAATCCGCCCACACACGAAGCGCTTGAATCTATTTTTTGGATTCTTCGTTCTGATGGCAAATTCATACATTTTCTTCGATTTTGACAGAACGAAAATTAAAAAAAAAAGAGATTCGGAGTGACCGTGTGTGTGCGGCATTAGGGTAGATAGGGTGCTCGTCTTCGAGTCATGGGTTCGCGGGATCGAATCCCATTGTAAGCGCAGGTAATTTACTATGCTTAAATATCACCAACGCCTATAGAGGACAATGCTGCGCTGTGTCGGGGTTTTTATTTTCAAATTAAACAATAACAATTGATGGAATCATTAACTTAATAAACGTTACAGCAAGTATTCTCAACATAAGAATGCAAATAGTCAAAGTAGCTCTTAGCAAAGTTATTTTAAGTACGACGTTCTTAATTTTAGTAGAAACTCTGTAACGTCAAAATCATGTTTCAAGAGAGTTGGTTTAAGGTCGATCCACACTTTTTAGTCATCAGTCACAGTCATTTCCCACACAAATTGACAGATTGTCAATCAATTAACTGACAATCTGTTAACTTGTATGGAAAATGATTGTGACTGACGACTGAAAAGTGTGAATCAACCTTCAAGAGTCTTTTCGATTGATGTCACTCTGTTTTTTTCTCAGTGTAGGGGGCCCACTCAAGAAGTTGGCGGGAGAGCCCCGAGTGAAGTTGTTCCGCCACTGGTTGCACGTTCAAACCATTGAGGAAATTCGTCCGCGAAGAGATACCGATAAATTAAATTTATCTGCTGAGCAGTGTGTATTGTGTAAGAAATTCATCGAAAACTACTTCAAAAGGACACAATTCTCCAGAGAGGATTTTTCTAAAATACGAGTATGTTGTGTTTGAATGGATTTATTTAATTTTAGTTATTTTTAATTTACGTAGGTTTAAAATCGGCCAGGTTCTCGTGTGCCATTTGTATATTTTTTCGGACTGGTGAAAAATATGTCGCTCGGGGAAAATGAATAGTAAGGGTGGAATTCATAGTCCTCACTTATACTCAAGGAAACCCCTAGGAAAATCCTTATTTATTTCACAATTCATACTTGGTTTTTTATATTTTATTTGTAAATTACTTTAATTAGGCTTCTTAGGTCACTTATAAGTGACGTTTTGCACCAATAAGCTTCCCTTTATCCTTCTCCTTAAAGGAATCCGTATTCCTTGAGTGAGGACTATGAGTTCCGCCCTAAGCTTTTATTTGGAAACCCAAACAAATTCTCTACAAAACACAGCCTTGCTGAACTATACTGAATTGCACTTAAGAGCCTGAATGATTTACCCAGTAGATCCGCTGGTTGGAATCCCAAGGTGACAATGACTTTTCGTGTTGACTTAAAAAAATGCTAAAATTTAAATCGTTTCGGAACTACTCGCTGTTACAACGACAAAGTGCCGGCAAAATCATACGTTTCAAGAGAGATTCCGTACCTACCGAAGGGGCGGGAAATTGCTCTCTTGCCCGGTGAAGTGTGAGCGCTAGAGCGGGCGCTGCATCAACGATTATCCATAAGGTTATTGATGCCTCTGGTGGTAGATTCTTGCTGCTTGAAGGGCGAGGGGTATTTGCAATTGGCTCCGCTGCGGAGACCTCACTATTCCATTGGAGTCATCTTTATTTGTCGCAATTTTAATGGCAATAGCGTGGTTAAACTGTACGTTACTGCGTGGACTAATATTACGTGAATTACTCCACTGCATATTTTCAAGAGTTTTTAGATCTAATACCAGGATCCACCAGGTTGTAAAGGCGGTGTTTAGCATAGTGTCTACCAACGTAAGATTCACGCTATTGAAAAATTCAGACAGATCTATCAGGGTCGGGGTCTCCTTGATACCAATATCGCTATTTTACTGATAAGCAGGCAATGAAACAACCCACAAGATTTAATCGAAAATGGTCACTTCCCTCTTGTAGCTGGATGTCATTCTTTTGCAGACCGCGTGAAAACGCATTTTTCAGACAGGTTGAAGAAGTTTGAGCATCGCTGTGTCAAGTACTATCGAGATAAAATGAAACTCTGTTGCGAAATGCATCTCAACTTTTCCAAAATATTTATTTTAAATTTGCAAGCCCTCAAGATTGGCCTATCTATCATATTTTGAAGCTTAACATTAATAAATAATTTAAAATAATAAATAACTGGCATGACCGTCCAACATTGAACCAAGGTCGCAGATGCATTAGTGACATCCAATTTCCAAGATTCTAACTGCTGTTTTCTTAGAGGTTTTGAGATCAACAGCACGCTCAGCAGTGTAAGTTTTTGTTCATCTCCATTAATCGGTACTGGCTTAACATCTAAGTATGCATATTCTGTCAAAAATTTGAACCCACTTATTGCACAATATTTTGCAAACGTATTTTTGTACACAATATACAAAATCTGAGTATTTTAAAAATTTAAATTTCGCAGTAGTGAAATGTGACAGTTTACTGTTTCCTAACAGGTGGTCCGCGGACCAAATATTGTCCGCGAGAGACCCGTAAGTGATATTCTATGGGGTCTACTTATGAAAAAGGAGTTTTAATCCTGATTAATTAAAATAACAGGCATGAGGATTGAAAAACTGAATACTGTCAAGCTGAAAATACGATATGCACATGTGTACTTAAGTTAATTTGCATAAAGGCTAGGTGGTCTCACGTCTCAGTCTACATTGTACCTGTGATTTTCGTGAAGCAATGCATTTTTCATACGCATAATGTGACACTTTTCAATACCTAATTGTTTTTACTTATTGAGCTAAGTGGCACAGTACTCAACAAAGAAGCATTAGAATCAATCAATATCATTTGAAGAGACACCATTTTAGCAGAAATCAAACATTGAGATATTTCGTTAGAAAAAAAATTAAAATTAATCCGGTAAAACCACATCCAATGAATTATTATCTAACAAAGTTAGGCGCGTTTAACTATCACAGTTAGGTGTGTCTGTGAAATTTTTTATGCGTGTTTCGATAAAGCCTATATATGTAGAGTCTGCTTAAAATTATGTCAATACGAGGCGGTCACAGAGGAGAAATGTGTTTTGTTCGGATGTTTCCAACCAATTTTGATTTTCACTTTGTTGTCGTTAACCTTGTAAAATAAAAATTATTAAAAAATATTGGGGTCCGTAGTGATTCATGTTCAAGCGAAGTGGTTCGCGTTCATTTGCCAGTTGGGAACCACTGGTCTAGTTTAAATCGGTAAAAGGTGCTCACGAAATTTCCTACACAAAGTTGAATGCACCAACAAATTTCTGTAAATTTCGTACAAAAATACTTTCAATGCAAAATTCAACTTTTTGACAATTTCCCAGAAACCCATTTTCCATTTCAGTAGGATTTATGAAGATTTCTTCAGACTTTGTACAAATTGTTTTCGTGTGAAGCCTTCCTGAAACTTTCGACTGTTTTTAATATATTGAGCATTGCGCATTTTTCGTGGAAAAAAAATCCTGTAATATATCCTTTCCCTCTCTGATAAGCTAGCTACGCCACTGGGTAGTTGGGCAGTTGTTGTTTTTAGAGTGCATACGTATATAGGAAAATTTGCTCCTTTGAAGACGATGCATTCACGAATTATATAAGCCCAAAGGTTGCGCAATGAATCCTATACAAAAGCCGGTCATGGATTTCGGGCGCCATATTTAAATGAGCTAATCTAGACAGCATTTTATCGGGAGAAGTTTATGTTCGATTAAAAGGGATAAAATATTAAAAGTGTCCCGCATTTTAAATAAAAATTATTCTTAAATTTTTTTTCAATGCGTCCACTGCTCCGAAGCTTAACATTCTAAAAGCCTAAAAAATGACTTGATTTATATTGCACGATTTCGCACGTTTCCGGATTTTTACTGCACGTTTTTAAATTTTTACGGCAGCTCTCACATAACAAATCTCATCCTAAATTAATAACGGATATAAGATATCCTTTTCGAATCAAATAGACTCTGAAAAATTTGTTTTGTTTATTTTTCATAAAATCATTTTAACAGTTTTTCAAGTTTTTTTCTTATTAATTTCTTAGCATCGATAACCGCTGCTTTTACATAGAAAACTCTCCGAAATCGTTTTTTTTTATAAATTTTGCGTAATAATGTTTCTCGAAGATTTCCTGTCTAATTTGAATAAATGGGAGGGCCCGTTTCTAACATTTGTAAAATTGGAACCAACTTTAAGTAGTCGACTGGCGAGAGATGATGCAATATCTTCCTTGAAAATTCGTTATGTGTCCTATCTTCTGTTTAAAATGGAAGCAGTCTATCGTCAGGACAATCCTAGGAAATTTTTCCACAGCTGGAATTGACGAAATCAAGTGTTCCATAGATAGACTATCCTGGCCAATATTTTCAGTGAGTATTTGCCAAATTTTCATAAATAACAATACAAATTTTGGACAGAGTTCCTTAATAGTGTTAACCAGGGTTGTATATGTACATTAGGTCAAAGTTGAAGTAAGCACCTCTAATACAGTAAAAACTTCTCTGGAATATCCTGACCATAAACTGTTTTCGTTTTAATACATAACGGATTTTGTAGCAAGAGATTGATCTCTCACCAATTTTGCACTTCAAGCAGGTTCCAATATAACAAATATGGTATGCGAGTGGCCCCTTCTTAATCAAAATTAGATAGGAAATCTTCAGGAAACATTCTTACGTAAAATTCATAAAAAAAATGCAATTTCAAAGAGTTTTCTATGTAAAAGAAACGGTTATCGATACTGAGATGTCAATAAGCAAAAAAATCGAAAACCTTTATAATTATTTATTGACAAATAAACAAAATAATCCCTTAGAGTAAATTTTATTTTATAAGGATTTTTCCCGTTATTAATTTCCTCAAATTCCGCTTTTAATGAGTTTTTGTCATACTAATATTCCAAGTACGGCTCTAGTTATGAAGGACCGAAAATTTAAATTCTCCTTTACAGAACAATAACGGTTCGAAATAGAAGGAAAAAATTGTCTTTTTAATATCCCTTAAGTTTATAGTACGTAGTCTGGCTGGTCTAGCGGTTAGTGCGCGCACCTTCGGTGCACAGGGTCATGAGTTCGAATCTCACCGTGTTCCATGGTGTTTTTCGAACTCACGAGCTTGTGACGGACTATGATCTCACTCAGATGTTAAACGAGTACCCATTTATGGGGATAAATAACACTGCTGAGCGTGATGCTGATCTCATTACCTCATCAAAAAGCAGATAAGATCTTGGAAATAGGATGTCACTAACACATCCTGCGGCCTTAGTCCAATGTTGGATTGTCGCGCCTGTTATTTATTTTTAAGTTTATAGTACGTGGAATAACAGCGCTCAATTTCCAATGATCAGTCTATTTTATGGTGCGGTTAAAGTTATGACAGGCAGTGTATATTGAATTGTTCACAAAATGATCACCTAATGGTTAGTATGTTTTGAAACAAATTTTTAATAAAATTAAAAAAATGCACAAAAATTTCCTTATTTGCAAATAAGTTTCAATGCGGGATACATTGTTGGTTCCAAAAGCGATTTCGGGCCAAACATTTTCATGTAAGAGAAAAAGCATTCTTTCATACCTTCTCGTTTGTAAAAAATAAGCATGGCTCACGATGCAAAAATTCAATTCATACAATTTTGGAATACATATACATATGCATCCAGCGCCGGTCCTAGGTATTATGGCGCCCTGTTCATATACTAAAAAGTCGCCCTTCTATATATTAATCAGGAGTGGAATGTAGTAATCTGCCATAGTCATTTTCCATACGAATTTTGTGCCTGTATGACTGATACTTTGAATTTGTATGGAAAATGGCTGTCACTGCGACCGATCACTAGATTTTGTGATAAAATAGTAATTCTTAGAGCCGGTATTCAATCGATCGCCAAATTATGTAACGATACCATAAAGTAAGAAATTGGAATAGAGATGGAACTCCATATAACATTAAAACCTACTGAACAACATTTTACCTTTGAGTGTGTGCTGTATGTAACGTGTACATACAGAAAGATATCTTCCTGTATGTACACGTTACATACAGCACACACTCAAAGGTAAAATGTTGTTCCGTATGTTTTAATGTTATATGGAGTTCCATCTCTATTCCAATTTCTTACTTTATGACGATACTATGGCCGGCAGATGAATTGAACGGTGTATGATATCAGATTTCAATAGAAAAGTTATTTTTAAAATATACGAGGGGTAAATATGTTTTGCAAAATAATTGTTTATATTATCCACTCCTGACAACTTTCTTTTTAAATTCCTATCTAACATGGTTGACTTTTCACTTTAAAACGCAGAATACGATAAAAACTGTTGGCAACGAAAATGAAACTGACCGTAGTCCGCACCGCAGGGGAAATGTAATTTAAATCTAAAGCGCAGAATAGGACCTGAGAGTGAAATTTTTGTCCGCTGCAATTTTCTCAATGAAATTATATGCTTACTTTCTGGAATATGTGGGAAATGCTGGGGAATTCCATAAGCTACATCGGAAAATGGTCACATAATTTGTCTCGGCCATTTTAAGTAGGTATTTTTCGATTCCCCGGTCAATAGATATTTTTTACGATGAAATGACCGGGAAATGGAAAAAAATACATAGAATGGCCGAGAAAAATTATGAAATAAATTTCGGATTGTGCCGTATGGAATTCCACTGCATTTTCAACATATTCCACGACCGTAAGCATACATTTTCATTGTGAAAATCGTAGCGGACAAACATTTCACTCTCGAGGTCTATCCTGCGCTTGATATGGATTGCATAGAAAATTTTCCGCGGTAAAAAACTAAAACACAAACTATACATCCTACAAAACTCCTTTATCGCTGAGACTACGCGAATGCGCCATCAAGTGAATACGCACATCTCACCTACAACGAGCCTGCACAGCAGCTATTTCCCTCTTTTGCAGAGTAGGGGTGTACGCTAGAACAATTTCTTATGTGCACAATTCCTGCAATGCACAACTCTTCACTTCTGCAAAGCATACAATCTATTAAATCTAGCGCCCATACCGCATATGAAGTGCATGGATTAATTGGAGCAGGTTTGCAGTGATGCACAAGTACGATATATGCGAAGCATTTTTGAACGCAGACGGACGGAAACACGTCTCTCGCTCTTTCTCTCGCGTAGATACAATGCGGAAAAGTTTGAAGATACATATGTCTTTCAAGGTTTCATGAGTCACGATCGCGATTGCGTCGATGTATCGGTCAAATAGAATGGAATACGATTAACATGCGAATTGAGTTTGGTTGTTAGTGGAGTTTGTATGTAATTTCTTGAGTCGCGATAGCAGAGGATTTTTGTGAAAACACATAATTAGATAATAATTGAATCAGTTCTATTTTGTTTAATATGTACAATACGTGGACGACGTATATCAATCAATACAAATATGTATAAATAACTGCTATACAACAGAGAAGAGAATTAATGTGATCATCATGCAGCTGTCATTAAAGGAAATATTAAGGTACGTTGTCCTTATAAAAACCCGTTTCTCTCTCATTTTAAAAACGAGTTTTTATATGGAATGAGCGAGTCGCTGTCGTGCAGTCGTGTCGAGGAAAATGTACCTTTAATTTTAAGGGATAATGAATTTCTGAACTTGGCGCCCCTTTCGCTTGGCGCCCTGTTCAAGTGCACAGTCTGCACATATAGTAGAGCCGGCCCTGTGCATAACTACAATATGTACATATGAAGTAACTACAATAGGAGCAACAGCTGCATTGGCAAATGTCGCCATGGTCGGAGAATGCTAGCTTGGGGTTTTTCAGCAGCTTTTGTCACTTTTGGACTGATGGAAAATATGAAAGACATCCTTTTCGAAATAACAGCTTTAACGTTAACACGCTTTTTGCCTAGCAAGCCCAGAGAAGTCCCGTTGGCTGACATCTAAGATCGAATTATATTTCCACCAATAATAATCTAATCTGGTCCTCCATTTTTATCGTCCTAAGTCGTTCCGCGAAACTACTGAAGGTTTTGTCATGTTGTACCGTGCCACCGCCAATCTTCACACTTTCCCACTCTGACTCTGAATTTTTAAGTGCTTTTCTAAAAGTTACCTCGAAAAATTGTGGGAGCCTTGACTGAAGGATTTTATAGAAAATATTTCTGTTGACCCAATAATGCGATTTATATTATCGTTTTCAATATTTTGCACGAAAACTCTGCTCTTTTCTTTTGAGATCACGCACGACAATCAACTCAATTACTATAAGGAAAAGGGACTCGCGATTCAGCGGGAAAATATTGACTCAGATACCGGTAAAAATGATTATCCAAGCACTTGGACATTTTTTTATGGAGCATTCATTATTTTAAAGACAAACATCTCTGACTCAACTTTGTGTACAAAAATTGATTTTTTTTTATTTAAGTTTTTAGTCTGATCAGTCGACCAAACCTGGTAAAGAGGGAAATGTAATGTCCTATTCACGAGATGAGCTTAAAAGAATAATAAATACTGTAATCTTACTTTATGATAAGCAATAAAGGGTTCTTCTAACTTACCTTGTAGACACCATCATTTTTGCATTTAATCCTTTTAGTCGATCGACATAATACAGCAACCAAACAATTTGAAATCTAGCAACACTTTTCGGACCCTAGCCCAAAAAGCCTCCTTGCGTCCTCCTTTTAACAACTGTACTTCCTGGAACACACACACAAACACTCTATTCACTCTGTGCTTATCACCGGCGATGAATGGGGGGAAGGAAATTCACTGTTTACACATTCAATGCGCACCGATTATGTCACTTCCGTTCCCGACAACAAAAACTCCAGACTACGTATAGGAAATAGATAAAATTTTTCATATGGTCAAACACAATGCATGCGCGTACGGCGGAAATCCATATCAACCGTGAGTTTCAGGTCGGTTTATTGTTCGCTCGATCTCTATTCACAACACTCGAAAAAAGGCTCGCGATAGACCATATTAAGTTTTGCGGGCAAACAAAAAGGCCACTGCGCGCTGTGTATGTTTAGGCTGCATAAAAAATCAACAACAATCCCTCGACTCGTCTGCACAGGTACGGCAAGTCCAAGTAGCATCTGCGGCGGAAGATCAAACAAAACCACCGACCGAAAGCGCGACGTTAAACCAATACGTGATCGCGAAGATGTGCAGTAATCCAGGTAGCCGGCTAAAGAAGATCATCGATCTTAAACGCAATTAAATCGCCGATAAAGCGTATCCGTAGAGCCGTATGCGGACTCATTCACGATTCAGATGAAACTCAAGACTGCGACTTAAGACGCGACCAAAACAACTCGGAACCTAACAACGAGACCAATTCACACCTCTGATCGCGATGGCACTGCAAGAACCACTAAAGTTTCAGGTGTACCTTGCTGGTTAGCACTGAAGAGCTCCGGGCCGAGCAATCTTATTGGTTTCTGTGTGGCTGTGACAACGGGCGGTGGAAATCGGTTGTGATGTGAACCATTCATCCATCCATGAACTACGGACGGCTCTAACAACATCGGCCCGGGCTCAACATGCAGAACTTAGCAAAAGATTCGATAAATAGGAATAATGAAAGATGCGGAGGCGCACAGGTAATTCAGCCAAGTTCACATATCAAATCGGCGACGTTGGTGATATGAACGTGTTGACACAGATATGGTAAACGGAACCCCAGCTAGGGTTGTTGTGTTGTGGGAGATTGTATTAGCGGATCGCCGCCGATGGCGGTGATCTTATCAGAGGAAGAAATCAATATTTGAATACGATTAGCGTCGTTTGGATTTATCAATGAGTATTATCGGTTATTCACATGGGGTGTCATGCGGTTCTAAGTGGGAAAGGGAGACACGTAATTAGGTCAATAGATTTCTGCCTACTACGATGGCGAAATACCACCCTTATGACGATTTTTTTAGGAATTTTTAGAGTGATGGTTTTGGCACGCTTTTTCGTTATAAACAATAATTGCCATTCACGTAATGTCCGTAATGGACTCAGAGATATCGATAGAGAGAGGGCCAGATATGCATACGGGTACTTCCCGACAGTTTTCGTTGTGTTTTTCTTATGCAATCACTAACCATCCTCCGAGGGCAATATGGGACAACCCGATTGCAACTGCTATACGTTCCTTTCGCATTTTCACTGCACTTTCTGCGCCACAACAACGAGGTTTTTGGGGAATTTCACGAGCGATGGTCGATTGTTTTTGGTGGCAGGGAATCAAGGATCACTAAGAATGCAATAATTTATCTTTAGAAAATGCAGGTTCTTCTATTAATTAATAAATGCAACTGAAGACAAAAGAGAGGTTTCCATATTACGAGCCGAAAAGTACCACGAGGTTTCTACTGCTTACCTACACTTACTGGAGAATAGTCATGGTTCTTAATGAACTGAACTACTATTTTGATCCCGCTCCGTACAAGGAGTTGATCGCTCCCGTTCCGCAATTCTCAAAAGAACAGGTTCCTAGCATTGAATGAAACTAGTTTGATCGCTATCTTAAGTAAGTCACGTACAATCTTTCCAATGAACACATTCACATCAAGTACCAAAATAATATCAATATATTCTACATATTAATATCAATAATACGCCCATAAATATGCACGCAATCAAATCAGTTCAATTCCGTCTACGTCTACTATCCAACCGCATCACAGCACGACTCAGATCAGTGAGACTCGTTTGAGACCTGAAGAGTCGATTAAACAAGTCGACCTGAAGAGTCGATTGAACAGGTCGACCTGAAGAATCGATTGAACAGGTCGACCTGAAGAGTCGATTGAACAGGTCGACCTGAAGAGTCGATTGAACAGGTCGACCTGAAGAGTCGATTGAACAGGTCGACGTGAAGAGTCGATTTGAACAGTTCGACCTGAACAGTCGATTGAATGATCAGGAATACCTGAACTGAAGAGTCGAATGAACAGGTAGACAAGAAGAACAGTTGATTAGGTCAATATAATAGTCAAAGAAGAATACGATATTTCCATGATAGTTGGTTATGGCACCCTGATTATGGGAAAAGTGTACTGACCGATTGGGAGTTCGCAACCTTGAATAATGGGAGGAAGGGGGTATTTCTTTAGTTTTTAGTGATTATTTAAAAACGGCTAAAGATGATGATGCAATGAAAATTCGGCGGTAGACTAAACGATAAATTAGAATATTTTGGACCTTTTTAAAGAGCTCTATAATTCTTGAAAAACGCAAGTTCAGCCGTGGAATTTTATGCGACTATTAACATTAAGCTGAATGTGTTTTTTGCTGAAAATAGAGTCGCTTCAATCAAGGACCCCCAATTATTCCTACCATTTAAATTTGTCAGAAAGGCATGTTCATAACTCCCCCCATTTAAAAAAAAACTACAGCTAATTTTCACGTGTGCCTCCCAAAACGCGATACGAGTTGAGGAGAATGAAAAGTAGATAGCTAATAGGGAAAATACGAGAATTTCGATTTTAGGGTTTTTTAGTTTTTTCAAAAAACCCTTATGAAATCAATTTTGTCCGTCCGTCTGTTCACTAAATAGCTCGCGAACGGTTCAACCGATCGTCATGAAATTTGGTAGGAATGTGTAGAATGGTAACAGTCTTTGGCACGAAATACTTAGAAGCTGATAAGGCAAAGATAACAGGGTGTCCCGCAGATTTTAGGATTTGTTGACTAAATAACTCGCGAACGGCTTAACCGATCGTCATGAAATTTGGTAAGAATGTGTAGAATCCTAACAGTCTTTACCACGAAATACTTAGAAATTGGTAGGGCAAAGTTAGCAGGGTGTCCAGAAGATTTGAAAAAGTCCACTTTTTTAGTGTTTATCGGACATGGACGTATGGGTACTCAAATCAAAGAACTCGATGGGTACATTTCAAATCAGTTGCTTTCCTCCAGTTTGGAGTAACGGGAACGGAGTTATAGGCTGTTAAGTGTGCAAATGTGAAAATTATGATGACGGTTTTAAGAAAATTACATAAGTAATATGCCTGAAAATTTTAATTCGAATATCTTTATCTTAACCGGCAATATAGGGAATCAAATATTTAGCAAAGGCGTTTCACAACACTAGGGCAGCGTCTGAAGCATTTGTGCATATCTTGTGACTGTACCAAACAATGAACATGAACTTTGGTGGGAATACATAGAATGGTAATAGTGTTTGTCGCAAACACTTATGACGTTTGTAAAATTAACAGGGTGTCTTTGACTATAGCTTCAAAAGTCTACTTTCCCACAACTCATAAGAAAGCTTTGGGTGGGCAACGGGCTCAGCGAAGCCACTTCATATAAGATCTTGTTTCTTCACTGAAAAATTTGGCTATCAAAAATTAAGAAACTCTTTTCTCATTTGCAAAATTCCTGAATTTAGACAAAATTTCTCAAAATGTGAAAGTTTCTTCTTGAATCGATCCTATTTGCAAGACCTTCTTTTGAGAAATAGGAAGTAGATTCAAGCCTAAACCATTATTCTTTAAGCAAGCAAACAAATGCTTGATAATAATTTTTTTGACATTTTCCGTGTAAAGCTCGTGGAAAAGCTTTATTTTAGCTTCAGCTTATATTGGAGCGTTGTAGTAGATTAGTCAGAAGTGTCTCTGGTTCAGTAGGTAGCGCGTTTGACTGGGAAGAATGGGGTTATGGGTTCGATGTTGGTTGGATGCAAGTTTTTTTTTTTATTTTTGTTCAGATTCTCTTGTATTTTTCATAAGAAAAGTTTGCCTAATTCAAGGTTACTTTTCCTTAAAGCGCTGCTATTGGCATTTCACTTGGATCAGTATGACTAATTCTCAAATGAAGAGAAATATTGCTTGGCTGTTTTTTATTGTCTTTTTTTCTTGATTTGAGTCATATTTTCTTTACTTTAGCAGGCGATTTGGTTCAGTATGGATGTCAATGGATCTTTTATCGCCACCAAGCAGATAATTTTCGCTATGTCGTATTGTGTTGTGTGAACCGTGAGACTGTCATTTCAGATTGCGCGATAAATTGCCTAGTGTGTGCTGCACGGGCGTGATCAATTGACCAATAAATCGCTAGGTCTGTGGTGCTCTTTGGCTGCGTAATAGGTCAGGAAACCTAGTTTTAGAGACCTGTTCCGATGCATAAGATCATTAAGATCGACCTGTTCTCTCAAAAGAACAGGTTGTACCATGCCTACTGGAGAACTAGCGACAGCGACTCGCTCATTCGATATAAAAAGTCATGCTCATGCTAAGCGATTATCAAAAACGAGTTTTTATATGGAATGAGCGAGTCTCTGTCGCTAGAGCCGCTGGAGTCCTTTACGGTGATAGGTCTAATACCGCCAAAACGGGTAACAGTAACTCCCTCGTTGGCCGCTGGAAACTTCACCTTTGAGAAGGCTAAACTGTGAGGACCTGTTGTTCTGTGGATTTTTATTCAGACAAAGACTCATCCCTGCCAAAGATTAACCACATTTTTTGTATGTTTTAGTTATTGCTAGAATGTTAAATATGTTCTAGATCATGGGGTGTCATGCGACCCGTGTTTATCGAAGGAAGATGTCCAGGGATGCAAATGGACGTCTCTAATGGAGCGGATACCAGTTAAAGGTGCTGTCTATAGCCTTACCGTGCGTTTTGTGGATCCTTATCTCCTAGCTATCCGTGGAAATTCAATAAGCAATAATAACAACAAAACCCATGACAAGGAACCCAATAACGATCTATATGAGGCAGCCTCATACTCAGATCAAGCGGCCCTCCCCTTCGACTTCATTTCAGCAGAACTGCTCCAGGAGGGGAAGCAGAAAGGTGAACTTCCACCCATAAATTTTCGCCGGGAGGCCTCTGGGATTCTCTTCGAAGAGGACTTTGAGGGGCTGCCTGTAAGAGGTGTGTACGATTGCTCTCACATGCTCCAGAAAAAGCAAGGACACTGGCGATTAATCCTAATTGAGCGTCAGCGTTCGCAGGAATTCCGGGAAGTAAGTCACTTTTACCAAAAAAAAAAAACAAGAACCGTAGGGGTCCCCAAATGGGATCCGTAACCAAGACCCAGCTCCCCAGCGGTTTGAGTATTCAGGGTACCCCGGTTGCCTCAGGGTTCACTTGGATCAGTGCGCATCCCTGCGATCGCTGGTGGCATAAAATGCCACTCCTCAGGCAGCAGTCGATAAGAGCAAGAGTACCAATAAAAAAATTCCGGCGTACAGAGGGCTGCGCCCGCAATACGAGGGTTTTTTAGAATTTTGATGCATTGTTAATATTTTTTGCACATATATTTTATAAGCAATAGATGAGAATTGTGTACAGCATTAATGGAATGCTTCCTGTAAATCTATTTTTGGATTGGTCTAAATAAACGCGTTCCACCTTTAATTAGACCAATCCAAAAATAGATTTACTATTTACCCAGTTTGTATAAAAGTAGGCAAATCTACAGGCATTTTTCGATTTAAGATTTCTGATGGCCTTTGAGCAAAAAGAAACTCAGGCAAACGTAAGGCCGGCTTGGCTTTATATTTGAACTGAATTATTGGCTGTAAGACTACTGTTACTCTTTTTTTAATCAAGGAAAAGCAACTTATATGAAATGATTCCATTGTGTCCCCTGACATTAGAGCCCACGCAAGCTTTCCTATGAGTATTGAACAAGTATACTTTTGCAGCTTTTCCGGGACACCCTGTTAACTTGGTCCTACAAACTTCAAAAATATTTGTGGCAAACACTATTACCATTCTATGCATATCCACCAATTTCATGTTCATTGTTTCATCAAGTTAAAAGATATGCATTGAAGAAATGCTTAAGAGGCTTCCCTTGCAGTGTGAAAGGCTCTTACTAAATACTAACTTGGCTATATTTCCGGTTTGGCTACAGATATTCGAATAAAAATTGGTAGACATATTTCCTATGTAATTTTCTAAAAATCCCTAGCAGAATTTTCATATTTGGAAACCTAAAAGGGGCTACACACGATCAAATTCAAATTTTACAAATTTACTGTTATTTACTTTTCCTTAGCAAAAGTCAACAGTCTTAATATTTAACGTATATAAAGCCATACTGACCAATCTTTGTGCAAAGTTTCATATCGATCCCTATAACGGTTTAGAAAAACGGAGGTCGAAAAGGAAGTTTAACTTTGAACGCCAATAACTTTTTTACCGTTACTCGAAACTGGAAAATTTTAACTGATGTGAGATGTACTCGTTTAGTTCTTTGATTTAAATACCCATATGTCAATCTCTGATAAAAACTAAAAAAGTCGACTTTTTTCAAACGTTCGGGACACCCTGTTATCTTCTTCCTACCAACTTCTAAGGTATATGTGCCAAGACTGTAACCATTCTACACATTCCTACCAAATTTCATGACAATCGGTTGAGCCGTTCGCGAGTTATTTAGTGAACAGACGGACGGACAGACAAAATCGATTTCATACGGGTTTTTTGAAAAAAAAAAATTCTAAAAAACCCTAAAAAGGCAGCTGACCCAACACGCGACCCAGATGTACCCCCGGCGGTATCAGCAGGCTTCTAGGCCATCTTTAACTCGTCTAGCATCAACCAGCAGGAGTAGAATATGTACTCACTCATCAGTGAGGGTCGAAACAACGACGTCAAGCTGCCTGCGGAGTTTGCTAACTCTAGAAAAAATGTTTATATGGTGCAAAACGCTATTATGACAATATTGGGAGCAACTTCTCCACGACCCGGAGTTTCCCGGAGTTCGACAGCATTCTTCGGTCTGGATTTTTACTCGTCGACTATGACAAAGAGGGCATTCCCAGCAAAAAATTGAAGGCTTATTTAAGGTTTGTATTCATACGCTGTATACCTTTGAAGTAAGGGAAACCTTCGGTAAGGAATTACGCGTTGCAAAGGCATTAACCTGTCAGATACCTTACCGAAGCACAGGCCATGTCATTGGCGATAAGGTTTAAGCTCAGATACGTAACTTTTACCTTATAATAAAACTATTTAAGCCTTTAAAAAAGATTTAGCAGTAGCTTTAAATATGTTATACGGATGCCTGAAAAAAAAAGATTATAATACCTTTTCATATCCTTATGTAAATGGTTTGATAATGTTTAGAGAATTATAAAAAATTGTGATTTTTCTGAACTATTTTATTATGGCAGTATTCTTCTTCTGTGTACCCCCCCCCCCCCTTGTGGGACATAGTGCATATCCGCACATGCCCGGAAATGTTTGACCACGCCGAGATTCGATCTCCGCACCTCTAGATTACTAGCATCGTGACTCAACCAACTGAGCCACAGAGCCTGTCATAGCAATCTCCTCGCAAAATGATACTTAATTTCAATTTGGAAAGAAACTTAAAATAAGACTTACTTAAGAACTAAATATATTTTTAATAATGGAATGGAAAGGTTTTCAGAAAAAAACATTTTAGATACCTTATACAAAGGCTTACAAAAACTTTAAATTACTGAAATGTAATTTTGTCTTATTTCTGGTATGAATTAAAGTTTGAAGTAAATTATAAAGAGCCTTACGTAACCATTATTATAATTACTATTTATACCTGTCTGGAAGTAAAGCTGGCAATAAACTAAAGTAAGTCTGAATTGTGCCTTAGTTTAATATTAAACAAAGCGAACGCGAATTATCCATGACAGAAAGAAGCAATAAAGCTTCCGTAAGAATTATTATAAGGCCAAAGCTGAAATCGTTTCCCTTACCTATTCCTTAAACCTGACAAACCTGATCAGATTTTTTGCTGGGTTGCCCCACTCTACACCTATGGGAAGAAGCCACACTGAGCCCTGCTAACGGAGACGAGATACCTCGCTCAATGATAGAAACGCTCTATCTGCCTCGAAGTACTGACGCCACGAAGAAGAAGTCTAATTTCACTAGACTTCTGGGCAGGCAAAATGAGGAGTGTCGTACCACTTGTTGGGTGGTGATTGATGCGACGACACACGGAGGGGTGTGGATTCTCACTAACTGTGGCCGTAGACCCGATGTCGATGGAAAAACGAGATATAATGCAGAATCCAACGACATGGATATCAATTTATACAGTTGCACATGACGAAGGTAGAGTACCTTAATTCCTACGCGAAAATAAAGAGTGAAGTCCGAATGGGAATCGAACGAGATGAGGCATAACATTCGCCATACTCAGAAATAGACTAGATTAGATTGTGTGTAGGGGGGGGGGGGGGCTTATTGTACTATCGCCCTAGTCACCTATGGGCAGGACTATGCCTGACGATCAAGGTTGATCGTGCTAAGAAATGATTCAAGGTGGTGACATAGAAGCTATGTCGTCCGTGTGTGGATAGGCCACTCCGCATTGTATCCAGCGGCGTCGGGCCTGAGCATCACAATCGCAGAGGACGTGGAATGAGGTCTCGTCATCTTCTTCGCAGAATCGACAGCTCGCGTCCTGTAAGAGCCTCATTGTACGCAGATGTGATCTCAGGCAGGAGTGGCCTGTAAGAATTCCACATATGGTGCGTACTTTATTTCTGCTTAGCTGAAGCAGCTCAGCCGCTCTTTTATGGGAGTATCCTGCCATGAACATTTTGGATTCCCTGAGCCCGGGAAGTTTGTCCCAGTGCTCAGAAGCCTTAAGTCGTTCCTGGTCTTTGATTAATCTTTTTACTATACTTGTAGAGATGCTACAAAGGGTTCTGGTCAGTAGAAGTGGGTAGCTGCAGCTATGCGTGCCAACTCATCCGCCTGTTTGTTCCCTGTTATGCATGTATGAGCTGGGACCCAGAAGAGTGTTAATCTGTTATTTGCTCCTAGTTTGTTCAGATCGAATCTTGACGTGATGGTGTGCTTAGTGATTGTCTCAGCCGCTTGGCTATCTGAGAAGATTGCTATTCTTTTGTTAACGTAGTTAGCACGTAAACAGAGAACAGCGCTAATACTGTGGTGTGATGCCATAAAGGTATGGATATCCTATGCGCTGGGCCAACCACCCTTGCTCCTGAACCTTCGGTTCTTTTAGAGCCATCAGTAAACCATTTTATGGCCCGTGGGTGCAGCCTAGCGAAATTGGAATGCCACTCCTCTCTGCTCCATGTTTCGGCCTGAAAAAGACGGCCGCATGAGATCTCCTTTGGAAGGTGATCGGAGGACATATTCGCGACAGTGATGTTGTTTAAAGATTTTGGCTGCCCCTGGGTAAGCTCGCTCGCGATAACTCGTGTCAATGCTAGTTTTGCTTCGGTTTCGAGGTGTATGTCGACAGGATGTAGGTGAAGTAACACCTCTAGAGCACTGCTAGGGCAGGATTGGAGTACACCGGTGGTAATGAGATATGCTAGTCTCTGTACCTTGCCTAATACAGATTTTCCCTCCATAGTCAGGACTCTCTTCCAACAGACCACAGCACCGTAGTCTAGAGCTGGTCTAACTATTGCTCTGTAGATCCAGAGCATAATGGATGGTTTCATACCCCAGGTTTTTCCTACAAATGTTTTTGCATATCCAAAGGGCCCTGGTGGCTTTTTCAGCAGCCGCTTCGACATGCTTTTGCCAGTAGAGTTTACTCTCGAAGATTACCCCGAGATATTTCACTTGATTCCTAATCGGTAGTTGGGTGTGTTGTACATTATCGGACGCCTTATTTCAGCCAGATTTCTGTTCCCGGAGAAAGGTATGATGAGCGCCTTGAATGGGTTTACTCGGAGCCCGTTCCCATCACACCATTCTTTAACTATTTTTAATGCTAGTTCAAGTAAGTCAGGTCTTGTTTCCTCAAACAAACCCTTTACCACTATAAACACATCGTCGGCATATCCCTGCACGGAGAAGCCATTAGATGTGAGCTTCCACAAAAGTTAGTCAGAAACCAGGCACCACAGGATGATGTGGCAGACGACTTTTCTTGAGAAAAGCATGCTACTAATCCATCCTATAGTTGTATTTCCTATCATCTTACTTCTCAGCGCTCTTTCAATTGCATCGAAGGCAGTATTGTCGAATGCATCTTCAATATCCAAGAAAGTAGCTAGCGCGGTATTTTTTGGCCTCAAAGGTCCTTTCGATCTCTCCTACAAGGCTTACTCACAAGTAACTCAGATATAAACTCGTGGAGGGGAAGCGGCAGCGTAGTGACACAAGTCTATCCTTGAGGGTTAGCTGCAATTAAATGCAGAGGATGTGAAACCTTTGCAACACGAATTGTCGTCGTCCAAAACTACAATTGTCTCCTAAGAACTGATTCTCGGACAGAGGGTTTTCGGTTGTGGGGGTAAATGATGTCGTCAGAAAAAGGACGATGTTAGAATGGCCCCAGGGCTCCATTATAGGACTTCATCCTTCTGATGGAGGGCGAATCGCGGTGGAAGCTTAAAAAGGGCTCCCAACTCATGGGCATTATTCATTGATGGGGAGCTCGTTTGAGATTCCAATCCAGAAAACGGTGAGAATGCTACTGAAAAGCTCATTCTCACCAAGCCGACCCCCGATTGGTCAGATGGGCAGGGTTCCTGTTAAATGTTGCCCGAAAGTCGCAAGTCAGATAGTTGGAAGTGACTTTCGGCGAACGATTGAGTTTTCAACCCCATTCTGTGTAGGTTCAGGCATGCATGTTCAGTGTTGTGGGTATGCTGAGGCGTGTTATACAAAGACACTGGCGGTTAGGTAGACGCGCAGTCCGTGAGATCTATGGCTCGATGTTTTTTGCGTTTATAACTTTCGGCGCAGACCAGCAGCTGAATCATCATGATCATCAACGTATCATGCATGTACATCTGTGTGTTGTACAATGTCTGTAATGTCGCCATGTCCCTCTTGATCTGAAGGTGCTTCGTAGGGGAACTGCCTACCATAT
Source organism: Microchrysa polita (assembly GCA_949715475.1). Classification (NCBI taxonomy): domain Eukaryota; kingdom Metazoa; phylum Arthropoda; class Insecta; order Diptera; family Stratiomyidae; genus Microchrysa; species Microchrysa polita. Next base: position 13,097,084 of record OX454419.1, read on the forward strand.
CAGGAGGGTGTTCGCTCGTGAATGGGGATAGTATATTCGGGATGATTCAACGGCATATCCCTGAGCTCCTTGATAATTGCGTTCTATTTAGATGGGACCAATCCCTCCGCGATAGGGTAACGTTCAAATTTCTGAAGGATATTCGTGAAGCGGGTAGAAAGCGTGACTTTAATCAGCCCGTGATGCGCTGTAGTCTCTGAAGGCGGGTACTCGGATACACGGCACCTAGACCATTTCGGCTATCTCCTGAATAATGGCATCGCACGTGTCACAGAAAGGAACGTTTGAGAGCCTTGAATGCATTTGTCCTGAAGCATGCATCCATAGACGCTATAGATTCACAATTGAGTGGTAATTAATGGAAGTGGTAAGAGGTTGTGCCTGGCGTATTGAAATAATGTGTAGGAAACTTTTCTATCTCCGGACAGCCGATAGAAAAAGTCGAGAACTTTACTTACTTTGGGAGCGTAGTGACAGCGGATGGTGGGGCTAATGCCGATGTAGAGTCGCGCATAAATAAAGCCCGAGCAGTATTTTTCAGTTTGACTCCTCTCTGGCGAAACAAAAACATCTCCAGAAATAACAAACTCCGGATCTTCGAAAGCAATGTAAAATCCGTGCTTTTATATGGGTGTTCCACTTGGAAGGTGACTATTGATATTACAACCAAACTACACACTTTCATGAATCAGTGCCTTCGACGCATCCTACAAATTCGCAGGCCTGATGTAATCTCTTACGACGACCTCCTCCAAATTCGTGGCTAAAATATGGGATATGCATCGACATTAAAAGGCGGAAGTGGCATAGTGGATAGCTCACACACTTTCAAAAGAGCCAAAAAATATTGCAAGACAGGCTCTAGATTGGAATCCTCAGGGAACCGATGCAAGGCGTCGTGTGGGAAGATCCAAAAATACATGGAGAAGATCTGTTGAGGCAGAGGGAAAATCTATAGGCAAATAGATTTAGGACCAGCTAAAGGCGATGGCTGCTAATAGGCAGAGGTGGAAAAGAGGCGTAGTCAATGCACTATGACCAACTAGGTTAAAAAGAACCAGAGAGAATGTGTAGGAAACAGGGATGAATCTCACTGGCCTAAAAGCCTATATGTCGATTTCAGCGGGACCTTCGAAAAATGACTATCCGTCTCTCCCGAAGAATCAAACCATCAGTCCTTTGAGTGTGCAAGGTGCTTAAAACTGGTTGCGGATTTTGTTTGCGACTCCTGAGCAGAAGTCATTTATCTGTTAGCACGAGTATCGTAGGCTGCCCTGGAAAGGCACTGCCCCCCAGTATTTTTCTGCTCCTACAAATTGATGAAGGCTCCCAAGTGGTAGTGATATAGTTAGAAAGGCCTCGCAACCAGCAATTTGTAGATGCCAAGCTTTAAAACTTGGGATACTTCTACATTGCTCAGAGGGGCGCTGATTTACCTCTCAAAATCAATGCGATTGTCCTAGTCGATAACCGTTTGCTAAAACCTTTATGGCAGGAACAAACGTAAATTCCTCCACGGTCATGTGCCTCTTAAGAAGTTGTTCGAACACGACGCTCTGCGTGGAAATACCAGCAAGCATGATAAGCCCAGGAAAATATCAATCCATAGAATGTATGTAAAATAAACGTATTCAAGCCACTTTCGAACTAGAAGAGTGTCAAACGCCAGGGCCTTATGCGACCCCTAACAATGCGTTATTCAAACAATGCCCAAAACCAGGGGTGCCCAACTTAATTTTTACGTAGGCCACATTGCTGGTTGGTTTGAAACTAAGAAGTCACCAACTTCTAATCGATACCTTGAAATCACATACTACTCCCTCAACAGCCATACTCTTGAATCCGAAAACCATTTATACGTGGGAAGTAGCGGCGGCATTGGAAAACCAGCCAGTCACCAACCATTCATAGTCAGCCTCCATAAAACAAAACAAACAAACCAAACTCTGAAGTTTTAGCAGAATCAAACAAATCCAAATTCGCATAAAAGCGTTCAACAACGAGATGCAAGAGGAGATGAAATCGAGTTTCCTTCTGGTCGTTTTAACAGTGCGCGTTTATTGAACTTCCACTGGATCGCACCCTTTTTGGCAGAATCAACTTGACGGCAAAAAAATCGCGCATTCAAATTAAAAAAAGAAAACATCTCAAAAATTTGCATTTATCGAAAATCAAGTGGGACATTCCCGACGTCGTCATTGTCGTCGGCGTATCCGTTTATTTATCCACCGAAAATTGTCTCTTTTCGTACCATGATCTGACTTAAGTGTATACCTGCCGAGATATAAACGTTAAAAGCGTTAAAAGATATACTCGCAGCACAGTGCAGCATCAGCAGGTTATGATGATGATATGGTATACCAATTCCATTCCCATACAAAGAACATCACAAAAGCCCCAACCTCTATCGACGATCGATCATCCCACAAAATTGAATCAGTGAGTGCATTCAGCGAGCACATATTGTGATGTGCTACATATCCCCACCACAAGAAATTGGAAAACTGCTAAGTTTGTGTTCGCTGAATGGACTTGCTACATGAAACGTCAGTTCTCTCTAACCAGCTGATACGTCCGCAGACATTATGCGGCAATCAAAAATTCAAAAAACCTAAAACTGCAACTTTTCTTTCAAAATACGTACTCTCATCGCACAATATTATAACGTTCACTAAAACCTGGCTCAGAAATGACATTTTTCTGCTGAACTGTGAATAAACAATTTCCAGTATTGATGGTCGAGCAGCTGTGCGTGACAGTTGATCGAGCAGTCCAAGTAGCAGCTACACATCTAAATGTAGCATTCCAATTCAACGCTAAATAGGGGAAATTTTCGATACATCGCATGTGGACCGATTAGCGGGTGAGTGGGACGCGGGGAGAGAACACTTTCCAGTAGCTCTTTCCAATATGTGCTCGCTGAATGCACTCAGTAGCTCGGTCGTGCGCAATCAAGTGAATCCGCGAACGACTGACGACGAGTCCATTTGAATTGAAAATTTATGTATCTTGATTTCACTTAATTAAAAATGACCAGATGTGGTACGGATAGTATTTGTCATCCAAAAAATAGCGATTGGATATGGGTGTAAAAAAAAAACGAGCAAGAACTGGCGTACATAATGGTCGATTATGGGATGAAGATGAAGATTTATGGAGAGTCAGACTGCCCATCGTGATCCAATCCAAACGTATAGTGTGTTGAGCCTAACATCTAGATCATCATGTCCATGTCCAAGCTGGTGGATGCATAACAGAGCCATTTCTGCACACCATGGACGATGTAGCACACACGTACAGTTAGTAACAATGAGGTGAAGCTGAGCAGAAAATATGGAGGTACGAGTATTATAGTGGTCGGGCGGCCCATATTGTGCATTGTAGGTCCATGTCCATTTGTGTAGAATTGCGGAGGCTTTGTACGCGGTGTCATTTTTATCGTTCGCTGACCATCATACCGGATGATGATATACTGAAATGGATCTGGTGAAATTACTTCCGTCTAGAAAGGTCTCTTTTGATGGTACAAGCTCGTACAATATGGGTCTATTCACGGTACTAAAATGAGTGCTACATGTTGAAATTGTAGGTACTCACTTTAGTAAAAGCTGAAATGGTGTCAGCGAAACTTTTGTGAAGGTACTTTTTGTATAAAATCAATCTCAAGGAAATAGTAACAAGTTAACTAAGAAACTCATTCACCATTTTCTTTATATCACCATGTCCCGTACACAAAGGTATTCTTCTCCTTATGATTTGTTAAAGAATTGCTTCACTGGAGAGTTGAGTATCGATTAGTCCGCCATTATTTTTTAATAAATTCAATATTCAAATTTAAAATCAGTTGGATTTTTATCCCGGGAAATCTGTGTCATCGGCAAATTTTTGGCTGTTTATTGTACCAATTGCGCATCGATTTGGCAAACAATAAGATCATTGCAAAAAAACATAACGACCACGGCGAAATAATTTCCAGAAAAGTTTGAAAGACAAAAACACAACGCCTTATAATTTAATAAAAAGGAGAAGCTTGGAAAGACCAGAAAATATGAGACAAGGCGTTTTTTAACCCAATTCCTCTTGATGGTATGGAGGACACCAGCAATACACGTGCATCGTTTGAAGCTAGATTATTCGCCAGAATTGTCTAGATGCAAGGAAGTCTGGATTCTATTTTTCGACTGCCCTAGATTCGTGAGGGGCGCATGCAACTGAATGTGGGTGATCAGTTCGTGAGAAGGTACACTGAAAAAATCATTTGCTAAAAACAAGACAAAAATGCAACAGAAAACAGCCAAGGAATAATTTTCCTAATTTAAGGTGTATTTTCTTGTTTCAAGAAAAGTCTTTGCTTAAAATAAATAAATAAGCATTATTTTAAGCAAAACTTTTCTTGGAACAAGAAAATACATCTTAAATCAGGAAAAATGTTTCTTGGAACAAGAAAATATATCTACAGTGAAACCTGTCTAAAGAGACCACTGTCGGTTCCCGGAAAAATTGGTGGCTATTAGAGGTGGTCGCTTAATCAATTTAGAGGCAATGTACAACTTTTTTCCTAAATTAAAGCTAACGTGAGAGATTTCAAAGCTACTATCTTCTCAAGAAATCCTCGACCTAAATTTCCATCCATGAAAGGATCCATGGAAGGAAGTTAAGTTTTTGAAATCCACGACCTAAATTTCCATCCATGGAAGGAAGTTAAGTTTTCAACTTAACTTCCTTGACAGGAGGTGTTGTAGATATTTTTTTACTGGCGCATTTAGTATAGTGGCTCTGGAGTAAATATCGCAAATTTGCTGTTCATACCTGTGGTTTGTGGAATGCAAGAGCCGTCGATCGTTTAAATAGAAACATTTTGAAATGCTTGCATACTTCACCGTAGCTTGACGAAATTGACAGAATTACGCCGAATTGGCCATTGCCTGCAAAACAACCACTCATGTTAAAAAGGAGAACATTTGAACATGTGAAGATGCATCTGTTGCATATTTCATTCAAGAATTCTATTCTACTCACGCGCGATAAAAACACAATTAAGTGCTTTTATAAAATAATGAAATAATCTTTGAGTTCTACCAATGGTAATAGGAATGCGTTTTAGCGTTTTCAATTGCTAGTTTTTCTTAACAAGAAAACGCAAAAACCTTTATTGAATGAATTCGAAAACGAAATCTTCTATACGAAAACTGAACATTTTTCAAAGGTTCTAAAGTTCCCGCTAGAAAGATGTTACTGCCATACCCATTTAAACTTGAAAATAGGTTAAACGCGGATCGCATTAACAGTAAAATAATAATTTATTAATTTTTTTTTGTTTCTTCTTAAATTCCGTTGAGCGGTATTACTACAATTGATAATTTTTATTTGCCATTTTAGCATAGTTCCATATTATGAATTAAATTTTGAGATTGAACGGTTTTTCATTTTTGCAAGCTGCATTTTTCTTGTTCTTTATGTATGTTGGGGTGCTGAGCCCGAATCCGTAGCTTCCCACCTACATTTCGTTTCGAAACAGGGTCAAAATCGCAAAAAAATTACTTTCAATTGTAGCAATACTCTTAACGCATTTTAAAGATTAATATCGCGTTGGACCCGCAATCATGTTTTCTCTAACATGTTTATGGACTGGTTTTTTGGAGAAATGTACTGTTTTGAAGTTATAAGCCAAAAACGGAAAAGCTCCGAAAATGTACGGTTTTTTTTCGATTTTGCCCTGTTCCGCAACGAAGTTTTGGTGGAAAACTCCGGATTCAAACTCAGCAAAAAAAAAAACTAAAAAAAAAAAACAAAACAAAATTTTCTCCTCCACATTTTGTAATCTGAAATCTCCTAATGACTACACTGGTCTTTGATGAACAACAATGAAATCAACAGCTGCATCACGACCGAAAGATGGCTACAAAAACTAATAAACTAAAACTAAATCTGATTGGACATTTTTGCTGTTGCTGCTTACTGCCCATAATCTATTATTCGCGTAACGTAACGAATTACATTTTCTGCGGCCTTATGCTTTTTTATGAGTTAATACCGTTAATTGTTGAATTTATTAAGAAAACTTGCAAAAAAAGCATACAAAATCCAAAAGATAAGCACATTTGTACTTGGCTATGGTCGCTTTATACGGGCACATTGCATTTTTTATGGTCGCTAATAGATGTGGTCGTTTAAGAAGGGTAAAATTTGTATGGACAAATGAGTGATGTAGTGGTCGTTAGTCCGACAAACAGGTGGTCGCTTAATACGGGGAACAAATGTATGGAGTTGCATGGAAACGAATTCCGTTCCCGAAAAAATTGGTCGTTATGAGAGGTGGTCGCTTAATACAGGTGGTCTTTTAGACAGGTTTCACTGTATCAGGAAAAATTATTCCTTGGCTGTTTTTGTTGTATTTTTTTCTTGTTTATAGCAAATTATTTTTTCAGTGTAGGTGCCATCATCACGGGAAGTGCTAACAGTACCTATCCGCGGTGGCCGCTAGTAACTTCACTTTTGTAGCGTCGGTAGTCGTAGGATCTCTTTCAATATACATACAACTAAGTATGTGTTCAGAAAGGCGCATACCACAGCTAACTGAGTGGGACAACTACAAAATTTCTTTGCGAAAGAGATTATCGACCATGTTGTTGTTGTAGTAGCGGTGCAAAAAGGCTTTAGCCGCTGTGCCTGTTTGTGGAAGTGCTCTATGATTCGTCGTCGTTCTCGCCTATTGTCTCAACCAACAAGAACGTAGCAGCTGCAATAGGGTTTTCCCATAACGCCCTCGTAGTGAGGTTAGTGGGTGCAGCGGGGCATCGAAACAGGTGGTCCACATCGTGAGACGCACCACCGCAGCTCGGACAAATGTTCTGGATGTCCGGGTCTTTTCGAGATAGGTACGAATTGAGGTGTGAACAAAAACGCGACCTAAGCTGGGCTAGTGTCACTCTTGTGGCTCTCGGGAGCCTAGTCTCCTCAGGCGATATGGGTGGTGGGGGCACTGAGAGGACTGTATTCGGACCTAACCTCCCTATTGACTGATTCACAACGGTTGTGTGAATACAGTAGAAACTCAAAAATTAGAATCCGCTAAAATTAGAATTACTTGGAAATAAGTACACATTTTTAGGGTTTTTTAGAATTTTTTCAAAAAACCCTTATAAAATCGATTTTGTCCGTCCGTCCGTCCGTCTGTTCACTAAATAACTCGCGAACGGCTGAACCGATTGTCATGAAATTCGGTATGAATGTGTAGAATGGTTACAGTTTTTGGCACAAATACATTAGAAGTTGGTAGGAAGAAGATAACAGGGTGTCCCGAACGTTTGAAAAAAGTCGACTTTTTTAGTTTTTATCTGAGATTAACGTATGGGTATTTAAATCAAAGATATAGACGAGTACATTTCATATCAGTTACAATTTTCCAGTTTCAAGTAACGGTAAAAAAGTTATTGGCGTTTAAAGTTAAACTTCCTTTTCGAGCTCCGTTTTTCTAAACCGTTATAGGGATCGATATGAAACTTTGCACAAAGACTGGTCAGTATGGCCTTATATACGTTAAATATTAAGACTGTTGACTTTTGCTAAGGAAAAGTAAATAACAGTAAATTTGTAAAATTCAAATTTGTTCGTGTGTAGCCCCTCTTAGGTTTCCAAATATGAAAATTCTGCTAAGGGTTTTTAGAAAATTACACAGGAAATATGTCTACGAATTTTCATTCGAATAACTGTATCCAAACCGAAAATATAGCCAAGTAAGTATTTAGTAAGGGCCTTTTACAATACAAGGGAAGCCTCTTAAGCATTTCTTCAATATATATCTTTTAACTTGATGAAACAATTAACATGAAATTTTGTGGAAATGCATAGAACGGTAATAGTGTTTGCCACAAATATTTTTGAAGTTAGTAGGACCAAGTTAACAGGGTGTCCCGGAAAAGCTGCAAAAGTATACTTGTTAAATACTCATAGGAAAGCTTGCGTGGGCTCTAATGTCAGGGGACAATGGAATCATTTCATATAAGTTGTTTTTTCTTGATTTAAAAAACAGTAACAGTAGATTTACAGCTAATAATTCAGTTCATATATAATGCCAAGCCTTCCTTACGTTTGCCCGAGTTTGTTTTTGCTCAAAGGCCATCAGAAATCTGAAATCGAAAAAATCCTGTAGATTTGCCTAGTACTAGGAGTACTTTTATACAGACTGGGTAAATAGTAAATCTATTTTTGGATTGGTCTAATTAAAGGTGGAACAGAATGAAAGGCGCTAGCCTTTCATTCTGGAACGCGTTTATTTAGACCAATCCAAAAATAGATTTACAGGAAGCATTTCATTAATGTTATGCACAATTCTTATCTATTGCTCATAAAATATATGTACAAAAAATATTCACTATGCATCAAAATTCTAAAAAACCCTCGTATTGCGGGCGCAGCCCTCTGTACGCCGGTATTTTTTTCTATTAGCATACCTCTGGAATTGGGATTGTAAACTTCTAATTTACGAGGTAACTCTGAAATCGGAATTCATATTTCTAATTTACGAGGTACCTCCGAAATTGGAATTCCTATCTCTAATTTAAGAGGTAGCTCCGAAATTGGAATTCCTATTTCTAATTCCCCATGTACCTCTGAAATTGGAATAGCTATTTATATTTTCTACTGAAAAAAAGAAGGAAGAATAGCTTCTCAGAAACCTTTGTAAAATTTTCCGTTACAGTACAGTTGTTTGAACAAAAAGTTCTGCTTATCTGTACATAATACAAAGTGTGTGCGGAGAAGTGCGTGACTCGCTCCAATATTTCAGTAGATACGGTTCGAAAGTGGAAACAGTGTTGTGCCAATAATACAGGATGTGGAGCCGTATAGTTAAAAGAAATAAGAATACGCACTGGATTGTGATTCCTCAGTTGATTTCCAGCAAAAAAGTTGTACGGAACATACCCCCTCAGCTTAACCCTTTAGCTGCCACAGGCATTTAAAGATTTTTGAAAAAATCATTTTCTTGCACGACTTAAAGCCTAATATCTCCAAAGCTAAACCAGCTAGAATAGGGAAATAAAATGATTATTACAGTTAACATATTTACCTATAAAATAAAACTAACCACACTAAAACCAGATAAGAGATTTGGTTTTAACAGAGCTTCAAAGTCAAATTTGTGTGATTTAACCCAAAAACATGCTTTTTTTTCCATCTCAATTTCCTCCAACTTCTGCCAAGGTAAGGTGCTTGTACGATTCTTTTAAAAATTGGCGCATAGCCTTACGATCATATCTTTTTTTTTGCATCATTTCGATCTAGCTCCATTACTTCTAACAGTTTTTATACGATAAGTGTAGAAAACTAGGGTTAATTTTAGCTCGAATCCAGTACAATTCAATTCACACTGCCCCTAAAGATCTGCAATTGGTAAAATCTATTCAAAATATGTCGAAGTCGAGCCAAAATTAACCCTAGTTTTCTGCACTTATGGTACTAAAACTGTTCGAATTAATGGAGCTACAATAAAATGATGCAAGAAAGATATAATCGTAGGACTATGCGCCAATTTTTAAAAGAACCGTACAAGAACCTCACCTTGGCAGAAGTTGGAGAAAATTGAGATGGAGAAAAAGATTGTTTTTGGATCAAATCACGCAAATTTGACTTTGAAGCTCTGTAGAAACCGAACCTCTTATCCGATTTTAGTGTGGTTAGTTTTACTTTACAGGTAAATTTGTTGGCTGGAATAATCATTTTATTTCATTATTCTAGCTGGTCTAGCTTTGGAGATATTAGGCTTTAAGTCGCGCATGAAAATTATTTTTTCAAAAATCTTTAAATGCCTGTGGCAGCTAAAGGGTTAAGCTGAGGGGGTATGTTCCGTACAACTTTTTTGCTGGAAATCAAAAAGGTGTCAATGTCAATACAAATATTTGAAATACAGTATAACACGGTTATAACGCTCACACATATAACGATTTCACGGTTGTAGCGCCATTTTTCCTAGTCCCCATAATTTAGCCATACATTAAGTGCAAACATTTCACGGTTATAGCGCAAGTCTTATAACGCTATCACGGTTATATCGCTCCAAATTGTCAGTCCCCAGACATTCATTTCCACTTTTATAACGCCTTATGAACAAATTTAAAAAAAAAAATTGCCTGGCTAAATCCGAAGAGCTGGAAAAGATCTTAATAGAATAGTTTCGCCAAATTCGGGCGTCTAATTTGCCGGTCAGTGGTCCAATTTTGATGAAAAATGCTTGCGAAATTGCGGAGACTTTAGAGCTTAACAATTTTGCAGCGAATACAGGATGGATCGAGAGATTTAAAACACGTCACGGGATATACAAACAAATCAGTGGTGAAACTGTAGATGTCAACGAAGATGTTGTGACTACTTGGACAGGAAGTGTCCTTCCAACCATTGTGAAAGATTATCATCCTCGAAAAGTATATAATACGGATGAGCTCGGACTTTTTTTTCAACCTCTTGCAAGACAAGTGTTTGGTTTTTAAGGAGGATAATTGTCATGGTGGTAAGCGTAGCAGGGAGAGGTTGACTGTTCTCCTATGCACAAATGCAGATGGAAGTGACAAGTTGGAACCCCCTTGTGATCGGGAAGTCGCAAAAGCCTCGCTGCTTTAAGGGTATTCAGTATTTTCCCTGTGAATACTAAAAGCAAAACCGGGCGTGAATGATAAGTGGCTTATTCGTAGAATGGCTGGGTAAGTAAGACCGGAAAATGGCAAGACAAAATCGACACATAGCTCTTTTCATTGATCACTGCCCTGCTCATCCTCCTAACGTTGATTATTTGAGCAACGTCAAAGTGATATTTCTGCCACCGAATTGCACTAGTCGCCTGGAACCCCTTGGTCAAGGGATTATTAAAGTTTTTAAGCAAAACTATCGGCGAAGCATATGTTTCATTCTTAACATTTTTATAGCGCTTTCACGTATATAACGCGCATTTCGGCTGGTCCCTTCAATAGCGTTATAACCGTGTTTTACTGTAATTGAAACAGCTAGCTGCAACTTGTTTGGGGACCATAATTTCCTTTGAATAAAAAATGAAATAAATGTCATTAAATTCAAAATGCATCGTATAATGTACCGCTTTATTTCATAATGTTATTAGCACAAACAAACGGACGGCGAGAGCTTTTGTAGTGGCCAGCAGACAAGCATTATGCATTTCAGAGTGTAAGAACGATGGTTCTTGTCTTGCAAGTATACCCGTCCGGTTTCGTCTTACAATTTGAATTCACCCAATGAGCTGGTAAACGCCTTCTTCCGTTCTTGAGCGAAATTTTCTTCGGGCTAACGCTGCAAGGGGGCCATGCACTGACAAAGGCTGGAAACCCCTGCTATACATAAACATACCGACACGTATGTATGTATATAGAAAATACCGATGAAGCGCCAACTCACGAGGCCGATCTAAAATCATACCCATATGATATGGGTACAAACAGCGGCAAACCGCACGAGGCAGCGCCGGTATAAAATCCATTGAAAAATCAGGTTTTCTTGCCATGACAACAAATCGCATGGCATCGCCCCGCCCGACATGGCAAAAAGTGTGCACACATCGCATCGCCCGGCCCGGAAAAGCTCAGCGTCGCACTGAATGTGTACGCGCCCTTACTGTGGCTGACTTGGGCTTTCGTAACATCATTAACATCTAGAAAAGGAGTGCGAGACGTCCATTGTAGATTTGAAACATTCGGATGTGATCTTCTAAATTTGTCCCGGCTACATGTCCATTCACTTGTCTATGGGTAGGTTATACACCCTCTGGTCTATTGGAGACGGGAAAATAAGTCCCAACAACTAAAATAATAATCTATATTTTGTTTTAAAACCAAACGCAATTTTTCGGAACAAGTGACCCACGATGAAATTTTCGGACATGTGGGAGAAAGGTGTTAACAGCCTGAGATACACCGACCGATCGGCTATCAAATAAAATTAACTTAGCTTGTTTGTCCTTCTTTAACAATAGCGGACGATTCGTTTTAAAATGATATTAACCAAGGGCCAAATGTGCTCCAACCTACTCTGCAAATCTTACTACAGTATAATTATCGGGTGCTTCATATGTGTTGAATCCTACGCGACCCGAAATAAAAGGATGCCTCACTTTATGTAATGAGAATCCTGGCATTTATGGGCAATCAGCCAAAAATTGGGTGATGTTTATTGCTACCTACTTAGAGGCCAAGTGATACCTTGTCATTCAGAAAGGAAAGCGGCAATATCCTAAATTGTATAAATCTTGTCCATATGGCACCCGATGACCATGATGCACCCGAAAGTTAGATTAGGATAGACTGGTAAGGTAGGTGATTCAGATAAAATTTCCCCGATAAATTGAATAATATACAAATTTGACCATCAGGCTTAAAGTAAGTTATATTGCTTGGATCGGAAATATTCTCAAGTTTCAACTGGAACGGTTTATTTTTATGGCATCATTGTCAATTGTAGGTCCTACTACTTTAAGGGTTAGCCGCATTGGTTACTTGTTTTGCTTGAAAATGACTATATATCGCTTGGAAGACAAAAGGTTGCAGCCTTTGGTATGGTGTTCTTTTAATGTTTTGACCTTTATTTGATTGCAACAAATCTAAAAGATTATTATCGTTAATAACGAAATAACACTCCAAAAACTGCGATAAGCAAAGTGACATAGAGCAACTGATATAATTGGTAGAGCCTTTGGAATAGTTTTTTTTTTCTGATAATAATATGTTATGGTTACACTTATTTATGAAGAAAAGGGCACATTGATCAATTTGGTGTTGGTATCTCACACGATTTTCATCGCCAGAATTTGAGATAGTGAGTCCAAAGATGATTCAGATCCCTTCCTTATTGATGGACTATAACATAGGATAAGGGGCTAATATCAAATTACTACAAAATCAAAATCTATTCAACGGATTTTATGTATGGCGCATCATAACGTTGATACTTCACTTGGAACATACCAAAAACTAAAAACTCGCAATTTTTATAAAAAAAAGTCCCAAGTTTGGGTATTTGGGTAAGTATTTAACCTACAATATTGGCTAACCCCCCAATTAGTTTAGAAGATATTTTTGAATAAGTTAAAAAGGGGAGAACAAATTGCCCGCCAAAAAGTTAGCACAGGGTCCTCAGGGTTGCAAATCTGGATTTATATAGCCAGTATTGATTTAGAACAGATAAGAAACAGAACGAAAGTAATCCATTTATTCCGAGTTTATGCAGTTTTTTTGTAAAGTTGAAATGAACTAATACGCAATCTTAGTACGCACGATTTCATGTTCTTCATTGAGCCTTTTCAATGATACTTTTACCCTACGCCCTTGTCCGATACTAGAATGCAACAAAAACAATGTACTGGGATGACAACCAGCCTAGAAAACATATGTGCGTGTAGAAAGAGAAGAAGAACCGAGAGAGCTTTGCTTTTCTATAGTCCATTTGTACGGTAATATCACCACTTGGTCGCATCTGAGCTACAGGTTCAATATGGCATAGTGTGTGTCTGACGTGTAGGTACCAAATTTTAGAAAACCCTTAAGCTAAACGAGCTGTGAAGATAATGCTAATCCATGTTCGTTTAGACCTCGAAAATACTATAGTTTTGGTTTGTTGGTCGTTTAAGTCGTCTAAGTTTATTTTGCGTGTGGTTTTCATTAAAAGTGTGTACAAATCAAATTTCGTTGTATTTACGTAATTAATTTAAACGTAATGTTTTAAAAAAAAATTAAAACTAACGAGATATGTGTGCTCACCTGAAATACGACTGATCCTTTTTAGGCAGAAAATTTCCTATTCCTATCACCTTATATCACGCTCTTCTCTATCAAAAATATCACTGAAATATTATGCTCATTTGTGACTGAATTTTTATATATTTCTTAAATTATTCACCAATATTTCCTCTTTATGCTTTTTTTAACCAATCTGCACTATTTCTCTCACTATTTCCACATGGAGACCCCGCAGGATGATTATGGGTTGTTTTCAATTTCTAAATTCACAAATATAATTTCACTGGTACAAGCATTCTGTTGATTTTTTTATTTTATTTTTCATTGTCGAGAATTGTGATCGTCCAGGATGAACACGGTACCAGGTTCGCTTTGAATCACAACAGGTTCACATTCACTGTATATTCGCACTTTTGTTCGCGGGTTTGTTTTTCTTCGGCTTCAGGGAGTTTGCTTTTTTTATTTTTTGCCTGTAGAATAATTAAAATTAGAATTATCAATTCGGACTTGCCGTTTTTATTTTCCTTTCTTGCTCTTGTACTAAGATATGTACGTTTTACAATAATATTCCTTACTTAACATATGATCAACATATGCTCATCTTTCCTTTCCTTTTACGTTAAGTGTCAAAGACATAATTTTCAATACAAACATTTTAAAATTTTATAAATTTTCCTAATGTACATTTTTCTTTTTTTTTAAATCAAATATACAAATTATCCTAGATACGAAAGTGGCTATAGAGTTCTGATCTCAACAAAGAGTAATCTGCATTATTGCATAGAGAAATTAATTAAAAATCACGTTACAAAAAAATCAGTCCCGGTTCCTAAAATATACATACATAAATATGATTTGCTTTGAATATTATATTTAGAAATAGATAAACATTAGTCAGTACAAAAAAAGAAGAAGAGGCAATGAACATTTACGCGTCAGGACAACGCATCCAACTGCGAACGGGTCTGTTGTGTATCAATAGAATTTCATTATGCGAAATGAGACAACAGTGCGCAAATAATGGCGATTTATAGTATATATAACAATTTAATAGCTGCGTTGCTTTAGCTGCTGAACAGGACTGGGTAATCTGATTTTCATACAAAATTTGACCGGAATTGTCCTGAGGTGACATTCTGTACGGCGATAGTCACTTTCATTTTTTGGTATCTTCCAACTCGAACTCTAAAGGCCTGAATGACCTCGGGCGGAATGAAAATGAAATTTTTGTCCGCTGCGATTTTCTCAATGAAAATGCATGCTGTCGTGGAACATGTCGGTAATGATGGGGAATTATATAAGCTACAATCCGAATATGGTTCCAAAATTTTTCTCGGCCATTTTATGTATTATTTTTCGATTCCCCCGTCATTAGATATTTTCCACGGTGAAATGACCGGGGAATCGAAAAATAATACATAAAATGGCCGAAAAAAATTTTGGAACCATATTCGGATTGTAGCTTATGGAATTCCCCATCATTTCCGACATGTTCCACGACAGTAAGCATGCATTTTCATTGAAAAAATCGCAGCGGACAAAAATTTCATTTTCATTCCGCCCGAGGTCTATACTGCGCTTAACAACACAATGAACGGTGAATTTGCCACGTATCGACTAAATTCAACTACCTTTGGAGTCCGCAGTAATCTCAGGTCAATTCTATTGCCAGATTTAGGGTTAGACCACACCAAATAAATGAAATCTATCGCCTTACAGAATGTCTGCTATGTATGGGATTTTCCAGTGCAAAATTTGAACGGAAAGTTAAGTTTTCCAATCCTGTTAAGCAGCCAAGAAACCGAGGCTAATAATGCCTTACTCTCAATTACGTTTATCAATGAGTATAAAAATACAATCAACAGTTTTATGTTTGGCTTATGAATTTATCACTTAATTTAGCTAGCATTTTTCTAGATTATGAGCTGCCTCTGCATATTTTCCCTATATTATCCTATGGCTCCATCATCTTATCGGCACTATGCAATTGTATAAACTTTTCCAAATGTTGAGGCACCATACCGCGATATTTCAGCTTGTGACATGTAATGCATCGCGAGGCAAGACATTGAAGATTCATCGATTGCATCTCGTACGATTTTATCAACGATTCTATGACATCTGAAGAATTACGAGCTATTAATTGTGGTATAAAGGCGACTGGTACAAGAGCGGTTTTAAGCAAATACTTACGAGAGGTGCAAAGTTGAGCGGCTGTCAAGCCGTCATTGTTGACAGCGTCCAAATGAATGCCGGCATCAATGAAGAGTTTTGTAATGTCCTCGACTGTGTTTTGAATTTCATTGATATTTGTGCGAGCGGTTTGGAGCTAGTAAGTGCAAACAAAAAAAAAGAAAACTCGTAAATATGTGATACAAATCAGGCAACGTCGCAAGTTTAATTCGATAACTATCATAAAGTGAATCCGCTTAAAGGATTCGAATCCACGACCCTGTGCTCAGAAGGTGAGGGCACTAACCACTACACCAAACCAGAATATATATTTCGCCAAATGCTTAAATAATAAATAATATGTTGTTGTTGTAGTAGCGGCACAAACGGGGGAAACACTCAATATAAGTTGCACATTGTTATTCGAAGATGGTGGGCATTCCATCCTCGAGGTCTAGATTTAGAATAAATGCTGTTTCGATGGGTTGTAACCATAACGCAAGTGGTGTAAGTTGCGTGGGAGCAGCTGAACAATCGAAAATATGGTCTACGTTGTAGCGGCGCAAGTGAGGGGGGGGGGGGGGAACTAGTATATAGATGCAATCGGTGTAAGTTGCGTAGGTGTGGCAGCGCAGTCGAAGAGATGGTCCACATTATATATGTGGGCTGGCTCCACATGCTGGACAAATATCTGCAATGGCGTTGTCGATGCGGGACCAGAACGAGTTAAGTCTGGAGCACCATCCAGAGCAAAGCTAAGCCAAGGTGGTACGTGTGGCTCTGGGTAGTTGTTGTTCATCGGTGGAGATATCGGGTGGTCGAGCGCGAAGGACACGGTTTGCGGATAGGTCATTCCTGGCTTTGGTTACCTCATTGGTGTGTAATTGCTTTAAGGCCGCCTTAAATGTATTTGTGTTATCGAGAGGAACTCTTTAAATCTTTGGACTTCCCTTTCCTTGTCCTCTAAAGAACGTCTTACACGACGTGGTGGTGGGGTTTTGTCCATAAGGTCATGATTCGGGTGTTCACTACGATAACAACCAACAAGATATTGCTTTGCCAGGAGCTCATTATGTGCTTTAAGGTTTAACAGCTTTGTTTCTTGGTGCAGATGGTCTTGTGATGACATCCCTACACAACCAGTAATAGTACGCATAGCTGTATTTTGGCACGTTTGAATTGAGTGTCGCATAGATTATTATTTGTCCATATTGGTGCTGCGTAGTTTACCACGGAGCGACTGACGGCTTTGTAGATGGTAAGTAAAGTCTCCTTATCTGTTCCCCATTTGCTGCCAGCAAGGGATTTTGGATTTTGTTTCTGCCCTTCATTTTGTCACAGATGTTGTCGACATGGCTGTTGAAGATGCCATGATTGTCTATCGTGACACCGATAATTTTGGGATGACGGACAGTTGGGACTACGGAGTCGTTTACTTTTATGTCAAGATGTAGGTTGAACTCTTTGTTGTACGTGGTAAAGAGGGTGGCCGAAGATTTGGGCGCTGATAGTTTTAGGTTCTTGTTATTGAAGAATAAGTTGAGCTCTTCCAAGTAACCGTTTATTAGATCACACATGTCGGAAATATCGTTGCCGGATGTCATGATGGTGCAGTCGTCAGCGTAGAATATTATGTCGATTCCTTCAGGTGGGGTTGGAAGCCCTGACATATACAGGTTAAACAAGGTGGGGGAAAGGACTCCACCTTGCGGTACTCCTTGTTTAATCCTTCTTAGTTTAGATTTCCCATTTCTAAACTCTGTGCTGAATTGGCGTCCGGCAAGGTAATTTGCGATCCATTTGACTATATGCGACGGTGTGGATGAATTTCGTAGATCTGTCAGTAGGAGCGAGTGGTTCACCATGTCAAACGCTTTCGACAGATCTAAAGCCACTAGGATGGTACGCTTAAACGGCTTGGGCTGGTTTATCCCATTGAAGACCTTGGACATGATTCGGTCTAATGCGGTGCTGTGCATTTTTCTGAAGCCGTGTTGGTGATTGGCGATTTGTATGTGCGTCGCAAGAGTTTTATGTATCAGCGATTCCAATATTTTTGCCACAGGAGATAGAAGCGTGATTGGTCGGTAGGATTCACCTAAAGAGTGTTTTTTTTACCAGGTTTGGGTAACGGAATAATGCGGCCTCTCTTCCAAATCTCTGGTATGATGAATGTTCGTAGTGAAAGGTTCATCGTGGCAATGATATACTCCAAGGCCGGTGTGTTTGAGCATAATCATTGCTATACCGTCCGGACCAAGTGCTTTAGAATTTTTGGCATTTTTTTATGGCATTGGCAACTTCAGTGGTGGTGATGTGAAGATGGTGTTTCGGATGTCTCGTGTGATTTTGCGCTTGAGTCTATCCTTAGGTGGGTGCTCGACGAACTGCTTGTTGAATAGATTGGCGCATTTCTTGTCGTCGCTCACGGTAGTGTTGTCAAACTCGACAGAGACCCTCCCTTGAGTTTTAGTGGGGTTTGATAGGTTTCTAACAGTGTTCCAAAGTTTACTCACACCTGTTGTAGTGGTGTTGAGTTTACGTAGATGTGAGTGCCATATGCTTCTCCGGTGATCATTAACCTGCTTAAAGAGATGATGTTGTTAAGGTCACCAATGCGTGGGTCACTTGGGTCTGCACTTCTTAGTTGATCCCTTGTTATAGCCAATTTGGCCGCGGATGTTGGAAAGTTGGGTTTTAGGCTGGGAATGCGGCCAGCTGGAATGAATCTCTTAGCTGCAGTGAGAATTATTTGTCTGAGTTGTTTTTCGGCCATACGTACATCATTTGGAGCGTCAGACTAGCAAAAGCTTCGCTAGTGAACCTTTTAAAGCTCTCCCAGTCAGCTTTATTGAAATGTGTACGTCTTTTTGTCGGAATTTAGACGGCATATCCAGCGTTAGAACGATCGGCAGGTGATCGGATGACATAGTGATGATAGGTTCGCATGTGATGTCATTAATAAGTGCAGGACTGGCGATGGAAATGTCAGGTGAACTGGTGCCGGATCCAGTGACACGGGTCGGTTTATCGTCGTTGATGGGACAGAAATCCGAAGCATCCAAATTGATCAGCGATGATGTTACCTCTGGTGTTGTTTTGGAGGTTGGAGGGCCATAGATCGTGATGAGCGTTGAAATCACCAAGCAGGAGGCGACATTGGCCATTAAGTAGGCGGTTAATATTGAGTTTGTAACCTGTGGGACAGCTGGAGACAGGTGGAATATAGATGTTATAGATTTCAAGTGCTTGAGTCCGTTGCAATTTAGTTGAACGATCTTCGTGTAGTTAACATCGATAATTTGTGGAGCTGGGGTCAAATTTGGTGTTGGTTGAACTGGGCGTACAGCGCTTGCCGGGGTAGAAGGTGATGGTTGTTGGGAACCTTGGTTGGGCGGCTGTAGAGAGTTGCTTGATGAGCGTCGTTCTCTATTTCTACAACGACTCGCTGTGTAAGTAGGATCCCGTTGATTATAGTGGGTAAGTCCCGAACAGTTCTTAAGATGAACCCATTCTCCGCAGCAGGTACATTCGACTGACGTTTGAACATTGGTCCAAATCCTCTTACCGCAGACTGAGCAAATCCATGGGCCTGGATTCGATTCGTTGCAGGCACGTGGTATTAGTGTGAGGAGCAACTGGGCCGGCCATAACTGCTCCCCGATCAAAAAAACATTGAATGAACGATACAAAGTTTCTGTTCCCTTCTTGCGTCGAAGGGGGTCTTTGCGACTCTTGGCCATGCCAGTGGCATAGGTCGTTCCGGTACGTAGACCCGGTCGGAGTAGGAACGTCTACGTCATGTGGACTGGTTCCGCAGGCTGGGCAGGTGTTGGCGACTTCCTTATTTATGCCAGATAAATATAAGTTTAGTCGTGGGCACCAGCCGGATCAGAGTTGAGGTGGTACGGGTAGCTCTAGGTAGTAGCTCTTCATCAGGAGATATGGCTATAGGTTTGGTGCCAAGTACACGGTTGTTTGCGAGACTTTGAGTGGCTTTATGAACTTGTTGTGTGTGTAAATCTGCAATGGCCGCCTTGTAGTCGCAGTTATTATCTTTGTCTCCTGGTGTAGGTGATCCTGTGAGGACATTTTAACGCAGGTGGAGTAGTGTTGGCAGGTTTGGACGTCGGTGCTGCGTAGTTGACTAGGGGGCGACCGATAGCTTTATAAGTAGCCAAAAGTGTTTCTTTGTCTGTGCCCCATGTACTTCCGGCAAGTGCTTTCAGTATTTTCTTTCTGCTCCTCAGTTTGGAACAGATATTCTCAGCGTGGGCATTGAATTTGCCGGTGATGTCGAGCGTGACACCAAGGATTTTGGGAGTCCTAGTAGTTGGAATGATGTGGGCGTAGATGGGCAGTTGTATTTTGTACTCCTGGTAGAAGCTGGTGAATAATGTGACGGCTAGTCCTGACATGTAGAGGTTGAAAAGAGTGGGGGATAGAACTCCACCCTGGTGAAGGCCTTGTTTGATTTTTCTGAGTTTAGACTTCCCGTTCCTAAACTCTGTACAGGATTGACGACCGGCAAGGTAATTAGCGATTCATTTATGAATATTAGGTGGAGTAGTGTTGCGGAGATCTGTTAGTAATAGATTGTAATTGACAGTGTCAAACGCTTTTGACAGGTCTAGAGCTACAAGAATGGTGTGCTTGCATGGTTTCGGCTGGTTGAGTCCATTACATATGTTGGAAGTGATCGTATCAAGAGCGTTGGTGGTACTACGTATGCATCTTTCGAAAACCATGTTGATGATTAGCAAGCTGTACGTGCTCTAAGAGTTTCGGCAATACCAGTGCTTCAAGAATTTTGGCCACAGGAGACAGTAGCGTTATTGGACCATATGATTCTGCAAGTGTGTGGTCTTTACCTGGTTTGGGTATGAGGGTGATGTGGCCTTTTTTTCCATAACTCAGGTATGATGAAGGATTTTAGTGATAAATTCATCGTAGCAGTGTTTGAGCATGATCATAGCAATACCGTCCGGGCCGAACGCTTTGAAATTTTTGGCATTTTTTATTGCAAACCTTACTTGATTAAAGGTAACCTGAAGATGTTGATCAGTGGTGCTCTTGCAATTGTGCGATTGAGCTTATCTGTTTCAGGGTGTTCGACGAATTGTTGGTTGAATTGGTGAGCGCATTTGTCGTCGTTGTTGTGGGTCTTATCACCGAACTATATGGCTTCCTTACCTTTGGGTTTTATAGGGTTCGATAGAGCATGCACCGTTTTCCAAAGGTTGCTTACACCGGATTTCATGTGCAAGTTTTTAAATGCGTATTCCATAGCTGTCTTCTGTGGTCGTTGATTTACTGGGTTATCGCGTTGTTTAAGTCGCCGATACGAGGATCATTTGGGTCTGTTGTTCTTAATTCATCCCTAATTTTTGCCAATTCTACAGCGGTGGATGGAAAGTGTCGTCTGAAGATGGGTATGCGGCCCGCAGAGATGTATCTTCTGGCAGCATTTAAGATAATCCGTCTCAGATTTTTTTCAGCAATACGTACGTCGGTGGGAGTTGGTAGGGCAGAAAATGCTGGTGTATGCTTGGAAGCCAATCCAGTCTGCTTTGCTGAAATTTGTGTACGTTTTTTTCTCAGTGTACGTGAATTGGGACGTTTTGTCAATCGTGAGAACTATTGGCAGATGGTCTGAGGAAAAGGTGATGAATGGTTCCCATGTGATGTTGTTAATGAGCTTGGCAATAGATCCGTCAGGTGAGCTTCTGTATGATCCTGTAATGCGGGTTGGTTAATCATCGTTCATCGGACAGAAATCTGAATCATCTATTTGGTTTGCGATGAGTTTGCCTCTAGTGTCATTGTCCAGATTTGAGTGCCATAGATCGTGATGTGCATTGAAATCACCTAGTAAGAGTATTAAGCGGTATAGTCCGGCAAGTAGTGTTGAAATGTTGGCCTGAAAACCAGTGGGACAACTTGAGGCTGGTGGTATATAGATATTTAAAATATTAATATCAACATTTCCCCACTTGATGGATATGGATTGTAACTGGTGGTGATATCGGCGGCAGTGATATCAATTTGAGAATATGGCAACGAACTGTGGATCAAGAAAGCGAAGCCTCCACCTGCACCGGTGGGTCGATCTCGTCGTATGATATAGAAGCCTACGTAGAAATTTGGCGGTGAATCGGCCTTAAGCTTGGTTTCTTGAACTGCAGCAACTTTGATGTGATGTCTGTCCATGAAATCTGTGAGGTCGACGACTTTGTTTTGTAAACCATTACAGTTTATTTGGACAATATTCGTGGTGGAGTAGTTCACAACTGGCTGTGGTGGTACTGGTGTAAGAGTATGTCGTGGTGCTGTGTGTTGGGTAGAAACTGTGGGGGTGACAGGTGATGGTTGTTGGTCCTGATTAATTTGTTGTTGGGAAGTCGATGATGACTGCTGGCCACAGATTCTGCAATTTGGTGCTAGGAAGGCGTTGATCGTTATTGTTGATCGTAGATCAGCATTGTTTAGGCCGGAACAATTCTTAAAGTGGCACCATTCTTTGCAACACGAGTATTGCACAGAGGATTGTACATTGGAGTAGATCCAGGGACCTGGATTTGTTTCGATTCCGGCGCGTAAAAGCAGAATTTGGAGCAACTGGGCCGGCTAGGGTTGCTCCGATGGTATAAAAAAGATGTTGTGAATGTGCAACTTTTGTGTTACCCCACTTGCGCCGAGGGGGATTTGCGGCTCTTGGCCAAGCAACAAAATGTATGGGTGGTTCCAGGACATAGACCCGGCCACGATAGGAACCATAAATAATATATATGTTTCGACTTACCGTTGAGGTTAGTGTATGCAGTGGCGTATTTCGATCACAATCACATTCCGAAACATTCGCTCCACAGTGCAAGAGTAGCTTGACAGTATCGACACATGGAAATCTGCGAATCAGACAAAGTTATCCGATAAAATTATGATTTCCGAGAAAGTTTAGTTTAATTGATTAAGACCCACCTGCACACATCATTTGTATGAAAATCATCCACCGGCGTAACACCATTCACGGCTAAATGCAACAGAGTCTGTCCATCGCGCAATGTCAAATTCATTTTGCACAATGTGAACACCAGCTTGTACAGTGTTGCAATATTAGAGCTTTGTATTCGTTGATTTGGTCGTTTGAGCAGTCTTGTAAGAATTGTCAATAGATAGAGAGCTGTAATTATGTTTTGTTCAAATTCGTCCTGTTGGTTGGAAGGAATCCCGTTAGAACGATTGTACAGAAAAATATGCCAAATTGAAGACACCTACCGATATAACTTCTACATCATCTTTCGGGCCGGGATTGGTCATTTTCTGTCGATTTCTCTCGAGTTCTACAATGCAGGCGGCCAGAACTTGAAGGATCTGTTGGAATAAAAATTGTAATTGTAGATTTATTAAAAATTTGACGCTGCAAGAATGCTCGTTCCTGTTTGACTTACATTATTTATTCGCAGGGACTCGTTTGTGTGAACCATTTGTGAGAAGACTTGTGCGAAACGTAGTAGATCACGTTGCACCGATAGCTGCAAGAAGTCGTTATAATTCATAAAATGCAATTCTTAAGTTTTTCAATGATAATTCTTACATGATTTTCTTGTCTAAGTTCCAGAGCATGTAACCACAGGCTTTCACACCGATCGAATCGACCATTGTCTGCACAAACGGCACCTCTGTAATTTTAAATATCAAAGAAAAATTGGTACAAGAAAGATACTAAATGCCAAAGGCTTAAACTAGATAATTTCTGTGGTCCTGCATGTCGTAGTAGAGGGGTCGGTGAGTCCCCTAATCGCCCCATCAATAAAAAAAAAAAACACTGGAAACCTAAACATACAACCCCTCAATCAAACTCCTCTAAGGAAAAAAATTGTCGAAAATAATTAATGTTTTCAGTTTCTAAAAAATGTCACTGCTTAGGATCTGTTTTTGTGCTGTACTTTAAATTTTCGACTCATAATAAATATATTCCCTCTTATGCGAAAAAAATGTGTCTTCAAAGTTTTGCCTTAAAATTCCTACAAATTCTATAAGAATCCCTTTAAATTTGCAATTTTTTCTACATAAATCTGTACAAACTATTGCTAATGTAAGGAGTCTGCTATATACAAAAATTACCTGAACACAACCGGATGAGCAACTTCCGGGCATTTACGTCCCAATATCCGTTCTCGTATCGTCAACGATTCCATGTGTATTGAATTGCTGTTGTGGCGGATGGCTTGCAGGTCCTTTTTAATGAAAATACATTTTGGTAAGAATTTACAATATTTAGATTTAGATTGTGTTAATACGTACAAGTATCGTTTGACTTTCAACCCAATTCTCGTAGGCAGGTATGGGCGCGTGTAAAGCCTTTTTTATCACATCATCTCTGTCTGAATAGCGGAGTTCCATTGCACGCATTAAATATTCATAGGCTTTCGCCAGACTGTAATTGTCCTTGTCATTGGCAAAGGAGGCACCCATCAGTTCCAAGGCATCGATTTGCTGTAATAAAAATATGAATATAATATAGTAAAGAATTTATTTTTTGAAGGCTATGAAAATTTGCGATATATTTCGAACACTCTTTTTCAGCCATACATAATAAAGCAGTCGTCACACAGACGCAATGAATCGGAACCGCTGTCGCGTCGATTTTTCTAATGTTTACACCAAAGTGGCGCGAATGATTCACTGGAGAATGACAGCTGCTATAATGTAGTTTTCTTAGAGTTATGCCTTGATTACACAGTGCGAGATATCGTGCGAGTAAGCCTAGACAGCTACTGCAGAGTAGCTACTTGCACCATGTGACCGCATCACGTATGATGCGGTCACTCGCACTGTGTAATCAAGGCATTAGGGAGTTCGGGTAATTAAAAAAAAATTGTATATGTTGCGTAGTTTATCGCCTCTCTAATTTCAATCTTAAAACCCGTACCCAAAAAAAAGTCAACAACAAAATACTCGCATTACGCAAAAAGGTTTGAATTGCAGAAAAGTAAAGCTTTGGGGGTTGCTCACCCGAGAACGGTATCCGACTGCATGGTCCATGCATACTCTACAAATTTCACCTCTTTCCCAATCCAGCAATACCAACTCCAATTCATTCAAAATCCAAATGCAATTGCATAATGACACAACTACTTTTCAGGTACGCCAACCGAAAAATGACATTAGGGCGCAACCACACTGTCCGGGGATTGCCAAGCCGCTCGTTTCAAAAGATCAACGTTGTAGACAACATACGCCTGGCAGAGACAGAGGCGATGGGGGAATTCAACAAACGTTATTTGTTTGTTGAATTCCTCCCATTGTTTCTATCTGTTCTAAGCGTGTGTTGTCCACAACTTTGATCTTTTGTAACGCACGGTTTGGCAAACCCCGAACAGTGTGTCGTGCTACAACTACAAATGTAGGGCAATTATGACAATGCTGTGCCCTGTGACAAAGAGCTCATCTACTGGGAGAGCCTACTTGTTCTTATAATAATACAAGGTCTCAAACCCGGAGTCTTGTTAGGATTTTCATACGAAAATTCCAAGACAACGGCGACAGGTCTTACGCTACGCTAAGCTCCAATACGCCTTTAGTCTGCGCGCGGCTCCCAACCTGCTTAGTGTTCAGTGAGATCTCGTGTATAGTTTGATATATTCTAGTTTAGCCCATTATAATCCCTACAAGGATGGCCTCCGAATCCGGAGGAAAACGCCGTCAAAATTACTTTTCGATATTAGAATCTCAAGTTAATATTAACGGCAGCCCTCCGAAGAAAAAACCCCATTCGAACAACATAACCTTCGATACACACAACTTTCCAAATTTGACAAATCCTCTACCTTCCCGAAACCAATCGCCCAAATTCATCAATATTAAGAGTACTAATCCAAATAAGCCCCTTAATGAATACAACATCTTTATTCTAAACAAATCGATACACCAAATCATCCCGGACCCGACAAAAATTTCGTTTACACGTGATGGTAATTTACTTGTTTTGGTTAAGTCCTCAAACGAGGCAAGACGAATCATCAAGACGAAAACACTCCCATACGTGTGCAATGTCGAAATCAGTCTTAATAAAAATTTAAATACAGTGAAAGGAGTCATCTTTGCGCCAATATTGACTAACCTAAGTAACGAATCCATAGTTGCAGGTCTTAAGGAATACAATGTTACCGAGTGCCACAAAATCACGAAATTTGTAGAAGGCAAGATAGTCAATACCCCCCTTCACATTCTAAGCTTCGATGAATACAACCTCCCAAACGAAATTAAAATCGGGTTTTTAAATTGTAAAGTGAGCGCATACATTCCACGTCCAATGCAATGCAAAAATTGCTTTCGGTACAATCACACAAAAAAACACTGTAAGAGTGCTCCCGTTTGTGACGTTTGCTCTTCCCCTTCCCACGACCCATCCGTATGTACAGAAATAAGATGCATTAATTGCAAACAGCCGCACAGTGCACTAAATAGAGAATGCTCTGCATACATAAAAAATCAACAAATTTTAAAATATAAAATTGAAAACAAGTGCTCACACAGAGCAGCGGCAGAACATCTCAGTACTTCAGATAACTCGACAGCCCCAATTGTATCCGAAAATTTGGAGGAAGCTATTGCAAAGAGGCAAAAACGTTTTAAAACTGGCAATACTCTCCAAGTCGAGCCAAATGCAATAACAAGCGAACATTCAAAGAACTCTTCAGAAATAATAGAAAATACATCCACCCCAGTCAATATCCATAGTACTACTAACAACGACACTCAATTGCCTATTAATACACATACAAACATAAATAAAAGCAAAACCGAAACAGACAACAATAATCCTAATCTACAAAAGACAATCACCCAACATTACCACTCACATTCGCCACTAAATAATTTGAAAAATACAAACTTAAATCCAATTAATCATAATACACAAATTAAAAACAATGCAATAGAAACACCAATTCCCCATCAATCTAACAAAAAACATCCTAATAATGAAAGCGACAGCGACGAACCAATACTTTAATTCTGTTCGCAGTTTCCCCTCTCCGTGTTACTCTTAATACAATGATTACATTGATTGTTATCAAATCAGTTGCGGTTCTCCGTAGTATTTGCACTAGCAAACACTATACGAGATTTATTTTGGACACACGCATACATTATGGCTCTTAAAATATTGCAGTGGAACTTAAACGGCTTCCGCAACAATCTACACGGACTTCAAATGCTAATAAAAGAAAAAGATCCTGACATCATTACACTGCAAGAGACACACATTCCAGCAAACCATAACGTCACACCACCTAAAAATTACCAAGCAATACTTCATAATTCCGACAGTAATAGACGCAACAAACACGGAATCGCGTTACTTATCAAAAATAACATACAATTTACAACAAAACAAAATTCTTCCGTCAATGGAACCCAGTGGATACTAATAGAGATCAACAGCGTGATGAAATTGTCTATTGTATGCCTTTACATTCCTCCAACAGAGCTACTAACCCCAAATGACCTAGACAACATTGATATTTCCCCTACAGCCCAAACACTAGTTACAGGTGACTTTAACGCTTGGAGTCCGTTATGGGGCTCTAGTACCATTAACGCGAGGGGCAAAATAATAGAGCAGTTTATACTTAACTCTAACTTGTGTCTTCTGAACAATGGGTCACCCACTCACTTCTCCACGCATAACATGTTTACACACATCGATCTATCCCTGTGCTCCTCTAATATACTCCACAAATGCAAATGGTCAATAGCCAATTCTTTATACGGCAGTGACCATTACCCGATCGAAATCTTGATTGGCCAACCAAAAAAAATTAGCAGTAACTTTTTCCCCAAATTTAAATTAGAAACCGCCGAGTGGGACAAATTCCGCTCATTTACAGAAACTCACATACAAAATAAAAATCCTGATGACAACGTCAACAGAGAAGCTGCCTTTTTATCCAAAACTTTAAAACACAGCGCAAACCAAACCATTCCGCAAACTCATCCTCACCCACGAAAAAAATATACCTCTTGGTGGAATCCAAAACTTGCAGCCATGCGAACACACAAACAAAAAGCATTTGACAAAATGAAAAAGCAACCGTCAGTATCAAACCTCATAGAATACAAAAAAATAAAGTGTCTTTTCAAGAATGAATGTAAGGCAGCCAAAGCGGCTTGCTTTCAATCATTTACAGAGTCCATCAAACCCACCAGCTCTACAAAACAAGTATGGAATAATATCAGGAAGCTAAACGGCCAACAAACCCCATTTCATATTACGTCCATCGACTCTGACAACGGCGACATAATAACAGACCCATCAAAAATCGCAAATACATTTGGTAGCCTCTGGGAAAAATACACTGAAAATTCATCTTTCCACCCTGACTTTACAAGAAACAAATCTAAGGTCCTCAACACATCCTTCCATCCCTACTCATTATCCTCTTCGGCCGCAAATATTGAGCTTCCAATATCGATACTCGAATTAGAAAGCTGCCTAGTATCTCTTAAAGGTTCCACACCGGGGAAAGATAGAATTTCATATCCAATGATTAAAAACGCAGATCCGAGTTTCAAAAACCGTTTAATCAATCTGTTCAACAACATCCTAGAACAACATACAATTCCCCAATCATGGAAAACAGCACTTATCTTTCCACTACATAAGCATGGCAAACCTGTCAATACAATAAACGGGTATAGACCCATTTCCCTTCTTCCTTGTCTGTCGAAAGTGCTTGAAAAAATTATCTCCAAACGGTTAACATGGTTCCTCCAAAAAAACAATTTTTTATCCGCAAAGCAAGTCGCATTTAAAAAAGGAAAAAGCACTTTCGATATTATCCTTCACCTAGAAAATTTCATTAATCAGATCCTGTCCTCCCGTAACCACGCATCCATCATCAGTCTCGATTTCGAGAAGGCTTTTGAAAGAGTTGGCATTCACACGATCCTTAACTTTCTAAGAAACTGCAAAGTAGGACCTAACATTTATAACTACGTCAAACAATTTCTTACAAACCGCAAAATCATAGTACGAGTTAACAATGTGCATTCTAAAATTTACTCAACGCAAAACGGAATACCGCAAGGATCTCCGTTATCGGTAACTCTTTTTCTTATAGCTTATGAAGAACTTTACAAAATAATATCAGATCATAAATATTTTAAATGTTGCGTTTATGCCGATGATGTATATATCTACCAAAAAGTACAAGACAATAATAGCTTTGAAGTAAAATTAAAAAATTTGCTTATAAAAATCATTGAATGGTCCCATACTTCTGGAGCCAAATTATCAACGAACAAATGTAATCACCTTCATTTTTGTAAAAAACTAAATTGTAACTCACTAAATCTTAATTACGAAAACTGTGTAATCCAAACTGTAGATAACTTAAGGATCCTTGGCCTTCTTTTTAGTAAACGCTGTAATTGGAATAACCACATTTCAGATTTGTCGGTTTCACTGTCTAATAGATTGAACATTGTAAAGTATATATGTATGTAGTTTTAAGTCTGAAGCTCATCCCAACATTCTCATAAAAGTCGTACGGGCATTAATACTCTCCAAAATCGACTATGGTCTACCTATATACGGCTTCGCAGCAAAAAACCAAATACAAAAAATTAAAACAATTTACCACGCTGCCTTACGACAAGCCATAGGCGCTTTCCGTAGCACACCCATTATCTGCATCCTCACTGAAACCGGCCTCCCATCTTTAGAGGATAGAAGGGACTTTCTTCTCGGACGTTGGATAACTAAAACCACACAACCACAGGACTCCTTACTCGGCGCAGACATAAGATCCATGGTCAAACGGAAAACAAGGCCAAAAGGCAAATCCTGCCTAATTCGAATATTGGACTTCGCCAAGGAAATAGACTTTCCAATAACCCCAATTAAAGGCAAAAAACTTTCTCACCCACCTTGGCAGCTTCAAGAATCTTCGATCATCACTAGCCTAGCGTCATATCCGAAAGAGTCGACAAATCCCATAATATACAGGCAACTATTCCAGAGTATATCAGACCCTCTAACGTATAAGCGCTGGTCCTTCTTATACACTGATGGCTCGAAAACTCAACACAATGTCGCATTTGCAGTTACGACCACACACAATATTATACAAATATCATCTCTACCACCCTACAATTCAATATTCACTGCCGAGCTACAGGGATTGTACAACGCAACTCTCTACGCCAGCAGCAGCCGCGGTAAATTCGTCGTATGTTCCGACAGCAAAGCATGCATCGAAGCAATCAATAACATCAACAATGATGACCTCACAATATCTATCATCCGCAACGAGCTGATTAGCAAACCAAATAAATTAAAAATTATGTGGATCCCCGGACACGTAGGCATTCTAGGCAACTCCTTCGCCGACTCAGCTGCTAAATACGCTACCACAGCCCCAACGCTATTGCAAACACCTTTCAATAAAAATGATTTGCACAGGGTTGTTGAAAACCACCTTTCATCTAAAGCATCTACAAAGTGGCAAGCATACGAGCACCATTACAAAAATCTTAACCCAACAAGAGCATCAATACTCTATCCCTCCTCAGCCCGTCGGATACAAACAATAGTCTTCAGTCGTTTACGCTTTGGACACACACACTCAACACATAAATATCTAATGGAAAAAAAACCTAAGCCCATTTGCCGACTGTGTAACTCAAATCAGATACTAACTGTTCGTCACATCCTTAACAACTGCCCCGCCGGAAACAGATTTAAAAACCAACACAACTTACCTCGCGAATGTACAAAACTATTGGCAGTAACCAACGTAACTAACATAACTCTCATCTACAAATTGATCACCTCATTGAAAATACAAATCTAACACATTTTAAACTTCCTTAAGTCTTTTTTTTTTAGTTTAAGCCGAAGGCCAGGGTAGCTAGTGCTTAAGATACTTCTAAGATCTTCATAATTGTATTATGCTTGCTCTTAATAAATAATAATAATAATAATTTTCATGCTGCAAAACATATGCATATTTGTACTATGGGGCCCCATGACCCCTCGTCCTCTCACCAGAAAGTTTTCTAAGATTTTTTGTTTTTGTTTATGCTAGTTATTCTAACCAAACCTTACACAAATATGTTTTATCGAAGTAACGAAACTTATGTGAAAACGGAAGGAAAAGGATGGAGGGGGAGGGGATTAAACACAAGTCATAGGTACGCCGGAAAAAAACTATTAGCCCGAGGAGAGTGAAGGGTATTCAAATTTCGGCCGCGCCCAAAATTAGCCTCGGTCTCGTTTAATTTCACCGAAAACGTGATCGTCGAAAAATTCGCGTGGTTGTGAATATTTATTTTCGGTTGAAAAAAAAAAACAGCCGCTAAAACTATTATAATGCTTAGCACTGCTATCACATCCACAAATAATGCACAGCGGTTCACGCCTTTCTACATCGCCACAACAACAGCATGTCCTAGACATCAGGAATAATAAAGACGCCTAACTCTTCCTTTTCGTAGGTTGTTGTTGGTCTTTGAAATTTGAAGTCGCGATTATAAACACTGCTGAATTGCTTCATAAAATTTCGACATGCATAATTCTTGTCGCGGAAATGTAATTCTGCCTAATATTTGTTAATAGGAAGGGGTCAATATCATAATATGGATCCAGATAGATATTTATTAGTTCATGAATTTCAAAATGAGACCGAGGCTAATTTCGGGCGCAGCCGAAATTTGGATACCTTTCGCTCTCCTCGGGCTAAAAGTTTTTCGGGCGTACCTACGACTAGTATTTAAAATAATGGGGGAGGGGGGGGGGGGCTCCCTCCATTATTTTCCTTCTATCTTCAGAAAAGTTCCGTTGCTTCGACAATATTTGTGTGGGGTTTGGTTGGAATAAGTGGACAAATAAAAATATTTACTCAGAAATTTTTATTGGGTGATAGGAGATCATGGCCCCATAGTACGATTCCATTTGTTTTGACCTTTTTTTTTTGCTTTAACAATGACACTTTTATTCAAGGTTTTGTGAAATTGGTGTAACAAATGTATCTTAGAAGAACCAAAATCGGGGGTTGGGTTTGTATGGCAGCCCCATGACCCCATGGTCCGATTTGATTCAATCTAACATATGTTTTGTGTCATCAATAGAAATACATTTGTGTGAAATTTGGTTGGAATTGGTGCACACATTAAAAAGTTTTTCTTAGAAAAACCTAGTCTGGGGATTTGGGTCGGTATGGCAGCCCCATGACCCCCTTGTCCGATTTTACCAATTCAAACACACAAACTGCCTGCAGCAAAAAGAAGCATTTGTGCAAAATTTCATTCATATATTTTTTAAATTAGCCCTTTCACTCTATGAGCGAAGGGTATAAAAAATTGGAAAAGTAAATCTTTATACTCACTTCATGTTTACTTAATAAATCCGGTTGCGAGCAACACAATTCCACTACACTTTCACGCGTCCTCTCCGCAGCCACTATAACAGGTGTCATTCCTGCAGAATAATAAAAAAAATACGATTCAACATCAATTATTATTGCTACAACAAAACAATGAAATCAACACCTACCATATTCATTTGTTTTCAACACCGCCCCGTACGCCAACAGATCACCACAAATTTCCGTGTGTCCACATTCGGCCGCGTAATGTAAAGCCGTAGCGCCGCAAAGCGCCTGCTCATTTGGATTGGCACCGATCGACAGGAGATATTCAACCTGAACAACAATGAATGTGAAATAAAGTAAATATTTACATTTGTAGATAATTTTTTCAATTATTTATAAAAGTAACAAGTCGAAAAATCGAGAAGGAAAGCGCAGGAATAAGGCACAAAGAAATTTCCATCGTCATCATTTATATTTTACTTTCCAAATAGATTTTTTTGTAGGAATTGCAATTTGTAAATTCTTTCAACCCGGATTATATTTTCCGGATATTTATTATAACAAGTAAGTACGGTGATTTTGCAAAAGGAAAAAATGCAACGTAAATTAAATTTGAGCAAAATGAAAACATACAAAAGTTAAATTTCGGCGAAACGGAAAAACATTTTCTTGGTTTTTTTTAAATGTGTGAATCTATTAATAATAAATTTCCTAATATTCATTTTAATGGTGTTCTGGAAACGGTCTGAAAACGTTCTTCTTTGTCTCACTTCATTCTATATTTAATTGCGAAACTGTGTGTTACTAATTCTTTTTTAAGTCGGAAGAAAAAAAAAGTTTTTCTTTATTTCAGAAATTTAAAAAATCTTATTGACACGTTCCGAAATAAAGACGTATGTATGTAT
Organism: Microchrysa polita; assembly: GCA_949715475.1. Classification (NCBI taxonomy): domain Eukaryota; kingdom Metazoa; phylum Arthropoda; class Insecta; order Diptera; family Stratiomyidae; genus Microchrysa; species Microchrysa polita. The sequence continues at coordinate 13,130,276 of OX454419.1, forward strand.
TTTGGCAGAAATTATTTTTCTTTTCTTTTTAATCGCATAAAACATTTCACAAAACATCGGAAAAACCCCTGTCAAAACATGTACATATAATATGTAATTTTCCAAATGCATCAGAACACATTTTTCATTCAAGACAAGAAATAAATGATGACAATGACATTTTCGTCTTAATCGCGTGCCCACGCTTTCGTCCATGACTTGCGCGAACGACAGCCGATGGCTGTAAATAAGACTAGATACGTACTACATCGGTATGGCCTTTGTACGCTGAAATCATGAGGCAGGTGTTATTGTACGCATTGGCTAAATTAATGTCGGCACCATGCGCGACAAGATATTGAACTATGTCCATTCGACCTACGATGAGGAGAGAGACAAAAAAAAGAAAAGAAAATTCCTTATAAATAAAAAATGCATATTTCCGAATTAACATGTCAACGAGCCGTGGAAGATGCCAAAAATGTGTAAAAATGCGGAAGTAGCAAAATTTTACACGAGTGTCACTGTTCTTTGTCAAAACAAATTGGCAATGAATTTTGAGTGTGGCCACTAATGATAGGGTGGGTTCGTTTCATCTGGTATAAGATCCAGTCGGGAGGCGTGTTTCTGTTAAAAGCTTGAGCTTTCGAATACGGACTGAAGATAGCCTGAGTCCTGGATTAAACAAATTCTGTTGATGATTATCGTTGAGGTGACCAACTAAATTTTCCTGAGGTTGCATTCTGTAAGGCGACAGGTGACAATCACTTTAATTTTTGACAACGTAAAACTCTAAAGTGTAGTTTACATGAGTCGAGTAAATAGTAAAGTAGAGTGGGATTCTTCCAGAGTCAAAAGAACAAACTTTTCACTCTACTCGTGCAGTAGAGATTGACTCCACCGGCTAGAAAACAGTCGAGTTGAAGCGACTAGCACGGCGGTAGAGTGGAAAGTACTCTACTCGACAATTTCCTCTACTCATGTAAAGTGTGCTTAATTCTGAACGTTGTTGTTGTTGTAGCGATTCAAAAGTTTTTTTTTCTCTTGAATCGGAGGGGGTCTAGGCGGCTCTTGCCCGTTTTAACAACGGGTAGCTCTGGGACGATTTACATCGAAGAACCGGCTGCCGTAGGAGCATTTTATGGACAACACAAACATCCACGGTTGGATTCGAACCCACGCACCGGCAGTTCAGAGATAGAGTGACATCTCTGCCACTGAGCCACCGAATGCCCCAAATCTGAACGTAGAATAAAATAATAAATAAAAGCATTGAAATCTGAACGTAGAATGGCTATCTGTCACCTAAGAACCCGTTCCAGGTCCATTATCTTGCCTGATTTACAGTTAGACGACAATAGAAAATTAAATCGAAAGTGATTTGTCGCCTATTGTATATAGCGTTACAAAATGTCAGGTCTGGTCTAGAGATAATTTTAATCCTTGCCACTTTGTTTGAGCTACCCCGCTAATCTTTTCTTTACTACAAGCAGTCGAACAACTTTTTGTAGAATACCTATTCAATGTTTGTCAGTCAACTGACAAATTTCCAGAAAATATCCTTTGATCGCTCATTCCCGAAATCAACCACCTCTTTTTGGTTCTGACCAAATGAAACGAACACACGCACCACCGCAAGCGCCAAAAAATTCACTTCTCTCTAAAAGGGCAATGAATTCAAATAAATGTCCTCGCAACGATTTCGTTACCGTCAAAACATGCAGCACGTAGCGGTGTGGACTGGGCCTTTGTTTTATGATTCACTTTTGCTCCGCGTTTTACGAGTAATTTTACAACATTCATGTGACCTGAAAAGAAAAGAAGGTGGTCATGAGATAAATATTTTTGAATATATTCAGTTTAAATGGAATTTTAATGATGTTTTGAGGGAATATAATGACATCTTACCCGAACCAGCTGCACACCATAGTGCCGTTGCTCCACTAACAATATTTCCGTCAAACTTGACGATACATTCTTTCTCCAAGTCGGGCTTGAACTTTTCCAATAACACTGATACGACATTGTATCGCCCGTTTTTGGCAGCAATAATAAAGGGGGTGAATATTTGTCCATCTTCGTCGGTGAATAACTAAAAAGGAAAGAAAAGGACGTTGTAATATAATAGTAAGTATTAAAAAAATCATTAAATTCACTCTAAGTAAATTGAGTTATTAACACTAAATTGCCTTGAATTATGAAATTTCTACGCGAAAACTAAGTTGACCAAGCTTTGGTAACAAACATTTTTCACAAGACCTCCGAACGGTACGTGTTAGTAGGCTTCTATAAAGCCCCTAAAGGTCCATCTAGATTAAGCTGACCATACGTACAGCATTTCAACCTGTCGGACAGCACTGAGAAATGTATTGCAAAATGTACAGCATTTCGAGTGTCACACAATGAAACCTCATTCACTACAAAATAAGCTCCTTGGTGAGGCCTGTGATCAGAGTTGCCTGCTTTCTAGGTGTAAAGTTTGACCCCTGTACCCAAAGCCATCTATATTTCAAAGCCCGGAACCAGAACTCGCTCATATACTTTTGCGGCAGATCATAGGCTCGATTAGTTGGAAAATTTACATTGCGGTAAAGGCAAATCGGGTTGGGTCGCGGCAAACTTTACACGAAAAGTATTGGATCCCGGTCGATTTTCGTCGCGAAAAGTGCAAAGTGTCGTGAATTGAAGTGTCTATAATGCAGTGAAAGAAAAAAAATCCCGATAAAAAGTGAGTTTTCCATGTGTTTTCGCGGTTTTTGTCAGAGCAGACACGGTTTTTTTACATGCGCTGTGCTTGTGTTAGTGCATCGTGCAACGTATATACGACATATTCATAGGCTCGCTTTGTGTGCATGAATTGCTGCTTCCCGGCTTTCTGATATAGGTGGCTTTGCCTGTACCCCTTACGATCGATATTTAGCGAGAAAGGAGCACTTTTATGTTTGGCAACCGTTCATTTCCGATACCTCGGGAACCTCTCTAAGAAAATGTTGCACACACTTGTAGAGCTACTTGACGCTCATATTTTCTCCGAATTTCACGGCCCACATTTTTGACGCAGTGCTGTTGCGAAATAGGTGCGAGCGGTGAGCTCATGGAAGGTAATTCGTAAGATTTAAACCTCTAGTTCGTCCATACGCTTATCCAGATCCTGTGGCTCGTCCTTCGCTCAGACCCCGCTCTGTCAATTGCGCTTTTCATAATTCGCCAATGCTTAGGTTTATTTAACCTTTGGGCGGGCGCAATGCATCAGACAGATTAAGTGAGCAGTTTTTGTTGCGCCAGTCAGCGATATGAAAAGTGAATGAACTGAAACTCACAGTAGCTTAATCTTTTTCGATCAACTACTCAAAGCAGTTTTAAGTTTCTATCTACCACTTGTGCGAGGGGTGGGAGGTACGAAATGATCTCTCAGATGCATTACGCCCGATCGTGTTAGTAATGCGCCCGCCGGAAGGTTAAATCTTGTCTGTCACGCTTATCGATGGAAGGCAATTCACAAAACTTAGACCTCTGGCTCGTCCATACGCTTACTCAGATCATGTGGCTCGCCCTTCGCTACGCACGTACCTCGCTCTGCCTATCACGCTTTTCATAATTTGCCAACATCCTTGCGACCAGCGCTGATAGGAACCGGATAAGGCGGGGTGGGAGCGAAGCGAGCGTTGAATTGATGGAAGGCAGTTCGTAATATTTAGACTTCTGGTTCGTCCATACGATTACTCAGATCCCGTGGCTCGCTCTTCGCTTCGTTCAGACCTTGCCTTGCCTGTCGCGCTTTTTAGAATTTGCTAAAATTTTTATACGACGCAGTGCTCCTGCGAAGAGTGGTAGGACGAGGTGCGCGCGAAGCGAGCGGTGAGCCAATGGATGCCAATACGTGGAATTTAGACCTATGACTCGTCTGAATGATTACTTAGATCCTGTAGCTCGCCCTTCACTTGGCTTAGCCCTTGCTCTGTCGGTCGCGCATTAAACAATTCGCCAACATTTTTGCTTACGCAGGTCTCGGACCTGCAAGTATGGCTGAGGATTTGCCAGAAAACCGAGTTCCCTAAGTATGTGTACAACATCCATCCTTCGAGAGTCTGGTCACCTTAATCTAGATTAGTCGCCAAATGGCGTCACGTACAACCAAATGGCTGTTGTTATTCCATCCAAACTGATCGACATTTGAGTGTGCGTCCAGTTTTTATATTCAACTAGCTGAGAGAGCTCGCTTCGCTCGCATTATTGGCTTCACTCACAACTTGACACTAATTTGAATGCCAATCAACCTGCTAATTATAATTTATTGGGATCGACCTCTCGATGATGAAACCAAAGTGTATAATGGAAACAACGCTATAGATTTCCGTCGGGGGGTTAAGCGGTCAAGGTAATACAACAACAACATATGTACTCAACCCCCTGACTGATTGATGAGACTGCACTTGCCCTTCAACTATATTAGCGAGTTATCTCGAAAATCATTAATTTAATAAATTTCTATTAAATATGTCAGCACACTCATTTACTCAGTTTTTCGTGCACTAAAATGTGCGCACGCCACCTACAATGCTCATACTATCCCAGAAACCATCATACATCCAGGTTGACGGTTGTTAATGTAACTTAATTGTAATTAATTGTAACCTTGCTATGCCAACATCCGGGCTGACGGTTATTGGGAAAACCGCCCGATGACCCTTTAGGCAATTTCGTTGCGAATCCGGCGACATCTCAATCGTGTCGTTCCGCCAAAGGATTGCGGAGATATCGACGGATTCCCGAAGTAGTACGAAGTATATTGTGAAATTGCTGTGACCAACATCAAGGATGTGTGTACGTAAAAACATAGTCACCTTGACTACAATTAACACTGTATTTGATCCAATGACAACTAAATATTCCCATTAAATTTAAATGTTGTCGATGAAAACTTGATTGCAACAGGTGACTCTCATACAAAATGAAATTTCGATATTTACCACCACTTCCTTCGAGATTTTCAAAATTTTTTTGGTCCATAAACCTTCTCCAACGTAAGACGGATAAAACAAAAAAAGAATCATTCAAATCGGTCCAGCCGTTCTCAATTGATGAATTACTATACATTTTTTTCGCTCCATTTTTATATATATAGAATTATTAAATTAATGATTTTCGAGATAACTCGCTAATATAGTTGAAGGGCAAGTGCAGTCTTATCAATCAGTCAGGGGGTTGAGTACATATTATGTTGTTGTTGTATTACCTTGACCGCTTAACCTCCCGACGGAAATCTATCGCGTTGTTTCCATTATACACTTTGGTTTCATCATCGAGAAGATAAGAGAGCGAGCGAAGCGAGCTCTCTCAGCTAGTTTGAAATAAAATATTTCCCTGTAAGAATGAAGTATTTTTTTTTTTTAGCTGTGCGAAGGGAAGGCAAAAGCAGCACGACGCGGGCACCGAATACTCGATCGTACTTTCCATAGTTCCATAGTTGCTGCTTCGTGCATATACCATGGCTCACGAGCCCTTCTATAATAATTGTACAGAAAAGAAGTATTTGGCGTTGTAGACGTGGCACTGTCTGCTTCCGATGATAGCGGAGCAATTAAGTAATCGTGCATGCTATCGTGCTCGTCCAGCCTCGTCAAGCGATAAAATTGAATTCGACACAGGAACAGTGGGACAGGAGGCATATTATTCATTGGGGCAACGCCGAAACTAGTGTCTACAATTAGCAACATGATTCTAATAATGTCATAACTTCTGAAGCCCAGCTAAATCCTGGCTACGTCCTTGCAAGGTTCTGTTGGTACTAAACAGGACCCAGAAAAGATCTCTCAACTTCTAAATGTTCTCATTGACAAAACATCATCAGCATGTGAAGTGCAAATGTATGTTCTAACACGCAAACAGGCATGGAAGAAGTGTAGCCAGGACCTCGTTTAAAAACCCAACAATTGTTTAACACAATGAACCCGGAATTATTTTAGGGTTAGGAATAGGTATTTAATTCAAATGTACGACAAAGATTAGAACTTTTTGTCAGTTTAAATTGTCGTTTTTTTTAAAACCATATTTCAAGAAAGGACAATTTATAATCCAATTTGTTTCAATACGGATTCGATTTCCGCTTTCTAGACAGTCGATACTTAGTGATTTTTCAACTTTTGAATTTCAGTGTTCGAAACTGCAGTTTCAGCAGCATTGTAGGGATGATGATGGCCCTTTCCCTATCTATGACTATCCGTGACCCTGAGACAAAAATCATGAAACTGTTTATTTGAAGTACGAAAATTACACCTCCTTGTACCTACCTATTTAAAAGTTTCGTTTTGTTTATTACAATATTAAGCGGATGGCGACCCTCTGGGGATTTATCGCCACTTTATTGGATTTAGTCGAAATATAGGGGAAATCCTTGCAGAGTCCTTAAGTTTGCATTTTCTTTTTCCTAAAGAGGTTGATAGGGGAATCGAATGCAGTACAGTAATTTTTCCATCGTTTTGTGAAAAATTCAAATCGCATCTTTACATGGCTGTTACTTCTGAACCTTGGCACCTATAGATGCTTGAAATTTTTACCTAATACGGGCAGTGCGGTCCTCTATACATAGCTGTTAAATTTCAAAATTTTCCCCTCCAAAATTTCCGAATTAGGGACAATTTTCGATTGATACGATTGAAATCCCGAACGCAGATAGGTAGGACCTTGAAATTTGGAGACAATGTGAGTGGTGAGCGCCAAGTATAGCTCTACAGCTACAAGTGTGAGGTAGAGCCTTGAAATTTTCGCAAGTCTGCCAATTTTCAAATTTATTGGACAAATTTTAAAGAGTTTTCGATTAGAAAAGACGAAAGTGCGATTTGGGGAGCTGCAACTGTCGAACGCTGATAGGGGACCATAAAATATTGAGAAATGAAAGTAAATGTAGTCCCTAGGTACATTAAATTTCAGAACGATTGACCGAAGAGTTCCGAAATTATCGAAAATGAACGTTTTCCACATGAAAGTGAGATTACCGTGCTAATAACACCTAACAGACTGACTACAGGCCTCACCGAGGAAGTTATTATGCAGTCATTTAGGTTTCTTTGGTGTGGCGTTGGGAATGCTGTTCATTTACTAATGCTGTACGACAAGTCAAAATGCTGTACTCTACAGCAAAAATGCTGTACGTCTGGTAAGCTTATACTAGCCACACATTGGGGTGAAGTTTGGTTAAGATTGATTCACAAAGAAAAAAGTTGTTCATGCAAGAACCTAATTTCCAGCGGTTGGTTTGTATGACAGCCCTATTACGTAGTGTTCCGATTTCATCTGCTCCTAGATATTTTTTTAGGCTTTACTAGGAACACATTCGGATGAAGTTTGGTTACGGTCGGCTTAACAAGGAAAAAGTTTTTCTTAAAGGAATTTAATTTTCAATTAATTCGTTTGTATGGCATAATGTTCCAATTCCATTCGTTCCTAGATATGTTTTGAGGCTTTACTAGAAACACACTTGGGTGAAGTTTGGTTAATATTGGTACATAAAGAAAAAAGTTTTTCTTAGAAAAACCTAATTTTCAGGGGCAGCCCCATGACCCCATGGTGCGATTCCATTCGTTCCGACATATATACAGCGTACACTAAAAAGAAACTTGTGTACAAATTTTCAGCCCGATTGCTTCAAAACTGAGGGACTAGTTTGCGTTGCAACAGACGGACAGACAGACAGACAGACGGACATGGCTCAATCGATTTCTCTCGTCACGCTGATCAATAATATAGGGTCCGCCAATAAGCGCGCTCGAAGTTTAAAATGAAATAAAGCAAGTTGTGTGAGAGGTATAAATGAAATTTATTTTTTGTTTGAAAGAGTATTCGAAGGCATTATGTATGGAAAATAACATCGTTCAAGTGGCCACCTCGGCTTCGCTTGGTGGCGCGCATACGAGAAGTCCAATTTTCAATGACTCTGGCGCACAAATCGAGCTGTATTTCATCGATGGCGTGGCGTATGTTGACTTTGAGGTCATCAGTGTTTTGTGGTTGGTTTGCGTAGACCTGCGATTTAAGAGAACCCCACAGGAAATAGTCTAGTGGGGTTAAATCGCACGATCTCGGTGGCCAGCTGATGTCGCCTCCGCGCGAGATAACCATTCCTCGTGCAGAAGATCCATTGTGGCGCGCGCTGTGTGGCTCGTAGCGCCGTCCTGCTGAAACCACATATCCTCGACATCCATATTGTCGATTTCATGCCAGAAAAAGTTCGTTATCATGGATCTGTATCGTTCGCCGTTTACGCGCGGAACGTTGCTCGAACCGATGAATGATTTTCGTAATAAGTTTTAATGATTTGCACATGTTGCTCGCGGCTGAATTGGTTCATGGTGATTTGTGAAGATACACTGAATAATAACAACTAGGTTTGATAACTCTACCACAAATAACGTGGCCGCCATGAGCTGTCAAAGATCGAGCGTCCCTATTGGCGGACCCTGTATATAGACTTTATATAGTCGGAGGTGCTTCCTTCTGTGCGTTGCAAACTTCATGACAAAGTTAATATACCCTTTCACATAGTGACGGGTATAATGATAAAAAATTTTTTTATAAGTTTCTTTTTAGTGTACGCTGTATATATGTCGGAACGATTGGAATCGGACCATGGTGTTATGGGGTTGCCATAGAAACCCATAAATTAGATTAGATTAGAGTATTGCCCGTAAGGGGGAGGATAAAGGTTGAAAGGCTCCGGCCGATTCCTATATCCTTTTCAGTTGTGGCATAACTGCGGACACTTAGCTATGCAGGAGGAGTTTCATAGGGTGAACGGCTCCGGCCAATTCCTATGTTTCTCTACGGGGCGTTACTTTCCCGCATTATCCGAGTAACCGCTGCGCCTGAGTGCTGTATTAACAACTTCAGCGTCTCAGGTTACTAGACGTAATAGGGTGACTAAAACCGAATAGTCAATCACCGAAGCAACACCTCCGAGGCCCCTCCATGATGGACCTCTTACGTTTACGAATACTATCATGGTTAAGCGATGGGCCGACAACTCATCCTTGTAAAAAATTCGACGTCAAGAAACCTGGAACGAAACCCTCGGATTGGACGACCTCGCAAACGAACAACGGAGGAGTGTTTTCCGTCCTATATCAGAAGAAGAAGCTATCACAGCAATTGAAGAACAAATCTAGCAGCTGTTTTCGTGAATTTCTTAAGCCAGGATAATTTCTAACCAGTTGATCCATGGTATAATCTCTTCCTTTGCTTTCATTGCAGCCAAGAATTATATGAGGCTTACCTCGGCCTACAGCTCAATGTGAAAAGTCGCAATGAAACAACCGGGGAAGAATAGTAAAGATGTCGAGACAGTCGAGATAAAAGGTCTCAACATAGAGTATGGCTCCGAGTTTCCTTTCCGGGATATTCAGGACAATTGAGGCCTTGGTACTCATGGGGTCTTTGAAGACCCCACGTGCCCGTTCCTGCAAATTTGTACTTTTGGCTATCGAAACTTTTTTTTCTGAAAAGAATTGGGATTTTTTTCAATCATATTTCTGAGCAGAATTTTGGTGGCTTAGATGTCCTACAAGTTCACCTGGATGGGCTAAACCGTTCAAAAGTAATATATAAAAAATACCCTCTGGGGTCTCAAAAGACCCCACGTGCGTGGTGGAGGGTTAATAGGGGAAAGATGGGTATGCTTTATCGGAGCAGCCTGAGTCTCCGTGTGGGCCAGCTATATATTGATAAGAATAGATATCCCACTGACCATGGCTCCAATTAAATTACTTCAGGAGCTAGAGAGACAAATGTAACTATCAAAAAATCGGAATTACATCGGATGTTTTTAGGTCTAGTATATAATCTGCCAAGAGAGGTTTACGGTATTATATATCATTAAAAAGGGAATTTTGTGCAGTTTAAATTATTCGCAGAACATTTTGCTGTAAATATTACATTTAACAAGATATTTGCGAAAAATCATATTTTCAACATTTTCAATAGCCGAAAAAATGGCCGAAATCGGTGCGGGCAGAAATTATTATTTTTTCTTTAGGCAAATATTTCTCGTATAATGCTTCTAAACAATTCATTCAACTCATAATTTCAGTTATTTTCAATTTCTTCTAATAATATGTTCACAGTTAGGGAAATCATGTAATTTGGGGCTATTTTCATGTTTTCGTATGAAAACAGCCCGAAAACATTTCAATTCCCATACAAATTGACACATTGAAAATACGCTAATTTGCGTGTTTTCTATGAAACCTTGATTTTTTTAATGAAAACGTATAAGCACCCAGCTTTCAAACCTAAATTCCCCTATTCAGCACATTTCGGCTCACTCCAATATTTTAACTGACACCCGACCAAATTGTTCAGTTTCGTGTGTTTGCCAATGTTCTTAATTTCTCCATGATAAGCGAATGGACGGTCAGTTTGAAGTGACGAAATATGTTGCAAATTACTATCGATTACTGCACCAGCACTTTTTTAAACTTAGAACGATTTATAGGCAAAATATTATTGTCGGTTGTCATATGAAATTACAAACAGTGCACTGTGAACACTTTTCGGTGATTTCTGAAAACGTACGGCGAAATCAATCCGTTTTCGTCCACTCTGGATAGAATATAACATGAAATATCTCCAAAAAAAATTCCATTTAATTTTACTGAAAAATATAATAAAATTTTGACAAGCTCATTAAAAATAATTCCCCCAAAATACATTTTCTGAATAGAAGATAATTTATTGTTGCCCTAAGCATTTTAATTTTGAAGTCACGTAAATCACACGGATGGACTTACGCCAGTTTCAAAATAAACGCTTTTAAGTTGTTGTCAAGTAGCAAAATTTGTGACTATGAAAATGACAGTACATTTTTGAAATATTTGTTTGATTTTTTTGCCAAAAACAGAAACCATCAAAGACATGATAATCCAATCATTAACTCAATTTTCATAAAAAGTGGACTTATGCCACTTTCAAAATAAGTGGCTCATATAGTGCTGGCAACATTATATAAACTCCGAAATGGTATGCAATGTAACTTTGACTCGAAATTGCCTATAAACGGCTGAGTTAACGCACCACGGCCCGACATGGCGCTATCCGGTACTGAGAAGAAGATATTATGTATGGCATCTTCTTCTCTGTACCGTAACCCCTTGTGGGGCATGGTGCGTTCACTCAGCCGTTCATAGGCTACTTCGAGTCAACGTTACATTGCATATAGAGGAGTGTATATAATGTTGCAAGCACTATATATATTTCCTGGACCACGCCGAGATTCGATCTCCGGACCTCTATATTACTAGCATCGTAGAGTGCGACTTAACCAAGTGAGCCACAGAGCGTGTATGGAATAGCATATGCATAAATGGCCAGGATCGGTACCTGATTCGAATAAGCCATGTCTGTCTGTCTGTTCGCACGATAATTCCCGAAATAAATTAAACTGGTGGTTTGAAATTTTGGTCACATGTTTGTTTTGATTAAACCTTGGACGGACCAAGGGTTTCCCTACATCCCATACATATACGACTACCCCTACCTCCCCTCCAAAGTAATATTAACCATATCTTTTGATATAACGTCACGAAAGACTTCAATTTGGTATCAAATGGTAGTTGTTGAATACTTTGATAAGGTATTAAAGATGTGCCAGATCCGACTCATCTACCCATTCCTCCCCTACAAAAAAAACATAAAATTGAATACTTTGTATTTTGCGTGCCTTCTAGGTGTGAACGTGGAGTGTACACTCATCGTGCTATACGCGAAATTAGAACTTGATCTCTTTTCAATTATTTTTGTTTGCAGGACTTTTACTTCAGAGTGTAGAATGATCTTCCTAACGCAAATAGCAACTCCGTCCTCTTTGAGCCAGTCATTTAACGATTTTAGGTCGCAAAAAATTGTTCTCTGTTGTTTTGGGATATTGTTAGGATAGATACCAGAAGTGTACCACCAAGTTTGCAACTTCGAAAAACCTGTGCTAACCCCGTAACCCTCAAAAAAACTCAAAATTTTTGGACTTTTTTCATATTTTTGTTTCTAATTCCTAAAAGGTGCTTCCTACAAGTAAGTCGTCCACTGCACTTTTAAAGCTAAGAAAATCTTCATTAATCTTCATTAATAATTAGAGTGTAACCCCAGCTTTGTAGGTGCAAAGGATCCCAAGATACAGCACTTTAAAAATGTGTTTTTTTTTGTAAAAAAGTCCGAAATTGTATTTTAGAAGGTTTGTATGACAGCCCTATGACGTAATGTTCCGATTCCATCCATTCCTAGATATGTTTTGAGGCTTTACTAGAAACACATTTGGGTGAGGTTTCGTTAAGATTGGTTCATAAAGAAAAAAGTTTTTCTTAGAAGAACCTGATTATCAGGGGTTGGTTTGTATGACAGCCCTATGACCTAGTGTTCCGATTTCATCCGTTTCTAGATATGTTTTGAAGCTTAACCAGGAACATACTTGGGTGAAGTTTGGTTAATATTGGTACATAAAGAAAAAAGTTTTTCTTAGAAGAACCTAATTTTCAGGGGCAGCCCTATGACCCCATGGTCTGATTCCATTCGTTCGGACATATATACAGCTAAGTAACTGGTTTATAACTTCATGTCACATGACTTTCTCCGTAGAATGCGCATTTAAGCCGATATTCAGCTCGGAACATGACTGAAATTACAATTTCGAACTTTTTTTCAAAAAACAATGTTTAAAGGGCTGTATCTTGGGATCCTTTGCGCCTACAAAGCTGGGGTTACACTCAAATTAAATTTCTTAGCTTTAACAGTGCAGTGGACAACTTACTTGTAGGAAGCACCTTTTAGAAATTACAAACAAAAATATGAAAAAAGTCCGAAAATTTGAGGTTTTTTGAGGGTCACGTGGTTAGCACAGGTTTTTCGAAGTTGCAAACTTGGTGGTACACTTCTGGTATCTATCCTAATAATATCCCAAAAAACCAGAGCCGAGCAATTTTTTGCGACCTAACTAACGCCTTATATTTCGGTTTATTGACTGACCTATATCCTATCATTCCTATATACGTTAAACTTATGCCGCGCGCAGACTAAAGGCGTAGCGTAGAACCTGTCACCCAATACAAGCGCTTGTATTGGGCAACAGGTTTGACGCTACGCTATACGATGCAATAAGCCTTTAAGGTACGTTGTCCTCGTCGCGGCCGCACGACAGCGACTCGCTCATTCCATATAAAAACTCGTTTTTCTCTCATTTTAAAAACGAGTTTTTATATGGAATGAGCGAGTTGCTGTCGTGCAGTCGTGTCGAGGAAAATGTACCTTTAAGGTACGTTTTCCTCGGCACGGCCCCAGCGGCTCTAGCGACTGCGGCTCGTTTTTAGTTGATAGTCGCTTGGCATAGCTCCACAATGAATGAACCGCGCGGCTCTTGTTGTATATAATGCCCGCATGAGTGGTGAACGTGGTGGACTCGCCAGTTTGTAGGCTTCGGGCGACGGCTGCTTGGGGTAGGGTAATTGTTTCGCACACCGGTCGTATTCCTTCGGCCGATATACGAATAGCATGTATATAGAAAGCAGTCGCGTGGCTCCTGTTGTACATAATGTATGCACGAATGGTGAACGTGGTGCACTTGCTTGTTTGTGGGCTTCGGGCGACGGCTGGTTGGGGTAGGGTAGTTGTTTCGCACAATAGTCGTACTGATTCGGCTGATATACGAATCTATCTGTATATAGAAAGCAGTCGCGGGACTCTTGTTGTACATAATGCATGCACGAATGGTGAACGTGGTGCACTTGCTTGTTTGTGGGGCTTCGGGCGACGGCTGCTTGGGGTAGGGAACTTGCTCTAGAGCCGCTAGAGTCGCTAGACTCGCTGCGGCCGCGTCTAGGACAACGTATATATATATAACATATAACATTAACCAGGCGACACGAAATCGAGTTGTCGGAAACAAAAATTCAACTTTATTTAAACAGCAAAACAATCATAAAAATGGCATCATAGACATTTTACATATATGTACATATGTATATATTTTTACCGTTTTTTATTTATTGGAAAAAATTTGTAATTGTGGTTTGTTCATCACTAGCAAATAAATTCTCCTATGCTATAGCAGCTGCGTGTAGTGAAGATGGACCTCCTTTCTCAATAATGTCCAATATCCTGGATCGCACTTGGCGCCTATAATATGTTTTAAAGGCTTGAATAATGTCCGGTTGCATAATGGCCGTAGTGTTCGCTGGGAGAAAAACAACGGTAATGTGATTAAGATACCCGGTAACCACATGATCTGTGCAATTATCGACCAGCAGGAGAATATCATTGTCCATCCCACTTTTTTTAACCATTCCATGAAAATTGGAGACGTCATCCATGCGTTTTTATTGCTGACGTAATCTACAGGTAGGGCCTTGACTCCTTTGAAACAGCGGGCAGAATAAAAGCTTTCAATTGAATGTGTGTAAGCCTATGTGTGAGACTTAAAAGTTATAACATTATCCGGATTTTTAATTACAATAACCGGGAGAAATTTATATGAAATGAGAACGTCCGGTTTGTTTCTGGCGATTTTAATAATATTAAGCGGAATATAACATTATCAGTGATCACATTAAGCGGGGACCACTGTACATATATCAGTTTCTACACTATTTATCAAATCAAAAGTTTCAACTATTTTTCCTTATTAATTCTTTGCGGATTCCATAAAACTAATTTTAACATAATCTAATGAAACAAGAATTTAACAGAAAGTTTCACAATCACATCATATTGAACCCTCTTCGACTTGCAGTTTGCTAAATTTAAAATCAATTCCGATGATACATATTTGTAGCAACTCGTTTGCTGTGAAAAGATCGGCTCTCGAGAGATGTGTGTGAGAGGAGAGGTATGTGTTTTTTTTTTTGTAATCTCGCTGAAAGATGCTCGGGCTGTACGTGTGCATTGAGATTTTTCGGATGAAATAGAGTTTGGGAGAGGTGGGACAATTTTTTTTTCACTATTTTCTGTTTCTGGCCTTTTTCGATTTGTTTGGACTCTGCTAGGTTGTAATTTAGATTTAATTTGCAGATTGTACGATTGTTCTGCTTTTTTTTATAGATTGTAAAGTTTTAGTATATTGTTGAAAACAGCCGTCCCGAGAAACTCCGACCTTGAAAGTCACTACTTTCCATGAACATCATCTGGAATAGTTGCTACCATGGATTAATGACACTTACAAATAGTTATACTCGTATTTTATTAACGTCTACGGCTTTTTCTTTGACAATCGAATAATCTTAAAATCAGCAGTGTAATTAAACATTCCCACCGACTCTTTGGCACTAATCTTCTCCTTGAACACAACATAAATCCGATACAACGAATTGGAATAGAGAGCCGCCAATAAAGGTATTGTTTCCGACGGAAAATGTATATCACGACCATAATACTTGTTGGGCATAAGTGGACATTTAAATAGATTCAACGTAACATACTGATTCATCATAAACGTAAATGCGCCAACAAGTGGATTAACGATATTCTTGCCGGCCATTCCACAAGGATTCAACGTTTTCTGAAATATGATGCCATGCCGCTTGCGATTATACTCGTGGATGGTTAACGAAACGAAATATGAAGCCACTTGTTTTTTAAGGACCATCTCCAAATCTAGGAATTTGTGGTTGCGAATCGTTAAATTGGCATCCATATAGAGAGGATTTGCCGTGGAATTTCCATTAATGGTGTAAATTTCATAGTACTAAAAAAAATTATGATTAGGCGTGTACTAAAATTTGAATCCCTTCAGACTTGCAAAATGTGATCAATTGGTGTTCCATGTGTACAAAATTTTTGCTAATCCGAGGGAATTATAAGCATCACAAAATAAGCTGATATTACCACGCTATTTCCAAAGCTCGAACATCTGAAGATGCTCAGTAAAATGAATAAACTTGCTAAGAATGACAAAGACATTTTCCGGATAAATCACCTACGGCGAGATTATTCAAAACAATCTAATTTTAAAATGGTCAAAATATTCGACGGAAATGGCAAAATGTTTAATAATTGTATATTTAAAATTGGATGCCATCATATGATAGGAATCGTTGAATTTAAATTAATCGAATATATTAGCCGAATATAATTTTGGGTTATGTGGAGTACCAAATAAATGGAGTTTGCAGATTTTCATTAGTTTATAGTTGAAAACTACTTGAAACGGTCGAATGATACGAAATTTGGAAACTTCCAAGAAATATTCGTCTTTCTATTATCGATTTGCGTGAGATTCGGGAAATCTACTTTTATTTTCCTAGACTCCCTTGGGCGATTAACCTGATTGTTTCATTCGGTGTTGTTGTCGAATCATCGCGTCATATATCACATGAGTCACACATAATTTGGATTCGCTATGCACAAAGGAATCACATGTCTCCTGCATTAACATAGCACACACATGTTTTTTTTTTCAGAGTCAAGGTTGTCCGACTAATACCCCATAAAACTTGACCGATGTCTACTGTACAACGAGTCTGCTCCCGATCGACGAAATCTATTCTTAGCTCATATATAGAAGCATCCATTTCTTTGTTCCTTGTCCTTAATATATCGAATGCGTTATTGTGCATGATCTTCTTCGTCGTCGTGATCCCACCACTCATTAATTTCGTATCGCGCACATCTCCCACACTTTGTCGACTACGAAATCATTTTATATAGAATGAAGCATCAAGCCAAACGAATTTTCCGCCAAACAATGTTTTAATAAAATTTATAAAATTTCAGCACGAAATCCATATGATGCGTATATATTCAAAATTTATAAAATTTGGGTTTATGGTTAAAAAAAAAACGTGTTTCAGTACCAATTCTGAAAGTGCTCAATTTTCTATTTCCTATTTAAAATAAGCACTACCTTCTGGGAAACAAACATTGAAATATCGTGCTTTCCCAAATACCCGAAACATTGTTGTGACTATATACATATCTTTCAACAAACTAATACAAAACTATTATTTTTGATATTCTGTCGAAAATATTAATGTCTGCTTCGTGAAGGTCCGTGTGTGTATTCTATTCTATACGTATTTTTTGACACGTGAAGTTTCAGCAAATGTGCTAACAAATAAAGCCCCCCAAAGAGTGTGTGTTTACTTACTTCTATCTCACAGAAAGAAACGGTCCCTATTCAAAAATCTATTTGAAAAATCCGCGTCCGTCCCATTTATTCAAAAATTTAACATTTCTGGCTCCGAAACGTCATGATATGATGATTTTCGCCCTGAATGTGTCTAATTGGCACTTTAGCCCGACAACAACTATATTACAGTCGAAAATATTGTGTTCAAAAGTTTTTGATCGAATTAATGAATTACGCGAGACGTGATGCCCGTTGATATTAGGAGGCGTGTGTTCAACATAAGGTGTGTAGTGGTTTTTTGAGTTTGACGCACGCCGTGTGATGGCACGGCAAGTGTTCACGAGCCAGTGGTGGTTAATGAAAAAATAAATTGTCAGATTAAAATAAGTACGAGCGAAAGATTATAATTGATTTCGTCTTCGTTTTTTTTACGCCAAAAGATAATAAGATTAAGTCAAATTAAATTGGTATAACTAGGGCAGAACGCATTGTCTTCATTTGAAAGGGATGACGGATTATAGAATAAATATTATAGATAGTAAAAGGCTTTTCGTATTTTCAGAGGAAAAAAAAATACAAAAATGGAAAAAAAATCTGATTTGCATCATCAAAATTGGACAGAGAGCGCCCCAACACAAATGTCTGGTACTACTAAAAAATATTGTCTCCAACATTGATTGCAACATGCGAGACAAAGCCTATCACTGATTATAGAAGTAACACACCCGCGATTACAGAGAGCGAATTTTTGAAGGCTGCAGGCTTGAGGATGGTCAAGTGACTAGCCTGGACGGAGTCGGCGAAAGGTACCAAAAAAACTCCGAGAAGTTTTCCCTTAGGGGAAAAATCTTAGATCATGTATATGTCTACGTTATTGCTTACAAAATAATCCACATTGCATCAGCCGTTATCTTGTCACTCCAGAAGCCCAAAAATCCTTTCAAACCGATTACATACAGTACCCCAAATATCGACTTTCGAACAACAACTATAATTCCAGTTTCCTTAGAGAAGTGTCCTTTTTGGTGGTACATTATGTACATAATATCCTTTGAAAACCCAAAATGAGCTTGTGGTAATTTTAAAGGGCTCAACTCACCGAATACTGTATTTTGATATGCATATCGACCAGTGGCGCAACCACGGGAGGGGCTAAGGAGGCTAAAGCCCCTCCCAGCCCCATTAATTGGGAAATAGAAATTTGCAAAAAGAAATATGAAGAAATAAATTTAATTGCAAAGTTTATAAAAAAATCATTCCTGGTTTCAGAACATATATTAATACCTGCTTCGATGGTCTATGTAAGTAGCAACATCCTTACCACTCGAAAAAAATTTGATCCGCAAACATCATGAATCTCTGAATTTTTACAGGTTTGGGACGGTCCCTAATAGGCGAGAGGCGATCCGCAACTTAGTGAAAAGGAGGGAAATCCAGACGGTTTATCCTGCGGATTTGACTCTGGCATAAATACAAAATGTTATTTTTCTGGAACTGCAGTCTTGAAGATGACAATATTTGTAATTTTCAGGACTTATCCGGGACGAGGAACTCACGTGGGATTTTCATTAATCAATGACATAATCAGATACTGCAATCTCTCGTTTCTTTTAGTCTTTCGAATATTTTAAACCCACTGCAAGCGTATTATTTAGTCAAATAAAATTGAATGAAAACTTTTTCATGACTTTGAACCACGTTTTCCTGGGCTACATTTTTCCCAATCCTTGACCCTCTCTAGCAATAAATAGAGGGCCAGCGGTTTAAAAAATAAATGAAAGCGAATTGGATGTAACCAGAAGTAAAAGTCAAGACACGTGCAGGTGCCACTTATCATTAAAAAGCGAACAGGATCATTCTCAATGGTATTTTCTTAAAATTTGAATTTAAAATTGCAATGCTGGAAGAGTGATTCAAAATTGGCTTTGGCAACTGATAGAACGTGCAATTACGAGTATCACATTTGACTCGCGTTTTCAAGACGATATAAATTACGAAAAAATGTACATCGAAAGTAAGGTTGAAACAGCATCATTACTGATTTAGAAGCACCATCACCCAGCTTGTGGAGGCATGCTCTAATGTGCAGTAATGTGGATAAACTTAGCCCCCTTCAGGACAAGATCCTGGTTGCGCCACTGATATCGACTATAATGCATTCCCAAAGAAAAAGGGACTTTTTTTTGTCCAAGGACATCTTTCTCATAACAAGTGCCGACACCAAAATAATAAGGATCGCACCACTTAACTTCCATTTGAGCTTCATCCAAATCGCTCCACAGGGGAAGCCAAGAGAACCAATTGAAAGATAACTTTTCATTCGCTTCAACGGCGAATTTACCGCTATTCCCGCAACTCATCAGTGATTGTTGATTCTTTGTAAGGGTGATAAAAAGGAAAATGTATACCAAATGTAGCAATGATCAAACCACTGAAAGGTTGACAAGGCGCAGTGTGGTAAAGCCGGCTTGGTGGTCGTTGTTGACTTTTTGGAAGGTGATGACGGTTTGGACCATGGTTCGAGCCCGCCTCTGGGACATCAGATCTTCTTTTCTTTTTTCCAAAAAAAAATATTTTGAAACCGATCACATGCCTCAAATTTCACCTTTCGATCGACACATATAATGACCATACTCTGTTTCCCATGCTAGAAAAATGTCCCATTCCCACAGAAAAAAGGACATTTTGTGTCCAAGGATATCTTCCTCATAAGAAGTGCTGGGACCAAAATATTAAGGATCGCACCATTTAACTTCCATCCGAGTTTCCGTCGACATCGGTCCACGGGGAGAGCCAGGAGAACCAATTGAAGGATTAATTTTCGTTCGCTTCAATGGCGAATTTTCCGCTATTCCCGCAACTTATCGAAATAGTGATTGTCGATTCTGAATCAGAGCGATCAAAGGATAATGTATACCAAATTTGGTGAAGATCGAACTACGGGAAGGTCGATTTTAAGCGTTAAACGTTTTCGTTACAGTTTTTCGTGACGCTTTTTCACGAAACGACACCCAGTATTTCTCAGGTATAGCCACCGCAAAGACATATACATGTCAAAATTCCGACCTCATAGCGAGCTATTTTGAAGGCCGCACACAGAGGAATAATGTGAAGCTTATACGTCTGTGAGATTTAGGTTAATACTTCGGCCTACTCCCACGTTTGAGAATAAAACCGAAAGCCGTTTACTGCCCTCCACAAGCATGGAATATATCCTAGAGCAGTGGTTCCCAGTCTGGCCATGCATCACTACGGACCTCTATTTAAAGATGGGAATTCAACGATTCTGTTTTACAAGATCGTAGGCTCCTCGAAATCACTGCTTGCGCTTACTCAATGTGTCTTTTTTTATGACAACAATAGTTGGAAACATCAGAAGAAAACACCATATATCTCCTTTGTGCCTGCCTGGTATTGAAATTTTTAAGCCGACCTTACAGGCTTTGCCAAAATTCATTTCTTTCTCTTTTGCGTGGTACGGCGGACTTCGCGCTAAGTTAGACCGGCTTTAGAAAAACTTAAAATCTACAATGCAACATATCATCGAGGTTTGCGATTGCCTGGTAACCTCTTACACCGTTTTTTGGCCATTAAGATATGTATGTCTATGTGGGTCAGTGAGAGACTAAAGTTCTCTTTCTATACCAAAACCGGGAAAAAAGGATTATACGGAAGCGAAGTCATTCAGGCCGGTCAGCCTAACCTCTTTTCTATTGAAGAAAATGGAGTGAGTATTGAGGGACCATCTATTGCAGTACTTCCCAACCGGTGGGGCGCGCCCGCCTTGTGGGGCTTGACGGTTGGCAAGGGGGGTCGTGGGTTCAACTTGAGTGTTTATGTGATCGATAATATTACAACAGCTGGCAAAATTCTTCGATTCATGGACAAAATTTATAAATCGCTGCAACCACAATAAAATATATAAGCGAGGAGTCTCTGTCCAAAGTCTGTTTGATGATGATAGCTGAAATTGTTTTAGGAATAGAAACCGAGGGAAAAAAACTCGAATGAAATTAAACTCCAATGACTCGAATTCGGCGTCTTGACGCACCGCTGAGCCAAAAATGTGGACCTCGCCAGGTAAAATGAGTTTTTGGTCGTTTTCAGCGCGTAATTACATAATATACGCGTCTTATGATTATGTGTCCTCAATTCTTGACGTAATGTATAGGTAGTAGGGATGTAGAGCCAAATCTAGCTCTCTGGCAATGCCCAATTCAGTTGTATACTGGCCGCTACGGTTGCTTCGTTTTTCACTTCGTACCAGTCAAATTCAAACATTGCCTTGGTGCAACGAATTGCCTTCTCACTGAAGTCATGTTTTATAGTTTAAGTGTGGAATCAATTCAATATTCAAATGAGCTAAATGTAAGCATTGAAACTGCCCATAAATTTGAATTGCGAAAATACATATAATCCAAGCTGATTTGATTAGTTCTAAATATCTGATTAGTTCCAAATGATGGCGAATTTTCTGTAATTATTTGCCAACGTGGCGAATTCTTAACAAAAGAAAAAGTATGAGCTGAAAAATGCCTTCTTCCGTTATTGAGCGAAATTTTCTTTGGCGCGCCAGATTCTGCTAACCTTGCAAGGGGGGCATGCACTGAAAAAGGTTGGGAACCCGTGATCTAGAGAATACCTCGTTGATGTATAGACCTCTGAGTAGATGTCAACATGCTTACAGAGCAGGTAGATCTACTGAGTCCGCTCTGCATGAAGTAGTGCGGGTAGCAGAAAGAGAGATTAAAAACAGCGGTATCGCTATGTCAACCTTTATAGACATAGATGGTGCTTTTGATAAGATCTCATACAGCAAACTAAGAAATGTCCTAGCTGAGCGGGAGATCGAGCCCCTGATAATAACATGGATCGATTCGATGCTTAGTGGGAGGGCAATAAATCTTAGTAATGGATGTGCCAGAATAAGGGGAAGAGTAGTCAGGGGCTGTCCACAAGGAGCGGTACTTTCGCCTCTACTGTGGAACATTACCGTCGACTCTCTTCTCTGGAAACTGGACTCGATGGGCGTACATACAGTAGGATACGCTGATGACTTAGCAATTATAAATAAATAACAGGCGCGACAATCCAGCATTGGACTAAGGCCGCAAGATGTGTTAGTGACATCCTATTTCCAAGATCTTATCTGGTTTTTGTTGAGGTAATGAGATCAGCATCACGCTCAGCAGTGTTATTTATCCCCATAAATGGGTACTCGTTTAACATCTGAGTGAGATCATAGTCCGTCACAAGCTCGTGAGTTCCAAAAACACTATGATCCACGGTGAGATTCGAACTCATGACCCTGTGCACCGAAGGTGCGCGCACTAACCGCTAGACCAGCCAGCAATTATGGTCAGTGGCAAATTCATGGACACTATTCAAGGTTGCATGAGGCAAGCTCTCAAAGCAACTGAAGAATGGTGTAATGAACAAGAGCTAACTATAAACGCAAGAAAGTCAAGCACTATAGTCTTTACTCTGAAAGAAGTAGAAACCACTCCCATGCTGCTTTTTGGTTCGGAGATAAAAGAGTCCAAGGAGGTGAAGTACCTAGGGGTAACCTTAGATCCCAAACTTACTTGAAACTCGCATGTTAACGAAAAGACACAAAAAGCAGCGAGGATTTTGCATCAGTGTAAGAGAGTGTGTGCACGTAGGTGGAGTATCAGAGTGTTAGAAAAACGTTAACAAACCATTAACAGATTGTTAACATTTGCTTTAACAGAGCGTTAACAGACAGATTACTAACAATTTACCTTAAAAGACCGTTAACAGAGAAATAACAGAACATCAACAGACCATCCACCGAGTATTAACATAGCAGAGTAAAAAGATGTCAAAATGATAGTATATATTAGCCATGCGCGTAGTTGTCAATATGATTTGCAAACATGTTAATTTCAAATGGGAAATCTTTGGAAAAGGTAAAGTATACACTTTTAGCTGAGAAACATAAAGCGCCATTTGAAAGGGCACTTTCTTCTTAGGAATGCAGAAATCACGTGTTTGCACACTACTCATATAGTTTGACTTCAAGTGAAATTGGTTGAATTTAAGGCTTGTTTGTTGAGTAATGCGGCAAAATTTAGACTAAACTAAAAAACGGAGGCAGAAAATATCCCCAATTTCCAAATAAGGACTCAACTACTTCATAGAAATGTCAAACTTTGACATTGAATATCTGGAGAACCGTTAAGTTTTCGCGAAAAAGGTTTGCAGATTCGATTGTTTCAGGCTAATATTAATAAAATGCATCATCAAAATTTGGCGCCACAGATACTGAAATCGTGCCGAGACCCATTTAATGGTCTGCGGGTGTAACTTAGCGAAATTAGAGTGTCACTCCTCTTCTTCTTCTTCTTTTAGCGGTACAGAAAGGTGTGAACCGCTGTGTATCTATATGGACTCGTTTTATAGTTCGTCGTCATTTTCGTCCGCAATCTCCAGGGACAAAAACGTGGCAGCTGCAATGGGGTTTTTCCATAGTGAGAGGGGGGTGAGATTAGTGGGTGCAGCTGGGCATTGAAACAAATGGGCTACATTGTGTGGCGTGCCAGCGCAATTTGGGCATATGTTTTGTATATTTGGGTCTATGCGAGATAGATACGAATTGAGGCGTGAGCAGAAGCCTGACAGAAGTTGGGCTAAAGTCACTCTGGTGGCTCTCGGGAGCCTAATCTCCTCAGGCGAAATAGGTGGTAGGAGCGCTGAGAGGACTCTGTTCGTACCTAAACTCGCAATAGACCTACTCACTTCCTCAGTTTGAATCATTGCAATGGCTGCCCGGTATGAATCTTCATCGAAAGGACCCCTTTTGTAACCCTGGACCTCTCTCTCAAGGTCACGAAGGCCACGTTTGATGTTGCGTGGAGGGGGAATTTTGTCCATAAGGTTACGATTAGGATGATCCTCTCGATAACAACCTACTAAATATTGTTTTGTAAGTAGTCGATTGTGGTCACGTATTGGCATCAAATGTATCTCCTGATGTAGGTGGTCCTGGGCAGACATCAGAAGGCATCTTGTAGCTGTGCGTAGAGCAGCATTTTGGCAGACTTGGATTTTGTTCCAGCTTGTGTTACAGAGACCTTGCGACCAAACTGGCGCCGCAAAATCAGCCGCTGCACGAACCACCGCTTTGTAAGTGGCTAGCATAGTCTCTTTATCTTTGCCCCAGGTGCTACCAGCCAGTGCTTTAAGAATTTTGTTCCTACTGCGCATCTTTTCACATACCGCTTCCGCGTGATGAGCTGAAGTCATCATTCTCTCAAAGTGAAGCCCGAGAATTTTTGGATTTGCAACAGCAGGAACTGGTTTGTTGCCATTACGTACCCCAACCGGCCACTTACAATCACCTGACCAGGTGGTAAGGAAGGTCGCAGACGATTTGGACGCTGAGATGGTTAGGTTTCTGCTATGGAAAAAGGCTTCTAGTCGCGCTA
The DNA here is from genome assembly GCA_949715475.1 of Microchrysa polita. NCBI lineage: Eukaryota > Metazoa > Arthropoda > Insecta > Diptera > Stratiomyidae > Microchrysa > Microchrysa polita. The sequence continues at coordinate 13,154,801 of OX454419.1, forward strand.
AATATCTATTGATATCTTCGCGCATGACATCCCTATCCGCTCCCGTGGCGAGTACAGTGCAGTCATCGGCATAAGAAATAACTTCAATGCTTTCCGGAGGTGTTGGGAGACCGGCCATGTAGATGTTAAACAAGGTGGGAGAGAGAACCCCACCTTGAGGAACACCTAATTTGATATTTCTAAGTTTGGAACGACTGCCTCGAAACTCGGTGAAGGATTGCCTACCAGCTAGATAGTTGGCAATCCATCTTATCTCTTGAGTCGGAACATGCATATTGAGGAGGTTTGCCAGAAGCATGGAGTGATTAACCTTATCAAACGCATTTGATAGGTCAATCGCCACCATGATGGTTCTATGGCAAGGTGTACTATGGTTTAGTCCGTCTCTTACACGTGTAGTGATCGCGTCCAGAGCGGTGGTTGTACTATGCATGCGTCTGAATCCGTGCTGATGTGGATCTAGCTTTGCATGTGAAACGAGAGTGGGGTGGATGAGGGCTTCCATCGTCTTTGCTACAGGTGACAGGATCGTAATCGGTCTGTAGGAAGTTCCTAGTTTGGCACTTTTCCCTGGTTTAAGGCATGGGACTATGCGACCTAGATTCCAGATGTCGGGGATGGCGAGCGTAGACATTGACAAGTTAAAGACTGCCGTGAGATACTCAATGGCAGGAAGATCAAGATGTTTGAGCATGGCCATTGAAATGCCATCTGGTCCAAGGGCCTTAGAATTTTTTGCATTCTCAATGACTGTTTTAACCTGGTCCGGAGTATAAATTGGTACGGAGTCAACAATTCGGCTGCGAATCCGTCTTCTGATTTTGGGCTTGAGGCCATCGGACTTGGGATGGATGTCACTCCTCTCTACTCCATGTTTCAGCCTGGAAACAGGGGCCGCATGAGAGCTCTTTTGCAAGGTGGTCGGAGAGCATTTTCGCGACAGTGATGTTGTTAAGTCACGTTAACTGCCCCTTAGTTACGTCCAGATTGGCATCGCTCGCAATGAGTCGGGCTAGTGCTAGTTTTGCCTCGACCTTGAGGGGAATGCCAATAGGGTGTAGGTCTGCTAGAACAAGATCGGAGAAGTAACCAACTATACAAACAAACAAATAGCGACCTTCTCAGACAGCTAAGCGGTTATTAAGTCTTTCACTAAGTACATAACCAGAAGACGCTGAATCAACTGGGCACCAATAACAGAGTAACGCTGTTCTGGGTTCCATGTCACATGGGCATCACAAGGAACGCAGCATCCCACTTCTGTAGACCAGAACCCTTTTGCAGCATCTCTACCTGTATAGTAAACAGGCAAATCAAAGACCAGGAGCGACTCAAGCACCAGGGATAACTTATCCGACTCAGGTAATCAAAACTTTTCATACCAGGATATTCCGATGAAAGATCGGCTAAGCTGCTTCAACTAAGCAGGAGTAAGGTACGAACGAACCATTTGTGGGATCCTTACAGGTCACGGTTGCCTGAGATAACATCTGCGCGCAATAAGACTTATTCAAGATGCGAGCTATCGATTCAACCTACATCCTGTACGATCTTCTAGCGCAACGCCGCTGGACACAACCCCACTCCACAGGGCATTCGGTGGCTCAGTGGTAGAGATGACTCTACTCTAGTTACTGGAGCGTGGGTTCGAACCCCACTGTGACCATGGATGTTTGTGTTGACTTTAAAAATGTTCCTGTCAGCCGGTTGTATTCCGTTGGTAATACAACAGCCAAGAGCTGCCAACCCCCCTCGATTAAAAAAAAAACTCTTGCATCGCAACTATGACAACAACAACAACCCCGCTCCTCCCTAACTAGGGTTATAGCACAATAGGCATATGGCTTCAGTAATTCGAACCCTCAGGGGTTAACTCCCTTCTATAATCTACAAATCACCCTATATACCATTCCCCACGGGTTCATGTCAGCGCCATATAGAGTTTTGAAGCAGTTTTGTTATTTTTTCGATAACCAGCTTGATCTTCCAGCGTTGTTTTTATATTTCTACTTAGTAGGATATCATGAGCGCTTCGTCCAGTCGCTGCTGATATAGGCTTCGGGCCTGAGCGTCAAGAAATTTGCTCAGAACCCCTGTGGTCAAAAGGATTTTTAGCCCTGGCATATGAAGAATTTGAAAAGGTGGGGCATTCGGTGGCTCAGTGGCAGAGATGTCACTCTATCTCTGAGTTGCCGGTGCGTGGGTTCGAGTCCCACTGTGACCCATGGATGTTTGTGTTGTCCATAAAATGCTCCTACGGCAGCCGGTTCTTCGATGTAAATCGTCCCGGAGCTACCCGGCCAAGAGGTGCCAAGACCCCCTTCGATTCAAGAGAAGAAAAAAAAAATCTCTTGAATCGCTACAACAACAACAACAACAAGATTTGAAAAGATGAATCTAACGTGGACTGCACAAGGAAAATGGATATTTGATAGGAGTTACAGTCTGTCCAAACGAACCATCCTGTTTCTTTAGGAAATCGATTCTATGTGCTCTTTTGTCAGAGGCATTTACGTGTGCGGGCTGCTTCGAACAGTGACTGAACACTTTCATATTCCAGTCATTGCCCCATCTTTCGACCCCACACTAGCATGAGGGGCGTACAACTGTATTCACGACTTCCCCTTTGCCCTTTTCATTATTTACGGAGAAGACAATAATCAGTCGATCGTGTGCCAAATTACTTTGCACATAAATTACTCTATGCTCATGGCATCCCAAAAACAGATCGCAATTTGGGGAAGAATCTGCGAAGGAGCATCTACGCCACACCACTCACACACTGCGCAACGCCAGAACGCAAAACGACCGAAACAATGGACACTTTGTCCACTACCATCTTCCGCATTGGGAAGATTCGCCAGAACGGCCAATGGGTTGTTCAACTTGTAAACAAAGCGCGAACAACAGCCGGTTCGTTGTACCACGTTCTGGGTAGTCCCCAAAAAGAGGGTGCTTCGACGACCTACCACGCCACAGGCGACGGAATTTTCAGTTCAGCTCATTCCGATTTGCATGTGATCAGCTGGCGCGCAGTTGCTGTCACCCGTATCAAATCGGCTTCAGTAGGTACAGCACAGTGTGTCTGTGTGATCCTCGCTATTTATAGAAATCGTGATCTCCTATAAATAATGCGTGACAAATCGTCAATTGGTTTCAGCACAACGTACAATACGATCTACAGTCGATTTGACTTTCTACGAAATACCTAGCGAAGGCAACTCACCTCATTGATGACGGCATTCTGCAGCACAGGATCCTCAATCTCGTTCAACAGCGCCAGGATACCAATTGAATAACCATCGCGAGCCGCAAAGTAGATGCTATCCCGCAAGTTGACACGCAATTCATCACAATCCAAAGGCATTAGTTCACAGTCCTCGGTAATCATCGCGCAGCACGGACACTTGTACACCGCAAAAAGGATACAAAATAATTTTGTAATAACACTGCCTCTGGCCACTCTATACGGTACGCGTGAAAAACTGAAAAGAAGTAGCAAAGAAGTTGTGGGTGGCCTTGCACACACGATGCGAGAGCACTTGGAAGTTTGGAAATGATTTTTCAACACTTTCGACGAACGCGAATTAAATTTCGCACGAACGACGTATTATAAAAGATCCGCACGGACTGAGATTGAGAGTAAACGGTGAACGACGAAGAAGCTACACGAGCCAAGCAAAGCAAGGAGGAAGATTTGTGCAAAAATATTTATTTTGGTCTATTTTCATCTCGTAATTTTGACAATTCTACGATCGAGTCAGCTGTTCATGACAGCCGAAACGATAAAAGTTGACGGAAAGAGGTCGACTGCGTCGATTTTCGAAAATTATTCGAACTTTCCTCAATTTCCGGAATTAACGGAAAATATTTAAAAAATGAAATTATCGAGACTGTGGTCGTGATCGTTCGGTGGCCACTCTGTGATATTAGAGACTCATAGAGAAACAAGTTTCCAAACTCGGCATGGCCCGTCGCAAGTTTATTATTCAGTAGATGACAAGAAATATTCTTATCGTAGAATAGTAAGCTGATGTAAGGTGACCAGACTCCCGAAGAGCCAATGCTGTACACGTACTTGCGGAGTTCTGTTTTAAGGTAAATCCTCAGCCATACTACATACTACATTTTACAGTATTTTCAATTCCATAAATGTTAATGCTTTGCCTAGGATTTTGACAATTAGGCGTACATGAGATTTGAATTTCTTCAAGCGTTGTTTTTCCGAAAGTGCGACTTCCACAAGAACAGATCAGTTGGAATTTATATACAAAATTATGGTATTATAGCGAAAATCAGTATTGTGAGATATCTAGTGGGTTCTAATTGCATTACGGCACATGCTGGACTAACTCTTGCTTGAACAATACTGCATCATGCTACCCGGTATGCGCTTAAGTAGGATTTTTCTCGAATAAAATCACCACCTATGATTCGCTGGACCATCTTTCGGTACTGTCGTATGCAAAATAATTTACACATACAAATAGACACTAGAACATTTCCCACACAATATGCAGACAAAATACGAGATCTGCAATTGTTTGCGTACATTGTATCTTATTCTTAAGCGCGCGACATTTCCCACACAATGTGCAGACGAAATACGAGATCTGCAATTGTGTATATGGGAATTCCATCAAGTGAAGTAAAGTTCGCTTTATGAAATTCCCATGCTTAGGTAAGCTAATTTTAAGTAGTCAATTATGTATAAATAGGATAATGAAAGATGGAATAAAGAAACAGTCGGCTGGACGCATTCAAGAGTCTATCATTTAGGAGTTCTAGCTATTTAGCTGCTCCTTCGCGTCTACTCAGGAGTTCTAGCTATTTAGCTGCTCCATCGCGTCTACTCAGGAGTTCTAGCTATTCAGCTGCTCCTCCAAGTCCACTCAGGAGTTCTAGCTATTTAGCTGCTCCTTCCCGTCTACTCAGGAGTTCTAGCTATTCATCTGCTCCTCCAAGTCCACTCAGGAGCTCTAGCTATTTAGCTGCTCCATCGCGTCTACTCAGGAGTTCTAGCTATTCAGCTGCTCCTCCAAGTCCACTCAGGAGTTCTAGCTATTTAGCTGCTCCATCGCGTCTACTCAGGAGTTCTAGCTATTCAGCTGCTCCTCCAAGTCCACTCAGGAGCTCTAGCTATTTAGCTGCTCCATCGCGTCTACTCAGGAGTTCTAGCTATTCAGCTGCTACTCCAAGTCCACTCAGGAGTTCTAGCTATTTAGCTGCTCCTTCGCGTCTACTCAGGAGTTCTAGCTATTCAGCTGCTCCTCCAAGTCCACTCAGGAGTTCTAGCTATTTAGCTGCTCCTTCCCGTCTACTCAGGAGTTCTAGCTATTCATCTGCTCCTCCAAGTCCACTCAGGAGTTCTAGCTATTTAGCTGCTCCATCGCGTCTACTCAGGAGTTCTAGCTATTCAGCTGCTCCTCCAAGTCCACTCAGGAGTTCTAGCCATTTAGCTGCTCCATCGCGTCTACTCAGGAGTTCTAGCTATTCAGCTGCTCCTCCAAGCCCACTCAGGAGTTCTAGCTATTTAGCTGCTCCATCGCGTCTACTCAGGAGTTCTAGCTATTCAGCTGCTCCTCCTTCGCGTCCGCTCAGGAGTGCAAGCTATTCAGCTGCTCCTCGTCTCTGATAGGAGTCCGAGCTAACCAGCTGCTCCCCGCGACCATAAATAACCACCACAGTACTACTTCACAGGGGCGGCCTCAATGTCTTTACGTCCTGCTTCCTCGCTCTGCAGAACATTATTGTGAGCTGCAGACAAAACACTCACTGAGGCCTACCGTATCCATCTCAAATGCGGGGACGATTCATGACATTTGCGCCCGGTCACAGATAAGAAAAACTACCAGATGTCTTATCGGTATTTTGGAGCTTAAAATTCTTCAGCAGTGCCATCTAAGTTGGAACAATTCAATTAAAGTCCAAAAGCTCGTTTAAAGCAATGGTTCGTGTCTACAAACCATACTATCCACATCAAAAGCAGCCAACAGATGGACGACATAGAGCCTTTACGAGCTAACCTCTTTCTGAAATTTGTGTTTTGTCGCATGTACCTACCTATATGTATTCAAATGCGCTGCACTTGGATGCGCGAGTAGAACACACCAGTCCGCATCCAGCCACACATGTAGATCGAATGTCGAATGTGACGAACCATCTCAAGACCATAAGTAGAAGGTCGAAGCGTATCTTTGAAAAATGTTCGAGCAGTGTTTTAGAAGAGAACGATATGTGTGTAGTGTGCATGTATGCATAGCAGTTAGAGATTTAGGAAATGATGCATGCACCGAACCACGGTAGGCGCAACAGGGCGGCGGCGGAGTCCGAGCAAATGATTACCCAAAAGGATCGAGAACAATTTTCTGTTAGAGATATCTATTACAGAGAACTATTTTTTTAATTGTTGTATCTTTTGATTTAATTAATTGTACATACTTATTTAAAATGGAAATTGGAGGAATGTTGTTGTTTGCATATAATAAATTCGGGAATAATGAAATCAGTCATAGATTTATAGAATCAAAATTTATAGATTCGAAATCCGTTTTTTAATTTTATTTATTTTTAATTTTGCTAATACCCATACTCTAAAATTTTTATACCGTTCGATTTCTAAGTGAAAGGGTATATTACGATACTTTGTCATGGAGTTTGTAACGCAGTCTCAGACTATATAAAAGGGTATATAAATTGATCAGTATGACGAAGGAAGTCGATTGGACGATTGTGCGTCTGTCTGTCTGTTGCAATGCGTGCTTATTTCTATTGCAGACTGTTGTTGTTGTATTTTTGGATCACCAAAATCGGACAATAGGGTCATGGGCACGCAATACAAAACCCAACTCCAAAAAGCATTTTTTATAAGAAAACCTTTTTCATTTATACACGATTTTCAACCTAAGTTTACACGCATATGTATGTATTTCTAAATAAACATCGAAACAAATAAAAATGGATGGAATAGGACCATGACATCCAAGCCTATCCCCTCGAAATTATGTTCTTCTAAGTCATTTTGTTATTTGTTCACAAATTCTAATCAAACCTTACATCGAAACTACAAAAACAAACAGAATCCTACTGTGGAGTCAAGGTAATCAAGGGCCATACAGACCCAATCTCCCCAATCTGAGATTTTTTGTTACCTGTGTACCTATCCTAACAAAGCTTCACACAAATATTGTCCTACCGACGTCACCGATACTATAGAAAAGATGGAAGATGGAGCTGTCATTGAAACCACACCCACAAAGCAAGTTACAATAATTGCTTAAGAACGGACGGAATCCGAATTTAATCCATTAGAAGACAGTTTATCTTTTTGGCGTATGAATGTACTCGTCGAGTCCTTTGATTTGAGTACCCATATGTTCATCGCCGATCAAAACTAAAAAGTCGACTTTTTTCAACTCTTCGTGTTTCGTACTAGCATTTCTAGCACTAGCATTTCTAGCATCATTTGGGATTATTATCTCTAGCATTATCACTACTATCATTTCTAGCATTCGCATTACTAGCACTTTGTATTAGATTCAATAGATTTTCATGTAAAACAAGTACATACCGCTATACATTTTTTGCTAGCATGTAATAGAGAAATTTTAAGTCACTTGGATTACGACCAGCAAGCGGTAAGGGTCATTAGAATAATTTAACTAATATTGTAATTCTTCATAGATTTGAATATTCTACTGGAATTTGGAATTGGATATGGATTTGCATTAAGTATACGAATGGAAAACTACAAAACGCCTTTTTTTCAATTTACGGGTTCAAGGATATTTCGTGATCCGCTACACTTCGGGACATCCTGTTATCTTTTCTTTATCAACTTCTAAAGCAGGAGCTCCCAACCTGTGCGTCGCGACTCCCTGGGGCGTCGCGAGGAAATCTTAGGAGCGTCGTGGGACGCCCACCACACCGGTCGCCTTCACACACCAAATTGCTGAGTATCGTACCCAAAGACAAATTATATTTACTAAAATCCCTTCGCGATAAAAAGATAAGACACTGCTTATTAAGGTCCATCTAGACGTGTCGCCAAATGGCGACACGCGCAGCCAAATGGATGTTGTCATTCCATCCAAACGTGTCGCCATTTGGCTATGCGTCCAGTTTTGATATTCAATATGGCAACTCAACCAACCGCTTTGACAACCGCTTGTCAAATTCATAGTGACAATTTTGCAACTTTTCTTCGTTCTTTTGTGTGAAATTGAATAATTCTTGAATGGCCGTGTAATAATTCAAACGCGCAGAGTCCGATTTTGATAATTAAATTTAAAAAAATCACCAAAATGAAATTTTGGTTATGTCATTTTTTGGCTGCTCGTGTGGATGCTAAGTAGCAGCCAAATGGCTGCACGCGATGCCAGTTTTTGGACGCGTCGCCATTTGGCGACACGTCTAGAGGGACCTTTAGGTTGTACCGCCACAACAGCATTTATGACGAGTTTGTAGTGAAAACTTTGTCGTTGATTTGGTGTGAAAAAGGTAGAAACAGGAACGAGACCCCCATATTCTCAGAATTTGAAACCACACTTGTATTCACCGGTACAAAGTAAAGACAGAGACACACTCATTCTGTTAAATATTTCAACACCTGCTGCTAAAAACATATCACCAGAATTAAGCCTAGTGATAGACATTACTATTACAGTTGTAAACTTCATTTAATCAAGACCCGTGAAGGTAAGGTTCTTTCGTCAGCTTTGTCAGGACTTGGGAGCTGAGCACACATGCTTACTGTATTATTGGGTGCCAAGAGCAAATGTTCTATCACGGGTACGGGTATACGCATTAAAAAAAGAATTTATGAGTTTTTACTGACGGAATCCCATAATGATGCTGAAAAGTTTCAAGACACTGACTTCTTAATAAAACTCGCATATCTGTGTGATATATTTGAGAAATTAAATGCTCCTAATAAGTCATTGCAAGGAAACGAAACACATATTCTTCAACTTTCAGATAAAGTTTCAACATTTTTCAAAAGAAGCTGCTTTTTTGGAAAGGAAAACTGGAGGAGGGACAGGTAAATTGTTTCCCAGTTTTACAAGGCTCGCTGCAGGAAACATCTTTTAGTAATTTAAGTCCAAACTTAAAGTTTACATTTATGCGACATTTGGTGACTTTATAAAGGCATTTTGAACAGTATTTTCCTGATAAGTTTGAAGAATACAATTGGGTTAGAGATCCATTTCAATCGACTCCACCTCCATCTTCACTTCCTACTGCCGAAGAAGAGTAACTACTGTTAGAGCTATCATGGTGATACCAGCTTAAAGTTACGGTTCGACAAACACAAGCTTTTTGAATTTTGGGCCAACGTATCGTAAGAATACCCTGGGCTCAGCTCGACTGCTTTGAATATTCTTTTGCCATGCGCAACATCATATTTGTGTGAAACTGGTTTTTCTGCCAATGCAGCCATTAAATCAAAGTACACGTCAAAACTTAATTTAGAAAAAGAGGTAAGAGTAGCAATTTCGAAACTTCAGCCCAGGTTTGAAAAGATGTGCTCACAGGAGCAGGCTCAACTATCGCACTGATTAAATTTCACTCATCGGCATTTTTGAAATTATATTTTTACAGTTATAAAAAAAAACTAAAGTAATAATTTACGAAAAAATTTGAATGAACAGTTTTGATTTTAATATTTTTATTATAAGCGAAGCTTTGAATTAAATGAAAATTGTGTTATTTTTATTTGAATTACACGAAAAATTTAATTTTTTATTTTTATTGAATTAACGCAAGATTTGAATTAAATGAAAAATATTTGTTTTATCGTTTCTTTTTTCTATGAAGTCAAAGTACACTGAGAAGGCTTATGCTTGGAATGACACATTGAGCAGTAAGCACCGTATTACTGGCACATTTGATGCAGTAGAGTGCTTATGGCCTTCTTGAAATAAATCTTTGGCTGCAAATTTATATTTTTCTATGTCAATTTTCTTTCAAACTGAATATTTATGCATGCTCACTTCATCCCTAACTCTTCTGTTTATTTTCTATAATGAATTGATTTCATTATGACAAATTTGTTGTGTTTGAAATGTCTGTAATTTTCACCAAACAACGCACTCCCTCCTTCCTCAGATAGTAAAGCCAACTATAACCACACAGAAAACAAAATGTCTTACTAGAGGTGCGTCGCGAAAAATGTTAAGCTGTAAAGGGAGTCGCAGCATAAAAAAGGTTGGGAACCTCTGTTTTAAAGTATTCATGTCAAAGACTGTTATCATTCAACACATTCCTACCAAATTTCATAACGATCGGTTGAGCCGTTCGAGAAGCTATTTAGTGAACAGACGGACAGACAAAATCGATTTCATAAGTGTTTTTTCCAAAAATTCTAAGAAACCCTAAAAATTCTTGGATTTATATCCAATACAATTTAGATTGGAATTTTTTCACGCATATTGCTTACTTGGAGGGGGATGCTGTCGTAAACATGCGCTCGCAATTGAATGTCTTCGACCCTCCACGCGCATCCGTTCGACCACGACAAAAAAAGCAAAAAAAAAACGGATAGTGTATATCTAGGTTCTAGACTATAAGACTAACGGCACTACATTCTCTCAGAGGTCGGTTTACTTATCGCTTTGTTTTGCAGGTAGTGCAGGAATAAATTTTCTTGAATTCGGTGATTTGTCCTACTTCCCAAATAAAAGGGACCGATCGGAAAGCTTTGCGTAAGATCCATCCTGGTCCGTTAGATGTGACCACTACAATTCACTATGTAGCTGCAAGATACGAAAAGGAAGAATAAAAACTCAAGTAAATCCCGCGATCTCTAGAACTCACTGTTAGCGTAGTTCGAGGACTTTGTTGGATGTTTTGTGTTGCTCTTATTGTGATCCATCTATCCATTCGATTCCGGCAAATACATGTAAATTAAAATTTCAACATATTATATGTATAGAAATTGTAGGACCAATAAGGCATATTCTGTCTAAATTCTCATGTTTGTGTAATCGGTTAAGGCCTGAATAGACCTCGGGCGGAATGAAAATGAAATTTTTGTCCGCTGCGATTTTCTCAATGAAAATGCATACTTACTGTCGTGGAACATGTCGGAAATGATGGGGAATTCCATAAGCTACAATCCGAGAATGGTTTCACAATTTGTCTCTGCCATTTTATGTGTTATTTTTCGATTCCCCGGTCATTAGATAATTTCCGCGATGAACTCGTCGTGGACAGTGAATCGGTTTGACGTTTGCAAAACTCACCATGCCCGACGGAGAATATGCTACAGAGTCGACTCATTTTCACGTTGAAAATGCATTCGGACAATGGGGAAATTATTTTTTTTAGTTATTTTTAAGATTATTTAGGACGTAAAACGCCTTTGCAGCAATTTTCGAAGCTAAAATTTTAAATTCACCACGGTTTTTATGCCGGTTCATTACCGTTTCATTTTCATTCCGCTCGAACTCTATCCGGGGCTTTACAGAGAGATATTTTGCGACCTCGATAACTCAAGGTGACCCCAGGGTATAGCCATCGCTACTTTCAACGAAGAATAACGAATAATTGTCAATCAATCATATGCCAGATTGTACGAAAATTGTATGGGAATATCTTCCAATACAACAGAGCGATTATTTCTTAGTCTCATAAGATCTCAAAAACATATCAACAAACCGCACGCGCACGATATCAGCGGCTACCTGGGTCATCTTGCGTGTTTTTTCTATATGCAGTTTTTTTTTGCGCAGATACCGCGTACCGCCACTTCATTGCATTTGCATAAGCCACGTGGCATAGGCAATGCACGCACGACATCCTGATCCGGAGCGGCCTCAGCGGCAGCCTGCGTCATCTTTCATGTTTTTTCTATATGAAGTTTTCGCAGGCACATCTACCGCATGGATAGGTTTGCGTAAGCCACGCGGTATTACATGTCTGCTGAGAAAGATGCACTAATGACTTCAAAACATCCCGATGGGAAAATAAGCGCTCTATAAGGCCTCTGCATGTCCGCAGAGGTAAGCGCTTCTCAAGAAGCGGTAAACATGTTTTTTTTTTACGGAACTGCTTTCCAAGAAGCGCAATCGCGAATGGCACGTCTCTATAAGCGTCATTGCAAATTAAAAGAAAGCGAAGCAAAGCTGATACAGTGGGAGCGCTTCCCCAGAAGCACAATTATGAATAAAGAGAAAGCGCTGAAAAACTGTTTCTGGGCGAAGTGCTTCCAATTTTTCCGATTGGGATGAACGTAGATTTGAATTTCAAACTGAATCCCCGCCATACATTTACCATTAAAAGATGATATAGCACCGGAAGATGTCAGGGTAGTAAGTGGATTGAGTATTTGGATTACAAATAAAGTGGAAAGGGTCTTTGCTGAAGAGCTTTGAAAGAGACTTTGGTTTGAATCACGAAATATCCAATATTGGATATTTTGCGGTATGCGTCCGGGGTTAATATTTTGTATGGCGTGAGAGATATGGTAGTTATTAGTATGTGGCCCGGTATTGCAGACAAACCTTCAATTCTAAGGGTGAACTTCCACTACCTTCCAGCATCGAACATTCAAAGATTAGCGCCTATTCTGCGTACGTGGTAAGCTCCCGGGTATACCAACCTTAAGGTGGAGATAATGAAAACTCTGCATCTGATCTCTAGTGCCACATTGTTCGGCGTACAATATTTGATTCCCTATGCCAAATCTATTCTTCAGGAATTTCAGGTAAACAAACGGAATTGAAACAATGCAAAATTTTGAATCGACAACCCATTTTCCGATCTCGTCAGCAGACCTCAAACCGCTAAAGGAAATTTGTATTCGGTAGAAAAGCAATAAAAGCGTAGAAACAAGATGGTGCAGACTATTCCTTAAATTCCTTATTTAGAGCTCCTCAATTTAATGCCGACATCTAGCTTCTCATGATGCCCGCAAAGTATTTACTTACTCTTCGCTTCGTTTATTGCAATAGATAAACTACCTCAGTGGGCCGCGAATTCTTAAGCTGGTGGTGGCTTTCCAGGCACAGTTTCAATAAGGCTATGGAGTGGAGTCTGAGAACCAGACTTCCAGAGTGGGAAAGGTGGCTTACTCTGGTTGCTCTAACCAGGTTACATTAGGGATGCTATGCCGGTTCTCTCGGCTCTTAATGCCATTTTAACGGATTCGAAGGGCATATTGTCGGGAAAAATATCTAAAAACCCTTGCAGAGTTTTTTTTTCTTTATTATGCTTTTACCTATACAGATTGATAGGGAAATCGGTTCGAGTACAGTACCTGATTTTCCATATCGTTTTGTGATAAGAAAAATAAATTAAAATCGTGCCTTTCGACGGCTGTAACTTTTGAACCAATATTACTCCATCCGATTCCCCTATCAACCTGAACGCTCACCAAACATGAACAATGCTCTGCAATTCTGCAAAATGTCAAAATTCCGCTTAAGAATTTCCAAGTTATAGACAATTTTCCGTTAGAAAACTTAAAATTGCTATTTGGGCAGCCGTAACTTCCGAAAGCGGATAGGTAGGATCGTGTAATTTGTAGCAAATGTGAGCGCCAAGTGTGCCGAATATCAGAAAGATCGAAAGGGTTCCCGAGTTATCGAAAATAAACGATTGCCGAACATAAAAGTGGGATTATATCGCAAAATATCGATCGATTCAAACTTTACACCCTAAAAGCAGACAAGACTGATCACCGGCACCGAGGAGTTTATTATGTGTAGTGAATTAAGTTTCATTGGCAGGCCTGGCGAATGCTGTACATTTCCCAATGCTGTACGACAGATCAAAATGCTGTATTGTACAGCGAAATGCTGTACGTCTGGTCAGCTTAAGCTAATGCAAATACCTCTGGCTGACAAGCATATCACACACCGAATTCAGTTGTCCTTGAAACGTTGGCGACTACACGCGGTAGTCATCAACGCACTCATCACTCCACTAGGAATTATGGCAAATCAGCGGGATACAGATTACAATATTAAAACTAGACAAAAGTAAAACCACACTCGATTTAATCTAATTAATAAACCTTAACATTTAAATTTATTAAAAACAACACATTTTTTTACAACTTTATACGAAACTGTAAAATACATCTAAATCACTGAAGAAAGATGAGTCGTACATATATCATATAAAAAATAATAGTTCCCAGCACTTTGAATCTTCTCCTCCATTCCCTCTCATCCTATTCCTCATCTTTTATACAGTTCTCGACAAGTTCCCGTAAATTCGGATTCTCCATGGCAGCGGCAATTCTTTCCTTATCGTTAATTTGTTTATTAACTGAAATGAGTCAAAATGTGAATACATTTCAATGGTTGTATTTGTAATTCAAATTGTCCTACTTTCATCTTCAGTCGAATGAGCACCTTTCTTAATGTAAATGTCCAATTTCAAATCGTGCGGTAAACTTCGTTCGATTTTCACTCGTATACAAAGTCCAATGAGTGTGGCTAGGGAGCAATGCGGCACGGTTGGATTGAATTCAATTCGAACCTGAATGGCGATGGTGAATTTCAATTAATCTGAATGATATCGAAGTGGGGCTTAGTTTTATATTTACCACATAAACATTTGATTTTGTTGGATTTTGGACGAAAATGCCCTCTTCGTAGACTACGTTTAGGTCTTCGAGTGTGTGAGGCTTTTCGGGATCACGAATCGTTCGGAGAGCATCTGAAAAGATAATTCAAATTCAAATTCAATTTTATTCAACCAATCATAACATATTTGTGATACAAAATTTATAATTAAGTGATCGAGATTATTTTCTTGCATCTATTAAATATAAAATTTAAATTTAAAAGGAAAAATGTGCACAGAAATGTAAAGAAAATTGGTAAGAGGAAAAGTGGGTTCGAAAAAACCTCTTATTCGAATTTATAATTATATATAAAAACTTAACCTAAACTATACTAGACTTAAGAACTAACTATGTGCTAACTAAATTATGCGATTAACGACTGATTTTTAGAAAAAAGCTTAATGGATTGCATGCAAAGATAATGAAAGGAGCAACGTGATAAACAGAGACTTGTTGTTGTTGTAGCGATTCAAGAGATTTTTTTTTTTTCTCTTGAATCGAAGGGGGTCTTGGCAGCTCTTGGCCGTTTTAACAACGGGTAGCTCCGGGACGATTTACATCGAAGAACCGGCTGCCGTAGGAGCATTTTATGGACAACACAAACATCCATGGGCCACAGTGGGATTCGAACCCACGCACCGGCAACTCAGAGATAGAGAGATTGACATCTCTGCCACTGAGCCACCGAATGCCCCAACAGAGACTTGATTACATGTGACGTACTACATAGAGAGGTCGCTGATAAGAGGGTTGGTGGAGCAAACGCAGGATAGTTTAAAGTTAATAGCAATATGTGCAATTTTAGCATGTATTAAGGGAACCTTAGCAATATTGTGAAGCAAAGATGTGGAAAAATACCTAGGCTTATTATTAATCATTTTAAGAAATTTATTTTGCTTAACTTGAAGTTTGTCGATGTGGGATGGCGCGCAAGATCCCCAAGCAGCAGCGGCGTAAGTTAGTGTAGGCTGGAGGATAGCTTTGAATAAAAGCATTTTGTTGTCAACAGACAAGGGGGAATTCCTGTTTATTAGCGGATACAACACTTTTATTAATTTCTCACCTTTTTTTAACAGGTTGTCCGTGTTCGCCTTGAAACTCATGGTTTTATCCAGGAGCACACCAAGGTATTTTATATGCTCGTTATTCCATCTTACAGTAGAGGTTCCTAATAAGAGAGGTCCTGAGGGGACTAAGCTGGGTTTACGTTTTCTAGTGAAGAAGAACGCTTCAGTTTTAATAGGGTTTATTTTAATTTTCCACTTTGTGAAATAATTTTCGAGGTTGTTAAAACCGCTTATTAAAGCGTTAGAGATGAGGTCTGGTGACGGTGAGCTGCATAACAGTGCCGTGTCATCAGCGAAGAGACAAACTTTACAGTGGGCGGGAATAGGTATATCACTAGTGTAAATATTATATAATAATGGACTCAGAACTGATCCTTGGGGAACACCTGCTGGAAGAGCAAATGGAGCAGAATTTGTTCCATTAATATTTACACTGAATAAGCGATTCGTAAGGAAGTTCAAGGTAAGTTTCACTAAATATGTTGGAAATCCATAATTATGCATTTTGTGAATAAGACCTTCATGCCATACGCTGTCGAAGGCTTTTTCAATATCTAAAGTTAGCATACCTGTGGAGTTCTTTGCATCTAAAGTAGATTGAACAATTTTCTTAATTCGCGCAAGTTGATGTACAGTGCTGTGCTGTTTTCTAAATCCAAATTGTTCATTTGGAAGAATATTTTTAACTCGCACTTGCTCTTCGATTTTATCTTTTAAAATGCGTTCAAAAACTTTTCCTACATTACTCACTAAACTTATAGGACGATAACTGCTTACTAAAGACTTCTGCTTGTTTGGCTTTGGGATACAGATGACAGAGGCAGTTTTCCATGCTTTTGGAAAATAAGCCAACTTAATGCAAGAATTTAATATTTTGCATAAGTAGATGAGTGTTTTCTTGTGCATATTTTTCAATAATTCCATAGAAATCGAGTCTGGACCGGGTGCTTTGTTGCTTTTTGATTGTTCAATCGCATTCTTGATAGAGGCAACAGTTAGAAAAGGTACATCAAAATTAGATAAATTATTAATATACTCGATGGATGTATTGACCATAAGGTTAGTTTCGTCATTCCCCAATGCACGAGTAGCAAGGTGTTGCTTTAGAAAGTAATTCCCAAAGGCTTGTGCTTTTCAGCACTTGTCATCAGAAATGAATCTGAGTCGCGAATGGGGGGAATTGTGTTTCCACGTTTTTTGAGTCCCTTTGAAATATTCCAGAAGTTTTTGCTTCCCTTTTTAAGCGATTTTATCCGGTTATTCCAATGGAGGTTTCTAAGTTTAACCATTATTTCTTCATCAATTTGACATTTCAACCGCTTCAATTCATACTTGTAAATTAACCACCTGGAACGTTGCCACCGTCTCCGCACTAAATTTCGTTCCGTAATTAGGCGTTTAATGTTTGGCGTAAGTACTATTTCACCAATTGATCTATTATGTTGTATTTGAGGAATAGATGCTTCAGCTGCTTTCCAGAGAATATCGCTAAATTTCACAATGTGCTGGTCAATGTCATCTACCGTTAAGATGTTCGAGTTCGTACTATCAAGGCATGTAAGACTGCCTGTTTTTAGCATGAAACGAGTCCAATTCGCCTTGCGAAATAGAAAAGTACGTGGAGTATCTTTCAAAATTGCATGATCATAAAGGTCAAATAGCACTGGAAGATGGTCCGAAGCGAGATCTGTGGTAGTAACAGGAGGCGAAACAAATTGAGGGCAGTTTGTTAGCGTGAAATCTAACGTTGACGGATGGCCTCTAATTGACCTAGGAACGAAAGTCGGAGAAGGAGGAAATAAGATGTCATAGTTACTAATTATGAGATTATAATAATTTGTATTATTTTTCGATCAAACGAACTTAAAAAAAAGTGTGCCTCTGCCTTATTAATTTATTATTGCAGTGGGTAGATAGAAAAAGTCTGCGATCTTTGAAAAAAAATCATAAATGTGGCAGATACTAAACCAGGAATGTCAAATTCTTGGCCCGGAGCCAGGTTTAAGAAACACAGTCTATATCAGCAGAAAAACGCTCTGCAAAATGTTCGAACATGATCATCTGTTGCTAGATTTATCGGGCCAATCTGTAGTCCATGTAGCCTGGGTTTGGTGCGTAGGCAATGTGTTCGAATCCCCTCGTTGAAGCGAATGAAAAGTTATCTTTCAATTGGTTCTCTTGGCACTCCCTGTGGAGCGATTTGGATGAAACTCAGATGGAAGTTAAGTGGTGCGATCCTTATTATTTTGGTGTCGGCACTTGTTATGAGAAAGATGTCCTTGGACAAAAAAGGTCCCTTTTTCTTTGGGAATGCATTATAGTCGAATGCATATCAAAATACAGTATTCGGTGAGTTGTGCCCTTTAAAATCACCACAAACTCATTTTGGGTTTTCAAAGGATATTGTGTACATATGTACCATCAAAACAGTCACTTCTCTAAGGAAACTGAGAATGAACATTATGGCTGTCGTTCGAAAGTCGATATTTGGGGTACTGTATGTAATCGGTTTGAAAGAATTTTTGGGCTTCTGGAGTGACAAGATAACGGCTGATGTAATGTGGATTATTTTGTAAACAATAATAGGTACGTTTTATTGTGTTTATCCCGTGCAGGTTTGGGTAGAACTTCATATAAAAAAATGACACTTACCCAGGTAAAGTTCACGCGTGCAAATACCCTACACGGGATAGAGATCAAATGTAGATGGCGGACGCATAGGGGAAATTTGAGGGAATTAGTTTTTTCAAACCAAATATGAGAGTTTTTCTCATTCAGAGGAAAGATTTTGCAAAGAAATAATCATCTTTTGTGATAAAATCCACCACATCTAAAAAATAAGCCGACAATGGTGAGTCAAAGTCTACCTGCATTTTGGATTTTCTATTCGTTTTTCGATGAGAAAAATCCATACGGAGCTTAGAAAAAAAAAACGTTTCGTACGTTTGACAATCTACCGCGGTTCTGAAAAAATAAGTTCAAACACAGACCGCCTGTATGGGAGCAGCCAACAGTAAAACAGAAATTTAATGCAACGGGCAAGGTTTTGTGCGCTCGTGGTATTTTGAAAAATTTCTGTTTCGAAACGATTTCGGATAAAGAACTCCGTCGGCGTACACAGGTCAAATGCCAATTAGGCCTACAAACTTTAAAACTATTCGTAACAAATAGAATTTCCATTTTATGCATTTCTACCAAATTTAATGTCCATGGGTTGAGCCAATAACGAGATATTAAGTAAGCAGGTGGAAAATCCTAACCTGGCTCCAGCTCCAAAAGTAGCACACGCTGAAGCTACAAAGAGCGAGTTGTAGATCACACGGATTGCGCGTCTACCTAACCCCCAGAGTCGACGCACAACAGGCCTCAGTGTACCAACTACGCAGAGCATGCTTCCCCTCACCACACGTAGTGGGGTTGAAAACTCAACCGTTCGCCGTAAGTCACTCCCAAATATCTGACTTGCGTCACATATTTCACCCAAATGAACAATCGGGGGCCGGCTCGCCGAGAACGAGCTTTTCAGCATAATTGTCACTGATTTTCGGGTTGAGACTTCAACCGTCATCCGGGAGTTGGAAACCCGTTTCCTCGAGCTCACGCCGCGGTTGCGCCTCCACCAGGAGGAATGTCCTTGGAACAAGTATCATGTACGGGTTTACCGTCAGGGGAGCGCCTAGGTTTTAAGCCCTTATCTCCCGGTCCCTCAAGGGTTTTGGACCTTCGGCATTTTTTTGATAAGGTCTTATTGTCGAATGGGGATTTCTTCATCCTGTGAATGCACTGACCTTCAAAAGCCCAACCCCGGGACTACAACACTAGCTGGTTGACTCGGGTATTAACCTCAAGCCACCTCGAGGCCAACACCTTGATGGGCAAGGACCATGGTCCCCTGGGCAGACCCATCTCCGAGGTACACTATTCGCTAAAGACTTCTCTATAGCAGGTGTGATAATCTTTCGGACCCCTATTGGTTAAGCCTCACGTAGACATTCTGACGTGCATATCCCAGGTTCGTTGGACCTGTGACTACTCGCCTGCTTAAAGCAAATTCGTAGCGTTGCTTTTCACATCCAGGATGGCCCCTTCAGTTTACTAGTCAGCAATGCGATTCAGGCCGTGAGGTCATCAATCCACAAACTAGTTAGATGTAGGCGCGTAGGCATTTTCCACCAAATCCATTCTCCCCAAACTAGCCCCTTCGAGGCTCGGGTTATGCGAAGCCCGCAGCTTCGATGCTCACACGATTTGCTGATGGTGAACCTCCCAAGCAAGGATCACCGCAATCGTGCTCGGCCTGTTTATGACTAACATTCCGTTAACTATGGGAGAAGTCGTGCCGATTCATACCTGTAATTGACTCGGAGCACGGGAGCGTCATCATCCGAATGGTCTTTGTACAGATCCACGCCATGGTGTATCAACCATACAAGGGGCCTCCTTGCGCTGCTCGGCTACGTGGTGCCGCAACTAACCAAAAATCTGTGTCCCACTACACAACCAGGAACCCAGACCATTCTGTTTAAAGTCATGGGCACGTTTTTATTAGCCAGCAATTTCTATGGCAAAAACGCGTCCAACTTCAAGGAAATCAGTTGACAGATGTCATTTTTTATTTATAAAAGTATAATTTTCACATACTGTAACGATTTCTTGTGCATTATTTCAGGATCGAAAACAAATAAATTGGTAGAAGCATTGGCTTCATCTCTTAGGGCATTTTCGGCTGTTCACCGTCGGCTGTTCACCGTCCATTACAAACTCATGCGGAATTTGGAGTACTCTATAGTGCGTCAACTTTATTAGATTATGAAGAAAAATTACTCTCTCTCTGGTTCCTTTTAACCCCTAGTGGGGCATAGGGTATTGACTACGCCTCTTTTCCACCTCTGCCTATTAGCAGCCATCGCCTTTAGCTGGTCCCACGATTTGCCTATAGATTTTCCTACTGCCTCAACAGATCTTCTCCATGTACTTTTGGGTCGTCCCACACGACGGCTAGCATTGGTTCCCTGAGGATTCCAATCTAGAGCCTGTTTAGCGATGTTTTTTTGGCTCTTTTCAAAGTGTGTGACCTATCCACTGCCACTTTCGCCTCTTGATGTCGATGCATATCCTATTTTGGCGAGTAATTTTGAGGAGGTCGTCGTTAGATATAACCTCAGGCCAGCGAATTTGTAGGATGCGTCGTAGGCACTGATTCACGAAAGTTTGCAGTTTGGTGGTAATGTTACTGGTCACCTTCCACGTGAAACACCCATATAAAAGCACAGATTTTACATTGCTTTCGAAGATCCGGAGTTTGGTATTTCTGGAGATGTTGTGGTTTTGCCAGAGAGGAGTCAGGCTGAAAAATACTGCTCGGGCTTTATTTATACGCGACTCTACATCGGCATCAGCCCCACCATCCGCGGTCACTACGCTTCCAAGGTAAGTAAAGTCCTCGACTTTTTCTATCGGTTGTCCGCAGATAGAAATGGTGATTTGCCCTCCTGATGACAAGCTCATGAATTTAGTCTTAGCGGCATTAATTTTTAAGGCAGCACTTCGACTTTCACGATGCAAAGCATCCGCCAGATTATCTGGTGTGTTTGAGAGGAGGCAAATGTCGTCGGCATAGTCCAGGTGCTGAAGGTAATCGAATAACTTCCACCTGATACCCTTACTTTTATGGTCGCGTAGAGAATCGCAGATTACGTCGTTGATGGTAATAAGGAACAGCATTGGTGATAAAATACAGCCTTGTCTGACTCCATTATTCACCTCAAAAGGACTGGACAATTCACCCTTGTGCAAGACATGACATTGGGCTCCATTATAGGACTCCTTTATGATGGAAATAAGTTTCTCTGGTATGCCTCTCCTACGCAAGGCTGTCCAGATATAAGCCCGGTCAACGCTGTCAAACGCCTTCTCGAAGTCAATGAACATAAGATGTAACGGGGATCTCCATTCAGCGGATTGTTCAATTATAATTCGGAGGGTGTTGATATAATCCCTACATGAAAAACCCTCACGAAAACCAGCTTGTTCATTGTTCAGAGTGCGGTCGATCGTGGTCTTGATCCGGTCCAAGATTATTTTGGCTATCAGTTTAGAGACTGCAGGGAGGAGACAGATTCCACGCCAATTATTGCAATCCTTGAGATTTCCTTTCTTAGGGATTTTAACAATGACGCCCTTCTTCCATTCTTGAAGGAGAGTCTCGGTTGTCCAACACTCTTGGATCAGGGGTAGAAGAATATCCGATGTAGTGTTGGTATCCGCCTTCAAAAGTTCCATGGGGATACTGTCTGCCCCCGGGGCTTTACCCGCTTCCAATGATTTAAGGGCCTTAATTATTTCCAGCTTGGATCGTACACCGGTATTAATTCTGGCCATTTGCGGAAGACTTGCTGCTTCCGGTGGAGGTGGGCTTGAAGTTGTTGTTAAATACCTCCATGAAATGCTCTCGCCAACGGCGCAGTTGTTGTTCGTCTGTGACTTGTAGAGACTCGTCTTTGTCTTTTACAGAATGCTCATGGGTAAAAGATTTGCCAGCTTGTAAATGGTCCCACTGTCACTACAGTAAGCCGCATCTTCTGCCTCCACCGCTAACGCGTTGATGTTGTTGCGTTTATCACGTCTTACGCTTCTCTGCACTCTTTTCTGAAGAGAATTGTACTCGGTCCTTAGCTGTTGCTTGACTGTAGTGTCAGTAGCCGAGTTCAATTGCTCTTTAATACTCTTCCGTGCAGTTATCAGAGACCATGTATCGTCGCTGATAAATGGTCTCCTACCTCGCTGAAGTCTGCCCACAAATATTTCGCCACACGATATAAAAGCGTCCTTCACAATGTTCCATCTATCATCAATTGGTGAAGGAGTATCTGGCGTTTGCGCATTAGCTATCTCGTGAAATGCACTAGAAACTGCACGTTTTGTTGATGGGTCTTTAAGTTTTTGCACATTGAATCGTGGCGATACACACTCGTTTTGTGTGCGACGAATAGCAGTGGTCCGCAAGCGAATTTTTGCGATGACAAGTTGGTGATCGCTGCCTACATCAGCACCACGCTTAGTCCTGACGTCCATGAGACAATTCCTCCATGTTTTGGAGATGGCTATATGGTCAATCTGGTTTTCTGTTCGGCCATCTGGAGATATCCAGGTTGCTAAATGTCAAGGTTTGTGTTTGAACCGGGTGCCGCCAATGACAAGCTGACGAGAGTTACAGAACTCTACGAACAACTCACCATTGTCGTTCCTAACACCCAGACCGTGATTGCCCATAAGATGTTCCAATCCAACATTGTCAGACCCAACTTTAGCATTAAGATCTCCCATAATAATTTTTATATCACCTCTGGGAGCCTTGTCAAAGGTGTCGCCAAGCAGGTGGTAAAAGGCGTCCTTAGCATGCTGGTCGGCTGACTCAGTCGGGGCGTAGCACTGAATTATAGTAATGTTCTTTACTCTGGACTTGAATCTGGCAGTTATTATTCGGTCGGAGCTTCCTTGTTCAAAAGGATGCCGACTCCAGCCATTCTGGGTGAGGCTTCAAGTTCACTACCAGAGTAAAGCAGCACAGTTTGGGAACTAGGTGATAAGGTCGTTCCGGATCCGGTCCATCTTGTTTCGCTCAGTCCTAATATCGAAATTCTATATGCGGTCAATTCCCGTTCGACTTCCGTGAGTCTTGTACTACTGCGCTCGCCCCACATCGTTCGAACGTTCCAAAAACCAATCGTAGTCCGTTTATTGTAGCCAAAGGTCGTTGCCGGTAAAGGCTCGTTCAATGTTTCGAGTGTAGTTTAGTTTCAGGTATGCAAGTTACAAGCCTACACACCCTATCCCTCCAAGTCGCCTTCTACGACAAGCCGGGAACCCTGTGGCATAATTCTAACCCCAACACCACAGGGGTAAATTTATATTAAGCTTCGTTCATATTCACACAATTTAGCACAAACAACGTCGCGCGCAATTGTGGTGATTTGTACGAAGCCCAGGACAGTTTTATTCTCCCCTGCCCCATTAGTCGCCTTCTACGATACGCCGGAGGAAGCGGAGGCATTATTCTTACCCCATGCCACAGGGCACGAAGAAAAATTACTGAATGTCACTAATTCGATTCTATTATGGGCTGCTTGTCTCTTTGCAAAAAAATAGCTTCCCATTGGCTAAAGTCTGAGTACATTCCAAGTATGTACATTCAATGCTGTAAGGTCCTTGTCCTCTCATTATAAGGCCCACATTCGGATTCATGTGAAAAAAATCTACAAAACAAGCTTCTTGTTTAAAGCAAGAGATAATCATCAGAAGGAAGCATTCATACCGACACCAAAAACAAACCACTAGACTAGACACCTCAAGCCGCAATCAATCATTTGTCCGATAAGCCACCTAATCACTGTGTCACGCTGCGATTACCGCTCTAATCACTTTTTTTGGGGGCCGTGTCCATTCATAAACCAAAATGGATGTAACGTGTGTCTCGCACGCCATGTCTGACCGACCATAATGGATCCCCCACTTTTAGGGCTGAGTGCAACGAACCACACAGAACAGAAAAAAACTCTAGCTACTCACCGTAGATGGTCTCCTTCAAATCGTTGGTGTCCCGATAGCCCAGCTCCTTCAGCAGTGCATCGTCCGCGTCGTCTATGGCTTCCGTAGCCAGTTCTGCTTCCATCGATGTGCGAATGGGGCTCTGCTGTTGACCGGTGTCCGTTGCTGCTGCAGCTCCCGTCAACTTTCGTTGCAAGAATGACAACATTCTGGGCTGGTTGGATAGTGGCCGGCTGGTCTCTGCTGCACTTACATAAGCCAATCGTACAGTCTTGAGTGCGCGATGTAAAGCCGAAACGATATGACGTCGTGAATGGTGAGTTCGAGTTGTTGTTAGTGCAACCGCACAAGCCAAATGGCCATCAAATGCAAATAAGCCAACGAAAACGAGCACACAGTTCATCCACCTGCAAGACAGAGCGGACAGAGAATTCTTATTGGAGTTCTTGTTGACAGTTGAATCAGCTGATTGTTGTCATGTTTTGTGAAGATGAGGGGCAGATGACTGGAAAGACATTTTAGGGTTGGGTAAAGTTTTAAATATTCATAATCTAAGGAAATTTAAGAATATTTTCTCTATTTTTTGCCACTAAATGTTCAGGCACGCAATAATTTTCATTTTCACACACTCCGACAGGCAAATTTGATAATTTTTTTATCAAAATGATAGCATTCAGCAACAGCATTAATAAACATTCCAATAGGATTTCCGCACTGGAAAGTATCTTCTGATAAGTGTCTGAATTTCTTTCTTATCAGACTGTCCGCCGGCATACGTACGTTTCCAATTGGATGACGAGACGAGATAGGGCACTTCGTTTTGCCTAACGCCTACACCGCCTACACCAATTTCTAGCCCTCCAGTCTGTTATTTCGACGACCGTGCCGCGATAGATACCGTTGCGTAACAACGTAATAACCGCATCATCACTTTTCGCGGTGATTCCCGTCTTTTGTTTACACGACCGCGAACCATTCCGAACTTTATCAAAACAAGTGAAAATCGTGTTTGGGGCTCGCTTCGGTCGCTCTCTTTTCGGCCAATTTGTGGAGGGTGCAACAGTTGACGAATTTTCACGTGCAATTTGAGGAGTTCGAACATTCCAAAGGCGGATATCAAACAAACATTTGGGGGAAAATCTCCAAAAATCATCTCGAAGTGAAATTATTCACGAACCACAAGAGATCGCATCTTCGTTTCCCGAAATCCTGCCGAAGTCAACAAAATCCGCTGACGATCTAGAGTTGTCCTTTTCCCCCACGACACTTGCATTTTGCTTAAGGGGGTCCATCGACCAGCCGCCGGGTTTGTATTCGTGCAAAACTCCCATGACAACAACAAGTTTCCTGGCCTCCTACGAGTAGAGAGTGGAGATTGACCGCGAAATCCGAAATTCAGCCGCCCAGCTCAGCTAGCCGCGCGGCGCTAATCAGCACTTTCCCCCCAAGTTCACTTCATTTAAGCAGTCGCATTCGGAAGCTTGAGTCGCGCACAAATCCCGGCGAGTGTATTTCTCGTTTTATCTGTGCACACGCACGTGCAGTTGCAGCCGCAAACCCGGAGAAGAAAAAAAAGGAACAAATCCAGCGAACGCTTTTGAAAATTATTCGACAGAGGTAAGCCAAGCGATTTCGGGCCGAAACGTACGGTGTGGAGTGTATCGCGCGATCGTGGGGTGTGTTTTCCAAAGGGGGTCGTGAACAAATTTTTTTCTTAGTTCTGATAAAACCGAAAAAGTTTGGTTATGTGCCGTGGGTGGAGGTAGGCAAGCAAGCAAGTGGAGGAGGAAAAAAACAGCTTGTAGTACCGTATGATACTGTTTTTCTTTCGAGCTATCGGATCAGGTTTTTTTTACTGTTAGCATAGGCACCGGTTCTTATCACTTATCAACTGGCGTGTGCGGTTACTGATTTTCGGTTTTGTGTGCGTTTCTTTTTAGCATTTTGTGAAGCCACGGACCATCAGTCATCATCATGGACTCGGAAGCAACAAGTGAGACTCAAAACGGGACAGAAGCACCAGCGGTGGTGGCAGCAGCACCCACCTTGCCGAAAGGACATTACACGATGGTGGGAATTGATGTCGATACGACCGGACGGAGGCTTATCGATGAGGTAGGTGTCGTGACCCGTTACTGTGCATCATGGCATGGGTCACGTGCATTGTAGGGCTATGAAAGAGCAACTCGCTTAATGGATGAATTTCTTTTGCAGATTGTCCAACTGTCGGCGTACACCCCAAAGACTCAGTACTCGCAGTACATTATGCCGTACATGAATCTGAATCCGGCGGCCATTCAGCGGCATCAGGTGCGCGTTGTGACCATTGGATTCTACAGGATGCTCAAGTGTATGATGACCTTTAAGGTATGTGGGGTAGTGAGTTGCAAACAATTTTCTAAAGCGCGGAAAATGGGATTTAAATCCTTCATGCTCCCGCTAATAAAATCAACATCGGCCCAAGGCCAGATGTGTTAGTGACATCCCATTTCCATGATCTTAACTGCAATTTTATAGATTTGCTGAAAGCAACAGCACGTCCAGCTAAGTTATCTCATCCCCATAAATGGACTCGTTTAACATCTGACTAAGATCATCCGTTACATGGTTCGTGGATTCGAAATATCAATAAATGAATTTGCTCACGGTAAGACTCGAATCCAGGACCCTGTGCACTGAAGGTAAACGCATTAACCACAATTACACAAACCAAGACTACTACTTAGTCTGGCTGGTCTAGCGGTTAGTGCGCGCACCTTCGGTGCACAGGGTCATGAGTTCGAATCTCACCGTGGATCATGGTGTTTTTCGAACTCACGAGCTTGTGACGGACTATGATCTCACTCAGATGTACCCATTTATGGGGATAAATAACACTGCTGAACGTGATGCTGATCTCGTTACCTCAACAAAAAGCAGATAAGATCTTGGAAATAGGATGTCACAAACACATTCTGCGGCCTTAGTCCATTGCTGGATTGTCGCGCCTGTTATTTATTTTATTAAGACTACTACTCCGAGCTAATAGTAACTGTAAAATACTTCATTTTAGAAATTAGTTTTTTTTTGGGCAGGGTCAAAATCATAATGATGAGACTGCAATTCTAGGCATTTGTATCCGAAACAGAGAAACCACGTGCGAGTGTCAACAATTGATAATGATAAAATTATAGGAGCCTGTAATTTAGCGTTTTGTCTAGTCTTTCCAAGCTTAAAATTTTCCGTTGGTGTGGTTTTGTTTTGGTGAGGGTCCCAACCACCTATTCTTGTGATCATGTTGTCCAACCAACCTCGATCACAAGGAAAGGTTTTGCCGCCCAAAGTTCCCGAACCCACATTTTCTGTGTTTCATCATTTCATGACTCTTGTGGTTTAAATGTATCATTTATAAGTTTTTGGGTGTATGCAGTGTTAAAACCCTTTTTGAAAAAAATTAACACCATTCCGTTGGAAAGGGATAAATTTGTTGGAAAAGTTTATTTGAAGTAATCGCAGGAGTAAAAGGCTTAAGGTACGTGTTCGTAGAGACGACTCTTGTGATGATCGCTCAGCGATCGTACTTTTGCATACAATGCCGAGCCATATTTGCATATTTCTTGAATGGTGTTACTTTCCTTGTGTCGACTATGACCTAAAGGAACATGTCTGTATAGAAAAAATGCGCGTGTAGTGCTTAAAACCGGTGGTTTAAGTGCGATCGCTGAGCGATCATCACATGAGTCGTCTCTACGAACACGTACCTTAAACACATGCAGGTGCCATTTATTGTTAAAAGGTAAAAAAGGCGTTCTGGATTGCCCTTTCTAAAAAAAAATCAACATTTGATCTAACAGTATTTTGGGAATGACAATTTAAATCAAAGTAATCGTTGTTGTTGTAGTGGCGCAAGTAAAGGGGGGGAGGGGAAACTAGTGTCTTTCGTAAATGGTTGGCGTCCCACAGTGGTGCCGTAGAGGCAAAAAATCAAAAAATGGATACTGTTGTAGAGCTTTTGTGAATAGTTTATCTTATAGTAAACATTATGAAGATTCTTTCTGCAAAAAAAAATGGACCGATATCTTTCATAGATAAAAGTCAGCGGCTCTCAAAGTGTAGAGAATTGATCTTGCAGTTTTTGCACATTTTTCCATAATCAAGTTTCAATGAAACCCCTGACTATAAATTAGGATAAAACTTTGTTATATGATTTTATTTTCAATATGTAGATTATAATTAATATGTTAGCATAAAAAAAGTAAAAAAAAAAATTTTGAAAAAAAAATTATTTAATTTTAATCATTGAAGGTCAAATTGACCCTAACTGGATTTTTCACATTGAGTTTTAACAACTACCTCCACGTGCCTCCAAGCGTCTGTTTATGCTACATTATTCCAGAAAGTCTCAAGATTACTAATATGTAAGAATCATAACCCCACAGGACCCCAGGCTACTTTTATAACCCATTGTGTTATGTCATGTTGGCTGTTTTAGACACGATTTTTGAATATCTACTGTAAAATATGTTGGGTCCTTTGAACCGGAGATAACCGTAGTTTTCATCCTATTGAACTAGTTTTTGGTGGAGAGTATAAAGGGACTCTGTCTTGACGTTCAGCCAAAATTTACCGCCTCCCTTCCCCCTGGAGAGGAGCTATGGACGTTTTGACTTGAACAAGTTTTAGTAGGCGAATCAGGCGTGTCCTTGGTCGGAGCAACTCAATTTTTGGCAAACATCAACTTCATTTTATTAAGAATATTTTCCTAAATTATGCTGGCTCAACTAGCATTTCTTGCAGAGTTACAGTAAAAAATGTAAATGTCAAAAAATGATAATATCCAATTTTATTTTTTGGTCTAGGGTATAATTTATCAAAATAAGTCAATTGTATTCTATGTCATTGCAAAGGTAATTTTGAGTAGTTTAATGTGTCCTCGAACCATTTTGCTGTAACTTTTATAGTTTTTCAAATAATTAGAAAAAACTGAAAAATTATCCCCTCTCCCCCCTTAAAATCGAAATAACTTCAAAACGGCTGATCCTATCTGCGTGAAACCAATTCCATTCGATTTAAAATGGCCAAATACATTAAGATTGACCTGTTTTTATAATTGTTTCCAAAATTCGGGTTTTTCGCCCCACTGTGCGTCCTCTCCTCAGGTTCGAGGCCTAAGAAGGTTGCCACCTCAATGGGTTTTCCCCAAAGCACAAAGGGTTTTAGATGCGTTGGTGCGGCAGTACAATTGAAAAGGTGGTCCACGTTGTGCGGGCTGGCTCCACATGCTGGACAAATGTCTGCAATGGCGTTGTCGATACGGGACCAATATGAATTGAGTCTGGAGCACCATCCAGAGCGAAGCTGAGCCAAGGTGGTACGTGTGGCTCTAGGTAGCTGTAGTTCGTCATTGGAGATATCTGGTGGTCGAGCTCGAAGGACACGGAGTAGCTCATTATGAGTTTTCAGATTAAGCAGCTTAGTTTCTTGGTGGAGGTGATCTTGTCATGTCATGCGTACACATCCAGTGATTGTACGCATAGCTGCATTCTGGCACGTTTGTATCCGTTTCCATCGAGTGTTGCAGCCATTGTTTGTCCATATGGGTGCGGCGTAGTTTACCACTGAACGACCGATGGCTTTGTAAGTGGTGAGTAATGTCTCTTTATCAGTTCCCCATTTGCTGCCAGCGAGAGATTTTAGGATCTTGTTCCTACTCTTCAATTTGTCACATATATTGTCGGCGTGGCTATTGAAAAGCCGTGATTGTCAATTGTGACGCCGAGGATTTTGGGGTGACGGACAGTGCGGACTTGGGTGTTGTTTACACTAATGTCTAGCCGTAGGTTGTATTCCTGGTTGTACGTGGTAAAAAGGGTCGCCGAGGATTTGGGTGCTGATAACATCAGGTTCTTGCTAATGAAGAAGGTGTTGAGCTCTTCTAAGTAGCCGTTGATACGGTCGCACATGTCTGAAATATCGTTGCCGGATGTCAGGATGGTACAATCGTCAGCGTAGGATATTATGTCGATTCCTTCAGGTGGGGTGGGAAGCCCTGACATGTAGAGGTTGAACAAAGTGGGGGAAAGAACTCCGCCTTGTGGTACTCCCTGTTTGATCTTTCTTAGTTTAGATTTCCCATTTCTATTGACTATTGACATCCGGCAAGGTAGTTTGCGATCCATTTAACTACGTACGGCGGTGTGGATGAGTTATGGAGGTCTGTCAGTAGGAGCGAGTGATTTACCATATCAAACGCTTTCGACAGATCCAAAGCCACTAGGATGGTGCGCTTAAACGGCTTTGGTTGGTCCATTCCATTCAAGACCTTAGACATGATTCGGTCTAATGCAGTGGTGGTGCTGTGCATTTTCCTAAAGCCGTGTTGATGATTGGCGAGTTGTATGTGCGTCGCAAGAGTTTTATGTGTCAACGCTTCTAGTATTTTTGCCACAGGAGATAAAAGCGTGATCGGGCGGTAGGATTCTCCTAAGGAGTGTTGTTTGCCAGGTTTGGGTATAGGAATAATGCGGCCTCTCTTCCAAATCTCTGGTATGATGAATGTTCTAAGTGAAAGGTTCATCGTAGCAGTGATATACTCTAGGGCCGGTGTGTCGAGGTGTTTGAGCATTATCATTGCTATACAGTCCGGTCCAAGCGCCTTTGAGTTTTTGGCGTTTTTTATGGCATTGGCTACTTCAGTGGTGGTGGTTTGAAGATATTCATCTACCTTGGTGTTACGGATGGCTCGTGTAATTTTGTGTTTGAGTCTATCCTTGGGTGGGTGTTCGACGAACTGTTTGTTAAACAGATTGGCGCATTTTTTGTCGTCGCTCACGGTAGAATTGCCAAACTTGATAGCGACCCTCCCTTGAGTTTTGGTGGGATTAGATAAGTTTCTTACGGGGCTCCATAGTTTGCTCACACCTGTGGTGGTATTCAGGTTTCGAAGGTGTGAGTGCCATATATTTCTCCTGTGGTCATTTACCTGTTTGACGATGATATCGTTAATGTCACCAATGCGTGGATCACTGGGGTCTGCACTTCTTAGCTGATCCCTCGTTTTAGCTAATTTAGCCGCGGATGTTGGAAAATTAGGTTTTAGGCTGGGAATGCGGCCGGCTGGAATGAATCTCTTAGCTGCAGTGAAAATTATCCGTCGGAGTTGTTTTTCGGCCATACGTACATTACTTGGGGAGGGTAAGACTAGCAAAAGCTTCGCTTGTGTACCTTTTAAAGCCATCCCAGTTAGCTTTTTTAAAGTTTGTGTACGTTTTCTTGTCGGGATGGACGAGTTTCGACGGCATATCCAGCGTTAGTATGATTGGAAGGTGATCAGAGTACATCGTGATAATTGGCTCCCATGTGATGTCGTTGATAAGTCCAGGGCTAGCGATGGAAATATCTGGTGAGCTTGTGCAAGATCCAGCGATGAGCGAATGGTTGGAGTTTAGTTTGGTTTCTTGTACCGCTGCAATCTGTATATGGTGTCTGTCCATGAAATCAGTAAATTCGACGATTTTATGTTGGAGTCCATTACAGTTTGGACGATTTTAGTGTTGGTGTAGTTAACATCGATGGTACGTGGAGCTGGGGTCAAATTAGGTGTAGGTTGAACTGTGCGTACAGGGTTTGGCGGTGTGGAAGGTGTTGATATTTGGGAACCTTGACAGGGCGGCTGCTGGTTGGATGAAGAGCGTCGCTCACGATTTCTGCATCGAATCCCTGTGTAGGTTGGACCTCGTTGATTGTAATGGGTAAGTCCTGAGCAGTTCTTTAGGTGAACCCATTCTCCACAGCATGTACATTCGACCGACGTTTGAACATTGGTCCAAATCCTGTTACCGCACACAGAGCACATCCATGGACCTGGATTTGATTCAATGCCGGCACGTATTAATAGTGTGCGGAGCAGCTGGGCCGGCCAGGACTGCTCCCCAAGGGGAAAAATGGTGTTGAATG
Source organism: Microchrysa polita (assembly GCA_949715475.1). Classification (NCBI taxonomy): domain Eukaryota; kingdom Metazoa; phylum Arthropoda; class Insecta; order Diptera; family Stratiomyidae; genus Microchrysa; species Microchrysa polita. The sequence goes on from OX454419.1 coordinate 13,186,925, forward strand.
AATGACACGTAGTTTCCATCCCCTTCTTGCGTCGAAGGGGGTCGTTGCGACTCTTGGCCATGCCGAAGCATGGGTCGTTCCGGTTCGTAGACCTGGTCGCAGTAGGAACGTAAAGTAATCGTCGTACAAACGACGTTACATAGCAAAGCAACTGCGCCTTTACACTCGATGGCCTTAGAGGGCGCAGTTAGACCACACATTAAACGATTGTTTCAGATAAAAACGCAAAAAGTCATTCTTCTCACTGATGACATGATCCAGGTTCCAGGATATAGCTGCCTCTAGAAATAAGTTCGGAAGGAGAGATTTCAGTATCTGTCGACATATACAGGGTTGCCCATTTAAAGTGAACTAGTGTAAACCATTAAAAACTTTTATTTCTGAACCGATTTTTTGGAAATTTTCACATAAAAAAATAGACAATTGGGAGATATGTTTACACTATGTTCGAAAAATTATATCCTTTAGATGACCGCCCCGGGCGGCTTCGCAAAGACGTGATCGTTCTACGGTATGTTCCATTACCTTTCAAAATATTTCTGGCTGCAAACCTCGAATCTCCGCTACAATATTTTGCTTCAATTCCTGAATTTTCCTTGGTTTATTGTTGTAGACTCTCTCCTTAAGGTATCCCCACAGAAAAAAATCTAGTGGAGTTAAGTCTGGAGATCTAGCCGGCCAGTTAATTGCAGATCCTCTGGAAATGACTCTTTCGCGGAAGACGTCCATTAAATTGTATGGCGAGGCGCTCCATCTTGCTGAAACCACGAATTGCGCAAATTGTGTCTTGTAAGGAAACATATTGCATCCATGTAAAATGCGCTGCAATGTTGTTCGTGATATCCCCAATTGAAACGACCTTCTTCGGGTTGATGTTGCATCTGATTCAACGCTGGGTTCCACCTGCTCAATGATTTCGTCCGTCCCCGCACTTCGTCCCCGGGCTTCTTCTTCTTCTTTTAGCGGTGCAGAATGGTGTGAAATCTCTGTGCATCTATGTGGGTACGATTTATAGTTCGTCAATGTTTGTGTCCGTGAGGTCTAAGGACTCTATTCGCACCTAAGCTCGCAATAGACCGATTAACTTCTTCAGTGTGGATCGCTGCGATGGTGGCTCGATATGTAACTTTGTCGTAAGGGTCCCGTTTGTATCCCTGAACCTCTCTCTCAAGGTCTTGTAAACCACGCCTGACATGTCGTGGTGGAGGAATTCGGTCCATAAGATAATGATTGGAATGATCCTCATGGTAGCAACCAACAAGATACTGTTTTGAGAGTAGGAGATTGTGGTCACGTATTGGCATCAATTTTGTCTCCTGATGTAAGTGACCCTGGGCAGACATCAGAAGGCAACCTGTAGCTATGCGTAGAGCGGCATTTTGGCAGACCTGAATTTTGGACCAGTTTGTGTCACATAAACTATGTGGCTGGGGCTGCATATTCAGCGGCTGCTCGACCCACCGCCTGCTCGACCCACCGCTTTGTAAGTAGCTAGCATGGTTTCTTTACCTTTGCCCCAGGCCCCAGGTGCTACCGGCTAGAGCTGCTTCATATTCTCTAGGTGAATTTTTGGGTTTGCTACAGTAGGAACAGAATTGTTGCCAATACGTACATCAATTTCCCATCTAATATCCTCACACCAAGTGGTTAGAAAAGTAGCAGAAGATTTGGACGCAGAGATGATGAGGTTTCGGCTTTGGAAAAATGCCTGCAGTCGTCCTAGATAGCGATTAATTTGGAAGCGCATTTCATCGTTATCATTCCCTGTGGCAAGTACGGTGCAATCGTCAGCGTAGGAAATCACCTCGATACCTTCAGGTGGTGTGGGAAGGCCGGACATGTAGGTGTTCAACAGAGTGGGGGAGAGTACTCCTCCCTGTGGAATACCTAATTTGATTTTCCTAAGCTTAGACCGTTTGCCACAAAACTCGGTGAGCCGACAAGCTAGATACATAGTTGGCAATCCAACGAATCTCTTGTGCAGGAATATGCATATCCAACAAGTTAGCGAGAAGCATTGAGTGATTGACCTTATCAAAAACATTTGATAGGTCAATTGCCACCAGAATGGTTCTGTGACAAGGACGACGTTGATTTAGCCCATCGCGAATGTGTGCAGTGATCGCATCGAGGGCAGTCGTGGTACTATGCATCTTCCTGAAGCCATGCTGGTGAGGTTCTAGCTTCGCATGTGCAACAAGAGTGGAGTGAATAAGGGCCTCCAGCGTCTTTGCGACAGGAGAAAGTATCGTAATGGGACAGTAGGATTCCCCGAGATTTGCGCTCTTCCCTGGCTTGTGACAGGGAACAATTCGACCTGTTTTCCAGATTTCAGGGATGGCAAGCGTGGACATCGACAAGCTAAAGGCGGCCGTGAGATACTCAATGGCTGGAAGATCGAGATGTTTCAACATGGTCATCGAAATGCCATCTGGTCCGAAGGCCTTAGAGTTTTTAGTATTCTCGATGACTTTTTTTAACCTGGTCCACGGTCCTACGGCAACTGCCTCTACGGAGAGGACCACACTCGTTTTTTACAAAACGGCCAAAAGCTGCCAATATGCCTTCCTGGCAAGAGCCCCGGCAGGAGGCCCTGAAGGGTCGATGCAGGAAGGTTGTGTTTGTAAATTCTTCTCGTTAGGAGTTGATGTAAATTGCGATAACATTTTTTTTTTGCATGGGCCTAGCCCCCCATTGACTCGGCAACTGCGCTTGATATGTTTGTTTTCTAGTATGTTGGGGAAAGTGCCACGCCATATCAGTAGAAGTTCCACTTGATAGTTCTAGAGACCAGAGTTAGACCGAAGAATACGTGAATGTGGTAAATGAAAATGCAATGTCTCGCCGACGACATGATTCAGCTGCCTGTAGAGAAAGGTAAATTATCCCAGAATCCGAATTGGATGGCGCGCGTGCCAACTCCATGCACACATGTTGTTGTTGTAGCGATTCAAGAGATTTTTTTTCTCTTGAATCGAAGGGGGTCTTGGCAGCTCTTGGCCGTTTTAACAACGGTTAGCTCCGGGACGATTTACATCGAAGAACCGGCTGCCGTAGGAGTATTTTTATAGACAACACAAACATCCGTGGGCCACAGAGGGACTCGAACCCACGCACCGGCAACTCAGAGATAGAGTGACATCTCTGCCACTGAGCCACCGAATGCCCCAAATGCACACATAGGCACTGCGGCTTTAAAAATTGATATTAGACGATGTAATTCATTAGCTGAGTATTCTCTATCTTTTAAAGATAAGGACGAGCACCTCGGCCAACTTCTTTCCTCTTCTTTGCCTCGTTTTTTATACCGCTCCATGGCGTTGTGTCGCGGTGTAGTCACATCGCCCGTTCTGGCTGTAATGTCTCAGCCTATTTCTACAGCTCTATCTTGGGTCGTGTCATCGCCGAGATCAATGCCTTGTTGTTGATTCATTCTGCGGTGCGCTGGCTCTTCGATAATTGGCAAATTTTCCGAAGCATCGAGCTTTTGTCAGTAGACTCTCCTATTGACTATTCCACGTCCTCCCATATAGCATTGGCTGCATTCGGCGAGCAAATATTGCAACTGTGCAGAATTATGCTACACATATCACCATCACATGAAATTGAAAAGCTGCTAAGATTGTGTTGGCTGAATGGAAATTGGGGGTATTTTTGGCGCCACAGATATTGTATTCTCCACCGGCCGCAAAGGGTTTTTATCCAGCTCGCGATTGACTTTGAGAAAAGGTGCCATAGATTCAAGCAAAATGATATTTTTTCTTGCACAGAAAAAATGGCTTTAAAATAATGAATGTTTCACAAAAAATTGTTTCACTGCATTATTTTCAACAATCATCTTTACCAAGTATTTCACTCAATATTTTCTAGCTGAATCGCGAGTCCCTTTTACCTATAATTGGGCTGATTGGTGTACGTGATCTTAAAAGAAAGCTGCAGATTTTTGGTGTAAAACATTGAAGACTAATTTATCTAAAAATGTGAGGGAACAAAATATTTCAAAGCAGAAGAGCTTAACTTAGCTGAAGTGACGGTAAACGATAATATGAATTGCATTATTGGATCAATGGAAATTATTCTATAAAATCTTTCAGTCGAGGCTTACGCAACTTTTCTCTTAAAATTCAGAGTTAATAATTCGGGGAAAGTATGAATAGAATATTAGTAACGACGAGTACAACATAACACACCCGTTTCCAACGAGAAACGGCCAAGAGTTGCCAAAAAACCCCTCCATGGCAAGAGCTGTGAAGGTTCGATGCAGGAGGGTTGTGTATGTCTGTGTATGTGTGTGGAAGTGTTCTATGTGTTTTTTTTGGTCAAATTGGGCGCATTTCATCTCAGCGCGGTTGCTCTCAATTCTATTAATCCGCGCCGGCATCGAAACTAATCCAGGTCCCGAAATTTACATCTGTTGTGTATGCAACCGACGCATCTTTGGCAATGCCAGGTCTTTGAGATGTACCTGCTGCAGAGAATGGTGTCATTTTTATTGCTCTGGCTTAAGAAAAATAAGTCAGTATGACAAGTTGTGTTTTGTTGCTCCAGGGTGTCTGAATGCGGGTCGGGCCCCAGCCACCCCAGGCCCTAGCTCACAAGCTAATGGTTTACCACCATCTCCGGCCATTCCTGGCCCCAGCTCTCGAGCCAATTCTCCACCACCGCCACCCGTAGTCAACAATACAACAAGGCATACTCGCTCAAGTTTAAAACCTGCACTCCCCGCAGCACTGTACTCCCCACTCACCATATTGCAGTTTAACTGCAACGGGATCCGTCTGAAGATCGACGAGATAGTCCGTTTTATGAGTACGCGCAGAATTCTGATTGCGGCATTTCAGGAGACAAAGCTCCAACCTTCAACTCCCGAATTTAGAATCCGCGGCGATTACATACTTTTGAGGCGCGATAGAGTCGACAAGCAGGGTCCTAATCCAGGAGGGCTTGCATGTCTAATACACAGAACAGTGTAATACAGTATAATAGATCTTCGTTTCAACGACGGCACGGTGGAAATTCAAGCTATTGCCGTTAAATCCGGCAATACCAATATCGAACTTATAAACATTTATGTTCCACCAGCATCCAGCTGTGGCTCTGGCTATAAGTTCGATATTGGTCCACTCCTCACAGCACAGCATAGGACTACTTGGCGACTTTAACGCCCATTACGAACTCTGGCACTCTCTACTCGCAAATGATGCCAGATGTATAGATATCGCGACCAAATTAGACCCATCAGACTTCTGCGCACTCAATGGAATTTCGTCTACACGCGTCGCTGGCGCCTGCCATAGTTCTCCTGACATAACTATGGTGAGCGCCAGTTTGATAAGTGAAACCCGATGGGAGAACAACCAGTTCACCTAGATCTTCCGGCCATCGAATACCTAACGATGGCTTTCAACTTGTCGATATTCACGCTTGTCATTCCTGAATTCTGGAAAAAGGGACGAATCATCCCCCTTCTCAAACCCGGTAAAAGCGCGAGACTCGACGAATCCTACCGTCCAATCACAATTTTATCACCCGTTGAAAAGACACTCGAAGCACTCATCCACCCCACCCTTGTATCGCATGCTGAGCTAGCTTCTCACCAGCATGGCTTCAGGAAGATGCATAGTATTACAACAGCTCTGGATTTGATCATAATGGCCTCAACCAGAAACAGCCCTGTAACAGAACTGTCCTAGTGGCGCTTGACCTGTCGAAAGCCTTCGACACGGTTATTCACTCTGCGTTGTTGGCCGATCTCCTAAATATGCATATTCCTGCACAAGAGGTTAGGTGGATTGCCAACTATCTAGCTGGGAGGCAATCCTTCACAGAGTTTCGGGGCAGTTGTCTCCCTGTCGAGCCTTCCAACACCACCGGAAAGTATCGAACTTATTTCCTATGCAGACGATTGCACCGTACTCACCTCGGGGAATGATTTAAATGGCATGTGTGCTCGACTGAATGACTATATTGAGAAACTGGTGGAGTTCTTCAATATCCGCAACCTAGTCATTTCGCCGTCTAAATGTACTGGAACTCTTCTCACCACCTGGACGCAGGAATTTTCGGAGGTGCTTGGGATCCGTACTGGTAAGCATGCTGAAGACGTTGTTCCTACTGTTGCCAACCCCAAGATCCTTGGTGTCTATTTGTATACCATGATGAAGTCGAAAAATCACGACAGAATGCACAGTAGAAACAACGTCCTAAAAGCACTAGCCGGGAGTTCCTGGGGCAAGGACGAAGAAACTATGTTGGTCACCTATTAAGCGATAGGTAGGGCAATCCCTAGCTATGCAGCACCGGTGTGGTCACAAACCGTTTGTGACACAACCTGGAATAAGATCCAGGCATGCCAGAACGCTGCTCCACGTATCGCTACAGGTTGCCATCTCATGTCGTCGTCCCAGGATCATCTTCATCAAGAAATCAGCATGTTATCAGTCTCTCTCTAGTTCCTGTTAACGCCTTGTGGGGCATAGGGCTACTTTCAACTACTTTCCACCTCGTTCTGTTCTGTGCCATCGTCTTTAGGTCTGACTACTGTTTGTTTAATGAAGCAGCCTCGCTATTAACCGATCTTCTCCACGTGTTTCTTGGTCATCCGACACGGCGTCTATCACTGGCTTCTTGAGGGTTCCAATCTAGGGCCTTCTTTGCAATATTTGTTGGCCCTCTTCGGAGAGTATGACCATTGCCACTTTCGCCTTTTGACAGAAGTGCCTATCCAATCCAGGCCTGTGATACTCAGGAGATAATCATTGGCAATAATCTCCGGCCAGCGGATTTGTAGGATGCGCCGTAGACACTGGTTTACGAAAGTTTGCAGCTTAGTTGTTATCTCCTTGGCCACCTTCCAAGTTGAACAGCCATGAAGAAGCACAGATATTACAATAGAATTGAAGACTCGGATTTTGGTTCGCCTGGAAATGCTGTTATTTTGCCAGAAAGGAGTCAAAGTGAAGAAGGCTGCCCTAGCCTTATTGATACGCGATTGTACATCAGCGTCCGCGCCGCCATCTGCTGTGACTATGCTTCCGAGGTAGCAGAATTCGTCAACTTTTTCGACTGCCTGGCCCCAAAACACAAATTCCGCTTTGTCCCCCAGGATCGGAGCTCAAGTACTTGGTCTTGGCAGCGTTATCAGTTATCATTGTTAACAGTGCGTGATCACAATCTCGTCCTGTCTTTACAAAATCTGGTCGGTTGCTATCGAGAGGATCACCCAAACCATCATCTCATGGACAATACTCCCCCTCCACGACATGTCAGGAGTGGACTCAGAGATCTCGAGAGAGACGTCCAGAGATACAAACGGGTATCTCCAGTTTTATCAATAACACAGCATACCATGCAGCCATCGCAGGTATTCACACAACCGTTGTAAATCGGTCAATAGGGAGATTAGGTCCGAATAGAGTCCTCTCAGTGCCCCCGTCACCCATATCGCCTGAGGAGACTAGGCTCCCGAGAGCCACAAGAGTGACACTAGCTCAGCTTAGGTCGGGTTTTGTTCACGCCTCAATTCGTACCTATCTCGAATAGATCCGGACATCCAGAACATTTGTCCGAGCTGCGGTGGTGGGCCTCACGATGTGGACCACCTGTTTCGATGCCCCGCTGCACCCACTAACCTCACTCCGAGGGCATTATGGGACAACCCTTTAGACAATAGGCGAGAATGACGACAAAACTTAGAGCACATGCACAGCGACTCACACTCTTCTACACCGCTACAGCAACATGTACCATCTTATTCCAGTTGCCTATCTGGTGACTATTTCGAAATTGGTTCTATCCTTACTGAAGAGCACAGGATCGTTCTTGGCGACTTCAATGCCCACCACGAACTCTGGCATTCGGCTCTTCATAACGATGTCAGGGGTATAGCTATTATCTCTTGACAACTTCAGAGTTGTGTACTATTAATGAAGACTCGCCGAAAAGTAATTCTAACAATTACATTAAGTCTCCTCCAGATATAGCTATTGTTAGGGCTAGCTTAATTAGCAAAACCTCCTGCGAGACATGTACTGCTCTCTACTGATCATTCTTCAATCATTATACCAATTGACAGACCAGCTCACCTGAACAATGTATTTGTGGAAGACGCCCTACTGGACGCTAGCTCAGCTTTTTTTGATCACCTCCCAAACGAAACTGGCGAATAACTGAAGTTAGTCGTTTTACACTAGTCCCCCAGCAATGTATTGAGCGTGTGTTTTCATTAAAATATCTGACGTATATTCTTAAATTTCACCAGGTGGTCAAATCCAAATCCGAAGTAGCCGCTCTCAAAGAATTCCTCGACTGGCTCGAAGAATTGAAAAAAGCCGACAAAGATTCGCAAGGCATCATTCTCATCTATCACGAGGAGCGCAAATTCGTCCCGTACATGCTGCTCGAGGCCATGAACAAATACAGTATGCTCGATCGTTTTCTCGAAACCGTCAAATCGTTTGCCAACGGCTACGAATTGGCCAAAGCCAAATGTGCCAGTTCCGTCAAATTCTTCTCGTTGCGTCAACTGTCCAAAATTCTGTTGAACAACGATCACTCGAATCCGAAGAAACTCGACCAGTTCGAGGGCAGTGCCCATGTTCGTGCCAAACTTGCCTACGAAATTGCCCATCATTTGGCGCGTGGCGAACAACAGGATCTCACCGATACGGAACACGACACCGCCACCATGTTGAGCATCGTTCACGAATACTCTAGTCCGATTAGTCAGGAGCTGAGCGAGTTGCAAGTGGAGAATGTGAACATGCAACGTCAGAATTCGTTCCGACCCGTGTTCTTGCCATATTTCAAGACGACACTATTCCATAGGGTGAAGGCTGTGAAATTTCGTATTGTGCTGGCCGAGAATGGTCACGATCTGGACAGTTTGCAAGCTGTGTGGAAGGAGAAGCAGCGTGACGGTTTGACGGAAATTGTTGATGCATTGCCCGATATGAAGCCGGAAGAACGGGCGGAATTGATCGATTTGCTGGACTGTCATTTGGATCCGGAAAAACAACCAATTCGACCGATTATCAATCGACCGCGACGACGACCACGAAGAGGTAACACAATTTGCTAATATTTCCTGATAATATCAGAACTAAATCGTAAAAAATCATTTTTCAGTTCAATATTCCGGCCCGAAAAATTCCATCAAAACCAACAAGGAGAACGTTAAGCCAGCGCACGACAACAACAACCAGATAACCGCCACCGTTGTTACAGCCGTTGAAAATGGCACGGGTAACGGTGCGGCCGGTGACAATAATAATAAATCTCGTGCGCCCGACTCAACGGTCAAGACACCGATCAAGAAAGGACAAAATCGTTCGCGAAACAATTCCATCAACAACAATAACAACAACAAAACTGCCATTTCTTCGAATTTGTAGACGCGCGATAGTCACGGTGCGACAAGAGGAGAAATCATTTAATGTAATTTGCCAAAATTAAACCAAAACTGAAGTCAAACGGCGCGAAACAAAAAAAACAAACGGAAACTAGTAACATTGTTGTTCAAATCAGAAACGGTGCGTAAATGTCCAAAATTTATGCATTCTTTCGTTTTTTCTTATTTTCTTTGCATTTTTTTTATTGAAGAGTTTATTTTGTTAATTTTGAGAAAATTATCATAATTAATTGTTGACACTTCGGACAGACACATGTCAAGTGCCTTAGTAGCGTTTAGAGACGAGGATGTTGTTTTAACCGACGTTTTTTGACTTGAAGTCGCTCTCCATCGTTTTAGATTGCGTGCTCGCAAGATTCGCACAAGTTCGGGTGTACGGTTTATTGTTGTATGCCGCCAAGTGCGATCCATTGTGTGTGCATGCGCCATTATGAAATTGAATTTGTCTAACAAATGAATTTTATTGAATTTTTTATACCGAAATCATACCATGTTGTACGATCGGCATTAATAAAAATTTATTAGTTTAAGAAGTTTAGCAAAGTTGTTTTCTTTCTCTGTTAGCGAACAGATTTTATTTTAGGGGTCATTTCTGAAAATCTAAAAATCCTGGAAGGAATTTGGAAGTTGCATCGAATTCCATCAAAATTTGTGACTATTTTCGACAAATTAAAAAAATTGAAACTGACGCGCTTGAGTTGGCAGTTAGCGATTTCAAAATTTCTCAAATCATTGCGCAGCTCAGCTCACCATAGGCATGTTTCTCCCGACTTAGAGCTGCAGCGAGCGCATGCTGACGCTTGGCCTATGGATAAGCCATACCAATAGTTGCGTCATTCACCTTCTACTCCAATCAACGGGAGATTTTACCTTGCAAAAATTGGGGACTTCTAAAATTTTTGATATGTTATAAAGACAGGTGGGGTAAGTTAAAATCCAAGTTTGCGTCACTTTCCCCCCTGTGCTCCCGTCGCTATCTTGAAAAAACCATCTAAAATCGGCTCTTTTATCAGCTTGCGGTCTATAACTCCTTCCCAGTCCATTTGAGCACGAAATGTGCCGAGACAATCTTGAAGAGCACAGAATTTCCTCTAAATTTCATCTGACAAGTTTTACTCTTCAATCAAAATTGGCAGAGTTATATCGCAAAGAATATGCTAATATAGGGTTTAGTGGGCCTTGTAGCCGACATCTTCTAAAAACTCTGCCATTGCAGATGTTAAATAAGGAGAGAGAAGAGAAGGGAATTAATGGTCGGCACGACTCTTGGATGCCATATGACCGCGGATTAAAGCCCTTTGAATAGGCTCTTAATCCAAGTCCTAAATTACCTATCAATGCCCGTTTACCGTGGCACTATCAAAGATAAGGTAATTCCGCCCGTTGCCCGTGGCGGATGAGAATGTCAATAAACTAAGAAGTTCGTATCGAATCTGCCTCTTTATTCTTTAGACATGTCTTTTTATACTAAATCTATGTAACCTATTCTAATGTACATGCGGTTATGTAAATACATCTATGTATTTGTCAAATTCCATCCTTTGACCTATTTCTTCTCACGCGGTAATAAAATGTAAAATTTATTACCGTGGGTCAAGTGCTGTATTTTGGGAAAAATATACAATACAAATTTCGGTCCCAAACCACTTATGACATAAGACATATACTCGCGATTATGCACACTCAGGGTGTACGAGTATATCGCCTTATCGATAGTGAGCCCGCACATGTGGAAGTATTTCAAAAGGAAAAGGATGAAACTTGATTTATATTTCTTTCAAATCTTAGAGTGTATACTTTCAATTTGTTAATGGTCAATGCTTGTAATTAGAGATGGGTATAGTGTATTGCAATGTTACATACACTACACTAAAAATTCCAAAAATCATTATAGTGTAGTTCCGAGGTGATTTCAGATTGCAAAGTTTGGTGGAGAAATTTTTTGGAGAAATTTTTTGTTTGTTTCTTATGTTTTTGGGGTGCTGAGCTCGAATCCGGAGCTTCCCACCAAAATTTCGTTGCGGAACAGGATCAAAACCGCGAAAAAAAAAAACAAAATTTTCGAAGTTTTCCCGTTTTTTTGTTTATAACTCCGAAAGTGTACATTTCTCCGAAAACCTGTCCATGAAAATAATAGAGAAAACATAACTGCGGGTCCAACGCGCCATTAATCATTAAAATGTGTTAAGCGGTATTGCTACAATTGAGTCATTTTTTTGGCGCTTTTTGCAATTTTGACCCTGTTTTGCAACGAAATTTTGGTGGGAACTTACAGATTCAGGTTCTGCACTCCAAAATACACAATGTACAAGATAAATGCAACTTTTACGACAAAAAATGAAAAACCGTTCAATCACAAAATTTTTTTCATAAAATGGAACTATGTTAAAAATTGCAAATTTAAATTATTCACTGTAGTAATACCGCTCAACAGATTTTTAATATTTATGTCTCTTTGGACGCGCAATTATGTGCTCTCTAAAATATTCATGGAGAGTTTTTCGCATAAATAAATAGTTGCAGAATTAGGGGGCGAATAACGGAAAAACAGTAAAAATTTTAGGGGTTTTCACGATTTTAACCCTGTTCCGCAACGAAATTTTGGTGGGAAGCTCCGGATTCGTGCTCAGCACCCCAAAAAAACATAAGAAACAAAAAAAAATTTGTCTCCACCACATTTTGCAATCTGATATACTAGGTTTATCACGTCGTAACTACACTAAGTTAAAAATTGCTCTTTTTGGAAGCAGCTTGATAAAAAAATGTTTAGCAAAAGTGGCAGTCTCTTTGTCATTCTAGCGTTTATGTTAGCAGTATCAGTCAGTCTCCTCCTTTAGATCGCAGTATACCACTAAGATAGTAGTTGTTGGCAAATTTTGGTTTTTATTTTTTTGTGAACAAAATTTTTTTGTCTGTTGTTTTTTGTTTTTTGACATCCGTAAATTGTAATTGAAAATGTACAAAAAAAAATATTTTAGGCTAAACACAATTTTAAACGTCCCGAAAGCCTACAAAAAGCTCCATTCGCAACATCTATGTTCGATGTTCACCCTCAAAGCCGGCGCCCTTGATGAGATTGTTGCAATCAGCTGCTAGTTTGATAATGGTGACCCCGGCATTGATCACATTTCAAAAAGGTGGGTAGTGCCCATTTGTTAATATTTGTTGCCAAAGTTCGAAAGCTGTACAAAGTCGCTTACATGGCTCTGTCAAATTTCATTGTTGAAAACTATAGCCAGAGCCTTAGTATTTTGGTGGCCCTGGGAAAATCGATTATGGTGACACCTACCAATTTCCAACCAAAATTTTGGCTTAAATTTTTGTTTTTCGATTTTTTATTGTAAATATTTTTTGTTTTTTTTTTTCACGACACCCCAATGTCTCACCTTGTTGGCCTGAATGTTTTTTGCACACGTTATATCAGTGATTCGCTATCTTTAAGATGTCGCGGAAGTCCTCGCTTTGCCAATGTTTTTTTTTTTTCAAAATATAATTTTGATAGGTAGTCACCGTTATATATATTCCAGGAAGGCGAAACTGCAAGCACGAGAGCTGGGAATGGCAAATGAAAATTATCCCCTTCCTTATAAACATTTTACAAAGATAAGCCACAAAACAGTTTTCTGTGTGAACTTCATCGCCCAGTACACTCATCAAACCACAGATATTTAAACACAACTATAATCAGGCAACCAGTAAAAGGAAAAGAGCAATAATGCTGAATATCACGTGCAATTAATAAAAAAAAAATAATAATTTCGATGCAAAGCTATATAATATATTTACATACAAAACGGGAATAAAAGAAGACTTATAACAATTTTATAACCTAATACATAATAAAATATAAAAGTTAAATGTAAATTAATTAAATTTATAATGAAAAAGTCAACTTAATCGGGCTGACGGCTATGCCATGCCCTTATTGTTTTTAATAATTTTATTGCGGTTATTGTTAGTGATGAATTGAATTATTGAATTGTTATCATTGTATAGAAAACACAGCTTTACAAATAAAACACTTATCTATCTATCTATCTATCTATCAGTTTTCTTAAACATTTTTACTGGCTCGTTATACCCTTCGCTCATAGAGTGAAAATCTGTATTTTTTATTTTGTGAAATTGAGCTTGGTGAATAAATAAAAAAATGAAGACTTTGCTTTGGACGTAAAGGCCAAAATAGCAATGCTTTAAAATTCTGCGACTAATGAGTTGTAAATTTTTCATAAAACCCCTTTTACGTGGAAAAAACTGGAATTACTGCCACTGCCAGCTAGCTTTTTCTAAGAAATACGTATTTATTTACCCTGTAAAATTTTTAATCTTTTGTCATCATTAGTTAAATCACAGCAAATTTTGATTATTTTGTCGAGCTTTCGCTGAAACAAAAATTTAATTGTAGGACTATTTAAATCCATAATTCCTAATCGGTCAAAGTGTATCAATGCTTTTCCCTCGCCAAGCATTTGAAATACCATCCGTCAGATGGATGCGACTTGGCCGATTTTTTTTTACGAAATTCCAACTCTGCGGTTTTCGTTCTTTAAGAATTTTATGCTTATTATCGGTAGACATATCGGAGTGCAGCCTAAACTATAGAATTTTAAAACAGCAATTAATGAAAATATTTGCGCATTCTCATTACTCGAATTTTCCAATCGAAACAAATTTTTATATTTTTGGAACCAGGTAATTCCACGGCATTTTTTATAGAATAGACTTAGGTTTATCCAGAAGCTTTTAGGGTTCGGACATTTAAAAATTCCCGATAAGATGTGAAACGTCCAGCGTGTTTGCAACCTTATTTTTATTTGACAACATCGCCCACCGATTCAATTGATTTTGCATCAGGTATGCTTTGATTATCTTGCTGCGTGAATGCCCCTAGAGAGTGGAGCACTTTCTGAGCAGTGGCTCCCGAAAGTAAAAGGTTCCATGGTGTGTTGGCCATAGCCACACAATATCAGTTGTTACCTCTATTTTCCATTTATGCTATGCAAATTAGATAGTTTGTATGGAGCACTGATAAGTGCACAACACGCTTGAGTGCACGAAAAAATTGTGCATTATTGATGTGCACTTATCCGTGTTTTACTGTATTGGTAAGATGAGGATGAGAATGCGGATGCGAAGTTTAATTTTTATGCGAATAATCCGCGGATGCGGACATCCTTTACATCTCTAGTCGTTACTAATAAATATCGGAAGTAACGACTACCGAGTAAAAAAGTAGTCGATACATATGTACCGAACAACAAACAAACAAAGCAATCTCGTATGTATATGTACTCAGGCACAAACACAAGAATCGAGCATACCAAGTAATATACGCCCAGTCTGCTATCTAATCATGACGGTTATCGCTAACATCCCCGTGAGCTACGCGGGGTAGATACTCTCTTAGAGAATGTTGTTGTGAGTCCAGTGATACCTTGATCGTGTCGATCGGCTCAAGGATTCCTAAAATATCGACGGATTTCGGAAGTAGTACGAAGCTGATTGTGAAATTGTTGTGTGCCAATATCCAGTTTGACATTTATCTCTGACACCCCTATGCACTGACCGAAAAAGAGGGTCCATCAACTCGTTAGAGAATTTTCTGGTGAGTCTAGCGACACCTCGACCGTGTCGCTCCCCCACAAGATTGCATCGACGGATCCCCGCAAGAATACGAAGTCGATCTTAAAATTGCTGTGGCCAACATCTCGGTTGACAAGAGCATACGTTTTGTGAATTATTGTACTTAAACGGTTATCTCAGACAATCCTGTCAGCTGCGCGGAGGAAATGCTCCCATCGAAAATTTTGTCGCTAGTCCAGCGACACCTTGATCGTGTCGATCGGCCCAAGGAGTCCCCAGATATCGACGGATTTCGGAAGTAGTACGAAGCTGATTGTGAAATTGATGTGTGCCCATATGTAGTTTGACTGTTATTATCAAGGTGTCGCTGGACTCGCAACAAAATTCTCTAAGGGAGCATTTGCTCCGCGCAGCTCACATGGGTGTCAGGGATAACCGTCCAAGGTACAATAATTCACAAAACGTATGCTCTAGTCAACACAGATGATGGCCACATCAATTTTAAGATCGACTTCGTATTCGTGCGGAAATCCCTCGATATATCTGCAATCCCAGATAGCACAATACTGATGTTTTGTTGATTCTGTACTGAACCTTATATTAAATGTATTGATCCTCTCAGTATACCATTATTGATTCTTTTATATGGACGATGTCCGCTTTTAAAGCAATTTGATTGGTTGTCGTTTTCGAAAAGAGGAAATTTTAGTGAGGATTGCCATCAATATTGTCTCGAAATAATATCGAACCAACGAAATGAAAAAAAGGGAAACTAGATCCATATATCATTGATATAATATTGAATTGTGGCATTCATACTATATATTTATTGCTGATGTGAATTTTGAACCCCAAATCCATGAAAACAAATTTTTATTTTTTTTTATTTTTTATTAACATTTAAAAAAGCGATACATTTTTCATTTTATTTTACAAGGCAACAGCCTTGGTCCTTGCATCTTGTGTGGTATTTCAACATCGCACGTCCTTCCCAAGTGCTGCATATGTTATATGTATGACCACATCCAATTTTCAATTCTGCTCTGATCCTGAAAAGAAGATGGAAATATCAAAATAAATACACTTAATAGGAGATATTACAATAAAAAGTTTTCACTTACCAAACAAAGTGGCAAAAGCGGGCTGCAATAAATTAAAGGGTTTTCTGAAACAGCTCCTCCGTTTCGTACACTTGGATAACTTCCGAATAATTTCACAATAATTGACAGGTTTCTATAATTGTCCAACGGATCGTTTCTTAATTGATTCCGCGTTGAATTTGTTCTTCATTATTGTTTTAATGGCAAACTATTGATTAAAATTGACATTCGAAATTTTTCGAATAAAGGGGCAAGATAGATTACTGATTACGCGAATCGCTTTTATACTAATGATACATTGATATCTTTCATATTAATGAGTATTGATGGCAGACATCAATAAATTTCCTTTGCAGAATCAATTTCATAGAGGGGAAATTATTGATGACTTTTGGATGCCGCAGGATCAGTTCCAAAATGCTATCTGGGATCCTTTGGGGGAGCGACACGATAGAGGTGTTGCTTGACTCAGCACAAAATTGCGTAAAGGGTATCGAAGCCTGTTTCCCGATTAGTGCACAGGGTGGTAAGAGATAGCCGTCAACCACAATCAACTTCGTACTACTTCGGAGATCCGTCGATATCTCTGCAATGCTTTGGGGGAGCGACACGATCGATATGTCAGCGGATTCCCCACACAATTGCCTAGAGTTGTAAAGCCTTTTACCCGTTAGTGCAGTCAGAGATAACCGTCAGCCAAGATGCTGACCACAGCAATTGACGATTAACTTTGTACCATATGTAC
Organism: Microchrysa polita; assembly: GCA_949715475.1. Lineage (NCBI taxonomy): Eukaryota > Metazoa > Arthropoda > Insecta > Diptera > Stratiomyidae > Microchrysa > Microchrysa polita. The sequence continues at coordinate 13,203,762 of OX454419.1, forward strand.
ATTAGAAAATGGACGATATCTCTACAATTTGCGACCGAGTGATACGATTGGGTTTCCGCCTGTCTGGCAATTTAATTGTGTAAAACAGTGCAAAAGATGAGTACAAGCCCTCCTCCTACTCCTCCTATCTCTGCTATGTCGGCGAAAAACCGTGAATAAGAGGACTATCGTATTCGAGTAGGTTGTCGTTGCAGTCGTTGTAGTTTTTTATGTGTTTCTTTAAAAGCTACGATTACTAAGTAACGATTACTCGAAACAAATGTAACGAAAATAGCCGATTACTGAAATGCAACTAAAGTTGACATCACTGGGGCATACTCCTTTTCTCCGACGAGGGTTGTATAACCAAACGAAATCTCCTTCGTTGAATCCGGCAGTGTTAGCCCTTAAGTCGTATCTCGTTTTCATACGATCTACATTCAATCGTAATCGTACTCGCACCAACTTATGCACATTATCTATACTACTCCAATCAATAGAGACGAAATAATAGCGGTTAGCGTGCAAAAATTGGGGACTTCTCAAATTTCTTCTTTTGATATGTTATAAAGACAGGTGGGGTAAGTTAAAATCCAAGTTTGCGTCACTTTTCCCCCTGTGCTCCTGCCGCTATCTTCAAAAAACCATCTAAAATCGGCCCTTTCATCAGTTTTTGGCCTGTAACTTCTTTACAGTCCATTTGAGCACAAAATCTGCCAAGACCATTTTGTAGAGGACAAAATTTCCTACAAATTTAATCGTAGATGTTGTACTCTACTATCAAAATTAACAGATTTATAGCGCCAAGAAAATGGAAAAAATATCAAAAATCATGCCAATTTCCAGTTCACAAAAACGCATTCTATACCAATAACTCATAGCCTCCTCTGCATTTTAGTATAGAGTTCTCCAAGTATGTTTTCAAATTTGTTAGTAATGATTTTTGGAATTTTTAAGCATATTCTTTCCGCTATAACTCTGCCAATTTTGATTGTAGAGTAAAACTTGTCAGATAAAATTTATAGGAAATTATGTGCTCTACAAGATTGTCTCGGCACATTTCGTGCTCAAATGGACTGGGAAGGAGTTACAGACCGCAAACTGATAAAGGAGCCGATTTTAGATGGTTTTTTTCAAGATAGCGGAGGGGGGCTCAGGGGGAAAGTGACGCAAACTTGGATTTTAACTTACCCCACCTGTCTTTATAACATATCAAAAATTTGAGAAGTCCCCAATTTTTGCAAGGTAAAATCTCCCCGTTGATTGGAGTAATACGTGGCCTCAGGTCGTACACATACTCAGGAACTGATGTCTACTGTTCCGCTGGCGTTATTCCCAACAGAATTTTCAATGGTTTTTTTCCTGTTGATGCGTATTCGGCTGCACGGTATGCCATCAGGAATGGTTGTATGTGGTGGTCCCATGTTCGCGGATTGTTCGACATAACTTTGGCTAAGTGTTCGTTCAATGTCTTGTTGAAACGCTCGACCATTCTATCGGACTGAGGGTGTAGAGGCGTAGTCCTAGTTTTCCGTATTCCCAATAACCGGCTCATCTCGCTGAACACTTCAGACTCGAAGTTTCGCACTTGATCAGAATGTAGGTCACAAGGTACTCCATATGAACAGTTTAAATTTTCGAAGAGCTTTTCTGCCACTGTTGTCGCTTCTTGATTGGGAATTGCGTATACTTCCATTCACTTGCTAAAATAGTCAGCCACAACCAATATGTACCGGTTTCCGCGATCGGTTTCAGGAAATTGTCCCGCAATATCCACAGCGACTCTTCCAAACGGCGCACCGACGACATATGTCCTGATAGCTCCTTTCAGCTTCTTCGCTGGTTTTTTAACCGCTGTACGATTCGTACACCTGCGGCACCATTACTCAACGTCACTTCGAGCATGCACCCAGTAGAATCGTTCACGCACTTTCGCAAGGTTTTGTTTATGCCAAGATGTCTTCTCGATGCTCCTTCCTGCATCTCTCGCAGCACTTCGTCGACCTTGCTCGGTGGAAGTATCAGCTGCATTATACTCGACGTTCCGCTGATTGCCATTTCCGTTTCAGCATGCCATCCTTAACGTTAAGAGAATTCCCAATAGCCCAATAGCTTTTCGTGGTTGACCCAAAGGTTGACACCTTGGTCCAACTGGATTCCTTCCACACGAGTATCGAACCGATATCCTCGTCATTCAGCTGGGCTTTGCCAATTCCTTTCCAATTCCAGCCTTCCGTAGGCAACATTGCCGCCTTTGTACATCCACTGCTTCCTTCTCTTGAGTGCAGTGCAATCGTCCAAAGTAACATGGACGTGAAACGGTGTTGGTAGCTTTGGGGGAATCATTTCCACAAGCCAACCACCGTCCCTTGAGATTGGCTTTTGCACAGGCAGCGGGTGCGAGCTGTTTCGCGCTTTACCAACCTGCTTTTCTTGTTTGCTGCTCATATCTCTTGCAGAATTTTCCTGCCTTCCTCAGCTGACGACAGTCCCTTTGCACATTACCGTTTTCACCGCAGTTCCAGCACCGAATTGAATCTCCGTTGACAACTTTCTTGCAGAATGTGCCTGACTTCCTCAGCTGTTCACAGTTACTTCGCACGTGCCTCTGCTCACCGCAGTTCCTACATCGAATCGAGTCTCTGTTGACAATTCGTCTCAACACATCCACTCGCTGACAGACATATTCATCTGCTATTTCTCCGTTACGAGCGGCTTGCTTCGCAGCTTCAAATGTCAGGCTGTATGCATGTGTGTCCTTGATCGTCCGCTTGTCAGCTAGGAAACATTACGCTATCAGCTCTCGCAAGAAGAATTTTCTTGTTCTTGTTACCGACACTAGTGACACTTATCTTACCGTCCGCCATATAGCGAAGACATAGCGGAAAATATCGGAAACACAAAAGTTCCCCCTATGAGAACGGATAGCAGAACAAGCCTCAGCTAGCCGTAACGCCTGTTGTAGTTCACGGTCCAGGAGAGCCGTAGTGAACACATCCACTGCCGTCTCGTTTCGATGCTCAGCCTCGGAGGTCGGGTATGACAAAAGAGCCAGCCGTTCAATGTCTTGTGCCAATTGCTGTAGTGTTTCTCCTGGCTTCTGTGTCCGGTTACGAAGCCGCGATCGATAAATTTGCTTCATGTGCTCGTCTCCGTATCGCACATACATCGCCTTCACAAGCTCCACGTAAGACGTCTGCAGTGGTGCAGGAATCGAATGCAAGATTTCAGTAGTATGTGCTCTCAACGCCAGAACAAGAACCGGGGCGCTTGCGGTCGGACCAACCATTTACCACCACCGCAGCCTCAAACTGTGTCTTAAAGATAGCCAAGCCATTTGTCCATCAAAGGTAGGCGCTTTCAGACTTTTTATAATCAAGTCAGTTTTTAACATTTAACTTTTGCTCGGTGTTTTTCGTCGATATTTGACTTCTGGAATTCCTCAACCAAGAGGCGCCACAGACCCTACGATCGATCTGCCAGATTTTTTGATTGCGAGATAAATCGGAAGGTGTATGGGACCATCGGATTACATTTTTTGATTTGACATGTGGAACGTATTGCCAATGCAATTTTTCGTTAAAGCTGTCATGACAATTATGTGTGGTGCCCTTAATATTGAAATCCGCATGTGATGGTTGACGTTCGTTGTTTTCAATCGTTCTAGATCTTTCCTTAAAATCTGGACTTCTTCGGCCACCGACTTGTTGATTTTCTCAGAATATTTCTAGAGAATTCTCGTCTATTATTTTCAGGACTACCGTTTGCTGTTTTTTAAATTACTGATTAGGGGTGTTCTTTAAATGGCTAAACGCTCCTTTCGATTTTGCTATACGCTTCTTTCGATTTTGCTATACGCTCTTCCAACGATAACGACAAACGCTATCGGCGACTCCGATCCCGCAATTCGTTCTTTCAGTTCAAACTTTATCGATTCCACAATCTTGCTCATTGCCTCCTCGGACTTGGCTGATCGTTCATTCAGTTCGGACTTTATCGATTCCTCCATTTTGGCTGATCACTCGGTTCGGTCATCGCTCTTAGCAATAGATCTCTGGCTTCTTCTGCTCTTGCCTCACAGGAGTCTTCCTCATCCCGAAACCCTACCGTATCGAGATCCTGTCCTTTAGCTCTCAAGACGGCCATAATCCGAGCAAGCTCGAAAGTTTCCACGTTTCAATTCAGCCGTTGTTAATTGCGAGATATTTTGCGGCATTTTGTTTTTCGACTAGTTTTCTTTTACACGTTTCGAACTCTCGAAAATATTTTCGAATATTACACACGAATCCACTTTCGAGAAGTTTCTCACGTTTACCGGATCTGTCCATAATAGCAACGCCATCTAGATATATCATAGCCGCAACTCAGCTGGACAATGCCGTCATAGTTTAGCTCTTAATTTTTTTATTTACACGAAAAAACAAGTAGTGACGTAATAAAAAGCAAAAACAAAACAGTGCAACATTGGCGAATATAACCTAAAACTATAAGCTGATTTTGACGTCTAAGATTCTACATTGCGGCCTTAATATCTAGACGGCGTTGATAATAGTCTAATACGAAAGCGTAATTTCACTTTCCAGAACTTTGCGTCGCGAATTATCCCGAAAACTCTCGTCGAGTTCTCGAATGTTTCCGAATGCACTCGACATACGCAATTTCATATTTACCGAATCTATTCACACTGGTCCGAAACTTTCCAGAACTTTCCAACGCTCTACTACCCCGAAATATGGTCGTATATTCCGCGCACTTTACCACGATACCAATTGTTATATTTCTCGTCTTTACTAGACGTTCCAGTGGGTTTGACCGACTTTCGCGTATACAATAATAAATACTCGTAACACTCGCGTAACTGTAACACTATTTATTACAACTCCCATTTATACAAACTTTACTGATCCGACATTATTCACGGCTAAAACCAGACTGACTCCTCGCCACTAGTCGACGCCCTTATTTAATCGTAGTGATTCCACTGATCCACTCTGATATCAAATACGGAAATACAATAATTTGTGGTTGGCGTATTCTGGACACATTGCAATATTATCTTGGTCCCTTTCAATATTTGATGCTCGCGTGCATTTGTGAGGCTCACCCAAGTAGCAATTTCATCCCTATAATACTTCGTAAAATATTCTCTTCTAACGACAATAGGGGCACTTTACAGGGTATAAACATTGAATAATAGTCCAATAATGGCATCTGGCGGCGTTTTTTGATCCAATAGAACCTCATTGTAGCACTGAATTACGCTTCGAGAAAGACATACATCATGTGTCATGTCATCATTTTCTGTCATTTTCTCGCGATTGCAAAAAAAAATAGAAAAAAAAAACAATTCCCGCAGCCAGCGTCGAACCAGCGACTGTCGTACGCCAGTCCGACGCCCTAACAACTCGGCCAACCTCACATATAGATAACATTGCTCGTAAACACTACAAGTGCTCGACACTTCTTTATCGACCCTTCTCCTTTGCACCTTCTTCTTTATATGTCAATCAGTTGAAGCTAATTAAATTCACACATTCTTCAATAAAATACAGACATTTTCTGCGCTGAGATTATCTTAATTGATTCATAAGCTAACAAGGAGTGAGGAAATGTTGGTTTCAAGCAATATTTCAATGAATTCAATTCAAGAAACGTGGTATTCCAGAGCACTTCATAAGTGTCAATTCAGTAAATCACAAAGTCCATCCTTCTATAAAACTACGGCGAACAATTTATTGGATGACCATACGAATGTCACACTATAAAAATGACACCGACTGTGCTATAGAAGAATATAATGCATGTGTGTGAGTTAACTTAGACCATTGCATGTGTGTGGTGTATCATCCAATAAACACAAGAGTGGAGTATTTAAAGGAGTACGTTTTTAGGTTAACGTTTCGAGACAGTTTTATCGAAGTTTTATACCACCACCTTTAAATTTATTCCATAATGATGATATAAGCTTTCCGGAAAATACTTTAAGGATGTTTTATCGGATCAAAATATTACTTTAAGCGATGTCACACGATAAATGAATTTCGTGGTACTATATGATTGCTACAGTATGGAGTGCTTCTTTAAAGCAAACGAATTGTTGCTTGGGCAGGATCAACGGTTTTAAATTGGTGCCGCTAGTAGCAGCAAGATTAGTAAAATCGAATTGAAACAATTCGGCACTAAATATCTAGTGTTGAATCTTTTAATAGAAAATGATGAACAACATTAGCATATTATGTGCATTATCAAAACACAAAAGTGTGCTTTTATCTTCTTAAATTTTAACATTTAAAACGTATCCTTTGTACTCCACAGTCCACATACACAAGGCTAACATTTTGCATATTTTATCCCTTGTTTGCACTTAGCCTTACCTACTTCTAATCCCAGATCCTGGCGATAATGGACCGCGCATATTAGGCATTCTAAATTAATTACACTGTCTCCAAACAGATAGAAGATTAGTCCATTACTAAAATCCGTATTATCACGAAAATTTAATTAATCCTTTCTCTGCATGGGCCCTAATCCGCCGGTTGAGTACAATTTCTGATTCACTAAAATCGTAATCTTCTCTCGAATATATGGCGAGCGAACGAGCGCACTTTTATTAATCACCTGAGAAGAGCTCTGCTCTGGCCGATGCTGTAAGTATACAAGAAGAACTGTGTTCTGTTCTGGATCATGCATTCAGGATCTGGTTTTGGGCTTCTCTATAGTCCTTGCACATGCAAAATATCCTCCTTTAGTCCCTATTGACAATAAACATATTTCGCTGGACTTTATTACAGCGCGAATATGGAAAATGTGTTTTCACAGCTCACTCCGGCTCTCGGGCTATTGCAAATGCAATTTATGAGCTGCTAATGTTTACGGCGGCCGGCAGTGCTTTCGTTTCGGGAAAAACTATGCATTTTCAAGTGTTCTGGAAACTATCCATAAATACAGTGCATCTCTCTTCTATATGCGCCACACGAAGGACGAAAGACATTGGATTGGAATTATGGAGCGCACCATTTGATGGCGCCGCCATTTGCATGCCAAAGCCGAGCTTGCTTGCTCGATGGAGTGGAAAGACTTTAAAAAATTATGACTTTGAAAATTTGAGACTCTCACAGCTAAAAGTTTAACGATTATTCGAAAATGTTCTGTTCGCTTGACTGACGGCAGGGCAGGCAGGAGCTCGCACATGCAATTCGGTCCAAACACTATACATAACACCTACAAACGTTCAAGGAGCCAGCCATCGTTTTCGTGCTCGAGCTCCGTGCAATGGGGGCGGAATTTATGAAGGATATTTTGTCGATTGAAGATGCTCTGGAAGGATAATGAGATCTACAAGAAGGCCCTGAATATAAATTCGAGTATATGATGTGCATGGGCGAAATATGTTGGGCTGCATATACATGCGAGTAGTGGGCGAAAGGACATGAGTTGTAGTTGTATGACCAATAGAGGATATGTCGGAGTTTGAAACGAGCAAAACTTTTCCAGGTTTAATGATGACACATACTTTTATGGGGGCGGACGGAAATCGATGGCATACATTGGCAAATGGAGCTGAAATTGCAAATATTGAAATAAATAAGTATGGAACATGATTTGCGGTAATGCCATGGATGAAGTCATGTGGGCTCAAGGACTTGAAAACAAATTGTACCTATTCAATATAAGTTATTTAGAGTGTTGGAAACTTTCCCATGTACCGATGCAACTTTGCGCTAATTAATATTTTGCATTCATGTTATTCCTTCGCGAGGGTTATAGTTCAGGACTTGTGAAAGCAGGTCAAACTTTTCAACACGCCATCATCTCCATCAATTCCATCGAATAAACTGCATTTAAATGGCAACTAACAGGCAATCTTTTTTCTATAAACCATAGTCAAGAAGGAAATCAATTCAAAATCACATCATCAGAAAATTCGCGAACAAACCTTACTACGTAGAAATCCTATATGAATGGAGATCATCCAGGGCGGCTTGAGTGTATTTATTCCTTTCGCGAGTGCATTTCAATGCCATCATACACACAAAGCGAGCTGCTTCAGATTTTCTGATGTGCAGTTCAGTTCGTATATGGTATCCTATCCGAATCTAATGATTCCGCATATGCATCCTAATGCGAGCGCAGGATATGAATAGCAATCGGAACAAGCATGTCACGACTAACTCATCATTCTGCTGTGAATTCTATGTATTCTGTGTACTTATGGAGCGAATTCACGCCGCCCGAATGAATAGGACGAGCGTGCGGCTCAAGTACACATAGGCAAAAGCAATTCTATGGCATTCATAAAAGTTTATCTGGGATTTCTGGGAATTCTTTTTTTTTCTATACATCATCTATGTAGGATTTTTTTGCAAGCACAGAAGGCTGCAGCAGCATCAGTTTCATCATGGCTCCCAAACATCCTTATGTGCCATACGTGAGAATTGCTTTTCCATATGTATAGATCCCCGCGGCTCGGCTTGCCGAACGGCTCAATGTGGCAAAGTTGCACGTACGGCAGCAAGGACACTATAATTTCAATTTAAAGTTGATTGTGTGTAATTTGTCACGATGTATTCTGTGGTGTGTTGGCTGCTTTTTTTGTTATCTGCCCAGAATTTGTCGTGGTTGCATTTATATGGCAAAAATGCACTCTCATATGCTATTCATAAATTTTCACCGAAAATGATGTACCTTGACCTGATGGCACACTTACTGCAGGATTATTTGAATATTTGGGTGAAAATTATGTCATCTAACGATGCAGTGAAGGTGTTTTGGAGTGATTTGAAATAATGGGATGCTGTGTACGTAAGGACGTTTGCGATACTGTGCGAATTATTTCAGCGAAAACATCATCATCTTTAGGGGGATACACGCCTTCCGTTCCCTCCCTCTTCACGTAGGTCCCGACGGACTGAATCTATTTCAAAATAATTTTGAAATTTTTTTTTCGTCTTGGGTCGCATCACCGGACTGTCGGCAAACAATGTAAACATTTTTTTCTTTAAATTGGCAATTCAAATTTTTCCGCCAAATGTGTGCCCCCATCATATGAAAAACTAACGGCGCCTATGGTGTGGTTGATAGTATGTGTGTTTTTCGCGATTGTGTTATAAAAACCTAGACAAAATTTCCCCTTCACGGCCTATTTAGAATTCTTCTGGAACCGATATGGGGAGTAGTTTAACAAAAAAACATTGAAGATATCAAGCAAACCAAGAAAATGGAGCCACCAACAACTATAATGAAGAAAAGAAAATTAAGTGTTCAAAAATCCGATCCGAGATTTTAAATGCGTGGTAAGCTAATGAACAGAGAGCATTATACAGTGCTTGTCATCAGATTAGCACACCCCTTCGCATGAATAGTTTCGGCTGATTTCCAACCAAACTAAAAGAGCTCAAATTTCAAAATTATAACTGTTAATAGTCTATTCAATTCTGAGTTAATTAACACAAAAACTATTGTGTTTACATTTTTTAATATGGTTTTATAATTGTTTTTCGAAAAAGAACACACAAAATAGCCATTTAAAATTTCTCATCAGGATAGCACATGCAAATTCTTATTTGTCTATTTTCCACAATTAAAGACGTAGGACCCCCAATTTTTGTGGTTGTTTGAGTAAGATATTGACTTTAATATGAATAGTTAAAAATCATTATCCGCGGAAGAGGGACCAACATTTAAGGCATACAAGGAGTCAAAGCGGTCAAAAAGTGAAATTTCCAGAAAAAATTAATAAAAGTTGATAAGTTGAATCCGAATTCGTGTGTAATAAGTAGCGTTGAGGTAAAAATAATAGAGGCGATAAGAATTGAGTACATGTCAATCCTTATGAGAGAGTTGTTTTGAGAGGAACATCTAGCCCTCATGACTCGGTCACAAGGATTAGGGTAAATTTTGACATTAAGGCGAGCCTATCTTTTGTTCAAACAGTGATAACAAAACTCCACATTTCAAGAAACTAAAACTACAGAATAAACTCCAACTTAACTTTCCCCGAAGGAAAATACGTTAAAATTAATCATGAGAACACTTGACATGGAACACTGCCATCTAGATAGACAGGCCGAACTGCAGAAATTTGTTCGTCTACAAGTGGACAAAGTGCGTTCGTGACCAGTGACAGTTGACATTTGTAAAGCCCACAACCTCCAGTGCTTCTAAACCCAAAAGTTTAAATATGCCGAGCGTTTATTACGAAACAAAGGTTATGGTTTGCTTTAATGTGTTTTTGATGTGCAAGTGGTATAATAGTATACATCAACATCGTACTTACATATTTATCTCAAAAATCAACGCACTGGCATGTGTATATCATAGCAAGTCACACCAAATGACAGGCTGACAGCCACTGATATTTGGATTGTGGACAATTTGTGGATTGTACTGAGCGGTACTTTGGCAGTACTAAGCGCGGACCATGACCAACCATGGCACTACTAGTGTTGCATGACCACTGACAGATCAGCTGATAATCCGGCCTGTCTATCTAGATGGCAGTGCATGGAACAAAGAATGGCGGTATGTTATTTTTTCGGATAAAATGAAGTTCACTTTAGACGAGTAACACAGTTATAATGTCTACTTCCAGGATCTTTGCTAGGAAGGACACCATTAGGATCGCATTGATTGTCGGACAGATTGTGTAATGGTCTCGGGTGCCAAGTGATACTGTGAGATGATACTTCTTTTTATTCCAAAAGACAACATAGCACCATTCTTTATTACATGTCAAGTGCTCTTGAGTTCAATTTAAGCGCATTTTCCTTTAGTTTTAGTTTCTTTAGATGTGGAGCATTTTTGTATCACTATTTGAACAATAGGCTCACTTTAATGTAAAAATTTACCCTAATCCTTGCGACCGAGTCATGAGGACTGGATGCTTCTCTCAAAATTACTCTCTCATAGGGATTGACAAATACTCAATTGTTATCGCCTCTGTTATTTTTATCTTAATGCTACTTATTACACACGAATTCGGATTCAACTTATCGACTTTTATTAATTTTTTCTCGAAATTTCACTTTTTGACCACTTTGACTCCTTGTAAGCCTTAAATTTTGATCCCTCTTCCGCAGATAATGATTTTCCCTTATTCATATTAAAGTTAATATCTTACTCAAACAACCACAAAAAATTAAGGGGTCCTACGTCTTTAATTGTGGAAGATAGACAAAAAAGAAATTGCATGTGCTATCCTGATGACAAATTTTAAATGGCTATTTTGTGTGTTCTTTTTCGAAAAACAATTATAAATCAATAATAAAAAAATGTGAACACAATTCTTTTTGTGTTAATTAACTCAGAATTGAATAGACTATTAACAGTTATAATTTTGAAATTTGAGCTCTTTTAGTTTGGTTGTAAATCAGCCGAAACTATTCATGCGAAGGGGTGTGCTAATCTGATGACGAGCAGTGTAAAAGGTGGTACAGAAAAGGTTGAGAGACCGGACATTTTTTTGACAAGCGAAACTATTCTTCTCCACTTCCGCAACAATTGACAGGGCTAGTTTTTAAAGAAAAGGGGGGGGGGGTGCGAAAAAGTTTTTAGAAGCAGAATTGTCTTAAACCGCTCTTTGACGACTAACTGGGAGCATTCAGTATTCGGGTGATTCTTGAAAATCAAGCCAGGTGACAGTCAGCTAACTTGACTGGGGTTGTTTTATGGGGAAGGAGGGGCGCGGCGCGGCTAACTTAACAAGGGTACTTTTAAGGGAACGAGGGGTGTGGCAAATTTTTTGAATGTGCAGATATCTTAGGTTAGCATTTAACTGAATAAATATTGTTTCATGTTGATTTTTAAAATATGTGTTTTTGCGCCATAAACGCACTTAGGGGTAGTTTTTGAGGGTTGGAAGGGCGCAACAAATTTATTGAAAGTGGAGATATCTTAAAACCCTGCAGCATTCAAGTAGAAACAATATATTTCATGACGATTCTTAAACCTAGAGTTATTACGCAATATACTCTGCATGGAGTCAAAAACACACTTAGGGGTCATTTTTAAGGGTGTAAAGGGGCACGCCAAAGTTTTTGAGAGTGCACATATTTTAAGTTAACCTTGAAGTATTCAACTGTATAAATTTTGTTTTATGACGATACTTAAAACTTCAGTTTTTACTCCATAAACTCTTTATGGGGCCGAAACTGCACTTAGGAGTAGTTTTAGAGGGTGAAGAGGGGCGCGGCAAATTTTTTGAGAGGGTAAATATCTTTCGTAACCCCTAAAGCATCCGACTAAATACATTTTGTTTGACGGTGATACTCAAAACTTGAGTTTTTACGCTATAAACTCTATATGAGACCATAAACGCATTTAGGGGTGTAGAGGGGCGCGGCAATTTTTTTTTAAAGTTCAGGTGTTATAAGTGACCCCTGCGGCAAATTCAGGGACACTTTTGGTTCTATGTAAATTCATAGTTTCGGCGTTACAAGGGTGGTTGTGCTAACTTGACAGGGGTTGTTTTAAGGCGAAGGAGGGGCGTGGCAAATTTTTTGAAAGGGTAGATATCTTAAGTTACACCTAAAGAATCTAACTATTTACAGTGTTTTTGATGACGATGCTTAAAACTTCAATTTTTGCGCTATAACCATAAAAGCATTTAGGAGTAGTTTTTAGGGGTGTAGAGGGGCGCGGCAAATTCTTTTAAAATTCAGGTGTTATAAGTGACCCCTGCGGCAAATTCCGGCACACTTTTGGTCTTATGTAAATTCATAGTTTCGGCGTTACAAGGGTTGTAGTGCTAACTTGACAGGGGTTCTTTTAAGGGAAAGGAGTGGCGCGGCAAATTTTTTAAGGGTGCAGATATCATCATTAACCCCAATAGCATTTGACTGAATAAATTTAGTTTTATGACTATACGTATAACTTGAGTTTTTACGCCATAAACTTTGTATGGGGCTAAACCGGACTTAGGGGTAATTTCCCATTGAATCACGGCAAATTTGCGACATTTAATGCACTATAGCGTTTATCGAAATTTAAAAGTGGTAGTCCCAAGTAACAATTTCATCCCTATAATACTTCGTAAAATATTATCTTCTAACGACAATAGGGGCACTTTACAGGGTATAAACTCTGAATAATAGTCCAATAATGGCGTTTGGCGCCGTTTTTTGATCCAATTGCACCTTATTGTAGCACTGAACTAAGCTTTGAAAAAGACATACATCAATGTGTTATGTCATCATTTTCTGTCATTTTCTCGTGAAAAAAAAGAAAAAAAAATTCCCCCAGCCAGCGTCGAACCAGCGACTGTCGGACGCCAGTCCGACGCCCTAACCACTCGGCCAACCTCACATATAGTTAACATTGCTCGTAAACACTACAAGTGCTCAACACTTCTTTATCGACTCTTCTCCATTGCATCTTCTTCTTTATATGTCAGTCAATTGAAGTTGAATAAATCCACACATTCATCAACAAAATGCAGACATTTTCTGCGCTGAGATTATCTTAATTGATTCATAAGTTAACAAGGAGTGAGGAAATGTTAGTTTCATGCAATATTTCAATGAATTCAATTCAAGAAACGTGGTATTCCGGAGCACTTCATAAGTGTCAATTCAATAAATCACAAAGTCCATCCTTCAATAAAACTAGGCTGAACAATTTATTGGATGACCATACGAATGTCACACGATAAAAATGACACCGACTGTGCTATAGAAGAATATATGCATGTGTGTGAGTTAACTAGAGAGACTATTGCATGTGTGTGCTGTATCATCCAATAAAACACAAGAGTGGAGTATTTAAAGGAGTGTCTTTTTTAGGTTGACGTTTAGAGACAGTTTTATCGAAGTTTTATACCACAATTTTTGAATTTATTCCATAATGATGACAGAAGCTTTCCGGAAAATACTTTAAGGATGGTTTATCGGATCAAAATATTACTTTAAGCGATGTCACACGATAAATGAATTCCGTGGTACTATATGGTTGCTACAGTGTGAAGTGCTTCTTTAAAGCAAACGAATTGTTGCTTGGGGTGCTAACTTGCCAGACATAATAAAACTCGTAAAGATATAGCGAAACTTATTGCTGTTATCACGGGGCACTGGCCAATGGGGCGCCACGCTGCCAGGCTGGGTATCACCTACAACGCGCATTGCCGCAGGTTCGGAAATGTAGAAGAGAGAGAAACCCTGACTCATTTTCTGTATGAATACCTGGGTCTTGTCTAAACCCGGTATCAGCGCCCGCTCTAGCGCTTACGCCGCCCTGGGCAAGTGGACAATTTGCCGCCCTTCCGTATTATTTCAGGAAAATAGAATTTATGTCGTTATTTTTGTAAAAGCGATTTAATAGCAGCGAAAACAAAAAAGCCTGGTCAATTTGGGACTCGAACCAACGCTCCTGTAATTCAGAGAATGCCTAGCCACTCTACCCACTAAGCCTGGAATGTCAAACTCGCGGCCCGCGGGCCCCGTATTTTACGGGTTACCCCATTTTTCGGGCACCGAAAGTCCAAAAACCCGTAATCCAAAAAATAAAATACGGGGCAAATAATGGATAGTTGAGGAAAAAACTCCCCCAAAGGGTTAGAGACAATTGTTTATCGTATTAAAGTCAACCAAATAATTTTCCGGGTCGCGAAAGTGACGTAATCAAGTTAACACAGTTAACATGGTACATGAATGCGTTGCAGTATTTGGAATCAGGATTTGATTTTGCCGAGCACACTTACCTGTACTATCTGCAACCCTTAAATTTGCAGTACGAACGGAAATTTGAGGAACTGGAGAGAATAGTCGGACGCCTAAATATAACTACAGTGAACTTGGATGACCTTTATGAGGAATTTTGTGTAACTTCGCCCCTAATTAATAAATACGTTCAGGAGATGAAGAGATGCCGATGAAGTGATAAGGCCTGACACACGGACCAAATTATTTAAAGCGGTCAATAATAGCAGCAAAATACGATTCGATTTTTGAAACTGGTCTTTTCTATACTTCAGCGTATTTAGGAACCCTTGTTCTGTTTGTCCCCACGCAGGTGACCAAATCGACCAGCTTTCCTAGTGGCTAAGTACCAAAAAACCCTTATCGATTTCGTCCCCTGAAAGTGGACGTCAAAAACTGCGCAAAATCCGCTTGTTCAGCTCGAACCAGTTTTTGGCTGTTTTCGACGTGAAATGTACATACTTGAAACCTTATGCGACCTCGTCCACTATCAGGGGACGAAATTGATAAGGGTTTTGGGTAGTTTTGGCACTCGAAAAGCTAATCGATTTCGTCCCCAAGCAGGTCATGAACTGAAAAGGGTTTTCTAAATACTCGTCCCAGCAATTAATTCACCGGCAGAGAGAATATTCGCGCTTTGCGGTAACGCATGGACAGATAGCCGGAACCGACTAAATATTCACACTGCTGCGCCTCAAATAAAATGCACTTTATAGTGCAAAATGAAGAGTTATTGGGGACTGTATCTTCAAATAGGAAATATTACTAAAAATAAATGATATACATGTAATATAATTATATGCATAATTTTTTTTTTAATTTTTGCCCCGTTAAAAAATCGAAAACCCCTATTTTATACGTTAAATAAATAACAGGCGCGACAATCCAGCATTGGACTAAGGCCGCAGGATGTGTTAGTGACATCCTATTTCCAAGATCTTATCTTATTTTATTTTATACGTTAGTGACCCGGAAATCGAAGGCAGGCAGGTGGTCACCCTACATGCGATCCACCAGGCAGTTTTGTGCAGCCCGCGGCTAGGTCGAAGAAACACAATGAGCAGGGGTGAACCCAAGGGGGGGATTTGGGGGGATGAAACACCCCCCGAAATTTCAAAATGAAAATAATAGGTATGAATAAAATTCACAGAACATATCTTTAATGATAAATCAAATACCTAAGTGATGATTTTCACTATGTCCGACATCAGACTATCGTTTTAGAGTGCCCATAGACCTTCCAATCGATTTTTTGATTGCCCGATAAATTGGAAGGTGTTTGTGACCATCTAATCCATTTTTTAATTGGACGTGTGGAACATATTGCCATGCAATTTTTCATACAATCTGTCATGATAATCATGTGTTTCCAGTTGCTGATTTATTGACATAAACCAGTGGTCATTCTTCATGTTGTGGTTGTGGCGGTCGTTGGCTATGTCCACATATTCGCGCTTTTGTCTTCACTATCATCTTCAAGCCCCGTTTCCACTTTCAACATTGAACTGATTGCGTCAAGTAATCAGAGGAGATGAATGCTTCATTCTATCCACATCTGTTCATTATTTATCGTTAGATGTGTGTCGCGGCTTTGTTCAGAACAGATTAATGATCAATTCTTTCGTTAATAGTATGAATAGATGGTGAGTTGTTGACATATTCAACATTTGCAATCGCATTCAAGAATGAATACCTTTCTTAAATAGCGCAGACATCCCAAGTTTCAATTGTCAAAATGATGAAAATATATAATTTTTGTTATGTTGTATTGTCTCGTGTGGACCGCGAGACTGTCATTTCAGATTGCGCGATAAATTGAATAGTGTATGTGCTGTACGGGCGATTGGTCAATCGATCCGACAGTATATGGGCACTCTTAAGCCTAAGGTCTAAGAACATTTAAAGCGTTGGATTTCATGAGCCACTTTGCAAATACAAATCACCCCCCGAAATAAATTCCTGGGTTCGCCCTTGACAATGAGTATCAGCACAAAAGCGTAAAAATTTCTAGGTGTTGAACTACAGTCTAAGAAATTTACTAAAATTCGTCAAGAAGTTGGTGGCTTATGCGAGGTTAAATTGTCAAATTGTTTTGTCCCGAAATTCGGTTAAGAAAGAAGTCGTTGACTTTGCCTGATAGTTTTCTTGAATGGTTGCATTTTATTTAAAAGCATTTATTTTAACAGAAAGCCAAGACCCAGAAATTCTGTATTTGGTGAGGAGATCCCATCACATCGTAAACAAAACAATTTAAGCATATTACCCGATTCTTTGCCTTTCAGCTTAATAAGTTTCAGGCAACATCACAAACAAATTTTTGTCCATATTTAAGCACCTTTCTGTCCAAACTTAATTTATGACAAGTCAAGGTTGATTTGGATTACGTCTGTGTTTCAACATTTTTTGCGGCCATTGTATGAAATTCCGTAATAATTTTTGCAATTACAGATAATGGGGTAACTAAGGAAAATATGATTAGATAAGTGTACGAGAAACTGACCCAATATGTAGTAGAAGCCTGTTCCGCTATCATTTATGAATATAAATTGAGAGCAATTCAGCCAAGTTCAGTAATAGGCCACTCAAAATCGACATTAACCTCGGAATAAATGCAAGATCGCCGTTCTTTCGCTTATCTAGTTTAGAATATTACTTTTTTGGCAGGCGAAAAAGGGCTATATTTTTGCGCTTTTTTTTTTACATTTCCAACAATATTATAAAAAAAAATTATCTTGGAGAAAAACGATGATCGGCATTTTAAAAGTAGACAACATTCCAATCCAGTGATATCCTAACCAGTTTTGTAGCTCAAATATTGACGGAGATACTGGTTTTCAAAAATAGGGTATTTTCCGATTATAGTTAAATCGGGAAAATCTAACCAAATTCCGATATTAGCATCTTCATCATCAATGTGGCACGATAGCCCGACGTCGGGCCTTGGCCGCCTGAATCGTTGACCTCCAATTGTCGCGGTTACGTGACCTCGTCCTCCAGTTTCGGAAGCCCAGCAGCTGTTGGGCGTCTTCACCTACGGAGTTCTCCCAGCGAGCTCTCGGTCGTCCACGCAACCTCGCTCCGTCAATTCGTTGTGCGTTCATCACTTTCTTTGGCATGCGATTATCGTCCATCCGTTGTACATGCCCCGCCCATTGCAAACGTTGAAGCTTCACGATTTTCGATACTTCCAGCTCATCGTACAATTGATACAACTCATGGTTGTACCGGATACGCCATTGGTCTCGCTCGCGAACGGCGCCGAAAATTCGCCGAAGGACCTTTCGTTCGAATCGGTCTAGCAAAATTTCGGAGGCTTGGGTGAGGGTCCATGTTTCGCAGCCATAACATAGCACGGGTCGGATGATCGTTTTGTACACGCGGAGCTTCGTGTTCCTGTGCGCAAGTTTCGAATTAATTATAGGGAGGACCGAGAAATATGTCTTATTGGCTAGTTGTATCCGTCGCTTAATTTCGTCGGTTTCGTTGGCGTCCTTTGATAAGTTACAACCCAGATAGTTGAAGTTGCCTACATACTCGATATTAAGGTCCCCCACTGTGATGCTTGAATTTGCTGGCGTCCTTGTTTTCGATTGCATAATGGCCTTTGTTTTGCTTTCGTTGATATGTAGTCCAACTTCCTTTGCGGCGTTATTGAGGTTATGCAGAAGGCTTTCTGCATCACCCAACCTTCGAGACATGATGTTGATATCGTCGGCGTACGCTACTAATTGAGTCGACTTGATGAGTAGCGTTCCGCTGCTGTCCATATTCATGGCTCGAATTACATACTCCAAAGCAAGGTTGAAGAGCGTCGGCGCCAGCCCGTCGCCCTGCTTGAGTCCAGTACGAGTTTCAAATAGGTCAGTGAGTCGATTCTGCACTCTGACCTGCGAGACGGTATTAGTCATCGTCATCCTTGTGAGTCGCACTAACTTTGCCGGTATACCAAAATTCAGCATAATGTTGTACAGTACACTTCGATCGATACTGTCGTATGCCTGCTTGAAGTCGACAAAGATTTGGTATACGTCGATGTTATATTCCCAGCACTTTTGGAGTAGTAGCTTCACTGTGAAAAGCTGATCGGTCGTTGATCGACCAGGTCTGAAGCCGCCTTGATACTCGCCAATGATTCGTTCTGCGTACGGATTAATTCTCTTTTCAAGAATTTTAGATAATATCTTATAGGCCGTACAAACTAATGATATGCCCCTGTAATTCTCACACTTCAGCTTGTCACCCTTTTTGTGGATTGGGCAGATTATGCTTTTGCGCCAATCTTCGGGGATTTCCTCGTCGTTCCATATTTTCAGCAGTAGCACATGTATTGCGTTGGTCAGGCACGTTCCACCATGCTTCAGCAGTTCTGCTGGGATCTCGTCAGCGCCGGGCGCTTTATTATTTTGAAGCGACTGTATGGCAAGACTCACCTCCTCTACTGTTGGGGGTAGAACGGGAGGGCCTGGTTCGGCTAACTGCTCAAGAGCTGGCTCCGCAGGGGATGTTGATGGTGCATTGAGGAGCTCTTCAAAATGCGAGGCCCATCGTTTGTTGACGCTTTCGATGTCGCTGATGATGTTACCATATTAGCATCTTGGCAGAAACAAATTAGGGAGGACTCTGCGGCGGAGAAATTTGCAAAGACATCGGGCGAAAAGTGGGTGGAAGTTATTGAAAACGACTGAAAAAAAATAGTAATGAAAATGGTGCTTTTTGGATATGAGTGCTTAAATTCTGAGTGTTTATGCGACTCCTTATCTCATTTCATATGAATTTCTTCGGATTTCTATATTTATTGAGGCTAAACATTTCGTCTTCCGGAAATTAAATTAGGAAGTGTTTATTTAGCTATAAAAAACATGTTCCACCGTCTCTACAAAAATGTAAAATGATTTTTGTGGGTGTCAATTGGTTTCCTGTCTTCCGACACTTTATTTCACCCCTTTTTATTTCATTTGTATAGTTTCTATGGTTTCCTTTCCACTAAATCTATATTTATATTTAATTTTCCTTTTCGGCTTTTTACAATTTTTTTAAGTTGAGTTCTAGTCAAAAAGCCGCCCCTAAAATTTGGCGCCCCGGGCGACCGCCCGGCTTGCCCCCCTTAGAGCGGGCGCTGCCGGTATAGGACGCTCAGTAGAGATTTTCTGGGAAATTTGGAGGATGCAGCAAATGTGAACTTAGGGGAGCTGCTGTACTTCCTAAATAACACTGGCTGGTTCAAGGCACCTCTCCACTCCAAAATTCATCGCCTAACCTTCATCATATACACTCAGCGCCCGCTCTAGCACTTACACCGCCCCGGGCAAGAGGACAAATTGCCGCCCCTTAGGTACTGTACCAGGCAGATTGATAGTAGATAGTATACTCGACTCCTATGTACGTCGTTGAAGTAGACGAGTAGTCCATAACTTCAATGGACATTGCGCAGCCGATAAACTTAAATTAGTCGGATTTGTTCAGTGGTTTCAACGTCCGTGGCTTATTTTCATAAATGCGTCCTCTCAAGAATTATGGGCGTAGCCCGGGAAGTTGTGAGGGTAGGCAGAGAGTGGCTATAGTTATTCCAAAGCAGGGACCAGTGGCGGAACAACTTCACTCGGGGCCCTCCCGCCAACTTCTTGAGTGGGCCCCCCAATCTGTCAATTTGTATAAATTTTTTGTTTTTTTTTTGGACTGTGACTGATGACTAAAGAGTGTGGATCGACCTTAAATCAACTCTTTTGAAACATGATTTCGACGTTACATTGTTCTACTAAAATTAAGAACGTTGTAAAAATAACTTTGCTACTTTGACTCTTTGCATTACGTTTATTAAATTAATCATTTCATCAATGTTTTTTTTTTTAATAAAAATGCTTACGCAGCGCAGCATGGCCTCTATAGGCGTTAGGGATTTTTAAGCCTACAATGGGACTCGATCCCGCTAACCTGTGATTTGAAGACTAGCGCCCTATCTACCCTAATGCGCACACACACGGTCAATCAGACTCCATTTTGCCAGAACGAAGAGTCCAGTTTCGTACGCTTCGTTTGACGGCGGCCTAACTTGCTAGACAATTGGAAAAAGCGACACGTTTTTAATTAAACTCTATTCCTTGTTTCAGCTTTAAATTTAAGTGTGCACTACTATTCAATACAGCAATCTTGGCAAGACTCCTTTCAAACTAAATGTAGCTTCTTCACCACAGCCCTAATAACCGTGTAAATACCGCAAGCAAGATAAAATATTTTTGTCTTCAACGACATGTACAGGCCGTACTACTTGTGTAGTTTCAACTAAGTTTAGTATCACTCTCAAACTATTTTATTCGTGTTTGACAATTCATGACAAAGTGGATTGGAATTTAGCCTGAATGTTTAGAAAAGGTACTATCACCAAAAATGTTTTAAGAATAAGTTTATTTGCAGAGGGACCTAAATAATCTTTTTGCCCATATGGTACTTAGAAAGGAAAAGGGTGGGACAGATTACAAACCGCGGCTACAGTTACACCAAATAGCGTAGCCATGTCATTTGAGGATCCGGATTGTGAGCTTTCAAAGATTTTAGGACAATAGTAAATTTGTTTATCTAAGGGACCAGGTGGAAGAGGAACAATAAATTTAGCATTTGTTTTGACTTCGGAAAGTGTACATCTCTTCTTGTCTACAAAAAAATCTACGTCGGAGTGTTGTTTTTCGCAGTCGTGGTGTTTTTATGGTTCGAGAAATCTTTCATGTGCCTTTTGGACCCCTAAATCTCGTGGGCCCCCCGCCACGCGGGCCCTTATGCGCCGCCCCTGGCAGGGACTCTAAAAGTGTGTCATCCCCACATTGCTTTTGAGTCTGCAGTTTCAGGCATTTGATATCCGAAACTAAAACACCCTCATGTTTTGTGTAGCCTGGACTTTCGAAACTTAGATTATTCCCTAAGTAACATCCTTAGTTTTTTTTTGTGAGAATCCTAACCACTTATGTTTGCGATCATGTTGCCCACCCAACCTCATTCAAGAAAATATTTCGCCTACAAAAAGCCTTCTGGGTTAAAATGTATCATTTATTAAATTTTTGCTCTCCGTCATGTTTTACCGTTAGAAAAAGGGATACGTCACACGAAATTGTTTGTCTGGGAATTCAATGGATTTTTCAACATTTTATCTAAAAGGGATAAATTTTGTGACAAAAGCATGTGATGTATTCAGGAGTAAAAGGAGTAAATCGTTTGCAGACGTCATTTATCGTCATTAGGCCAAAAGTCGCTCTGGACTGCCATTTCTCAAATTTTGAACCACTTTTCTAACAAAATTTTTGTTGTATAGATAGTATAGTCAAGGAGGAGATCGAGCGAATTGAAGTTAAATTGCTGTCAAATGTTTACGGAAATTCTCGAAAACGTATGCCTTTGGGCATTACATCTTTCACAGGAGAGTTTGTTTTAAACGCTATTTGTATCACAGAGGACCAAGTCTGGTCTAAGTGCGCTGGGGATAAACTCAGCAGCCCCTTTACCTTGTTTAGTGTTTATGCGAATTATTTCTCATTTAATATAAATTTCTCCGGATGTCCAATATTTTTTTAGGGGGCGTGCTCTCCTACGATTCAATAGACTAAACTAAAATTTTGGAACTGATTTCCGTAAAGCAAAATAAACTCAACAATAAAATTACGTTGATTAGCGCATAACTGAGCGAATTGACCCACTTTGCTTTTCGGAAGTAGAGGGCGGGTGCTAGAATCACAAACGTACAATTTACGCAACCCTTACTTAGTATTTTAGGATTCTAAATATTCTGACCAGCACCACAATTGATAATAATTGTGGGGTGTTCATAGCTTCGCAAGGACTTTGCGTCTTATAAACACAACTTTCAAAGGAGAACTAATGATAGAATTGATAAATAAATGAATCTTTAACGCTTTTTTTATTAAGTAATTGATGTGCTTCTCTACTTAAAAAAACAATCTTTATGCCTTACATATTTTATTGTTATTTTTATTCCATCTCTAGGTTTCCTTTTTACTAAATCGAAGTTAATATTATTTTTTACTTTTGGCTTTTTATTTTTTTTTTGTTTCGAGCGCCATAGCCAAAAAGCCGCCCCTAAAATTTGGCGTCCCGGGCGACCGCCCGGCTTGCCCCCCCTTAGAGCGGGCGCTGTATACACTAGTTCAACTTCACGGAGTTTGTGGTTTCAAAACGGCGCTTTATGCGCTGATTGGGCTTTTGGATAGCTTCTGCTTAAGCCACCACATTTACTAACCAACCAACCGTTATTTATCCCCATAAATGGGTACTCGTTTAACATCTGAGTGAAATCATAGTTCGTCACATGAGTCGTGAGTTCGAAAAACACCATAAACTGAATTGGTTCTCAGTGAGACTCGAACCCACGACTCTGTGCACCGAACGTGTGCGCCACTAACTACAACACCAGCCATACCACCTAATTCAACATCACTCGAAAAAAAAATTGGAAAAATATACCCCTGTTGCCTTATGGATTTTTTTCGTCTTGGATCGCATCATTGAACGGCTGTAACTTTCGAACGGAGACAGCTAGGAATCTGAAATTAATTAAAAGTAAAGAAAACACTCATTTTTATAAATTTTTCTAAATTATATTTTCATTCATTTTAATATAATATCATTAATTTATATATCCGTTTATGGAATTTTACCTATTTACAGATATCCTTTTTATTATTATTATAATTTTAATATATCTCTTCTTATTTTTTTTATATTTTCTTTAAATATAATTTTATCTATTTTCTCTCTCTGTTTTTACTATTTTTTGGTTTTCTTTAATTTTATTATCGTGTATGTATCGTCGTTGTGTTTTAAACATGGTTGTTGTGTCAATTTGTACACGCACGTTGTTTGTTTTATGTATGCATTTCGACATCTTTATTTTTTTTTGATTACATATTTAGATAGTGCAGTTTTCTCCGAAAGTCGTTTATTTAATTCTTCAATTTATGTTTTTTTAATAAGTGTGATCTTGATTTTGTATGCAGACGAAGGTTGTTTGCCTTTTTTTCATATGACTTTTTGAATATGACTTTTGGTCTGAGCATACTCATATGACATGCATATTGCATACATACATATTTCAAATAATTTCTTGTCTTTAATTTTTGATGATTGAAATGTCATAGTAACAAATATAAGTATATAAAATCTGAATGAGAGCATTACAGAATGATTTCTTTTTTATAAACTGATGAAATGTGTGCATTTTATAATTTTAGTTTTTTGTTTTGCTGTATATTTTCTCTATGTGAATATTTAATTTATTTTGATGTTTTAATTGAATTTTCAATCATTTTTTGTTTGTTATATGTTCTGCTTATTTAATTTAATTAAAAGGTTTCGCTTATAAAAAAACTGCGCAGTTCGGCTCATGTTGTATAATTTTGTAGTCTATTTGTTCGACAAATCAACATAATATGTACATAAACACTTTATTATGCATATTTATGTAATTATATGTATAAAGTGCCTAATTTTGGGCGTTCCCGTATTGGTTTTCTTTGAACGCATTTTGATCTTTTTTTTTTGCCTTTAAATAATTTTATTATGTGTGAATTATTTTAGATAGACTTTATAGACTACTCGTGATTTGTTTCTGTTTTTTCTTTAATTTTTTAAATAAATAAATTACATTTTATTAGTTCTTATAGATTTTTTAAAATTAATTTTTAACAGTATGTATACATATAATTTATTTATTTATCTTAAATGATTTTATTTATTTCATACTTATTTCCATTCGTAAATACAACAACATTTAAATGTGTGCATTGTGTATTTACGATTTATTTTTTTATCACAAATTTCATGAAGAGAAAATGTACAAATGGGAGAAGTGGGGGGTGGTTGACGAGTTTCAAGTTAATGTAAATGAGTGTCTCTTTTATATTTCTTTACCTATTGAATTAAATATTTTGTTCAAACTGTCATTTCAATTCAATTCACAAACTGACAATGTAAAATGCGAACAATCCAAAAAGAAAGAACTCATAACTGAGGATTTTAAAAATGTTCCCATTATTTCAAATTCATAGAACAAACCCCATATAAAACTGCGCTCTCCTTTTGTGTCAATGTATAATTTCACAAGACGAATTTCACCAAATAAAAAAAATAAATCATCGGAGAACAAAGGATCAAAACGAGTTGTTTACTCGTAAAAAAAAAATCTGTTACATTATTCAGCCTACACACACACACACACTTTGACGAAATAACGCAAGTGAAAAATACTTCGTTGTATTTTAGGCAAGAATCCTTCGTCCTTGTTTTTGTATGGACGGTACTGCGTACTGCCTTTCAATTGAGAAAAAAAGGAAAACACAATAATAATGACAGACTGACAAAAAAAAGAAAAAAGAGAGAAAAGTCGTCAAGTAACAATGAAAATAATGAATTATAGAGAGAACACGTCATTTATATGTCTGCAGGCAAGTGTTTGTTTGTTTCATTTTTAGTTTGTTCCATATTATGGCGAAAAAAAAAAACATAATATGAGATTGAACGGGCTAGATTTTTTTGGTCGTGTTTAACGTCATCGATCTGCCCATGGTGCACGATTTTCATCAAATTTTAGATGGAAGATCCTTTGAAGGACCACGCAGTGGCCGCTGGAAACTTAATCTATGAGAAGGCTGAACTGTGAGGCCGGTTGATGTGAAGTTCTTCATTAAAAGAAGGCTCATTCGGAGGATAGGCTACCTTACCACATCAAGCAGGGCTCTGATGTGGCTGATCCTCCTTTCGCTAGCTACTCGTGGGAATCAAATGAGTATAGACAACAACACAAACACAACAAAAACAAAACCAAACACCGATCTGACTGAGGCAACCTCAGATTCAGATCAACAGGCACTTGCCTCAACTTTCGGTTCATCGGAACTTTACTTGTCGGATGTGGATGAACCGCACCGCACAGCAGAAGCGGGCAAAAGCGACCGCACCTCAAAGGATTGGAAGCGCAAACCCGGACTTCCACCCAAAAATTAACCGGGTGGCCTTCGGAATCCTCTTCGTAAAGGACTTGGAAAGGTGGCCTGAGAAAGTTAGGTTCGGTTCCTCTTCCAAGGACATGCTTCCGAAAAGGTAAGGGCACTAGCAGTTAACTCTAATCGCAAATCCCCCACTTCCAAACGTCAACATTCGGAGGATAATGGCGCACTCAATCTTGGCAAGCAAGCAACCTCCACCTCTGCAGCGTGTGGGTGGAGGGCCCCTGCGGTGGCTTTTGCTAGACCTTCTGCATCAGCGGACACACCTCCGACTACAGCCAAAAAGAACAGGAGTGACCGCAAGTTTCCTCTGGTGGAATCTACTGTCACTCCTCAGGCACTTGTCGGCAGGAGCGAAAGTACCCTTCCTCTACCTGAAGCAACTATAGTAATCATATTGTAGATCCGGTGGCCTCGGCTGGCTCAACGAAACCAGTTGCCTGTCCTGACGCTTCTACCAGTAGGGGCAGGACTACTTACTCACAGCTGGCTTCATCTGTTTTTCGGATTCTTGCTCGTAGACTCCGACAACGAGGCCACAGCCGATCCGCTCACTACAAGCGTCACCAGTGCTAATACACTCTTGAGCAGAAAAAACGCGGGTCTGCGCACCAACGAGTGGACGGTGAATAATTCATCGACGGTGGGAGATACTATCTCCATGGAGTTTATTACCAGACGTAACCTCCAGGTGTCCTACCGTTTCGGAAACATCAAGGTCTATCCGAAAAACTGGAAGGGCGCCCAGAAAGGAGAAGTTGCAAAGGCACCTAACATTTCAAAAGACTATGAGCCGCGCTGTTAATATTTCCGGTCATGGTTAGCATTTACACAAGTAGTTTGGCTTTGGGATACATCACAATAGAACGGATATCAGTGAGGGTAGTCTTCGTCCCCAAAGTGGTTAAAAGATTGGCGGACGACCCTAAGTCGTAACGCCCCATCAGTCTTACATCTTTCCTTATGAAAACTATGGGAAAGTTTCTGGAAGCTCATATTAGGAGTACACTTCTAAAGGACCACATAGATTCAACGATTTATCGGCCGATAAAAAAAACATTTCTTTGGAGAAAGCACATTTTCTGTGGAAAAAGCTCATTTTCCCTTGCGAATTCGGTAGTGGAACCTAAAAAATGTGCTTTCTCAACAGAATTTTTTTTTATCGGCCGATAAATCGTTGAATCTATGTGGTCCTTTAAGACGCGGCCGCTGCATCCAAAGCAATTTGCCTATCAACCGGACAAATCAACGGAATCGGTACTTCATAGCTGAGTGGAGAAAATCGAAGAGGCCATGTGTAACAATGAAATGGCACTGTCTGTGTGACTTGTAATCACGGTTAAAGGCAAATTTGAAGAAGTCTTACCTGATGTCGTGCTATCGGTACTGCAAATAGTACAAGAATGGTATACAGTTACGGGTAGGCCTGTTCCAAAAACCGGGATCCCGGTACAAAACCGGTGTTCACTTGGTACCGGAACCGATATTCTTAAGTACCGATATCCAGGTTTATTTGGTACCGAGTTAAAAAAAAACCGACCGACCAGTCGCTTTTCTGGTACCGAGTTAAAAAGAACGATTCATTTCAACCATGAGCCGGTTTTTTTCAGGTTTTTTGGTACCGGTTTTTAACCCGGTACTCAAAAAAACCGGCTTATGGTTAAAAAAAACCGTCGGTATACTGAAAAAAAACCTGAGTCAGGGAAACCGCTTGTGGTACCGGGTATTGAAAAAAACCGAAACCCGGTACTGAAATCTCGGTACCGAACAGGCCTAGTTACGGGTGTGTATATAAAGTACATATTATATGAATATTGAAATACTCTAATACTCAACATTGTCTGCGGGCACAAAGCGATGTCTCTAGGACGTAATTACGTAAATTTCTACATCAATTTATTCTATGGAACGGGCTTGAAGTGCCAATCCCTAGGTGCACTTTTGGAGTTATTTGTTTTTTTCTCCGGTGAGCTTTACCGATAAATTTGATAAGGTTTTGAACGTTAACCATATGTGTCGGTGCGATGGAATTTTGCCACCTTAATTTCAGTGGAGGTTACTCCAACAAAAGTCAAACACAAACAAACCAATAAAAAAGGAAAAACCCAAACAAATATCAAGGAAAAAATGGAAAAAACAATCTTTTATGTCTGAAATCATTTCGAAGCTTGTTTTTTTTTCAATTACGCACACAATTGTTGCCTTGTTCTGGCAATGAACTTTTGTGGCATGCCTAAAAAAATCCTGAAATCCTGGTGCTTCTTGTGTATGCTATACAGAACATATTCATCAGAGTGATGAATGGCCATTGCGTTGAGGTTAATGGATTTTTCTGTTCTTTCTTTGCAGATTGATTGTGTGTGTGTGCGTGCGTGTTTTCGTTTCTTTTCTTCTGACGGATTATTCTGCGAGATTGCTCCTATTTAGTGACAAGGACATTTTTGTCGTTCGCATTGATAACAATATTTTTCCCCCTTTTTTCTTTTCTTAAGATTTCATTCTATAGTTATGATTTTTGTTTTGAGACTATTGAAATATCCAGAGTGATATTCTGCAAGGCGACAGTCACTTTCAATTTTGTTTGGTATCGTCTAACACTAAATCTGGCAAGATAATGCACATAGAATGGCTGAGTATCGTCAAAGGTATAGTTGATCATAGGCGGAAAGACACAATTTCACGTTCAGTATAATTGCCATCATCCAAAGATAGGAGATGCCAAAAAAATGAATGTGAATGTCGCCTCTCGCCTTACAGAATGCCTGCTCAGATTTTCTGACTATATTATCTGCGAAATTATCTACAACTATTATTGAAATTGATTTTTATCTTTTTTTTTGGTGTGGTGAATGCGATTTTAAGGTATTTACATTGAAATATTTGTTTTTTTAATTTATATTCACATTTAAATGTCTGATGTCTCATAGAGCTTGGAATGATTCATTTTATATATCAACTATGTATAGAATAAATTACATTTATCATTTTTATCATTTAATATTTATGTTTGAAAACTACTCACATCCACACTTTTTTTCGCAGTCATTTACACTCTTTACTCTACACTCTTTACTCAGTCATTTTCACTCTTTCTCTCTCGCTCGCAAATATTCAATCTACCATGGCAACACTGGCCGCTGAAATCTTCATCTTTGTCGCAGTGCTACCACCGTATCGTAACTGCAACTACGACTGCTTCGCAAACAGTCGAAATCGCGTTGAAAATAAATCGTCCTGTGAAATTGAACTAGCAGCAAGTGAAGGCATCCGAAAAGTATGAATCCGGCAATTGTGACTGCCACAGAGAATTTTGTCTTGCTGACCGGTGATTTAATAGAGTTGGCTGAATTGTGTTGCATCGCGGCCGGATGTTCACCTGCAAATATAGATAGAAGGAAAAGAAAAGTTGCATGAGAATGGCATTGTACTAAAAAGGACACGCGATTTATGTAAAGAGACAGTGTGATCTAGGAGAGAGAAAGAAAAATGGCGACGTTATTGCGAATTATTTATGGATGTTAACAAGCCCATAAAGTTTCGTGTAATTGTCATGAGAGAGGAATACAATATAAGAAAAATAAGAATGAAATGTTTGTTGTTGTTGTTGTCGGTGTTTGCGAGCTGTTTATTATGTTGCTGCCTTGTGCGAGTTCGTGGCTGTTTGGTGGTGATTTATTGGTTTGAAATTGTCTTTTGCGAGTATACGATAGGGACTATTAAACATTTTACTTTCCGGAGAGGAATTTAAGACGTAAACTTGTAGCCAAGTGAAAATTTTAATGTTTTAAGTAACTTGAGTGTTGTTCGTGAACTTAATCTTTTGATGAATGCTTTCGTTAAGTTTGGTCATTTATCGGTAGGTAAGGTATGTCGAAGTGGTTTTTCGTAACTGTATAATTCTATAAATTAGCTCTAATGGATAGGGTTATGAAACGGGACAGTTGCGTATGTTCCGCAAACATGTTTGCCATTCTGATCACCTAACTATCACTTTGCGAATCAAAAATAATCTCCGGTTGTTTTCGTTAACATATTCCGCAAGGGCAGACAAAGGAGAAGAACCGGAGAGTATTTCTGATCCGCAAAATTGCAGTTAGGGAATCAGATTGGCAAACCTGTTTGCGGAACATACGCAACTATGCCGTTTCATAACCCCACCCAATGACGCACACACACGGAGATTTTGAATCCATTTTTTTCAATCTGTTAACAAATCCAACGTCGAAGAAGTGGAAAAGAAAGATGGAAATATTTTTTCGCCAGCCAAAGAAAAAATTTCACTGTCTCTCCCCGAAATTATTCCAACTACTTCAATCAACGGAGAGATTTTACCTTGCAAAAATTGGGGACTTCTCAAATTTTTGATATGTTATAAAGACAGGTGGGGTAAGTTAAAATCCAAGTTTGCGTCACTTTCCCCTCTGTGCTCCCGCCGCTATCTTGAAAAAAAACCATCTAAAATCGGCTCTTTTATCAGTTTGCGGTCTATAACTCCTTCCCAGTCGATTTGAGCACAAAATGTGCAGAGACAATCTTGTAGAGCACCAAATTTCCTATAAATTTCTTCTGACAAGTTTTACTCTACAATCAAAATTGGCAGAGTTATAGCGCAAAGAATATGCTAAAAATTCCAAAAATCATTACTAACAAATTTCAAAACATACTTGGAGAACTCTATACTAAAATGCAGAGGAGGCTATGAGTTATTGGTATACAATGCGTTTTTGTGAATTTGAAATTGGCATGATTTTTGATATTTTCTCCGTTTTCTTGGAGAAAGAAATGGATTGTAAAGAAGTTACTGGCCAAAAACTGATGAAAGGGCCGATTTTAGATAGTTTTTTGAAGATAGAGGCGGGAGCACAGGGGGGAAAGTGACGCAAACTTGGATTTTAACTTACCCCACCTGTCTTTATAACATATCAAAAATTTGAGAAGTCCCCAATTTTTGCACGCTAACCCCTATTATTTCGTCTCTATTGATTGGAGTAAACAGCCGCTCTAGCCTGTAAGGTGTTGGTCAAATTTCGATTGAACGATATAGGCAAAATATATGTTGTGGCTACAAAGTAGTTTTTCTATACTGAATCGATACAGATGTATCACAGTTTCAAGTGGCTTATTTATTAGGACCACTTGAGATTTTATTTTCCCTGGCGAATGTAGTGGGTGTTGCTTTTTCGATCTTAAGGTACGTTGTCCTCAACGCGGCCGTACGACAGTGACTCGCTCATTCCATATAAAAACTCGTTTCTCCCTCATTTTAAAAACGAGTTTTTATATGGAATGAGCGAGTCGCTGTCGTGCAGTCGCGTCGAGGAAAATGTACCTTTAAGGTACGTTGTTCTCGACGCGGCCGCACGACAGCGACTCGCTCATTCCATATAAAAACTCCTTTCTCTCTCATTTTAGTTTTTATATGGAATGAGCGAGTCGCTGTCGTGCAGCCGTGTCGAGGAAAATGTGCCTTTAGCCCGATCTTGTTAATGGGAGTTTGTTTAAAGCGATATGGGTGCGGTGGGTGCGCCACCGTAAGAGCAGTCGCGTGCTTTCCGATAAGGGTGCGGAGAGTGTGATGACACCGTAAGAGCTGTCGCAATTCCCGATACAAGTTCTAGGGACGTAGAATGGGGGCGCGGTCTGTGTGATACGGCCGTGAGAGCTCATCCTCGTCTGTGCACAATAATATAATGAAGTGCGAAAAAGGGCGCGACAGGCCACCGTAAGAGCTTTTCGCTTAAGGGGTGCGGTCAGTGTAATGCTATCGTAAGTCCTTACGCTACTTATATCGCACTTTCCCGGAACAAATCGATGCCTAAGCGCACATGTGTGTTAACTACAATTTTCATGAAAATGAGTTTATGTCATTTTTTAATTCATCAACCTTATAGTCATATTTCTGCATAAACGTTTTAAGCGATTACCTATTAGAAACGCCACAAAGTTGAATGCAATTCCGTGTTAAGTGCATAGAAATCAATTTTGTGAGCGCCACATGTGATAAGTGCACTTACATCATGTGTGCTCTTTAGGAAATAGTAAATGTTTGTGCACACATGTGACAAGTGCACATACCGATGGAAGGAAGATACGTTTTCGGTTGCTGTTTCGCGTATATCCATCTGGTTATTCGTGGGGACTGTTCAGTAGATATACTTCGCAGGGACTACTTTCAGAGAAAATAGATACACTGTGGCAAAGAGTAAAATAGAAATTTTTAAGAAATTTACTTATCTTGAAAAGAAAAATTATTGCAATAGTAGTAGTAGTACTTGCTATACAGCACGATAACTTTTGTTTTTCTGTCTTGGAACAATATTTTTTTTTTTGCAATAGGCAATTAAATAAAAGAGTACGAATTGCTAGAGACTACCGTTTACTAAATAAAATACACAAACTTTTAAAGCCTATTTTTGCAATTGATCCATACTTGTTAAAGAAATAGATGTGTCGTACCGTCCAGGTGCTATTAAATTTTTCGGAGCTGTGCTTCTACTGGATGTCATGTCAATTGTACGGTGCAGTAAAGTTGAGTCTGTCTAGGGAAGACGAAGGGTCTTAGTTTTTACATCCGTAGCGTAAAACAAGAGTATTGTGGGTTTACAAGGTGGATCAGTAAGAACCTAAAAATTAAAATACAACGCAAAGCGGATCCTTTTGAGCCATGCTTGTGCCTTGTACTGGATCGTTTGGCTTTGCCTCAGTGATGACTTCTGTGTATGCGTGTACGGAAGGCGTTGTTTACGACGTTGTTTCTGGTAGTTTACTCAACAGTCAGTGATTAGGAGTGGTTGTGTTTCTTAAGGTGAGCCACAACTTAATCTCGAAAATGTGGTAAAGATAATCACAAGGGAGCACTACGCCATCTCCGCATATCCATCATAGACCGCTTTATTTCAACATTACTTACTTGATCTAACTTCGCTAAACATAAAGGGGGAAATAAATGGTTGATTGGGGTAAGACACTCGTAGCCGCCTTACAACTCCACCGAAATATTTGTCCGTTGCTGTTTTATAGGAAGACTGTTTAAGTCCCGTAAAAATAAGTCCAAAATAATTTGACTATCATGCTCTCCCTCCGATGTCTCAATAACTCCACTCTCGTCCTCGAATGCATCACACAAAAAATTTAATCATTCATCCATTGGATCAAATTGTGGCAGTAGATCTCGAGACTTACAACGGTCACGAAAGTAAACCCAATATTCTCGATAAGCGGTTTTTATGAAAATGTTTAACCTTGCTTTAACCTTTACCAATTCATGGACCAGATACAGTAGAATTCGCAAAACTCAGACGTAATTCATAATAATTGATCAGTTTTTCACTTAGTGATAAATGACAAAACTGTAAATGCTAAACGTTTAAGGTGACACCAAATTGAAATTTTCCAAAAAAACAAATTTAAAATTGTCATTTTTTCTATGCCTGTTCACTGTCCGACCCTTATTCATCGACATTGCCACAGCGTCTGTCTTCTGAAAAGCGTTTCTTCACTTTTTGATACATGAGTCACATATGACACATAAACGGGAACAGGAGGAAAGCTGTATACACTTGTGACTCATACAACGTGAACATTTTCAAAAATTTTCTTACTAGAAAGTGGTCGGAGACATAAAGCCATCATCATTTCCTGTCAAACATTCGAAAATGTACATACATTAACAGACTTATGTCACTCATAGACTTGAACGGAAGGGACAGAGTGGATACATGTGCCTCATGAATAGTGGACACATTAACAATAAATCAGAGAATGATTATATTGTCTTTCAGAACTTCTAAAATGATTTCCAATCAAAGAATTTGCAACTTATGATTTGCATTTTCTTATTTTTGCTCTCCTGTAAAATTTGCTATTTTGCACTTAACACATTTGTGACGGAATACGGATGGAATACCAAAACTTACAGTTTACTTTTTTATTACAGATTTTCGGACCGCAGTTTTGTGGGAGGAAGAGTGAGTAAAAAAACCTTCTTTTAAAAATATTGTCTTACAGGCCGAACTACCAGCAGTTGTTCTCATGAAGGACCTTATTTTTTTGCAAGTGCAACTGAACTATACTGGTACATAATAAAAACCAAACCGAGGCTAATTTCGGGCGCGGCCGAAATTTGAATACCCTTCACTCTCCTCCGGCTAAAAGTTTTTTGGGGCAAACCTATGACTTGTATTTAATCCTTCCCCATTCTTTTCCTTCTGTTTTCGCATAATATTTGATATTGACAAATTCTGTGGCGTCGATAAAACAATATTTGTGTGAGGTTTGGTTGGAATAAGTGGTAAAATAAAAAAAAATATCTCAGAAAACTTTATTGGGGGGATGCGGGAGCATGGCCCCATAGTACGATTCCACTTGTTTTACTTTTTTTTTGTTTTGATAAAGACGCATTGAGGTTTTTTTAAATTGGTGTAGAAAAAATGTTTCTTAGAAGATCCAAAATGGGGAGGTTGGGCTTGTATGGTAGCCCCATGACTCCATAGTCCGATTATTTATGGTATCAATTGAAGTGCACTTTTACGAGTTTTGGTTGAAAGTGGTGCACAAATAAAAACTCAATTTAGGGGGTTGGCTTTGTATGATAGCCCCATGATCCCATCGTCCGATTCCATTCATTTTTACACATGTTTTGTGGCATCAAATGAAATGCACTTTTATGAGGTTTGATTGAAATTGGTGGACAAATAAAAAAGTTTTTCTTAGAAAAACTCAATTTGGGGGCTGGGTTTGTATGACGGCCCCATGACCCCACAGTCTGATTCCATTTATTCTTACATATATTTTGTGGCATCAATAGAAACACATTTGTGTGAAATTTGGTTCAAATTGGTGCACAAATGAAAAAGTTTTTCTTAGAAGAACCTAATTTGGGGGGTTAGGTTTGTATGGCAGCCCCATGACCCCATGGTCCGATTTGATCCATTCTTACATATGTTTTGTGTTATCAATAGAAACACATTTGTGTGAAATTTCGTTGAAATTAGTAAACACATGAAAAAGTTTTTCTTAGAAAAATCAAATTGGCGGGGTTAGGTTTGTATGGCAGCCCCATGACCCCACGGTCCGATTTTAGCGATTGAAACATACAAACTGCCTGCAATAAAAAGAAACATGTGTGCAAAATTTCAGCTCGATAGCTTTTAAACTGGCCGAGTAAAACGCGTAGCAACAGACGGACAGACGGACAGACAGACGGACATCGCCCAATCGACTCAGCTCGTCATGCTGATCATATATATACATATTTTATATGGTCGGAGATGCTTCCTTCAATGCGTTACAAACTTCATGACAAAGTTAATATACCCTTTACTCTACGAGTGAAGGGTATAAATATTGTGTCCTGCTGTGTCATATTAAAAAGAACGAGTAGCTATTCATAGCAACACTAAGTGAAGTGAATGCTGTAGAAACTTCCCTGGTTCCCTGAACGGAAGAAAACTTGTCTGACCACCGCCTACATTTGAGAAGCCGGGTCAAGGAAGTAATACTTCGACCATAGGTTTTATTTTATTATATGTGAACGAAGCCGTAAGGAATTAACCACACATTGTGTGCAACTATAACGGCGCATATTCTCATAGAGATACGACTGACCAGTAGCGGATTCACTAACTTGCAGCGCCCGCTCTAGGGAGGGGTAAGCCAGGTGGCCGCCCGGGGAGCCAAATATTTGGAGCGGAATTTTGGATAGCATTTCTTAGATAGAAAACTGAAACTCATGTTGGGTAAAAAAAAAATTAAAATACTAAAAAATTAATAGTAACAACAAACTCGAGGGCGGAGATTTAATTGCTACCGACAAGGACAGCAACTCTACAAATTCTTACGAAGAAAACTGACAACAACGTAAACGTATGAAAAGTTTTTGTTAATGAAAGACCTCTGTTATTCGCAACAAAATTGCAAATGTATCGGTCTGTTTAACAAGTTGTGTTTAATGGCAATCAAATAATTTTCTAAAATGTGATACAGACAAACGTTTGCGTTTAAAAAAACTTATTCGAATTTATATAGAACTCTTATATTTGGCATTTCAGTTTTAGTAATGCAAGGAAAGCACCCGGCATTGTGTTATTGTACTGTGATCTTAACTAATCCCAAAAAACCTCAGGAAACTAGATGAATTTTCAAGAGGTCTGAGCAGTTGCTGCGGATTCACCAAGAAGCCGAAACCTACTAAGTAGTGTCCCGTAAGGTTACCAATATTGAAGTACGATGCGTACTATCGTGAAGCTTCAACGTCTGCAATGGGCGGGGCATGTACAACGGATGGACGATAATCGCATGCCAAAGAAAGTGAAACGCGCAACTAATTGACTAAGCGATGTTGCGTGGACGACCGAGATCTCGCTGGGAGAACTCCGTAGGTGAAGACGCCCACCAGCTGCTGGGCTTCCGAAACTGGAGGACAAGGTCACGTAACCGCGACAATTGGAGGTCAACGATTCAGGCGGCCAAGGCCCGACGTCGGGCTATCGTGCCACATTGATGATGATGCGTACTATGAAGTACTATGAAGTTCCCTGCTCAAATTGGCATTTCTTAATCCCTGAGGATCTATAAAGTACTTAGATTATCTTGAGGATTATCCTAGTAATGCAATATTTCGTCGGCAGAATATATTTCTATTCGACAAATTCAATTGTGTGAATATCTGACAAAAAAAGCGACGTAAGCGCAATTATGTTTTTAGGGTAAATCTTTCTGGCGCTGTTCTTAACGAGTCCAGCACCAACAAGTCCTCTCAATTTGTTCAAAAGGGTTTTATGTTTGAACCCCCTAGGGAATTCCTTGCAGAATAACTGGTCCAATTTGTACCAATCAGCAGATAGTGAGCATTCAAAAGAGACCCTGAACTGATGTCTGGCTGATTTTTCGGTCTCTGTCTCTCTTGCTTTCGTATCGAATTCTAAAAACGGAATACGAATTTCCGTATGTCATTCAAATTTAAAATGTGTCAAATATAAATATATATATATATGTATATGGCCTATGAAATAAAGTCGACGCATTTCATTAACTCCTTCAAAATAAAAATACCGGCGTACAGAGGGCTGCGCCCGCAATACAAGGGTTTTTTAGATTTTGGATACATACATCGTGAATAATTTTGCACATATGTTTTGTAGGTAATAATAAGAATTATGCACAGTGTTAATGAAATGCTTCTCGTAAATCTATTTTTGGATTGGTCTAATTAAAAAGTGTTACAGAATGAAAGGCGTTCCTTTCATTCTGGAACGCGTTTATTTACTATGTATCATGGCTCCATATATTAACTGGATTTATTAGCTGTCACGCCGTTACCATTACTCCAAACTGGAAA
The DNA here is from genome assembly GCA_949715475.1 of Microchrysa polita. Classification (NCBI taxonomy): domain Eukaryota; kingdom Metazoa; phylum Arthropoda; class Insecta; order Diptera; family Stratiomyidae; genus Microchrysa; species Microchrysa polita. The sequence continues at coordinate 13,240,775 of OX454419.1, forward strand.
AAAGCTACTGATATGAAATGTACCCATCGAGTTCTTTGATTTGATAAAAACTAAAAAAAGTCGACTTTTTCAAATCTCCGGGACACCCTGTTTGCGTTATCCTACCAACGTCTAAGTATTTCGTGCTAAAGACTGTTACGATTCTACACATTCCTACCAAATTTCATAACGATCGGTTAGTGAACAAATTTGTAAATGTCCGGGACACCCTGTTATCTTGGCCATACCAATTTTTAAGTATTTCATGCCAAAGACTGTTACCATTTTACACATTCTTACCAAATTTCATGGCGATCCGTTAAGCCGTTCGCAAGTTATTTATTGAACAAATTTTCAAATGTCCGGGACACCCTGTTATTTTTGTACTACCAACTTTTAAGTATTTCGGGCCAAAGACTGTTACCATTCTACACATTCCTACCAAATTTCATGACGATCGGTTAAGCCGTTCGCGAGTTATTTAGTGAACAGACGGACGGACAGACGGACGGACAATATCGATTTCATAAGGTTTTTTTTGTAAAATCTAAAAAACCCTAAAAAATTATATTAGGGGCGGTAATTTGTTGTCTTGCCCGGGGCGGCATAAGTGCTAATTTACTATCTCAAAGCCGACAAAGGCAACTCGGTTGTAATCATGGACAAATCCGATTACGACTAGCAAGTGTTTAAAAACCTTAGGTCCGGCAATTTCTTTGAATTAAGAAACGACCCACTACCCAAATCCATCAAGCGAGTGGGAAAAGTATTGATTGAAAGAGTGTCAATCGATCATATTACCAATCCTTGCCTCGAATGCGTTGCCAACCGAAAGTACACATAATAGTTTTTAATTTCTAACTTTATTATTTCGGTATTATTTCTGGACTCTCTTATACTTTGCCTTTTCGCAGTCATCCAACCGGAAGTATCCCTCACGCGCGGAATAGCAATCACCGAGATGGCGGCAAAAAAAAAACATCGTGGCAATGGCAATACTGGAGAAAATGGCGACGACGTAGCAATGCGAACGCCGAAGGAAACGCCACACAATAATCGGGAAACTGGAAGCGCAAAGGAACGGAACGCCTAAAAAGGATCAAAGAGCCCGAGTCAAACGGGTTGATGGCTTTGTTATCAACAAGTCGAAGTAAACTTTCACAAAGAGGCAGGACGATCTGCTCAACATGGGGTTGAACTTCGCCTTCCAAGAAACCAAGCTCCTTGTTGAGGACATCGTCGTCGACGTTGAGGCTGGTATCCAATTCGAGGATGTCGGGACCAAGGAGGCCATTCGGAAGGAAGTGGAGGCGGCTGTAGCGAACCACCAACGACATCGAGGCTGGGAGCAGCACAATCGAAAACCGTCAAAGAGCTCAAGCAGAAAGGGGTCTTTTATCCGCGAGCGGACAAGGGGAACACAGTCGTAGTGGTGGATAAGGAAGATTATGATTCATCGATGCTCGAAAATCTCAATTCAGGAGGTTATTTCGAGTTGCGTAAGGATTCCTTCCCTGATTTTATCAAGAGGTTTGAAAAGGTACTGAAAGATTATACTTCCATAATCGCTCAGCCCTTCAAACTGCGAATGCAAAGCCGGCCGCGCCGAGGATAAACGGCTTACCTAAAGTGAACAAGCCCGGAAACGAGTTCAGGGCAGCTACCAACTCCCCGACGCAGAACATTACAAAATGGCTAAGCCAGAGTTTCAATGGTCTAGATGGAAGCAGCTCTACAAGGAGTCTGACGAACAGGGAGGATTTCATCACCAAACTCAACAACGCAGGCTCGATTTCACCAGACGAGTGGCTGGTATCGTTTGACGTCAAGTGGCTACTTATCGAAGGGTGCTTCATCGCCTTTCTGGAAAAGGAAAGCCAATCTGCTCATGAGACTAGCAAAGGTCTACATGACAGAGAACTATCTCACCTTCCGAGGCAGGTTCTATGAGGGCACCAGAGGGGTAGCCTTGGGAAATCCACTCTCTCCCTTCATAAGTGAGATATTCATGAACAGAATCGAGGGAGAACTGGAAGAGAAGGGCGAGTCCTCCACATGGGTCGAATTTGTTGACGGTGAGACTCGAATCCACGACCCTGTGCACCGAAGGAGCGCACACAAATCACTACACCAACCAGACTATGACAGGATTTTTGCATCACCCAAAAATATGGGCAGATCCTGGAAAATCATTATGGTACCATAATGACATCAAAAAAAAATATTGTAACGTTTCGCTGGACTAAGGCAACTTATTTCGCCACTTCATAGTATCATACCCGCCCAAGAAAATCAGTAGCTAATTATTATCTTTCCAAGCAGAGTTGCTCTCCACCAGAAAAAAGATTTCGCAAGTGGATTCTATGATTTAACTTTTGTTCCTTTCTTTCTTCACAAAGAAATCACGGCGTCTTGATGCTCCCATAATGTTAAACTCTTGGAATTGTTCCGTTTGTAGAGACCAGTTTCTATAGGTATAAAATACAGGAAAATTTACTGTAAAGCAATCAGCAGTTTTCATTCCTTATCAATTTCTAATTATACTTCTCCATATCCCCTTCAAACATCAGTCCAATATTCGAACTGTTTCCTTCTGCGTTCCCCCCACAAACCCCCATCACACAATTAACCGTCATGTCGCCAACAAATTTAAATACAAAACTTGACAAAATTAAATCGAAACGAATATTTTCGGCGTCGTTGCCTTAATGTAAAACTACTTTAACAAATTTCCACGGACAAAATTCAAATTTGGAAATTGACAACCGTACATCGAACAATGAATTTTCCAGAATGCGCCTCTCTAGTACTCTGCGTCCCCAAAATATAAAATAGCTGGTTCGTCCCGCGGCTCCTTAACAACATCCGGGCCCATGTTTTATAGATGTCAACCAATTTATCATTGTTGTTGGAGAAAGCCGGCACAAAAAGCAAAAAAGGACGATTGCTTCAGGATGCCACTTAATGGCTGCCTTATAGCATCTTTTCAACTCGTGTTTGTATTGACCACTTTGAAATTTGATAGGGACATTTAAAGAAGGGATACGGGCTCGGCGTATACATACAAAATAAAACAACAACAACAAAACAAAAAGTATTGTTTAAATGAAATGAAAAAGGAGTATGGCTATAGGAAGATTGAAGGCCACTGATTGAGTGTGAATTGGTGCGGGCTTGAACCGAAGATAAGTTTGCACCCATTTATCGCCAGAGAGTCCGGACGGAAGTTCAAGTTATCGACTATGAAAAAAAGGACCCTTGAGGATATCATCTCGTAAACGTTTTCATTTTCAGATGCTTTTATACAGCTATACCCGTTAATGAAATATTCTTTTCGGATTCATTTTCTTCTGTTTTTTTTTTTCGATTTCGCTCTTACACCGCGCCTTGCCATTGGTGATGCTGATGGTGAATCCTGTCGTCCTTTTAAACAAATCTTTGCCATTATGAAACTTGAGATGATTTAAGAGTTCAGAGAGAATTTCTACTCCACGCTTTTAGTCTTTTATCAAACACTCTCTTTCTCACAGTTCACAGCCGGCGCGGCGTGACGTAAAGTGTGCTATTGTTCGCCTAGTCTGTTGTCCTTGTGCTTAAATAGCATTATTGTCTGCCAAGTTTCCGATAGATAAATATAAGTTGAGTGGCCCGGCCAGGACGAAATTGTGTGTACCCGCATATAGTGTACAGGATATTCGCCATTCGATCGTAACGAAAGTTTTTCATTAAATGCAGACACCCACGCGGTTGTTGGCATTCTGGTGTTGAAAATTGAAAATCCTTAACAGAGGATGAAAAATCGTAAGCCTATGGATGCTCGGCAGTGCGTTGAGCATTATTTTGTGAAGTTGACACAGATCCCTGATTTTTTGTTCATTTTCTTATTGTTTTTGTGTTTCGTGTACGGACGACTGCTCGAAATAAGCCTGCGATACAAGGTATGGACAATTCCGGGGAAAATCTTGCACGCGAAGGACAATAAATTGGATGAATATTATTTATGAGAAGTGGCGACAATATAAGGCGCTCGTCGTGAGTCTATTGTCAACACAATTTAATTCGCAGGTGCTTTTCCATCAAGAGTCGGTATTATGAGAGAATAATAAATTTGAGTATAGCTGGCAGCTGGTGGTCTTCTGGTGTGCTATAGACACGGCTTGAGATTTTGGTTGTGATGGAATTTTTCTTTCAATTAAATTACATCTTAAGCAGACACGTGTAGCAGTTTTGGGAATGTTTTGAATTATTGGTTCCAGGACCACTTTTGACATTGGAATAATGATTTGGGGGCGTATCGCAGTATGTTCAAATTAATGACATCTTTAGTATATCGCTGGCCATTATACCCTTGGCACACTTCAGTGCAGATACTCAATAACGGCACCAACTGCATCAAACTCAGCGGGAAGTAATTTTTTAATACAAAATCAATATCCACCATCCAACGTTTGCAATAAATCCCATTGCAACACTTTTACTAAATAAACACCATCCATCGGTTAATGCAAGGTCTGCAGCTCCGTATTACACTCTCATTTCCAATTCACCACCACTCTCAATCTTCTCAATATAAAAACAGGTGCCTCCTTCGGTCAGCGCCTGATACGAGTGATGTATCCTGCAGCTTTAAAAGCCATCGCTCCAAGGTACCACACTCATTTTTTATATAACTTTGCATTTACTTTAGTGTGCATTACTCTATAGTAAATGCGCTCATTTCCGACTACCCTTTCTCTTCCTCTCTGGCCAGGGAAGGCGAAACCATGCCGGTTGATTTAAAGAGATTTTCCGAGAAAAACTTTGCTTTTTGAAAAAACTACTATCAACGGATAAGCTAAGTGCAAGAGCCGAGGCAAGAAAAAAATATTCAGGGCCGGTTTCTCGTACATCTCATCTAGTGGTTAGTCAAAATAAACAAACATTAAATTCAATGGGCCAGTTTCTCAAACCCTTTATACAGGGTGTCCCATGCATGGTGGAAGATATCTTAATGGTAGGTAGTGTGGCTCATTTGGGGAAAATTAATGTACAAGGCCCCCCCCCCTATTTTTCACCGTTACAATGTAATAGCATTTTGTGTAAAAATGCCCGACTTGCCGAACTAAATCGAAATTTGCCACACCACCAAACATTTCATCCGAGCTAATGACTTCACTTTCTGAAACTACATAAAATTTCCAATAAAACAACACCTCGCCCGTTACGAAGTTGCTCGTATCTTCCGAGATACACCCGTTCAAAAACAAATTAAAAAATCGGGTTTTCATAAATTTTTTAAATTTGATTTTGCGATTACATTTTAACGGTTAAAAATAAAGGGGTACCGTTGTACATTAATTTTCCCCCAAATGAGCCAGAATCTCTCTCTCTTGATACCGTAACTCCTAGTGGAGCATGGTGCGTTGATGACTACCGTGTGTAGTCATCAACGTTACAAAGACAACTGAATTCGGAGTGTGATACGGTTGTCAGCCATACCAGTGGCGTATATAAGGGGGGATCAAGGGGATCAATCCCCCCCCCCCTTCGGTCACAATTTTTTTTATTATTACTTAAAAAAAAGCAAAACAAAGCAGTAGTGTTTCATAAAAACGTGAAACCATTTTCAGAACAGTAATAGAAAATTTAGCACTTCCTCAAATTTCAATTGTACCTATATTATAGAATCGTATCGACAGAATAGTAACACTACAGCACAGGGCTTTAGGTTCATTTACTTTTTCACCTTGGAGTTTTGCACAGGCAAGCCCTACTGAAGTAATCTAGACAGCGACCGGTCTAGCATTTACGTGGTCCCAGGTAAGATAACAAATTGCCGCCCTTAGGTACTGTACCAGGCAGATTGATAGTATCATACGTCGATGGACGTCTTTGTTGTAGAATCGATTCAAAGAATTTCTTTTTGTCATAAATCGAGTGAATGGTCCCTCATGTTCGTGGCTCCGAAACGATTTACATAATAGAACCAGCTGATGTAGATACAACACAAAAATTCATGCTCACAATGGGATTCAAACTAACGTTCAGCTATTATTCATAGTCTGAAACGCAATTCACCACAATTCAGCAAGACCTTATAGACTTTGTTTGGAATTTCAAATTTAAAGCTTGATGTAAGAAATCGTAAATTAAAGCGTAAAATTCCCTAAAACACTCAACACATTTTAGAAAACACTGCCCTCAAAAATGTTAAGTCAACAAATTGTGCTGACTTTGATTACTAACCTCCTGCAGTCGCAAAACTTAAATTAGCCGGATTTCTGCAGGGTTTTCAACGTACATATATGGCTTATTTTTATAAACGCACCATCTCGAAGGTTTTTATAGAGAATACTGTCAGAGCTAGTTAAATCGGCGGAACCTAGCCAAATTCCAATATGTATTAGCCTTTCCGAAGGATGGAGCTCTGGCAATGTGTTATGTCGTTCGATCCCTCATCTTGCTGAAATCCAAACCACCTTGTTCGTAGTTTGCCCTCCAATACTAGTTCAACCAATGCAATCGGAACCAACTCAAGAAATCCATCCATGCAAAGATTTGGCAAATTGAAGTTTAATGGAAATTATGGAAAACGACTTAAAAAAATAATGCCTTTGGACATAACATTTCTCACAAAACGCCGTTACCCGGTCAGTGTTTATGCTCCCTATTTCTCATTTCATATGAATTTCTTCGGGAGCTCAATATTTATTCCTGGCACTCATCGGACCTAAACAAAAACTTTAGATCTCATCTTCCGGAAATCAAAGCACGGCATATCGCATATAAATGAAACAAAAAATTGCATGTTTCGTCCTCTATTTGAAAATTAGGTAGCTCCTTTTGGTGTCCTTCTGGTGAATAACCCAATTTAGCACATTTACTTTTCGAAATGCTAACATCACATATGTAAAATTTACGCATGGCCTCCAAATTTATAGCAAATATAGCTAGCTACTACGGTGTCCTAAAAGTTTGGAAATTTTAGAAATACATACTCACAAATTTCTGAGTTATCGTAAAATTTCGATTTTGCTGTATGCACATATACTGGGCATTCCCAACGAGCTCCCGTCTTCACAATGCCCCTTTTCTGGACATATAATTGTGTTGAGGTGTTCCGGCCAGAAAAGCGGCGATGCTAGGTCTTGCGTGACTCCGAAAAGTTTGGGAACCACTGATCTAACCCAATATAAAGCTCTGGTACTCCAAGCACAGTATCGATAATTTGTATGAAAATTGGAATACTCTGGATTAACTCACCGTAGTAAAAAAGGCAAAATTATTTCAGGACTCAGTTTTTTCGTATATGGCAAAATTGCTATCTATTTTGCACCAATGTGCTGAAAAAACGGCTAATTTGAAGTGTAATAAATACAGAAATTGTTATTTTAAAATGCAACATTTGATAACCTTAAAAGTATAAGCAATCTTGCAAAATGATCCCCCCCTCTCCGAAAAGCTATCTACGCCACTGAGCCATACCACTTCCTAGTCGCATTGTTAGTTTATTATTCTACGATAAGAATATTTCTTATCATTTTCTTCTGAATAATAAACTTGCGACGAGTCGTGCGGAGTTTGGAAACTCGAACTATACGATAAGATTAGCCACTAGATATGATGTACGAGAAAACGGCCCTCAATGAAAAATATACAGAGCATTATGTGGTTGATATTTATTCAGTATGGTGTTCCGATGAAAAATGAATGATGAAGCTAATGTGTAATACAGGACCATGGCCAACCGCAGAGGTCAAGGGAGGACGGAGCTAATGCGCAGCTTTAGTCTTGCCGATTAGGCAAGAAGATGGGGTTTCTCAGTGAGCGAGCAGTGGCGGGAACTGTCTGTATAGCTCAGTGCCCTTTCCTCAGTTGGCAATGTCTTTCTTCAAGTAAAAGGAAAGATGACATCTTATTCAGCTCCGTTGATCCGGATGGTGTTAGATACCAGCCTAATTAAATTTCAAAAACAAAATAATAATAAAAAAATTGTAGGTCGCCTCGCTTTCACATGAACTGGGGAAGGTTCATCTCTTCACCGCCCTTTAAACTTTTGCAAAGCTTTCCAAGCTTTTGTCGATATAGCTTTGGTGAGGTTTTCAGTTCTACTACAAACTATTGATTAGACACTTAAAACTGAATTTTTATCTTGAATTCTTCCTTTTTCCAATCTAACTTTTCCACTTCTTCTTCGCAAGTATTGCTGAATTTATTGTCTTAAAACCAATGAACGAATTTTTATTTTACTCATCTGAACAAAGAGCTTCTCTATTCAGCATTGTCCTCTTACCAAATAAATTGAGGACGTGCTTCAATGTTCCGGATTGTAGTTTAATTTGTTTATTCGCTATTTGGATAACGACAAAGTTTAAAAGTTTTAAACCATTCGTTGAACTCTCCATAGAGGAAGTTTGCCTGTTGAAATCCCGGGGAAAATCAGAAATATGTACCTCCTAAACTTTGCCGCCGCATAAAGTGGTTGTTGAGCGACGACGATTTGAATTGCTATACAGTAGATTCACAGAATATTTGGCTTCGATGATAAAAATAGAAATGGGCAAAATCACAATAGATTGAAAGGGGTTCGAGTTAATTGATTGTTGGTTTGAATGGAAACAATTAATTAAGGTATATTGACGGCGATATTTTTGGTGAAGGAAATTATACAACAATGATTGTACTCAACCAATAATTGAGTTGAAAAGTGAGGACTTTCAAGTAGGTATAAATGCAGAAATAATTATTTTTATGTTTCTTTTTATACCCTTCGCTCGTAGAGTGAATTTGGACAATGGGGTCATGGGGCTGCCATACAAACTCAACCCCCAAATTAGGTTATTTCGAGGAAAACTTTTTTACTTGTGCACCAAACCTTATGTTAATGCGTCTTCATCAAAACCACAAAAAATATAAAAACAAATAGAATCGTGTTATGGCTCCCCCTCCCCCATCCTCTAAAACAAAGTTCGCTAAGAGTTTTTTAGGGTTTTTTAGAAATTTTTTTTCAAAAAACCCTTATGAAATCGATTTTGTCCGTCCGTCCGTCTGTCCGTCTGTCCGTCTGTTCACTAAATAACTCGCGAACGGCTCAACCGATTGTCATCAAATTTGGTAGGAATGTGTAGAATGGTTACAGTCTTTGGCACATATACCTTAGAAGTTGGTAGGAAGAAAACAACGGGGTGTCCCGAACGTTTGAAAAAAGTTGACTTTTTTAGTTTTTATCGGAGATTAACGTATGGGTATTTAAATCAAAGATCTAAACGAGTACACCTCATATCAGTTAAAATTTTCAAGTTTCGAGTAACGGTAAAAAAGTTATTGGCGTTTAAAGTTAAACTTCCTTTTCGAGCTCCGTTTTTCTAAACCGTTATAGGGATCGATATGAAACTTTGCACAAAGATTGGTCAGTGGTGCCTTATATAGGTTAAATATTAAAACTGTTGACTTTTGCTAAGGAAAAGTAAATAACAGTAAATTTGTAAAATTTGAATTTGATCGTGTGTAGCCCCTCTTAGACTTTCAAATATGAAAATTCTGCTAACGGTTTTTAGAAAATTACATATAGAATATGTTTACGAATTTTCATTCGAATAACTGTATCCAAACCCGAAATATAGCCAAATAAGTATTTAGTAAGGGCCTTTCACAATGCAAGCCTCTTAAGCATTTCTTCAATGCATATCTTTTAACTTGATGAAACAATGAACATGAAATTTGGTGGAAATGCATAAAATGATAATAGTGTTTGCCACAAATATTTTTGAAGTTAGTAGGACCAAGTTAACAGGGTGTCCCTGAATAGCTGCAAAAGTACATATACTTGTTCAATACTCATAGGAAAGCTTGCGTTGGCTCTTATGACAGGGAACACAATGGAATCATTTTATATAAGGTGGCTTTTCCTTGATTAAAAACAGTAACAGTAGATTTACAGCTAATAATTCAGTTCATATAATAAAGCCAAGCCATCCTTACGTTTGCCTGAGTTTCTTTTTGGTCAAAGGCCATCAGAAATCTTAAATCGAAAAATGCCTGTAGATTTGCCTTGGAGTACTTTTATACAAACTGGATAAATAGTTCCAGAATGAAAGGCTAACGCCTTTCATTCTGTTCCACCTTTAATTAGACCAATCCAAAAATAGATTTACAGGAAGCATTTCATTAATGTTGTGCACAATACCTTTTTATTGCTTATAAAATATATGTACAAAAAATATTCACTATGCATTGAAATTCTAAAAAACCCTCGTATTGCGGGCGCAGCCCTCTGTACGCCGGTATTTTTTTTTAATTGTCTACTTCTTCCAATCCAACCAAACCTCACAGAAATATTTTTTTATCGACTACGACTAAAGGGCTGAATTAAGATCGAGAGTGAAACTCTTCCCGCTGCGATTTTTTCAATAGAAGTGCATACTTACTGTCGTGGAATATGTCACAAACGGTGGGGAACTCCATAAGCCATAAGAATCCGAGACCGGTTCCATAATTCTCCTCGGCCATTTTATGTATGTATTGTTTTTCGATTCCCCGGTCATTTGACATTTCACGATGAAATAACCGGGGAATCGGAAAAATACATAAAATGGCCGAGAAAAATTATGGAACTGTTTTCGGATTGTAGCTGATGGAATTCCCCAGCATTCCTCACATATTCCACGACAGTAAGAATACATTTTCATTGAAAAAACCGACAAAAATTACACTCTCGATGTCAGTACTAGGCTTTAGTCACGGAGGAGCTAATGTCAAAACCAGTGGCGTAACGTACGGTGCTCCATGTGTTCAGTGGAACACGGGCCCCACAAGCCAGGAGCCCCCAATCCAGGAATACTTCCATTTTATTTTTTAGTGTATTTATAAAAAGAGATTTTCCTTTTCGCCCCGATAAACATGCTAAATTGTTTTTTCGTAGCAAATGTTAGGCCCTCTATTTCGAAAACTGAGTTGTTTCATTGGAACAATTGAGGGAAATTACTGTAAATAACCTATTTATTGCGCAGAAGTGTTTCTGCTGAATATCGTTCTTGCCATCGATCCTACCATGAAGTGTTTTGTAGACGTTTTATTAACAATTAAATTACTTATACAAAGGTACTTTAATTAAGGTAACATCGGGTAATGGCATTCGCCGATCGAAGATAACAAATGAACCGTACGCTTTTTTTTTTGATTTGTAAAATATAATTTGACATTTGGAGTAGTTTTTTTATGAGGGTGATTAATAAATTGTAATTGTATATTCACTAGAATCGACATAAAGTTACCACACAGTAAAAAGCTGACCAACTTCAGTGGCAGCGTTGCCACTCGTGTTACAATTGTAACATTTTGTTACAATTTTCGATTTCTTGTTACAATGTTACACCCCAACCAATTTTGTTACAATCGGCAAGAGTGGAGGGATAAACTAGATTTTCTACTATAAGTGACATCAACAATTATTTGAACTAAAGTCTAAGAAATTTCTTTAAAGTTATGTTTTTAACAATCCTACCCTTTGTTCTAAGAAGCTGACGGTTGTCTAAACTGCTTTTGTGCCGAAAAATATAAAGCACACCGTGAAATTGTTTTCTCTCTACTACAGCTGGATTATAACTCGTGTTCACATTTTGCAGGTAGGTACTCGACATTTTTGTTCGAGACTTATTACTGTCCGCCGAATAATTTTGACTCCTAATGATATTTCTGGAGTATTTATTTCTAAGTACTAATTTGCATATTGTGACTCTTGATCGATCCACAAAATTTCAGCGTTTTAATTTCTTGTCAAAAGTTTCTAAATTTGTTTGAAGAGCATTTTATGAATATTCTGTTTTCAGAGGATAGAATCCCGAAGTCGTTAGTGACTCAGATTGAAATTTGGAAAAAAAATTCTCTAGGTATTTTTATAATTTTTATCCTGCGGCCCGCTTAATCCTAAAAGGCCCTGACATTTGGCCCAGGTCAGGTTTTGATTTTGAGACCCCTGGATTAAGCTCCCGGTTTTGTTGATTCAGAATCAGTGTTCATCCTTCCTGCAAACTGCACCAAGCCTTCGAGTTAGTTCAGTAAAAGAATTGAATTCTACCTTGACGCAAATTTAAACAACAAATTTACGGTAGCCAAAATTTTCGGCAAAATTTGGGATATAAGGGCGCTAAAGTTCAGTTTATATTAAAGTAGCATTTCAAAGGGAACGTGATGGTTTAATTCAAATTTATTAAATTTAAAAATTTTAACGAATACACTATCGAGTGCAATTTTTTTGTTACAGCATGTATTTCTGTTCATCATATCCTTTAGTTTGATCATGTAATATTAATTAAGTTCGATTATATTATATTAAGCATTGACTGATGTACTGAAGGGAACATTAAGAAATGATCTGCCCCTTCAGTCATTCGGAAACTAAGCTTCTGTGCCGAGTAGTGTCATTATTAATTGTGAGAATTGTAACCAATTGTTTTTGAAAACAAATTGTGGAAATTTTGACATATCGTTTCTCCTATAAACCAACTTTGTCAAAAATGTTTATGGAGCAGAACATATAAAATTTTCGGAAAAAGTCAAACATTTTCAAACTGCTTTATTTTAATTTACGAGTGAAGCAATCATTCAATTCGGAATTGCGCACATTTATTGCTAAAATTGTTCATTAACAACAAGATCTTCAAATTTGTTACACTCAGCCTAAAAATGTTACAATTTTATCAGATAAATGTTACACTTAGAAATCTGAAAACGGCAACCCTGTCAGTGGTAAAGAAAAAGCTCAAAGAACACTTTCCCTGTAAGTTCTTAACACGTGTTGAAAGCAAGGGCCTAGTGGAAAACGGCAATGTTGCCAAATGTTTTATGGGCGATTTTTAGCTCAATTTTCCCCTCAAATTTGAAGAGGCGCAAACGACAGAGACAACCGTGCAATTTTAAAGACCCGCTATACATTAAGTGTAGCAATTCTAAAGACATTCTACACTTAGTTAGAATATCTTTTAAACTAGTAAGGACCTGTTGGCCAAACAATGTATTTTATTACCTGAAGGTAAAACAAAGGTAAATTAAGGTCGCGTTATAAAAATGTCGACCATATCTTATTGCAAATTTTAATTACTAAAAATGTGGAGTTCTGCAGTAACTGCAGTAGTAGAACCCTGTTTTTTTAGGTTTTGAAATCCGGGCTTGTGCTTCATCAGTACACCATGAGTCAACTGTTTGCGAAGACCCTCCTTGCAAACCTAGGAGATGGAGGAATTGATTAGATTCGAGGACTCTATCTAATTCTAATTACACATTCGACCCCTGTAACTAGCAGACGAAACAGGTGGTTGCAATTGCAACGTTCGAACACAAAATATTTTGGATATGTTAGGCCACTGGTGAAAATGGGAGAAAAAGAATGGAGGAGGGGGTAAACGCAATTCATAGGTACGCCCGAAAAAAAAAATGAGCTCTAGGAGAGTGAAGGGTATCCAAATTTCAGCCGCGCCGAAATGTTGTAGACAAGTTTCTTTTTAGTGTACGCTGTATATACGTCGGAACGAATGGAATCGGATCATGGGTCATGGGGCTGCCTCTGAAAATTAGGTTCTTCTAAGAAAAACTTTTTTCTTTATGTACTAATCTTAACCAAACTTCACCCGAGTGTGTTCCTAGTAAAGTCTCAAAACATATTTAGCAACAGATGGAATCGGAACATTACGTCATAGACTTGCCATACAAACCAACCCCTGAAAGTTAAGGACTTGTAAGAAAAACTTTTTTCTGTTTGAAACCTAACCTGAATTTTGGTTGTTCCTGGATTAACCTCAACGCATCCAGGGACAGATGAAATCGGAACACGTCATAGGGCTGCGGTAGAAAGTGTTAAGGCAAAAGAAGCTTTTAAGTTTAATTCAAATGTCAAGGTATTCAAATTTCGGCCGCGCCTGAAATTAGTCGTTTTAGATTAACATAGTTTTTACGTTCTTGGTGAAGATTGGTCCAGAGATTAAAAAACCGCTTTTCTTAGGGGGACATGTTTTTAGAAGGAGGGGGGGGGGGGGCTTCTATGACATCCCCATGAATTACTCCAATGACGGAATTCGCGCGTTCCTCACTAATGTTTTGCAATTTCGGAAGAGACGGATTTGTAAGAGGATTGGTGAAAATTAAATAATAGGGAAATCTGTTTTCAGGAGTATGACAGCCTCATAGTCGGATTTCGTCTGTTCATATAATCGTCGGCTCCAGACTCATGTATCTACATTTTGGTAGTTATGACATAGAGACGATGTAAAGTTTCAATTTGCTGTGATAAATTCAGATTTTCATTTTCTCAATTAAGGAAGTGAAATAATTTGTTGTCGACTTAATCATATAGATAATCATAATCATTACCTCGAAAATTGTTGGGTACGTAAGTCTCGCGTGTGATGACGACATAAACATAACGGTTGGGATTAGAGCACTAAGTCCAAGGAATGCCCTAATTTCAGTCACTACTGAAATTAGTTTTTTTTTAATTTTTCGAAGTATGTACTCAGAGTCTAGCTGGGTACGCTACGCTCATCTTTTTAAAAGCGGGGAAGTAGACTGTCACTTCACGCCCGTCTAAAGCTGTACTTTCGATTCGGAAAATTCGTATAAGAGTTCGTTAGTATTGAGCTTGAGCTCTACAGGTTATCTGGTTTAGGAAAGAGTTTTCTCTACTTTTACCAAAGTTTTGGGAAGGAGGTATGCTGCAGATTTTCCGAGGCATCAATCGAGTTGCGGCCTTCTACGCCTTGGTTGACACTCTATCTGGTGATTTACTCTTCTCCAACCTGACCGCCGATTATGATTTATCTACATCTATAGGGTATCATTTACCACGAGTGTAGGAAGGTTTATGGTGGGGGATTTGTTTATGGCACAACACTCAAATCGCAGTCACTGGAGAATTTTCTAATACACATTTAATCTTCTGTGATGACCTCAAGTTGACCCCGCCTTCTCCTACAACTGTAGGCATATGTCATTCAGCCGCCATGCCAGTGCAGTCGAGATATATTAACTCATTGCCGGACACAACGCCAAAATTTGACACGATTTGTATGTCAAATGCTCAAAATTGGACGTCTATAGACGTTCTGTCCGGGAAAGGGTTAATATTGTCCACCTACTCACTGCCGAAGCCAATGTTGCTCAGTTTATGAGGTCAGTCGCATTGTTGTTCAATGTCAATGTGCGGTTCAGAGCTGCCTGCATTCACATAACGCAACGAGGGCTTTTATGCCAAGCCTTGTTGTACAGGCCAATAAAACCCACGGTGATGCGTATATGGTTTCTTTCCTCTTGCGATTCGTGTTTGCTAGTGGTATCGATCAAGATATCAACAGGGAATGAATGCCCAGCACTACATTTTCTTGGCAAATCAGTAACTTGGCACAAAATTTCTTGAATTCATTGGCGAAACGCCCTCTCGTGGTTTGGTCAATGGTCCCAGATCCATGACAGATTTTAGCAAAAGATTAGGTCGAGAGAGATCCGTTCAATTTCATTTGCTTTGCCTCCCATGTATACTTCCGTAAAGGTTTTGTTAACACCAGTTCCCCTAGTCTGCACCCCTCATCAAGCCCTCATCTTCAGCATAGGGTCATAATTACAGTCGGGCTAGGAGTCGAAATTACAAAATATAGAGTTTCTTAGACCGACTCTTTCCTACGGTAAATTGAGCTTAATTTCGGTGTGTTCCCAGAGTAGTTTAGTGAAACAGCCCAAACCGGTGAGGCATACATTAGTATGGAAGTGACAATTTTGGCCAGCAATAATCTCCTGCTTGCTCTGGGACCACCTATATTCGGCATAATCCTTGATAAAGCCACGGTGGCTACCGCCGCTTTTTCACATACAGACTTCAAATGCTCTTCAAAGTTCAGTTTCGAATCTATCATAACCCCCAAATACCTAATGGCTTTTTTGGAAATTATGATATTGCTTCCTGCTCTGATTTTTAGAGAGCTCATTTTTCTGTGCTTACTGATAAGAACAGCCTCTGTTTTTTGCTCAGCAAGTTCGAGGCCACCCTTTAATAGGCAGAGCTTTATTGTTGAAATGGCTTCGTTGGCGTAGATTTCAACGCACTCCAGCCTCTTTGCGGAAAAGTACCTTCTGCCAAGCAAGTTTCAAAGACTTCCACGAACTTTTGAGGGGCAGCACGGATTGCGGCCTTCACAGCTTTATTAGGGATCCCATCCGGTCCTGGAGCTTTGCCTTCCTCCTACTTTGAAGCAGCTTGGCCAAGTTCCTCGTCTGTTATAGGAGGAATGTCAACTATCTGCTCTGACGAGCCTTCCCCCACGGGCATCCGCTCATGTTGAGGGAAGAGGACCGAAACAATGTTTTTAAGCAGCGTTGGGCATTTTATTTGTGGCGCTTTTCGCCCTATTTTTTTTCATCGCCACCTTGAATGCTATTCCCCACGGGTTTATGTCTGTCAATTTTGTTTTTTTTTTTTTTTTAATGGCGAGCTTCAGTAATCGTCGAGCGTTTTTATACGCCTCTAATAGGACATCATGGACGCTTCTTTGAGTTGACCGTTGGCACAGACGTCGTGCTTTCAGACAATTACGCCTGAGCCCCGCAATTTCCTCAGACCACCAGTAGTTCTCATTTCTTTGGCTTAAAGTCTTCTTCCGTGGCATAGATGCGTAGCAGGCCATCATCAGCTGGTTTGTTATCTGTACTGACCTGGTTTCCGCGGAACCTTCGACTGGATCACTTTGAAGTAGGGCTTCTTTGAAGAGAGCCTCGTCGAATCTTTTTGCGGACCATCCAATGGTGCTTGGATCTTTGTCTGGTATACTCTGTTACCGTGTACACAATTGCTTGGTGATCGATATGAGTATAGAGCTCACTGACGTGCCAGTCCGTTTGCGGGGCCAGCGAACTGCTAACAAATGTGAGATCAATAATGGATCCCAAATTTCGCCTCCTGAAGGTATTACTACCCCCTAAGTTCATTAGAACAATATCTAGTTGTGATAACGCGTCGAGAAGTACTCTCCCTCGCTTATTTGCCTCCCGGCTACCCCATTCTGTGGCCCACGCGTTGAAGTCCCCCGCGATTACCACAGGGCCTTTCGTACTGGCATTATGCATCAATCCATCCAGAAATTGTTGGAATTCCATGTCATTCCATCGTGGTGGAGCGTAACAGCTGTAAATGTGTATGCCGTTGACTTTTGCTCTTATTACTCCTCTTAGTTCTCCGGACATTCCTTGTTGGAAGGAAAAGTTTCCACACGTCCAGATGGCTACTTGGTCTTCTTTATCTGCGATCCAAATTGGTCCCCCCAAGTTCTTATATTGATCACATATTATTGCGACATCGATAGCTTTCTCGTTCACCGTTTGCAGCAAAAGATCCTGTGCTGCTTTGCAATGGTTGAGATTCAGTTGTAAGAACCTCATATGACGATTCGCTTCAGCGCTTCCTCTTTGGAATCAATAAGGGTCTTAAGCGACAGTTTGTCCAACCAAACTTCAGTTTTCTCCCTTCTAGAATTTTGTTCGCATCATCCGTTGGAATGTTGATGACTGCTATCCGCGTACCACCGTACGCTTTCCTCAGTGACTTCACCGCTTCAACTTGGTGGTCCATTTCCAGTCATTCACGAAACGCTTCACAGATGTCCTCCTTTGTTGACTATTTCCTCACTAAAAGATCCTTAAACCCTTCTAAATAACGCTCGAAAAATTCACTGACCAGTCCTGTAGATGATTTTCACTTCCATCTATGTAGAAGGAGAAATTTACTAATGACCGGGGTGATCGCAACCTTTCAATTCCTTTCCCATCTAATCGTAGAAGAGTATGCCATGAGTCACATATGTCACAGTATTTTATGAAAACACTTCGCCTTATTTTATTCTGGGTACGCCTTGGAGGCGCTATGTCAGACAAGCAGTTAAGGCAATTTAGTAGTACGCCCCTAAAGTTCCACACCTCCTAATTAAGTATTCACTTCGTGGAGAGTCTCCCAGTTTGAACTCGAACGAAATTTCTGGGAAACGTAACGCCACTAATACGTAAGTATTCTCCTGCCCCCCTCCACACCTGCCTAGAGATTTATTTTATACCTGTTCATAAAATATAAAACGCCGATCAGTGGGGGGGGGGCACCTTACATACCCTAGGATTGGCTCGTTGGGGAAGTGGGGAAGTAATAGCCCGAAGGTTCTACAGAAGATGATCATCAGCACTAAGCACATATGTATATGTATAAATCGCTTAGTCATGATTGGATCTACTGGGTAGATTGTTAGGTTGGGTCTAAGCGCCAGTTCACCTACCAATACAGATGCAATTTGAAGTAAGAAACAAAATTCGGTACGAAAAACAATATAGCTTAGATGGGAGAAAATCAGTCGGCACCCGGTGACATTATGCTGATGTATTTCACGTGAGGATTTTGAGCTTCTAGTTGTGTGGAACCATCTAACAACAAAGTTTGGTTTTTGGCGCAATGGAGCCTGTGCCTTCCGGGTGAGTAGTGACCATGGACCTGAGCTGAGGAGTCCCTGTTATGATTGATATACTTCCGGGGGTTCCCGATGCACAATAGTCGTGTAGGGTGTCTCCGGTATATCGGATATCCCTCACAGGATGTCAGACATTATCAGAACGAGCACGTTTCGCAACGAAGTGAGAGGGAATCCGCGGTAAGCAAGCGTCGCATACTCCGAGCCACAAAAGGGCTAGATAAGGAGAATGGCCAATTCGCCTATAGCTATCTGGTTTACAGATTGATGTCCATTCGGCCCTTGTTGCTGAGTAGTAAAAGAAAAATGGTGGTAAGAGGTCAAACGAACATGCGACACGCACGTCGGAGTTTATTGTTAGGCTAAGTATTAGGGGGTCGAATGAGGATCACACCTACTATTGAAAAAGCAATGGCGAATAGGATACCTCGGGGATGGGTTAGCCTACGGGACGGGACCATGGGCAGGAAGGAGCAACATCTAAGATACTACTCTGCACCCGGTAGATGGTTCCCTATGTTACGGTGCATAGAAAGTTCTGCAAAAACCAGAAGCAACCTCAGATTTCACAAGTAATAAATGGCTTTTGATGCCTTTATCTTGCGGAAAAACGCCATCGAAACCTGAATATCAGACGCTAATACATATCTCAAAGCGGAGCGTCTCGATAAACGATTAGGTGACATAAAACCGTTCATAGGCAAGACCAACCAATGGTACCATAAGCTGTGCCCCCTGGGGCAATGAAATCTGTCAGTCTGCGTTTAACTCATGAGCTTCGTTAAGGTTTTTATTGGTTTAGAAAAGGTGAAACCCCAGCCCAGCGTGCAAATACCGCAGCTTATGCTTATAGCGGACAGTTATGCGATAAAACGCCATCAGATTGTCTGAATTGTGTGGCTGTTGGAAAAGTCTACAAGCTCGTCGCTGCCAACAGCCCGTGCTAAAGGCGTTTCTTTTTAAGGTTCAGATCCAAGACCGTCGGCTTTCCTCTTTGCTACGCATTGTTCTTAGCATGGTCTACGAACAATTGTTCCCACTTTACTTCTGAGGTTGTGTTGGTGAATCCTTTATGAGATGTTCTCACAATTCAAAGGGCTCTGATTTATCGCAATATGAGCTTACTAAGTACCTTCTCAGTTTACTTCATGGTTCGCAAATTTGCAAATTAGGATGGCAGTTATCCCGCTTCAGCTGCGTCAAAGGATATTTTTAATGGGCAAAATAATGAAAGTACTCTAAACATGCTGCTGTCAAATCCTCTACCCTACTTACATGCCTGAAAGAATAATTTACATTAAAATTGTATAACAACCGGATTTATCCGGTATTTTAAGAACATTTCCTGGTCTTTGATCCTAATTTCTTAGCTAAACACACACGCTTTTTAAAAGTGAACAACTTATGTCCTAACTATATACTGATGGGCTCCTTCGCAGGTAATTTAGTGAACATGTTTAAGCTCCTTGTGTAGGTACCTATGTACGCAACCTGGCGAGTGATTTAAACAAAGTAAGGGCCGCCTAAACTGGACCGTAGAAACCTTACCGCACTTGAAAACATAAAGAAAATAACGCGCACTTAAAAAACAAGGGGGTCACATTCTAGCTGCGTAAAAACAAAAGCTCGTTGTAGATATGTAGTTAGTCGGTTAATGATAGTCTTAAAGGAAACGAGTGAAAAATTGCACGACGAAGCAATGCAGTGTTTTTCTTCAGTTCCTGTTCCTCCGACGACAACGTCGTAGTCATTCTTCCAGATCAAATCCTACATATCCTGCAGCAACATTAGTTGCACTTGTTGTGAGAAAAAAAGGAAAACACGTATAAAAAAAGACGTCAGAGCGAAAAAACAAAGCTTACTTGCAGCAATTGCGAATTGAAAACGAGCCCGGCGGGCTGAGAAGCGTAAAAAATTCCCCGGGACTTTTACAAAGAAATTGCTCAAAAGCGTATACGTACGTAGTTAACGGGCGTACGGATGCAATTCTGCATTTCAAAGATCGACGATAGCACACACACACACAAACATGGTAAAGAACACAGAGACGCGCAACTACGTAGTCTACCGTAATTTCTGTACTTGGTCGAAGTTTTAAGTTTTTTTTACCACAATCCTGGACGAGAGCAATATGTGACCTCAGGCGAACTCCTTTGCCAACCATTTCACCATAGTCCCGGATGTGTTTGGACGACGAGACACAACGAAGAGAGAGAAAGAGACTTGTCCTTTCTGTATGACACAGCTCCAGGCAAGGACTCGTTCCTAATGAATTAAGAGATATAATTTCTTGTTTTTATCATTTGTAGCATGCAAGTGACATAAGTTCCTGAAGGGATACTGGACTTGGACTATATGCAATCAGCGCGCACACATGCGACCAACAACAACGTTCGAGTGGACGTTTTTATTTGCAACAATGATAAAGCACTGTGAAAATCGTAGTGGCATGAAGGTCCGAGACTTAAAAGGACTCCCGGATGAGGGAGGGGGGCGTTTCAGGGTCGTGCTTTACTACGGACAAAACAAAATCACAAACATTCCAGACTGCAGATATAACTGATTCCCGAGGAGATAAAGGACGACGACGACGATGTATGAGGGCTGTATCAGGAAGGATGACATTGCCAAGATTCTGGACAGGACGGGATGTCCTGACAAAAAGGACATTTTCCTGAAACAGTTTGAGCTTTAGTCACATAGGGTATAGTTTTTCAGAGATGCATTGCTTCTGGCTCAGGCTCTGGACTGTAATGAAGTATGCAGTGAAGTGCAAGAGGTTCGTGCCTTATGTTTTGTTGGTTGGATTGCATCCATCTGTCCTTAGGTGATATGATGTTACCTTTGAACACAATGTTCATTATTTGAGGGATGATAAATTGAGTACAGAATCTAGATGGAAGTATGCGGATGAATGGAGCTTATGAAATATTTCCGGAGAGGAATTTAATCATTTTTCATTATAATCAAATGTTATACGAAATAACGGACATTTTATTACTTACCAATTATAACATGCACGTAAACACTTGCTGACTTTGCTATAGTTGGCACACACGTGTAATTTCCGGTGTCGTTAGGCGAAGCTTTTCGTATTTTTAGTCTGAAAAGAAAGAAAAACACCAATTTTGTATTTTTCAATTTCAAATACATTCCAAAGATGCATGTCATATGAAATGGTTTTCCCTATTTTCCGGAATTTGTGTGTTTCTTTTTTTATGTTCTTTAAATCATGTACACAGGACGTACACTTACCTTGACGTTAGGCCATCGACCCAATCATTATCAACTGTAATGCCACGTGCTGGGTCAATCTCGTTCTGACTCACTGTCGTATCAATGATTTCATTTCCTGGAATAAACGAACCAATAAGGGAAATGTATGAAAATATAAGGTTGAAAGCTACAGAAGGAAATACGTAAGGGTATTATATGATGAGTGAAAGTATGTTAAGTATTGAGAGATATCAAAGGAGAGTATATACGTTAGGGAGGAAAACATTTCATTTGATTCATGTTTTCCCCTGAGCCCTTTAAAAGCGATTTGATGCTCAAAAGGATGAATTTGCAAAAAATGACAATTCCTTAAAGGTCTATCTACTGGCATCACAAACAGCCATTTGGCTGCTACTTAGCATCTACACTAGCAGCCAAATAGAGACAAAAAAAATCATTTTGGTGATTTTTTAAAAATTAAATTATAAAAATCGGACTTTGCGCGTTTGATTTATTACACGGCCATACAAGAATTATTCAATTTCACACAAAAGAACGAACAAAAGTTGCAAAATTGTCACTTCGAATTTGACAAGCGGTTGTCAAAGCGGTTGGTTGAGTTGCCATATTAAAAATCAAAACTGGACGCACACCCAAATGGTGATCAGTTTGGATGGAATCACAAGCGCAATTTGGTTGCCCGTGACACCATTTGGCGACTAATCTAGATGGACCTTAACGTATCTTTAAGATTTCGGACATCACTTTATTGAAGAAATTTAAAATTCTGGGCAAATCAAACAAAGTTTCTGTTACATGGTAACTAGATGATGGAATTTAATTTTCGGTGCTGGTTTTTTGAGCTTCATGTGTGGACGATATCAAAACACAGAGCTTCTTAACAAAGCTTCACGGTCTGCACCTTACCCCTTTTGGAAAGAATTAAAAGCTTCTCGAAAAAAATCGTGGTGAAGAATTTTTTCCCAAAATTGTTTATATTAAATTTTTCAAGTTGATTTTGGCACAAAGGTGGTTATGGAAGTATGTAGGGGCAAGAGCGAAAAAAAGCCTGATCGTTAAAATGCGACAAAATAAGTTTTTTTTTACTTTTGCGCAATGAAAGTTTTCGTTCCACTCGGTGCTAGCGATACAATTTAAGAACTCAAAATCAATAAGTGGCCAATTATGGAAATTTCTCAATCCCGGATAAAATTTGAACACAAGCACATGCTAACGTTATTATTTTCGAGACATCAGAAGTTGGGCTGTTTTTACACGATACTGAGTAGAAGGAAGACCTGGACAACTAATGTGCTATGGAATGGTTTTTATTTTTTGTGTTCCTTTTTTTTAATTTTGTTTCTTTTAATAATTTAATCTTCTTTTTTTTACACATAATACTGCGCGATCGATCGTCAAAGCGGATTTCATGTAAGTCTTAATTTTATTCCCTTATTTTGGTTTTGCGATTTTTTTGCTAATCTCTTTTTGGTGAATTATTTTATTATTGAGTTTTTTTTTCACTTCTTTTTCTGTATTAGTTTTGAATTAATATTTCTATTGTTCTCTTTAGTTCTTTTTTAAACTTCAATCATTTGTTCTTCTGTTTCTTATAATTCGTTTGAATGTATTTTATAATATTATTTAATCTAACTTCTTTCACTTTATTTTGAGTTCTCCTATGTCCCGAAGGATGGGCACATCCTTTCACCCACTCTCGTCTCCTCTATTCTCTATTTTCAAAGGTGGCTAAGCTAGGCTCGTAATGCA
Source organism: Microchrysa polita (assembly GCA_949715475.1). Classification (NCBI taxonomy): domain Eukaryota; kingdom Metazoa; phylum Arthropoda; class Insecta; order Diptera; family Stratiomyidae; genus Microchrysa; species Microchrysa polita. The sequence goes on from OX454419.1 coordinate 13,264,207, forward strand.
CTGGTTCAAAGCCCACGCTGTTTGCTGGCCTCGCCGGGTCAATATGCCACCGAGCCAGATGCATCCGAATATTTTTTTTGTTGCAGTGACGACAGCTCGACCGTAGAGCCGTGGTCCGCGACACAGCTCATTAATATTTTTTGTATAGAAGTTATTAAAGCCCTTGGAAGGATTTTTTAGACTTGATAACTGTTGAGGGTGTGATACACCCTACATGTTATGGTAAATGAACAATTTTAGTAAATGAACAATTTTAGTAAAAGCGGTCCTTCCTTTAGAAATTTGGCTTCCATGCAACCTTTTGGTTCTATGCAGTAGTTTGCCACTTCAAAAATTAACTACGGTATCGATCACATCTGAAATGGACCAGGCACGTAGCCAGGGGAGGGGTCCAGGGGGTCCGGACCCCTCCCGAAATGTTTGCAGAAATAATCGGAGTCAGCGTTTTGATAACATAATTTTGAAAAAGATTGACGTCGTCTTAGCTCCGCTATTTTTTTTTTCAGATATCATTACTCATTCACCTAAATATTAGTCGATTTCAGAGTTTAATCAATATTTTCAAATTATTAGCGTAGTTGAAAGTGCCGCTAGCAGTGATGCGGCTGAACACTACTAATTATGTGTAGAAAATTACTATTCGCATTCGGTACAGAATTCTCGTTATTATTTATCCTAATTTGCTTAAGAGTTTGGTGTTTTGAACTTTCCGCTGCTGAGGTCCTAAATGTTGCTAAGAAATAATTTCAGAACGCGATGAACAATAGTTTAGCCTGAGCATTGCTAGAAAATCTAGAATGCAACATAGTCGAGATTTCCAGCTTACACCTATGGCTAAATTAATATATGTATTAGCAACGCCATCTAGAAATATCATAGCCGCAACTCAGCTGTACAATGACGTCATAGTTTAGCTCTTAAATTTTGGATTTACACGAACAAACAACAACAACAAGCATATGACGTAACAAAACGCAAAAACAACACTGTTCAACATTGGCGAACATAACCAAAAATTATAAGCTGAAAATGTGAAATTTGAAAATGTGCATGGGATAGGGTGGCCAGACATCTCTCTTTAGGTGGATATGACCTGCTTTTACTCTCTGTGCTCCCCATTCCAGCCCAAATGCCACGAACTTAAGTTCGAATCCCAGATATCTTCCCACGATCCCTTAATAAAAAAACAACCGCAGATAGAAAAACATCCATTAAGTTTGACGGTGGTGTATTATGGAAGTATCAAGGCCTTAAATGCGAGCCAAATACAACTTTATACCACATTGGTGTCAGGGAAACTCGGCATTTAAATCATGCTGATGACCAACATTGTGTAACATGCAGCCACAATCAAAAATTTGCCCTATTATTATTGGAGACAGTGGCGCAACAACGGGAGGGGTAGACCGAGAAATTGTGAAAGGAAAATATGAAAATAAGAACTACACAAGGAGTTTTTAATTTAGAATCTTTGCTATTAAATACTGGACCGTTCTAGAAAAATAACTCCAGAAACAAGTATTTTACAAAATCACACTGTTCATTTCGAAAAGGACTTCTCCTTAATTTCTTTCGGGACACATGGAATCTTGTAGTAATTGGTGTACTACCCTGTTAAAATGAACCTAATAACACAGACCATAATTTAAATTTAAAGGTTAAAATCGTTTTCATCAAATTTATAGAAAACAAAAAATTAGTACGGGGGGCAATATTTGGACCCCTCCCGAAACAAAATCCTGGCTACGTCCCTGAAATGGACCAAGCATTCTCTAGATGATCATTAACGTAGTATACTTTTAAATTTAATACTTGTTTAATGATGCACATACATAGTTAATTGGACAATTCCAAAAGGATTCTCCACGAAATCTAAAACATCTTCTCAAGAAAGATTTTATGGACTCGCATGAAGCGGAAGGTGATCAGATATATCGATGAGGTCACCCTAGCGGCAGATCCGGTAAGCAAGGCTGGCCCTAGGTGTGGACGAACTGGGCGGTCGTCCAGGGCCACCACTCTCAAGGAAACTTTACTTTCAAGAAGCCACCACTCGGAAAGGGGCCTCCACGCGACACCCGTTCGAAATATGAACTGGAACTAAGTTAAAGTTAATATAAAGTGAAATACCTAATGATGATGACTTTATTGATTCCAATTTTAGGGAACAATACGAAATCCCCTATCACAAAATCCTCAAACGCAGAAAAATCCCCAAAATCAAAATCCCCATAATCATAATACCCATATACAAAATCCCCAATCATAAAATCCCCAAACGCCCGAAATATGCTGTTAAATGGTAGATTGATAGTAGATGGTAAAAAATGGTAGATGGCTGGTAGGTGGTTGATGGAAGATGGTTGATGGTAGATGGTAGATGGCAGATGGTAATACTTTCCATCTCCATCCGAACGAATATTCGCGGAAAACTTAGTCGGCTTTTTGTTGGAACCGATTGTATTTTTAATCGGCTGCAGATTTATCTGCTCTTATTATGAGTTACTTAAATGGGTTTGCTTATATCTACCTTGGTGATTTTTTCGTTTGGTTATTTTTATTTTGGGTATTTTGATTTCGGGGTTTTTGATTTGGGGATTTTGTGACTGGGGATATCGTATCCAACCCCAAATTTTATTGAAATTTACCAATACCTAAGCTCGAGAATGTACATGGGAAACCTGAGATTATACAATGAAAATAGGCGCCAGCCGGTAGTATGACACCAGAGGCAGTGGCGTATTTACAGGGGGGCACAGGGGGCACATGCCCCCCCTGTGAGCACATCAAACTTTTTTCACACCATACTAAAAATTGCAGTACCAAATGTTCCCTTTTTATTTTGAGCGTTTCTATTACTAAACTTTGTAAACTTTTTTCGAAACATTATCATCACATCATCTTCTCAATTCGCCAGATCTCCTCGCTGATGAACCCTTTCCGTTTTTCAAACGGGTTGAGTTTATTTTCATAGACGCGTGGTTTCAAGAACAAGAACTCTCAGAGAATAAGTATGTACAAGCTATGATTATGTCGAGGCAACGAGGTGGTCATGAAACGTTGCCCAATCTCGACATGAATCTGTTCGGAAACAAGGACTGCTATTGAAAGTCTCGTCATGTGTCAAGTGACCCCATCTTATGTTGATATAAGTTGAGGAGATGTTGTTGCGGTATCGATGTCTTGGAAGCCGCTGAATTGATAAATATTTGAAACAATCGGTCTGATTTTTCGATCGGGCTTGTGTATTTTAATTTGGCCGTAAATTCGTGCTGGGCTGCTGTAAAGGTCTTTAAACCAGATGCTTCTCTTTCTGTTAAAATGCTAAAAATTGAAGTGTTTTGGTGGGAAAGCATTTTTAGCATTCATTTTCGAATTCCTACGGTTCAGTGTCTGTGGTGCCCTGCCTGGGGTACTTTCTTCAATGCTTCAATTTTCACGAAGTAAACACGATCGTAGCCATTCCTTCTCATTTCTATTTTGCAATTGATTTGTTAAAGCATGTTGCTTCAGCTTACCACCTAGGACTCGTTTTAAAAGGAATTGCAGATACTATAGATTTGCAGCAAGTGTAGTACATATGAAAATAACAAACAATCATACCTTCCTGCTTACTTTTGTTGCTTCGTTTTAATTAATCGATTGATCACTTCCCGGCTCTATGCCACGGATAGTTCCTACACGGCTGAAAATTTTGGTGTAATTTTTATAAAAAAATATATTCATACATTTCCATATAAAAACTTTAACCAAAAGTATAATTGAACTATATTAAAAGTATAAGTATTCTTGATAAAAATTTTACTCTTCAATAGTATAAAATTGATAAGCAAATTTATACAAACCGCTCGAAAAAATAAAAATTTTAATACGAGTGCAGTCGGCTTCGAATCCACAATTGTGTGATTTGTACTACAAATCAATAGATTTCTAGGTTGAATGGGTTTCTTGCGTTGATAGTGTAGATTTGATAGCATAGTAGGATTGATTCTACCTTTTATGTTATAACAACATTCAATGCAATTTATTCTATCCCGAACGGTGTAAAATGTATAATATTAAAAGGGTATTTGGATAGTTTTATTCTGTAACGGTTATAATTAATATCATTTTTGAATAAACTAAAATTATAAGTTGAAAAGAGTCAAATTTGATTCAAGTTTTGGAATAGATAGGAGTTATACTATTTTATTTAAAAAATTTACTCCCGCTTTACACCAAAATTTACAACCGTGTAGGTAGTATTCTGGATTGTACTTGTAAAATATTATTCGGCACTTGTTACGATTTTACGGAATCTGTTACTAGATTTTTGACAAAACATATAAAGGCCTCTTTTTCAGTAAATCGTAACTTTTCATTCAAATTCGCTTAAACTTGCCATGGAATTTAAGACCACAATGTCAGCCAAAATTCCATAGCCAATTAAGTACAAATTCGTAAAATTCTTTTACGGCTTCAGGCTCCTTCAAACTCCGTATTTTGGTTCAGAAAAAGCCAAAAGCAGTTAATGAGTGTTATTTTAAGATCTGTCAGGAAAACTCAAGGAGACCTTGAGTCAAGGATGCCGAAATTAAAATAAATGTCATTTTCCATACTTTTTCATATAAATCACTTATATTCACGAGTCAATGCATCCTTGATTTAAGGAGAAACTCAAGGAGACCTTGAAATTTTCAATAGTCAACCTCACTTGAAGTCAAGGTAGCTACCCACCTACCTTGAAATGTTATATTTCAAGTCTATTGTCGTGCTCTGTGGCCGTGATCGTTCGGTCGCCACTCTGTGAAATAGACACTCATAGAGAAACGAGTTTCCAAACTCGGCACGACTCGTCGCAAGTTTATTATTCAGAAGAAGATGATAAGAAATATTCTTATCATAGAATAATAAACTTACAATGCGACTAGGAAGTGGTATGGCTGACAACCGTATCACACTCCGAATTCAAGTTGTCTTTGTAACGTTGATGCCTACACACGGTAGTCATCAACGCACCATGCTCCACTAGGAGTTACGGTAATGAAGAGAGAAGTCTATTGAAAACTTAAGGTCTCCTTGAGTTTCGCCTTAAATCAAGGATCAAGGATCAACGATCCCTCAGTCTTCCCAATGTTTTTCCTATGTAGCTGCTCTCGGGTATCCCCACACCAAAACTTTATGTAACAAATTAGCCCCGTACTCTGTGTCCCCCCTTTGAGAATTTTCTAAATACGCCACTGACCAGAGGCCACTACTTCACGGATTGGTATAATAAGGGATGAATGAAGAAAAATGAACTTGAAACAAAATTTTCGAATTTAAGGTATTCGAATCCTTGAATGTATGCTTTCTTAACAGACAAAAATTGAGCATTGCTGCTATACTAAAATCTTAAAACCGAAATTAGGGACTGGAAATCTCATACTATATCTTCATAAAACGTGACACCTTCAGGTCACAAGAAGTTTTAATTTGTACATACATACGACATTGTTAAGAATGTTGCTCTCCGAGCGATTTCCCGATTTACGGGCATATCGACTCGGAGAGTGCAAACAATTTTTTACATTCGTCGGTTTCGATCGAATGCACATGACACACACATGTGTTTATCATTATTAGGAAAAAATCAACCGCACGTACGTTACCGCCGTCAGACCCATAAATGAGGATTGGAGTTTCCCGCATAGAAAACTGGCGGAAGCATTATTTATTGAAAAACAATGCACCGCATGTACAAAATTATCGTCTCCCAAACGGAGTTCCGTTGAACACTAGGATTCCGCGACGACTTCTGAAAAATATGAAATGAGTAATGTAGAAATTGCTTTAAAAAAAAATCAAGATATGCATAGACAAATTCCCAAAAATTTAGTAATATTAAAATGATAAGGTTTAGGCTGCCAACTAAGCACTCCGGTGACTGCCAATAAATTAAATTAACTGACGCAAAGTTATGAAACTTACAGAAATCGTCAGATGGATGATATTTTGAATGTTTGGCGAGTGAAATGCAGTTACACAGCTGACAAAATTTTGCAAAATGTCAGTTTCCAATTGAAAGAAATGGCTGGAAACATTTTCATTAAGATATGCGTAAATAAATAAAAACTTTCCTACGATTTTTAATGAATGCTAGAAACATGATCATGGGAGAAGATTAGTATTCCGCAGGCATGTAAACCACTGATCTAACGTAAGGGGAAAACATTCAGCCAATCAAGATCATCAATTTGGCCCAGAGCCACCAGAGTGCCACATGAGCGATGCTCATGAGTCTTTGCAAAGACTCTTCCATGGAAGAGTTCTTACAAGCCGATATTGGACGTGTATGATGTCGCCCGTAGCCATGAAGTGCATACCGACGCCAGTGCTAGCGGACTCTGCGGAGTATTGCCATAGATCAGATATACAGATATACTAATTGCTGCAAAAATGAGGAAGGTAACATGTAGTGTAAAGGTACGTTGTCCTCGACGCGGCCGCACGACAGCGACTCGCTCATTCCATATAAAAACTCGTTTTTCTCTCATTTTAAAAACGAGTTTTTATATGGAATGAGCGAGTCGCTGTCGTGCAGTCGTGTCGAGGAAAATGTACCTTAAATAAGAAATAGACCAAATACTAGTCACTTATTCATTTATTCAGCTCAAAATGTAGAGTGAAACGTCGTTGTAAAAGGAGTAGAAATAAAGCTGAGAAAGTGGAAAAAATAACTAAATGGCAGGAAATGTTCTGATCGCCAATCTAAGTTTCACAGCCACGAGTTGGAGGTGTTAGCGGTCGTCGAGACAGTTAAGTGATTCTGAACTGTACCTGCTTTGGAAGCCATTTACAGTTGTCACGGACTGTGCAGCTGTAAGTAAAATGAAATCGAAGACTCCTTTGGAGACAAGCATTGCTAGGTGGTGGCTGAAACTTCAAAAATACAACTTTACAACTGTTCATTGTCAGGCCGACAAAATGCAGCACGTCGACGCTCTGAGCCGTGCTCCTGTCAGCGTACCCCTAGAGCCGTCTACGCTAGCCGCTAAGGTCTGAAAGCTCGAAGTATGCCAACAAGACTGCTTGCTCGGAATGCAGCTACAATATCCGAAGATTAGGGATATCATCGATGCATTGGACGCAAAACGACCTTGCGATCAGAGATCAACCAGTTACATACGGATTATACCATAAAAAATAAATGCCTATACCGACGAATGGGGAAGTTAGTTAGCGAATTATAAGAACCTTTCACAATTGCATGGCTCACTTTGGTGAGCAGAAGACCCTCGAGCAAGTCCAGGAGATGTTCTGGTTCCCACGACGGATAATCTCGGATAGGGGGACACTGGGAATCAGTTTGAGAAATATTGTAGGGAGAACCAGATTCAGCACATTCAAACATCAGTGAGAACGCCTCGAGGCAATGCCCAGGTCGAACGGGTGAATCAATCGATTCTCCAGTATCTGAGAACATAAGGCAATGACACAAAAGATTGGGATGAGAGTATACATCGAATACAGTTCTCCTTAAACGAACGGGTTCTCTCCGCATTAACTTATCCATGATTTTGTTTTACGAAATGTCGTAAGAAATCAAATTCTTCCTTCGAGGACCAGATTTGAGTTTACAAGGGCGTCGAGAGTCGGCAGCTGACAACATCAAGGAGTCAAGGCAGAAGTGGAAGCTTCGATTTGTCGCCGGACGGTTGGTTTATCACGAAGGAGACTTGGTTGTGATTTCAAATCCATTCACAGCTACCGGAGAATCGCGAAAATTAGAGCCCACGTATAAAGGCCCTTTTGTGATTACCAAAGTCCTACAGAAAGGTCCTCGTTGAAAGCATCGACAACAAAACAACTGTTCGCTGATCAAAACGTTACTCGGGCGTATTTGCAACGGACAACGTGAGAGTGTTCACTCAACCCGGAGCTGGACCCGTTTTCATCAAGTGACGAAAGCAACCAAGAAGATGATACCCGGTAGAGTTCGAGGGCAAGCTCATGTAGGATAGCCGAGCTATCAAGTAACGAGGTGCGAGCAATGGAGAACGAGAACGAGTCAGTCGGTGATGTGACCTCGCCATAAACACTTGTAATATGCTGTCGGTCCTGTTAAGCCACGATTAGTTTCAATAAAGTTGGTAATTGTGAACGCGGCGCGTTTTTTTTCAGTCCTTATCCTCTCGATCCTGACAATTAGGATTTGGTTTTCTCGTCAATAAAACTTGAGACAGCACCTTTATTTGCTGTAAAAAAAAAAACTAAAAAGTCGCACACGGTAACCTGCCGGTTTTGAAAACGTTGTAAAAACTAAAAAAAATATAAGGTTTCAAAATATTAATTATTTTTAATAAATTTTTCAACGCACAACGGTTTGTACAGCTTGGAAAAAGTCCCTATTGAATATTGACGCGTAAACACAATGATTCCAGGAATGCAATGCTAACTGCTCCACTATCCTGAACGATCCTTCGTACCGTTTTGAAGTGGATCTGCTGCATAAAATTTAGGGCAAATGTTGAAGACCCTTTTTCTGTATCTTTTGGCATTTTTTAAATAATCGCAAAAACTCAAAAATTACCCCGTTTCCCCCATTTTTCCAATGTTGCGGACATTTTTTCCTATAATCAGGGGACCATCCCTACATTTTCTTGTACGACTAAAACTTCAATATTTCAAAAGCTAGACTAGCTAGGATAGCAAAATAAGATGATTATTACAGCCAACAAATTTACCTAAAAAATAAAACTAACGGCACTAAAATCGCTTCAAAGTCAAATTTTTTGTGATTTGACCCAAAAAAAATCTGTTTTTCCATCTCAATTTTCTTTAGCTTCTGTCAAGGTGAGGTGCTCGTACGATTCTTTTAAAAATTGGCGCATATTTTAATGATCATTTCTTTTTTACATTATTTTGTTCTAGCTTCGTTATTTCTAACAGCTTTAATGCCTTAAGTGCAGAATACTAGGGTTAATTTTGGATCGATTTTGATATATTTTGAATAAATTTTAGCAAATTACAAATCTTTAAGGGGCAGTTTGAATTGAATGGAATTGAAATCAAGCTAAAATTAATCCTAGTTGTCTGCACTTACGGCATTAAAACTGTTAGAAATAACGAAGCTAGAATAAAATGATGTAAGAAAGAAATGTTCGCTAGACTATTCGCCAATTTTTAAAAGAATCGTACGAGCACCTCACCTTGGCAGAATTTGGAGAAAATTGATATGGAAAAACAGATTTTAGGCAAATTTGTTTGCTGTAATAATCATCTTATTTTGCTATCCTAGCTAGTCTAGCTTTTGAGATATTGAAGTTTTAGTCGTATAAGAGAATGATTTTTTCAAAAATCTTCAAATGCCTGTGGCAGCTAAGGCCGCACGCAGACTAAAGGCATATTGGGGCGTAGCGTAGCGTAAACCCTGTCGCTCAATACAAGCGTTCTACTGGGCGACATGTTTTACGCTACGCTACGCTCCTATACGCCTTTATTCTGCGCACGGCCTAAAGAATTAAGCTAAGGGGGTATGTTCCGTACAATTTTTTTGCTGGAAATCAAATTCGGTGCGTTTATGCGGCAGTTTCCGGACACCCTGTATAATCAGAATCATCAGTAAAAGTCTAAACACGTTCACGGGCCATTTTTCGTTAAATGATGCAGAAATTCATTATCGGCTTATCCTAAAATTTAGCTCTAAAATTAAAAAAAAAACAAGTGCGACCGTCCAAAATTGGACTAAGGCCGCAGATGTGTTAGTGTTATCCAATTTCCAAGTTCCTAACTACTTTTTTGTTGAGGTGTGAAAATCAACAGCACGCTCAGCAATGTTATTTATCCCCATAAATGAGTACTCGTTTAACATCTGAATGAGATCATAGTTCGTCACAAGGGGCGTGAGTTCGAAAGACACCATAAACTGAATTCGTTCACGGTGAGTCTCGAACTCATGACCCTGTGCACCGAAATTTTGCCTAAAAATATTTTCGCAACAAACGATTTCAACTCCTAAGAAAATCTTGATGTTGAAAAAATGACGGGCTTGCCCCCCCTTCCTCCTGACTGAAGTCCTGGCTACGCCCATGGTTGGAAGCCGTCAGAATGCGCCTTATGAAAATAATACTCTATATCTAAATAATAGCATCTCTCTTACCTTTATACCAAAATATATTTCCCAGCTCGTGTGGTCCTTGCGATATTCTGCACGTCAGATTAATATCACTGCCCGATTTAACATATAAATCTGGTGGTCCCGATATGTTTGCCTTCAGTTCTGTAACGAGAGAAAGAGAGAGAGAGAAAATAAGTAAAAAACAGACAAATTTTAGTCTAGAAATGATAAGAGATTTGTCCTTGGTTTCTTGTTTGTGGTATTACCACGTACAATTATTTTATCAAATCACATACAGACATACATATAAAATAGATCCCTTGAACTTCTATTTCAGAAAAATACGAAGCAAAATACGACAAAAATAATTTTGTTCCAACCGAAAAAAAGGGATGTGTTGAGTATGAAAATTAAATTGTTTATGCAAGATGTTGGCAAAAACGTGCTTGCTGTGTGCAAGCATGCAAACAATCTTGTGAAAGAAAGTATTGTTGTTTTCGAGTCCTTGTCGACGGACTAGAGGTATGCTGTGTTTACAAATATGTAGCTGATTTTTTCCAAGGACCGTAGAATTAATATAGAAGTAAACTCTACCGTCATAAGCTTTTGTTGACGATTCTTTTCAACGGGAGTGATAAGTATGAAGGTACGAGTAAAAAAATAATATTAAGGAGTATTTTCCAGAAGTTAATATTCGTGAACATACCTCAGGCATGGTTCGAAGAAAAGTACAAAGATTTCACGGTTCGAGTATTTCAGTAGGTATAGAGGTAGGTATACGCCTACGTGAGAAAGTTTTTAATTTTATTGTTATCACGTCAATAAGGCAAAATTGAATAAGAGTTTTGTAGAAATTCTCAGAATTAATGTTTCATTTCCAAAAAGTGATTTTTACAGAATTTTTTTTTTTTAATTTTGTCCATATATTGCTTTTTTGCATAATAAAATAACATTGATTTTGGTGGAGCCGAATGTCGAATCTGAAAATTCGTGGAAATCAATTAATATAACTAAGAAGTTCCTTTCTATTAAATAAAAAACCGCTCCCTGAGAATCCAAGCTCATTAGTCCATGTCGCATAAGAATAAATTGCACCAAAACCTAATATCCCTAAACGAACTATATAAAAAAATAAATTACCACATTTCTTTTCAATTTCATTGTTGACTCATCGGACAAATAAATCCTAATTGCAAAACCCGGACCACGTGCGCACATCTCATCTCATTAGAAGGAACGAAAATTTAATCCAACTCCATTCAAGCTAAAAACTTCTCAGAAAAGCAACTAAAACCTAATGCTCCTTGAATAATGTTTAAAAATGATTATCTCGATTTTATATCATTTCCTAGGATACCATCCAATCCTCAAATCTTCAATATACATTCAAGTGCACACAAATATTTTCCTTTCGATATCATAAGGCAATTGAAATTGGGGTATGTTCGGGTATGTGTGTGTGGGTCTATCCTAGAACCAAGCCATTTGTAAAGGTCCCGCTCATGGGTTTCTGCCATCATAACGCGCTATGGGATAATTACGGACGAAAATTTTCATCCATCGCTTCGGAGCACAAATTTGTGTTGATAAAGAAATTATACAAAAAGCATCAACGCACAAAATATTATCCATTCGTCCTTTCAGTTTTGGGGAAAGTGCAATTTTGAACCGTCGTCCGGACAAAAGCCCGTCATTAGACACGAGAGAAATTGTTAGCACATTGTTCGGACATTTTTCAGAAAAATGATTAAGAAGATTCGAACAGAACATGCAGATTTCACGAGAGGTATGGTCGCATTTAGTGTGGTTCAGGAGCTGATTATGTTTGTTTTGTCCTTTCAAACATTCAATTCGAATGGAGCGGGCTTGTGTCCTTGTGATACACGAAAATTTACATTTGACAGCATAATCAAATGAATTCATCCGAAAAACAACATCACTGTGTACACACAGTCTCAATATAATGTCCTGTGTGTACAGAGGACTCTTTCGCAGGACATAGCATAGGAAAATTGGTTACACCGACAAGCAGAAAAGCATGGACCAAAAATGTTGTAATGATGGTCTGCTCTTGGATCTACGGTACTGTTTTTTGTCTTTTTTTCCCAGGACGAGTCCATTCCCCCCGAAAAAAAGGTATATTCAATTTGAGTACCTAATGATCCGTAATAATAACGACACACAAAATGCGAATGGACTTTTTGGAATGACACCGAGCTTGTCTGTCAGCGCAAGCCATTGTCTGTCCGAGTGTACGTCACGAGAAAATGTTTCTTCAGTATGGTATGGAGTACCAGATACAGATAGTGTCTCTGGCACTTGAGCTCGTTATTTTCATGCCACTCGGTTTGGTTGGTTCATCATTTTTTTTTTCGGTGCCCTTTATTCTACCGGCTATGGGCTAGGCTGTTCGCTTGGTCTATTTCGTCCTGAATGGTCATAGAGAAAAGCGGCCATATACTAATATGACGGAAATGAAGTTTTTAGTGCTTTCAAATTTTTTTCTTGACGTAGCCGTCGTCGTTGCAGTGAATTATGACAGCGACAATAGAGTGAGGAGCCAAGTGGCCGGCTTGATGATGATGATGAAAAAAGGATATGTGGTGAGTCGTGCTCGTTATCGTAAATCAAAAATGTGTGGCCAGATGTTAGATTGTCTGGAAAATTCAGCAGGAAGTTGTACAAAATGCGGTAATGTAGTGGAATCGTATGTGTACGGTAGAACGTCGATTATCCGAACTAATGTCGACAGGGATGGTTCGGATAGCACTTACGGACAGATTACGAAATCTGCGGCCTTATTCAAAATTCCAAATTCCAAGTTCCTAATTTCTAATTCCTAATTCTCAATTCCAAATTCATAAATTGAAAATTGAAACTTCAAGAAAAAAGCTGAGTTCGGTTAGTCAAATGTTCGGGTAAGCGACGTTTTACTGTAGTTGGATCCATTGGAGATACAGTAGAGCGTCGATTATCCGAACTAATGTCGACAAGGGTGGTTCGGATAAACGAAAGTTCGGTTAATCGAGCTTCCATAGAAAAATTAGAAAAAAACCCAAATGTGAAATTAAGCGACAAACTGAAAACGTGTATAACGACTAGAACTGAACAAAAATACAAAATTCGAGGTAATTGAGCGATGGAGATTAGAGGTTGATTCCTTCAGACACTTTATTTTTCATTTTATTCGATGCCTTTCACAAGAAAAGAAACTGAGTGCTAGTTCGGTTAATCGAATGTTCGGATAATCGACGTTCGGATAATTGACGCTCTACTGTATATTAAAACATTTAGTTTTTAATAATCAATCAAAAAACTATTACGAAATCTACATCCATATTCAAAGTTCCAAATTCCCAATTCCTAATTCCTAATCCCAATTGAAAATTGAAAACTGAAAATTGAAAATTGAAAATTGAAAATCGAAAATTGAAAATTGAAAATTGAAAATTGAAAATTGAAATTTGAAAATTAAAAATTAATAATAATAATAATAATAAAAGCTTTATTCAAGTATGTATCAACTTATAGCTAGAGGGGTACAATTCATTTATCTTTTAGAGATCAGACAGAGTCTTTGCATCTATATATGAAACCAATTAACATGATGAAGTTAAGTATAGATTTTAAATTGGTGTAAATTATTTAGGAATACTTCGAATACAAGTTAACGCTTTAGAACAATTGAAGGCCTAAATACTTGAGATCTTTTGACCATGAGATCATTGAGTCTAAGATATTAATTTGTGGATCTGGGAAATATCTAGTTGCGCGTCGTTTCGTGAAAAATACTGCTTGGGTCTTATCAGGATTAATTTTAATTTTCCATTTACTGCAGTAATTGTTAAACATGGCCAATTGGCACTGAATATTTTCCACGATTTTCTCTGGATCAGTACTAGTGGAAAGTATAGCTGTGTCGTCCGCGTATGTGGCTATCTCACAGTTAGGATGAGTAGGCATATCTGATGTGTAAATACTAAATAAGGTGGGGCGCAACACAGATCCTTGTGGAACGCCAGCAGGTGTATTAAATTTCTCAGAAACTGATTTTGTCTTAACGCAGTACGTTCTGATATGAAGAAAAGATTGTACTAATTTGCAGATGTAAGTTGGGAATGAGAATTGCAATAGTTTAAATATAAGGCCTTTGTGCCAGACGGAATCGAATGCCTTTTCGATGTCTAGTGCAATGAGTCCTGTTGAATCTTTGACTGTAAAGCCTTTACGGATGATGTTAACGACTCTGAGGAGTTGATGATTCGTTGAAAAACCTGGGCGGAAACCAAACTGGAAAGGTGGTAAGATGTCCTTAATATTAAAGAAATTATGTATCCGCTTTAATATAATTTTCTCTAGAACTTTACCTAGCGCTGGAAGTAGACTTATGGGACGATAATTAAGAGGATGCGTAGGATTTTTGCCTCGTTTGAGTATTGGTATTACAAGTGCGTTTTTCCAAGCGCTAGGGAAGTAACCGAGTTTGAGGCAACAGTTGTAGATGAAGCAAAGAAATACTTTTGCCTTCTTGGGTAGGTTTTTGAGCAAAATATTCGGAATTTTGTCATCGCCGCAGGCGGATTTTGGTTTGAGCCTTTTTAATATTGCGGAAAGTTCTGAAGGTGTGCAAAAGCAGCGGGGAGTAGCTTCGGAGGGACTGTTTGTAAGGAGGTCAAATGCAGTGTTTACTTCTGCGATGGTTTCCGAGTCGCTTAAGTTGTCCGTTATTGTGTGCGAGCCAAGGAAAATATCTCCAAGGAGTTCTGCTTTGTCAGTCTCGGAGTAAGCACTAGAACCGTTAGGGAAAAGCAATGGAGGGATAAAACGGGATTTACGTTGCAGGCACTTTTTTAGGTTCCATAATTTTTGTGCTCCAGTTTCTAGCGAAGAGAGCATATTGTTCCACCTGGAGTTTCACAATAAAAAGACGGAAGAACGGATTTCAGAATTAAGATCGTTGATTTCTATACGTAGAAGAGGGCTGCGTGTGCGCTGCCACTGGCGACGGAGGGTATTGCGCAATGTGATAAGTGCTGAAGTGCGCGGGTCTAATGAAGATACTCTATTTAGGATTTGTGTCTCCCGAGGGGTCGATGCGTTTCTCGCATTTAGCAGCATGTTGGTAAATGCGGAAATTAGGTCGTCGATTTGTTCGTATGTGGATATTCTTGAGAGGTCATTTCCGGTTAGTTCAACATTAGAGGAGAGAGTCATGCGAAAAGTACGCCAACATACTTTCTTATAATGGGAAAATACATTTGGAGAGTGGGTGATTGCTTCGTCTATGGAGAAGGAGACTGGCAGGTGGATGGAAGATAAATCATTAATCACAACTGGCTGAGAAATAGGAGTACGACCGTTCGTTATGATGAGATCCAGTGTGGATGGTTTACCTCTAGGTGGGTAGCATGTGGGAGAGTCAGGCGGGTGAATGAATACATTATATTGTGCTAATAGGTCGAAGAGGATATTACCGGCTTTATTTGCTTTTAGACAGTTCCAATGCCGGTGGCGGGTGTTGAGATCGCCGCATACGACAAATTTAGTATTTAGTTTGAAAATAGACTTAATATCCTCTTTAAATAGCCGCAGTTTTTCTGCGTTAAGTTTCGTACCGCTAAAATATAGGGCTAGGAAAGTTGTCTGGGATTGATCAATGGTTATGGCTATTGTTTCAATCACTTTTATTGAGAGCTTAAAAGCGTGAACGCGATACCCTTTTTTATGCAAATTGCAGCACCTCCACCAACCGTTTCTTTCCGATCATTTTTTACAATGTTATAATTGGGATTGGAGAGCCTGTAGTTTTCCTTCAACCATGTTTCGCTTATAAGAAAAAGGTCGATATCATTGTTAACACAGAAATTAAATGATTCATCAGATTTGTTCCTGATGCTCTGCGCGTTCCAAAGCAAGCAATTTATATTACTCATGTTTGTATATAAATTTGATAGTGAGTTCCGTTAGAACATTAAATTGATCGTTACGCGTCTCACAGGAGAGCTTAGCAATAAGTTCTTTGGCAAGATTGATCATTCCATTTACTGAGAATAGATCGCTATTCATGGTTGAAGGAGAACTATAACCCAGATGCAAATTGTGGTTATTATTGCCCGGATTGCGGACCACAGAGCTGTACGTAGGTCTAAATTTGGTGTTAGTAGTGTTATTATTAGAAGGAGCTTGAGAACATGCTGGTTGGGGAAAGTTGGACTCGCTGAAATCGGGGGCAGGCGGCGAGTGTTTGTAGATTGCACTGTTCGTGCGACGTCTGGAAGCCAAGTGCCTTATTTGAATGTATTCATTTCTTTTGGGGCAATGCCGATCACTTGCGATGTGGTTTTGATTGCAGTTAATGCACTTAATATTTTTAGGATCTTTCGAAGTGCAGACAGACTGGTCATGATCACCGCCACATATAAGGCATTTGGTGAGCAAATTGCAGTGGGATGTACCTAGGGTGACCACCTGCCTGCCTTCGATTTACGGGTCACTAGGGTACAAAATACGGGTTTTCGGTTTTTTTACGGGGCAAAAATTAAAAAAAAAAAACTATTTTTATACCGATATGTGATTTATTTTTTGTAACAATATTTCTTATTTAATGATACAGCCTCCAATAACTCTTCATTTTGCAATATAAAGGTAAAGATTTAATTTCCGGGACGCGTATTTAGGAAACCTTGTTCAATTCGTCACCTTTTCTAGTCTCACAACTACTCAAAACCCTTATCGAGCTCGTTCCCTGATAGTGGACGAGCTCGCATAGCTCGAGTACATTTTACGTCGAAAACAGCCAAACCTTCGTTCGAGCTGAACAAAGGTTTTTGGCTATCCACTATCAGGGGACGAAATTGATAAGGGTTTTTTTGTACTTAGTCACAAGAAAAGCTGATCGATTCCGTCACCTGAGTGTGGACGAACTGAACAAGGGTACCTAAATACGCTGTCAGAATAGAAAAGACCAGTTTCAAAACTCGAATCAAATTTTACTTCAATGTATTACTGACATCTTCAAATATTTTTGTCCGAGTGTCAGGGCTCATCACTTTATCGGCATCTCTTCATCTCCTGAACATATTTATTAATTAGGGCGAAACACAAAATGCTCATAAAGTCCATGCAAGTTGAATGTAGTTATGTTTAGACATCCGACTATTCTCTCCAGTTGCTCTTATTTCAGTTCGTGCTGCCAATTTCGAAGTATTTCGTTTACAATACAATAAAAAATTGTCTCCAACCCTTTTATGGAGTTTTTTCTTGAATCATCCATTGTTTGCCCCGTATTTTATTTTTTGGATTACGGGTTTTAGGACTTTCAGTGCCCGAAAAACGGGGTAGCCCGTTAAATACGGGGCATCTGGCTACCCTAGATGTACCATGTCCGAAAAAAATTAAAAAAAAAATTAAAAATTAAAAATATACGTTTTGACTCGATAATCCGGATCATTTATTGCAAGGGGTAATCCGGATCATCGGAACATCCGGATTAGCGCAATCACATTTTTCTGAGGAAAAACAATCCAAACAAATAAAAAAGCGGAACAAAAGTCGATAAATGTTTTATTTCTTAGAAATTAGCCAGCATCATGTCATTTGCTTAACAGTTCCGTAAAAAAGTACAAGACCAAATCTACCATTTCACCCTGAAAATCTCAAAGATCCGGATTATAGAGTCAAAATTGCTGCCGATATCCGGACTATAGAATACATAGTGGAAATATTTAGTGGTCCGGATTAGCGTGATATCCGGATTTAAGGAGATCCGGATTACCGAGTCAAGACTGTATATAAAAGAAAGTTGTGTTAGTTACACCATTTACAACTCATAATTTTAGGTTTGTTTGATAAGGCTCAGGCCAAAATAGCAGAATAGATATTGAAACATGTGAAAAATTCACAATGAGCAAAAATGCACAATGGGTTCTTTGCCTATTTTCGCCTGTATTTCTCGAACGTTTCAGCGGATGTGGTTAAATTAGCCCCACCGGATTGGTCTCTACTCTACGGATTTATAGAACGACTATTGAAACATATGAACAATTCACAATCAGCAAGATTATGAGGACTTGTTTGCAACATATCTCATTCTGTATTTCTTGAACGAATTTTTGGGACTTCAGTAAATTTACCCCACTGGATTGGTCGACACAAGGCTCCAGCCGGAAAACCATTAAAACATGATGTATTTGTCTATATTTCTTGAACCGGTTAGCGGATTTTTGACAGATTTTCCAATCGAATTAGTTTTCTTTCTGAATAACAGAATAACTATTGAAAGAATAAAATGCTACGCCGAATCGGCCTCTACTCCAAACAACATAATAATAAAATTCACAATGGCGAAAATGTTCAAAGGAGATGTTTTTCTGATACTTTGGCCACCATTTTGGAATAGTCCTCCGGATTGTTCTCTACCCCGAATGGTTAAATATCTACGTAAAAAATCAAAATAAGCAAATTTTGAAGCTATTGTGCACATATTCCTTAGCGAATAAGTTGATTTCAGTAAATTTTTCCCATCGGTTTGTTCCTTCCCGGATACAATTGGAACAACAGAAACTTCGGAAAAATTGGGAAGAAAATTTCGATGAAAGCCAACTTTTGTTCCATTTTACAAGTTTTCATTAATTCGTTCATCATGTTACTCAAATAACTGTGGTCGTTAAAGGGTTAATACTTATATGAGTTTTTTGTTTGAACTGCACTGCCTCGCAATTCACAATGAGCGCACCAATTGACAATGATTTATTTTTCACAGACTGCATTTCTTTAACGTGTTAGTGGATTTTCGAATATTTATCCATTTCGAATTTGTCTCTACCCCGAATAGCAGAATAAGTATTGGAAGCTTGAGAAAATTCACAATGAGCGAATTTATGCAGTTAGCTGTGTTCAAGAAACTTTTGTCAACATTTCCTAACGAATTACCGAATTTTAGTAAGCTTAACACAACATTGGTCTCTACCCAGTAGAGGACAGATATCTTCTGAATAAATAAGTGGATTTCAGTATCCTAAGCCCCACCGAATTGGTATCTACCACGAACAACAAAGTTACTATTCAAACTGGTATAAAATTTGCATGAGCAAAACAAATGTTTTGCACATACTTTTGCCCGCATATCCTGAACGAATTAGCACATGTTAGTAAATGGAACCCTCCAGATTTCTTTGTCTTTCCACCCCGAGCTGCCAAACAAACATGCTGAAAATTTACAATGACTTCCACCCTTAACAGCAGAATACCTATTGAAACATCTGCAATATTGATCAGAAGGAAAATTGTGAAGGCAGTTCATTTTCCCCAGCTTTTGTCGATAGATTTTGATCGTTTGAGCATATTTCAGTAAGTTTCTCCGCCGCTCCCTCATCCTGAAGGGCTTCAACCTTCGATGGTACAATAATAGTTGAAGGAGAATATTTTCAAGGCGGATCATAATCTCGAATAAGTTCCCTTCCACCCTCCTCCGGTGAATGACCTTGACCCTCAATGGCATAAAAACAATTGATGGATAATAATTGACTCTGACTCCTCTAATGACCACCACATAGAATAGCTGAAAACCTACTGAAATTTACAGACAAACCAAATAAGCAAAATTTTGGTAAACCTTTTCTTTCATCCTTTGACCTTATCCTTTGATTTCAGTAAATTTGTAGCCGCCCTTAAATACCGGAATTGGTAGTATTGAAACAAGCTGAAAATTCAAATTGAGCAAAACTACGAATAGAATTGTTTCTCACATTCTTTTGCCTATTTTTCCTGAACGGAGTAACTGATTTCGGTAAATTATACTCCTCTCATCTAATAGATCTTCACGTCGAATACCAGAATCGCTCTTTAAAAATCTTCAAAACTTGCCAATACAAAAATTATTTCTATAACTATTGTCTATATCTCCTGAACGGCATTTCCTATTTCAGTAATTTCATCCCCTCCTCCCCAATTGATGACCACCACGAGTAACAGGATAGCTTAGGAAGCATCTAGAAAATTTGCCAATAGGAAAATATTTCAGTAACTCACAATGAGTCAACGGTCTAGTTGCCTGGAACGGATTTCAGAAACACCCCCAATAACAGAATAGCTCTTGACACATCTGGGAAATTACTAAGGTACCTCATTTTCTCCAATTCATCATCATCAATGTGGCACGATAGCCCGATGTCGAGCCTGGGCCGCCTGAATCGTTGACCTCCAATTGTCGCGGTTACGTGACCTTGTCCTCCAGTTTCGGAAGCCCAGCAGCTGGTGGGCGTCTTCACCTACGAAGTTCTCCCAGCGAGCTCTCGGTCGTCCACGCAACCTCACTCCGTCAATTCATTGTGCGTTCATCACTTTCTTTGCCATGCGATTATCGTCCATCCGTTGTACATGCCCGCCCATTGCAAACGTTGAAGCTTCACGATTTTCGTTACTTCCAGCTCGTCGTACAATTGATACAACTCATGGTTGTATCGGATACGCCATTGATTTCACTCGCGAACGGCCCCGAAAATTCGCCGAAGGACCTTTCGTTCGAATCGGTCTGGCAAAATTTCGGAGGCTTGGGTGAGGGTCCATGTTTCGCAGCCATAACATAGCACGGGTCGGATGATCGTTTTGTACACGAGGAGCTTCGTGTTCCTGTGTTTCGAATTAATTATAATTAATTAATTAATTTTCTCCAATTCGTCTATATCATTTCGCGGATTAGCGGATCTCATATAGATAGAAAGATCTCAGTAATTCTTTTCCCTTCCAGCATGAGAACCACCCGAATTGCAAAGTTTACTAAGAGAAAAACTAGAATAACTGCGCAGTTAATTTTCTCCTTCTTTTATCGGATTAGCTGTAAATAGATCCCTATTCATTTTGCAATTTTAAAAATAAATTTTTATTTGTCAGCTACTATGATCAATTTTTGTATTTTATTTGTCAGTTATTTTAATGAGGCTCCTGAATTAAATTATTTTATTAAATGAGGTAATGCATTTAGGTTACGTTAGGTGTAGGGCCCACCAGATTGACATCTAGCGCACTAAGATCGAAAGATTCGTCCATTATGATACACCATGGGAGAAGAAAAGTACGTAAGTAAGTCATGCTGTAAAACCAGCCCGTTCTGACAATATACTAATTGAGCAATATTTGGCTCACATCCCAAAGATCGTCCATATCACAGAAAAACCTAGAACCAAGAATACGTCTCCGTACTTTGGCCAGGGCCGGACACTGACAGAGAAAGTGATGCACGCTTTCTTCGTCTTCCTCGTCACCACAACTTCTGCAGTTGTAGGAGCGGAGCCTCCTTGCGTACTCTCCAATAGGACAGTGCGCCGTTATAGCACCGAGCACCCCACTAATGTGTTTCCTGTCCAGTGAAAATAGTATGGTTAATCGGCAAGGACCAAATTCTGCAGATGATCTGTACATGAATGATATTCCAACCGACGACTGGCAAATAATCAAGTTGGAGGAGCCGGTGAACAATCGCAGTTGTGCGGTTCTACTCACCTACTCTCCCTAATTACTGTAGCGTCCTGCGAGCGGAGATTATGGAATCCTTAACATGGTTAGCTAATCATGTCGTCACTGCGAGGGATTTCACTATTTACACTAACAGCCAGGCTCCGCCGTTCAAAGATCCGAGGGGTACCTCGCCGAACGCGAATGCGAGGACTGTGGATCTGCCCCGAGCACAAGGATTTCACAAAAATAAACCGTTTTAAGTTCACTGGTTCTTTAATTTGGAATTCAGAATTTTTAACTTATACACTAAAGCTACGTTACGTTAAGTCGTGATCACGCGAGAAAAATATATATAAAAAAATAATAAACTAATCTAAATAAAGAAATTCATGGACTTATTCTAAACTGACCTTGGGGGCGGCACAAGAATTCTACAACCTAAAACTACAAATCCTACTCGTCGCTGTTGTTGATAATTTTTCGCTCGTTCAACCGTCGTTGGACTGTTCTCCGATTTCGTCGTACCTCGATCTTACTCGTTTTCTTCGCTCTCAAGTTAACGTCCCAGCTCTTATCCGTTTCCACTCCGTTCCACGATCTTTCGTCCAGCAGCTTTTCGTCCAGCAGACCGATTTGAAAGAGCGTATAAAAATGGTCGAATGTTAGTACGAATTCGTTACCATCAGTTTAATTCAATTTTACAGGATACCCACCTTTTCGTCCAGCAGACCGATTTGAAAGAGGGTATCCTGTTATATTCCGTGACCTTTTACAAATTCAGTCGAACGGTGAAACACCGTTGATCCTACACGGGCATACATATTGACGCAGAGTTCAATAGCATTTATCACGATATTTCATTTGTTATTGTGAATTAGACACATTCGTCTTTTTTGGTTTCAATCGTGTAAACGTACTCTATCCGTCAGTGTCATTTGTCAACAAGTGACGTTTCTCAACTATAAACAGACACTTGCTAGCTTTTCAGATCTTGTTATAATAACATTCTTCTTCATATTTTCAGAATCGATAGCCTCGTCGCTGCTTGGTTGCCTGGATCGGGCTCGACAGGAAGGAAGGGTCGTAGCAGGAATAGCGTCAGTCGGTGTCGGAATCAGATAAGTAGCGCCGTTATTTTAAGAATTGATTCTTTGTTTAATGTATGGTCGATTCCAGGTTATTTATCTGCTGCATAGGACGTCTGTTGCTGCGTGTTACGATGGTTGGCTGCCTTGCCGTGTGAGCCGGTTTGTTGCTGCGTTGTGCCAGTATCGCGCTGTTAATAAATATTGTTGTTGCTGCGTGGTACTATGGTTGGCTGCATGAGGCGATCATTTGCCGTGTGAGACGATTGGTTGCTGCGTTGTGCCAGTGTCGCGCTGTTGGTAACTATTGCCTAATTTAATATGCCCTTAGCCGCCAGTACTGATTACAGTGCTGCCTCTGTCCCTAATATCCACTGTGCTTCAGGTCACGTAAACCGTCCGTGACACTGGTATCGGTGCATCTGGGTCTGAGAATCGGCAGCATAAGAACTCAGTCTTTGTTATACTTACCCTCAGTGCATGCTCCTCCAGAATTGTAAAAAGTATGTTCTGATTTTGATTTAAAAAAATAGTAATAGCTTTTACTGTAGATACGAAATTGTATCTACAACGAATGGTAACTAAAGTTTGTCGTTAGAACCACTTTAGTTTTATATTTTACTATCTTTTGCTGGTCCAGTGTTTATATTTTGATTTTCGAGTCAGCAATTTATTGATTTGTATTGTCGAAAGAAAGAAAGGACTGGCTTTAGAAAGATCTCCTGAGGGAGCAAGCAGTCAGCTGTGGAATAGTCTCATAGAGTGGCAGAGGTGAAGTATTTGGTATTAAGTTTTGTGTTTGTTCTCCCTTGGTAAAAAGGTGAGTGGATCACTAAGTTTTGGATGTATAGCTTGTCTGGATAACTTAGATTTTGGCATGTTCTTATAATTTAATGCATGAAGTGTGTTGGTTGATGGCAAATTGGTGGAGTGTTGAAATATGTGAAGTTGTTTTTGTGGATTATTTGAAAAGAGTGCAGTGTGTGAGATGCCACTGTAAGAGCTTTTCGTGGAACAGGGTGCGGTCGCCGAGATGGGTCCGTAAGAGCTGTTCCGGAACAGGGTGCGATCGCCGAGATGGGATCGTAAGAGCTGTTCCATTTTATTTGTTAATTTCAGAGGAATTCATTTATCGTAGTCATTCCACCAATATGTCTCTTCTGTGTGTCCCAAGCAACATTTTAAGTAGCGACAACTAGTGCTTTTGATTCCGCCACTTTAATAAGTTTCGGTTACGTTTTTGACCCCCCAAATTTTAACTTCATCGTAACAAATACTGCAAAGTACTTTTTGGGACGTTCCAGGGTGATAGTAGTTGGAACTTTGTAGCGAACGAAATGTTGCTACTACATATTTGACAAGTGTAGGCGAATGGTACAGTTTTGGTACCTAATTTTGCTACTACATAGTGAGCAACTCTAAAGAAATATTTTTAAGTGGCAAAACCGTAGCCGTATAATTTCTTTGTAACTTCGAAGGATTTGCTACTTTATAGTAAAATAAGAACTACATATAGTTCCTAACGTTACTACAAAGTCCTATTGGGAACTTTATAGTACCATATGGAGCTCAAATGCTTGTCGCCATATTTTCCAAGATTTTACAAAATCATTTTGTACACATTTCGAGAAAGTAGCTATTTTTTCAGATAAAACAATTTACAACTTCTTTGTGTTAAGCAACTGTTTGGTTTGCTGAATATTTAGAGTGATAAAATTAGAAAGTGGAGGTTAACACTGACTTTAGTTGGGTTATCTCTAGACAATTTATTTAAGAAATGATTAGAAAAATGAGAGGGCATTACTTTTTTTCTAGGTGGAATATCCACTTCCACAGTGAAATTGGCTTGGCACGAAGTTTTCTTGTTAAAAAGAGCTGGCAAATGATCAAATAATGTAATCACTCAATTAAATCCTTTCAGATTATATTCTTTGATTGCCTGAATAGGGTAAAAATACAACTTTAGCAAATGTGTAAAAGTATATGTGTGTACATTAAGTTTACTAAAATTGTGTCGGTTTTACCTACACATATTCACAACTATGATTGTGTGGGAAGACGGGACCAATAAAGTCCCAATTGGGTGGTTAGACAAACAATGCCACTTGGTTGGTGCGTTCCATTCGCGTTGCAATTTACTGGTGGCAAATGGGTCCTGGTCACCAAACTTTTCATTCCCCATATCAGTGACTCTTCGGTGACAAAAAGGTCCTTATCACGGAACGATTGAAAGTATTTGCTACTCCCAAAGGCAATCTTGGAGTGATATCCACGTTTTCGCTACTAAAAATGCTAGTTGGGTGTGAAGCTATATAACAAAACTTACAGTTTAATTATATATAGTTTCAGGCTTAAAATGGTCGGCAGTCTTGAGGGACCAACATGTGAGTAGTCAAAAAAAAAAATCATTGCCCAAAATTTTATATATTGTCTTACAGAATGTCACACCATTTTGTAAGTGCAGCTTGCAAGGCAACGATGTTTGGGCTACTGAGGACTATATCATCGGCAAAAAGAAGAGATATTTCTAGGCCGTCGGATATACGTGTTAATAAGTAGCACATGATGATGTTGAAGAGCAACGGACTCAATGCACTGCCCTGGTGTAATCCGACATTCACCGGAAATTCTTCTGATTCACCGGCTGTACATCTAACCTTAGTCGTAGCTCCATCATACATGTCTCGTATCATCCTGACGTATGCCTCAGGGACATTAAGTGCTCTCAGATCACGAGGTACTCTATCGAATGCCTTTTCCAAATCGATGAACACAAAGTGCAAGTCCTTTCGTGCTGCTCTATACTGGGAGATCCGCAATAACGCCCAAAGCAGACGCGAGAGACTCCTTGCTTGTCGGTCTTTTAAGACTCCTCGACATTCGAGATACAGCCACGGACCCTAAAAGCATTGTTTTTGATGCGGCAGCACGCCTTTGATGGGGCAACGTATTTACAGGTCCTTTGTGGGGAAGCTCTTGACGAAACTTCCTCCGGGCTATGCGTAATCGACGAAAGAGTCCTTTGCAAGGAAGCTCTTGACGAGATCTCTTTTGGACTATGAGCAGATGTCGAAGAAGATCCGCTCTTGTGCGAGCTAGAGCTAGCTAGAGACTTAATGAATCAAAAAATCATTAAATTTCTCAAAAATAACAAATATGAAAACCAAACGTATCTCATCTTACAGAAAAAAATTCTTTTCCATCTAATTGACGACTAATCCAAAAAGACATAATCGTGCAGTCTCTATGTCTCCCGAATTATTACCGGACATCCAGCGACAAGGCATTGACTCCTCTTCTGTACGTTTCCACATAGAATTCAATTAACACGCTACTTACCATAAACCTAATTTCCCGTTCCATAACGGACCTCAATTAAAGGATCAATGACATAATATATCTAGCAAAGCCAGAGCTAGTAGCAGTATTGTAGCTCTGACAATTTCTTTGTATACATTTTTGGAAATTTTATGCGACTGGCTTTTAGTGTCATTACTCCGGGGAATGAAACCTTGGGCTGTGTGTATTCCATTCTCAAGTATTTTGTTTTTCCTAAACCCACACACACACACAGATTATTTCCCATAAATTTATTTTTCTCCTAATATACTTGTTTGGTCCTTTCATTTCGCTCTTATCGTCGTAAAATATCCGGAAATACTCTCGTACTAGACGCATTAGTTCTAATGCGACTAAGGTCGATATAATTTCTGTTTTTGTGACAAAAATAAGAATGGACGCATGGAACTCATGCGAAAATTCATCATTTGCAAGTTTATAGAATAAGTTAGTATTCTGTGTGACATTAAATTATTCTGTTAGAGCAGAAAAGTATCTTATTGCATTAATTAGACTTTATTTTGAATTAAAATAATTTCATAAGAGACGACCCATTAGGATTAATTAGTATTTGGTAAAAGGTGTTGCAAAATTTAGTTAAAAAAATAATTATTATATGGAAGTGCGGCTAATTTACCTCATCACCCGTGTAATTCATTCAACTTCAATTATATACAGATCAGCCACTTTACCTTAAATAAAATACTTCACAATCCTCAAATGAAATTTATCCTTTCGAAATATTACCATAGCCGTCGGACATTTTTCATGCGAACGAGGATGAGATATTTTTTTTATTTTTCTTCTTATATAGCAAGGAGCAAACCTCCGCCGCTCTTCACTTAGTTGACATTGTGTTTATGTCCTCTTTTACATGCCATTTTGAACATTTCGTCAACCATATTTTTAAGGGTATAACATTTTAACATATGCTTTACGAAATATGTACATATTTGACTATACGGAAAATGCCCGAGGCGTGGAAAAGTGTTTTAGTAAAAAGGAGACGAGCTAAAGGGTCGGTTTAAAATGCTTTAAAATGGAATTCTAGTGGAAAAAATGTGCTGAACATGGAGATGGTTTTTCGTAAAGTGGACTGTGAAGTAGTATTACCAACTCGTGAAAGGATTATAATCAGTTTTGTTTCAAAATTCGTAGAATTCTTAAAAATTATCAAATTTTGATGAATTTAAGTGTTAAGGTATGATCATTCATCATAGCGCTCGCATATATTTTAACGTAAAAAGCAGGACAAATCCACCAAAAATCGTGGTTTAACAGAACAATGCAAGTGAAAAAGCAGGACAGAAAGAAGGACAACCAGAAACACAAATGCCTCTGCAATACTTGTGTACGTTTTGATTTTATCAGGTATAAGTGTGGATTTTTTGTAAAGCTCGAACGCTTGGTTCAGTGTAGTTCGATCAGAGAAGAGTTTTATCTAACGTCCTCACTTCTTTGAGAATCACTTGGGCATCAACCTTAGACCTCCACATGCCCTAAATTTGATCTTCAACATGCCTTCAAGGGGAACTGCTTCCCATGGGTGAGGTTACGAAACGAAACAGTTGCGAAGGTTCCGCAAACATTTTGCCGTTCTGATACCCTAACTGCCATTTTGTGGTTCAGAAAGAATCTCCGGTTCTTTTTGTTAGTCTGCCATTGTGAAACATGTAAACGAAAAGAACCGGAGATTACCAACCTAATTCCGGAAACCTTTTTACACGGATGACGTCGATAAAACGGCAGTGCGGTTGCGTTTTTTTTAAATTCTTTCAATTCCCGATGCAGCGCATTTTGCTTTAGCTTCCTTCTATTTTTCAGAGCAGATCAACTTTAATTCGCACGGTCTCTTCACAGAAGAGTTGTCGTTTTTAACGTGTAAGGTTTATTTTCACAATTGCGTGATTTCAAATATAGGGTCAGGGTGATTAAATTGAAGAACCGACTGGAGCGTGGACAAATCTGGAAATTTATACTGGTGGATTCCATCCCATCTTGCTTTTTCTCGCAATGCGAGAAAATGTGTTGTGCGAAGGGCAAGTTGCATTCGCCGATAAATACTGAAGGGACGGTGCTCAATCGCCCATTTCCCCATATTACCAACTGAAACGCTTTCAACAAAGGAACGAAATGCTAACTCCTCTCCACTATCTTACCTTCGGTACCCAACTGAAATTGATCTGATGCAAAGAGTTTAGATTTTCCAAAGGGAAAGATTTCTAAGATTCAAATATTATGCTAAGAGTTCTAACCTAACGACAAAACCACTTTTACGAAATTAATTTTCGATCTTTTACGATGTTTTAAAAGCCTTCAGGCTCCCGGTTTTCACCCTGTACAAGGCCTCGCCATAGGCAAAGCTTTGCAGCAAAAAAAAGGTGAATGCAATATGGGACGACAGGACCTTGTGTCTTTTTTGCGTATGAGGGATCTTGTGCATTTTAAATTCTATTTACACTCCATATTTGTACGTTACACTACCTCTTTGGCCGTAAAAACTCCGCCGTTATAACGACTTATCGTTATAAGTCGGCCATCATCTTACTCAATGAAGGCTCATTCATACAATTGATTTGTAAATTTCTATAAAATGTAGGTATGTGTAGTTTTCATTTTCATTAAATTTCAAAATCCTGTTAAAAAACAGGACAAAGCCGAACAAAAGCAGGACTTCCGAGGTTTTGGCAGGACGGCAGGTTATGGTCGAAAAAGCAGGACTGCTTCCTAAAAACAGGACGGATACGACCATTATTCATCACTGATAAAATAAAATTAAAATTTGCCTATCATCGGTTGCTTGTTCATCGCTAAATTCTAAAAAACTTCGCATGATATAAGACAGGTTTAGCCAAAAGGAAAATTGTGAAGGATAGTAATGGGACAATCGGATTAAAACCTCCCTATTAAAACGTCAAATAATTCCGAAAAAAGATATTTACAGCATTGTGCTTTATCAAGAGAAACCTCAATCTTCGGTTTCAACAGAGATCCTAAGCATTGGTCGCGCAATGTAAAAGTTATGTCTCTTTTCCACATTTTGAGCCACTGTCTGTCTGATTATGGACTTTTTTCTATTCATCCAGTCGTTGGCACGAAACATCAGGTCACGTTTCGCGATTCTAGATTACTAGCATCCTAGAGTGCGACTTAACCAAGTGATCCTGAGCGTGATCTGAACGTTTAGTCAGTAAGAATCTGAAAGAAAAAAATCATTTGAATGGACAAGTGTGAAGGATTTCGGTGAACTTCTTTCGAAATCCCGTGCTTCTAAACTAGAACGCAAGTCAAATCAAGAAGTGGAAGCTAAAGATGTTTCGGTTTACGCATCCGAAATGCGAGACGATTCGGAGATTACATGACCCAAAACTTGTAGTCCCATCAGTGTTTGGAGGTTTTTTAGTTCCCAATTCTGGAATACAGTATGGAATGACATCGTCATCCTTATGAGTCACACTAGCTTAGCTGCTATTCAAAAATGCAGCAAAATGTTATGTTGTACAGTACGCTTCGATCGATACTGTCAAATGCCTGCTTGAAGTCAACAAATATTTGGTATACGTCGATGTTGTATTCCCAGCACTTCTGGAGTAAAAGCTTCACAGTAAAAAGCTGATCTGTCTTTGCCCTACCAACTTCTAAGTATTTCGTGCCAAAGACTGTTACTATTCTACACATTCCTACCAAAATACAGGACGATCGGTTAAGCCATTCGCAAGTTATTCAGTGAACAAAGTTTCAAATGCCCGGGACACCCTATTATCTTTGCCATGCCAACTATTAAGTATTTGGTGCCAAAGACTGTTGCCATTCTACACATTCCACCAAATTTCAGGACGATCGGTTAAGCCGTTCGCGAGTTATTTAATGAACAAATTTTCAAATGTCCGGGACACCCTGTTATTTTTACCCTACCAACTTTTAAGTATTTCGTGCCGAAGACTGTTACCATTCTACACATTCCTACCAAATTTCATGGCGATCGGTTAAGCCGTTCGCGAGTGCGAGAGTGAACAGACGGACGGACAGACGGACGGACGGACAAAATCAATTTCATAAAGGTTTTTTTTTTAATCTAAAAAACCCTAAAAATTGAGAATCCGAAGAATATAACTACAATTGAACAAAATCAAACGACGCTGCCCAGATTTTTAAACGAATAGAAACGCAAACCTTTAAGTAAGTCGATTCATGCAGAGTGGGACTTACGCCAGTTTCAAAATTAGCGGTCCATAATACGGCTCATTTAGGTACGATTCATCACCTCCTCCTTTATCTACTCAAGTAAATTAAATTACAATATAAAAAGGCATGAATTATTCCGAAAACATTTGAAAACATACGATTGAATTGATTGAAAACGTATGTAGCTCCATAATGTTTAACGATGGTAAATTAGACGTACATATAACAAAACTAAGAACATGATCGTCAAATTTGAAAAAAAAAAACAGGAAAGATTTTTTTGTCCCGCATCCTGGAATATGTTTGCAGGGCCGTGGAGAGAAAATACGGGCCCGGGGGACAATGATTCCGGGCCCACCTCTTCCATTCGATAAAAAATTATGAATCGAAGAAACACAAACTGTACAATTGTACAATTATCTCTATAATCCAGCCTCCATTTAATCCGGAACACCTCATAATCCGGCGTCCACACTGAATCGCCTCAGTCTCAGTAATCCGGATGTTTTCTAATCTAATATAGTCCGGCATCAGTACGATAGATATTTGAAGAATGTTTTAAAGCGGCCTTCGAATTATATATGTATATGTATAGAAACATAAAAAATGTATAGAAAAATAAAAATATTAAAAAAAATACCGGAGTACAGAGGGCTGCGCCCGCAATACGAGGGTCTTTCAGAATTTTAATGCAAAGTGAATATTTTTTGTAATATATTTTATAAGCAATAAATAAGAATTGTGCACAACATTAATAAAAGGCTTCCTGTAAATCTATTTTTGGATTGGTCTAAATAAACGCGTTCGAGCGCCTTTCATTCTGTTCCACCTTTAATTAGACTAATCCAAAAATAGATTTACTATTTACCCAGTTTGTATAAAAGTACTCCTCGGCAAATCTACAAGCATTTTTCGATTTAAGATTTCTAATGGCCTTTGAGCAAAAAGAAACTCAGGCAAACGTAAGGATGGCTTGGCTTTATATATGAACTTAATTATTAGCTGTAAATCTACTGTTACTGTTTTTTTTTTAATCAAGGAAAAGCAACTTATATGAAATGATTCCATTGTGTCCCCTGACATAAGAGCCCACGCAAGCTTTCCTATGATTATTGAACAAGTATACTTTTGCAGCTATTCAGGGATACCCTGTTAACTTGGTCATACAAACTTAAAAAATATTTGTGGCAAACACTATTACCATTCTATGCATTTCCACCAAATTTCATCTTCGTTGTTTCATCAAGTTAAAAGATATGCAGTGAACAAATGCTTTAGAGGCTTCCATTGCATTGTGAAAGGCCCTTACTAAATACTTACTTGGCCATATTTCCGGTTTGGATACAGTTATTCGAATGAAAATTCGTAGACATATTCTATATGTAATTTTCCGAAAACCCTTAGCAGAATTTTCAAATTTGGAAATCTAAGAGGGGCTACACACGAACAATCTGAAACTTTACACATTTACTGTTATTTACTTTTCCTTAGCATAAGTCAACAGTCTTAATATTTAACGTATATATGGCCATACTGACCAATCTTTGTGCAAAGTTTCATATGGATCCCTATAACGGTTTAGAAAAACGGAGGTCGAAAAGGAAGTTTAACTTTAAACGGCAATAACTTGTATACCGTTACCTGAAACTGGAAAACTTTAACTGATATGAGATGTGCTCGAATAGATCTTTGATTTAAATACTCATACGTCAATCTCCGATAAAAACTAAAAAAGTCGACTTTTTTCAAACGTTCAGGACACCCTGTTATCTTCTTCCTACCAACTTCTAAGGTATTTGTGGTGCCAAAGACTGTAACCATTCTTCATATTCCTACCAAATTTCATGGCAATCGGTTGAGCCGTTCGCGAGTTATTTAGTGAACAGACGGACGGACGGACGGACAAAATCGATTTCACAAGGGTTTTTTGAAAAAAAATTCTAAAAAACCCTAAAAACGATACCGGATAAACCACTTGCCAAAAAACTGACAGCAACTGAATTCATTCGTGATGCATTTTTACATACTAAACTTACAAAAAACGTGGTTGACTGAATAGTTTAACAGTTTGTGTGTGTGTGTGTGTTTTTTTTCATACCCATCACTATATGAAAGGGTGTATTAACTTTGCCGTTCGCTCCAAAAAGGCGTTCAAAGGAGTGTTAGGCGTGATAAGCGCAATAATATCAACGCGCTTGCGAAGGAGGCAGAGGATGCGGCTATCCGCGGTGACAGTGGAACACTCTTCAAGCTTATCAAGCCATTAACTGGCAGATCTTTACTAACGGAACATCCTGTGAAAGATAAGGAAGGTGTTCTGCTCGTTACCGAAGAACAACAGCTGCAAAGATGGAGAGAACACTTTTTAGAGGTCCTTAATAACACCTTCGGGCCTGCAAGTGCATCTTCATTGCCAGCAGAAGACGTCCCTCGAATAGACGGCATTAGTTCTGGTCCACCATCCAAAAAGGAACTAATAGACGCTATTAAATCAATGGACGCCGGTAAAGCCCCTGGGATTGATGGAATTCCGTCTGAATTCTTGAAAGCGGATATTATCGCTTCAGCGGATATTCTCCTTCCCTTAATCCAAGAGTGTTGGGAAACCGAAACTCTTCCCAGTGAGAAGAAAGGTGACCTGAAGAATTGCAATAATTGGCGTGGGATCTGCCTACTTCCTGCTGTTTCCAAGCTGATGGCTAAGATTGTTTTAGGACGAATCAAGGACAAAATCGATGACACATTGAATGATGAACAAGCTGGCTTTCGCGAAGGGTTTTCCTGTAGCGACCACATTAACACCCTCCGTATTATTATCGAGCAATCCGCGGAATGGAGATCCCCATTACATCTCATGTTCATCGATTTTGAGAAAGCCTTCGATAGCGTTGATCGTCTCTACATCTGGAATGCCTTACGGAGACGAAATATTCCAGATAAGATAATCTCCATCATCAAGGAATCCTACAATGGAGCCCAATGTCACGTCCTGCATAAGGGCAAGCTTTCAGATCCTTTTGAGGTGCACAGTGGAGTGAGGCAAGGCTGCATTTTGTCACCTATTCTCTTCCTTGTTGCCATTAGTGATGTACTCGGCTCCGCACTCCAATTACATCGTAACAAAGGTATCAGATGGAAATTGTTCGATCACCTTCAACATCTTGACTACGCTGACGACATTTGCCTTCTATCAACAAACACGGATGATGTCGCTCAAATGACAGAAGCTCTAAATTGCGCGAGTCGTAATGCGGGGCTGAAAATCAATGCTGCCAAGACTAAGTTCTTGAGCACATATCCAGGTGGGCAAAGCGAAATTTGTATTTCAGGACAGGCAGTCGAAAAAGTTGATGAATTTTGCTATCTCGGAAGTGTAGTTACAGCAGATGGTGGAGCGGATGCTGATGTAAAATCACGGGTAAACAAGGCTAGGGCGGCTTTCTTCAATTTGACTCCTTTCTGGCTAAACAACAATATTTCCAGACGCACCAAAATACGTGTCTTCAATTCTAATGTGAAATCCATTCTGCTATATGGCTGTTCAACCTGGAAGGTGACTAAAGAGATCACTGATAAGTTGCAAACTTTTGTTAATCAGTGTCTACGGCGCATCCTAAATATTCGTTGGCCGGAGATCATTTCGAACGAGGATCTCCTTACTATAACTGGCCAGGAAAGGATAGGCACTTCGATCAAAAGACTTAAGTGGCAATGGATAGGTCACACTTTCCGAAGAGGGCCCAAAAACGTCGCAAAAAAGGCTCTAAACTGGAATCCACAGGACTCCGGAGCAAGACGCCGTGTTGGGCGGCCAAGGAACACATGGAGAAGATCGGTAACTAGCGAAGCGAAAACGCTAAATCTTACATGGTCGCAGCTAGCGCCGTTGGCGCAAAACAGAACGAGGTGGAGAGTAGGCGTGGTTAATGCCCTATGCCCCACAAGGGGTTGACAGGAACTAGAGAGAGAGAGAGAGATTAACTTTGCCATGAAGTTTGCAACGTACAGAAGGAGGCACTTCCTACTATATAATGTATATTATCCGCGTTGCAGCGCAAACTAGTCCCTCAGTTTTGAAGATATTTCTTTTTAGTGTACGCTGTGTATAACGAATGAAATCGGGCCATGGGGCTGCCCCTGAAAATATGGTTCTTCTAAGAAAAACTTTTTTCTTTATGAACCAATCTAAACCAAACTTCACCCAAATGTGTTCCTAGTAATAATAAAGACTCAGGTAGAAATTGTTAACGCGAAAGAAGCTTAAGTTTCATTTCAATTTCAGCTGCGCCCGAAATTAGCCTCGGTCCCGTTTCAAGTATATTTTGAAGACGATTCGAGAGTTGATTGGCGAATTTTGGAAATACAGAAGCCAAAATCATTCTAGAATATGGTTTCTCCGTTTTACGTGCAATCTTTATAAAAAGCTACTGCTTGAAGGGTTAACTTTCTAGTATGAAGTTTCTTTACTAAAATCTGCCCGTGATGAAAATAAGTTTATTGTTTAAGGTACGTTGTCCTCGACGCGTCCGCACGACAGCGACTTGCTCATTCCATGAAAAAACTCGTTTTTCTCCCATTTTAAAAACGAGTTTTTATATGGAATGAGCGAGTCGCTGTCACACAAAATAAAAATCGCTCGGAAAAGTCCTCCTTGAAAAAAATGTACTTCTATTTTTACTTTAAACACAAATATTTCTAAAAATTGTACGCTACTGGATGAAGAAGTCGAAATTTCTTAATTGAAATTTAGTAACGAAACTATCATGTTGATTGAATACGCTGATTCGGGCCCTAGTTCTCAAAATTCAAAAATAGATTAGGGGCCCTAAGCTAAGTGCACAGTATTTTATGAATTGTTGTTAAAACGCTAAAAGCAGTACTTATGTACAGTAGATCCTCGATTATCCGAACTAATTGATCCAGGGGTGGTTCGGATAATCGAAAAGTTCGGTTAATCGAGGTTGTTGAATACATGCTAAAAAACCTCGGACAAATGAAAAAAAAATATCCATTATGTATGTATTACTTTAAGAGTATAGGGTTCTCCAATAGAAGCGGGTAAATGTTGAAATGGAATAAAACAAGCTGTGTGTGAGGTATAAACGATTTTTTTACTTTATTTGAAAGACCCATATATGCCATTATGTATGGAATATAACATAATTCAAATGTTCGCCGCAGCTTGTCACGATGGAACGGATCCGAGTTGTCCAATTTTCAATGACTCTGCCGCATAGATCCTGCTGAATTTGAGCGAGGGGTTGGTTGATATTGACTTTATGGGCATCGGTCGATTGCGGACAAATTTCAAAACCCTATACAAGGAAATTAAGAAAATATATTGCATATGGAAGCCAAAGGCTTTCTGTTTGAAGGTGAATTCTGGGAAATACCCGCCGACATTCTTTATAGCCACTTACAATTGCACATTTGAATATAGCATATCATCTTTCTAGCATTAAAGTAACTAACTATAAAGAATGTCGGCCGCCGGAATATCGGCGAATGTGTAATCGCTCTCCGAATATGTATTAAGATGGCAGTGCTGCAATAGGAAAAAATTGCCAACTTTGGGAGTTCGGATAATAGAGGGTTCGGATGATGGAGGTTCGGATAATCGAGGTTCTACTGTATAAGGTTTCTTAGTTAAAGACCTCAAAATAGAAATTTGTATGTAAAAAAAAACACTAAAGCACAACTTTGGTATCAAAATCCGGGCCCCTATGAAATCCCGTTCCCCCTCTCTACAGGCCTGTATGTTTGTTAAAAACTATAACTTATCTACTTTTAAAATAAATTTAAAATTAAAGAGACATAAAGAGAAACTTTAAAATAAATTATAAACTTCAAAAAGGACATCTTATGCTACCCCTCTGTGCAGCCAATGCTTGCAAATTTATTCATACAGAAACGAGCATATGCGAAATACAAAGGCATACTCGTACACATAATAACTTTCTGTGCTAAATAAATTAAGAGCTGCTGCAAAAAGGCTTCTGTTCAGGAAAAGGAAGCATTTCCGATGAACAACAACATGCCTTTCTGACACACAATTCCTGCTCCTCTACGGACTCGTACGAACGTACCACACAATCACATCACATACATACGTTAATCGTTATACACTGTCGCCAACAATAAAATTCACATAATGCCATCATTTGCACACTGTACGTTAAATTGAGCATTATAATATATGAAATTCACGCACTTATGCATATATGAAAACTTTCATTCATCATATTATTTGCATTGTGTGTGTGTGTGTGAGTGAGTGGATGTTTATTTTTTTGATCGTACGACTCGCTTTTCAAGCACAGCAAATTCAATGCTGTTCATGAAAAATATGCTACTACGAGAACTCTTAGAAAAAAAAATAAAATCAAATAAAGTTCGTATGAAAGTCTCGTTCGCATATGAACCCACATGCGAATAGCAAAATTAAATTCGAACATGGCGATGTGTCCTTGCTCCTTTTTTCTTTTTTTTTGTCGCGCGAAAACACACATGCCACATCCTACCAAGCAAACAAACAAGTGAGTATGTGTACTGTGTCCTGTGCACACTTCGTACTTGTTGCATTTTTGCGATGCAAGATGAATGTGCATTGCAATTTGTGCAATTTGGCATTGTGTTTGCTTGGCCTTGCGAAGAGACAGAAAGGATTGAAAAGTTTTGCGCCAATATTTGGCGTCGAGGCGAGGCTCCCATAACGTGGGCGTACATGGACAATGTGAATGAATATGCAAATTAAATTTGCTGTGACTTAATAATGAGCAACTACGAACGATCTATATTGTACCACAAAATGGAGCCAGGGAGCATAGTTGTGCTGTTGTCATGAGAGACTTTTAAGGAAAACAACACCCTAAATGACATCCGCATACATATCGACTGGGAATATGCCAGGATGTCAGTCAGGATGAAATTCTACTGTTACCATTTCCACTTAATTGTATATAGAAAAATGACTGTATTAGAAAAGTGGGTGGACAATATTATGCAATATTAAGGCGATGAATAATAGTCAATAGTAAAAAAACTATTATCTATCCAAATTCAGGATACTTTCGCTCGCATGGCCTTTCTTCAATTGCAGGTATATTCAGGAATTTAAAAAATAGGTATGGAAACAAAAAGCAATTGATTGAAAATAAGTGCTTAATCCTCTTCAATCAATTGAATTTTTGCAAGTTTTTTTCTACGAACTCTCCAATAAATCACAAGTGTCTTCGAACGACCCAACTTCAAATTCCATATCACTCAATTTTTAGAATTTATCCAAACAAAAAAGGGAAAAATTTATTTCCGTGCATTTTTCATTCCCATAGAAAATCCGTTCCAATAAGTTATAATGGTCTTATTGAACACGCACACGTGTGTTTGCCATTGCTTTTGTCTTAACAAAACGAAAAGCAGTGCAGGTTGACACAATTTAAACTAAATTGATGATGATTCGAAATATTATTTCCAAAGAAGTCTTTCAAGACACGTGTATACTTAAGATGAGCATGGTGTTGAAGCAAGCAGAGAGGGCTTTGATTGTTTTATTTCATGTCCTTTTTTCTAGCCTTCGTTCTCAGAAAACATTATTTTTGGCATTTGGCACGATTCGCTCTTAATCGACTCTCCGAACTCCCATTTTGAGCAGCTAGAGTAATCCAAATGATTGAAGACAAAATATTTTGCATCATCAATGTGGCGCAAATTTATTTATTTATTTATTTATTTATTTATTTATTCAAGGTACCATTGTACAGGAGCAAGTCCTATGAGAACAATAGTTACAGTTTAAAAATTAAATTTAAATAAGCAAAACTAATACATAAGTATAAAAGTATCTAACAGAACAAGAATGAACAGAGAGTATTATAATGTATAACTGTGTAAAATGAGAAAATGAGATTAAAGTATTATTATTATTATGAATCAAATTCAGGAATTTTATCAAGAAGGACACGTTTAAAATTAAAAAATGAGAGTACTAAAGGACCAAGCTTTAGTCTATCGTATTTTCTCATCATTCTTAAAAGAGGCGAGTGAAAATAAACCTCAAGCTCCGCATAGGGAGGATCGAAAATTAGGACCGAACGAGTATTATATGAAGTTTCCCTAAAGACTATATAACCTGAGAGTGAAGAACGAATATAGCCAAAACATAACTTATACAGAAAACATTCATCTAGATAAATTCTTCTCTTTTCCAGACTTAACAAATTAAGATAATTTAGACGTCCAAGATATGACGATTTAGGAAGATTGAATTTATAAAAAATGTGGCGGGTAAATCTTCGCTGAACGCCTTCAAGTGCAATAGTATGATTATTAGAGTATGGTGACCATACTATCGACGCGTATTCCAACACACTTCGGACAAGAGATATGAATAGCCTGACTGAAGTTGAAATTGATTGAAAATCTTCCGAGCAACGTAACACGAACCCTGCAAGCTTCGATGCCCTGTTTATGATGTCAGAGTAATGATCGGTAAAGTTAAGTTTTGCATCGAAAGTAACACCTAGATCGCTAATGGTGGAAACATTCTTTAGTTGCGTGCAGTTCGTATAATATGCAAACGAAATGGGATCCGGTTTCAAAGAGAATGTAAGAGCAAAACATTTAGAGACGTTAAGGAATAACTCATTTGCGAGGCACCAAGACGATAAAAGATTTAGGTCCGATTGTAAGGTCAAACAATCAGCGATTGAGGATACGGAGGTAAAAATCTTACAGTCATCTGCGTAAAGTAGCGAACGACTCTTCAGAATAGATGGAAGGTCATTAATGAAAAATACAAATAATATAGGTCCTAAGATAGACCCCTGAGGAACACCGGACTTTGGATAGAACTCATTAGAAACATAGTTTCGTAAAACGACGCGGGAAGATCTATTATTTAAATACGAAGTGAGCCAAGTGATTAGATGCACAGGAAAGTTAAGATGAATGAGTTTTTGAAGTAGGATGGAATGGTTAACTGTGTCAAAGGCTTTCGAAAAGTCAGTGTATATCGCGTGAACGTCCCGATGGTCATTTAAAGACTTTGCAACAAAATTGACAAATTCTGCTAGATTCGTAACAGTTGACTTCATTTTACGAAAGCCATGTTGACAAGGACTAATGAGGTGGCCAAAATTGTCCTCTATGTAGTTAAAAACAATTCGTTCAAGTATTTTAGAACAAGATGAGATTAAAGAAATGGGGCGGTAGCTGGAAGCTATCTTTTAATCCCCTTTCTTAGGAATAGGCACAACGTAAGAACGTTTCCACTTGGCAGGGAAGATACACTCCGATATGCTTTTATTAAAAATAATGGCCAGAGGAACAGAAATATAGCTATATGTCTTCCTTAAGAAAAAGCTAGATATACCATCCGGGCCACTAGATGAGTTATCTTTAGCAGACAAAATCAATGAATCGACAAGATTAGATGATATAACCGCTTCAGGTATAGACATACTATTGTCGACAGAAGGAGACACTATTAAGTCAGTTGATTGATGAAAAGAGCTAGAGAAATAAGTCGCGAAAAGTTCACAAATTTCATTAGGGTTATTTGCGGTTATGTTTTCATGGGAAAGGGATGATGGGTGACAAGAAGACTTTCGCATGTTTTTTACGTAGGACCAAAACAGCTTACTCTCATTGTTTCTGACACTCTGTTCAATATTGAGGAGATAAGCAGAACGGGCCGATTGTATAAGTCGTTTGGTCTCAGCACGAAGTTTACGATAAGTTTGCAGGTCAGAGAAACGCTTGCAGCATTGATAACGTTTGTAAGCGCGATTCTTTCTCGAAATCGCTTTGTAGATAGTATTATTAAACCAAATAGGTCCTTTACGACGACTGGTAGCATATTTAGGCACATATTCATCAATAATATTGAAAAGGATTTCGTAGAATATTTCGACTGCCGTCTCACAGTTGGTGTGTGTAAGAATAGAAGACCAGTCAACCTCGTTAAGTTTTAAGTTAATAGCGTCAAAATTCGCCTTGCGAAAATTGAAACAGGACGCCTTTATTGCCATAGGAGCCTCATTGAGTTCAAGATTTATTACCTGTTCAAGGGCTGGATGAAATGAATCACAAGGAACTAAAGGACTACTTGCCAAACAGGACGATAGTTCAGATGTAGAAAAATTACTCAAAATCAAATCTAGCCTACGATTCATAAAATTGGGAGTTAAATTAAATTGAGCAAGGTTGCAATAATTCATGAACGATGACAAAGATGAAAATAAGGACGGCGAGAAAGAAGAAAGAGGAAGGCCAGGAGAGTCAGGCCAAGAAATTAGAGGCAAATTGAAGTCACCACATATAATTATCGCAGAATTTGGATGAGATACACAATTGAGATTAGAAAGATATTCGAAAAGGCTTTCATATACAGGCACCGCGGCATTGCAGGGAACGTAAACGCAAGAAATTAAAAGCGAGCAATTAGAGAAGTTCTTAATTAAAATAGTAACGCAATCAAATAAGTAATTTTCTGCAACAGAAACTAACGAGCATTCAATATTACTTTTAATAGCGATAAGAGTCCCACCACCTGAAGTTTTCTGTAAAAGGTTAAAGTTTCGGTCACATCTAAAGACGGTATAGCCTTCAAGGACTTCACCAGTATTAATTGACGAGCACAACCAAGTTTCAGAAAAACAGATAATATCATGAAAAGATGCTAAAGCAGAAATATTTAAGAAATGAAGCTTGGTCCTTAAGCCGCGCACATTTTGGTAATACAAAGTTAGGTTAGATGATTTTGTTATTTTGAAGATCGGGGCTGTCGTCGATGAGGAAAATTCTTTTTAACAAAATCCTTTAGTAGAACTCCAGAAGGCCAGAAAGAAATTTCACAGAGCGTCGTTAGGTCGCTGGGCAAGGTGATTTTAAATGAAGATACGACTCTGCCCGGAATATTATCTTTTGTCAACTTTTGACAAATGAGAATTGATGGAGTGAAACCAAGCTTATCGACTATAAAGTTACGGACTTCCAATTCGGTAGTATCATATGCCAGTCTAGATACAAACAATTGTTTAGGTGGTGTACACACACGGAGTGTAGAAGCAGATGTTGAAGCGTTATTTGACGATAAAGAGTTGAGCATGTGACACTGTTGCTGCAGAACGTTCGATGTGCTCTGAAGTGCTAGGTTCGGCGTTGAAGGCTGCTGCGATATACTGGTTGATATCAACAGTGGATGCGGTGAAGGAGAAGAAGGCTGTATGGTAGATGCTTCCAACAATTTACGTTGACCCTTCTGTTGACCCTTCTGTTGTTGTTGCTGAGTGCGATGACGAGTAAGTACGCCAGTCGATTCGATAGAGACCGTTGAAGTACCAGGCGCCGGAATGTTGATGCTACTACGAGGAGCTCGCGGCTCAACTCTTTCTAAGATGGTCCGACCTTTCGTCTGAATAGAGGACAGTTCAGACAAGATTGATTCCATGGCTTGAGTTACCGTTAGTAGTCTCGAATCATTAGCAGCATTTCTGCATTCAATGCAGAACCAAAACAGACCACTAGTACTGTGTACCAATTCGCCGACTAAATCAGAGACGTTGACACATTTGCAATGAAACGTCTTTACGCATTTTCCCGCGCACATGACAAACTTACTCTTTTCAGTCTTATCGATGCAACACACGGCGGCCGAACAAGTATTCATTATAATGTAATAGTATACTCCAAAAAAATTACAAGAGAAATTTAGCGAGGCACAAGTCAATAAGTTTTAAGTTGGGCTATTATTTTTGCACACACTGTATTAAGTAGTAAATGTTACTTCCGGTTTGAATATTAGATGTGTGGTTTGTGTATGTAAAAAACGGTTTGGTTCAATGTTTAACCGATTTGCTTTCAATTAGACACTTGATTGATTGAAGTTTGTTCAATTGAACTGTTACACAGTTATGTATATGGAGCACAACACACACACACTTTGAAGACTGCAATAATGTTTGCGCCAGTTTTTTCAGTCTAATAACAACCAAAATTTCACAAATTTTAGGGGAAATCGGAAGAGAACATAATTAACTCCGACACGAGCACGTAGAGCAATAGGTCTATGACCGATTATACACTAGTATGCTATGATAAAAGTTCAAATGACAAGTGAAATTGCAAAATAATAGCGAAAGCGTTTACACTAGACCGCACAGTTTGATCTGTCAAGAATCCAAATTATGGAATGTATCATGTATGTATCAATGTGGCGCGATCTCCGACGCCCGCCGGCCCTAGGTCGCTTTGCAACCACGTCTTCCAGTTTTGGAAGCCGTGGACGTCCTCACCTACTGCAAGTACTCTTAGCGAGCGAGCTCTCGGTCTACACAAACCAGGGTCGGTTTAAGGTTTCCCCTAAAAATTCAACATTTCTGGATTGAAGTGCTGCCCATATGTGTGCGTAATATCACTTTGATATATCTTCTAAAAAAAATAAAAAAATAGGGTTGGTTCCTCATTGTAATTCTGAGAATCAGTGGCGCAACCACGGGAGGGCCTATGTTTTGTTTTATTATTAGGGTCTAAAGCCCCTAGTAGTCTGGCTGGTCTAGCGGTTAGTGCGCGCACCTTCAGCGCACAGGCTCATGAGTTCGAATCGCACCGTGTTCCATGGTGTTTTTCGAACTCACGAGCTTGTGACGGACTATGATCTCACTCAGATGTTAAACGAGTACCCATTTATGGGGATAAATAACACTGCTGAGCGTGATGCTGATCTCATTACCTCCACAAAAAAGCAGATAAGATCTTGGAAATAGGATGTCACTAACACATCCTGCGGCCTTAGTCCAATGTTGGATTGTCGCGCCTGTTATTTTTATTTTAAAGCCCCTACCAGACCCAGAATATGTGAAAGGAGAAATTAAAAAATGAAATATGAAACAATACAATTCGTTGCAAAAAATATGATTTGTACTCACGGGACATATAGGATATTTGTCGCTTTCAAAGGTCTGTGAACGACTCGAATTTTAGAAACATATTTGTGAATAAAAAACAAGCAGATGATTTGTGATTGTGATTTTAGCTAGACAAAAATCCGCCATCTGCGATCACCGAACTCTAAATATTTTAGAGCTAAAACAGGTTTGAGGAATATCGACTAAAATTCGAATTTTATAATAAAATTACAGTTGTGGAAGCATCTATGTTTCAAAAATTAAATTTCTAGGAGTGCGTTATTTATATTAAAATAAAGAGGCACGAATTAAACATATTTCTGTAAGGTATATTTCATGATTTTGGGTTTGTTGGATTAGTGTCTGGCCGGAATAGCAGAACACGCGAAAAATACACAATGAGCAAACATTCACACCGAGTTCTTTTTCACCAATTTCTTCGGGTATTTCATTAACATATAAGTGGATTTCTGTAAATTTGCTCCACAGGATTGGTTTGTACGCAAAGTAACAGGACAACTATTGAGACATTTGAAAAATTCACAATGGGTACAATTATGAAGACAACTTCGCACACTTCTTTCTGTCTTTCTTGAACGAATTACAGGATTTCAGTAAGTCGACCACACCGGATGGATCTACACAAGGCTCAATTCAAATAAGCAGAAAATTCACAAGGAGCACACAGTGATATTTTTCGCATATTTTTGTTTATATTTCTTGAACGCCTTAGCCGATTTGTGGAAGATTTTTCTGCAGTATTGGTCCTTAAAAAATTCACAATGAGCAAAATATACATTTGTTTTTCGTATATTTATTTTTGTATTCTTTGAACGAATTGCCAGATTTAATTCAACTGATTCCAGCGGATTGGTGTACACCCAAAATAACTGTTGAAATATGCGAAAAATTCACAAAGAACAATTATTAAAAACAGTTATT
The DNA here is from genome assembly GCA_949715475.1 of Microchrysa polita. Lineage (NCBI taxonomy): Eukaryota > Metazoa > Arthropoda > Insecta > Diptera > Stratiomyidae > Microchrysa > Microchrysa polita. Next base: position 13,308,195 of record OX454419.1, read on the forward strand.
TTTTATATACTTTTGTCTATATCACCTGAACAAAATTGCAGACTACAACCTACCGGATTGCACTCCATTTAGAATACCGGAATAAGTTTGGAAACATTTACAAAATTCACAAGGAACAAATTTATCAAGACAGTTCTTTTTCACTTAATTTGCTTTTTTCTCCTGAACGGATAAGCCAATGGCGGTAAATTTGCTATGCTGCATTACTCTCTACTCCGAAAAAAAAACAGAATAATAAAATTTACAATGGGAAAAACTTTCAAGGCAGCTTGGCAACCATTTTGGAACGGTTTAGTGTAATTTTGTAAATTTGCACAACCGGATTGATATATATCTAATAGCTACGTCGAATTGCAAAAAAAAAATAGCTATTGAAATATGAAAAATAAAAAATTCACAATGAACCATTGGGTTATACGAAGTTCGCCGGGTCAGCTTGTTAAGAATAATACGACATATGTACACGGGTCCCAGAAACAAAAACCGTCGAAATTTGAGCACTTTAAGCTTTCCACAAGTCAAGCATTTTTAATAACACCTAAGACAGACAACTTTAGCTGTGGGTAGAACCAGCCGATTTTCGGCTACTATGTTGGGCAGAATTTCGGAAACCGCACTACCTTAGCAATCGCAATGGCGTGTGTTGGCCTTTACTTGTTGAGATTTTGGTTCGTCAATAACCTTATCCTTCACAAACAATAGAAAAAAATTACATGATACAGCCAGAGCCGGTCAATCAAAACCACCACTTTTTGACAGTGATATGCCGTCTACTAGAATTGCCTTAAGGAGTACCTAGGCCATCATAGGTCATTCTTCATTCCTCCTCCCTTGCGGAAATTGCGGGGTGTATCTGACTTAAAGTCGGAAAGGAGTTTCGCAGCGATGCCTCCCTTTCAAACGTCTCCGCAGACTACGACTCTAGCTGGTCGACTGGTGTTAGACAAGTCAACCAGCTAGAGTCCAAAACACCTTGAGCTCAACACCTTGATGGATAGGGACCATAGTCACCTGGGAACACCCATCACCCAGGGTTCACTATTCGCTAGACTGCACAATAACAGGTGTGATCATCTCCTTAACGATTAGACCTAACGGTAAGGTGACCAGACTCCCGAAGGCTCGATGCTGTACACATACTTAGGGAATTCAGGTTTCAGGCAAATCTTCGACCATACTTCCAGGTCCGAGGCCTACGTAAGCAAACATTTTGGCGAATTGTGTAATGCGCAACAGACAGAGCAAGGTCTAAGCCAAGCGAAGGGAGAGCTACAGAATCTAAGTAATACTACGGATTAGTCATACGTTTGAATTCCACGATTTGCTTTCCATTCATTCGCACGTCGCCCTACCACTCTTCGCAGCATCACTGTAAACTGTAAACATGTTGGTGAATTCTAAAAGGCGCGATAAACAGGGCAAGGTTTGAACGACGCGAAGAGCAAGCGACGGGATCTGAGTAAAGGTATGGAAGATCCACAAGATCTGAATAAACGTATAGACGAGCCAGAGGTCTAAGTTTTGCAGATTGCCTTCCATTGGCTCATTTCCTAGTAGCGCTACGTTGCAAAAATGTGAGCGAATTCTGAAGAGCATGACAGACAAGATTAAGGTAAACCTAAGAGACAGAGGTCTTAATCTTACGAATTGTCTTCTATCGACTCACCGCTTGCTGCGCTTGCACCTATTTAGCAACAGCACTATACGAAAACAATTTTGGCGAATTCTCGAATGCGCGACAGATAGTATAAGGTCTGAGGGAAGCGAAGAGCGAGCCACAGGATTCAATTAAACATAGGAAGGAGCCAGATGTCTAAATCTTACCTAAATCTGGTTGGAATTTTCCCAGAAGGAGATTTTTCATTTCTCCGTCATTACATTGATGATGATGTGCCCGTCACTTTGTTGTCTTAACGCCGTTTGGATTCTAAGGCAATGTTGAGGAAAAAAAAACGTCATCTAAAACTCCTGCCGATTTTTTTCTTTGGTATGCATTTCATATAGAGGTTGATAAAGGAATCGGATGGAGTACAGTGGCTGATTTTTTCATCATTTTGTGAATGGGAAAATGAATTAAAATCGCATCTTTCGACGGCTGTAACTTCTGAACCTTGGTAGCTAGAGCCTTGAAATGAACTGAAATGTCCTATGGTTAAGATAGTGGATCATATTAAATGTATTCAACATACTTGGTGGACTAATGTTGCTGCAAATTTCAGTTTTGTATCTACTAGTTTAGCTGGTTTGCCAAAATTATTTTTTCTAGAATTTCATTCTCACATTCAAACTTGTCACCTTTTTTGGGCACTGGTCGCGAATGATCCTTTTGTGTGCGCCAATCTTCCTCGTCGTTCCATAATTTGAGTAGTATATTGGGAACACTCACTATATGTATGCGTACTCAATAAATAGAGGCAAGCTACCCATAAAATGTTTTTGGAGGGCAAAATATTTTGAATACAAAAATCAAAATACCAAATATGAGCCTATTTTATCTCATCTTTTCAAAATTATTAAATTTGATAAAAGCCGTTTTTCATATGAAAAGAAAAACATTTCTAGAGCATCTATACGTAAAATCTGAACGGTCCAATGGCCGAAACCGAGATTGAGAAGGAAAAACTCTATGTGCTCCGATGACTACACACTACTACTTCTATTACGGAATGAAGCTATGGTGGAAACTGTATCCTATGTTTGTTATACCATAATCTCATCCAATTTTCTATACAAAATTCTGCAGAATCAGAATGAATTTATTAATGAATATACAGAACGTGAACAGCCAGATAACCCCTTTTTCCGGCGTGTTGTGCGCTTATCTTTCTTTTAGAATCGTTAATTATCCATGAAATATACGCCTTTTTATACTGTAAGTTGTAAGGAACAGGGATACAGAACATGGTGTGAATGGAAAATTATTATCTCTGAGTTTTCGGCTCAGTGCACACCGGTGAAAATGTACATAATATACTTACTGTTAAGGTGTGAGAGATGTTGATACGAGTATCGGGGTTGGAATCTACAGTGCATGGACTCTAGGAGATACATGTATATGTACAGATCATTGTATAATAAGCAGAGAATTACACTTGGACCATTTATTTTAGTGATGTACAATGAAAAACACAAAAAAGATCAAACATATTATTACTGACACGTGAGCTTCGAGCTTTCTGCTTCCTGAGCGTTCTTTAATCGCAGAACGAAATACATAGAACTTTTATCGTTATCCTGCGTTTGCATTTTTTTGTGGAAAATTATTGCGTTAAATTGACCTCGCCAACTTATATGGCGAGAAGAGCGTAGGTCGCAATATATCGACAATCTCACAAGGCTTCTATCTCAATCCACGGACCCCTCCATTATAAATATAGCGCAAATGATCAAGAGTAGTGCACTATAGTAAAAGAACCATTCAGGAAGATTGTGAAAAACGCATGGTTTAACACTGAATGCGCGAAGAGTAGAAATCGACTTTTCACGTGGCTCAAGCTATTTCGGAAGACAAACGATGAGTTCACGAGACGTATGTATTTGCAAATGAATCATCAGTACAAAGCGATATGTAAACAGGAAAATGCTAAACATTGTCAGGCCCAGCTTTTAAGTGAGTGCAGATGCTCAAAGGACTTCTGGAAATTGTCTAAACGCATAAATGGAACGGAAAGCTTTGCTTTGCCATTGGGAATGCAATAAAAGTGGCCTTATTGGAGAGACATTTTAGTAAATAGTTAAGGATCATAAGGCACCTGGAAGTGATAGGGTACCGGTGGAATTCTACAAATACGGGACTGATCAGCTGGTAGAAATTCAGTGCACAGAATTTAATCGAATCTTCGATGGTGGCGATGTGCCAGACGAGTTCAAGGGTGCTGCCCATGTGCGTAGCCAGGATTTCGGTAAGGGGGGGGGCAAGTCTGAAATTTTTTCAACATCAAGATTTTCTTAGGAGTTTAAATTGTTGGTCGCGAAAATATTGTTAGGCATATTATTGTTGTTACATAACATTGCTGAGCGTGCTGTTGATCTCAACACCTCAACTAAAAAGCAGTTAGGATCTTGGGAATTGGATGTCAGTAACATATCTGCGGCCTTAGTCCAATGTTAAACTGTCGCGCCTGTTTTTTTAATTTTAGAGCTAAATTTTACGAAAGGACAGTCGAAAATGATTTTCTACACTATTTAACGAAAAATGGCCCCTGAACGTGTTTAGACTTTTACTGGTGATTCTGATTACATTCAACTGGCCTCCGATTCTGCTTTTCAGACCGTAGCTCATCTATATTCAGTGCTATTTTTGGCTTTTGGACTTGCATATTCCTGTCATTGAATTCGTGCTTATGATGGTAAATTTGTGTAATAATGGCCCCCAATTTCAACTTTTTAGACCGTAGCTCGTCAATATTCAGTGCTATTTTGTCTTTCGGACTGCATATTCCACTTGCGATTGAAAAGAAATAGGCCAAGAGATCAGTTTCTGTCATTTGTCACTGTTTTTCTTCTGAGCAAAATTTATAATTTTTTTTATAGAAGTACGGTATTGATAGGATTTCCTCCACTCCACATTTAACATAATATTAACAGTGGCTAAATTTCATTGCTGCGGTATCATACAAAATGAATCTCAAGTTCCCTAACTAGGCAAAGCTGCTTACCATTTGTCACTTAAACCACTTTTAGATTGAATGAAGTTGAATTTCACTACTTTCCCGGAGAGACCTTTATTTGATAGTTAAAATTGTGTTCCGCAAATATGGGATTTTCTCAAAAGAAAAGAGAGTCTCCCTAAGGGAGAGACTCATTTCTGATCTAATTATGTTATCGATTCATGATGCTCACACGTAGGTATCCCAGTTCCGGATATCAAGATATCAGAAAAGTACAAGTATTTCAGTTTTCCAAACTACAGTCTCAGCAGCAGAAAATTTTGCGTAGTGCCTGGAATCAAACTCGCATTTTTACGCCTTCTAGTATTGTAAAGGGCAGCAATTTTTTTTTACTACATCGGCAAGAATTCTTTTTACCATAATCGTCGATCAGGGGGGGGGGGGGCAAGCGTCCCTCCCTGCCCCCTCTGGCTACGCCCCTGATGCTTCCATCTTCCCAATATATAAAAAAGGAGATATCAATGATCCAGAATGCTATCGTGGGATTTCATTTTTGAATGCGGCAGGAAAAATATTCACAATCCTATTACAAACGAGATTTGCTAGTTGGTTAAAAGAGAGAGGAATAATAGTTGAGAATCAAGCGGGATTTCGGCAAGGATATTCTACTAGTGACAATATCTTTGTGCTATATAACTTGGCTCGGCAGTACTTGGCTAAAGGGGGTAGACTGATGCGTTCTTTGTTTTCTTCAAAGCGGCTTTTGACACAGATGACCGACAGGAACTTTTTAACAAATTATATAATCATGGCATGTCCGCGAAATTTGGAAATTCGATGGAAGAACTTAATGCAGCTACAAGAGCAACGGTGTGGAATGGAACGCAACTGTCCGAATCGTTGGAAACAAATGTTGGAGTCAGACAAGGGTGTGAGCTTAGCCCGGAAGCTTTTCCGGTATTTGTAAACGATCTACTGGATGATATGCCTGGTGTAGCGAAGGCTTTTGTCGCGGAAATAAAAGGTCTTCTTTATGCCGACGATATGGTGTTCTTTGCTGACTCACCCTCAAGCCTGCAGGAAACTGACTATAAATTTGGAAAAGTCAAAAATAATTCCAAACTACTTAAGGACAATGCGACTGTTTTAGCTCTGCAACTTACACATATATCTAACCTATGCTTTATTCAAGGTATATTTCCAACACAACTCAAGCATGCGATAGTTATTCCGATTCATAAAGGTGAAGACAAGAAAAGCATGAAATTACCGACCTATATCTTTATTACCCTGCATGTCGAAAGTTTTTGAAAAACTTAAACAGACTAGTTAACTTTCTAGATAAATATACAATATTATCCAAGGCCCAACATGGTTTTATGAAAGGTAAAAGCTCTGAGGACGTTATTTATAGCGTCACGAAAGCAATAATGCATAAACTAGATAGTGGCTCGAAATGTTTAGGTGTCTTTATAGACATCAGAAAAGCATTTGATACCGTCCAGCATGACATACTACTGTTAAAACTGATAAATGCTGGAGTCCGAGGCATGGCGCTCAATTTATTTAAATCATATTTGCAAGGAAGGAAACAAGCCGTGCGTATTAACAACTGCACTAGCCCCAACTTGGATATTAATATTGGTGTTCCACAAGGAACCGTCCTGGGTCCGGTTTTATTTCTCATATACATCAATGAGCTGCTCAAAATGAGCATACCTTACTGCAAAATGTTCGCTTTTGCTGATGACGTAGTTGCGGTATACTATGGGAACAATTGGGAGGAAGCATTGAATGCTTCCTCCCAATTGTTCTATGGTATGCTACCGAAGGTATGACAAAAATGTCGTCATGCTTGTCCAAAAACAAATTATGCTTTAATCTGAACAAAACTGTCAGCATTCCGTTTTCTTTTACATCCGCAGATGCACCGTCAGAAAGTTTACGTATACATTTACACAAAAATGGCTGTTTGAAAATAGGTTGTAAATGTCACTATATTAACATAGTAGACAACACAAAATATCTAGGTATAATTATCGATAAGCATTTACGCTGGCAAAACCATATCCAATATTTATGTATGTAGCCGTCTTAAAAAAACTATTTATAAATTTGTGGAACTAAGATCCATACTTTCTATAGAACGATTGAGAATGGTTTTTATATCCTTAGTACAATCCGTAATTGAATATGGTATGATAGGTTGGGGTGGTCTATCAGCAACGATTTTACAACCTCTCGTGATATTGCATAAATATACTGATTTTCATATCTTATCAATATGTAATCTTTATAAACTAAAAATTCTTAAATTTGTATTTAAAAGTTTGCGTGAATATCCCGTATATGGAAAATAACACTGGGTATTTAACCGGCAGACGTGTTCCGAAAGTTGCGACATGAACCTAAATTTTATACATCAGCCGCTTCCAACCATGCCTATTACTCAGTACCTCGGCTTTTTAATAAGTTACCTGAAGAAATTACTAGCCTAAACAGTCACTTTATTTTTCAAAAAATGTTAATAACTCACTTAACTTATAGTTAAATTTACAAACTTATATGACAGTCCTCCACAGTATTACATTTCACAATTAATGAATTCGTATTTACTTTTAAACTAATTTAATGTGGAGCAATGTCTCACAGCACGAGCTTAGCTCATCGTGAGATATTCAAAAATATCTTTCTGAAATTAAAAACGATAAGTGAAAACTCAATCTCAAATAATTAAAGTTATATTTATATGCATAGAATAATTTAAGCGTTACACATGGAACATGGAACATATTGAAATATTCAGTAGCGTATACTAACTTTTAAATTCATTATTGCCATCTCACATATTCTATGACCCCATTATTCTATATTCATATTTATTGTATAAGTATTTTTGTTTTTACGAATTATAATGAATTATTAATAAATAAATAAAAATAAATAAATAAATAAATAAAAATAAATAAATAATAGTTTTCAAGAAGCGGTTTAAACTGGCGAGTGATGAATGGGTGCTGCTTAGAGAAAACGAAATCTAAGTAGTCAAATCGTATAAATATTTTGGCATATTAATCACAAGCAACACACAACACCTTAACCAGAAACTATGGGCGATCAATTCAGTCTGGCAAAAATGTTTTAATAATGCGCATATTTCCCATACAGCCAAGTATAATATTTTTAAAGCTGTCTCCAAATCGATCCTTCTGGTTTTTGAGTATGGGGTGGTCGAGAATATGATGAAGTCGAAAAACTTTTGAGATATTTCCTCAAACAAACATTCCGCCTCCCATCTACAACCCCTAACTATATGTTGGCGCAAGAAACTGGTTTAGATTCGCTGTTCATAGTTATTTGAAAAAGGTGGCAAATATGAGCGAACATAGACTGCCGAAGAAAGTGCTACTGCATGCTACAGAAACGAGGACGCTTTTTTATGGAGATTGGAGAAAAAACTGGCAACCGATTCAATTGGGATGGTGCAACGGGAAGCGACTACAGTCTTCAAAAAATATTAAGCAACTTGCGACAGAAGAAAATTGCGTCGACTGCAGAAAGAGCGAAAGCATCACAGCACCGACAAATCTACGTAGAATTATGCCACAATCTTAAATCGAATACGTACTTGCAAAACAACTTTACAACGGATAAAATATCTATTATTTTTAAAGCAATAGGTGAACTACTACCACTGAACTATGTTCCACATAGACCAGATTTGCCTATTTTCTGCAGTCTTTGTAACCTTAGAGCAAGAGAAGATATAAAGCATTTTAATGGTGTTTGCCCTATTCTGAAGGAAGTGAGAAGAGGTTGTTTCGGCAAAAATAGCTTGGATGAAATGGCAGTTAAGGCTCTTTTGAATGGTCAAAATTGGGAGAGCTTGTATAAGTATTGTACCACGGCTCTAAGATACAGAAATCGAATAATGCAGGAAAGCATATAATTGTATTTAGGAAATAAGATTCAGGGTAGATAAACTTGCAGAATATGAAGTTGCGTGAACTTTATCACCCTGAGTTCTCATTTAAATAGCAAGGAAGCTCGAGGAAAAAACGCGTAATCAAGAAACTATGGTGGATTAAACGACAACGCAAAACGAAAAAAAAAAACAATATTAAAAAATAATTTTTAAGCTATGCATGAATTCAAATAATATTTAATAATTTCATAAATTAATAATCTGAATTAACATTGGAAATCAATTGAAAAAAATATAGAAATACAAGTATATAGTTATAAATGTAAGCTAACGAAAATTTTGCAATCAATATGTCAACGTAATCAGCAAACGGATATACTATGCCATGCTATTGGTTTTTAAATTTCTTTTTTTAAACAAATTATTGCATAAAAAATTATGTATTATATGTATTTGAATCCATTTATGTCTACAAATAAAACAATTTATCTATCTATAATTCGCTTAAACCAAATTTTCAGCTTCATGGAATTTGACATAAACCGTTCTCTTTTGCGTTTTAAATATCAACGGCAATTGCAAGATACATCTACACATTTCGTAAATATGTAAAGTTGGCAAAAGTTGTTTCAGTATGTATAAACTTTGTATTCAGCATTTAGCTGAAATTTTCTTTTTTTTCATGTATACTAAAAAACAATCATGACACGCGTCGGCTGGAATTTAAACATGAGAAGATCAACGTTTAGGACGAATGGGATCCTACATTGGCTGATTTCAAGATTGAAGTTTTTAATTCATTCCCAATTCATTGAAAAATTAGAAATATAAAAAAAAAATTTCAAAAATAAACTTTGGTTTTTAGTCATTATAAGTACTCCAAGAAATAATTTATTCTTGATCTATAGGTTTTTCAGATTTATATACATTTTTAAAATTTTCCCTTTGTGGATTTTAATTTTTAATTTTTGTCCGCATTGTTTTGAATTAACAAAAAACTGAACCTACCTTGAAGCATCAAGCTTCTCTGTAATGTTTAGGAGCTGCTATTGTCTGCTCTTCAACCTTGCTTTGGAGTATGTAATTCGATCCATGAATATGGACAGCAGCGGAACGCTACTCATCCATTCGACTCAATTCGTAGCGTACGCCGACGACATCAAAACATCATGTCTCGAAGATTGGGTGATGCAGAAAGCCTTCTCAATTTCCAGTATATAGACAACTTCAACTATCTGGGTTGTAATTTATCAAAGGACGCTAACGAAACCGACGAAATTAAGCGTCGAATACAACTAACCAATAAGACCTATTTCTCGGTCCTCCCTATAATTAATTCGAAACTTGCGCATAGGAACACGAAGCTCCGCGTGTACAAAACGATCCTCCGACCCGTACTATATTATGGCTGCGAAACATGGACCCTCACCCAAGCCTCCGAAATTTTGCTAGACAGATTCGAACGAAAAGTCCTTCGGCGAATTTTCGGGGCCGTTCACGAGCGAGGTCAATGGCGCATCCGGTATAACCACGAGTTGTATCAATTGAACGATGAGCTGGAAGGAACGAAAATCGTAAAGCTGTAACGTTTGCAATGCATGTAGAGCGGATGGACGATAATCGCATAACAAAGAAAGTGATGAACGCAAAACGAATTGACGGAGCGGGGATGAGTGGACGACCGAGAGCTCGCTGGGAGAACTCCGCAGGTGAAGCTGCTGGGCTTCCGAAACTGGAGAACAAGGTCACGTAACCGCGACAATTGGAGGTCAACGATTCAGGCGGCCAAAGCCCGACGTCGGGCTATCGTGCCACGTTGATGATGATGATGATTGTCTAAGGCATTGTTTCCCAACAATCTTCGGTCGGCGGACCACTTTTTGGGAAACAATGCCTTAGACAATAGCAGCTTGCTTGAAATTTTTTTCGAAACCTAAATAATAATATCAACGATGTTCCGTGTATTCAGTGACCCCGCAACTCTTTCTGGATTTGGTATATGAAAACATCTTGGCCAAAAGCGGAAACAGCCAATCTTCACAAGCTGTTAAGTAATTACAGAGGAACACCAGAGAGCATTTGCACACAAACATGTTCTTTCTTTCGTTTTCAGTGCGAGGAATTCCTCATTACACGTTGCACTGTTGATAAACTAGCTGTAACGCCGACTTTAGCTCCAATTCTAGCCGCTGATAGTGAAAATTAGAGGCGGCTCGCAGAATTGCCCTTTTCTCTTTGGCGGTTTCGGTGCCTCGCGTAGGCTTTTCACTTTTCGTCCATATCCACTTTTATTTTTTAAATAATTAAACACAACCGATTTACTTTTTTTCACTATTTTCGAAATTTCGCGTAAACTGTGTTGTTCATTTCTCAAAACATCGTTTTAAGCCATTGGGGCGGTATTTAATGCTTTTGGTCTACCCATGATTACCGAAACTTACACAAATTAAAGTCAAAACATAATCTGAGTTAAAACAAAAACAGTTAGGATGTGACGCTAGGACTTTCGAAATAACGGCCGAATCGCAACTGTCCCTATTCAAGTGACCCAATTTTGAGCATAGAATTTATTAGTGCATCAGCATAATGTTGATGAAACATAAATGTTGTTATTAAATGTTTCATTTTTTTCTCGCAAACTATGAGCAATATAATACCCTTCGTAAACAAATACTGAGTTATGCTCTCTGCTGCAAGGAAAAGGATATTTTGAGATAAACAACTCTCGAAAAGGCTGTCCCTATTCAAGTGACTGGGAGTGTATGTCGGCATAGGGGACAAATGTCTATAGAAAAAGCGGCGGATCTAATAAGTTTTCGGCATGAATAATAACTGTATCTGGTCGCTCTATGCCATGAAACTGCATATTGAGAGAAATCAACTAAGGCACGTCCTTAAATTAGGTGATGGTTGATGATGTATGACGGAAGAGTGTGTGTCTTGAACGATTTCTTGAACAAGCAGACGTGTCAATGTAGGTACCACAAAAATTTAAAAGAACTAACATCAAGTACTTGAAATCAAAGGGCCTCATGGAAATATTGTCAAGTGCAAGTGGAAATATTGACTCTCGATTAACCGCTTCCGGATTGCAAAATAATTTTGTATTTCCATTAAGATGGTTCTCATAATATATTCTAAAAAATAACTGTTTCAAAAATATCCAGCACCAAGCTCCCAACTTTTCACTAATCGCAATTTGTTGGAATTTTTGTTTCTTATAGCTCCAACTTAAATAACGAAAAATCAATCTGTAGTTTCTCTTTCAAATAACCATTTTAAAATTAATAAAGAAAAAATGAAATTCTACAGAAAAACCTTGAAAAATTGTATTTCATATTTCAAATATTGCTGAGCACACATTCTTTCAAACTCACGAGTTTGTACGCACCGTTACGCTCAGATCTTCATTTCAAATTAGCTATTGCTTCAATTTGTTTTCCCTTGAAATTCAATCTTCTTCTTATTTTACTCTCTTGTCAGTTTTAAATCCTACTCCCAATAAAACACTCCTCAAGCCCGTACACACCCTTCCACCATGCGGCCATCACTCAATAAAGCGGCAGCAAATCAGATCCTGAAGAAAACTCACGTTTACTATGAGCATATCTGGCTTCCCGGTTTTCCGGCTTGTCGTCAATTTTTGAAAGAAAAAATAACGAAAAACGTCTGCACAATAAAAATGAGGACTTAACCTTCATGCACACACATACACATTCACACAGGATTCTTCCATATTGCCTGTACGGGCAGGTTTTGCGTTTACTCTAGCTCTTGGAGTTTCTACTAGGGACAAAGCTATTGCTTAAGAGTTACGCCGGCGAAAATTTTCAATTAAATTTTAAATTATCCAAACTCAAATCTCTCAACTTTGTATACTATGTACGAGTACTCACCTACAACATTGAAGTAATACGACAAGGACATTTTCGGCTCGCTGTTCACTTGACATTCGTACACGCCAGAATCCCGTGGCTGCGGATACTTTATCTGCAACGTCCAATTTGGTGAGTTTTCGGCTCGTATCACCTGCGTTCAGTTGGAAAAACGAAACGAAACGGAAAAATAAAAAAAAAGAGAAAAACTTTGAGACAAGCGAATATAAATGGGAAAACAAAATGATTCTTCAAATCTTAGAGAAAACGGAAAAACGTCTCCGGAGTCTTGACTGGGGGAAGGAGGAGGGGGATGAATCACCGCATCAGAATCAGCAGTAGCACAATAATTTGTCACATTACTGCCGAATCGTCGACTTGCGACGACGAAGACAAAGTTATGTGTCGGAAAAGTCGACATTGTGTCGGCATCCGTCTTAAAGCTGAATTACCATACGTTTCGGAAGGATTCTTTGAATTTCTGTTTTCACGAAGAAGAACAACGGCATTCTCGAAGGAAAACAAGGCGCGAGGCTCTGCAGGGAGGAAGGATAGAAATCCGTTTGTCTCGGAATGGGATAGATTGAACAAAAGGAAAATTCCATTTGAAGTTTCTGTATGCGAGAACCATCAAGTGAAAGAATGAAAATGTGAAAAACAAAATTCAAATGCCAGGACAAAAAAAAACAGGAAAGTGACGAGAAGGAAGGAACATGGCGGAACTCCGGAGCAATTTTGTTCGTATGGAAACGACGACTGCCGGCGTGCGTTACGTACCTGAAATCGTTGGTCGGATGTGTATGTTGAAACGCCAACTGTAAGAATGTGTAGATCACGCTTTCGTATCCACGATACCTGCAAAGGAAAAGCAGAGAGAAAATTGAAGCAAAAATGCAAAAATCTCCGATAAACAGGACGAAATGTAAAATAATATAGCGAAAATGGAAAATACTGAGTATAGGCCAAATGGCGCGGTGGCTTTTATGCTGGAAAAGATTAAAATTTAGATTAGGCCTAGGTCGTCGAGGGTAGGGGTAATTTAATATAGTCCACGGAAAAATAGAATTAGGATATAGGATCAGAGTGCTGAGAGCCTAAATGTTCATTGCTCTGTATTTTCGCGTAAAGGAATTTGCAAGACTCCTGTGCGTATGCAGTAGAGTGGGTTGCGCGTTTCGGCTTCAAAAGACGTCGCTAGTGGTAACGATTATTCGTAATTTTTCACATTTTCTGCTCATATATTTTAATTTTTCTTTTGGGTTACTCGGGAAATAATGATCCATTCAAAAATATCCGACAGCAAATTAGGACAAAGGAAAATTGTCAATTACGCCTGCACATGCCTTGGCAGTTCTGTGCGCATTTTCTCTTATTATTCGACAAAATTTATGACCATCACCCGGCTGAAGTATTGTTATGCGTCAATGAAATTAGATTCGACCATTTTTCGTCATGTCATGTTCTCGGCTCTCTTTATTTCCTACTTTAAGCTACCATTGCAGTCTTGAGTCTTGACATTATAAGTTCCGGCACGGCACGCAGCGTTTTGTTATTTAAATTGCAACAATTATCCTTTGTAATTGGATTCTTAGCCGAAAATATTTTCCACCCCCTCCGGAAATATCTTTTGAGTCGTCACTTGCATTTCTGCGTCCACTGAAATCAACGTGGAGATTTTTCAGGCTCTATCCGAAAATACACCAAAATTCAGGAATAAAACAAGCGAAATAATTGTGTCCTATATTTCGCCACGTCATGCTAATCACCCTCCTGAACGGCGAGTAGAATGGAAATTAGGACTGACAGCCGACGACTCAGAGGAACGTGGAGAAGGTGAAAAAGGAAGTTAACGGTTGCACTTCGTGTCGTGTATCTACCCTATATTTACTAGCACTTTTGCAGAGCCCGCTGATTTACGTATATTTTTGAAATAAATTTATTTCAGGACGAAAAGTAACTTTTATCGTGACACCTTAATTAAATACATTGCTCTATCACACGACAGGTTCCATTTTGTGGGATCTGGTGCTTGGTGTACATTAAATGGGATCATTAATTTTCTGGATACGTTTTAAGTGTAGAGTAGACGATGAATGCCAATGCGTGAAACTACACGGGGAACAAAAATGCAAGAACAAAACCGGTTTTTATATGAAAATTGAATTTTTCCTTGCCTTGCTCCTCACGAATCTCTCCTAAAAAACCCGGTTTTCATCTTGTTCTTGTTCCCGTGTAGACAGGCCCAATGGGGAGGTTTTTCACTTGACACAGAGTATCGCACGACAATGAAAAAATCGGAAATTTATTAACTCTCCAGGACTAGAGAGCGCGACAAGTACAACCCCAATAATTTCCATAATCTATACAAGGAGCTTGAAGTGACTTTATATCTTGACATACGACAACGAATGAACTTTTCTATTCTTTCGCTATAGTGCTATTGAATTGACATGAGGGCGTGCTTTAATGAGTGTCCTGAAATCGGTTGGTGGATAATACTCGTATATTAGGGGTGAAGTATACACTTTAGGTATGAAATTCGGCTTATCTGTAGTTTTAATGGAGACTTCTTTTGTTTGGAGCCAGTGGCTGAAACTACGACAAATATTGAAACATCGAGGTAACTCTCTTAAGTCTTTTGTTGTTTAACTCATTGCCGGACACAACGCCAAAATTTGACACGATTTGTATGTCAAATGCTCAAAATTGGACGTCTATAGACGTTCTGTCCGGGAAAGGGTTAAAAGTGTTTGAAGGGATTGTATTTTTTTCCTTCAAACACTTTTAAACAACAAAAGACCTAAGAGAATTACAGTAGAGCGTCTATTACCCGAACTGAGGTGGTCAGTTCGTGAGATGGCAGGTTAAAGGTGCACCAATCACGGTAAGTGCCTTTTCGCGGTGGCCGCTAGAAGCTTCACTCCGGTGAAGGCCAAACTGTGGGGGCCGGTGATTGCGGGACCTCTTTTCAGACAAGAGTCGCTATGCAATTAAATATTTATTTACGCGCATTGTGAGTCGGCGAGTCGAGCTCTCAAAATCACTGTATATACCTGACGTTCTCAGGATCTGTAATCATACTATTTCTGCGTTAACGTCCATGGTGTTAGATATGCTTAAATCCCCGCGGTGTCAGGCGACTCATGCCCATCGGGGGGCGATGATTAGGGCGTAAATGATCATCATTAACGGAGCTCCTTGGATACCGGGTTTATATCCAAGGGTAGCTTAAACCTTACCTGAGTAAAGTGGGGCACTGCTTCGGTGGACTATTTTTTCCCCAGCTACTCGTGGGCCCATCGAATATCCGAAAGAAAAATCCCAAACTCTTTGAACCAGGAGGCGTCCAAGATCCCTTGAGAAAGGGACTCAGTGGCGCGGGATGCAAACGATACATCAAGTTCCTTGCACAGAGACATGAGCCTGCAAAACCAAGAGAGCTAGCGGCGAAACCCTCTTGTAACTCCCCCTGGATATCACCTCAAGCAAAGCGACAACGCTCCGCGGAAGAGATCTCACGCTAGACAGTAAGAGGCAAAGGGTGTGCCAAGACCAATGTAGCGACATCCCGATTGTAGGCGGCATGAAAGGAGGCGAAAGCAAATACGCGATACCATCAACGATCAAGGCGATGACAGGCACGGCTGAAAGAAGCCGCTTTTCTGCCCCCACTGTAGGCAAAGGTTTCCTACCCCAAAGTGGCCTCCAACACCATGGTGGCCATAATCTCCATGGAGGTTGTTGGTGAGTTGGTGCACCAACCAGACGGAGCTGTTCACGTCAGAGCAAAAGACAAAAGTAGAGAATGTACTGTTGGCGGAGTTGAAGCCGAAATTCGCCGAAATCGTATTCAGACCCGGCCATATCTTGATTGAGTATGGTTAAGCTAGCTAGCTAGTGGAATGAAACCATGGCCGGGAGCATCGCTCAAGGCGGTGTTGGGCAGCGGAATTCCGCGAAATCAAATTGTGAACACTTTCTTCCCGCGCACCACGCAGAAAGCGCTCAAATATCTGGAGAACCAGAATGATGGGCTCCACATCGAGGACTGGAGGGTGCTCCGCGAAAAACACGCGAGGGCGAAGGCATCTCAGCCACGCTCTCGATTGACCCGATCTCCTTCAGTGCAATTATAAAAGCTAAATTCAGTCTCAACTTTAAATACTTTAAATCCAGCAGACTCACCCTCCACCCGAAGACTTGGAAGAGCGTACCGGTGGGAAATCGCTAGTTGCTGCTGAGAGCTCAGCCGCACCACGGAGCCAACCTTCAACCCCCACCAAGCAGGATATCGTCGTACCACCAGCAAACGAGGACGATCTCGAATGGACAGAGGACAATGATGTCCAACCCTCTCTCTCGGAAACCGTTATCCATATGGAGACTGATGTAGGAGATCCGAGTAAGCAACATGGGCGCATTGAGTCCGTGGACGACATCGATGACCCCGACGACTTACGTACTCCTGCGGGTGCTGCAAGCTTACCTGCATCACACCATCACAGCAATCAGATACGATAGTAGCCAGGTTCGTCAGGGAGGGCCTGGGATTAGCTTTTTTATTCCTGGAACCCTGACAAAGACGTGGAAAAATAAAAGGACTCAATGTAAGCGGGTCCTCAGTTGTATATGATACCAATTCGGGCACACCTCGATCTTGTAAACTAATTACAAACAGCATAAAATTTTTACATATATCTTTCAGAGCTCAGCAACAGTGATCTGACTGTAGTCTGCATCACACTTATAACACCAAAACGAAGCTCGTTATGGTGTCAGCCTACTTCCCTGGTGATGAGGAGGTATCAGCGTCACAACTCAAAAGGCTGGCGGACTTTTGCGGCAAAAGCAAGGCGATTATACTCGCCGGATGTGACGCTAATGCACATCACACGGTCTGGGTACTAACCCAGACATCAATACAAGGGGTGAGTGCTTATTATAGGTATTCTCTACCTTAAACTTTAGCATCTTCAATTTAGGCAGCAAACCTACCTTTGTCACTAGATCGAGGCGGGAAGTACTCGATCTAACCTTTGGCAACCAACCGGCTGATAACTGGGTAAGAAACTGGCATGTATCTAACGAAACATCAATGTTAGACCAAATGCACATCAGGTTTCAGTTTTCAGTACCCACACCAGGTTTGCGAGTAAGGTGAAAACCACAGCTCACTGAGTGGGACACCTACGACATATCTCTACGAGAGAGGCTATCCACCATCGACAGGACTCCAGGTGGCTAAGCCTGGATAGCTTGGTCTTCAACGTCACCGGGGCTATAGTGACCTTTTCCGAGGAAAACTGCCCCCTCAGAAGGACGGAGGATAACAAAGGAGTATCCTGGCGGACTCCAGAGCTATCAAGATTAAGCAGGCTAACAAGACGACTCCTTAGCAGAGCTAAAAGGACAAGGGAGTGTATCGCTCTTAATTTAATAATTACAAAAGGAAAATCAGTTCTGCCAAATCGAACTCGTGGAGCATCCATCCTGCGTCTACCTCGCATTCGCCATTAGGAGTACCTGAGCCATGTGGCCATAACCTCCCTCCCTTGCGGGACGACGAGAATTTATCCGGCTTAAAGCCGGAATGGTGTTCTCCGCCGGGATGCCTCCCTTTGGAACCCCACCTTGGGATGCGACTCTAGCTGGTCGGCTTGTCTATCACCACAAACCCCCTCGAGTCCAACGCCTAGATGGGTAGGGCCATGGTCCCTTGGGCTCGCCCATTCCCGAGGTATACTATTCGCTAAAGATTTCTCTATAGCAGGTGTGATCCTCCCTTGGCCTCCTTTCGGAAGACCTAACGAATTCGGCATGCCTCCGCAGGATCGTTATGCCTGTTTACTACTCGTCGGCTTAAAGCTGACTCGTAGCGCTAGCGTTCACATTGGGGTGGCCCCCATCCGTTTACTAAGCAGCAGTTCGATTCGGGCCGTGTGGTCATCAATCCACAAACCAGCTAGGTATATGCGCATAGGAAATTCTCCCTAACTAGCCCCTTCGAGGCTTGGGTTATGCGAAGCCGCCAGCTCCGAGACTAGACACGTACGCTTATATGTGGTTTCTCCCCTACGAGGAAGCACTGCGTCGTGAGGGCTTGTATGGCTGACTTTTCGAAGGAATAGGGAAAAAAGTCAAGCCATGCTGTGTCACCCATACATGACGTGTAGGGAGCTCGGGATCGTCACCTCCCGAAGGTCTTTGTACAGATCCACGCCATGGCGTATCAACCATACCAGGGGCCTCCCTGCGCTGCTCGGGTCCGTGGTGTCGCAACTCATCAAATATGTGTGTCACATGAACACACTCCCCCTGCGGGAAACTCGTGGGGCAATGTGAAGGTGTCGAATGCACTAACACAGCTAACAAGACTTCATCGTGTTAAAAAGGACACTGAACACCTCAGTACCTTAAAGCCCTGATGGGCGCCACACGACTGATGCCTTGACAACGGGCGCGTTCCTCCTTAGCCCCCACTTTCCGGAATGCCAAATATTGAGGAGTCAATGGCCTTCAAATGAGGACAGTCTGCACACAGCTAATTCTTCAGACTGGAGAACAGCTAGACTAATATTTACAGAACATAAAGTAAAATGAGCTATAGGCTAGTTCGAGCTTTTTAAATCCGCCAGCACCGACGGGATTTTTCCGGCTCTCCTTCAAAAAGGTCTGGAGCTCCTAACTCCACATCTCTTGAGTATTTTCAGAAGCATCTTTGCGCTGTGCTACATCCCACCCTCATGGAGTCTTGCGAAAGTAATCTTCATTCCTAAAATGCGAAACCGGCCCAAGGACGATCCTAAATCTGACAGACCAATCAGTCTAACTTCATGCATGCTCAAATCAACGGAAAAAATCATTGATGAGCACATCAGAAAAACCACGCTGATTAGTAACCCGCTACACAGAAGACAGTTCGCTTATCAACCAGGTAAATCAACGGATTCCGCGCTCCACAGCCTTGCAGGAGAGATCGAAAGGACCTTTAAGGCCAAAAATACCGCGCCTGTTGCTTTCTTGGATATTGATGGGGCATTCGACAATACTGCCTTCGATGCAATTGAAAGAGCGCTGAGAAATAAGATGGTAGGAAATACGACTATAGGATGGATTAGCAGCATGCTTTCCTCGAGAAAAGTCGTCTGCCACATCAACGAGCTAACTCTCCGTGCTGAGGTTACTAGAGGCTGCCAACAAGGGGGTATACTTTCGCCTCTCCTGCGGTGCCTGGCTGCTGACGAACTTTTGTAGAAGCGCACATCTAATGGCTTCTCCGTGCAGGGATATGCCGACAATGTATGGTTATAGTGGTAAAGGGTTTGTTTGAGGAAACACTACCTGACTTACTCGAACCAGCATTACAAATAGTAAAAGAATGGTGAGATGGGAACGGGCTCCGAGTAAACCCAACTAAGGCGTTCATCATACCCTTCTCCTGGAACATAAATCTGTCCGAAATAAGGCATCCGATAATGTACAACAACCAACTACTGATTGGGAATCAAGTCAAATATCTCGGGGTAATCTTCGACAATAAACTTTACTGGCAAAAGCATGTGGAAGCGGCTGCTGAAAAAGTTTCTCTTGGGTCGCATCTTAGAACGGCTGTATCTTCTGAACGGAGGCGGCTGGGACTGTGAAATTTTCAGCAAAATGTCATCCGCAACTTAATCTACCTCCCCCATTCATTTTTGGTAAAAAAAAATAATTTTAAAAATTTTCGAAAATGCCCTTACTCTCCCCTGTGCATTGCAGTTTGTCTTGGGTTGCATGTAAGATATGCCCGTACCTTTCCCCAATATAGCAGTGACCCGATTTCTTATGTCTGTCGATATGTATAGTAATTAGGTGTACACCTTAATTACTATATAGTGGCACCGTAATTACTATAGTGAAAACCGTTCTGTTAGTATACGTTTCATAAATTCAAACCAGCAATTTCCACGATATGCTTTTTAATTAACAGTGGGCAGACCATTTCCTATAAAGAATGAATGAAAACCCAATCTGTCCAATATAATCAATACTATCGCGTGAAAACACAAATCGATTCTGCTCTGTACAAAATTACAAACAGATTGGATGAATTAGAATTAACTTTTCATTTCGACGCCCAGCGACAGAGTCGAATGAATTTTTAATGCTTTCCTGATCCGGATCAGGTTCGGTATTTAATGTTAATCGATTCCGTTTGGATTTAGTTAGAATATACCGGAACAGAATAATGGTGCGTAAATATTTTAAATGTTCTTGTGCAGTTTGTATTATAACTCCCACACATTTAGATATGTAATTGAACGTACACTCACATGTCACCGGGTGTGACAAATTGAAAAAGGACATTATTAATTAAAACCGATAAAACAGAGCAAGAAAAGGATAGCGATTTGTGGTCCTCTTTTTTGGTGCTAAATCCATTTCAGTCGAGTTCCAATTTTCGAATAGAGTTCATTAAATCGACCGTGTTAGTATGTTTTTGGGCAATAGAGAAAATATGTTGTTTGATTTTGGTATTTAAGGGTTAGCAAACAATTTCCAGAGGATACGTGTTTCGTGAGCGAAGGAACAAAGTAAATATGAGAAAAGGATTTTATTTATAAATTAATTCAGAAAATGTATGCGATATTGTTCGACAGACATAATATGAAACAAGGAAACAAAATAGAAAAGTTGATTTCAAGTATAACTCGCAGATATAGATCGATTTTAATCATTGCGTATATTCAACTTCATCATCCAAAAGAATTCTGCAGAAAACTCCGGAGATAAAAAAATATTATTTTAAAATTTCATCTGAAATTCCAGTCAATTTGAATCCCTAACGTAACGTATCCGTTGTGCTTCTTCGTATAACGTGTTTAAAGTTTCTGTGAGGCAAAAAAAAAAAAAATAACACTCGTATACATTGTAGGCTTCGTGAGACGGCTCGCTGATTTCTCATATTTTACTTCTCGCAACTCTTGAATAATACTCCCGGCGCTTCCTGGATGGAAGGGGATATCTTTCCATGAAACCCAACTATACAATTGTCCCGTTTCGAACAAAGTCAATTTGATGTTCGCACGGATCAACATTGTCTGTCAGCGTCAGTCAGCGAGTCATTGGGTTGAACATTCTTCGCGCATTACACACACTACATCAAGCCATACCTAAAACATCAACTGGAGTCCTGACAGTCCGCCGATTTCGTAATGCCGAAGAAAAGCAGCAGTAGCAGCTTGTTTTCATCGCACAAGGTACATTTTTCTTGTATCATTTTTCATGGTATTAAAAATAACCACACACATATCATCGCATCCTGAGGATGCTTCTGCATATTTTACTTCGGCGAATGTATACCGTACCGCGCTCATGTTTGCATAACTGATACTACTTCAGCTTCAGAGCGGATCGCGTAACATCCTCTTACTCGTATCCTTATTCGTCACTTCATCATAAAATGACGAACCGAGTATTGGAGCACTCGAAAGTAGTTTTCTTGTCGCTTGCGTGTAATCCATTCATGTTCATGCATTAGAAATGCTCTCGCCTCTCGCTTTATGCCAATATTCATGCTTGAGCGCAAAGCGTTCATATTGTTGGATATCAGAAAACTTTTTATGTGTAGATTTAACATACACTCCGCGACACTTAAATAGGCCACCCTTTAATCCCAATTATAACTGCGCATTACTCGAAACATTCAATTGTCTAGTGTGTGATTTTTTTCCTTTTCTACATCTCTATACACCCTTTATTTGAAAGCATATATATACTATAGTATACTAGAAGTATACCGTTCTTTTGTTTTATTACTTTGTTTTGTTTTTGGTCATAAAACATTCGCTTTTTTTTGCGACACTTGAATAGACATCAGTTATTATTTCAGTTTCTTTCTGTAAGTGCGCGGAGCAAGTGGTCGGAAAAAATATCTAGTATCTAGCGGAATATATTGCTTACAATAGGACTATAATGGACCGTGGAAAGTGTTTGTCTGAAGCGGAAAAGGCATCCATAAAAGCCTATTGGGATTGTGGACTAAATATTAATCAAATCGGATTGAAAATCGGAAGAAGCCGTCATGTCATAAGAAACTTCCTTGCAGATGATTTGAATTATGGGAAAAATATGAAAGGGCGCACAAAATTTGCGACTTCGGCCAAGGATCGGCGAGCTATACTTCGAGCAGCATCGAATTCACGCGACCCTGCGTCGAAAATTAAAATAAAAACAGGTGTTCAAGCGAGCATTAGAACTGTTCAACGGGTGATTTCGAAAGCTCCTCACATAAGGAGACTTAAATTGAAAAAAAAAAAACGAAGCTAACACCTGAGCGGAAACAAATGCGCTTGCTATTTTGTCGCGAGCACATGACGTGGAAACGCGACTGGAGACTCGTCGTTTTTTCCGACGAAAAAAAATTTAATTTGGAAGGCCCAGATGGGTTCAGTTATTATTTCCACGATTTGCGGAAGGATGAGCAACAATTGGATCGTCTTCACAGCCGGGCAGGGGGCGTTATGGTGTGGGGAGCCATTTCCTATTATGGAACTTATGAGCTCTATTTCTTAACGTCGACCATGAACGCAGAGTGTTATAAAGGCGTGCTCCAAAAGGCTTTTCCGGTTTTGAGCAACATTTTTGGACCTCTGAAGTGGACCTTCCAGCAGGACAATGCTCCGATTCACAATGCCAGGGTTGTCAAGTCGTGGATTGGTAGCCAGAATGTCAGCCTTTTAGATTGGCCACCGTATTCGCCAGACCTCAACATTATAGAGAATGTTTGGGGATGGCTAGCTCGAAGCGTGTACTCCTCAGGAACTCAATATTCCGATGAAAAAGAACTAATTCAAGCTATTAAAAGGGCATGGTCGACTATTTCGCTCGAATATGTGAAAAAACTTTATGACTCTCTTCCCAATAGAGTTTATGAAGTAATTCTACACAAGGGGGGGTCAACCCATTATTGAAAACCATTTAATTTACTTGAACTTGGCTAAAATATGGAAAAAAATTATGTTCGTTTGTTTTTTTATATCTGACGATATTGTTTTAAAGAGTGTCCTATTCAAGTGTCGCATTTTTTAAGACACTTTTCATGATATTATTAATAAAAAAAATTATGAAAAATTCTCTGTTAAAGATATTGGAAATACTTTTTATTTATATTGTTTAGACTTTAATAAACTTTCATTCAAAAAATAAAAAAGTAGATTGTTTGCATTTATGTGGACGATATATGGATTCGAATGTTTTTTTTTTACGGTGGCCTATTCAAGTGTCGCGGAGTGTAATACGCGAATGTTTTATCTCAGAAGTACCAGCCGGCAACCGCATACTATACAAAGATATATTCAGAAACCTAATAGTACAGTAACCGGTTATATTTTACTTAAAAAAAATAGGTAATGGCTGAAATTTGGTGGAGATGTTAAGTAACGTGCCCTACCCTAAGTCTAAATCTGAGTTTTCGTATTTGTGGGAGTGGGGGAAGTTGTAGTAATTTGCCTACTTATAGGGGGAGTTTTTTCTTAATATCATTCTTACTGGTATTCCTACAGTAAAGTGATGTATAAAAGTTTCTAATCAAATTGTCTATTCAACGGTGATTAAGCCAATATCGTAGGCCAAATAGTTCCGTTATAATCCTTCACATCACTTTACTGTAGGGTCAACAGTAAGAATGATATTAACGAAAAATGGAAAATTCGCCTATAAGTAGGCAACATACTCCAACTTCCCCCACCCCCACGAATACGAAAACTCAGTTTTAGATAAAAGACATGTCCCCTAACATCTCCAGCAATTTTCAGGCATTACGTATTTTTTAAGTAAACGGCCGTTTTGTGTCTTTAAATACTGTACTATAATAATATAGTCGCAGATTAACAACACCAGAAGCCATATAACCAATTTTACATTATAATAATCGAAAACTCATTTCATAGTACGCGACGAGTATGACGGAGCTTTTTGCATTAATAACAAAATTGATTTTGATCCTGTTCAATTGCAAATGAACCAATTACGCTACACTGGTTACCAATGAAGTCGACTACGATACGGCATAATTAAAGGATCCTGCAAATATAAATACATTTTCGAGTGCCTACTGCATAAAGGCGATATTGTGAAACTGCAAATAGGTCTACAGTATGGCGGAATGGTTTGGTATAGTTGTTTAAAGATTTTAAGGTCGTTCACGAGTGAACTATTAGCAGATGAAAAGGAGCGGCATGAAGTTGGTATACCAACACTATAGTGTTGATGCTTAATATACACTCGGCTTCATCAAACCGGGCCACACGGTAAGCGCGAACTCTAATCAAAACAGGCATTGTGTTTATTGCGTGAGGTAACGGTACTTCAGATAAAAATCATAGTCATTTGAATTACCATTAAATGCACTTTCTGTAGATATAACTTTCATAGTTGTAAGTTTCATACTTTTTGAAAAAATTTAATTCGAGTGGCCCGATTTTTGTGAAGCCGAATGTAGTATAACCAGGTCAGTTGGCTCAATTTATATTATATTACGAAAACGTAATAAGTTGTAACACAGAAACCGAACGATAGTATATGCTTTCATCGATGGAAAGTAAATTAGTATATTCTAAGAGGATAATTAATTTTAATTAGTTGGCTTTTCTCTTTACGTAAAATGGAAATGTAAATGTATCCATAACCCGGTGAGAGACCAATCCGGTGGGGAGAATTTAATGAAATCCGCTGATACATTCAAGAAATATAGGCAAAAGTAAGCAAAAAAGAATCCATTGTGAATGTTTGATCATTGTGAATTTTGCGCGTGTTTGGATAGTTTTTCTGCTATTCCACCCAAAGCCTAATCCAACAAACATTAAATCATGGAAATCCGTGCAGGCTTTGTTACAATCTCCACGACTCTACTTGCAATTCCGAAAATTAATTTTTGTTGCATAATATGAAAAAGCTATGTACCACCCACCCTCTATTTGAATTTATATTGCCACCCGATCGCCATATTTTTCAGACGTCAACGATAATGGCGGATGATGAACTACTCGATCGTGGTCGCGTTCGCAACAAACACGGGAACGAAGCCATAGAGGGAACCGATGAACGGGGAATCGTCCTCTTTTCCTTCTTTGCGGCATCGCGGAAGGTTCGCCCTGAGCGACGGTAAGGTCTTACGAATTGTTTAAGTCGTCTTGCGTCCACGAATTGACGAAAGCGTCTTGCGTTCAATTTCCGCAGCTCGGGCTGGGAATCCGTTGAAGTCGTCTTGCGCCCACGAATTGTCGAAGTCGTCTTGCGTTCAATTCCCGCAGCTCGTGCTGGGAATCCATTGAAGTCGTCTTGCGTCCACGAATTGTTGAAGTCGTCTTGCGTTCAATTCCCGCAGCTCGTGCTGGGAATGCGTTGAGGTCGTCTTGCGTCCACGAATTGTCGAAGTCGTCTTGCGTTCAATTCCCGCAGCTCGTGCTGGGAGTCCGTTGAAGTCGTCTTGCGTCCACGAATTGTCGAAGTCGTCTTGGTTCAATTCCCACAGCTAGTGCTGGTAATCCGTTGAAGTCCTCTTGCGTCCACGAATTGTCGACGTCGTCTTGCGTTCAATTCCCGCAGCTCCTGCTGGTAGTCCGTTGAAGTCGTTTTACGTCCACGAATTGTCGAAGTCGTTTTGCGTTCAATTCCCGCAGCTCGTGCTGGGAATCCTTTGAATTAGTCTTGCGTCCACGAATTGTCGAAGTCGTCTTGCGTTCAATTCCCGCAGCTCCTGCTGGGTCACGCCCCGACGTCCGATTCAACCACCAAAACCAAAAATAGTCCAATTCCAAATTCAAACAAGGCCGCGGAGTCCAAAATGCAGTTCAGCAAAAGCACAAACAGATTTGTGTGTCGGTCACGACAAACTCCACGTCCACAACACTCGGGCCAGTAAATAACGCTTGCAAAACTTCAAGCTTCTTCTGAATCTCACAATAAAACCCACGAGGATCATCGTGAGCACGACTGATCAGGCTAGGCCTGCAGATTTCAGGGACCCATAACATAGCGCAGAGAAGGTCTGAAGTCTCCCCGGATTCGCCTTGAAGAATATCTGTAGACGCGATTATCCCGGACATGCAAATCCTCAAACGTGTCTGGATTTTCTTGAACCTGAACACAAAAGTCTTTATTTTTAGGTTCCTGGGAAGCAGTGTCAGGGTTAATCTCATCAATATGCAAGTGTTCGGGAAGGCAGCAGAACGCAGCTTTGAGTCCCTTTTCGATGCTCGATAGTGAAATTAAAGGACTACAGTTTCAGGCTTCACCGTGCTAGTCTTTCACACAAATCTTGTTGGCTCATCAGCCACTTCAGACTTTCATGGTTCATGATGATGGTGAATGACAGCCCTTCTACATATATATGACCGATACATTTTAACGTTCTACACCGCAGCTAAGCACTCCAACTAGGTAACACCATAAGTTCGTTGGCCAACATTAAGTTTGACGGACATATAAGCGATGGGATGCACTCCACCATCATCATCCTTCTGAAACAAAACACTTCCAACTCCAGTGCCTCTTGCGTCACACTCAATATAGAAGTGCTTTGTAAAGTCAGGGTTGACTAGCACCGGAGCAGCTCTTTAATCCGCACAACGGAATCACGGCCCATAGCCGACAATTTGAATGAACGCTTTCCTTTAAGCAAATCAGTAAGAGGGGCTGTGACAGCCGAGAAATTCGGGATAAAACGCCGATACCACCCTGTCATAACCATAAACCTTCTCATATCAGTTAGTTCTTTTTCACTTCTCATATCGTTTGAACTTTTGGGCTCTGGATATGCAACAATACCCAAGACCATGTCAGTATCAGTCATAAGGACACCATCCCTAGCACATATCCAAGGTATTTTCTTTCTTTCTGAAAGAACTTGCTCTTCTCCACGTTGACACTTAAGCCAGCCTACTTGAGCAAATATGCAACTCTTGCCAGGTGCTGCAAATGTTCCTCAAAGGAGGAACTATGGTGACGAGCAAGTTATCCAGATAGAAAATACCTTGTAGCTCATGCTTATGCTTGAGCCGACATATGGTCTGTGGGACGTTGCAGAGACCAAAAGACTTTAATATGTATAGTATAAGGGCCTGCCAGGAGCGGTAAATGCCGTTTTCTCGCGACATCCCTCCTCTAATGGGATTTGCCAGAAAACGTCCTTCAAATCGACAGCAGGGATGAAATTAGTAGGTTGCATGCTGGCCAATAATCCCTCAATGAGCGGGCGAGGATACGCATCCATAGTGGTAGCCTCATTCAAACGCCGAGCATCAAAACAAAGACGCATTTTGTCCGGTTTTCGTATTAACGTTACAGGGGAACTCCCGGCGCTATAGCTCTCTTCAATTACCCCCAGGGATAGCATTCTATCGAGTTCGCCATACATCGATTTCTGTACCAATAAATGAGACAATAAATTCCGCTGCTTGAAAGGCTTGGCATCTCCGGTATCTATAAAGTGCGACACCAGTGAGGTTTTTCCAAGACCCATCTCGTGGAAAGACGGAAATTGTTGTTTGACAAACTCGAATCGTAGCTCATCAATTGGAGACAACTGCAGAGAATCTGCTGAAACAGGCACATGCTCTTCTTCGACAGCGGCAACTTGCATTGGAACGATTTTGAACAAATCCGAAAAATCCATTCCTACGTACAATGTATTTTTGAGACATGGTTAGAACACGCTCTGTGGCTCACTTGGTTGAGTCGCACTCTACGATGCTAGTAATCTAGAGGTCCGGAGATCGAATCTCGGCGTGGTCCAAAATTTCCGTACATGTGCGGATAGGAAATATATAGTGCTTGCAATATTATATACACTCCGAAATTATATGCAATGGAACGTTGACTCGAAATTGCCTATAAACGACTGAGTTAACGCACCATGGCTCCACATGGGGCTATACGGTACTGAGAAGAAGAAGAGCAAGAAGTCTCATGAACTTCGTCTTGTCATTGAATCGAACCAATGCTCGCACATACCCTAAGACCTGATACTGTGCTGACGTCAGTTTGCATCCTATATAGATGCAAACCAATATCCCTGAGCAGATCTAAGGCTCCCGAACCCAGAATACTAACCCTGCCACCACTGTCCAACAAGGCCTTGATCTTCCGATCTTGCAAGAAAATTGCTGCAAAAGGCCTATTATCTCGGTTCGAAGATACAATGGACACGTTGCAAGCCTCCTTCAGGAAGCGCTTTTCGTTGAAGTACCTCCAGCAGCGGAAAAACCGTTTACTTATTAACACCATTACTTTTGCAGGGAGCGCAACTCCGGATCCACGTTTATTGCAACTTCCGCTGTAGTTGGCCGTCTTCAGGTTTGTTGAGTAGGAAAATGCGAGCTCCCCGAGGGTCGCACATTCCCTGTCAAGTTTCCCGCCTGACCCTGACTACAACGCCATATTGCAGAACAAGATAATTTGTGCTTGCCCGTAAGAAAAGAAATTTCACACTTAATTTCTATTCACGCAACTCAAAGTTTAAATATTGTACAGGGCGGCTCGTGGCAATCTGATAATTATTAAAATGCTGTAATTTATCCTGCAATTTTTTATGGAATGCTAATTGCGCTCTTACGCATATTTTACCGTCACGACCTTTACGACTTTATGACAAAGAATCTAAGTGATCAGTTGCTAAGTTCGAATATTGTTTATCGTATCTTTTTTGGCTGACTCAACAGGAGCCACCCTGGAGCTTCTGACTATATGGTGACTGGTCACTATATGCGCTCTTTTTTCCCAAAAGTTTAGTGATGAAAACAGGCATTCTTTTGATGTGAACATTTTTACAGTCATTTAAATTCCTTACTCCTGTTAAGTAGTTTAGTGCAAAAACAATTTAGCATGCATTTTTAGATTTTTTTTCGCCATTTAAAAATTGTCAGGATTCCGTGTGCCACCCTGTTTATTAAACCCAAATTTGAAAAATTAAGAAATACATGCATACCAAATCCTAATCTCGTTTCGTCGACTACATCACTTCCGTTTCCTTGCTAAAAACCACTTTAATCCCTGAAATTGTATTAAGTAATATCCGCATGAACCCCAATCATTATGCCGCCACTGCCAATAAATTTTCTTTTTTTTCATCATCTTATTCTCGCTTTTTAAAGAGCCCGTTTCAACAGTCAAGTCTCAATATATGCGATTAATGACTTTCGCCCTCGACAAAGTCACGTAGACCGACATTTGACACGAACGATGATGATGATGATGATAATCGGATAATGATAGCGTGTCGCGCCTTCCGAGTCCCGACAAACGTGTCCTTCGTGCACGATCAAAGTTGCTGAATGACACACGATACTCTCTTATTAATATATCTTATTGGTATTTCGACTATATACGACTTTTTTACGTCCGTACTATAGAAGTACGTTCCAAAGTCCTATCTTTAAAAAAAAATATAAGGTGCACGCGATATGTGGGAGAACAAGACGCGATTTCGATTTCGAATCGTCCTTCCATTTATGCTGTTGGCAATCGTTACGCTCGACGACTTTTTATTTTTTATTAACCAACACACCCTCTGCAGACATTGCAAAGGTAATCATCATATGACAAGCGAGGAAGTATAAGTGAGGGTGTGGAAACCAATATTGGTTCAATGATTTTCAAAGTCCTCTGGAGGGTGTGAGAGAGTCAATATACTCGGACTTGAAGCTCGAGGGAAAAAGGATTTCCAGACGAAAAGAATTACAGATATAAATAAATAATGTTTGATGTAGCGAGAATACGCGATGTCGTGATTTACAAAAGAAGTGATCCTCTGAGACTCTATTGATTTAGGATTGATGGATTTTTCGCATAGAACAGGTACGTTGGGGATTATATGGTGAATCCCTTTAATTGGTTTCGTGTTTCTTATTGGGGAATTTGATATGATTGTAACAAGTCGCGTGTCGATAATGGATAATATGTTCAAATCCAGTATGGTATTAAATGCAGTAGAGTTTCTATAATACTGCTCGTAATTAGTATCAGCTTTCGCTATGAGTAATTGATTGTTTAAACTAAGTTCATTAGGACATATCAGTGTCTGTGGTTGTTGAAGGTAGTTATAGAAATAGAGCTGATCAAACTGATTGAGATTAATGGACATGATGCATGCTTTGTGGTTCGAATAACAGTGAATAGAAGCCATAAGCTTAGTATCAAAAGTTCAATGGCGAGCCCTTTAGTTCATGAACATCAGTGCAAATCGTATTTCAATTAAATAAAATAAAATGAGACAATTATTCGTGCGTTTCTGTTTGTTTTTTTTTTGCCACAGAATGCCACAGAATTTATACTTTATTCGAAAAAAATATCACGCACTGTCATTTGTATTTGCTATCGACCATATGAATCTCATGAAAACCAATGAAAACAAAATCTCCTTTTTCTAATTCTGTCACAAGCACATTCACATACAATCTCGCCGAGAATAACAAACAAATAAATTAGTAAATCAGTGAGATGAAACTGGGTCAAACTTCGTAGCAAGCTAAAGAGATAAACAAACTTTTCGCTTGGAATCTAACTTCTATCGTACGTTCTAGCATCCTGATCCTGGCATATCTTCATGTACGAGTACGACTTTTAATCTAATTTCAAAATGCTTATTAAGTCCATATAATCGAAAATATATTCTCTGACAGAGAATCTCGGTATTTTCTCCGGTTCGTTCTAATAGGCTCGTTAAATTTACATTTATGCAATTTTCTTTATTTTTTGTGCTATCACAATTTCCGCATATTATACTGCTCGTATAATGAAATCTGTGTAAACGTACATTATCATATTGATCAAATAACTTTTGATACTTTTTTTTCGGGACGTCGTTTTGGCATTTAAGCTTCACTTTCCAAGCAATGTTTCGCGCGCGTGGAATCTTTGTATCGTGTTAGGTTGAGAGACAAAGTCGTGCGATAACTTTTTGAATATGAAATTCGCGTATAGAGATTTTAACGTCCGAAGAACTTTTATATGTATTTTGAATGGTGGAATTTTTTTTTTCGGTTTGAAACTTTTTCGGTATATTATTTACAATCTAATGAGGTAATATCCTACTGGCGATATTTTTCGGGGAAAAGTTTAGACAATTTTCATTTGAATGCGAAAATGTTGTGATTTTAGAAAAATGTTTGAATACGTAATGAAATGTCAATATTGTTGTAATAAAACGCAGAATACAAAAACAAGAAAAAAAAATATTTTCATTCATGCGCCATAATAACATTCGCTTGGATGATGGTACCCATCCATTAAGGAACATCAGGAAATAATGAATGCACTGCCCAACCAGAATTGGTGTCTCTATCAATATAGTCCAAAAGAATTATCTTAACTTCAAGCATTACGAGATGTCAACGTTGTGTGTCTATGGGACGCTTTGAAACTGAACACATGATGGGCAGCTGAGGGAAATGCCAATATTCAGTCTCGATACCTACAAAACCTTATGGTCAGCTGAGGAAAATACCATTCGCAATCGCTTGGACTGGCGAAATAAGTGAGTTCTTTTCAGCTCGGAAATGATTCGCACACTTGTGGCATTCATCTTACTATTATGTATAAACCAAACGCAAGTTTGATTGTCTATGTATTTATGTTGTTGAACCGATTGCTGGACCGATTTCCATGATTTTGGGTTTGATGGATTAGGCTCTGGTCGGAATAGCAGAATAACTATTGAAACATGTGATAAATTCACAATAAGCAAACATTTTTCACAATGGGCTATTTTTCGCCTATTTCTGCGTGTATTTCTGTAACATACAAATTTTGCTCCACAGGATTGGTTTCTACCCAAAGTGAAATATGAAAAATTCACAATGAAAACAAATATGAAGAGAATTCTTTTTCACATACTTCTTTATGTATTTCTGAATTACCAGATTTCAATAAGCTGACGGATTGGTCTACACAAGGCTCCAGCCGAAATAGCAGTATAACCATTGAAATATGCAGAAAATTCACAATGAGTAACAATTCACAATGACTATTTATTTTGGCATACTTTTGCCTATATGTTTTGAACATCTAACGGATTATTGAAAGATTTTCCCGTCAAATTGATCTCCACGAATAGCAGAGAAACTACTGCAATACGCAAACAAATGCACAATGAACAAAGTTAAAAGAACAGTTCTCTTTCACATCTCTCTTTCTGTATGTCCTGAACGATTTGCCGGATTTCAGCAAATTGATTCCACCGAATTGGTCTTCACCTAGAATAAATATTGAAATATGCGAAAAATTCACAATGATTAAAATTATGAATATGTTTGTCTATATCTCCTGGACGAATTCCCGGATTTGAACAAATTTGGATCACCGGATTGGAATCTTCCCCGGATAGCATAATAAGCATCAAAACAATTCACAATGAACAAAATTATGAAGAGCGGAATTTTGAAGATTTTCCCTTCCGAATTGGTCTCCACCCCGAATGGCCGAATAAGGATTGAAGACCTCGGACAATTTACAGTCAACAAAACTAGGTAGACAGTTGTTTTTTTTTCTCAACATTTCTTCAATGAGTTACTGAGTTTCATTCGGTTCTAGCCAGTAGATGGTAGAATGCAACCCATACCAATCCATTGAACCATGTGAAAAATTAAAATTAGGAAAATTGGTAAAACAGTTTTTCTGTTTATTTTCTGAACAGATAAGTGGATTTCACCGGATTGATATCGAACCCGAACAGCAATACAGGTAAGCGGATTTTAGTGACTTAACTACCTTTTGAAACATCTGTAACATTGACTAGGAGGAGAAAATTGTGAAGGCAGTTTGTTTTCTTAATTTATGTATATCTGTGGATCGAATGTACGTCAGTCAATTATTCCTACCTACCCTCCATCCCATCCATGAAAAATGGGGAGGTAATTCATTTTCCCCAGCTTTTGTCAATATCTTTTGATCGACTTAAAATATTGATTTCCACCCTCAAAAGCAGCACAAATCTTCAAAAACCTGGAAAATTGGGCAGCAGACTGCAAATGAAGCCATCCCTTGAACGGAATAGCATATTTCAGTAAAGTTCCACCCGGAACTAAACGACCTCGCCCTGCAATAACTGAATTGTTTTTTTCATATCTGCGAAATTTACTAGATGAAAGACCATATATTTTATCAGCAGTTTTTGCCTATTTTGTTTGATCTGTTTAGTGCATTTCAGCACATTACATGAACTCTCTACCCTGAATAGCATAAAGAATAACTCTTGACGCAAGACAGCAAATTATGAAGTCACCTCATTGTTGAACTGCCGAACAGTTCGGACGTGTTTTTCCCTGCCCTTGTCTTTAAGTTAATTTAAATTTTTATTAATTGTTGATCACTTGCCTCATCAATTTGTAATATCTGTACGTTCTTTGTGTTAAAAGTGACCCATTAACTTTTAAACTCAAACATTTTCTGCTGTGTAGTGTTTTGTTTATTTCAATTTTAAATTAATTTTTTATCTCTCGAATCATCTATTTGTTTACCCCTTACCTGACTTTGTGTAAAAAGTTTGTGCTGACATTAACTTGTGTCGTCAATCTTTAATTGTCCCCTTTTCTTTTGCAATCATAATGAGTCACAAATGCTCTTTGGATAATTGCACGGCCTACGACAACAAATTCAAGGCTGTCGTATGTAAAGGTTTCTGCCAGCGGAGACTCCACGGTTCATGTATTGATGCACCTAGAGACTGGTATTCACCTTATCTCGCTGAGCACTTTATCTGCTCAGATTGTCAAAATACGGAGCTCACGATTCGATCCATGTTCCGTAAGATCGAAGACCAGATTGACAATCTTAATGCGGATAAGGATGATATTGTGGTTAAGCAGCTTGCACTAACCAAAGCCAACGGTGATAGTTTTTCTGAGATGGCGAGGTCTTTCGACGGGCTAGTGAATATAATTTCTAACAACACTCATATTCGGACCATAGAAAAAAGCATCTCAAGCCTGGATAAGAAACTCACCGATATTTCTTGCTACAATAGTGTACCAGCTACTGATGTGAACAACAGCAGCCACAATCAAGACCTAAAAACTGAATTTTTTGCAAAGTTGTATGATAAAATTGATAGTCTTCAACGCTGCCTCAACACAATAATAACATCGGCAACAACTCCTACAGTGATTGAACCCCCGATCAACGTTGACCACAGCCCTGAGAAAACTTCCTCCATTATTGTAACCGACCCAATAATTACAACACATTCCAATAACGATCCATCTAAGCCTCGGAGCACACAATCCGGCCCAGATAGGCCAATTTTACGTTTTGACACCTGTTGGTCACGAGATGAATGGGACCAAAGGCTTCATAGAATTAATGCGCTAAATAACTCCGCTCGGCCAGTTAACGCAGCTCGGACCTCATTCTTCGTGAAAGGCGCTCCACATTTCGCAGACGAACGTTGGCTATGTGAACTCTTGCGGAACAGTTTATCGATTGTTGATTGCGAGTGCCAGTTAATAAAACAACGTTATGGCTCAAACAAAAGAGGTAAAACCTTTAAATTATCCATACCTTCACGTTACAGTTGGCTATTCCAAGCACATGACCCCAACGGACGCAATGTTTACAGCTGGAAAGGACTGCAGTTTACTTTATGGCGAAATAAGGCCACGAAACAACAATCAACAAAAACTAATAATTTAAAAAAACTAATAATCTAAAAACTAGTAATTTAAAAACAGTTAAAAACAAAATGTCCTCCAAACATGTAACCTTTTCCCGAACATTTTCACACTCCACTGAAAACAATAATCAAAAAATTTCACCACACCTCCCTAACTCTTCACTTATTGAAATTTCCACCTCCGCCCCCAACCCATCGCCCCTATACTTACAAGATCTCCTACCAACCATTTGGATATTATATCGAGGCCAGTGGAATCTCGGGAGATAGCGGGTGCCCAGAAGGATAAAAACTTTGTCCGCGGTGATACTCGTTTGCCTTCTGCGTCTGGTTCAATACATGTTCCTAACGATAATGTCAATAAGCTCACCTCCCCAACATTTCTCGACCCTCTTGTCCCGCCTGTAGTCAAACTCACTAAGAACTCTTCGGAAGATTTGGATAGTCGGTATTTACTATCTAGATTTAGGGATCATACAATTTATGAGAGTGTCCGACTGTTCCTTGCCTATATGCATAATGCTTCTCCTGGACAAATTTGGGGATTTCAGCAGTTTTGCCCCACCCGCAAACGTTCATATCTAAAAGGTGAGGCGATACGAAGTTCGCCGGATCGGCAACTACATGTAATTCCAGCCACATCGTCACCTATATTTTTTTTATTTAACAATCAAAATATTTACTTGAAATAAAGTATATTTCATACCGTTACCGCCCTTCTACTATTTTTTTTAAATCGAATTTAGTATTTTAATTTTATTCGTTTTGAAAGTGAATGTTAGTGCGAGCGCAGCG
The DNA here is from genome assembly GCA_949715475.1 of Microchrysa polita. Lineage (NCBI taxonomy): Eukaryota > Metazoa > Arthropoda > Insecta > Diptera > Stratiomyidae > Microchrysa > Microchrysa polita. The sequence goes on from OX454419.1 coordinate 13,344,045, forward strand.
AGTTATTACATAATCTTTATGAATAACGATTTTGTGGTCTTTATTCGTAATACGATGCAAAGGCGTGTATAGATGATAAGGGGAACATCGTCATATACTGTTTATGTGAAAACATAATAAATGACAAAGGTGTCGATAAGCTTTTCGTAAATCTATTCATTCCAGATTGTTTGATCGGCAGTGAACATGGGCGTAGGTAAAATTACATTAAGGGGGAGGAAAGGACAATTTAATCAAATGTAACTTTGATGGTATTGTTAGCCGCAGTATCAGTTGTGGTGGAATGAACATTGTACGCTAAAATATACCCGGTTAAAAGTTAATTATATAAATTGACTTTCCATCGATGAAAGCAGATACTATCGTTCGCTTTCTGTATTACAACTTATTACGTTTTCGTAATATAATATAAATTCAACCACCTGACCTGGTTATACAATATTAATCATCAACAGCACTACCAACTTCATGCCGCTCCTTTCCATCTGCTAATAGTTCACTCGTGAACGACCTTAAAATCTTAACTACCAAACCATTCCGTCCTCGTGTAGACCTGTTCGCAGTTTACAATTTCGCCTTTATGCAGTGCAGAGGCACTCGAAAATGTATTTATATTTGCAGGATCCTTTAATTATCCCGTGTCGTAGTTGACGTCGTTGGTAACCAGTGTAGCGTAATTGGTTTGTATGCAATTCAACAGGATCAAAATCAATTTTGTTATTAAAGCAGAAATATCTGTCGTACTTGCAGCTCGTACTATGAAATGAGTTTTCGATTATTATAATGTAAAATTGGTTTTATGGCTTCTGGTATTCTTCATCTGCGGCAATGTTATTAACTTTCTGAATATATCCTTGAATAGTATGGGGCTGTTACTTCTGAGATAAAACAATCTCGTATTATGTTACATCTACGGATAAAAAGTTTTCTTAGTATTAACGTTTTGCGCTCAAGCTTGAATATTGGCATAAAGCGGGAGGCGAGAGCATTTCTAATGCATGAACATGAATGGATTACACGCAAGCGACAAGAAAACTACTTTCGAGTGCTCCAATACTCGGTTCGTCATTTTATGATGAAGTGAAGAATAAGGATACGATGTAACGCGATCCGCTCTAAAGTAGTATCACTTATGCAAACACAAGCGCGGTAAGTTACACATTCGCGGAAGTAAAATGTGCAAAAGCATCACCAGGAGCAGGATATGATATGTGTGTGGTTATTCCTAATACCGTGAAAAATGATACAAGGAAAATGTTCTGTGTGCAATGGAAAGCAGCTGCTATGCTTTCCTTCGGTATTACGAAATCTGCGGATTGTCAGAATGATGGTTTCGGTTTGGCTTGATGTAGTGTGTGTAATGCGCGAAGAATATTCAACTCAATGACTCGCTGACAGGGAATGTTGATCCATGCGAACATCAAATTGACTTTGCTGAAAACAGGGCGATTGTATAGATGGGCTTCTTGGAACGATAAGCGCGTTTCCATTTCTTCGGGGGTATATTATTCAAGAGTTGCGAGAAGTAGGTACCTTTAAAACATGAGAAAACGATGAACAGTTTCACGAAGCGTGCAAGGTATAAGGGTGTTAGACGAACAAGCCCAACGTAAGGGACGTTACGTTTGGGATTCAAATCGACTTGAATTTCAGAGGAAATTTTATGATAATATTTTGGTATCCGGAATTGTCTTGGGAATCCTTTCAGGCGGTGAAATTAAATATACACAATGATGATAAATCTATTCTGCGATTATTACTTGAAATTACCGTTTTCTATTTTGTTTTCACGGCTGTCGGCGAATATCGTATATATTTATTGAAAAACTAAATTTATGAGTTGATATTATGTAAAAACCTTTATCCATATACAATCAATTTCTTTCTTCGTTCACGGAACACTTCGAGAAATGATTCCCCTCGATACCACTCATAAATCTGAAATTCAACGAGTTGTCTTTATTTCCCAAAAAACCTACTAACACGAACGATTTAATGAACTTTAGACGGAAATTTGAACTCAAACCACTGAACCAGACTAGGCCCACCAAAAAAGAGACCCGCAAAATTGTCATTATTTTCTCACTCTGTATATCGATTTTAATTAATAATTTCCTTTTTCAATTTGTCACACCCGGAGACATGTGAAATGTGAGTATGTGTGCGTTCAATTACATACCAACATGTGTGGGTTTTACGCAAAATTGCACGAGAACATTTAAAATATTTACGCACCAATATTATTGCTCCGGATATATCGTAACTAAATCGAAACGGAATCGATTAACATTAAATACCGAAGCTGATCCGGATCAGAGAATTTAAAAATTCATTCGACTCCGTCGCTCGGGTGTCGAAATGAAAAGTTAATTCTAATTCATCCAATCTGTTTGTAATTTTGTACAGAGCAGAATCGATTTGTGTTTTCATTCGATAGTATTGATTATATTGGACAGATTGGATTTTCATTCATTATTTATGGGAAGTGTAGGTACTGCTGATTGATAATTAGATTAGTGTTAACCCTTCTGTCGGCACATAGGTCTGGCCAGACCTTTGGCACTATATATTGGTCAAAAAAGTATAGAAGATGAAATCGTAGCGACTTCATATTTCATGATATCCTAGAATAATATGTTTAGAAGCATTTTGCAAAAATTTAAAAAAATCTGTTGAAGTTTTGAGCATGTTTTTGATGACTTTCAATTTATAGTGCTTTTTGATACCCAATAGGTCTGGCCAGACCTATAGTTTTTTCCCCCATTTTCGTCTTGAGGTAAAAAGTGAAAATATTAAAATCTCTTAAAAATCTCCTATTTATAATGTAATAAAGTCATTTAAATTAAATTTGTACGATAAACGATAAAATTTTCTGAGATTTCGCTTTAAAAAGCCGTGAAGTTCGCAAATTGGGTACGCCTAATTTTATCCCGTCTTATAACATCACCTAATCAACAGAGATTTGATTCTAGGAAAATCAAAAGAGTTTTATTTCCTTTGTAATAGTATGAACTAAGTATTAGTGACTTACGATGGTGTTTCTTAATCGATTTAATTGAGATATTTACGGAAAACTTAGATTGAAATGATTTTTGTGGTTGAAAATTCCCTATTTCTTTCTATCCATTTCCCCAAATCTGCAGGCTAATATCGGGGTAAAATCTACCAACAAAGCGCCAAATATTTCCCCAAAAATATTGGAATTGGAAAATTCGATCAAACTTTCTGTACGGATACGCAATGAAAAAAGAGAAGCAAAAATAAAAGAAAAAAAGGGAGAAACATGTTTGTACAAATACCACCTCAAAATATGTCTTCTTAAAAACGCTTCTAGTATATCTACAAAAAAGATTTTAATGCTTTTATTGTTTATAAATGGCTGTAAAGAATGGTTAGAATGATTATACCGATAAAAATGTAACTTTTTATAAAAAATAAAAATTTTTTCTCAGTAGGTCCAGCCAGACCTATTGGGTATAGAATATGCATATTGTAGTAGGTGCCGACAGAAGGGTTAATTAAAGAGCATATCGTGGAAATCGTTGGCTTGACTTTTAGAAAGATACTAGCAGAACGGTTTTAACTACAGTAATTACGGTGTGGTGTTCATACAGTCTTGACCCGATGGTCCGCATCAATTTATTGCAAGGGGTAGTCCGTAGTAACGAAACATCCGGATTAATGCATTCATTATTATCTAAGGAAAAACTGTTCAAATAAGTAAATAAGCGGCACAACAGTCCATAAATGTTTTTTACCCGTTTAGGTTTTAATAAAATAAAAGTTTAAATCCAAAACTAAAATAATTAAATCCGAAACCAGAATCGGGTGAAATATTAAAACTGGAGAGGTTTACTTTAAAAAATAATTTAGTTTAAAAAATTTTTTTTAAGTCGAATTTTATTTTTAATTTCATATTACATTTTTTTGTAGGGCATGGATGCGTTCACTTAACCGTTTATGGGCTATTTCGAGTAATGTCACTTGGATCAGGCCGCACATGTACGGACATTTGGATCACGCCGAGATTCGATCTCCGGACCCCTAGATTACTAACATGTGTGACTCAACCGAGTGCGCCACAGAGAGCTTATACCTCATGATTATTTATTATTCCATGAACAATTGGCCATATGGCAAGTACTTAAAACTGTTTTTGGTTTAAAGTTAAAATTTTAGTCCAAAAGATTAAATTTTAAACTCATGGTTTGGATTTTAAACTCTGAGTTTACAACTTTTTAGCTTTTAGTCTCAATTTTAAAACTTTTAGTTTACACTTTAATATAAGTCTGGTTTTATTGAAAAAATTTAATCATTAAGGTCCAATTGGTTTACTTTCAAATACTTTTAGTCTTAAGAATTTATAAAACTTTCGGATTTCTTAAGAAATAAACCGAATTTCACTAAAATTAGGTGCGTTCCGCTACACCCCCCACTTTGGAAAATTACTAAAAAAATCATTGCATCGTTACGTGCTCATTATGTGCTAATTATGTACCACATTTAAACATTTTGTGCTAGTCAACTTTTAGAGATATTAGCAATTCAAAGGGGGGGTGTAGCGGAACGTTCTTCTACACCCCCCCAAACAGAAAAAATCAACTTACGGGCTTCAAATCTATATTTTCGTAATTGTTGAGTTATGTGCTAATTATGTACCGAAATTAAACATTTTGTGCTAGTCAACTTTAGAAGATATTAGCAATTGAAATGGGGGGTGTAGAAGAACGTTCTTCTACACCCCCCAAACAGAAAAAATCAACTTACGGGCTTCAAATCTATATTTTCGTAATTGTTGAGTTATGTGCTAATTATGTACCGAAATTAAACATTTTGTGCTAGTCAACTTTAGAAGATATTAGCAATTGAAATGGGGGGGTGTAGAAGAACGTTCTTCTACACCCCCCCAAACAGAAAAAATCAACTTACGGGCTTCAAATCTATATTTTCGTAATCGTTGAGTTACGTGCTAATTATGTACCGAAATTAAACATTTTGTGCTAGTCAACTTTAGAAGATATTAGCAATTGAAATGGGGGGTGTAGAAGAACGTTCTTCTACACCCCCCCAAACAGAAAAAATCAACTTACGGGCTTCAAATCTATATTTTCGTAATTGTTGAGTTATGTGCTAATTATGTACCGAAATTAAACATTTTGTGCTAGTCAACTTTAGAAGATATTAGCAATTGAAAATGGCGTGTTTAGTCCAGTCAAATTAGGGCTCTGAATTGAAAAAATAGGTGACGGCTCATTTTTGTTGTTTTTAAATCAGTTAGCTTCCAGGAATCTAAAGCTCATTTTACCGAAAAAAAAATTGATGGGCAATGTCCCAAAAGGACGAAAAAGGATTATATTTAATACTTCTCCGGAGGTCGGCATGCGGGGTATCAGTGCAAAGGGTAGGTCGAGTACATTATATATCCGATGATTTTTTTGTGTTTCAAAGACCTTCAACGGAGTAAACCGAGCTTAAATGGAAAATTATCGCTCGCTCAAGTCAAGTTGAATGTACTTCTTACATGGGAAGAGAATAGTAAAAACACGTCGCGAAAACTCCGAAAATCTGCAAATTCGTCGTACTTAATTGCGGTGCGTACAGGTTCAATTAACGCCCTCGGGACGTATGAAAATTTTCCAGATACATGACGTGAAATTGTGCGGTCCGTATTCCCCCACTTCCATAAATTACGTAAACAATCATTGTTATGTACCGCATTTTAACATTATGCGCTAGTCAACTTTGAAGAATATTAGCAATTTAAATAGGGGGAGTATTCTTTGCTAATACTTATGTTCCAAACTGATTAGTAAAAAAAAAAACTGCAGTACATAATAACTAGCACACAACCAGACCGTTATATTAATATAGGTTTGAAACCCGCAAGTTGATTTATTTTATTTGGGGGTGTAAAAAAACTCCGTCTACACCCCCACTGCTAATATTTTTATCAAATGTCAAGTAACAAAAAAAAAATTCCATACATAATTACCACATAACCAGACTGTTACAAAAACATAGGTCCGAAAAGCGAAAATTGATTTTTTCTGTTTAAATTGCTAATATTCGTCAAAGTTGACTAGCGCATAATGTTAAAATGCGGTACATAACAATGATTGTTTATGTAATTTATGGAAGTGGGGGAATACGGACCGCACAATTTCACGTCATGTATCTGGCCAATTTTCATACGTCCCGAGGGCGTTAATTGAACCTGTACGCACCGCAATTAAGTACGACGAATTTGCAGATTTTCGGAGTTTTCGCGACGTGTTTTTACTATTCTCTTCCCATGTAAGAAGTACATTCAACTTGACTTGAGCGAGCGATAATTTTCCATTTAAGCTCGGTTTACTCCGTTGAAGGTCTTTGAAACACAAAAAAATCATCGGATATATAATGTACTCGACCTACCCTTTGCACTGATACCCCGCATGCCGACCTCCGGAGAAGTATTAAATATAATCCTTTTTCGTCCTTTTGGGACATTGCCCATCAATTTTTTTTTCGGTAAAATGAGCTTTAGATTCCTGGAAGCTAACTGATTTAAAAACAACAAAAATGAGCCGTCACCTATTTTTTCAATTCAGAGCCCTAATTTGACTGGACTAAACACGCCATTTTCAATTGCTAATATCTTCTAAAGTTGACTAGCACAAAATGTTTAATTTCGGTACATAATTAGCACATAACTCAACAATTACGAAAATATAGGTTCGAAGTCCGTAAGCTGATTTTTTTTGGTGGGGGGGTGTAGAAGAACGTTCCGCTACACCCCCCCTTTGAATTGCTAATATCTCTAAAAGTTGACTAGCACAAAATGTTTAAATGTGGTACATAATTAGCACATAATGAGCACGTAACGGTGCAATGATTTTTTTAGTAATTTTCCAAAGTGGGGGGTGTAGCGGAACGCACCTTATATATATAATACTTTAACCATACCTCCGTTACCAAGTTCCTTCCTACCGCTTATACTTATTTTACTCTGCGTTCCATAATGCGAGTTCAACATTTATAGTATAGTGACTTTAGCTCTAGACCCAAACATCCAAAAAAAGAGCTGACTTTTGATGCCAAATTGTTCTATGGCCTGACCGCATTACGCAGTGAAAAGTTAGACTTTTTTGCGCGTCACATTTGGGGGGGAGGGGTGGCAAAGGGGTGAAATTATGATTTTTCGCCAATATCTTGTTAACTGTAATATTTACAGCAAAATGTTCTGAGGACGATTTAAACTACACAAAATTTCCTTTCTAATGATATATTATATCATATACCTTCTCTTGGCAGATTATATACTAGACCTTAAAACATTTGGTATAATTTAGATTTTTTGATAGTTACGTTTGGCGCTCTAGCTCCTGAAGTAATTTAATTGGAGCCATGGTAATTGGGATAACTATTCCTAACAATATATAGCTGTCCCACACGGAGATTCAGGCTGCCCCGACAAAGCATTCCCCTATACCCCCTATTCACATTTAAGAAAAAGACATGCCTGTAACTTTTCGCCGAATCACAGCAGGCGGGAAAAATTTTGGTAAACGTTAAGGCTAAGTCCCATTAGACCCTCCACCAAATATTACTTCGATCGGATTAAAACAAAGGGTACCTCCCATACAAATTAGTCAAATTTAATGCCACTAGTTTATTAAGAAATAAGGGAACAAATCAACCAAAATTAAAGTTTTGCTCGTAGGCAATTTTCCGTTCATTTTGTATGGAAGGTACCCTTTGTTTTAATCAGATCGAAGTAATATTTGGTGGAGGGTCTAATGGGACTTAGCCTTAACGTTTACCAAAATTTTTACCGCCTGCTGTGATTCGGCGAAAAGTTACAGGCATGTCTTTTTCTTAAATGTTAATAGGGGGTATAGGGGAATGCTTTGTCGGGGCAGCCTGAGTCTCCGTGTGGGACAGCTATATATTGTTAGAAATAGTTATCCCAATTACCATGGCTCCAATTAAATTACTTCAGGACCTAGAGCGCCAAATGCAACTATCAAAAAATCTAAATTATACCAAATGTTTTAAGGTCTAGTATATAATCTGCCAAGAGAAGGTATATGATATAATATATCATTAGAAAGGAAATTTTGTGTAGTTTAAATCGTCCTCAGAACATTTTGCTGTAAATATTACAGTTAACAAGATATTGGCGAAAAATCATAATTTCACCCCTTTGCCACCCCCTCCCCCCCAAATGTGACGCGCAAAAAAGTCTAACTTTTCACTGCGTAATGCGGTCAGGCCGTAGAACAATTTGGCATCAAAAGTCAGCTCTTTTTTTGGATGTTTGGGTTTCATCATTTTTTCAGCTAAAATCACTATACTACTATTCAAAACTCGTGTTAAGCACATTTGTAGCTGTAAGTTTTTAGTATTAAGTTCTTTATTTTAATATATGTATAGTTAAGTTAAATTCACAAAAAATTTGCATATGAGGATTTTCTTCCCATGTTTCCTCTTACTAAATTGTTTTTTTTTTTTCATATTTTTATCACACACACACACTTATTTCATTAATTTTGTTTGTAACTTTTACACTATTTCGATATATATCATCTTAGTTGTTTGACCAACACACTAAAATCGGATAAGAGGTTTGGTTTTTACAGAGCTTCAAAGTCAAATTTGCGTGATTTGACCCAAAAATAATCTTTTTTTCCATCTCAATTTTCTCCAACTTCTGCCAAGGTGAGGTGCTTGTACGATTCTTTTAAAAATTGGCGCATAGTCTTATCATCATATCTTTCTTACATCATTTTATTCTAGTTCCATTATTTCTAACACTTTTAGTACCTTAAGTGCAGAAAACTAGGGCAAATTTTGGCTGGATTTCGACATACTTTGAATAGATTTTACCAATTGCAGATCTTTAGGGGCAGTGTGAATTGAATTGTATTGAATTCGAGCTAAAATTAACGCTAGTTTTCTACACTTAACATATAAAAACTGTTACAAGTAATGGAGCTAGATCAAAATGATGTAAGAAAGATATGATTGTAAGACTATGCGCCAATTTTTAAAAGAATCGTACAAGCACCTCACTTTGGCAGAAGTTGGAGAAAATTGAGATTGAAAAAAATATTGTTTTTGGGTAAAATCACACAAATTTGACTTTGAAGCTCTGTAAAAATAAATATCGTCCTCTGATGCTTGTAGTTGATGTTATAATTAAAAAAATTTTTAACAGCTGCTCCTAACTACAACTTTATTTTTTATCGCATATACGTATTTCGGGAGCAATGTGCTCCCTTCTTCAGTGCGTTAGCTATTGATCAATAGCTAACTGAAGAAGGGAGCACATTGCTCCCGAAATACGTATATGCGATAAAAAATAAAGTTGTAGTTAGGAGCAGCTGTTAAATTTTTTTTTTAATTATAAGCTCTGTAAAACACAAACCTCTTATCCGATTTTAGTGTGGTTAGTTTTGTTTTATAGGTAAATTTGTTGGCTATAATAATCATTTTATTTCACTATTCTAGCTGGTCTAGCCTTGGAGATATTAGGCTTTAAGTCGTGCAAGAAAATGTTTTTTTAAAAAATCTTTAAATGCCTGTGGCAGCTAAAGGGTTAAGCTGAGAGTGTGTGTTCGGTACAACTTTTTTGCTGGAAATCACATGAGGAATCACAATCCGGTGCGTTTATGCGGCAGTTTCCGGACACCCTGTATGAAGCCAAGCCATCCTTACGTTTGCCTGAGTTTCTTTTTGCTCAAAGGCCATCAGGAATCTTAAATCGAAAAATGCCTGTAGATTTGCCTTGGAGTACTTTTATACAAACTGGGTATATAGTAAATCTGAATGAAAGGCGCTAGCCTGTTCCACCTTTAATTAGACCAATCCAAAAATAGATTTACAGGAAGCATTTCATTAATGTTGTGCACAATTCTTATTTATTGCTTATAAAATATATGTACAAAAAATATTCACTAATGCATAATAATTGTAAAAAACACTCGTATTGGGGCGCAGCCCTCTGTATATACACAGAAGCTCTATATGTGTCAAAATTCACACAAGAGGATACTTAACGAAGGGTTTTTGGGGATAAAATGAAGATTAAAGTCCATTATTCCGATTCAACTACATATTGCGATCCCCAAGACAGAACTTTTTCATTACATCAAGAAATAATTCGTTTAGCCCCACATCCTTTTATTCACTTTCCTCGTCCTTGCAGGATTACGTCTGACGCTCCATATACGTATGATTATAAAAGTAATATCCACAGAAAATTATCATTTTTACTGTCGACTTGATTGTGCTCTCATTATTTTCTCCATATAAGCTAAATGAATAAATTTATACCGGACAGATATAATACCGTACGATGCAGAATATTTTTTTCCAATATGTATGTGATGGCAAATGTGAACTTTTTTTAGTCCTGGTGTAAATCAATTGAAGTAATAATGAACAACGGATTCAATTTAGTTCTCGTATCGTTTTATTCCGCAGTCCAAGATATAGTTGATCCCTTTTTATTGTTACAGAATATTGGATCAGAGTACGTTATTGATGCAAATCTGACATAATATAGCCAAACGACGGGGCAGGGAGATGTATGCAGACAAAGGATATTAGTGATATAAAATCATACGAGAGACACAATGACGACAACGTAAATGGGGATGGAAAAAATCAATTTGCACCATATTCAAACTAAGTGATTACTCTGGTCAGGACTATCATGGTTATCATACGATTTTCTCACCATCTCACCATCAGGGACATAAAAAAAGAGGAAGACAAACAATACACTCGTACAAATGCAAGTTATGTATGTATGTACATGTCCACGAAGACCGAGACAAATAGTTCTCCTATATAGGAGGCTGCAGTTAACTTCCTTCGAAAAAAAAAAAAACACTGGAGTGAGAGCGATTTTCACGATAAGTCTTTTTCACGTAGGTTAATCAATTTTAGTATATTTACTATGTCTTGAGGCCTACATTGGATATTTGCTCAAATATAATCTTCTTCATAGATCAACTCAGAAATACAGTAGGTTGTAGTAGGTTTACGTATTAGAGAGTGTACGGTGACTCTATCAGCATCAGGATGAGAAGTAGTCGAACGAGCGGATGAGGAGAAAAAAAAAATGATTATTTTGCCTTAAGGGATTACCATCATCTTATAGCATCATTTCAAGCAAAAGTAAACACAAACGTTTATCAGCTCAGTGGAATAGAAAGCTTAATCGACAACGGCGGCGTTGTGAAGGGAGAGATATCAGTTGCCTCAGGCTGTTGGGATGGCGAATATCTGTATTGATGAACAGTTAATTGGTTTGATAAAGTTTTAACATAGACGAAGATTGAAAAAAAAATCCCATAAAATGGGGAGATGCGATCAAAAGGTGCAAAGATAGAGAGAGAGAGAGACTGACTAAGGATTAGATTTTGGCTGTTAGATAGGGAGGATGCTGATATGCTGATAGTGAGAAGATTCTTATGTGCCTCTGAGTCCAAATTAATCATACTTTGTTTGAATATGGTGCGAACTTAGCCTCTCTGTCTCTGTCGTTTGATTTTTATAGCGAACATCCTTGGATTACACATATTCTCCCCGATGGGCATCAATAATGTATACTGATTCAACATTCTGCATCAATAAAATCGGATCAATAGAGCGGTCTCTGCAAAATGGATCAATATAACACTGGTCGATCTAGCCATGAGAATGGGAACAATGCAACGCGGACCTAAATTGAATCAGCTTCTCACATTACATTGCCTCAATTCAAATGAACAGGATATAGCTACGGGATGGAAGAAGTTAACACTAACCATGCGAAATCACAAATACTGTATTCTCTGTCCCGCAGAGGGGTAAAATTTGTTCGTTCGCTATAGTGTTTAGAGCATAGAACAAATTGGAACAATCAAGTCATTGGCTAAATGCTCGTTTCCTGGACGTTACTTTTGTACAGGCAAAATGTGATGCAAATATGATGCAACGATGGAAAGATTCATGGAACGAGGTGATGATAATCTCATTTTTAACGAAATGGCAATAAGTCCTGAATTGCTGGGGTAGGTCGCGTAGGACGAATTGCAGAATAATACTTTTGATTTGTTAATGTAATATTCTGGGTTTGAACGGCTGTGATGAAATTGGTTAAAAGTGGGAGGATTTTGCAATCAGTTCAGCATGCATTCACGTGAATTTTGTAGTCTGCAGTTGAACAAAAAAAAAAATCAATTTATTGGAAAAAGTGTATGTGAAATGCTAGTGCCAAGTTCTGAATGAGAATAATTTTAATTTGAGCTGCAGATGTAATTAACATATTTTTTTTGTCGGTGAGTTAATTTAAATTTAGTTAGTTAGTTACTTTAAAATCAGGTGGTCAGTCAATTTCATGTGATAGGCAGTAGCAATTATTGTCATTAATATTATTACATCAGGCTAAGTAACCCAAAAGTATAGGCACTGCGACCATAAAGATATATTATGCCAGAGCCAACATCATAGCCCAGATAAACCCAGTTATTTATCGAGGGTATCCACTCTGACCAAAGTTGACCCGAAAGAATTATTACAGGTGTGACAACCAGGGGCGGTCTATCACGAATAAGTTCATTACAACATTAGCTAATACCAAAACCATTAAAACTTTATCCCGTACTAAGTTAATGGTTGTTGCCTTAGATACAAATGAGCACTGCTGACAAATAAGAATAAAAAATTAAGAAAAAAATAATGAAAGAAGACTATAAACGTGAATCCCTTCAAAAATAATGTTCCTCACTACGAGCTTGAATAAGTAGAGTGACGAGGGAAACGGACCTAGTTGGAGAATGTTGTGGTTCCTTGGCAAACGTAACAACGGCGAATGAAAGTATAACTCCGTACGGGCAAAAGGATTTGCAAATAATGTTGTCAGTTTTGTATATCTACTGGGAACACGAACAATGATTTCGTTTATTAACTCTCAATTCGTGTCGGGACCATTTTATAAATTATTCGATGTCGTGGCCGTGGGGTACCCCAAATGTTATTTACTTTTTCGATATTTTATAAAATAATTTCGCTGTGAAAATAAGTTATTACGATAAACAAACAGCAAAACAATACTCAAGAATACTACGTACAAGGGAATTGAAGAAGAAAAGACAACCAGATGTATTGCTAAAAACTTGCGAAATGTGGAGGACAAATTCAGCAGTTCTAGATGCTCTGCACCATATATCAAATACATGTTAACCAAATTTCAGTTTGCTGTCAAATTAGACTCCCAGGACCTTAAAGCGGTCGACTTCACTTAAGGAAGTTGCTCTGATGTGACAGTCAAACATCAAAGGATTCTGTTTTAGTGAAAAGGTCATAGTGTGTCACTTTTGTACATTTAAATTAAGATGGTTTCTTTCACAACAGTTTCCTAATGCGTCCAGGTCATCTTGAAGGAAGAAGCAGTCATCAACTCTCAAGTCGTCGGCATATAAAAGACAGGATGATGAGATTTGCAGAGGTAAATCATAAATAAAAATATTAAACAGAAGTGGTCCTAACATTGACCCTTGGGGAATACCTGCTGTAGGGTAAAAAGGAGAAGAGGAGGAACCGTTATAGATATTCCGACACGCGCGATTATATAAATACGACGAAAACCAGCTTACAATGTTTCCCCGTAAAGTTTGGCAAGTAAAATTCTATGACCAACAGTGTCGAATGCCTTTGAAAAGTCGGTGTAAGTTGACGAAACCATGTTGCTCCTCTGCGAAAAGCGAATAAATTGTTGGGTAGAGTTTAGTGTGGACGATACGCTTGAAAATTTTAGGGAAGTAGGATAAAAGGGATATTGGACGGTAGTTAGATACGTAGGACATTATTGAAATTTTAGGAATTGGCAGGATATTAGCTAATATGGACAGGGCAACACTTATAGAAGAAGACGAAGACTTAGCATACATATTAGGTAACTCGTTCGGGAGCCACCATCTGGCTTTAGGGTTTCAATAATAGTAGCCACTTCAAGGGGACTTGTTGTGAACGCGGGAGTTTGAAGTAGTGACGGAGGAGTAGTGTAGCAAGCTAGCGGGAAAGGAACTAACTGGAGTAAAAGTAGAAGCAAAGAATTTGACAAACAACTCACAGGTTTCTATTGGAGCGTTAGCTGTTGTAGAGTAATCAAGCTGTAAGTATGCGGGTAGGCTGGAAGATGACTTCAGTGATCGTATATAAGACCAGAAAGACTTCACTTAATTAGTCACAAGAGCCATTTTCAATATTGCTATAATAGTATTCCATGGCGATTTTAGTAGGTAATTCACTTAGTCGCTGCTCGCCAGTGATTAAAATCTGAGAGAGCGAGGGGAACAGGAGAGTGCATTCACTTGCTACGGACTCTATATTTCTTGAGTAACGCGTTAGCAACCGCTTGAGTAAACCAAGGGAAGCGAGCGACAAGAAGGCTAAGATAATTGTAAAAATTTTCCACAATATTATCACAACTTAGATTATCAAAAAACGAAGTCTAGTCAACTAATTCCAATTCAGCAGAGATAAAATTATAATCAGATTTCTCTCTCTCTAGTTCCTGTCAACCCCTTGTGGGGTACAGGGCATTAACCACGCCTACTCTCCACCTCGTTCTGTTTTGCGCCAACGGCGCTAGCTGCGACCATGTAAGATTTAGCGTTTTCGCTTCGCTAGTTACCGATCTTCTCCATGTGTTCCTTGGCCGCCCAACACAGCGTCTTGCTCCGGAGTCCTGTGGATTCCAGTTAAGAGCCTTTTTTGCGACGTTTTTGGGCCCTCTTTGGAAGGTGTGACCTATCCATTGCCACTTAAGTCTTTTGATCGAAGTGCCTATCCTTTCCTGGCCAGTTATAGTAAGGAGATCCTCGTTCGAAATGATCTCCGGCCAACGAATATTTAGGATGCGCCGTAAACACTGATTAACAAAAGTTTGCAACTTATCAGTGATCGCTTTAGTCACCTTCCAGGTTGAACAGCCATATAGCAGAATGGATTTCACATTAGAATTGAAGACACGTATTTTGGTGCGTCTGGAAATATTGTTGTTTAGCCAGAAAGGAGTCAAATTGAAGAAAGCCGCCCTAGCCTTGTTTACCAGTTACATCAGCATCCGCTCCACCATCTGCTGTAACTACACTTCCGAGATAGAAAAATTCGTCAACTTTTTCGACTGCCTGTCCTGCAATACAAATTTCGCTTTGCCCACCTGGATATGTGCTCAAGAACTTAATTCTTGGCAGCATTGATTTTCAGCCCCGCATTACGACTCGCGCAATTTAGAGCTTCTGTCATTTGAGCGACATCATCCGTGTTTGTTGATAGAAGGCAAATGTCGTCAGCGTAGTCAAGATGTTGAAGGTGATCGAACAATTTCCATCTGATACCTTTGTTACGATGTAATTGGAGTGCGGAGCCGAGTACATCACTAATGGCAACAAGGAAGAGAATAGGTGACAAAATGCAGCCTTGCCTCACTCCACTGTGCACCTCAAAAGGATCTGAAAGCTTGTCCTTATGCAGGACGTGACATTGGGCTCCATTGTAGGATTCCTTGATGATGGAGATTATCTTATCTGGGATATTTCGTCTCCGTAAGGCATTTCAGATGTAGAGACGATCAAGGCTTTCTCAAAATCGATAAACATGAGATGTAATGGGGATCTCCATTCCGCGGATTGCTCGATGATAATACGGATGGTGTTAATGTGGTCGCTACAGGAAAACCCTTCGCAAAAGCCAGCTTGTTCATCATTCAATGTGTCATCGATTTTGTCCTTGATTCGTCCTAAAACAATCTTAGCCATCAGCTTGAAAACAGCAGGAAGTAGGCAGATCCCACGGCAATTATTGCAATTCTTCAGGTCACCTTTGTTCGGAATCTTAATAATTACGCCCTTTTTCCACTCACTGGGAAGAGTTTCGGTTTCCCAACAATTAAGGGAAGGAGAATATCCGCTGAAGCGATAATATCCGCTTTCAAGAATTCAGACGGAATTCCATCAATCCCAGGGGCTTTACCGGCGTCCATTGATTTAATAGCGTCTATTAGTTCCTTTTTGGATGGTGGACCAGAACTAATGCCGTCTATTCGAGGGACGTCTTCTGCTGGCATTCGTTCCTTAGCTGAATCGTCAGCAGTTGAGTTAATCTGCTCTTTAACTCTCTTGCGTGCTGAGATAAGAGACCAAGTGGAGTCGCTAATAAATGGTCTCCTACCGCGATCCAATCGTCCTAAAATTTCTTTGTCACACGAAATAAATGAGTACTTAGCGACTTTCCATCTATCGTCAATTGTCGGATTCTCATTTAGTGGTGGTGCATTAGCTTTTTCGCGCAAAGCGGTGGAGAACGCACGCTTGGTTGATGGAAGTTTGAGCTTCTGCACATTATACCTATCTAGGGCAAATATTTGCACGGTTAGGACGCTGGATTGCAGCCGTTCATAAGCGCATTTTTGCGATGACAAGATGGTGGTCACTGCCAATATCAGCACCACGTTTCAACCTAACGTCTAAGACACAGTTTCTCCACGTTTTGGAAACAGCAATATGGTCAATCTGGTTCTCAGTTCTGCCATTCGGAGAGGTCCAGGTTGATAAGTGGCAATCTTTGTGTTTAAACAGAGTTCCACCAATGACGAGCTGACGAGAGTTACAAAACTCTATAAACATCTCGGATTTCTGGTTTCTGTCGCCTAACCCATGATTTCCCATAAGGTGTTCCAATCCTTGGTTATTTGTCCCGACTTTAGCATTGAGATCCCCCATTATGATTTTAATTTCACCTCTGGGAGCCCTATCAAAGGTGTCGCCAAGTCGTTGGTAGAAGACGTCTTTATCAGCTTGATCAGCTGGTTCGGTTGGTGCATAACACTGAATTATCGTGATATTTCGTACTCTGGATTTGAATCGGTCGGAAACTGGTTTCCAATCGATAAGGGATCGACGTGCATCCCTAGTCAAGAGGATTTCGACTCCTGCCTGCCGAGGAGCATTTTGGTCATCATTTCCAGAGTGCAATAAAACAGTATTAGAGCTTGGTGATAGAGTCGCTCCTGATCCGAGCCATCTTGTTTCGCTCAGTCCTAATATAGCGATGTTATACGCGGTCATTTCCCGTTCGACTTCTGTGAGCCTCATGTTGTTGCACTCGCCCCACATCGTTCGAACGTTCCAAAACCCAATCGTGGTCCGTTGTTCACAGCCAAAAGTCGTTGCCGGTGAGTCAATCCGAGGTATCCGAGGCTCGATTAATGTGTCGAGTGTAAAGGAAGTTTCAAGTACGCGGGTTACAAGCCTATGTAGACATGGAAAATGCAAGCTCGACTCAAAGAGGAGGATAATGAGGCTGAGGGTTCACTTAGCTATCAAGATAGGGACTTCTGACACCATTTATTTGAGATAAATTACAGAAAGACACGAAGAATGATGATGCACCAGAGAAATAGAGTTTGTGGCTATTATATCTAAGCTTCAATCAGTTGCTGTCCATAAAACAGAGAGAAGGGTAAAGTCGCCACAAATAAGAATGTTAGACAGAGGGAAATATGTTGCGACAAAAGAAGAAAATTCGACAAAAAAGGTTTCATAAACACTGAGGGGAGAACTACAAGGAATATTTACTTGCAATGCAATTAAAAATGTTGTTGATGGGGAGGGTTTAATTGCTTAAAGTACACTCCTACATAAAGTAGGACAAAACGAACTGGAAAAGGAATTGTTAAGAGCTAGTATGAATCTCCCAAGCAACAATTCGTTTGCTTTAAAGAAGCACTTCACACTGTAGCAACCATATAGTACCACGGAATTCATTTATCGTGTGGCATCGCTTAAAGTAATATTTTGATCCGATAAATCATCCTTAAAGTATTTTCCGGAAAGCTTCTGTCATCATTATGGAATAAATTCAAAGATTGTGGTATAAAACTTCGATAAAACTGTCTCTAAACGTCAACCTAAAAATGACACTCCGTTAAATACTCCACTCTTGTGTTTTATTGGATGATACAGCACACACATGCAATAGTCTCTCTAGTTAACTCACACACATGCATATATTCTTCTATAGCACAGTCGGTGTCATTTTTATCGTGTGACATTCGTATGGTCATCCAATAAATTGTTCAGCCTAGTTTTATTGAAGGATAGACTTTGTGATTTATTGAATTGACACTTATGAAGTGCTCCGGAATACCACGTTTCTTGAATTGAATTCATTGAAATATTGCATGAAACTAACATTTCCTCACTCCTTGTTAACTTATGAATCAATTAAGAAAATCTCAGCGCAGAAAATGTCTGCATTTTGTTGATGAATGTGTGGATTTATTCAACTTCAATTGACTGACATATAAAGAAGAAGGTGCAATGGAGAAGAGTCGATAAAGAAGTGTTGAGCACTTGTAGTGTTTGCGAGCAATGTTAACTATATGTGAGGTTGGCCGAGTGGTTAGGGCGTCGGACTGGCGTCCGACAGTCGCTGGTTCGACGCTGGCTGGGGGAATTTTTTTTCTTTTTTTCACGAGAAAATGACAGAAAATGATGACATAACACATTGATGTATGTCTTTTTCAAAGCTTAGTTCAGTGCTACAATAAGGTGCAATTGGATCTAAAAATGGCGCCAAACGCCATTATTTGACTATTATTCAGAGTTTATACCCTGTAAAGTGCCCCTATTGTCGTTAGAAGATAATATTTTACGAAGTATTATAGGGATGAAATTGTTACTTGGGCTCCGCTTGGAATACGGTTGGCCAAATGCCCATAGCGACTGATATTCTAGTGACAGATTCAAATACCAGAACACCGACTGCTTTCCCAATTTTTAATTCATCCGTAAACCGCACGGAGCTACTTAGACCAGCAAAAAAGAGTTTGTTGGTCGTGGAGTCTAATATCGAGCAAATATGAGTTGGGGATTCTATCTAGAATTGACCTTCACTTTCCGGGTAAAAGGGGACCAATGCATTTTTTTAGGAATTTACGCTAAATCCCCCTTATTCACACAATCGGAGTACGGAGTACCTACTAAATTAAGTGCTGGATTCATCACCTCCGAGACGGTTTTGTCAAATTTGCGCCTTATTTTTATGGCAATATTATCGGCGTAACCGAAAGTTTAATATCAATAACGATGGAGCATAGTGAGTAACTTGTAGTTTATCAACGACAAGTGAACAAAGAAGTGGAAATAGAACTCCAATCCGCGGACAACCTTTAACAGTGTTGATACACATTGAAGTTTTACCGAATGATTCACAAATCTTGCGCCCCCGTAGCATTACACTTATCCACATGATAGTTGCCTTATACCGGCCCCAGACTATCCGCACCGTACAAAAGAATAAGTTGCGGACAACACATGCCAGAGAGAGACAGAGGCTCCCCCCCATCGCCTCAAAAATTCAACGAACAAATACCGTTGTCTAGCAACAACATTCATCAACAAATACTGTTTGTTGATTCCCCCATTGCCTTTGCCACCGAAAGTCTGATGCAACTAGACTTGTAACTAGTCACCCTATCTACAGGAGTTAGTTGCAAGCGAGAAATTACTACGGTGACGACGTCGTAAACAACCAACAAAGTGTTGTGCAATTTTACTAGTAGCTAGTAAATAGATACATTTTACTAGCTACTAGTGGAATAGGACATGTTCAATTCGACTATCAACCAACCAGCGAGTGAATATACGCTACAATTATTTCTCAATAGAGCTCAGCTCGAATAAGAGCTCAGCTCGAATAACGGAAGAGAAGTGCGTATTTAACAGCGATTGCAAACTTTCCCTAGGATTTTCGGTAAAAGAACCATCCGGCTTCTTGCCGTTGCTATGCTCTTTTGATAAATCCTTATGGATACGAGTCGCTTCCGCTAATGACTGAATATCTTCGGAGTGCTCCAACTCTCTTATTTTGAACGTTTCATCAGTATTTAGCGAATTTCGATATTCGTTCAAAACATTAATTCGTTTAGCCCTGTTGAATTTTCTCCAGACTAACCAGTAGTCGGAGCTAGACACTTCATTTGATACGAAATAACTCTGCTAACAAGTGTATGGTCTAGCACTTTTCCTCTAGATGCCCGCCCCGATTTTTTTTACGCCGATAGTGATATGATAATTGAAAATTGGAAAAAAAATATTAGAGATACTTACATCCTTGTCGCCAAGTCCTTCCACTCTGCAATGCAGAAATCCTGTCTGTCCCACGGTGACGGTTAAATTTCGTGATACATCAAAATCAAAATAGGTTGGCATATTTGTCGGTGTCATCGTTGTTGAGTACGAGCTAAGCGATTCTGAAAACAAAAAGAGACAAATGAAAATTTTAACGATGCTATACATATGTATGTAGGTTAACTAGAATAATAAGGACAAAATGTCATAATAACAAAAGGTTAGAAAAAAAAAAATAATCCTGAAAATGACACCTTTTCCAAACGTATTTTATGAATACAGGAAGGCAAGCGTATCCTTTATCCTATATTCTCATCCCTTTCAACTTTGTGTGCTTGTCACATGTCCTTTCCATTTTGCTTCAACAAACAATTCCAATTTACATAGTCCCCCTCAAACCCCAAATGTCGTCATACAATATTGTGTCCTTGCTTGGTCGTTTTGTTACAACACACCATATGAATTCAGAGAGAGAGAAGTCAACCTAATCGACTATGTAATTCGATCCTTATATGAAGTTATTACGGATATTTGCATAGAATTCCGAATGACATTCATATAGTAAAATCCTAGAATCATCTCATAGGTACACAGATGTGAATTTTCCGGGAGAAGGGCGTGCGAGAAAATTATTATATTATTCGTGTAAAAAGGTATACGAACAAAAAAATATTCGAAATTCCCACATCCTTGCCGTAAGCTAGAAAAACAGACCGAACCGGAAAAAGCAACAGAAAACAACCTGACTTTACACTTTTTTTTTGTGTGTGGAAAAGCGAGCCAAACCGTGGACCAAATTGTGAATGCCTTTTCCTTTTTTTTTGCGTGTGAAGCCGATTCGGGGTATATGACTCCATCAAAATATTGTCTTACGGATGTTGCACGGTTTGGGGGACTCTGGGGGACGAATCTAATATTACAAAATGAGCCACAAGGGAACCGAAGGTTTTTTTCATGGAGCTCGTCACTTTTTATATGAATATGCGGATATATATATATACCTACGTTGAGAAATTTCTATATTTTTTCCACTTACCCCCAACTGTTTCCGTCTTGGCATAGTATATCCTCTATAAATCCCCAATATAATCCAATTGGGCCATTTAGGCACCACATTAAGAAAGATTTGCATGCATTTACACACAAGTTTCTGCGCCCCGCGTGAAATGAAACACTGCCCCATGTAATCTACACGGACGCAAACGAGTCTTGCGGAAGAGATTTAGCTTTCTTCTAAAGGACGGAGAGTTTTCATTCTTCTGCGTACAAAACACATACATTTCTTCCTTTTGACAGCCTGTCGGTGGTGTCGGGATGGTGCAGGCAGTGCAGGAAAATCTTATGTATGAAAAGCATGCTGAATAGAGATGAAAAGCCTCTCTGATTTGCACGACACGAAATGGGTTCGTTGAAATTACGGGATTTACAGCGAAGTGAAAGCGAAAAAAAAGCAGAAAGAAAATAAAGGACTCAAGTGAAAATCTTAAGAAAATGAAGTGTAATGAAAGGATGAAGATTACTGTCATTGTCGCGCTTATGGCAGGACTATGTGCGGAGCAATTTTAATTCACTCATTTGTAAGCTATTGATGTAGGTACGTAGGGAAGAGGCAGTGTTGAAATGACAATGTCGTTGCAAATTAGTTTTATTAATAAATTTTTCATCAAGTTTTGATTATTTTGATTGAATGTGAAAAATGAGGTGTTTCGGAAAATAGGGAAAAGGGAAATGTGTGTGTTTATGTAAATGAGTGATGTAAATGATTATAATTTCGTTGGATCGGCACAGCTTTATTAGATTTCCTTGGCTGTTCTAGAATATTTGAACGATACCGCATCTTGGCCCTCAAGACGATTTTGACTCTTTTATTCGTAACGTATACACGAACCTCACTTTTTTCTACAGGTCTCGATGGTAGCCGTAATTCTTATCGGTTTTAAGTCCTAAACTAAAACTAGGAAGCTAGAAAGCTAAAAAATTGGAAAATGCAAAAATTCAAAAATTTGAAAACTAGACAACTACACAACTAGAAAGCTAGAAAATTAGAAAACCAGAAAACTAGTAAAAAAGAAAACTGCAAAACTAGAAAACTAGAATAAATGAAAACTGGAAAACTCGAAAACCAGAAAACTAGAAAACTGGAGAACCAGAAGTCGAGAAAACTAGAATATTAAAAAATAAGTCGTTTCCCAGAACACAATTGCTGACAATTTTGGGGGTATGTTCCATGTGTCTCCTGACGAAACCTTTGCAGAGCAAGAAGATAATGTTTTGGACTAAAGCCATGTTCCAACTTGATTATTGAGCCGACTTGCTGCCTAACTAAAAGGTTGAAAAGCTTATCGTTTCTTGGAAAATTTGGAATACAAAAGTTAAACGACCGATTAAGGGTTGCTTGGGCTGGTTCAGGTATCTTCTCGTCTCAACCAAGAGTTGAGTTCGGCCGTCACCATTGCTTCGTCGAGCACGAAAAATGATATCACCGGAGCGACCGTTCAGCTATCATATCAGCTACTCTTAAGCACAATTCGCCACAGTTCAGCAAGGCCTTATCTTATAGAGTTTGTTTGGAATTTACAAATTTTAAAGCTTGATGTAAAAAATCGAAAATGAATGCGAAATTTTGTTTTCCACTAAAACACTCAATACATTTTTAGAAAACTTTGCCCTCAAAAATGTTAGGCCAAAAAATTGTGCTCGCTTTCATAACTAACATCTAACATCCTGCAGTTGCTTTCCATAAATTCCTTAAAAACTTCAATTAGCCGGATTGCTTCAGGCTTTTCAATGTGCATGGCTTATTTTCATAAATGTGTCATCTCGAGAATTTTTAAAGAGAATAAGATCAGAGCTATATATATATCGCCAAATAGCCAAATTCCGATATTAGCATGTCCGAACACAAATTAGGGAGCTCTGCAATGCTTTCTGTGGTTCGATCCCTCATCTTGCTAAAATCCACACCAGTTTCTTCGTAGTTTGCCCTCCAATGCAAGATGAATCAATGCAACCGGGACCAACGTAATCCATTGACGCGAAGGTTTGGCGAATTGAATTTAAATTATGCTGCGAAATGGAAATGCGATGGAAATTATGGAAAACAACTCTAAATAAATAAAATATTGCCTTTGTGGATAACATTTCTCACAAAGGAGTCTGTTTTGAACGCCCTAATGTGCTGAGCGTTTATTCGACTCCCTTTTTCCCATTTCATAGAAAGGAAACCGCAGACCTTTCCACTAAATCGAAGGTGATCTTGATTTTTTTGATCTTGTTTTTTATTAGAGCGGGCGCTGGTTGGTTCCAATACTGGTTGAGCTTTTAAGATGTGTATGAATCCAAAGCTTTTTCTATCTGTTGATGTTGGTGACTATCAGTGTTGCCAACTCATTTAAACGATGAGTAAGTAGTTTTTTTCCGGAAAAGTAAGTAGAAAGGTATAAAAGTAAGTAGATTGAAAAAACACGCATTAATGTAAGGTGACCAGACTCCCGAAGGCCTAATGCTGTACACATTGCGAAATTCGGTTTTCAAGCAAAACTGCAATCATATTATTTCTCACCCCCTTTCACGCATATTTGAAGAAAGTATAATATGTCACGTGACTACCACCAATAAGCATGTCATAAAACGACCACATAGTGTTCTTTCCTTTCATAAGTGATT
Source organism: Microchrysa polita (assembly GCA_949715475.1). NCBI lineage: Eukaryota > Metazoa > Arthropoda > Insecta > Diptera > Stratiomyidae > Microchrysa > Microchrysa polita. The sequence goes on from OX454419.1 coordinate 13,367,879, forward strand.
TCTTTGTAGGAAGAATAGTAGCCGATATTCTGGGAAATATGTGATGAAAAGCATGTTGTGTTGATACTAAACAGCGCCCGTAAAGAAGCCCAAAAATTCACAGTGTCCTCATTGATAAAACTCCATCAGCATGTGAAGAACAAATGTATGTCTTACAACTCAAAGCTACAACAAGCAAGGGAGTAAGCGTAGCCAGGATCTCGTTTAGAAGGGGCAAGACCAAAATCTGCTCAACACCATGAGCCCGGAATTGCCCCATTTTGTTAGAAAATATGTTACAAATTTCAAAACTTTATTTTAAGAAAGGAGAATTGAGAATGACTTTTCATACATTTTAACGATAAATGATACTTTTTCAAATTTTGTATTTCAGTGTTCGAGACTGCAGTCTCACCAGCATTGTCCGGATGATGATGACATTTTCCCTGTCTCTGCCAATACGAGACCCTCAGACAGGAATCATGTAGTTGTTTATTTGATGTACGGAGCCGAACCCACATTTTCACGATCCTAGTGCAGAGCGATCCTAGTGCAGAGATTTTTTCATAGATGGTACAGCATTAACAAATATGTTCTGATCAAGGGCGAGGGGGGGGGGGGGGGGTGGGTGATGGGGTGTAGAAGTTGGTGCCTGTTTATTTAAAAGCTTCGTTTTATTTCGTTCATTGCAATAGGTGGTAAACTGATATTTCGTTGGGCAGACAACTCTTAAGTAGTTGGCGGCTGCCTAATATAAACAGTACGGTGTTCTACAAGCTATACAAGCTGTGGCCTTGGTGTAAACTCAAGCAAGACAAAGCTGATGCTGTTCACTACAAAACCCAAGATACCATCTTTTTCCCTTCCAAAACTGAACGGACAGCAACTCACACTATCGACTAGTTCGAAGTATTTGGGAGTCATTTTAGACCCGAAGCTCAGCTGGAAGTTGAATATTGAAGAGCGTGTTAAGAAAGCCTGCGTAGTTTTCTACGCCTGTAGGACAGCCCTCAATAAAAGGTGGGACGTTAAACCAAATGTAGTACTGTGGCTTTATACAGCAGTGGTACGTCCCATGCTGACGTATGGAGCACTTGTGTGGTGGCCAGCGCTTAGCAGAGAGTACAATATAACGAAACTGGGTAGGGTGCAAAGAACGGCATGTTTTGGCATCACAGGGAGTATGCGAACATGCCCGAGGGATGCGTTGAATGTAATCCTGCATCTTCTACCAATCAACCTTTTTATTAATAAACTAGCGGCATGTAGCGCGGTAAGGCTTAAAGAGACCAGTGGCTGGACCTTCAAGCCATATGGCCACGCTGATATCCTCAACCAGCTACCACTAGATGAGATCAAGGCTACAACAGACTTTGCAGTCTGAGTCTTGGGAAAGACTTTGCTGTCAAAATTCCGACTAGGTGCGAAGGTGCGTACGGGTGAGGCAGTAGGGGAATACGAAATCTCTATTTTCACAGATGGATCTTAAATGAGCTGCGGTGTAGGTTCAGGAGTCTTCTGCGATACACTTAACATCTTTGAATCCTACCGTCTTCCTGATCATGCTAGCATTTTCCAGGCGGAATTGTTTGCAATCATGAAGGCCTGCCTCGCACTCGGAAATATTCAAGACAGCCAAAACATAGCCATCTCCTCAGATAGTCAGGCGGCTATTAAGATTTCCTTGCATTATCTTACGATTGCAGGCGGTTACTGGCGAAGCATAAGAACTTGTGCCATATCACGGAAGTTATGGCCATCATATAACTGGAAAAGGACGTCCGAGATTCTAACAAGACCGCGGAAGGATATCGCCAGACGTACAGCAGTTATTACGGGCCATTGGCCAATCGGGGACCATGCGGCCATCACAACTCGCATTGTCGTAGTTGCGATAACGCAAATGAGAGAGAAACTCTAACTCACCTTCTCTGCAAATGCCCAGGTCTCGCTAGATCCCGCTATCGAACGCTCGGTCGTGCGTTTTTTGATAGTCTAGAGCAGACAGTGGCGGCTCGTGGTGGAAAATACCGGGGGTTCACAAGGAAATATACAAATGTATTGACTTGAATATGATGTAACAAAGTTTTTAATAGTTTGTATTAAAAAAACTAGTCTACAAAAAAGCCAAAAATTCTACAGAAATTATTGTTTTTATAGGTACTAGGGGGCTTCGCCCCCTGCTCCCTACGCTCGTCAAACCCCCCCCCCCCCCCCCGGCATTCTGTCAAAATCCAAATCGGCCTGGGGATAAGTTCATTGGACAGAACGAAAATCCATTAAAAGCCATGAATTCCACATATTCTCATAAATCTACTTGTTTTTTTTTTCGCCAAAATTGCCGCTTTAAATTCACGCCAGAATTGTTATTTTCCGTCACTTGCACTCTGCCCTATAGAAATTGCTGGAGGATCTTCCCGAGTTTTTATTTTAATCTTATTTTCTTCTAGAAGATTTTTTAAATTTGCTTTAAAGAAATTGACGTTGCAATTTTATTCATCGCGATTTGAACAGAACAGACGTATGCGACAAAACCTTTCTTCTTTTAGAATTTAGCTCATACGATTTACAAGACAATGTGCACTACAACTTTGTGCACAAGCTCTAGTGTAAATTTTGCACAACCCCCTTGCCCCGGAATCCGCTAAGATATCCAAACTAGAGCGTGTGCTCCTCTTCCCAGATTGTGCACCCATCGTGATTGCAGGTTGTTGGTCGCAGTGTCGTGACCATGTCGTATGTGCAGTGAGCAGTCGGCACCGGGAGTGTACATACATACATACGTTTATGTCTATGGGCATAGATTCAGTAGATGGAATGTAGGTTTATCTATAAATCGAATAAGGACACGATGCGGGCTAGATGTGCGACTTGAGATAACAGATTTTAAGAAGTGAATTACGTACTCTTACGATTTTTTCTCAGGGGGTGCACGTGCACTTGTGCACATATGGGCGAGCCGCCACTGAGAGCAGACTTGTCAAACTCACGACCCGCGGGCCGCATGTGGCCCACCTCACAGTTCTGTGCGGCCCGCGGGCATGTCGAAGCAGCAGAATGTGTATCAACACAAAAATTGTGAATTGGTAAGGTGAACAAATTCAGCCATTGAACTCAATTCTTCAAAAATTACTAAAACTCGTCAGTGGCTTATGCAGGATTATTCTAGGATTTCCAAATACTACCAACAATTTGAGGATGTTTATTTGATTTTATAAGACAGCTCATCTTTTCGTACAGGACAGTACTAAGTCTCTTCATGAAACTGTTCTGTCCCATTCTGTTCGGGCTCGAGATTTATTTGGAAAAAGGGCAAAGCTTTAAAGACTACGGAAATCTTGGAATAATGGAGTGAAATTCCAACATAATAATTACAGCCCATTTTTGACCTATTATCAAGCTGTATTGTGAATGAGCTTGTTTAAAACAACATTTTTGCTGAAGTTAACTTATTCTGGCTATTCTGCCTCCCAATGTTATTTTTGGCGACCTGTTGCAAACATTTGGCGCAAATCATGTAATTAACAAAAAGTGGTTACTTGAAGATCAATCATATTTTCACGGTTCCGCTTTTATGCTCTTGAAGTACATTTTCGAATGAAAAAAGTTCTCATGGATAATCCTGAAGCCGCTATAGTGATCCAACTCTCTGCCGCATTTGAAAAATATTATTCTGTAATCAAGTTAATACGTACTACGATTACATAAAAGTTTTTGAAATTTTCCTCCTGCGGCCCACCTAAACCTGGGGTGAGTCTTATTTGGCCCGCGCCAGGGTTTGAGTTTGCCACCCCTGGTCTAGAGGATGCGTCGGAGGAGAAAATAGGGGAGCTGCTTCAGTTCCTCAATTGTACTGCATGGCTCTAGACGCCTCTCCACTCATGACATTTAACCTTCTGTAACCTCCTTCTTTATTAGTTTAACGGAATATGTGGTTTCAAAACGGCGCCTTCTGCGCTAATTGGGCTTCTGGTCTGCTTGACCTAAGCCACCACTTTTACCTACCTACCCTACGATGTTCTATATAAATCTGCCAAATTTACAAATTTTTCGCTCCAAGTTATGGGCAATTTTCGATAAGAAAACACAAAAGTGCGGATAGGTAGGACCTTGAAATTTGGAGGAAATGTGAGCGCCAAAAATGCCAATTCGGAAAGATCGAGTTATCGAGGATGAATGATTACCAAACATAAAAGCCCGACTATCTTGCTAAATATCGATCGTACAGGAGTCTAGTCAGCAAAGCATTGAAATTTTCGCGAAATATGGGCAGTGAGGTGCTCCACAAGTTTGCCAAATTTTTTGGACAATTTTCGATTAGAAAAGACAAAAGTGCGATTTGGACAGCTGTAACTGTCGAATGCGAATAGATAGGGCCTTAAAATTTGGAGGAAATGTGAGCAGCAACTAGCTACATGTGCGTTAAATTTCAGAAAGATCGACCACCTGAGTTATCGAAAATGAAAGAACGCCAAATGAAAATGCCACTATCTTCACTGATCAGAGGCCTTACCGAAGAGCACATTAGGTTTCTTGCGTGGCATTGGGAATGCTGTACGTTTATTCATGCTATGTACGAAAGGTCAAAATGCTGTGCTCTATAGAAAAATGCTGTACGTCTGGTCAGCTTACATTGTGCAATCGACTAAAACAATTATTGCGCTGCAACGTTTCATTTAAAAAAGAAAGTTGCAAAAATCCTAAAAAAGAGAGGAAAAGGAAAACCATACTACCAAACCCAACTAACAATTTTAACTCTTTAAGACTTCATAGAATATTCTCCACAATATTAATTGGAGGACACTCCTTGCTTTAAAAGCGAAATAATAGTCAAATAAGGGCATTTGGTGCCGATTTTTTTTTAATTTGCAAAACCATCTACATACAAAGCCATGAAGTAGAAAATCTGCATTGCTAGCGGGCCGCCAGGAGTATTGCGCTTCGTACTAGTGGGAAGAGCGCCATAAATTTGCTATTGCATTCAAACCAATGAAATTTGTAATATCGCTGGCGGCCGAGTAATAATGGAGATTTTCTACTTCAAGGCTTTAGATAAAGGTTTTGTAGTTTTAGTAAAGGAATCGTATTTACATTGAAAGAATGCAATGGAAATATCGGTTCAGAATTTTTATCAAAAGTAAGTAGAATTGAGTGACCAGTAAGTAGGTAAGTAGAAATGCGAAAAAGAACGTAGATCTACTTACTTTTAGCTAGAGTTGGCAAGCCTGGTGAATATTCTAATTTTGCCAGAGTTCGAAAAGAGATGGTATGGTACTCGTCAAATGCGCCACGTCGTAGAAACTGATTCACGAAAATTGTCGTCCTTGCAATTGCAAGATAGCAAAAATGTTTGACTTGCTCATGCTAGGTGATCCTGAGTTCTAAGTCAAAAATACAGAAAACTAATAGTTTGGAATTTTTTTAGGCAAATAAAGGAAATTCCTTTTGATTATTCATTTCTGACACAAATTAATTAATAGTATTGTGCACATCATGTTCTGCACAATTTGATTTGAAGGGTCTCTTCAACAATCAACTTGCAAAGATTGTATAGGGCGGGAAAATATGAATAAATTACAGTCCGCGAAAGTCTAAATTGTCTTCTGTCTTTCAGGGATATCACAATTTTTTTCTGGCAATCTTTAAAGCTGCCTTTAAGTTTCTAATTTATATCTGCATTATCCCGAAGAGACACCATATGCCAAAACAGACACGCTTTTAATTGGATCCTGCTTGCCGTGAACTAAATATCTAGAATCTGATATGTCGGCGTCGACAAGCTATTTTAAAACCCATAGAAACCCATTACATGCGACACGAAAGGACATCAAAAATTTTGTCTGCATTGCACGAAACTCTCATTACGGCCTGGGCTAATGAGAAAAGTCCATTACCGCACACACCTTTCTCGTTCATTGCTCGTCGTTGTCTCGGCCGTCCATTTACGCTCGACGACAGACGAAAAAACCCATAAATGAGATCATATAGCCAGATAGAGCGCACACGCTGATGTCGGTAGCCAAAGCAATTATCCTGCCTGTATGATGCCTAACAGTTTGCTTTGCCTGTTTCATATTATTATCTCCTTGGAAAACGAACGAAAATTATTTTAAAAGAACATTACGAAATGCGCTCATATCCAATATTATGGTCCTTTTTCGTCTCGACATACGGCCAACGAGTGTGCCCAATCGAACGAAATGGAGACTACACATCTCACACATATGCGGTTCCAATCTACCGTAGTACATACATATGTACATATTGTGTGCCATCTGCATGACGGTAATCTCATCCTGAAAGCTATTTGCCGCCAGCCCATGGCAAAGAAGTATAGACCCGGTTTTTGCTTTTTAACATTTTTGCCGTTTTTTAATTCCATATATCTGCCAAGGATAAAAGTCTCTCCGGCCAGATATGATATGTTACGAATAATAGCCGATTCGGGATACATTTCTGTATTTTTGTTGCTTTTTTTCGCCGACCGGAAGTTTCAGTGATTCCCAAAGGACAATTTTGCATATTTGTAAGTACTTATGTGAATTGTAGTCACAACTTCCCAACAGGCCAATTCTTCGAATCGAAAATGCTTTGGGGTTGTACTATGATAGGTATCTGATGAATCCTTTTTTTATATTTTTAGGGTCGCTTTGATCCCCCCGGACTGTCCTACATTCATACACATGTCTGTCCATTGAGTCTATTCGCGTGGAACGGCCTCGAGGCTATTATACGGGAAAAATATGATTGAAAGTATTTCCAAAACATACGAGAATACAAAATATTCCTTTCACGGCAAAAAAAGGATAGTCGATATAATCGCAAATATGAATAGGTCTCAAAACTCGGAGCTACTTCGACGCGAAGTTTTGCCTTTTCTATGTGGACGTGGAGTTATATCCCGACTGGGTCATGATGATATTTGAAAAGTTTAAAATGACTTTATTTCGGTCGCACGACCGATAAAGGATTTTTTTTCGTTCAATTCAACTAAAGTTAGTTCCTTTCGGGGCCGAGTTCGTTTAAAGTTGAATAAAGGGCCAAGTTGAAGACTTGGCAAACAGTTTTTGCGTAAAGTTGAAGTAATCCTTTGGGTCGTCGGATATACATTATTATTTTGGTAAATATTTATGTTTATACGGTCTGCCCGGGGAGTAATGAAATTTCCACGAAAATATTTATTTCTTTTCCTGGGAATTCGCTATAGGGATTCTACAACAGTGCGGTAGTTTACTAACATAATATTTATATTTACTAGACAATATCAGGACGAAAGCGTGGCCTGCGTATTGGGATAGAATTTTGTAAAGGTCGGCTAAAATTATGGTTAAGGAAAAGGATTTAATTTTAAATTGCCTAGTGGACTATTTTCATGGTTTAGTGCTAAACACACTTGCTATATTGCAATGTGACCAGACAGCTAGTCAAGAAATCCACGAACTCTTGTAACAAGGCAAAGGGTGTTGTCGTGTTTTGGCTACGCCCTCGTGTGCATTATCGTCTGATTTCTTTTGTGCCGTACAAACAAAGACGGCTTTATGTAAAGTAGAGTTTTAATTAAGTACGTCCTGTACTCATATATGGATGCTGCACCATGTACGAAAGTTACGCCAAAGAAATGACGGTGACCTAAATGAAAATGTTACGCATGACAGGGGGTGTAACCAAAAGGAATCACATCGAAAATAGCTATACATCCGAGTCAGCTTGTCCAGTCTCGTAAGGGAGAATATATAGGTTGGAAGGCTCGGGGCGATTTCTATATCCTCTTGAGTTGTTGCAAAACTGAGGAACCTTAGCTATGCTGGAAGAGCCTCATAAGATGAATGGCTCCAGCTAACTCCTATTTTCTCCACGAGATGATACTTCCAAGCGTTATACGAGTATCCCCAGTTGTGAGAAGAAAGAATAAACCAAACTGTTCCAGGATTGTGGTATAAGAGAAATCAGAAAAGTGTTGACTTGCAGTTTTATAGAATGTCTCGGTATAAGGAAGAAATTAGACGGGCTTAAGAGTAGTAGTCTGGCTGGTCTAGCGGTTAGTGCGCGCACCTTCGGTGCACAGGCTCATGAGTTCGAATCTCACCGTGTTCCATGGTGTTTTTCGAACTCACGAGCTTGTGACGGACTATGATCTCACTCAGATGTTAAACGAGTACCCATTTATGGGGATAAATAACACTGCTGAGCGTGATGCTGATCTCATTACCTCAACAAAAAGCAGATAAGATCTTGGAAATAGGATGTCACTAACACATCCTGCGGCCTTAGTCTAATGCTGGATTGTCGCGCCTGTTATTTATTTTAACCTTCGGGCGGGCGCAATACATCTGACAGATTAAGTGATCAGTTTTTAGTGCGCCAATCAGCGATATGAAAAGGGAGAGATCTGAAACTCACAGTAGCTTAATCTTTATCGATCATCTACCGAAAGCAGTTTTCAGTTTCTATCTACCATATGTCTGAGGGGCAGGAGGGGGTGAAATAATCTCTCAGATGTATTGCGCCCGATGGTGTTATTTTTTCTTTTCTATGAAAATTTCCCCTCGTTATACTCTTCACATTGCGTAATAATGTTGAGTTGACTTTTAGGCTCACCAAATAGTTCCATAGTGTGTTTTTAGTAAAATAAGCTCACAGTTTTTAAGCGGTCGAGTTGTTGGAGGTTTTTTAAATATTGGAGCGATTGAAAGCGGAATTTTCTTAGAAAATTGAAAATGTGAAGGGTATCAAACTTTGTGAGACAGTATTTAATTCTAAAATTTCGTAGAACTGTTTAAAAAAGATAATGCAACAATAAATTAGAGTATAAAATATACAGAAACTTAGTTTCATCCTATTTTCTGCACTTAATCTGTCAGATGCATTGCGCCCGATCGTGTTAGGATTAGTATTGCGCCCGCCGGAAGGTTAAGAGTAAACTCAGCTCGGCGTCGTACACATCGGATCATATATGCGCGAACGGATCTCCAATCCTTTCCGATCACGCATATTAATCCCCGGTATGTTAAACGACCCGTGCCCATCGGTGGAAAGTGTCCAGGGAGACAAATGGACTAAATCACTTACGGAGAGGCTGTATACCTGGTGGCATCCGGTGCTATTTAGCTATTTAGGTGTGTTGGACTGTCTCTTCCCTAACTACTCGTGAGAATCAAATGAGTTACTACGAAAAAAACAACATAACAGCGAAGGCCCATCTGAAAGAAGCTGATCCGAATGTAGGTGATGAGGTGGTGGGCACTCCAGCAGAAGCAAACCTATTCAAAAGGAATTCAAAATTTCAAATGTCTCCTTTGCAGCAACTCCTGACCGTCTTATCAAAATACAGTACCGATAAAGAGAAGCCAGCAGTCGAGGTAGGTCATGTTATTATAGTTATTAGTTATTAGTTATTAGTTATTAGTTATTAGTTATTAGTTATTAGTTATTAGTTATTAGTTATTAGTTATTAGTTATTAGTTATTAGTTATTAGTTATTAGTTATTAGTTATTAGTTATTAGTTATTAGTTATTAGTTATTAGTTATTAGTTATTAGTTATTAGTTATTAGTTATTAGTTATTAGTTATTAGTTATTAGTTATTAGTTATTAGTTATTAGTTATTAGTTATTAGTTATTAGTTATTAGTTATTAGTTATTAGTTATTAGTTATTAGTTATTAGTTATTAGTTATTAGTTATTAGTTATTAGTTATTAGTTATTAGTTATTAGTTATTAGTTATTAGTTATTAGTTATTAGTTATTAGTTATTAGTTATTAGTTATTAGTTATTAGTTATTAGTTATTAGTTATTAGTTATTAGTTATTAGTTATTAGTTATTAGTTATTAGTTATTAGTTATTAGTTATTAGTTATTAGTTATTAGTTATTAGTTATTAGTTATTAGTTATTAGTTATTAGTTATTAGTTATTAGTTATTAGTTATTAGTTATTAGTTATTAGTTATTAGTTATTAGTTATTAGTTATTAGTTATTAGTTATTAGTTATTAGTTATTAGTTATTAGTTATTAGTTATTAGTTATTAGTTATTAGTTATTAGTTATTAGTTATTAGTTATTAGTTATTAGTTATTAGTTATTAGTTATTAGTTATTAGTTATTAGTTATTAGTTATTAGTTATTAGTTATTAGTTATTAGTTATTAGTTATTAGTTATTAGTTATTAGTTATTAGTTAGAGGCTGCAATACTAAACCCTTCTTTGAAGGAATCGGATGCTTCGACGAGAATCGAACCCAAGAAACAAAGCCATAACGGAAGAAAAAACATGTAAAAATGAGAATACGACCCGACGCCATTGTCATGTCGTAGTCCGGTGAAATTATTTGCGGACATGCTGAAAAGAATAAAATCCGAACCGAAGCCTTTAGAAGACAGGCGTGAATGTCTCTCGGATAAGGCGCAAACAGAAGGGGGAACTGCTATTCCAATTGAAAACGTGAGGAGGGTTTTAATGGAGGCGTATAAATCTATTTTTACCAAAATACTCGGACTGAAGGCTCAAGACCATATACGACAAGAAACCGAAATTGAGTGCCTTAATCTTGACGTGGTTACAATATAGGAGGAAATCTGCGCATCTTTTTTGAAACGATTGGGCGTCGAAATACTCGTACTCCAATGCTACAAGATCAACGAGGACGGCGCATGGTGCCACCCAAATTGCAATCATCAGCCTGCTCTTTTGCGGTCCTCCAAATTATGAATTCGAAGCTGGTGCACAGGAAGACGAAGCTCCACGTGTATAAAACCATAATCCGACCTGTGCTATGCTATGGCTGCGAGGCATGGACCCAAAACTCTGAACACCTGTTGGACACATTCGAGCGAAAGGTTCTCCGAAGTATCTTCGGGGCCGTTCGTGAACGAGTTGAGTGGCGCATCCGGTACAACCTTGAGTTGTATCAGCTGTATGATGAACTACAGGTGTCGAAGATCGTGAAATTGCAGCGACTGCAATGGGCGGGACATGTACAAACGATGATCGACGATCGCATGCCCAAAAAGGTGATGAACGCGCAACGAGTGGACAGAGCCAGATTGCGTGGACGACCGAGAGCCCGATGGGAGCATTCTGTATGTGAGGACGCCCACCAGATGCTAGGCTTTCGGAACTGGAGGACAAGGTCGCGTGACCGCGACAATTGGAGGTCTTCAATCCAGGCGGCCAAGGCCCGACGTCGGGCTATCGTGCCATAGAGAAGAAGAAGAAGCCTGCCCTTAAAGGTAGCGAAAAAAGTCTTAGCGGTCGGGAAGATCAAGGTTGAATGGACAAACTGCCAACTTAGGCAACAGGTCTCGCCTAATAAGTGTTCTAAATATTTTGCGATTAGACACTATGCAAAGGACTGGAGCAGCGAGCACGACAGGTCGAACAAGTGCTTTAGATGGGGAAAGGAGGACTACAAGGCAACAACGTGTGAAAGGAACTGAATACTATGCCAAGAAGCCGGTACGGCAATTTCCAAGTATCACACTAGCAGTGCTAAGTTTCCACTGAATCAAAAGCCGCTGAAGAAAATAATAAAATAAGATTCCTGCAGTTAAATATAAATCATGGGAACAGAAAATATGGGAAAGTGAATCACTACTCCTTATCCAATTTCTTACAGGCCTCGGAGGATACCGTCAGTATTTGCCTCGTGTTAAACTAGACCATTCGCCAAAGTGCGTCAGGTACTTGGGGGTGGTGGAAGATGCGAAGTACGTGCTTTCCAACTGTCCAAGGTTTGCAGCGACACGGGCTGACTCGAGTTGAATCTCGGCAATAGCATAAGTGCCATCTACTTGGTAGGTTTAATGCAATGCAACGAGAATTGGGAGGCAGTTAGCAGAGCGGTCTTTGAAATTCACACGGAGTTTCGTATGGAGGAAGATACCAAGAGGGGGTTCACTTTCACTTATTTTTAGTACAACTTCAGCCAAGGACTTCACAGTAAGCTCCCGTTAAGAAAAAAGTGTCCTGAAAGCCCAAACTAAACTTTTAGGCAGAATTCTGTCTTGGTGTCTGGGAGACCCCACCCAACCATTTACGTATGTTAGAACTACCTGAACCATCCGAGGGTTTAAATAGCAAGATTCAACTAAAATAATAAAAAGTAGACATCTGTGTGTCGGAACCAAAAAACGAGACAGCTGGGTTAAAAATGAGAGACGCGACCAACTTCAGGGGGAATCGAGAGACGCTTGTCATGAGATTTACGCGCTTTTTGGAGGGAGTCCGAGATTTGCGGTAAAGTTTCCTCAGGTCGGGTAAATTTTTACATTTCTGATGGGTTTAGTTAGGCCGGGACCCGATGCCATCCGGGTATACGAAGCGAGTGTAATATGGTACTTGAGCTAGTCGGTTGCACATTGTACAATACCTCTCCAATTATGAAGCCTCATGTGTGTACTATTGAACCCGTAGGCATGCGATATCCCTTGCAATTGGAAAAAGACAGGGGCAACCAGCGCACAAACCCCACCTGCTCATTGGGGAGCCTTATCTTCCTTGCTTAATCTGCAAGCTTGTAGATGTATTGCTTCGTCGCGTCCCCTGGACATATTCGGATCGCCCAAATCCTGCATTAAAGAAGCTATTCAGTGATCCTGATGAGATATTGTTTTCTTCAGACATTTCAAGATCTTCAAATTTACGGGACGTTCTGAAAATTCAAAATTTGAAATTCTGAAAATTCAATATTTTAATTTCCATAAATCCAAAATTCTGGAAACTAAAAACTGTAAAAATTCAATATTTTGAAAACTTAAAATTTTGAAAAGTCCAAAATTCTGAAATTTCAACAAAACAACTAAGTTTCGTTTTGGTTGATCGAATGTTCGAACAATAGGCGTTCCGCTATATCGAAAAAATCTTCGAACCCACACAAGCATAACGAATTATGCTTGTGAATATTTGGGCAACGTGTAACGTGTTTAAGTACTGCGCAATTTTCATTGCAATTGTCAATTTTGCCCTAAAGGCAAGAGCACTGAATCATGCAATGATTTGAGAACTAGATGAATTCGAAATAGGAGTTTCCACATTTTTTTGAACACCGTATTGAGATGCCATTACGATTTTCAATAAAAAAAGCTGATTACATTTCTTAAAAGCGTCATTAACGTGTAACCATTTTCAAATCCCCTATTCCATTATCAATCATCCTTAACAGTCCATTGAACTCATCGTACTCTGATAATACAATCGTTGTCATCAAATTCCGCGCGCATCATCATTTTGCAAATCATCACAAGGAAGTTCAATGCTCCTTTCTCTATATCGTAAGGTCCTGAGATTACTCCATCTCCAGCTACCTACCTGCAGAAACTTAGCCAGCGAATCCACCTCCCAACGGTATACATCAAAAATTAATAGTCTGTGGGAGAGACTATTCCCATTCCGCATCATCATCATCACAACCGATCGGCAACTCATCGTTTTTCTATACGTACGTACCAGCAGGTCTCTCTTCTACCGTGTCATCTCTCCAGCCATATTTTAGTCGAATCAAATCGAAACGTAATGAAATGAAATGTGTCTCAGAGCAGTTCGTTCCTATATGTATGTAGCACTTCTACATTATATTGTCACCGGGCCTGTTCATCTTGCCTTTTTTCTTACCTCCCTCTCCTTTTGCCTGTTCATCTTGCCTTCTTTCTTACCTTCCTCTCCTTTTCTTCACCCGGAATCTCTCTGAATCCGTATCGATATAAATGAACGTGTTCGGCAACAAAAGATGGAACAATTTTCGGCACATTTTCTCGGTATAATCCGCCGAGTGCTTCCAAAGTATTCTTTCTTCCGTCGTTTTCATTCATCTTGGAGAATTCCCAAATACCCGAGCCAACCAAAAAGAGAAAAAACAATGTCAACACTCACTCTCCCCTGAGAGAGAATTTTTCTAATATTTTATTTTTTCTTCTTCTTCTTCTTCATCTTTTGTTTCGCATTCAGCCTTTGTGTATTCTCTGTATCTGTATACGCATAAGAATCAGATGAATGCGAAATGAGAGAGAACCGCGCCGAGATGCCGCAACCATGATAGGATTAGAGAGGATATGTATTATGGGCAAAACGCTGAGGTTTCAGTTTCACGAGGCTCGATGATGGTCGGCTAGGCGTCGCAGTGGTGGTTGGTGTTGTGTTGAAAACAACGTGGGGGCGAGCCTTGAATTATGTATCACGTAATTTATGAAATTAGGAAACGCTAAACGAGACAACAGAAAATTCCCAAAACGAATTTGCGATGGATAAATTGAGCTTTTGGCGTTGGTTAATGTCTAATTTAAAGGACGTTTGGGTTGACATATTCGCCTGGCTGGGGAGTGGTTATTTTTGAAGAATGAATGAATGGCTTTAATATTTTCTGTGTAACGTAATGGATTTTCAGCGTAGGAGAAGAGTATTGTTTCAAAAAGGACTTATACTGCAATTAAATTCAAGCATCATTTTGTCGCATACATAGGTAGGCCTGTTGATTCGTATTTGGGTGTATTTGGTTTGAGGTGTTTAAAACTTTAACCAGCACGTTTGCAAAAAAAAATGCTATCATTAGGACGCCACAACGTCGACTGGTTACTTCAAATTATTGTGAAATTCAATTTAACGTTCGATGTTAGTGTCACGATGGTTAACATGGTAAGTAGCGGAAGCCAGCAGGAGCGCGTTCCTTTTATACGATCTGAGCGAAAATAGTTACTCACGTTCACTTTTCACCGTCCTAAAATTGCGATAGTTACAAATAGCTACCCCTCATAGTCAACTTTTGACATTTAAAATGGTCCACTGTCGTTGACAGCTATGTATTTCCACTCGCTCTCTCGAGCTTGAGCACCCCCATCTAGATAGACAGCCCGAACTGCAGAAAACTAAGTTCCACTCGAGTCCACAATTTCGTCCATGGGCGCCTGTTGCTGTTGCTATTGTTGTAATACGTGTTGCTTGAGTTGATGACCACTGACAGATTCATTTTAATCAGCTGATAATCTGACTTGTATATCTAGATGGCGTTGGCTCAAGTCATGATAGCTATGGACAGCGCCCGCTCTAGCACTTACGCGGCCCCGGGCGAGAGGACAACGTGCTTCCCCTTAGGTACTATACCAGGCAGATTGATAGCAGATACTACATGTTATGTTAAGCTGACCAGACGTACAGCATTTTGCTGTATAGTACAGCATATTGACCTATCGTACAGCATTGGGAAATGTACAGCAAAATGTACAGTATTCTCCATGCCACACAATGAAGCCTAATTCACTATACATATAATAAAATCCTCGATTAGGCCTGTGATCAGTCTTGTTTGCTTTCAAGATGTAAAGTTGGATTATACTGCCCCCTGTACGATTGATATTTAGCGTGATAATCGCAATTTTATCTTTGGCAATCCTTTATATTCGAATCTCGGGAGCCCTTCTCGATCATTCTGAAATTTGGCTCACTTGTAGAGCTAGTTGGTGCCCACATTGTCTCCAAATTACACGGTCCTTGTTCGGATCTTACAGCTGCCCAATCGCATTTTTGAGTTTTCTAATTGAAAATTGTCCATTAAGCGGAGATTCGTAAGCGAAAAACTTTGAATTTTAGATAACTGGTAGAGCACCGTACTGTTCATATATGATAAAAATCTCAAGGCTCTAGCTGTCAACCTATATAATCACACTTTTATGTTCTCCAATCATTAATTTTCCATAAGTCGGAACCGGTCGAAATTCCTGACATTATGCACACTTTCAGAGACACCGGACGAATATTTTCATTCAAGTTTCAAGGCCCTTCCTATCCGCGTTCGGAAGTTACAGCTTCCGAAATCGCAAATGTGTGTTTTCTAAGGTTTTAAAGCAGTCGTTACTTTACGGGCATCACGAAAAGCCAGATACCAGATTATACGATTGTCCAACTTGCAGCAATCTTAAATTTCTGGAATCTATCTTTCATCTTATGCGTTTTATCATACATGGGTAAAAAAAAAGCTATCACGACTGTGGACGGATGGATATTATAATGGATGTGTGTACGTACCAAAAAAGGAGCAAGTAGCAGCTAGCAACTAGCCAGGCTAGGCTCTTTGAACGTACACATATAGTGCCGAAGAAAATTAATTGTATTTCAACGCCCTCTCAGCAGTATACAAATACTCTTCCTTGTTTTCGTGTCAAAACATAGGTTTGAGCGTCACCTGCTGATGATTTTTTGTCAAGGAGAACCAGTGGCGTAGATAGCTTTTCGAAGGAGGAAGGGATCGGTGGTCAGGATTATTTTTTCAGGACAGAAGAATGAAAAAATGGGCTGTCGTTTGAAGGCTGAAATTCCGGAGGAATAGGTTTGGCACAGCGAAGCAAATATTGCACGTTGAGCAACGTCGCACTAGACCCCCGATGTAGAAATTTCATAATCCCCCTCTTAATGTTGGTGTACCTACTGAATCGAGGTTGAACTAGCGACTCCTGAATGATACGCTTGACTTTAATTTCGTCAGGTGACGACGCATCTTAGGAATAACTGAGAAGATGGGGTGAACTTAAAATTGAAGGTTTCGAGCGCAAATGTTGTTAAGAATCGCAGTGAGTGGTTTGTCTGCAGAATACTATAATGTTCTGCAGAGCAAGGAAAAAGAACGTAAATATACGTTGAGGCCGCCTCTGCGTAGTAATACCGACAGATAATCTGGCGTATGAGCGAACGAGATGGTTGTCATTTTATTCGAAAAAACGGGTAGTAAGATGCAGCATTGTTCAAGCAAATTAGTACTGCATGTGCCGTAATGCCGCTCAATTAGAAGCCTATTCCATCACTAGATATTCGCACAATACTGATTTTCGCTAAAATGCCAAATTTTCTTAGTAAATTCCACCTGATCTGTTCCTGTGGCACACAATCTGAATTACAACGCTTGAAGAAAACCAAAACTCATGTACGCTAGTATACGCTATGAATTGTCAAAATTCTAGTCTAAACAGTAACCATTATGCACTTGAAAATACTATAAAAATAGTTAATTACGGAGTCCTCTGTTGATGATATTTCGGTAAATATTGTTACGAAATGTACTCTTAATAGCAAAGAGCTAAATTTATATAATTTAGTATAAAAAAATATGTGTGACCACGTGGATGAATTCCCTTGATCCCCCTTATCTACGCCACTGAGGAGAACATTGAGAACTTTCGGGTTTCCTGTTTAGTATCAACAGAACCTTGCCATCCCAAGGTTCACCATATATTTCCCAGAATATCGGCTAATATTCTTTCTCAGTACTCTTCACGAAGATATCACTTATAAAAAGAAGAATCATGGTGGTAGCCTCGTGAGATATTATAGTTTTTCCAAATCGGCGTGATGGGGAGAGGGGAGAGATAGTATGGCTGGTTATTTGTCTGAAAACCGAATTCCACAAGCATTGGGTCTTCGGAAGTCTGGTATATTTGTTGTTGAATAAGCGGATGGTTACTATAGGATAACATATCAACACAAAAAACATTCGCTAAGTAATTCAGAGAATAGAATATCTACTGAACGCCTAGATAGTATGCAGTAGAAACTTGTTCCGCCATGATTCATACTCTAGCGCGATTCAACTCCGTTCAGCAAGTCCTTCTACAGAGTTTGTTTGAAATTCCAAAATTAAAGGTAAAGTATTGAATTCCCCGCGCGACATATTATTCACCACCGGCAAAAAAAAATATACAGATGGCACACGGAAACCTGACGGATTTTAGAATGACGTAAGAGATTAAAAACGAGACCGAGGCTAATTTCGGGCGCGGCCGAAATTTGGATACCCTTCGCTCCCCTTGGGCTAAAAGTTTTTTCGGGCGTACCTACAACTTGTATATAGTCCCCCTCCCCCATTTTTTTCTTTCTGCCTTCACAAAAGTTCCGTTGCGTCTACTTAACAATATTTGTGTGGGGTTTGGTTGGAATAAGTGGGCAAATAAAAATATTTACCCAGAAACTTTATTGGGGGTGCGGGAGCATGGCCCCATAGTACCCCATTTGTTTTTACTGTTTTAGTTGCTTTGATAAAGACACATTAATTCAAGGTTTTGTGAAATTGGCGGAAAAAATGTTTCTTTGAAAAACCAAAATGGGAGGTTGGGTTTGTATGGCAGCCCCATGACCCCATAGTCCGCTTTGATCCATTCTTACATATGTTTTGTATTATCAATAGAAACACATTTGTGTGGAATTTGGTTGAAATTAGTACACAAATAAAAAAGTTTTTCTAAGAAGAACCAAGGCCCGACGTCGGGCTATCGTGCCACATTGATAATGAAGAAGAACCTAATTTGGATAGTTGGGTTTGTACGGCAGCCCCATTACCCCATTGTCCGATTTAACCGATTCAAACATACAAACTGCCTGCAACAAAAAGAAATTAAATTTTTGTGTCGATACGGCAGCCATCGTGGAAATGATGTGGTGCAACGACCAAGTAGTTTAGTGAGTCTAGACGTAGGAAGTATTTTCGTAACGCATTGGCTGCAACTTATAACAAGGGAAGGAATCTAGCATATACTTCAGTGCTCATTGCAATAGTGAAGCCTTGAGGAGCTTTTTGGTGGAATAATCAGGAATCTAGACCCGCCCAATTTTATCGCTCCGCTACCGCTAAAACAAATTAAAAATTTGCCATATGTCTCCCTTCTGATAGTATCCTTTTGTAAGGTATGAATAAATTTTAAGGCTAACGATTTGAAATTTAGCGCAAACGTTTGATTTGTACAAATCTTTCTTGTAATTAAAATTAGAATAAATCCGGCAAAAATGTTAATTCAATACAGTAGAGCGTCGATTATCCGAACGTCGATTATCCGAACATTCGATTAACCGAACCAGGCAATCAGCTTTTTTTCATATACAGACTTCGAATTAAATAAAAAATCATGGGTTAGAAGGAAGCAATTTCTCATCGGCGTCGCTTATTTACCTCGAATATTTTATTTTCGTTCAGTTCTAGTCGTTTTCAATGTTTTCAGTTTGTAGCTTAATTTTATATTTGGGCTATTTTCTAACTTTTCTATGGAGCTCGATTAACCGAACTTTCGTTTATCCGAACCACCCTTGTCGACCTTAGTTCGGATAATCGACGCTCTACTGTACTTTTAATTTGAAAAATCTGGGAGAGGACCGATTTTTATAAAAAATTGTCGCTCCCCACCGCTTTGCCATGTAAAAAACTGCTCTTTCGCTCCGGGAGTTCGATTCACTTCAACCTTTTTTGTTCCGGATCCCTGTAATCACCAAGCAATTCCTGAACCTACATTAAATCTTGGACATGTAATCAATACACGATTTCCCCACTACAAGACTCGTCAAATGTATTTGCCGTCATCGTGTTGACCCTTGCCAAGGTATACTTCTATAAAAAAAAATTAACTTTTTTGAATAGTACTGTAATGCGCCTAGTCTATACGTCAACCCAAATGGTATTTCCGTACTTGGCACCAGATGGCGCTTGTGCCACTAGCGAGACATATTAGGAAACGGCATGAAGACTTTCTGGCCGTTGCTGGAATGTGCATCACCGAAGTTTCCGGAATGGTGGAAATGGGTATATAACGCCTAGTCTATACGTCAACCCAAATGGTATTTCCGTACTTGGCACCAGATGGCGCTTGTGCCACTAGCGAGACATATTAGGAAACGGCATGAAGACTTTCTGGCCGTTGCTGGAATGTGCATCACCGAAGTTTCCGGAATGGTGGAAATGGGTATATAACGGCGTCGACTGGTGTCGACGAGTCAGTAGAGTATAGTTTGACTCGTGGATTATGTCGGATCAAAACCTAGTCAGTAACTAGTGAAATTGTAAATCGTGTATATATCCGTGTGTGTTGTAATAAATAGTGTTACAGAATAACACTCATTATCGTGTACGCGAAAATCTGTCGAACCCACTAGAACGTCTAGAAAAGACAAGAACAATATAACAGTACAATAGTCTCCGGGATAGATTTTGATCTAAGAATTAGCAACTCTAGGCTGCCCATACATCGAAAATCCATGGACTCTCTGGGTAGCACTAGTGTCCCTTGTTAGTAAAAGCTAGCACACATCTTCGACTTTTCTTTCACTACTTTGTTTTCTTCCTACTCAAAATTAGCCGCGAAGGTTTCAGGTGTCAATTTCGGAATATTAGAAATGATAGATAAGCTGTGAAAATTTCAGTAACACGTTTCTGTGGAGTGAATAGGTCTAAACGTTTTCTCACAATTTGTACGTTTAAATTTTCGAAAAGTAATTCTCCTAGAAAAAAACGGGAAACTCCACTGCCAAAAAATCATACCACATGATGCTAATAAAAAATTTTAATTGTTAGGTTAGCTTAATCCTTCATGACTTCTAAAAAGATCAAAAAATGTACAGTCGATGTAATGCATCATTTCAGTTTTATTGTTTCAATTTTCAATTTTTTTAATAATTTCGGGAGGAGTACAAACCCCATGGGACCCCTATGGCGCCGTTTCTCGGAAGAACCATATTGTCAAGCAAACAAAATTACATCGGTCACTCGCGTAAAAATATGAAATTTTTTCTCACTTACAACATGATGTGTAGACGATAACTTCTAGTTTAAAATTTAACCAGTGGCGGATAGGGCGGATATTTGGCTACTGCCCAGGGGCGCCATGGAGTCTAAATCCGCCCCTGGGTAGGGGAAATCTAAGATACTGATCTGTTTGGATCATTACGCTATCCGCTCTCGAAAGGAAGTTGTTACTTTCACTTTTTATACTATCCGTATAACGGACATCTAGCGGAAAATATTAGAAATAAAAAAGTTCTCCTTATGAGAATGGATAGACAAGAGTTTCTCGAGTTTCGAGTTTCTCGATCTCCGGACCTCTAGATTACTAGCATCGTAGAGTGCGGCTCAACCAAGTGAGCCACAGAGCGTGTAGGTTGTTATCGAGAGGATCATCCTAACCGTAACCTTATGGACAAAATTCCCCCTCCACGCAACATCAAACGTGGCCTTCGTGACCTTGAGAGAGAGAGGTCCAGGGTTAGAAAAGGGATCGTTTTGTTGAAAATTCATACCGGGCTGCCATTGCAATGATTCACACTGAGGAAGTGAGTCGGTCTATTGCGGGTTTAGGTACGAACAGAGTCCTCTCAGCGCTCCCACCACCTATTTCGCCTGAGGAGATTAGGCTCCCGGAAGCCACCAGAGTGACTTTAACCCAACTTCGGTCAGGCTTCTGCTCTCGCCTCAATTCGTATCTATCTCGCAAAGACCCAAACATACAAAACGTATGCCCAAATTGTGCTGGCACGCCACAAGATCTTTCAATGCCCAGCTGCATCCACTAATCTCGCCCCCCTCTCACTATGGGAAAACCCCATTGCAGCTGCCACGTTTTTGTCCCTGCAAACAAATGTTCAATTGGGGGACGAAATTAGCACACTATTATCAAATAATTTTTAAAGAAGAACTTAATAGTCCTTAAGTCCTTTTTTAAAGAAACTTAAACTTTATATGCTAATTAGCACATAACTATGGGTGGATTTTCCCTCTTTGCTAGCATAACAGACGTCAAATATACCTAAATATTTAAAGATTCTAAATGCAGTATTTCGTATCAATTGTGGGCTCTTCAAAGCCTAGCAAGGACTTTGCATCCCTTAAACACAACTTTCAACACAGATCTACTGATACAGTTGATAGATTCAAAAATTAATGCGCTAGAGAAGCAATTGATGTGCTTCTTTAACGCATTAAAAAACAAACAAACAAAACTTTTATTTCATCTATAGTTTTTGTGGTTTCCTTTTCACTAACTTGAAGTTGATAATAATGTTGATTAACTTTTTAAAAGTATTTTTTTTAATCTTTTTTTAATACAACGGCTTTTGTAAGATTTCCATCTGTTTCCCTGACAGTTCTCAAAACTATGACAGTAGTCAGATATGATTACAGCTACGACTGCCAGTGAATTAAGGAACGCACTCCAGCTAGTAGTTACACAATCCCTACCAGCAAGTCTCCCTCCACACGTGCACTGAACTGGGTCAGCAACGTATTAAAACAAAGGAAAAATATTCTTTTTGCGGTTTTACTTTGAAGTTGTTTTATACAATTAGTTCATTATCCCCCGCCGCGCGAAGAACGTGCAAACTTTGAAAAGGTGGTCTCGTTCCTTGTACAAAAAAGGACATTATGAAAATACAATGACAATACAATGAATCTGCTTTTCCACCACCTGACCCGAGACAATTGAATTGTTCTTATGTAACACCATCAGCTCCTATGAACGCGTACGGTCTTTAGCCGGGCAAACATTCGTGTTGAGTTAGCCAATTAGAGACACAACAGCAGTTTCATGAAAAATCTTCGCATCACCCGCTAGTTATAACATAATTTCCTAGAAAACCACTCACCCAAAGGGTGAGTCCTGGAACTGTGGTCTGCATATCGTATGCATCACGTTGGTGTATTTACAACTATAGATTGCTGGGTTCGTTGGTTTTAGTTTAACACGATGAACATTTCTATTTTTACAGACAGTCCAATTACAGAGCCAATTTTCATTCAACACAAAACCAGCACTGCGCTGCCATAGTTCAGTTACTATAGCAATTGCATTCAGCATACATCCTCACACCCTCCGGCCCACGAGCGCAAGCAAGCAAGCCATTTCAAAATGCATTATTCTGCAACGGGCGACATGTTGAAAACACAAAAAAGCTGCTGGAGCTTATAGCGTTGGACAAGATGCGACAAATTGCAACATTTATGAGTTAACTTTTTGTCAGGACAATATGAGACGAGATGACTAGAATGATGTTGACGCTGCTGCTTCGGCTCTGGATGACTGCTCAAATTCGTACCGTAAACGCCGCCACTTTGCCTGGGGATGTCATAATCCTGATGGCGTGGTGGCATCCTCCTGAAACGTGCTGTACATGAAATTCACTTTTCAGCTTTATGCTAGATTTTTTCCTGTTTTTACGTATAAAAAAGGTTAAAAGCTCAAGTCTAAATACAAGTCAGGAACATCACGGGCAGTGGCCGAACAACTCCACTCGGGGCCAACCCGCCAACCTTTTGAGTGGGCCCCCCTACACTGAGAAAAAAAAAACAAAGTAAAATCAATCAAAAGCACTCTTGAAGGTCGATCCACACTTTTCAGTCATCAGGCACAGTTATTTTCCATGCAAGAATATGTCAACTTGTATGGAAAATAACTGTGCCTGATGACTGAAAAGTGTGGATCGAGCTTCAGTTAATTGATTGACTTACTATCTGGTGAATTTGTATGGAAAATGACTGAGACTTTCTTTTTCTTCCTTGCCACGTTCTTTATACCGCTCCATGGCTTCGCGTTGCTCGGCCTGCGGTGTAGGCACATCGCCTGTTTTGGCGGTAATATCTCAGTATGATATGACTGTGACTGATGACTAAAAATTGTGATTCGACCTTATACTAACTCTTTTGAGACATGATTTTGACGTTACAGTGTTTCTACTAAAATTAAGGATGTCGTACTTAAAATAGTTTTGCTAAGAACTACTTTCACTCTTTGCATTCTTATATTGAGAATAGCGTTCTTGTTTTAACGTTTATTAAATTAATGATTTCGTCAAACGTGTTTTTATTATTTTAAAATAAAAACACTCATGCGGCGCAGTATTGACTTCTATAGATATTGGTAAGCATAGTAAATCACCTCCGCCTACAATAGAATTCGATCCTGCGAACCTATGATTTGAAGACGAACGCCCTATTTACCCTAATGCTGCACACGCACGGTAAACCCGAATCCATTTTTTTCGTTCTGTCAAAATCGAAGAAAATGTATGAATTTTACACAACGAAGAATCCAAAAAATGAATTTACTCTATTCCTTGTTTCAGCTTTAAATTCAAGTGTGCTCTAATTTAAATCTTTTAATTTTAAAAACGTTTGTACATAATATTAAATTCAATACAGAATCTTGGCAAGACTCCTTTCAAACCAAATGTGGCCTCCGCACCACAGTCCTAATGACAGTGTATATACCGCAAGCAAGATAAAATATTTTAGTCTTCAACGACAAATATAGGTACAGGCCGTACTAACTAGTTTGAACTCAGTTTAGTACCACTCTCAAACTGTTCTGCTCGTGTTTAACAGTTCATGACAAAGGGGATTGGAATTTTAGTCCGAAAGTTTAAAACAGGTACTACCACCAAAAATGTTTTAAGATAGTTTATTTGCAGAGGAACCTAAAGAATCTTTTCGCGCATATCGTGCTTCGCAAGGAAAAGGGTAGATTGGATGACAAACCGCGGCTACAATAGCGCAGCCATGCAAAGTAAATTTTACAAGCAAATATGAGGATCCAGTATGTCTCATCAACTTTCAAAGATTTTAGAACAATATTAAATTTGCTTCTCTAAGGAACCTGACGAGAGAGGAACAATAAATTTAGCATTCGTGTTGACTTCGAAAAGTGTCTATCTAAATATCTACGTCGAATTATTGTTTTTTCGCAGATGTTTTATGGTTCGACAAACTCTTAATGTGGCTTTGGGCCCCTACAGTGGCGTAACGTTTCCCAATATTATTGTGTTCAAAATTGGAATGGGGGCCCCTTATCTTCGATTTTTTTAACCAGAAATATTTAAAGAACCGGCATTTAAAGCAGTCCACCAATAAGTAAGCGCAACAAAAATGATCTGTTTAAGCAACATGTTCCATTTTTTTAATTAACATTGAAATTTCAATAATTTTACGGATCATCTACTTGGATTATTTACCCACTTATTTCAAGAGAAGCGGCAAAAGAACACCATACCTTGAGGGGAGTTTCTCAACATGCCAGCCTCGTAACAGTAATTGATTTTAGAGTAAAAGTGTTCATCACACCAGTCGACTGAAATAAAATTCGTGGTGCAGCTCCACTAAAGATAAACGCGTCATGCAGGGGAAAGGGTGAACCCATTATATGGAGAGAACGGTATCGACAGGCATTTTTTTTTATTTCATGGGTCCTGGTTACAAAAAGTCATTCTGACTTGGACCTTATTGACCGATCTTTGTTTCAAAAGATCCACAGTTATCCTTTTATATAAACGTCGTGATCACATTTTTCTTGATGCAGTAGTCATTTTTTGTCCAAGACAAAAACACTTAAAAACTAAGTTTCAATGGCTTAATTTTAAAATTTTTAAAACATTTCAGCATTTCAGGGTACAACCTTAAATAATGATAAGATAAGAACAGATATAATACACAAGAAATTGTTTAGAAATCTCGCGATTAATATTGACACTGCTCTGCACAGAAGCTTAGTCTCCGAATGATTGAAGGCGCATCCCAGTTCTTTATGTTGTCTCAAAATGAGATGCTCCCTCTAGTACCTCAGACAATGATTGAGCTTTTAAAGTGAGTGCGAAAAAAGGCTCAGGACCCGTAAGTTAAAGATGTCGAACGTTGTCTGACAAGTTTGCTCATCTGCTCTTTCCTGTCCATCAAAATACTATCAAACCACTCGCAAATCAATTTGAATCGAACTGTCCCGTTCCCTCTCAAATGTTTTTTTGATTTAAAATGAAACATTGTGCCTATATGAAGCTTGCATTCAAAATTTTGTAAATGTTTCGTTTGAATCTGCGTCAAGGTAGAATTCAATTCTTTTATAGAACTGACTCGAAGGCCTGGCGCAATTTAGCCTGCACAATTGAATGATGAACACTGATCCTGAATCAATGAAGGACCAGATAAAACGGGCACTTAATCCACAGGTATCGAAATCAAAACCTGACCTAGGCCAAATGGGCGAAATTTTGGTGGGTCGATCAACAACCACTATTTCCGAATCAGAACCAGTCAACCAGAAAAAACCCTGGGAGCCAAACTGATTCGGCGGACAATAAATTAAGCTCGAACAAAAAGATTGAGTACCTAAAAAAATGTAACCACGAGGTATAATGCAACTGTGGCAAAGCCGAATACTGCTTTCTTAACCCTAGAGAGATAATCTACGTCGAATCGACGTACAGAAGTTTTTCTTTTTATTATATCTCATAAGTGAAGCTTCATAATTTGTTGGTTCTAAGATTTAATTCAATTCATGTCTGTAGGCGTAATTACGTGGCAAAATAATTAGCTTGGGTGCCACACAGCCTAAGATATTGGGGGGTCATATGTCAAATATACGTCGAATCGACGTATGATTATCTTTAATGTCAGTAAAAACTGTAGAACAAATTTGTACTGAAAAATATTTTATTTCCCCCGAATTTACATTTTTATAAATCTTCATAATGTGGATGTGTATTTACTTGGATATAACCACTAAAAGCCTGTTTCGATAAAGATATCCTTTATTTTAATCTTTTGAAAGGAGAGCCCACTTTCTACTAGAACCACTTTTTTAAAATTAATATTACATACACAAACAAATGATAATTTTGCAAAACATGAGTTTAACAGATTAATATTAAATACAAATGATTATATATCCACCTTTTAACAACATGTTCCTCTTAACAAAGAAGTTATAAGGATGTTAACTAGCAACACGTCGAATCGACGTATGATTATCTTTTCAGGGGTAAAAAATATGATTATCTCTCTAGGGTTAAATAAATCTCGAGAGAAAACGATTTCACTATGGGCTTTATATTTTTCTGCACAAAAGTACTATGAACAACCGCTAGCTTGCTAGAACAGAGAGTAGGATTTTTAAATACATAATTTAAGTTTGCATAAGCTATCGAATTATTGACGAGTTTTAATACATTTCCTAGATTTTAGTTCAACAACTCAAAATTTTAATTTTGTAGAAACATTTACATTTTTTATTTTATCCGATCTGGCCGCGGGCCTCACAAAACTGCGATGTGGGCCACATGTGGCCCGCGGGCCACAAGTTTGACATGCATGACTGAATCGATGGGTGATGATGCACAAATCACAAAAATTGAAAATTTATTTTTCAAAATACTTCTTCATGTCACTAATTATAGTAGAAGAATATTAAAATATATAATTGAGTTCTCCACTCTGGCCCGATTGTAACAAAATTGGTCGGGGTGTTACATTGTAACAAGAAATTGGAAATTGTAACAAAATGTTACAATTGTAACACGAGTGGCAACGCTGCTACGAAGTTTAAGCTTTTTCTGCGTAAAAAAAAAGTATTTTCGGAATGATTTGTCTCCATCTTAAAATCTACAGCTGGAAAGGAGCAAGAAAAATGATCGTCAGAAGCTAGAGTAAGTTTTTTTGCGGACTAATAAAGTTCACTAAATTTACCTGATAATGCTCAGAAAATAAACCCAGTTTACCGCAGAGTGTGCTCTATGTAGAACAACCTCACATGAAGCTGCCTAATGCCTTGGTTACACAGTACGAGCTATCGTGCGAGTTGGCCTAGACAGCTACTGCAGAGTAGCTACTTGCACCATGTGACCGCATCACGTATGATGCGGTCACATGGTGCATCATACGTGATGCGGTCACATGGTGCAAGTAGCTACTCTGCAGTAGCTGTCTAGGCCAACTCGCACGATAGCTCGCACTATGTAACCAAGGCATAAGTCTTCGCTGGTATGCTTCCAATTGATAAGGCAAGTAGCCTGCAACATCCCTGATATAGCAAAGTGGTTCAATCGGAAACATGGTGAGATGAACCTCAATATAAACCAGTTCCTTACGGGAACTGGATGACTCTGGTGCATCAGAAGCGTCAAAGGCCGAAGGTTTACGGCTCCGTCGCAAATATTGAACTTTGTTTCATGGATACGCCTACGTCATCGCTGGAACGATTCTGGTATTCTGGTCGATGATATAAGCAAGCTGAACGTAGTTGGGAAAATATTTCAACCGCTGTCGGAGCCTTAACAGGTTGAAAAACCCCTTCGGAGGCTGATTATTCCAGAACATCTAATAGGCATTTGCTACAGGAGACACGACCTCTGTGGCACCACCAGTATCGACATGGCGCAGTTTCTCCTATGTCCGGAGTACTCTTATGACATTCATTGTGACTATTTTATGAAGGACACTTGTTCACGATACGACCTTGGTATGTTGCTTCCGACAATCCCCCTCTTAGTTTTTCTACAAGTTAGCTATATCAGTGGTGTTGATAATTTTCAACTTCCTTGGCTACTCTCTCTCTGATTTTTAATTCATATTTTATCCGGAGAACTGTTAGCACTTCGACAGTTGCATGTCAGACGAACTTTACAGGAAAGTTCGGAAAATTATTTCTTTTAATTTTGTTTGTAGCGTTTACCGTTTCCGTGATATAGTTGAAAAACACCAAAATTGCAGCTTGCTTATTGCAAGATTAACCTTAAATTGTAAAGTTGTGGCTCCACGATATGCAACTCAATACCACTACGAAGCTCAAGCTTCTTCTCCGTACACAAAATTGGTATTTTCAGAATGTTTTGTCTTCATCTTAGAATCTGCAGCTAAAAAGAAGCACGAAAAACCTCCTTAGCCCTTACAGCCATTTGATCGTCAGTAGCGGCAGTAATTAGTGTTTTTTTCAACACTAATAAAAATGAATGTCTTTACAAGAAAAGTTAGCCACAGGATGTATCAAAGAAAAAAAAATCCTTACATTTCCGTCTTTGGGGGCCCCTGTGGCTTGGGGGCCCGTGTTCCACTGAACACATGGAACACCGTACGTTACGCCACTGGGTCCCTAAATCTCGTGCCCCCCCCCGCTACGCGGGCGCTGCGGGACCTTATGCACCGCCCCTGATTACGGGATGTATCTATCCTTGAGCCAGGCTCAATCAAGAAGTAAGCAAACATATGTATGTGAATTGCGTATCATTAGTATTAATGGCGCAAGCATATTGCTGTGATGAAGATCAAGCTAAGGATAGATGGAACTAACCGCTGGTAATTACGGAAATGAGATTTTAATGGAAAATCATAGATGGAGTGGAAGCAAAAGGATTACTATTTAAAAATACGCTTCGAATCCTTAATTTTGATTCTGTCTTTTGTCAGAGTGCAATGGTCGTTTTATACAGCTCGTCATCATTTATGCTACGTCAGGAAAGCGTTGTCTATACTCTCGCACGTCTGGTATCCAATGGCATACAATTACCCCATGTATGGTAATCAAAAGTCTGAAGTTTCGTTAAATTAAAAGCCACAAACACATATGACGCTACTCGTTCTATTTTGCCTGTTTTGTGTATGCGGCTGAATGGAACACAAACATATCTTGAAGAACTTGAAGAAGCACACGATGCAGCATAAGCAAGTGAGAGATATGCGAATGAATAAACTCCCAGCAATTTAGACTGAGTCTTGAGAGCTATCTTTGATTAATTCATGAAAAGGATTTTTGTATAAAAATGCACATAGTAGATGGCTTTAAAATGAAGAGAAGATGCAAACGAATAGCCGAAAAGATTTGGTTTATTCATATACATAATTATTTTTTCTTCAACAGACTCATCGCAATTGCTCCTAGCTATGAGCATATCAAGGCGAATGACCGATGCAGCAGGATATACATATCTCTTACCTCGACATAAAAACGAGTCTGGGGGTTTGTCAAGCACTGAAATGAAAACACGTTGGCTTTGGAAAAAATATCGTAAGCAAATTTTTTGCCAAGTTCATTGACATTTCTCTCTCTCCTCTTGATTACCTTAACTCCTAGTGGAGCATGGTGCGTTGATTACTACCGTGTGTAGTCATCAACGTTACATAGACAACTGAATTCGGAGTGTGATACGGTTGTCAGCCATACCACTTCCTAGTCGCATTGTTGGTTTATTATTCTACGATAAGAGTATTTCTTATCATCTTCTTCTGAATAATAAACTTGCGACGAGTCGTGCCGAGTCTGGAAACTCGTTTCTCTATGAATGTCTATTTCACAGAGTGGCGACCGAACGATCACGGCCACAGAGCACGACATTGACATTTGGTCAATGCTTATTGGTAAGGTAAAAGGCGATTCACACTTGGCCGCAAAATTTAGTTTAATTATGAACAGTGTTGCCAATTGAAAATTTAATTTTCAATTAGCTAGAATCTAGAATAAAATGGCGACAAAAAGATATGAGCGGAAGACTAAGCGCTAGAAGAATCGTACAAGCACTCATACTTTAAGAAACGAGTATGAGGGGCCCGTAGTCTGGCTGGTCTAGCGGTTAGTGCGCGAACCTTCGGTGCACAGGGTCATGAGTTCGAATCTCACCGTGGATCATGGTCTTTTTCGATATCGGGAAACATAATTTCGTTTGATAAAAAACGACCAATCCATAACATATTAAAAACTTATCCCTACACATAGCTTGTGTTTCGTTTTTTATCAAACGAAATTATGATCCCCGAACAAGTTGTAGCTGGATGTTTCAATTATTTCAAATATTTATATTAACGTTGAAACCTTTTTGGAAAGCTGACAACACGAGTAGGGTTTTTCCAGCGGTTTGCAGACTCCGTGTCATATAATTTTTTTTAGTAATACTACATTAAAAAACAACTTTAAAAAAAATTTAAAAAACATTTTTTTTTATTAAAAATTAAAAATTTCGAATTGTGATGGGTTTTTGAAATTTTAAATGAATAAGAAATGTCTGCTATAGTGTTGACTAAAATCCAAAAATAAGTTTTAATCCATTACCTTAGTAGTTTTTTTAATTCTTACTTTAAATGGTAAAATTCAGGGTTATTTAGAAAAAACCTAAAAATTCATATATCTCAGTGACCATTGAAAATCGGCCGAACATATATGGCCTCATTTTGTTGCATTTTGACCCTATTATAACGAGTTGCAGGGAATAGGTCGACTTTACCAATAACCCTGTATAAACGCTTTACTAAAATCCACTAAAATGTGTAAAAATATATCTCACAAAAACAACTCTGTTGTAAAAGAGGTTTCCGCCAAAGAGTAAGTAGTTGTCAGCCACAAATAGGATTGCTATAAATACAATCCCGCCAAAATACTCGCAAGGATATGCATTCAAAAGTGATTGAATTGATTTTTAGTTTCTACAAAACCAGCGTGGTGCGGTAGCGGTACGCGTCAGAATGTATAAAATAATTTTCGCCGCAGTAGACCACGCTGAATTTGCCAATTCGTATAGAGACTGTGTTGTGTGTACTAGGCGAGCAGTTTGTGATAAAATCTAAAATAAAAAAAATCTAAAATCCTATCATAGTTAACTATCGATTTCATCTTTCTTGGTTGTAAATTATTATCTGAGTTGACTTAGAAAGGGGGTAGTGTAGTAACAATTGCTTTAATAGGTTTAGAATTTTTGAGGTTTAGAATTGTTAAATTCTTTAATTACGATCTGTTTTTTTTTTACAGTGACACAGACGCTTCTGAATCTAGCCTTTAGATATTGCTAATCTTGTTCTGTTGTAAATTTGCTCAAAGGGTTTCGGTTAAAAAATTCTGGTAATTGCCGACAATGAAACAGAAATTATGAAATAGAACTAAATTGAAATTACACTCGTGTAATTTGACTAGTGCAAAAATACGCAATGAATCAAAGAAATGTGATTT
Organism: Microchrysa polita; assembly: GCA_949715475.1. Taxonomy (NCBI): domain Eukaryota; kingdom Metazoa; phylum Arthropoda; class Insecta; order Diptera; family Stratiomyidae; genus Microchrysa; species Microchrysa polita. Next base: position 13,399,339 of record OX454419.1, read on the forward strand.
CGGAAATACTAGGCGTGTTGATAAAAAATGCTTTGTTGAATCCAGCAAGAGAAAAAAAAATGTCAGCAATTTAGAATGCAATGGCTGATTTCAGATTGTAAGACGAAACCGGACGGGTAAACTTGCAAGACAAGAGAGCTTTTGTAGTGGCCAGCAGACAAGCATTGTCCATTTCACATTGTAAGAACGCGTCTTACGAAAGAAAAAAATCGTGACACGATTGTTTTTCTTTCGTAAGATCTTTCGTATGATCGATAAGACGATTGCACCTACCAGGTGGTGGCGTTCTGCAAAGACAATTAGCGCGTGTTTTACTTGCATTTTAATCTTGTCGACTCGTCACTTCATTGTACACTAACTTTGGAGCGTGCATGGCAACATTTATACATACTTGCTGTGTGATTTATTGTTCGCCGGTCCGTGTTTTGATCGGATAGTGTGAAATGATCATACGATGGTTCTTGTCGTCCAAGTTTACCCGTCCGGTCGTTTTCTTACAATTTGAATTCAGCCATTCTGCTACTTTCTTCGGCAGCATTAAACGCGTCTAATCTGTTTCCAGCATATTCCATGCAACAAAATACAAATTCCCGAAGAAATGGTCGTTATAACCGAAATCTGAATTTGATTACTCCAAAAAATCAGTCGTTATAACCGAAACGGTCAGAATATCGTTATAGCCGGCGTAATTTACCTACATGAAAAACAATGCGTAATTCAAGGGAACTCAGGTTTACGTCGTTATATACGAATTGTCGCTACAGAAAAGGTAAATAAATGAAATCCACTGTAGATACATTTTATTTTAGCGCGCTTTTTAAAACACGAGTTTGCTGATATGAGACTGAGATACATTTGTATGGAATTTGTGCTGTCCTGCAGTGCCGGATTAACCTCGTGGCAGAAGGTGGCAAATGCCACGGGCCCCGCGCCTTGAGGGGCCCCGCGCTGGCCCTAAATACTTAATAATAATAACTAAAACGAGTGGTAGTATTTTCAATATAAATACATACATATAGTCATGCAGACACCCAATAAGGTTTCTCTATGGTAATAAATTAACTCTTCGGACAAATGCCTCTTTTGTGTTATAATTTTCCATGACATCTTTGCATGGATTCGACTGAATTTTTTTGCCGATATTGCGACTTGCCAATGAATGTCTTTCAACCCTCAGTTAGATGATAATTATGAGTGTAATGTACAATGATTTTAAAAACAGAGCCATATAGTCCGTCAAACAATCAATTCATATAAGAATTTGCCCTAGATCGCGTGGTTTGACACAGGTGAAGTGGCTATAATGCATAAATTTAACAAAATTTTGTTATAAATTATGTTAAAACAGAATTATACTTAACTGGGCCAACAACAGGTACAACCAGGAAAGGAAATGTGGATCAAAGAGAGCAACTTCCATACGATCATTCAAACTAATCACAAATTGCTCGTTTAGTGGCTAAATTTCAAAGTCTTTAGTGCATCGATGGGCAATATTTTTCTGCCGGACTACAGTAGTGTCGCTATTATTATTATCTTAAATGAACTAGGGATACAAGACCCGAGTACTTATGATTATACCCTATACCCATAAGATGGTATAGGGTATATTGTTTTTGTTACGCCGATATTATGTAACACCTCAAAGGAGCCACCGGAGGTATGGCAAAGTATATATATAAATGATCAGGGTCGGACCTGTCTGTCTGTCTGTCCGTGTGTCTGTCTGTTAGCACGATAACTCCCGAAATAATGAAGCTAGCGGTTTGAAATTTTGGTCAAATGTTTGTTTTGCTAAAACCTTGGACGGTATTGAAAATGGGCCAAAATGGACCACGGGTTCCCCTACCTCCCATGCAAACTACCCCTCTTTAAAATTTTAATCCGGCCATAACTTTCGGTAGAATATCGCTATCAACTTGAAACTTTGATCATTGTCTCATTCTGACATATACTTTGAATTGATCGAAAGTGGAGTAGGTCCGACTACCCCTACCCCTACTTCCTCTACAAACTCATATTCAGCCATATCTTTTGATAGAATGTCACGAAAAACTTCAAATTAGTATCAAATGGTAGCCGTTGGATGCCTTGATAAGGTAATAAAGATGTGTCAGGTCCGACCCATCTAGCCCTCCCTCCCCCACAAAAAATATGATGGCCCGCAGGTCCCGCGTGGCTTGGGGCACATGAGAATTAGGGGTCCCAAAGCCAAAGCCACAAGAATGAGTTTTTGATCCGTAAAAAAATATGACTACAAAAAAAAAACAATTTGCCAGCGTTGGTACGTTTTTGTAGACAACGAGAGATGTTCCTCTTCCTCTTCTTCCTTGCAATCCTATGCGTCTAGAGATTTTATCCCAAAATACTTATGAAAAAAACCCTTAACTTGTTCCAGAAAGTTGAAGGATTTTACATTAGCCCTTTTTCCCGAAATTCGAGAAAGGTCATACTATACGAAAAAGCCTAGAAATATCCATTTAAATCGGAAACTGACCAGACCACCTCCATAAAACCATGGTAAGTTGAGCGACTGTCCTAGTGCATTTGTGGCGCGAAGAATAATGTCCATCGATGTGCTTAAGATTTTTATTTTTAACCATTAAACTACGAATTTGTCTTCAGGTTGAACTATCGTGAGGTAGATGATATGTTTCATCCCCGTTGAAAGTTGTGCCGGTACGGTCCCAGCCATTATACTCTATAACACTAAAATTAATGCTTTCTAACCACATAGGTACATGAAAAACTACCGAGCCGAGGATTTATTTAATCAGGCCACCGATCTAGCTGGGGTAATACCTAATAAAAAATTTACGAAACTGTCCCCAAATAAATAGACGATATTCTAATTTTAATAATATTAATTAAACTTAACTTCAAATAGGTAAAAGCATTCTTATAAAAAGAAAGTGATAGGCAAAAGACTACGAGTTATATTAGGTGGCTAACTCGTGAAGTTGGCGGGAGGGATCTGAATCAAGTTGTTCCGCTACTGACTCCAGACATGGGCACCTAATGCAAATCTAGGGGGCCCCGCCCTTGACTCTTGCCACGGGCCCCGCGCTTGCTTAATCCGGCACTGCTGTCCTGTCCTGTACCCAATTGAAGAAGCGCACCTACCACCTACCATAATGATCTCCCGTATCACGGAAAGCTTTACAACAGTATGAAAAGCGGAAGATTTTTTTCAAAAATTCATAAAAATTCACACCCATTTACCATTTACCCTGGACAGTGTCGCCCCATTAACCCATTTCGTCCTACGGTTGCGTTTTCGAAATGCTTTACATTTTCATGTTTCACGTTTTTTTGGGTAAGAAATATAAACTTCATCCCCGAGAAAGAAAGGTTCATTTTAGAATTATCTAATCGACCTGTTTTTGCTTTGCTGATCTCTTAGGGTTTGAAAATTGTGAAAATTCCATGTTATTAGGTACGGATGCTAATTTGTGTATAAAAATATTTAGATCAAATATTTTCCCTAAAATCTTCGGAAATAACATAAGAAACACTATAACAGATGCAAAAATATACATACTAGTTCATAACAAAATTGTATTATGAACGCAGAACATACGCTCAAAGTTTAAGGTTGCGAAAACGCAACGCTGGACTATAACGATTCATCTTTTTCCTATCCTATGGACAGATTATTTCCATTATTTTTACTACACATTCAGTTTTGATGCTATTTAATTTTTGCTTTTATTGTTTGACTCCATGGGCGTAGCCAGGATTTCGGTCAGGGGGGGGGGGAGGGCAAGCCGAAAATTTTTTCAACATCATGATTTTCTTAGGAGTTGAAATTTCCGGTCGCAGAAATATTGTTGGCAAATTTTAGAGTAGCCTGGCTTGTAGTTGGATTCGTGCATAGGGTCATGGATTCGAGACTCACCGTGAACGAATTCATTTTATCAGACTCACGACCTACGTGACGGACTATGATGTCGCTCAGATTGTAAACAAGTATCCATTTATGGGGATAAATAACATTGCTGGGCGTGCGGTTGATCTCAACACCTTAACAAAACAGCAGTTTAGATCTTGGAAATTGGATGTCAGTCACACATCTGCAGCCCTAGTTTACTGGTGGACTGCCACGCATGTTATTTCTTTTTTTTTCTAATTTCAGAGTCAAATTTTTAAAATGGAGATGAGAATGATTTTCTTCTGCATTCTGATTATATTCAACCAGCCTCCAATATCTGCCTTTTAGAGCGTAGTTTGTCTATTTTCAGTGCATTTTTTGCATCTCGGACTGCATCTTCCACGAAATCAATTTGTTTCGTCTAGCACTTTCATCTTAGCAAAGTAGCATCGTCAGAATATTTATAAATCCTTTATTGATTGAAATATGGTTAACGGTTTTAATAAGATCCTCTAAATTTGATCAATTTTATTGCTGATATGATTCAGCTAGAAAATAAATTTTGATTTAATAACTTGAAAGACCCGCTCTGTGGCTCACTTTGTTGAGTCGCACTCTACGATGCAGTAGTTTAGAGGTCCGGAGATCGAATCTCGGCGTGGTCCAAAATTTCCGTACATGTGAATGGAAATATATAGTGCTTGCATATAAACGGCTAAGTTAATGTACCATTGCCCCACAAGGGGCTATACGGTACTGAGAAGAAAAAGAAGAACTTGACAGACACTAAAATATGAGACCCGTTTTTTACAAGGTCCTTAACCCTGGAAGGTCATGCTTATTTTTAGTACGGAAAGGTCATGCTTCGTCGATTCGACGACGCTCTACTTTGACGCCTCATAAAAATCACCCTTTCTCAAAATATTTATAAAATCTGACAGATTTTCAATCGTTAGTTTATTTCGAATGGAATCCTTCGTCGTTTCGACGACGCCAATTTCCAAAAATCCAACTTACCCTGCTTACTTCGTCCAGCCGCAATGTACTCGGCAATTACATCGGCACGGTAAGTGCTGTACGTGTGTGTACTCCAGCTCAAAATCCATGAAATGGAACAGGAAATATGGGATCCACGCAGCCACAGTAGCACACTCACAAGTGAAATGTGTGTGCTGGTACGCAGCCTCCGTCAGTTACGAGCGGCCGCTCGCTGTCATCTGTGCCTCCTGACTGCAAGCTGTCCCAATCATGGCTTCTCCGGAAGCACCACTGGAGTGGTAAAGAAGGAATTTTTTGAAAATGTTGTATAGTGCAGGGATTTTTTCACTACATCGATAAGAATTTTTTTACCATCTTCATCGACCAGGGGGGGGGGCGACCGCCCCTCCCTGCCCCCCTGGCTACGCCCATGTTTGACTCTGCTTAACTTGAGATAAAGCGGGGGAACATTGTGTGTACTTAAGTTTTCGATAAATTCAAGAAATATTAGCCAAAAGCGGCTTTGCAAATGAATAATTTTATTTAAAACATTTAATTTATTCGGTTTTATGACGCGGCCACTACCTATTTCCAGCGAAATGATTATTTCCAATTTTCACCCGATTCAACGGCCCAATATTCCTCAAATAGCGTGTGAAGTTTAAACTTTGTGTCAAATAGAATCCAGATATGTTCTTGGGAAGTTAGGTTTATCATATCAACCACCTTCTACTTCTGGAGGAAGGATCGATTATTTCCAAAGACTAAATTGATGGGGCAATCCATCATAATGCTAAAAATAGCGTTTGTTTCTAAATTTTAGGCTATTATTTATAAAAATAAGACGTTTTCAGTGTATGGAAGAGACTTTTCTTTGAACAAAAAAGTATACGTTAAGCCCTAGCGTTGCGTCGATGTTTCATGTCGTCCCTGAAATTTCAAACCCCAAAGCCCATTCGAAACATTGCACTGACTTACGTTTCGCTTCACTCATTCGTAAATTTAGCGACTAGATCATCTTATATGTAGATTCCACCACATTAATTTATATAAATTAAAGTTTATTTTTTTTCGAAAATTAAGACTCAGAGGCAAAACTTATTCAGTTATTTTTGTATGGAAGTTAAGCTTTCCCCTCTTCTTCTCGTGCGAAAAAAAACAGAGTTAAGCATAGTGCTTAAAAGGAAAAGACAAAACTAAACCTTTACTTCAACCCAACCTAAAGCTAGCAAAAAACTATTTTAATATTGGTTTGCTTGCATGCCAAACTATTTTATTGTGTTTATCCCGTGTAGGTTTGAGTAGAACTTCATATAAAATACATGACACTTACCCAGGTAAAGTTCACGCGTGCAACTACCATACACGGGATAGAGCTTAGATAAATCAAATGTAGATGGCGAACACATAGGGGAAATATGAAGGAATTTGGTTTTTCAAACCTAATGTGAGATTTTTTCTAATCACAAGAAAAGATTTTGCAAAGAAGTAATCATCTTTTGTGATAAAATCCCCCACATATAAAAAATAAGCCGATGAAGGTGAGTCAAAGATGCGCAAAAACTGTCAAATGTCAGCTGTTTGTTCTTAACCGGGATGTTACCCGCGATCGTTTTTTTCGAGTCAGATTTACCCGCGATACGAAAAAAACGTCGCTTATATCACCAAAATGTTAGTGCCTGAACTTCTACGTATAACGGCAAATTCATATGATGTGACTGAGTCTTAAGTGGCTTAGTGTACTAAAACTTTATCTGCTAGGTTTGAAAGCTACGAAAATTATTTAGAATTTTTGACTTTTTTTACATTTATATTTATTCTAGGTTTTTTTGTTCCTCACAGAAACTTTAGTCCCGGGACTTGGCTTGTCGGGATCACTACCCTTTAGTTAGTAGTTACGTCATATTTTGCTACGCAATTTCACACATTAGCGTAACCAAGGCAAATATGATGATACCAAGCAAAATAAACAAAAATTCAATTCAATTTAATGTAAGAGCATTCAGAAAATGATGTGGGTCTTGTCTATATGATAAGGCTAAACAGCCGATAAGATATTGTGTACGGCTCCTCCGAAAGGAAAATAAGATCACAACATTTATTGTAAAAGTCACGCCCATTCGGCTCGCGTTCTTAATCCCCCCTCACAAGTGGCGCCCGGTTTGAGTACCCCTTTCGCCCCTCGCCTCGGCAGTGGTTGTTTTTTAAGGGAAGGAGGGGCGCGCAATTTTTTTTTGAGGAACAGATGAATTAAGTTACCGATGCAGAATTCAAGGGAATACATTTTATTTTATAATGATACTTGAAATTCGAGTTTTCACACCATCAATTCTCTATGAGGCCCAAAGTTTAAAGGGTGTAGAGCAGTGGTTCCCAATCTTTTTCAGCTCGCCCCCCGAGAAAAAATTGGCCAAAAACCAACAATAGATCCAAAAATTGCCATGGGCAAGGAATGCTTTTAATTTTGGACATAAGTCGCAATTTAAATTGTTTGAACTTGAACATTTGATTGTTAGTGCAGGCCATATTTTGGAACTACTGGAATTTTTTAGAAAGCATAATTTAACTTTCATGATTTCCACGTCCTGAATTTCGTCGTCAGTTTGGCCGTCATTATGGCTTTAGTGGTCGAGCAGCAAAATTGATATCAATATTACTGGAGCGACTAAAATCCGTAATTTGTTTTTTATCAAAAATCATGCAAGGACTTTGGCTGATGCGGTACATATCAGCCATATCAAATGATTTGTTTTTCTCGATCTAATATTCTCAGCAGTGTTTATCAAATGGCTAGTAGCAGCGAAATACTATTTTTGCCATTTGGCAACGCTTTGCAACTTCCGATTAGCTCTGGTGTAATTCATTAATGGGAAGCAAACTATAATTTATTGATGGAATCAAGATTAGAGTTGTGCCCGCGCCCCCTTCCCATATCGTCACGCCTCCCTAAAGGGGCGCGCCCCCCAGTTTGGGAATCACTGGTGTAGAGGGACGCGGCAAATTTTTTTAAAATGCAGATATCTTATCCTATCTTATTAAGATCAAAAGCAAGCTTAGCAGTGTTATTTGTCCCCATAAAGGTGTGCGCACTCACCAGCCCAAGTTTGGTCAGGAAGTTTTTTTTATTCAATTTGGAATGAAAAAGATGCAACGCCGAACTTTATGAAAATGCAAAAGTCTTGAAAAAAAAATTGGTTCAGCTTTCAGGAACTCGAAACCTATACGTTTTCAACAGATGGTAAATTTTCGACCAACTAAAAACTAACCTTTCTATGCTTATGCTTACCCTCCCACACGTCTGCCCACAGAAACTTTAGTGGAATTTGCGGTCAACGCACTACAATTCACTATGTTTCGTAGCACCCAACCCAGGGCCGGATTTAGCCTCTATGGCGCCCCTGGGCAGTCAACCAAATAGCCGCCCTTCGCCACTGGTTAAATTTGAAGTAGTGTTAGTCGAAAACACATGCTGGACAAAACGTTAGCTGTGCTGTAGTATGTAAGAAGAAACTTTCATATTTTTACGCGGGTGACCGATGTTATTTTGTTTGCTTGACAATATGGTGCTTCCGAGAAATGGGGCCAGGTGAAGGTCCATGGGGTCCGGGCCCTTCCCGAAATTGTTTAGAAAAGCATTGACATTCAGCATCCATTACATCGACTGTACATTTTCTTCAGAATGTTTTCGAAATACCTTTCCACTTTCTGAATTTTTTTTTTTTCATTTTTGATCGTTTTAGAAGTCATAAACGAATAACCTAATTTCGAAAGCTAATTTTTTTCATGTGGAATGATTTTTTGGCAGTGGAGTTTTCGGTTTTTTGTTTCGGAAGGCAAATGTGAAAATTTAAACTTACAAATTGTGAATTTTTTTTAAAACTGTACACACGACAGAAACATGTTACTGAAAATTGTAGCTAATGGATCACTTCTAATATCCCGAGTGAGGAGGTGTCCACCTGAAACCAAATTCTGGCTACTTCCCAGTTGCTTCGCGGCTAATTTCAAGTAGGAAGAAAATAAAGTAGTAATAGAAAACTCGAAAATGTGTGCTTGCTTTTACTAACTAGGGACACTGGGCCACACACAGAATCCATGGGAGAATATCCACGTGTGGGTGGCCGTCTAGAGTTGCCAAGTTTTAGATCAGTCTATCCCAGAGAGTTGTTTAGTTCGAAAGCGAGTTTTTGGCAATAGACTTAAAAAAAAAATTTTTTAATACAAGTATAGGTACCTTGGCAATGGTCAAGACATAACGGCAAATACCCTTACATTTGACGAGTCGTGCAGTAGGGAAATCATGTATTGATTACATGTCCAATATTTAATGTAGGAATCCCTTGATTGTTACAGAGATCTGGAGCGGAGAAGATCGAAGCGAAACAAACTCCCTGAGTGAAGACCGTTTTTTTTGCTCGTCGAAGCGGAGTGGATCGACTTTTTTTTTTAAACTCGACCCTCTCCGAGATATATCAAATAAAAAGTATTGAATTGTCATTTTAGCCTGTTTTTTCTCACTTTTCATTACATGTAAGATTTGTACAATATTCAAACGTTTGTGCCATAATCCTTATTCATAGCGTACAAAAGGGTACTGTCAGAAGAGAGACAAATGAGAGACAAATGTCAAATGTCGAGGATAAAATTGGGCCTCTCCGAATCTCTGATTATGCACCCAAAATCTCCTCAAGGCTTCCTTTTAAAATGGGCACTGAAGTATATGCTAGCTTCCCTTGTTTAAGTTGAAGCCAATGATTTGCGAAAATATTACTTTCTACTGCTAGACTCACTGAACTACGCGCCACCAGTATGCTACTCGGAATGAATGCTAAAAGAATTTTGCATGTTAGGTCCCAACTTTTGTAGATGGAGATTCGCATTTCAATTTCAGTTGAATGTGCGATTGGGCGCCCTGGAATATATATCTAATTTGAATAAATTGGAGAGATGAAATTAAAGTTTTGTCTAATTATCTCAACTGCACTTCGAGTTTCCAAAATGCACCTTTCACAGAGTTTAAAACCAAGGGATATTTTTAGAAATTGCCGCCCCTCAAAATCTGCCGCCCCGGGCAGTTGCCCATATGGGGAATCCGGCCCTGACACAACCACTTAAGGACACCTCACTACTAACTGAAAACTGCAAAGAAATTTCCACGCTGCAAAAACTATCAAAAGAGAGCAACAACGCCTGGACGGGTAAAATGACCCCAGCTACAAGTATCTCAATTCCAAGGCCTTTTACCCCTATGGAGTAATTCTTACACCCAACTCTTGAGAAATATCGGAAATTTTTCTCCAGACTTTTAGTCTCCGCTTTAATGTCATCTTGTTGTGAACGATGACAACAAGCGCAAGGACAACGACAAAAATGTAATTTGCCGGGCATAATAATTTTGCCCTACATTCGAAAATTCACATCGCGAGAATGGTCGATTTATTCCACAACTTTAGTTTATGACTTTTATTCTCTATCTCTCTCTTCCTCTTTCAATGTTTTCTCTCCCTCTCTCAATTGTGTCAATCCCATGCATATTTTTCCCTTTTCTTGGCAGTGCCGGATTAAGCAAGCGCGGGGCTCGTGGCAAGAGTCAAGAGCGGGGCCCCTAGATTTGCATTAGCTGTCCATGTCTGAAGTACAGTGGAACCTCGATTAGTCCAACTAAAAACACTACTGCAGCCCTACGGAAAAATATCGGCTAATTAACGGGAGAAAGACGTTAATTGGGAAGTTGCTATATCGGCAACAAAAATCATGCAGAATAGTCATTGAAAATTATGACACACAAGAGACCGTTTTTGGGTAACTGTATGACTATATTTATATTGAAAATACTACCACTCGTTTTTAAAATTTAGTTTTAATAAAGTTTTTAAAGACCAGCGCGGGGCCCCCTCAAGGCGCGGGGCCTGTGGCATTTGCCACCTTTTGCCACGTGGTTAATCCGGCACTGTTTCTTGGAAGACTTGAAAACAACTCTGCTTTGCTCTAAGAAGATAGAACTCGCAAAGTATTAAGTCAAGATTGACAGAGAGTGTGATAGGATTTTAGTCAAAGTCTTTTCAAATTGAGAGATTGTTTCGCAACAATTTTTTTGGTCGTTTTTATGGTCAAAAAAAAAAAATCAAATTAATACAAAACGGAAGGATGTGGTGAATTTGCTATTAGTCTATAGAGATGGACAGAAAGCCTATTAAAATTCAGTGTAGGGGTGGCCATCACATTTTATATTTTATGTGCGTAGGAAATCAATATTCAATATTATGCTTCTACAAAAATAAAAAATAAAAGATAAAAAATAACTGGACTCTGACAGAATAGTATTCGCGCGACTGACCAAATGTTACATTACACAATTCAAAATTGTCTGGGGGAATACGACCTACATATATGTATATCGAAGCTAATGCTTTCTGACATAATGTGCGGTATAGGGATGAGGTGTTTTTTCGCGTATCCTCGCAGAATTTGCAAAGCTCTTGCGTTTCGCTGTCATATACTCTTCCCTATCGAACGAATACTAGAGTGAGAAAAACCGGCAATATCTTCAAGGGTTTGCTCTGTATTTTTTTTTATTAGGGTGATTTCCTCAATGTTCCAATTTTATATCGCATTTTACATCAACGTCAAAATGTATTTATGGAGAGTTTTCGTTTTTTTTTTTTTTCTTTTTTTTGGTCCTGTTGCTGAATTGATGTCTTTGATCATTGAATGGGAAGATTCTTGTTTGAGATGGATGATGACGGCTCATAGGTCGTTGTCGCTAATCCATCTTTGATGGTTGATTTTACTCGTAAGAAAAACATGAAATTTGAATGATGGAAATATTTTATATGTACAAATTGGAGAGGGAGGGAGCTATATTCGTTTTTATATAACGCCTGCTGAAGAAGGATTATAAAATCGCGGCGTTTCTAACACATGTAATTGTTCACACATGTTTTTTTTTTAGTAAAAAAAACATATGCACAATTTGTCTAGATGTTTTATGACTTTCTAGCTTATGTAAGAAAATGCATTGTATTTTCCCCCCACATTTTTTCATCATCTTTAAACCCTCACCTGTAGATAACCACATTCCTTAGTGAACCTTCTACACAACCTTCTCGTCCTTCGAGAACTCCAACAATTTCTCATACAGTCTTAGTCAGAATCCTAATCATTCGTTCCGAGCCGGGGGAATGGTGGTCATGCGGTCAGCTAACCCATCAATGTGGTATTATAATGTCCCTCGTGTCCCAGGTAAATGAAATTGACATTTCGCCAGGATTCTATACACACCTGTCGCCTGCTTTATCCCTGGTATAAAATTATTGTCTTGAAACGCAAGCTGAATAGCAAAAAGGTTGAATTTTGCATGTGTGTGAGTCGGACCGTGCGTCCGGACGACAACGAAAGGATGTCATTATCCCGTGACTCGACACGAAATTCATTTGAGCGATATAGTAAAACTCAAGCCAGAGCATCCGTATGCTGTAAAGGTGATGGAGAAATTTTAAAAGGACTCTTTCAACGCCATATTGTCGTTGTCGATTTTTTTTTGTCGTCATCATCATCATCCGAGTCAGCAACATCATCGTCGTCGTCCTTTTGTTTGATACGTGTATTCTTTTTTTTATTCTGCCTGTTTTGGATCTCGTTCTCCTCTGTTAAAAAGGCATTTATTCAATTTTTATGTATACTTAATTTTGTTGCTCCAGTTGTTGGCGAATAGGTAGCGAGCGGTAGCACACTTTCCGCTATACGACTCTCTATAACGGCAAAGAATGAAAGTGAGGTTAAAAGCGTGTATAGGGCTAATGAACTTTTTTCGTTCCCTTGTTTTTCACTCACGTTGTCGGTCGTCGCTTGCGATGACAAAATGTAGGTGAAGTCGTGAAGGAAAATGTTTCATGTTTTTCAATTTTTTATATGAATCCGAGAGAAAGGACTCAATGAAGGCAAACTCCCATTTGGGTTGAACGAAGAGATTGTTTGAGTTGTGTTCATACGATGAAAGGAGGGCTCGTGTGTTTGTGATAAGAGAAAAAAGGATATTTTGTTAAAGCCTATTATATGAAACAGGTGACCAGTTTGTGATCTTTTTTCTAACAAAGGACCCCGGAAGAGAGTTGAAATAGTTTTGAAATACGTTGTTTTTTGCTGAAATAAATAGAATAGAATATAATTTGGTCGGGCGGGAGCGGTATCTCCTTATAAACGTACCCTGACCCCAAGGTGGAACAGCATACGCCGAGGGATGCATGGCCAAGAGAAGGCTTGGTCGCTAGTATCAATCTAGACTTCCGGCGGAAACCGTGTTTTTCCTGGACACTCGTGGGAATCCTCTATGAATACCAACAAGAACAACACTAAACTTTCGGATGTTGCATCCAGCACATCCTCCTCCGTAACTTCTAGGTTACAACTGTCTGCAAGGAAGACTCTGAACGAGAACACATCCCCTCCGCCCATTGTTGTGGATATTAGTGCCGTGCAGCAGTGCATAACCATTCTACCGAACAGTCGGATACAGTCTCCAATCTCCATCTGTTTCGTCTTATGACTGCAGCAGCCATGACTACGCGCCGGCACAGTAACTGTTCTGACTCGGACGTTTATGGAGGTGACTCTGACAATTCTAGCGTCTCTTATGTCCGTGCGACTGTTGGTCGACCCCGAAATCTGACAACGACCTCACAAAAGTCTTCGCACAATAACGCCGGTAAAAACAGCTGCCAAGACCCGACTTCAAGCACAAGCCGAGGGCTCGCCCGTTCTACCAGCGTAGCGCTGTTACCTCCATCAGCCGTGAACATGCTCCGCCTGCTCATCGAAGCTCAGCATCATCATCAGGAGTTCAAGCAACGGATGTTTGACGAAGCCTACAAGCGGCTTCAGACGTAAGTTATATGTATCGCCTACCGATCGTGATGCAAGAGGCCCTGCTCTGCCGCTTTTCCGGGTTTCAAGGTCGATAAGCCGAGACACTAACTTAAGGGCAGCGCAAAAACACCACAGCGAAAGCGATTCTCCTTCACCTCAGAGGGAACAAGGGCGAGCCGATTACTCGTGGACTATAGGGTCCAACATCGCGCCCTTCTGAACACCGCGGTCCTAAGCGCGGCAAGAACCAACGAGGCCGGCGGTCTCGGCAAGGCAAACGTAGCAACCTTATAAACCCGTCCCTAGGCAATAATTGTTAAGGTACTCCAGGCGAACCAGCACCATGTCAAGGGAGCATCGGCCATCTTGTGTAGGACCTTCACCGCAAACACATCCTCGATAGTGCTGATAGAAGAAACAAGGATTGCCAAAGGCCGCATCTGCGAACTAAATATTAATCGCGGTAAATTGATTTACGACAGGGCAATATACCGCGCTCGGGTGGTGCTCGTTGTTGACAACCATGTCAATTTTCAACCACTAACCGACTCAATTTCCAGAGATTTAGCAGCCGCTCTGGGCAACGTATCCACCATGTACGGTAGTCAGGAAATAGTCGTTGCATCCACCTACATCCCAGCTGACGATGACTCTATTCCACCTGAGAGAGTCTCCAGCTTGATTGACTACTGCAGGACTAACAACCGACAATTTACTATCGGTTGTGACGCAAATGCCCACCACACTGTGTATGCAGTACGGATGTTAACATGCGAGGTAAGAACTTCTTGACTTTTTAATGTTGAAAAACGTTTTCGTCCTCAACAAAGGGTACAAACCCACCTTCACCACAGTAGCACATGAGGAGATTCATGACCTCCCTCTTGCCAGTGGACCAATCTCGGAGTTCATCTCTGATTGGCATGTATCAAGCGAGGAATCCTTGTCAGATCACAGGCACATCAGATTTAGAGAACTCAATGCTCCAGGCTGCATCCAGGTGTCCAAAAACAATTGGAAATTGTTCAAAGATTTGGTCCTTTCAGGTGTCGATAGTCTGTCATTAAATCCCCCTGCTATGTGGAGCCTGCTGCGGGTCAACTAAATAATGCACTCATCTCCTCCTACCAGGAGAGCGCTTTCATTCCAAATTACAGGTCTACCCGAAAGGTCCCCCGGTGGAATGATGAACTCGATCGGAAACGGGCCCAGGTTAGGAGATTATTCAACTCAGCCAAGCGCTGTGGTCAGTCATACAGGCGCACCTGTATGACTGACCACTGCATCCTCCAGAAGTGCTGGAAAACGCAGTGTGAAGCAATTCAGTATTTACCTAAGGCCGCTCGCCTTCGCAAAGCCCTCTCCAGAAGCAACTCCAACGGAGTTGGGTTGCTAAAATTCCCGGACGGTTCGTTTACGGTGGGTACCACGCACTTCCGTGGATCAGTCGCTTCAGACCCAGTGCACATACGAGGTTATACAGGACTGCCGACTAGACGATTAGTGAGACTCAAGGACAAAGTAAAATGCTATTCAATCCTTTGATTAATTTTAGGCCGCGGGAATTGATGCTCTCCTCCAAAACTGCCTGGATATTATCCTTCCACATAACGGCTCTGCTCAGAGCTATAGCTATTTCTTTTATCATATCCCAATTGCTTGGAGAAAAGTTAATGTAACTTTCATCCCTAAGCTAGCTCACAAACCTGAGGATCTACCAAAGTCAAAACCCTACTTTCTACTCAAAACTATGGAGCGTTTAGTTGACTTACACATCAGGGGGTTGATGGTGAAGGATAAACCTTTACATCACACTCAATTTTCCAATGACGGTGACGGTGCTTCGCAAGCTCGTCAATACTATTGAAAAATCTTTAGCTGAAAAATAGATCGCTTTGTGCGCTTCTTAGACATCCAGTGTGCCTTTGACAATACTGGCTACGATGCCGTTGCCAGAGACCTCGATATCGAGTGGTTATACAGTAAGCTAGTACGACCCGTAATTACGTATGCTTCTCTGTGGTGGCCACAAACACTGCAACGCAATACCATCAGGAGCTGTAATAAGCTTCAACGACTTGCCTGTCTTGGCATAATTGGTGCTTTTAGTACTACCTCCACACTTGCCATCGAAACTAAATGGGGAATGACGCCACTACACATCTTCATACGGGTAACTGCAGCCCTAAACTGTCTAAAAATCCAGTTATTGTCTGATACCCGTATCAGTGATCGGGGACATATGTGTATAATGCAACAATTTCCTGGCCTCTCAATCTGCCTGGTTTCAGATTATAAGATCATGGAACTACGGTTCGTCTTCTAAACCGAAATTCATTCCATTGGAATCTATGCCAAGGAGATCGTGGCACGGGGTTTCCGTGGTGCACATATCGCTATTTGCACAGATAGCCAGGCTGCAATTATGGTTTGCATCGAAGTTGGTCAGCGAGTGCTTTGACCTCCTTCAGGACCTCTCCATTCGTAATTCTGTCTCAATCTGTTGGGTTTCGGGTTAGAGAGGTGTTGAGGGAAATGAATAAGCGGACGAACTAGCAAGAGGGGGCTCATCGGTCCTGAGCCCTTCTGTGGAATTAGCTGGAGAGCTGCTAGGTCAAAGGTTGAGCTACTGAGGACGACGCACCCGGGCCTAAGAGTTACAAAATAGCTAGTGTACCCCTTCAGCAACTCCAATATTAAATGACTACGCAGAACTGACCATTAATAGGCTCTCTTACGGGTTACTTTGGGCTCCGCTAGCATCTCCACAAAATTGGTCTATCAAGGGAAACCTTATGTCACCTTTACCTCGAGGAAGACCAAACCTCCATTCATTTATTATGTGAATGCCCGGCGATCGCCAGGTCCAGGCGATCACTCCTTGGACGTGATTTACTAAATTCCAGGATGATTAGGAGCTCCTCTCTGAAGAATCTTCCAGCCTCTATTAAGCTGGTTGATAACTTCTAAATTAAAGGACTTTGGCACAGTATACCTTTTAGGTAGCAGTGCCCACCTCTTTGGTAAGATCCACTACTTATTATTATTATAGGGAGTGTACTGTTGTTGTTGTTGTAGCGATTCAAGAGATTTTTTTCTCTTGAATCGAAGGGGGTCTTAGCAGCTCTTGGCCGTTTTAACAACGGGTAGCTCCGGGACGATTTACATCGAAGAACCGGCTGCCGTAGGAGCATTTTATGGACAACACAAACATCCATGGGTCACAGTGCGATTCGAGCCCACGCACCGGCAACTCAGAGATAGAGTGACATCTCTGCCACTGAGCCACCGAATGCCCCAGGGAGTGTACTCGACGTGTATACTCTGATAAAATGAAAGCCGCCATGGCTTTGAAGACAGCATCAATACCTTGTAGCTGTGAAATCACCAAATCTCGAAAGTTCTATAAGCGTACTAAAGCATCCAATCAGGTTTTATTGATCCCTGGTGGTGTCCTCTTTTACTCACTGACAGAGAAACTACTTATCGTAGCTATATGTAACAAATTTCTCTAGAACCGTCATATGTATCTCTCCCGATAAAAAAAATTCAAGTAGTATTCCCATAGGAATATTCCATGGGAATTTGGGGCTTTTGACCGTTGTCGACTAGATTGCTTCAGGTAGCCATCTCTAGCATAACTTTAAACCTCTTTGGAACTTTAAATTTTTATTTAAACAATCTGATAAATTGGCAACTGTAAAACGATAAAAATGATCGTCAACAGGTGACAACGATTTGCGGAAGCCTGTATGTGGAACGACTCGCGTTTCAATCACCATAACCAAAGGTGTTTAAGCCCCTTGATGCAAGGTGGCCGAAAAAGTAGGAACTAGTACAGTGATCATTATTTTCATTCAAAGTTTCTACTGCACAGTATCTTCAATAAATTTCGGAGGGGCTCAACCTTTAAAAACCCCAACGTAGGATTACGACTATTGCACATGTACCTAAAATATTGCTCGAGCTCATCCCCATTAGAGGCAACTGCCAAATTGAAAAATACCTACATTTTGGGCAGAAAAAAAAAAACGTTTCATCATCATCATTCAACATTTTTTCCATTAGCTAACTTTTCGCGGATTTCAATCACAAAAATCTCCGCATCAACATCTCCCCAACATATCAATCATTTCGTTAACATACGTTCGTCCTTTTTTTCAACTGAATTTTGCCAACGTCATCATGTGTGAGTTATATCCTAAATCTAAAATTAATTTCAATATTCCCTGAGCTGTCCTGCAATCGTAATATCCAAATACATTTCCGCGTTCGCGTACAGAAGGAAAAAACGCGGAACGCACGTCACTAGCATATCCTGCATTAATTTCTGAGCGAACTAGGCTATAGGTACATATATGACTCGTCAAATCGGACAGAAATCATTTTTTTCGCCATTTAATTCAGGCCTGAAATAAATAAATAATCTGACGGCATCTAACAAAAATATAGGACGCCAAAAAAATACATCTGCGTCGTGAACGTGATTTGCAATTGAAAATGAATTTCCAGTCTGTTTCGAGCTTAATGGCAAAATCAATGAGAATTGCATTAGGGATGCAACTCGCTCGGTTGAATGGAGAATAGTCTATTCGCACACGGGGACCACTGTCGTTGACCGCGATAGAGGCAATTCTGGCTATCGAGTATTTCGTCCTATAGTGTAGAGTGTAGACTGTAGAGGGAACCGTATCCACCTACAGTGTGCGTGTAGATATGAATGTGTCGGTTATTCACTCATCGTATCCATCTTTCATCGTTCGATGCATTTGATCGAAAAGTTATTTTCGGGTAATCTAGTATATGACATTTCATAGGGCGCATTCATACATACATACGTTCATCATATGTAGCACATGTTTCGGAGGACATAATGTGTATGGAATTTGTTCGGCTCAGTTACTCAACAAATGCGGTCACATAAATTGCATTCCTTGTACATACTTGAGGTTATGACTATTGACAAGTTTTGCATAATACAATCGACATCTGGACGATTGAACCTCTTTAACGATTTTCAATCAAAATTTCTATGAAGTTATGATGAAAGGTTCTTGATGTCAAGTGGAAGAAACTTTAAAAGCTGTAACATATATAGTTCGAAACCTCATAGAGAGTTCTCAAACATTCAAAGAGTGACGATGATGTGAATTTTGAAAGAATAGTGAAATTTGATTTAAAATTTAAGTAATAAACATGCGTTTACGGATCTAAATAAATGCACGTCTCAAAAATCAACATCCTTTACGGCAAAACGTATGGCGCAATTTGTTGCATAGATTTTGTTCTGCATACAATTTTTGTCACTCCAAAATATTTCCACAATTCCAATTTTACTCAATAAATGTCCTTTCGAACTCTATGTCGGTGATGTCCCTAGGGACCTTCTCGTTCATCGGAGGGTTAACGGCGCTAAGCAATTTTCATGTTAACTTTTGTCGTTTGATAATTTTGCTAAAGACATGAACAACGAGACCGAGGCTAATTTCGGGCGCGGCCGAAATTTGAATACCCGTCACACTTGAATGAAACTGAAGCTCCTTTTGTGTTAAAAATTTCTACCGCAGCCCAATAACGTGTTCCGATTCCATCTGTTCCTGGATACGTTGGGGTTAATCCAGGAACACACTTGGATGTATTTTGGTTAAGATTCAAAAAGAAACAAGTTGTTCTTACAAGAGCCTAATATTTGGGAGTTGGTTTGTATGACAGCCCTATGATGTAATGTTCCGATTCCATCCATTCCTAAATATCTTCTGAGGCTTTACTAGCCTAAGGTGACCAGATTCCCGAAGGCCCAATGCAGTACACATTCCGGAATTCGGTTTTCAGGCAAAGCCTCAATCGTACTATTATATTATTTGTTATCATTCGCTTAATGTTATCAAAACAGCAAGGTCCCGATGTGATCGCATTAAGCGGCGTCAACTGTATGTCACGAGGCTACCACCATGATGGATGCCATATAAAACGACCACATATTCTCCATCGTTTCATAAGTGATATTTTGCTAAACGGAATACAGCAAGAATAGTAGCCTTTATTCTGGGAAATGTGTGGTGAACCTTGGGAAAGCAAGGTTCCAGGGACGTAGCCTGAGGAGGGGTCCAGGAGTCCCTAACTTCCTACAGTATATTTCTAATTTATTCATTCCTAAAACTCTGCCGAAATTAAGCTTGCAGTCAGATAAATTGTGTCATCTGGACGAAAGTAGTGACTACATAATAAACAATTTGTAACACACAAAAAATCTGGTGACCCAAAATTGGGATCGTCTTTCATAATGGAAACTTCAACAAATTTCGTAAGAACTCAAACAGGCTACACAATTTGAAATAAAATATTTCCCTGTAAGAATGAAGAATTTTTTTTGAGCCGTGCGAAGGGAAGGCAAAAGCAGCATGACGCGGGCACCGAATACGCGATCGTACTTTCCATAGTTCCATAGTTGCTGCTTCGTGCATATACCATGGCCCACGAGCCCTTCTATAATTGTACAGAAAAGAAGTCTTTGGCGTTGTAGACGTGGCACTCTCTGCTTTCGATGATAGCAGAGCAATTAAGTAATCGTGCGTGCACTCGTGCTCGCCCAGCCTCGTCAAGCGATAAAATTGGATTCGACGCAGGAACAGTGGGACAGGAGGCATATTATGCATTGGGGCAGCGCCGAAACTAGTGTCTACAATTAACAACAAGATTCTAATAATGTCATAATTTCTGATATCCAGCTAAATCCTGGCTACGTCCTTGCAAGGTTCTGTTGGTACTAAACAGGACCCAGAAAAGATCCCTCAACTTCTAAATGTTCTCATAGACAGAACATCATCAGCATGTGAAGTACAAATGTATGTTTTAACACGCAAAGTTATAACAGGCATGGGAATTTTTTAGGGTTAGGAATAGGTATTTAATTCAAATCTACGACAAAGATTAGGATTTTGTGTCATTTTAAATTGTGGGTTCCATTTTGTTAGAAAGGCATTTTTTTAAAACCATATTTCAAGATAGGACAATTTATAATCCAATTTGTTTCGCTTTCTAGACAGTCGATACTCAGTGATTTTTCAAGTTTTGAATTTCAGTGTTCGAAACTGCAGTCTCAGCAGCATTGTAGGGATGATGATGGCCCTTTCCCTATCTCTGAGTATCCGTGACCCTTTGAGATAAAAATCATGAAGCTGTTTAATTGAAGTACGAAAATTACACCTCATTGTACCTACCTATTTAAAAATTTCGTTTTGTTTATTACAATATATACCTCATTGCGTAGAGAATTCTTAAGCGGATGGCGACCCTCTGGCGATTTATCGCTACTCTATTAGATTTGGTCGACATATAGGGGAAATCCTTACAGAGTCCTTTAGTTTGCATTTTCTTTTTCCTAAAGAGGTTGATAGGGGAATCAGATGGAGTACAGTAATTTTTCCATCGTTTTGTGAAAAATTCAAATCGCATTTTTACATGGCTGTTACTTCTGAACCTTGGCACTTATAGATGCTTGAAATTTTCACCTAATACGTGCAGTGCAGTCCTCTATACATGGCTGTTAAATTTCAAGATTTTCCGCTCCAAAATTTCCGAATTAGGGACAATTTTCGATTGAATCGATTGAACTCCCGAACGCTGATAGGTAGGACCTTGAAATTTGGAGACAATGTGAGCGGTGAGCGTCAAGTACAGCTCTACAGCTACAAGTGTGAGCTAGAGCCTTGAAATTTTCACAAGTCTGCCAATTTTCAAATTTATTGGACAAATTTTATAGAGTTTACGATTAGAAAAGACGAAAGTGCGATTTGGGCAGCTGTAACTGTCAAACGCAGATAGGGGGACCCTTCAATATGGGGAAATGAAAGTAAATGTAATCCCCAGGTTATGGAGCTACCTAGCGCTTACATTTTATTTAGGTACATTAAATTTCAGAACGATTGACAAAAGAGTTCCGAAATTATCAAAAATGAACGTTTGCCACATGTGCGATTACCTTGCTAATAACACCTAACAGACTGACTACAGGCCTCGCCGAGGAGGTTATTATGCACTCGGTTTCTTTGGTGTGGCGTTGGGAATACTGTACATTTACTAATGCTGTACGGCAGGTGAAAATGCTGTTCTCTACAGCAAAATGCTGTACGTCTGGTCAGCTTATACTAGCCACACATTGCGTTGAAGTTTGGTTAAGATTGATTCACAAAGAAAAAAGGTGTTCATCAAGAACCTAATTTCCGGTTGGTTTGTATGAGAGTATGACATAGTGTTCCGATTTCATCGGTTCCTAGATATGTTTGGTGGCTTTACTAAGGACACATTTGCGCAAAGTTTGGTTAAGATTGGTTCATTAAGAAAAAAGTTTTTCTTAAAAGAATCTAATTTCCAGGGGTTGGTTTGTATGACAGCCCTATGACGTAGTGTTCCGATTTCATCTGTTCCTAGATATTTTTTGAGGCTTTACTAAGAACACATTGGTTACGGTCGGATTAAAAAGAAAAGTTTTTCTTAGAAGAGCTTAATTTTCAATGGTTCGTTTGTATGGCAGCCCTATGACGTAATATTCGAATTCCATCCGTTCCTAGATATGTTTTGAGGCTTTACTAGAAACAAACTTGGGTAAAGTTTGGTTAAGATTGGTACATAAACAAAAAAGTTTTTTTTAGAAAAACCTAATTGTCAGGGGCAGCCCCATGACCCCATGGTCCGATTCCATTCGTTCCGACATATATACAGCGTACACTAAAAAGAAACTTGTATACAAATTTTCAGCCCGATAGCTTCAAAACTGAGGGACTAGTTTGCGTTGCAACAGACGGACAGACAGACAGACAGACAGACAGACGGACATGGCTCAATCGATTTCTCTCGTCACGCTGATCAATAATATATATACTTTATATAGTCGGAGGTGCTTCCTTATGTGCGTTGCAAACTTCATGACAAAGTTAATATACCCTTTCACATAGTGACGGGTATAAAAATACATCATGGATATCAACATAATGTACTTTGAGCAAAGGATAATATTCATTTTCCGGAGCCAGCACTTGCATGATTGCTCCCGTACGAATAGTAGTAGTTGTGAACAAAATAAAAAGGAAATTTAGAAATTAAAAGAAATAAAATGGACGTGCCTTGTCCAATGGCGCGCATAGCGACCTAAGGAGGTATATTTTGTTATGATAATAATAATTCATTATTCGAGAAGTCTCTTTGCTGGTCTAATGTAGGCCAAATTCTACTGGAACTTAGAAAACGTAGAACTTTTTAGGCGGCGAATGACTTTTGGTCAATAACATCAATGAGTGTGTGCCTTTTCGAATTTCTTTTAAGTTTATCTATATATCACAAAATCTCCCAAAATCTGCGGAAATCAGGTCCCAGGTTGACTGCACTAGGAAACGTAAACCGCAAAAATGCGACTAGATTATTCGAAAGCCCAGATGTGATAACAAAAATTGAAATTTGTGTCGAAAACAGAATAGAAAAAGACTAACCTTTTTCGATTTGACGTTTTCGCTAATAGCAAATTTTATATGTGAGGCCCCTGGGAAGCAATATAGGTATTTTCACTCAAACAAGAGAAAACATCGGCAACTCGTAAAAAAATATAAATTTTTCGTGTCACCTACGCTAACGTTTGGCCTATCATGTGTATGCGAATACTACATCCAAGCCTAAGGCTTCATGCACACGACGCGAAAACGGCTCGCAAGCTCGACACATCGAAATGCATTGGCTCTTATGGGAAGCTCACGACAGCGAGAGCCGTGCCGCTGTCAAATCACAACTAGCGAGACGTGTTTTCACATATCGTGCACCACAATCCGCAAATTCACGCCTCGCGAGCCGTGTTTTGACTGTGCATGGCTCTCGCTTGCTGTCGCTCGTCATGAGCTTCCCGTAAGAGCCAATGCATTTCGATGAGTCGAGCTTGCGAGCCGTTTTCGCGTCGTGTGCATGAAGCCTTAGTGGTGGAGGGCGGCAATTTGGTTGCTGCCCAGGGGCGCCATAAAGGCTAAATCCGGCCCTGGAAATATGAGTAGAAGGATAATTGACTAAGAGAACATTTTCAAATTTGCAGACGGATAAGCGAAAAATCAAAATTTTGGCAAATCTCTTTTTATCATCCTTTGACTTTATCCTTTGATTTCAATAACATTGTGAACCATTCTAAAAAAAATGGGAAAACAGATCAACGCACCTGACACCAACATCCTAGACTACCACGAATGACGCAATTTTCGTTAATACATATTATAAATCTGTCCGTTCTCTTATATTAACAAAAACATTACTTCATCGCTTCGTCCTTGTGTTATCGACATTTTATACAAAACAGTTTTCTTAGTAATATCCTCGTCCATTTTGCAAAAAAAAGAAACATTTAGTTAAACCAAACTAAAAACTCTCCATTCTAACCTTATTCTGAATAACGACTATCCAATCTAACCAACAACGGCCGGCGTCATTGCCGTCTACTGGGCTAAAGTGGATCATAAAATACTTTCCATGGAAGGACAAAGTTTACACACACACACACATAGGACGATAGAGAGTTGCGCCGACTTATTCTCGGACCCACACCCACTTGGGATTTTTTTAAATAAAATTCCCCGTGGAACGGGACAACAGTTCAATAAAAAACTATAAACGACATAATTGCAAGTCGATGGGGAAAAATTGTGTATGGCGCAGGCAAACAATGAATACAGCCAAACCAGGCTTCAGGCGCCAAGGATTCATGGTGGTCATAACTTTACCGGCATCGCCATCGACGACAAATACTATATAGAAATAGAAAATCCAGAACAAAATAATGCATGGAAAGTGCACTGGCCCACAACGACCATGGAGGGAAATCTGTTATTATGGGGGCCAAGTGGTATGAGGAAAAGTCGGTCAGTTAGAAAGGAGCATGGGTTGTGCGAAACGAAATCAATTTATGACACAAATAAGCGTGGACCAATATATAAAATTTCCTTCATCGTCCTTCGAATGTAAAATTGGTTTCGGTTCTAGTTTATGAACGATTGAAGAGCAAAATTAAGTAGGACGAGAATATGTCAACAATTTCATAACTATGAAGCGAATTGTTTGAGTGTTCCTATAGTTGGGGAAGAACTGAAGAAACTGAAGTAAATTTTACCCTGTGAATTTGGTGATTATTCATCTAGTGAGGACTCAATTTGTGATAATAAATGAAAACTGATTTGTAAAGATTGAGGAGCAGTCGTCTCAAGGATTTAGGGCAAAACAATCCTGGTTGCGCCACCGAGTTCAATGATATCCATATATAAAGTTTTCGCAAACATCAATTGAGGCAATGTAGAAATTCCTTCGAACAATTCAAAGTCACATCCTTTTCTATGGCTTTTCTCCGAGGTAGTTAGTCCACATTATCCCATCTCTTCCATGAATGCACTTTATCATTACGACATCCTCACATTCCATTCCCCGAATCAACTTCTTTGGTCGTTTGTTCTAAATTGTTACATGACAACGGAAAAGTGTAACGAAGTCGGTTACCAGGTATACAAGGTAAACTCGGTCGAACGTCGACCGTTTTACACCGTGTCGGCCTTGTAAAATTAAATGAGGTCTCCGTGCCTTTGATAATGCTCCACTCACCTTCATGGCAATTATTAACGTTAATGAAAACTAATATTATCCAACCAACTCTCGAATGCATGTGTTGCATACACAGAGACGACATCCGTTCGGTTCTCATTTCGGGATGTGGTGCATCAGCAGCCTGTGGGATTCATGCTGTAGTTAAGCTTCACATCCGCAGAGAGCTGCATGCTGTATGATCATAGCACGCGAATTCATGTACATATGTATATTCAGTTCATTTAGATCAGTGGTTCCCAGCTCGTAAACGTCTGCGGGCCACTTAGCATGAAAATGGATCTCGCGACGGACCACCATTTAATAATAATGAACCGAATTAAGGTCTCGACTTTTTTGTCGAGGTATTATATTCAGAAGCGCACGCTCTATCTCCCATCACGAATTGCCCTTATTATTTTTTCCTACTTAAAAATAAAGTGGAAAACCACTGATCATAAAAAACCCTTCACATATCACATCCATACGTTATCTTGGTGCCTTAGGCTTCCATCTCTTGGAAGGTACAATTCACAAACTTCCGGCGCACCGATTGTCATTGGGTCTGAATTTTTATACTAACACCATCTTCTAGCAAGCATGATTTAAGATTTGCCATGTTTGCCACGTTGAGAGAAAAAACAGTTTTTGCCTGACTAGCTGAAATTTTTCTCGCACAGGAATAGGTGTCTTCTGGTCTGGAAGAGCTAACTTCGATTAAAAGCTATGCAGTAAACGGTATACCTCGGTCTTTTGACTCGGATTTGTGACAATGTTTATCCCAGAAAACCTTTTGAATTTTTGCAATCGAGATCGAATTACAATAGAAAGTTTGAATAATTTCGAAGACCGACAAATGGATTGGTATTGCCATGTTCAACGGCGTCCGCCTGAGAACCCCGCAAAGAAAGCGATATCAATGGAAGTTCCCCTTGATGGACGCAAAGCCAGAGGCAGACCGAAGAACACCTGGATGTGTCAAAAGAAAAAGCAACAACAACGCATTGGTCTCGGCGATGACACGATCCAAGGTAGAGCTGCCTGTAGAAATATGCTGAGATTGATATTTGGATAATATGATGAATCAATTACCCAAACGATATTTGTGTTGCCGGGATCGGATTCGAATTTGACAAAAGTGTTGCTGAGATATTATCGCCAAAACGGGCGATGTGCCTACACCGCGGGTCGAGCAACGCGAAGCTATGGAGCGGTATAAAGAACGAGGCAAGGAAGAAGAAGAAGAATAATTTCGGAACTGGGCTATAAGTAACGAACATAAGCAACCCACCACCTTCCCATAATCACGGACCGTGCAGTAAAGTAATTACTGGATAATCTGTTACATCATGATGAGACCGCGTGTTTGCATATGTCTTTAATTAGTCAGAAGAAAATAATTTTTTTTGTAAGAAGTTTCCCCCCGCGGACCACCTACGGGTCTCTCACGGACCACCCTCGGTCCGCGGACCACCTGTTGGGAAACATTGATTTAGATGAGGAGAGTCACAAGCCGGCATCCCCGAACTAGATTCGTCCTTGGTACGGAATTCTCTCTAGGGTTCTTTAGCTCCTATAGGTACACAGAACAAAATTGGAAGCAAGCTACGACAGGATGCCTTTAAATTTTTAAGTAAGATTTACTGCCACATACATGCCGGTTGCCGCACGCCATCCGCAAGGATAATGAAGTAACGTTGCTTCCGAAATTGTTTTATGTGCCACCGTTAGCGCAAAATAAAGTATATAAAAACATGGGTGGCGTTTAAGAAATGCTCGTTCGTGGGTCGTTGTTTTTTCTCTCTCGGTTCACATTTCTTTCTCTTCTATTTATTACAACAGCTCCAGATCTTTACAACGTTAACAACACTCTTTTGAAATGCTAATGAGATGTTTTGCATAATTAACGTTTTCTATGAAGAAAATTCACTTTATATGCGCCTGCTGAAAATGCTGAAAGCGCGCGTAATACAAAATGAAGTCAAAAGTTTTTTTTTTGTATATCCGGGTGTCCTTGAGCGCGAGTGTTAATGAAAAGTTCTGTTGAACCCGCCAGAGAGAAAACTCTCTGTTAGGGATAGGGTTGTGAATTACAAGAGGTTTTTATATTTAAGTGAAAACAATTCTAATGAGCTAACGTCAGGTCAATGTGTAATTGTGTAATGACATAAATTTCATTTAAACTTGCTCTTTCAATTAGAGAGAACTTGCACTTGTTATGCACTAGAAAGTATGAATAATTGCATGACCGTGAGAATATCTCTGGAGTGACTTATATTTAGAAATGTTGTACAAAAAGGAAGTTACACAAATTGAAATCTCGAAAGACTAATGAACACCAGAAGACAAAAATTCAAAAGTACTTATCCACAGATCTCCGATCTTCGATCTTTTGCGATTTGCTTATTGCGTTTGCGTTTTACCGCGCGCGGCTGTAATTTACGGCCTCACTTTCGCCGTTAATTAATAAATTTTCAAAATTATGATCAACTGAAAGTGAAACATGTTGCGATTAGGTAGTACATAATTATAAAAATTATCATCTGCTAAGCAATAAAAGACATCCTGCAGTTTTAAGAAGACACACCAACACAGTGATATTATACAGGGTGGCCCAATTGAACTGCAACTTTTGGCTAACTGAGTTTTTCATAATACATAATTTTATTGAACATACGCAACAAATGTTGAAATACAATCATATTTTTAAAATTTAATTCAAATTTTCGATGTGACCACCATTAGCGCGAACTATGGCTTTGAGTCGGTTGACAAACGAATCGCACGCTGCACGAATGTGAGCCTCTGGCATTTTTGCCCAATCACGGCGAAGAGCTGCCTTGAGCGCATCAATACTCTGGTATCTTTTTGTGTTGACATGAGCCTGCAAAGTCCCCCATATAGAGTAGTCCAGCGGATTCGCATCCGGTGAATTAGGAGTCCACTGTTCGGTCGAAATGAATTTTGGAACATTGTTTCTTAACCAGTCTTGGTTTGCGCGTGCTTTGTGTGACGGTGCAGAGTCTTGGTGAAATGTCCATTTTCTTTCAGTAAAATGTCTGCGTGCCCACGGCTTCAAAGCACCTTCCAAAACAATTTCTCGGTAAACATTCGCATTCATCTTGATGCCACGATCAAAAAACATTAGCGGAGATCGACCATTCGCCGTCACGACTGTCCAAACCATCACAAACGGTGGGGATTGAGTTTTGGTGGCCATCCGGATATCTAAATTCTCGGACGACCTTTCTGTTCGGTAGACACGATCGTTTTGTTTATTTATAAATTGCTCAATAGGGAAATTTTTCTCATCGAAGAAAATGATATTTGGTAATTGGCCACGTTCGTGCAATCGCAATAGCTCTTTCGCCCTATCGAATCTAACTTTTTTTTGGGCTTCGGTTAGATGTTGTCCTTTTTGTATTTTGTAAAGCTTAACTTTGAGCTCATTTTTCAATATTCGCTGAATTGTTGATTTCGAAATGTGCAGCTCAGCAGCCATTTTTCTGCCACTCCGTCGAGAATTTCGGCAAATTCGAGCCTTGATGTTCCGTACCATTTCCAGCGTTGATACAGTTTTTTTCCGGCCACCAACATATCGTTTAGCAACACTACCAGTTTCATTGTAACGAGCTATGGTTCGAGACACGAAAGATTTGTTGATATTTAGATGTTGAAGAGCACGAACAATTTCCACTTGCGGCTTTCCAGCCGAATATAGCCCAATCACACTGTTACGTTTTGCTTCCATCACGGATAAAGTGTTTTTCACAACACTCAGGCGCAAACGCTTGAACAAACAAGGTGAACTGTCGTGGAACAAAATATGAGGGCGCTATCATTAGCGGTCACAGATTTACAGTTACCTACATTTGGTTGCAGTTCAATTGGGCCACCCTTTATAGAACATAAGATTTTGAGCAAACTATCTTCTGGGATATACAGTCCGCAAATGTTTTCGACCAACCGCTGGGAAGAAAATTAGCATGGTATCTACCCTAAGCTGACCAGACGTACAGCATTTTGCTGTACAGTACAGCATTTTGACCCGTCAGCAGCATTGGGAGATGTACAGCATTCTCCATGCAACACAATTAAACCTCATTCACTACATAATAAGTTCATTTCGATAGCTCCGGAATCCTTCCCGATCATTCTGAAATTTGGCACACACAGAGCTACTTGGCGCTCACATTATCTCCAAATTGTCCCAACATATCCGCGTTTGGAAGTTACGGCCGCCCAAATTGCAATTTTGAGTTTTGTAATTGAAAATTGTCTCTCAAATTCGTGAGCGAAAAATTTGAAATTGAAAAATACTTGTAGAGGACTGTACTGTCCACATTTGGTGATTTCAAAGCTCTAGCTATCGGAAGATTCAGAAGTTACAGCCGTCGAAAAAAGCGATTCAAATTGTAAAGTCCGATGGATGATCAGTATTATTCAGAGAGATAATAACACTTTTATACTTGTCATTTTCGATAACTCAGAAACCGATCGAAATTTTTGAAACTCGGCACATTTGTAGATCTACTTGGTACACATTTCCTGCCACATATTCCTCGACAGTAAGTATGCATTTTCATTGAGAAAATCGCTGCGGAAAAAAATTTCATTCTCATTCCGCCCGAGGTCTATCCTGGCCTTAAATAGGCTCAAATCCGTTAAGATTGGGTAAAGTGGTCAGGGGAACGGCATGATATCATTAATGTAACCATGGAGGAATGGATGCTCTCCTCCAGAAATATCCCATGCATCGCTCTGGAGGTTCTCCTCGGACTCCATTACAAAGCTACATTGAAACCGAGTCTGGAAAGCCACCACCAGCAAACAGAGCCGATTTTGGGGTTTCGGGAGCCCGGGGCAAATAATATCAGTTCGGCCCCAAAAATATCAAGACTGTTGAATTGAATCTTTTGATGTATGGTTACGCTTTGATTATGTATATCTCCTGGAAAAAAACTACATATCGATACCTTAAAGCATAATAGTGCTAAGTCCATTTTTCAACATTTGGAGAAAACGCGAAAATAACATTTCAAACCTTGTTCCCATCTCCGATAACTTTATTTTTGAAAATTGTTTTAGCTTTTCAAGCAGGTTACACTGTCAAAAGGATAATTGTATTAAAATCTGGCAAGCAATCGTCACAATTTCAAAGAAAAATCGAGAAAAAAAGAGGAAAGTACGGACTTGGCACTATTGAGCACTTAATTTTATACCAACCATGGACTTGACGGAGAAATGTTCGTATTGTCGTTACAATATTGTAAAATGTGGATATAGTGATAATATTTTTAATATGTACATACCATGAGATGCAAGCAATTCATTGAGTTTCCACCAGTTCGTATCCATGAAGCGAATGTGTCTCATCAGTTTATGCCTTTCGAAAGTGGTAATGATCGCGAGATGACCAAAAGATGATCTGGTCAAGACTCGACGTCGTCCTTTCTATCCCACTACTGTCATTGACCAGGAAGCTAATTTGTAGTGTTATAAGGGTCATAACAGGACATGGTGGTCCTATTATGAAGCTCGCCAGGAGACTTATTGTAGAAATAGAGTAGAAGCAACAACAGCAACAGAAGCAGCGCGAAATGTCAAGCACAATGAATTTTAAATTGCAGACAAAAATGCTGAACAGCATTTTTGCTATTCAGCATATTTGTCAGCAATGCAATGCTGCTGCTGTTCCTGCGTCTATTCTATTTCTAGCATTAGACTCAACTTCATCACAAAATTACTACTGCAGAAGTTGTGAGGATAAAGAGAGGGTGATGTACCTGCTCTGTCATTGCTCGGCACCAGCCATACTTTTATGACACGGATGATCTTAAGTCGTCATTCCATTGGGCGAAGCCAATGCCACAAGATACGTTGCCTCTTTGTCAACGGCGACAAAATTTTAAACTCCTTCAATATAAGATATAGTTTATCTTTTAGTTAAACGCAAGTCGCCCAGTGCAACATATTGACGAACGAGGCACAGGACGACCTCCTAATTGTCGGATCGCGTTTTCCCAGTGGCTATGTGACCATCGTGTTATGGTCAAAGATGTTGCCCGAAAAATTCCTGCAGTGGAACTGCGAATTTAGAGATGTAAGTTAAATAAGATTGCCAGAATGACATCTTTTCAAAGAACTGATTAATAAATGTATTATTCGGACCTATCTCTGGTCTATTTGGGCTAGGGGTAACCTCGCCGGACTTTTAGAAAGAAGTGCATACATACATCCCATAACTCGGTCCCAAACGACATCCCCTTTCTTTTGAATGAAGTTTTGGGTGTAGCTTCGACTCGAATATTATCTAGTCTCTGCATGCATTAGCTGGTGAAATACAAACGCCAGACACTCATTAGGATTAAGGACGTATATCAATAGTTATACATTTCCTTTTTCTAATTTGGCAGATCTTTTTCAAAGTAGTCTTTTATTTGAGTCAGCTTCAATTTACTCTCGAAATATGTCGATCAAGTCATAAATAAATAAATAGCTGCCCTTCGCATCTAATCCCTAAGATTTAAACTGCTTAGATCAACAGCTCGCTCTGCAGAGGTTTTTTATCCCCATAATTGGGCACTTGTTTAACATCTGAATGAGGCCATATTCCGCCACTTGGATCATGAATTGGAAACTATCATAAACTACGACCCTGCGCTTCGAAGGCGAGTACACTATTCACTGCACCAACCACTGTTAAACTCTGTTAAAATCCAATTTGCGTATATTTAGTACAATCGTCTCTTTCTGGTTGTTTTAAATGCAGGTTTATTGTTTGGTTTTGGTAATACCCGTGTTTCAGACTGCACGATAAGGAGCTTCCAAACATTTTATGTGGACATAGTAAGTAATTCTTTGGCCTAAAACAATTTTTACTTTTTCGTAGTATGATCAAACTGTTTTTAACGGGTTTTTTGGAAAGTATATCTTTTGGAGCACAGTGGGTGAGTATAGCTGATAAAAATATGTCGTTACAACGCGTTGAACATATGCGAATGCCAGGTGTCAAGCTGAACTGTAGATTTTGGAGAGGGATGGCCTTACACAAAATTCAATGTAAGCTGGCATTTACACAAGCCCTAATGTATGTTATGAAGGTTTAATTTTGAAGAGAAAATAGAGAATTCAAATTAAGCCATTAAATGTGAGGGCTTAATTGAACACCAGTGCTCATTTGAACCTTTGCATCGGAGGTAGACGATCAATCGGCTTTTACCCATTTCAATACAAT
This sequence comes from Microchrysa polita, assembly GCA_949715475.1. Classification (NCBI taxonomy): domain Eukaryota; kingdom Metazoa; phylum Arthropoda; class Insecta; order Diptera; family Stratiomyidae; genus Microchrysa; species Microchrysa polita. Next base: position 13,431,888 of record OX454419.1, read on the forward strand.
TCAAAGAAAGAATACGCCCATGTAAACATTTTACAGACAATTCATCCCATCTAGAGTTATCCTGCAATCCCGCAGACAAATCCGCCTTATTTTAATCGGGAAGCAACCCTGGCTATTCCTATTTATGTCTCATAATGATATACATTCGTTTTATGGCAGTTATTACCACAAATTTAACTTCCTAATTGTTGCAAGTATGGACTTAGCACAAAATAGCACTATAACTGGACTTAGCACTTCTGTGCAATTTTTTTTGGATCAACCTAGGACATAGCGCTTCTTGTAAATGTTAATTTCCTTGAATTTAGCTGAGTAAAATTTGTTTCAAGATTAAGTACTCGATGAAGAACTTGACAAGGAATAATACGATGCAAAAATCTCAAAATCGAAAAAAATGGACTTAGCACTTTTGTGCTTTAAGGTATCGAATATACTTTATATTTTATTAAAGTAAAGCTATTTGTCAAGAGCTATATTTTTGGCATAATACCCAACAGCTTACATGCATCTGAACTTTGTAGTGCAGTCATATTAGCATTTCAAATAGAAAAAAATAGAGTAAGGCTAATTTTTGTTGTTTTTGAATCAGTGGGCACCCAGAAATCTACAACAGATTTTGCTAAAAAAAATTTTGATCGGAAAGGTCCCAAAAAGGACAAAAAAAGGATACTCTTTAATCCTTGACCGGAGGTGGGCATGCGGGGTATCATATCAAAGGGGACGTCGAGTACATTACATATCCGGTGTTTTTTTTCTGTTTCAAGGACCCTCAAAGGAATAAATCGAGCTTAAATGGAAAATGTTCGCGTTTCCCGTGTATCTTTTAAAAGCCATAACTAAGAGAATAATTCAAGTTGTCACTACTTTTATCACTTTCCAGAATCTATAATAGCTGAAGATTTTACCATTAAATTTGCTATGACAAAAGTTGATCGGAAAGCTCTGAAAAAGGACATAAAAGGACACCAATTGCACACCTTAGTCGAACGTGAGCATGTGGGGTGTCATATCAAAGAGGATGTCAAGTGCATTCCATATCCGGCATTTGTTACTTGTTCCAAGGACCCTAAAGGCGAAAATTGGGCTCAACTTAAACATTTTTGTGTTTCCCGTATCTGTACCTATCTTTCTAAAGCCGTAATTTTCCATTTGAGCCCGACTTATTCAATTTAGTGTCCTTGAGACAGGAAACAAGCACCGGATATGCAATGCACTCGACGTCGTCTTTGATATGACACCCCACATGCTCACGTTCGATCAAGGAGTAAAATTAGTGTCCTTTTGTGTCCTTTTTCAGAGCTTTCCGATCAACTTTTTTCTTAGCAAATTTAATAGTAGAATCTCCAGCTATTATAGATTCTGAAAAGTGATAAAAGTAGGGACAACTTGAATTATTCTCGTAGTTATGGCTTTGGAAAGATTCGCGGGAAACTCGAAAATTTTCCATTTAAGCTCAATTTATTCATTTGAGGGTCCTTGAAACAGGAAACAAACACCGGATAGGTAATGTCCTGGACGTCCCTTTTAATATGATACCCCGCATGCCGACCTCCGGCCAAGGATTGAAAAGTATCCTTTTTTGTCCTTTTTGGGACCTTTCCGAACACAATTTTTTTTAGCAAAATCTATATATAATATTTTGACTGCACTAAGTGCGTCCTTTTAGAGCTTCTCTACAACTTTATTTCAAAGTAAAGCTTGTTTGCAAATCCTGCGATCCAATCGTTTCCAAAATAAGAAAAATAGCCTTAGGAGACTAAGGCTTAATTAATTCCTCATATTAACAGAAGATATGAATTATAATAAGGAGGTTCTTCGAAACTTTGTTGCGCATCACCATTACCAATAATTTAATTGATGTCTGGTATGTTTTTCCTTTCCGTAAAAGTAACAAAAATAATGTGGAAAGAAAGTAGCTTCGCAATCCAAAATAATGCTGGGAAATTTATTGCGAAAAAGTTTCAAAATACGGCTAAATCCGAAAAATATGACTCACAATGAGTAACAGCAATCAGACAAAGATTTCTGGCTTGTATTACGGTTCCTGTAAAAATAGTGCCCAAAAAGTCATATCTGAGTAAATCATCAAACTTTTGCTCAAATTGGCCAACTTATTTTACTTGGACGTTGAGACTTGATGAAAAATGCTGTAGTGAACTGCACAGACATACGTAGATTTTCACGTTAAGCTACTTTCGTGCGGTGTCCTAAGTGCCAGTATCAAGCGTAAATAATGAAATTGCCGCACCATGGTAGTATGGCTGCGGACTTGCCTGAAAGCCGAAATCCGCAAATATGTGTACAGCATTGGGCCTTCGAGAGTCGGGTCACCTTATACTACCCAAAATATGGTTTAGTCGTATGTAGGACTATATACTCCACGGGAAAAATTATGCGTTTTATGATAATCAGGGCGGTAAATTACTGCCCGCGCGCCCGGAAGAAGTTTAAGAAGCTTTTAAGCACTGCATGCAATTCGTCATTCGCAAAAGATGGTACGCGTATCCGCAGCATTTTGACGTGTAAATATTTGTATATTTCCTCAATACAGTACGAGTATCCTGATAAAAAGGACAACGAACCCTTATTAATACTATCTATTTTTTCTATGCCCTAATTTGCTGACTTTCTTTCTCAATTATTCAATTTTATACCTCCCTCTGTAACAAGTGTCATCAACTGGAACATGTTGCAAGTACCATCCATAAAAATTTATTCCGTAAATGACTATCGCCGAACTTGGCCGTCCCACAAAAAACATCTCCATACTCGCAAATTCACTGCTGGTAGGAGTCTACGTGTATAAGTCATCGCGCACCGTACAAGCATAAAATGTCCTTACGACAAGATTTACGGGTAGTTTTTCAGTTTATGACAAGTTTTAACACGACAAAAAAAAAGCGCCGCAGGTTATTTTCAAATTGGTACTACATCAAGCGAAACGAAGGTTTTGGCTGAATCGTGAATGTACGCCAGCAGAGGGAACCTGGCGTCCATTTTGGGCCACTCAATCTCTTTCACGTTACTCGCGAGGATTCCCAATTTTTTTCAATTCATTTTTTCATGATTTATTTCGTGTGTGTGAAATTATCCTGGAGCCGTAGTGTGTCATACCATTCAATTCACATTTGTGTGTATATGAGCTTCATCTCCAAAAAAGTTCAATGCTCTCGACCCTCCTGACCCAACATCGGGCAGGTGATTTAGAGTCGAGAGTGGAGTGCCAGCCCTGGGAATCAATGAGGAAAAGTCTGTTTTTTTGTCCGACCTAAGAGTTTGTCTGTTGCTCACCATGCCATGCCAATTTATGTGGAGTCAACGTAAATGGATTTTTAATGTTTGTTTGGAGAGATTTTTTGTTTTTCGTTTTTGTCTTGAGCCGTTTTAGTCCTGTTTTTGTAAGGAGGCCATACAGTTTATGTGCTTTGTGCAAACATATACTCGACTTGGTCCTTATGGAAATTGAGAGGATGTGTAGACATATGTTGTATGTTGTCTGGGGCATTGAATTGGAGATTTGTGTGTGTACAGAGTGTATAAGGACTAAACATAGGCTTAATTTTGAAATAATGATTTACATACGAGTTAGAGAGTTTAAGCATATCGTTCAAAATATTACGATAGGACGAATAGCCTTTGACATTTTCTATGAAAAAATCGCTTGCCTACCATACGCAAAACAGTGTACCACAATTTTGTATGTTCGAAGTGGGCATAGCCGACAAATAAAATATCATGAACCCACAATTCCAGCTGTTTATAGTCAGTCAAATTCACGGAAATACAGCTATGCCTACTTGGGACATGAAAAATTGTGGTATACTGTTTTGCATACGACAGGCAAGCCAATTTTTCATAGAAAATGTGAAAGCCTATTCGTCCTATCGTTATATTTTGAACGATATGCTAAGACTCTCTATTATTTTCGATTTTGATGAATTGTTTTTTTTTTAATTTTTATACACTGCTTGTTAGCATACCTCCTCGAATAAAGTGTTTCAGGTTGAGTTCCAGCGAAACTCAGATAACTAAAATTTTAAAATTATTATTTATTGCTTATACGGTTTTGAGTTAAATAAAACAAAAAGTGTTGCTTCTGCATTTTTTAAACTTTTTCTTTTCAAACGAGAGACAAAAAAAAAACGATTTAAATTTTGTGATCAGGTTAGCACATGCCACTTTTTTTTTTAGCTTTTAAGCTGCAAATATATTTCCTTATTTATACATTTGCTATTTTAAATATTTTTTCAATAAATTTAATAATATGTCGATGCTCCCTTGTTAACAATTGCATCGTAGAGACGATTTGGAAGCGACTCGTTTTGTCCATCTAGATGGCGTTGATTGGGGGTCAAAATACTAGTGTACCTACTTATTATTGCTCCATCTCGATATACAAGCGGACTTATCAGCTGCTTACATTAAACCTATCAATGACTACGAACCTAACCAACGTGTTATAACAATAGCAAAAGGTACTTAGGTTCTAAGCCATTGAAAGATGGGTTCTCAAGGTCGGCCAATCTATCTAAATGGCAGTGCCTTAATCCGAGGTTTAGCGTCCCGGGCAGTGTGGGTTGGAGCGTTGTGGTTGTCGTGTTGTAAATGCCATGAAAAACTATGTCTCTTCAAATGGAGAGCATTCTTAATCACTCGATAAACTTTACCTTTACCTTTAAGGTATACTTTCTTTATAATTTTTACCATATGTTGAATTTTTGTGTAGTAATGCGCAAATAAATTTCCGACTTCTTTTGGTTCTTATTTAAATTGCACTTACTGAAAGTCCTCACCCCTCGTAAGCTTCAATTTTAGCTTTGTCTTCCATGGGTGGCGATTTTCCTTAACCCAAAAACCAACGGATTACTTGAATAACAAAAAAAAATTGTTGGTCCTAGGCGATCGCATGTTGAAGATCGACTAAAGTTAAATTACATGTGCTAAGGCTAACCTGATCTAGCACTGAGTATAGGTGAGTCGGTCGAAATTCGTTGGCGATCTGGCTGTAATCAGGAGTTAAAGTCAAAACATATGCAGCGGTCATTTATCGTCTACAGGCGAATAAGCTCATTCTTAATGTACCCCACGAAATAAAACATCTCACTTCGGAATGTCCCCGTCTGTACAAGTGCCGCTAGCGGTGCCCCAGAGGGTCAAATATCCTCAAAAACAGTTTTTTCTGAAAACCTCGATAGGATAAAACTATACAATATGCCCCACTTTTTTTTCTTCAAATGAATGTAAACGGAAACCTTCATAGATTTCATTGGGATATTTTGCAGGATGGTAGTTTGGAATGTTGATAGTAAAATTATATTGGCAGTATTTTGGAAAAAATTACCAACTAACGGTATTCCGTCGTCTCCCTTGAACCAATAATGGGGCGTTTTGTAAATAAGGTAATATGCCCCAGAACGTTTCACCAATAAATCACTTTATTTTAAACAGACACGTTCAATTGTCACTGTCACACACATCGCAAAATATAAGGTTTTTGCATTCAATTAAATGTAATAGAAAGAAATATAAGTTAAAATAAATGTCTCAAATATTTTCTTCTAATAAGATGTGCCCGAGCTAATGGTAGAATATCAATTTTTTGTTTAATACTTTAGTTTTGAATTGTTTTTCATATTTATTCGATCAAAATACTCGTATTGCATTTCATAGTGTACACTCTAAAAAAAGATTGTAAATTTCTAGCAGATTCTGTGTAAAATGTTTGTAAAAGCATTGTAAAATTAAACAACAGTGCAAAAATTACACATTCTTTGTGTATCGCAATATTTTTGAGCTTTATTACATGTTTTAAAGTAAACTTACACAAATATGAGTGTTTAAATAAAATTATATACTTTTCCATCAGATTCTGTGTAAAATTTACGAGGAAATATTCACATTCAGCCGCTGCACTAAAATTTGTGTAAAACTTGGTACATACATAATATACAAATGTAATTTTACGTAAATATCAAGGTAAATATGAACATTGTCTTTTTACACAACATTCTGTTGAAAAAGACGCCGATTATCATGATTTTCGAATTTTACACCAAAATTACTGGAAATCCTAAGTTAATTCCGCACGATGTGCCAGGTAATATATCGTGTAAGTTAGAAACGTCATCCCGCATAGTCTGTGTGGTGTAGTGAGTAGGGCGTTAGTCTTCAAATCATAGGGTCGCGGGATCGGATCCCACTGTAGGCAGGTAATTTATAATGCATTTTAGAGCGTAAAGAGGTAAATGAAATGTCGCCAACACCTATAGAGAGGTAAATGCTAGTTATACATTTATGAGCTATAGTGTAGTTACTACGTGATAAACCTAGTACATCAGATTGCAAAATGTGGTGGAGACAAATTTTTTTTTGTTTCTTATTTTTTTTCGGGTGCTGAGCACGAATCCGGAGCTTCCCACCAAAATTTCGTTGCGGAACAGGGTCAAAATCGCGAAAAACCCTTAAACTTTTGCAGTTTTTCCGTTATTTGGCTCCTAATTCTGAAACTGTTTATTTCTGCGAAAAGCTCTCCGTGAATATTTTAGAGAGCACATAATTGCGCGTCCAAAGAGACATAAATATTATAAATCTGTTGAGCGGTATTACTACAATGGATAATTTAAATTTGCCATTTTTAACCCTGGAATACTAACATGACCGTTTAGGGCGTTATTACTAACAACACGTAATTTTGACGTGTTCATATTTTCCTACAGTCGCTTTCCCAGTTTACATATTTTACCGAGCTTATCATCTTTCAGTGCCACAGACAAAAATTATTTGACCAAAATATGCCCTCGGAAAATGCGCTTATATTACTAACAAGACGTATAAATTACATAAAATAATAAATAACAGGCGCGACAATCCAACATTGGACTAAGGCCGCAGGATGTGTTAGTGACATCCTATTTCCAAGATCTTATCTGCTTTTTGATGAGGTAATGAGATCAGCATCACGCTCAGCAGTGTTATTTATCCCCATAAATGGGTACTCGTTTAACATCTGAGTGAGATCATAGTCCGTCACAAGCTCGTGAGTTCGAAAAACACCATGGAACACGGTGAGATTCGAACTCATGACCCTGTGCACCAAAGGTGCGCGCACTAACCGCTGGACCAGCCAGACTATATATACTATAAATTACATGCTATTTTCTATTGGTATTACTATTTACACGTCAAATAGGTAGTAGCATCTAGAACATTGCTAAGCTTACCGCCATAGACCACAGATAGGATGCTGCCACTCATATGGACATACCACAACTAACTGAGGAAAGCACTGCTGCAGTGAGTAGTCAACCTGACTCGTGGAATAGCTTATACACAGTATAATGTGAGCGAACACGTCAATTTTACGTATTGTTAGTAAATTAGGGTTAACATAGTGCCATTTTATGAATAAAATTTTGAGATTGAACGGTTTTTCATTTTTGGTCGTAAAAGTTGAATTTTTCTTGTATATTATGTATTTTGGAGTGCAGAACCGGAATCTGTAATTTCCAACCAAAATTTCGTTGCAAAACAGGGTCAAAATTTCAAAAAAACGCCAAAAAAATGACTATCAATTGTAGCAATACCGCTTAAGACATTTTAATGATTAATGGCGCGTTGGACCCGCAGTTATGCTTTCTCTAATATTTTCATGGACAGGTTTTCGGAGAAATGTACACTTTCGGAGTTATAAACAAAAAAACGGGAAAACTCCGCAAGTTTAGGGTTTTTTCGCGGTTTTGACCCTGTTCCGCAACGAAATTTTGGTGGGAAGCTCCGGATTCGAGCTCAGCACCCCAAAAAACATAAGAAACAAAAAAAAAATTGTCTCGATTAGCTGTAAATCTACTGTCGCTGTTTTTTTAATCAAGGAAAGGCAACTTATATGAAATGATTCCATTGTGTCCCCTGACATAAGAGACCACGCAAGCTTTCCTATGGGTATTGAATAAGTATACTTTTGCAGCTATTCAGGGACACCCTGGTCCTACAAACTTTATATTTGTGGCAAACACTATTACCATTCAATGCATTTCCACCAAATTTCATGTTCATTGTTTCATCAAGTTAAAAGATATGCATTGAAGGAATGCTTAAGAGGCTTCCCTTGCATTCCCTTACTAAATACTTATTTGGCTATATTTCCGGTTTGGATACAGTTATTCGAATTAAAATTCGTAGACTTATTCTATATGTAATTTTCTAAAAACCCTTAGCAGAATTTTCATATTTGGAAACCTAGCCCCACGAACAAATTGAAATTTTACAAATTTACTGTTATTTACTTTTTCTTAGCAAAAGTCAACAGTGTTAATATTTAACGTATATATGAGGCCATACTGGCCAATCTTTGTGCAAAGTTTCAAATCGATCCCTATAACGGTTTAGAAAAACGGAGGTCGAAAAGGAAGTTTAACTTTAACCCTTTCGAACCTAAAAAAATCTAGCAGATTTAGAAAGGCTTTATTAATGGAATCATCTTTGGGATATGTCTTAGATATAGGGAGGTACAAAATTGTAGCCCCAGCTTCTCTAGGGGGGCCTGTGGGGGTCGGGACACCTATGCCCCGTCCGGTTTTTTAGATGGAACATATATTTTCCGATGTTCCAACCTCAAAATTACCGTGAAAATAGTCCCAGGACGCATAAATCTCTATCACATGCTCTAATATTTCGTATTCTATTAGTTTCCGCTAGATACTCCGAAGGACACCTTAGGAAAAGGTTTTTTATTATAATTTAATTTGAAAATGAAAAGTCTTCCCAAACACTGAGTGGGACATATTAGTACCACCAAAGAAGCCCGATGGGACACATCCCAGCAAACAATTTCTATCGTCCGCGATACGAATTCAATTCGCCTGATAGAAAACATTTCTCGAATTTCATATCGTTTTCGGATTAAAGGCGTCACTCCCTTCGTGAAGGAATAGTGACCGATATTAATTCGCCAGGATGATAATTTGGCGATAATAGACTAATACATAGAAAAAGTGAAAAAAATTTAAATTTTTTTTATTTTTCCCTTTTTCTAATTTTTTTCTTCTATTTTATCCTTAACTTTTTTTTACCTTATTTTAACTTTACCTTTTTACACTTTGCTTCTACTGGGAATCGAACCGGGCACCTATCGTTTCGTAGTCCTACGTCCTACACCTGAGCTATCTAAGATTACAAATTATGGGAATAAATTACTCGTTTTATTTTTTGACAATTTCATAATTCTCTCGTTGTGAGGAATTACTATTTTATCATCTTTGCAATAATAAGACGATATTTCGTTAATAGTAGTCATATTCCTGTCATATTGATGATGATAAAGCGATTTTTCGTCGAGGAGACAAGTTTACGATAAATTTTTCATTTGAATGATATCGTTTTCGTATCATTTTTGTGATTTTTCGAAAAAAACGATAAAATTGTTTGCTGGGATAGGTCCCGAAAACGAAAATACACAAAAAGCATATATGTAAAGAATAAATAATAAACTTACATAATTACTACAACATTGTCATGTAAATATACTTTTTCTCCTATAAAAATTGTGCCTAAACTAATTTTGACCGAAATAACACCGTATTTCTGAATATGATGAACGTCAGGTGCGAGAGCTTGCACTTTGAAACGAGAACTGTGCAAATTGGGTATCAAACTGCGGTAAAAACGTATTTTTGTATAATTATCTAAACGTTAAAATACCAGAAGAGACGCCTTTAAACCATATTTAATGGATAATTTTTCTTTTAATAAAACCAAACTTTCGCCGGGACATATGTGTCCCAATAGGTCCGAAAGGGTTAAACGCCAATAACTTTTTTACCGTTACTTGAAACTGGAAAATTTTAACCGATATGAGATGTACTCGTTGAGATCTTTGATTTAAATACCCATACGATAATCTCCGATAAAAACTAAAAAAGTCGACTTTTTTCAAACGTTCGAGACACCCTGTTATCTTCTTTCTACCAACTTCTAAGGTATTTGTGCCAAAGGCTGTAACCATTCTACACATTCTTACTAAATTTCATGACAATCGGTTGAGCCGTTTGGGAGTTATTTAGTGAACAGACGGACGGACGGACGGACAAAATCGATTTCGTAAGGGTTTTTTGAAAAAATTCTAAAAAACCCTAAAAATATTTCAAACAACGAATAACAACCTTCCTTGCTTGGAATGCATGTTTCCACAAATTTTACTTATTTTACTCATCCACTGATACCATACAAAAGTTCGAAACTTAAATGCTCAATCGGTCAATACCTAAACAACTCATTCCAAATCTACGTCTTTTTCGGGGACTCCAACTTGCTGCCAAATAAATTATTTGAATAAAATGACCTTAGGTAGCCACAGGGCCGGATTTCCCATATGGGCAACCTGGGCAGCTGCCCGGGGCGGCAGATTTTGAGGGGCGGCAAATTTTTGAACCTTTCTTTTGGTTTTAAATTTTATGGATGGACTTTGACTCAAGGAGCAGTTGAAATAATTAGGAAAAAATGTTAATTGCTTTCTAATTTATTGTAGTTAGGTGACGCCTTAATCCAGGGCGCCAAATGTTATGATGCTTCGCCTTTAAATTTTTATCCTTCACGCAATATTCTACTTAAAGCATTCATTCCGAAAGGGGTGATTTGGTTAGACTATAGAAGTGATCTAGATAGCATTGCGGCTTTACTTTGAACAAGGACACAGATGTCACTGTTCAATTTTACCTCCGACCACGGAGTCTATGTCCATGTGACCCAGGATATCTGTGTGGCATGGTACACGGATTTTTGGTGAGCATAGCCCTTAGTATTTTGTGAATTGATGACCACTCGGCCCGATTCGCATTGCTGACTAGTATGCTGAAGGACCCTCATCAGGATGTGAAAAGCAGCACTACAAATCGCTTTAACCCTTCTGTCGGCACGAAGGTCTGGCCAGACCTTTGGCACTATACTTTGGTGAAAAAAATATAAAAGATGAAATCGCAGCGACTTCATATTTCATGATATCCTAGAATAATATGTTTAGAAGCATTTTACAAAAATTTGGAAAAATCTGTTGAAATTTTGATTATGTTTTTGATGATTTTCAATTTATAGTGCTTTTTGATACCCAATAGGTCTGGCCAGACCTATAGTTTTTCCCCCCATTTTTCTGTTGAGGTAAAAAGGGCAAATATTAAATTCTCTTAAAATTCTCCTATTTATGATGTAATAATGTCATTAAAATTCGATTTGTTCTATAAACGATAAAAATTTCTGAGATTTTTTTTAAAAAGCCATGAAGTTCAGAAAATGGGTATGCCTAATTTCATCACGTTTTATAACATAACCTAATCAACTGAGATTTGATTCTAGGAAATACAAACGAGTTTTCTTTCATTTTTAATAGTAAGGACTAAATATGAGTGACTTGGGAACGTCTTTCTAAATAGATTTGATCAAGTAATTTATGGAAAATTTAGAATAAAATGATTTTCGAGCTTGAAAATTACCTATTTTTTTCCATCAACTTCCCTAAATCTGCAGACTAATATCGAGGAAAATTCTACCAACAAAGCGCTAAATATTTCCCCAAAGATATTGTAATTGGAAAATGCGATCGAACCATCTACTAGATATACGCAATGCAAATAGACAAGCAAAGAAAGAAGAAAATAAGGGAAAAACGTGTTTGTACTAATACCACCCCAAAATATGTGTACTTAAAAACGCTTCCAGTATATCTACAAAAATGATTTTAATGCTTTTATTTGTTAAAAATGGCAGTAAAGAATTGGTAGATTGACTCTACCGATAAAAATTTCAGTATTTCTGAAAAATAAAAAAAATTTCTCAGTAGGTCCAGCCAGACCTATTGGGTATAGAATATGCATATTGTAGTAGGTGCCGACAGAAGGGTTAAGCTGATTGTTAAACGAACCCGGAGTATGCACGTCTGAATTCAGCGTGGGGATTAACCTTTAAGGGGACCGAAGGAAAATCGGTCACACCTGCTATTGGGAAGTCTTTAGCAAATAGTGTGCCTGCTCGAAAGGACTGGAGGCTGTTACCCAAACTAGAGTTGCGGCCCGGGGTTGGGTTTCAGAAGGTGAGTGTATGCATCGCAATAAAATGCCGTATGTCAAAGCAGTCCGTTGGATCGGGTGGAAAGAGCGTAATTGCTTAGGCACACCCCTGGCGGTATGGTTCCGTATATGACTCTCTATAAGCCTCGAGCAGCTTTCGGGTTTAACAATCAATTAACTTCTGAACCTACATTGGCGGCGAGCGATTTCACTACGAGTGTTCTAAAATACAAAAGTGTGTAAATCGCCTCCAACGAAGCAATTCACCGAATCACATTTTTTTTTATATTCCTGTTGATCCCGTGGCAAAAAAAAATCGTTTTAACTGAACCATTTGATAGGATCCAGTCATGGTTCTGTTTTAAAAGATTTCAGATAGCGCTTAAGTTGTTTTTATTTTTTTAATGGAATGCACCGTCTTGGCCTTGTCACACCCAATAAACAATGTAGGTCTTTAGCTGCATTGACGCACCTGAAGGGTTTTTGCTTGGTTTATAGGTAAAAGTTTAAATAATTTATCCCGCAAAAAAAATGCTTCACTTTTTACATTTTTGAACCCGTCAGACTTCTAGAAAAGTAACACGTCCATTCAGTTTTTCCCCACTTTAAATTGGATGAGAAGCAACAGTGACGTGAATTTTCCACAAATTTTAGGTTAAAATTGTCACGTTGTCAGTGTAGAAAAATTGAAAATTCCACTTACAATAAATCGTTTAAGATTACAAAAAACCAGCAAAGCCTATAAAAGCGATACCTAATGACTTTTGCTGAATAACATTCCGAGCTAACATTTTAAAAATTTTTGTTAAATTTATTTTTTATCCCAAAAATTCAAAAAAATCTCGAAATCAGAACTTAGATTAATTACATTAGACAAAGGACATCTCAAAAATACTACGAGGTGTGACAATGAGAATGCTTTTTAAGTACTTTCTAAAAGGACCTCTGGTTACGTCCGCAATCAGCAAAACATAGATATGGGTTACTGGAAAAAAATGACTATTGGCAGAGGGCGGCCATTTGCCTACTGCCCAGGGGCGGCATAGGTTAAATCCGGCCCTGGGTAGCCAATATTCGCACCGGAAAAAGTACTCTGTGGCCAAGAGGTTCCAAGTTGTTGAGAAAAAAAAAAACTTTTAGAATGGGAAAAGTTGAGAAAATTATTGAAGCGACGCCGACGTGCGTCTACCAACATTTTTTGATAAAGATGAGATTGCCAAACTAGAGTTGTGTACTGAACTGGCAGATTGTTCCACTTCGAAGCTAGTACCGAGAGATAAATTTTTACAATCAAAAACATTCTCTTCGATGTACCTAATTCCACAGATTTATTCAAATTTTGAATTTTACTATATCCCAAAGTTTGCAAAAAAGCATAAAATGGTCGTTATTTTTTCAATTGTAACATTAAATGCATCCAATCGAATCATTTCGTTTTACCGCCATTGTCCACACAAAAAATTGGTAATTTTTGAAAGACCGTATTACCAAAAACTGCAAAATAAATTTGACCACAGATTTGTTTTGTTGTTACACTAAGTCATATGTTTGACCAGAAATGATCATTCATTTTTGGTCAAACAGATTTTTGGTCATTTATTTTGCTGTTACACTAGTGGGACAAACCTTTTGCGTCACTGTTCAAACTTTATTTGATAGTGTAATACCTCCTTAACACCGAAATGTTGTTTAAATTTACACAAAACATATCATCAGCTCTGTAAACGGTCCTATCACCAGCTTCGACTATAGTTCTCTTCAGGACATTGTTATAGCGCAGATACTACACATGGAATAGTTGTCAACGCACCATGCTCACTCGGAGTTAGGGCAAATCAGTCACCCCATAATTCCGAGCATAACAGTTCACTGCAGGAAGTAAGAAACCAAAACAACTATTCCGGGATGTAATTTCACTCATGTAACAGATATTCCGCGAAATCGTATTACTCATATAGCGTAAGCTCTTTATTTGTCCCCTTAGTCTACACTACATCATCGACAAATTCAATTGATTTCTACCATATGCATTTTCGCGATCCGTCTACATAGGATCTTACCCGTACTCAGTTTGTTTCTGTATCTGTTAGCTTGGAATCTTTTGAATTTCATGGACTCAAGAATAAATCCTTCGCCGCCATTATAATGTTCTATTCAGGATTCAATATGACGTCGGAGCCCAGAAGACATACTTTAATATAAGTGTAACCTTCATCTTCTCAGCACCCTTTTGTGTTCCAATAACACAATTCACCATGACAATATATGGGGAGAGTCGGCAAAGTCGCATTTTGCAGGATATTTTCATAGCAATTCACTCGAATTTCCTTCAATCGCAAAGTCGAGAACTTCACTTTCAGATACACTTTGCTATAGGAGAACAGTAGATGTACGCGCGTATACTATGAGTTCCATCATTCACTACATACATTGTTGTACTTTTCCAAGTAAATAGCATCAAGCTCACATCTGACGTAATGTCGATTCGATACGTTTTCTCATCGAAACAGTGATACTGTTAGAGACATAGCAACAGCAGTAGCAATACATTTTGTTTGAATCCACTTCACTAGTGATTTCACAGGAAAAGTTTTATCTCACACTTCACGCAACTGCTATTGCTATAGTCGAACGGTCGAACTGAGCCTCCTTGAACATAAAGCAATATTCATAATTGGCTTACGAAAAGCGCGTTTGAATCGAAATCGTACAAATAATGACTTCGATTTGTTCATAATCGGCACTTTTAAACTTTCAAGAGAATTGTTGAAATAATTATACTAAATCCTCTGTACTTACATACATGAAACATCATAACGGGAACGTGCAAAGCTTCCCGAACGTATTTCTGGAACATATTACACAAGCAAAAAAAAAATTCTACAATGATGACAGACTTTAAGAATACTTCCATACACACAAAAGGCGATAAAAATAGGAGTACACTGTCGTTAGTCTATATCCTTGCTGTATCCTTAATTTACAACACATGGCACCCGAGATGGATGGCTGTGAGCCTCGTCGGCGAATGGTTGGATCAAGTCTCTATAAGCATAAAGTAAGTCGGCTGACGGACAACTCAGAAGATTGAATATATATGCAGAATCCTTTCAAAGAGCAAGAAAGGACACTAAAAAAATTTTGCATTAAAAGATAAACGTCAAGGCTTATGAATAAGTGATGAATGTTGTAGTCACAATCTTCTCTGGTATAGTTTTATGAACCGAGAAAATGCCATAACGTACTACAAGGATATTTTCCAGGACATTCCAGTTCGTGGGATATCTTTGGTGGAATATCAGGCCTCGGCTTTAATGTTATGGCCATTTATACTATGATGTATGTAATATAGGTACTCGTATATGCATAAAGACTGTTGTACATTTATTGCGAAGAAGGATATCAAGGAGAGCATTTTATGACAGGTGGATATACAGACTATATAACATTTTTAAAACAAGGAACGGAGTGGTTAACCTGATGGGATATTATGGAGAAATGATGACATTCTCTGGCCGACGACAGAGATAAATGTCTTAATAATGGTATGAAGGAAAATGATTTTTAATCCCCGTTTTTGGGGAAACAAAAATCCTACCTTAAATATTGTGATTTTCTTTTTTGTTCATCGTGCGGGTGGTAGGTAACTGAACATTTTAGATTAGCCAATACTTAATAATTTTTCTAGAAACATCAAACCGATCTAGAATTTGAAGCACGTTTTCACAGTAATTTATTTTTTTTTATTTATGCTCTTACCTCTCAAGTTGACCTAAATTAATTAACCGGAAATATTTCACAACTCGAACAATTCTTAACGAATTTATCGCAATGCCAGAACATCAATTAAAAGTGTAACTATATAAAGAGTGCACAGCATCCACCGATTTCTCCGTCATCCTGATACCTATACAAAACTTCAACTGTTTCCAGTCTAATTCAGCTAGTTTGCTGTTTGACCTATACCAACTAACATTCTCTTATATGTATAACTGAAACAATCGCGGGAGTACTATAGAGTACCTATACATTTCCGCAGGCTTTCCTTACAACTTGTGCCGTAATAAAATTATGTCAAAGTTTTCGTGAAATACAAAACACTTAAAACGTTCCATTTTCAGAGTAAAATAAATGGTCAAGGCAAGGAAGGTCTTCTTTTTCTTCGGGCTCCCGGGTAAAACTTGTATAACGAAGTTTTAGCTTACCTTCAAGATTTCTATCATCCAAACTGTTGCACTTGTCAAAGAAAGGGGAAGAAACTATAGAGAAAAATGGATCCAAAACAAAAACTAGGACACAACAGTTGGAACAAGAACGATAAAGTTTTTCGATTTTTACTATTCACTTGGGGATGTCGGCGAAAACTAATGAAAGTATTATATCGCCAAGTCTAATTAACGGTTGATGACGGCGGTGGATTATGGTAATAAAAGAAAATTGTTATAAAATTTACTGCAAGAAAACGAGAAGTTTTTGCAATCGGTACGGAAGTAGTAAAGCACTTTAGTCTTGGTTAATAGTTTGGAGCATAAAAATTTGTATTATAAAAAAAAAAATAAAAAAATAGGAATAGAAATAGTCGACACAATAAAATTTACCGCGATTTCGATCCAAGAAGTTCATTTTGACATAAAATAAAGTGCATTGATAGTACTGTGATATTTTTCTCGTCTTTTCTAGACATTCCAGTGAGTTCGATAGATTTTCGCGTACACGATAATGAATAACACTCGCTTTACTGTAACACTATTTATTACAACACACACGGATATATACACGATTTACAATTTCTCTAATTACTGACTAGTTATTGATCCGACACAATCCACGAGTAAAACTATACTGACTGACTCTAGTATACGCCCTTATATACTCATTTCCACTGTTCCAGAAACTTCGGTGATGCACTTTCCAGCAACGGCCAGAAAGTCGTCTCGCTAGCGACACTAGCGCCATCTGGTTCCGAGTACAGGAATACCAGTTGGGTTGACGTATAGACAAGGCGCATTACAGTACAGTTGGTGATAACGCCTCAAGAAAAATTGGACTCAAGACCAATGGTTTAAAGTTGGTGTTGGAGTGTCAATTCAGTTATGTTAACAAATTCAAGCCGAATTATTTGAAAATCTGCTACTATACGGTTATCACCATGGGCGTACACTGAAATATATTTCGGGAGATGTCTTAGGAAACAGTTTGATGTTAGCCTGAAAGTCCGAATGTACCAGCGAACAGTTTCTGTTTCCCTTCTTTAAAGAAATTATTATTATTGGCTTACCGGAAATTGGTCATAATTACAAACATAAATACAGTTCAGTTCAGTTCAAGGTCTGAGATCCGAAGTCCCGTTAGGATTTTATTACGAGAATTCTTAAAAACAGTACAAATCCGAAGTCGTTAGGATAGTTCCAGAGGAAATAAAACACAAAATAACGGTTTAAAAAAAATAAATTTAAGTTGCAATATGTAGCTGAGAACTAAGATCTTAACTTCAGTTAAGTGATGTTAGCTAAAAAATGTTAACAGAGATCGAATTGTATTGGTGTTGAAGGTAATTTAAGTCAATTTCGTCCCAAAGTTTCCCTAATTGCTTGCAGAAGCTCTTCACTGTTGTTAAACTGGCGTCTACTGGTATGGATATCTGATATTTCTTGTCAATCATCCTCAAACATTTTTGATGAATATAATATATATATAAGCAGAGCGATCTTTCCATAACTTTGACGGTTTGGCATCGAAACCAGCCTTGCTAAACGAAGCATTATCTTGTTAAAATTTCAAAGGGCTTGCATGGAAAATTTTGGTAATTTTTATACCCTTCGCTTATAGAGTGAAAGGGTATATTAACTTTGTCATGAAGTTTGTAACGCATTGAAGGAACCATCTCCGACTATATAAAAAGTATACATATTTGATCAGCATGACCTGGGGAGTCGATTGGCGATGTCCGTCTGTCTGTCTGTCTGTTTTACTCGGCCAATTTAACCCTTTCGAACCTACAAAAATCTAGCAGATTTAGAAAGGCTTTATTAATGGAATCATCCTTGGGATATGTCTTAGATATAGGAAGGTACAAAATTGTAGCCCCACCTCCTCTAGGGTAAGGTGACCAGACTCCCGAAGGCCCAATGCTGTACACATATATGCGGAATTCGGCTTTCAGGCAAATCCTCAGCCAGAATACCATGTTACGGTAATTTCATTATTTATGCTTGAGACTTGCACTTAGTTTTCCATACGAAATGAGCTTAGCGTAAAAATCTACGTATGTCTGTGCAACTTCCAAGTAAACTAAGTTTGTGATTGCTCTTTTTAGCCGTATTTTGAGACCTTTTCTTAATAAATTTCCCAGCATTATTTTGAAATACGAAGTTACTTTCTTTCCGCATTATTTTTTTTTGCTTATTACAGAAAAACATACCAGTATCCAATAAATTATTGGTAATGGTGAAAACCAAGAAAATTTCGAAGAACTTCCCTATTTTTTGTACTCGCCGACCTTGTTATTAATATAAGGAATTAGAAAAAAAAAGCAACATAAGGCTATTTTTCATATTTTGGAAACCGTTGGATCGCAGGATTCCCAAACAAATTTTCCTTTGATATAAAATGGTAGAGAAGCTTAAAAAGGACAAAAAGGCATTAATTGAACGTTAATCAATGTTCAGAGGCATGCAAGCTGTAAGGTATAATTCAAAAATATACCTCTTGGCAACTACCTTTACTATGACAAAACCGGGCTCCCAAAAACCTATAACCAACCCTGCTTAAGCTGATGGTGGGTTTCAAGGCACGGTATCAATGTAGCTATGGAGTGGAGTCCGAGGAGAACCTCCAGAGCGGTGGAAGGGTGGCTTATCCTGGTTGGGATATATCCGGAGGAGATTTTCATTCTTCCTTGGTTACATTAGTGATGTCATGCCGGTCCTCTTAGAACAATTTTAACGGATTTTAACTTTAAAAAACTTTACAGAGGGAATCAGATGAAGTACAGTGGCTGATTTTCCATCGATTTGTGATAGGAAAAATAAATAAAAAAAAATGGATCTTTCGACGGCTATAACTTTAGAACCTTGGTAGCTAGAGCCTCGAAATGTTCCCCAAATATGGACAGTGCAATACTCTACAAGTCTGCCAAATTTCAAAATTTCGCTCAAGAATTTCCAAGCTCCGGACAATTTTCGATTATAAAACAGAAAAGTGTGATTTGCTATAACTTCCGAACGCGGAGAGATATGACCTTCAAATGTGCACTAAGTAGGTCTACAGGTATCCCAAATTTCAAATATTTCGGCCGAATTCCGGGTTATCAAAAATGATCGATTGGCAAACACAAAAGTGCTATTATCTCTCTGAAGAATATCGATCGTCCATGGGTCAAATTTTGCACCTTAAATCGTAACTTCTAAACCTTGCGGTATCCAGAGCCTTGAAATTTTTACCAAATGTGGACAGTAGAGTGCTCTACAAGTTTTCTAAATTTAAAAATTTTTCACTCACGAATTTCCAAGTGATGGACAATTATTTCAATTAGAAAACTCAAAATTGCAATTTCGGCAGCCGTAACTTCCGAGCGCAGATAGGTTAGGACTATATAATTTGAAGGTAATTTGAGCGCCAAGTAGCTCTGAAGGTTTGTCAAATTTCAGAAAGTTCGGGAAATCATTATATCGTGAATTGCATTTCATTGAGTTGCATGGGGAATGCTGTACATTTTGCTGTACATTTCCCAATGCTGTACAAAAGGTCAAAATGCTGTACTGTACAGCAAAATGCTGTACGTCTGGTCAGCTTACTCTAGGGGGGCATGTGGGGGTCGGGACACCTATGTTCCGTCCGGTTTTTTAGATGGAACATATATGTTCCGATGTTCGAACGTCAAAATTACCGCGAAAATAATTCCAGGACGCATAAATCTCTATCACATACTCTAATATTTCGTATTCTATTAGTTTCCGCTGGATACTCCGAAGGACATCTTAGGGAAAGGTTTTTTATTATAATTTCATTTGTAAATGAAAATTATTCCCAAACACTAAATGGGACATATTAGTACCACCAAAGAAACCAGATGGGACACATAGGTCCCGAAAAGGAAAATACACAAAAAGCATATATGTAAAGAATAAATAATGTCATGGGGCTGCCATACTAACCTAACCCCCCAAATTAGGTTCTTCTAAAAAAACTTTTTTATTTGTGCACCAATTTCATCCAAAATTCACACAAATCTATTCCTATTGATGACACAAAACATATGTAAGATTGGATCAAGTGGGACCACGGCATCATGGGGCTGCCATACAAACCCAACCCCCCATTTTGGTTCTTCTAAGAAACATTTTTTACACCAATTTCACAAAACCTTGAATGAATGTGTCTTTATCAAAGCAACTAAAAAGTTCAAAACAAATGGAATCGTACTATGGGGTCATGCTCCCGCATCCGACAATAAAATTTGCTGAGTAAATATTTTTATTTGCCCACTTATTCCAAACAAACCCCACACAAATATTGTTTTGCCGACGCAACGGAACTTTTGTGAAGACAGAAGAAAAAGAATGGGGAACGGATTAAATGCAAGTCGTAGGTACGCCCGAAAAAAAAACTTTTAGCCCGAGGGGAGCGAAGAGTATCCAAATTTTGGCCGCGCCCGAAATTAGCCTCGGTCTCCTTGGCATTACATTGGGCAGAATATTTTTGTAAGCCTGAACGTTCTGAATACCTACAGTTTCCACAAGCTTATTAGTTCCACAAGCTTATTAGTTCCACAGCGAGATAGTCAGCCCCATAAATCGACACTTCTTACTCTTGATTAAAATTAATTCCTTCTTACTCAAATTGTGTAAATAATACCTTAATCCATGTGGACCGACGAGATTGAATTTTTTTCGTCAGTGAAATTAACATTAACATTTGTACAATCTATACAATTTCTACATTTACTTTTATTCCTAAAATAGGTAGAAGCTCGCATGCGAGTCCAAAGGACCTCCGGCCCATTAGCCTTTCATCGACTATGCTAAAATTATTAGAACGACTTATTGATGTTCACATACGAACGATCGTCCCTGCTAATCTACTATCCATGTCAGAACATGCACATTGGAAAGGGAGATCGGTTGATACAGCTCTACATTCGCTGGTCAGTTATATTGAAGCATCTCTTCATAATAAGGAATATACTATGGTGGCGTTCCTTTACATTGAGGGAGCCTTCAACAATATTAAACCCAGAGCAATAACAGATGCTCTCATGAGCCTACAGGTCGAAGGTTCAATTTGTACTCTTGTTAATAGGCTACTCACTTCTAGGCGTATTCATAGTAGGTTGGGTTCGTCTTCTGCTAGTAGATATGTTTGCAGGGGCACTCCACAGGGAGGTATTCTGTCTTCTCTACTTTGGAACGTAGCGACTAATCAATTGTTCTTGAATTTGGAAAGAATCGGATGTAAAGTCATCGCTTATGCTGATGATATTGCTATCGCCGCTAGAGGCATGTTTCCTGACCTGGCTATCCTAACAGACTGGGCAAGTCTCAGCGGGGTTGGGATTAATCCAGCAAAAACAGAGTTAGTCCTGTTCACAAGAAGGCGTGTGATCCCCACTTTTAACCTCCCTAAGCTAGGAGGCATTCAACTTCGTTTCTCCGACAAGGCCAAATTTCTTGGCCTTATCTTGGACAAGAAATTAAGATGGAAACCTAACATCGAGGAAAGGGTGAACAAAGCTACGGTGGCACTGTATTCGTGCAGGAAAGCCTTCGGGAAATCCTGGGGCCTTCAACCAAAAGTTGTATATTGGATGTATACAGTTATTGTGCGGCCTATTCTGCTTTATGGCGTTAGTGTGTGGTGGACCGCACTTAGCACAACTGCCTATCATAATTCACTTGTTAAAGTGCAAAGGTTGGCTTCTCGTCTGATTACAGGAGCTCTTCGTACAACACCTTCATTCGGACTAGACATGATTTTGGGACTGCAGCCATTGGACATATACGCCCAACGGTCAGCAGCTTACACGGCCTTACGCCTTCGTGAAACTGGTCTGTGGCGACCGCTGGATTATGGTCACTCAACGATACTCCGTAATTTTAGCCTGCCACTGGTTACTGATTACACTGTTCCCAAATACTTTTTTGGTAGGAACTATTCTATCTTAATCCCGCCTAGGGAAAGCTGGAGCAACGAAACGACCCAGTCCATCAGTTCCTTTTCCATCTACAGTGATGGTTCCAAGACGGACGCTGGAGTCGGCATTGGAATTTACTCGGAGGAACTCGACATCAGCTTGTCTTTTTGCCTCCCTAATTTTTGTAGCGTCCTCCAAGCAGAAATCACTGCAATCTCGGAAGCGCTTGTATGGCTAGGTAGGCACGTTGTCACTGGTAAGGATATGACTATATAAACACTGATAGTCAAGCTGCAATTCGATCACATGAATCAGCATTTACAACATCTAAAACTATTGAAGGGTGCCGCTATGTACTCAGAGAAATGGGTCATTTCTTCAATCTTACACTATGCTGGATACCGGGACATAATGGCTTTGATGGTAATTGCTGCGCAGACGATTTGGCTCGGAATGCGGTAGCAAGTATTGTTGAAGGCGACCACGAGAAGCTTAAAGCACCTATTGCCGTCTGCGCATCGATAATTGAAGCGTCTTCTGAACGTAGGACCAACGCGAGACGGGCCTGCGAATATACTTGTGCTACGACGAGGATGATCTGGCCTATACTAGATATATCCCGTTCCGCCATATTACTGTCGCTAGACAGGAAATATATACGCAACATAGTGGGTGTTATCACGGGGCACTGCCCTACTGGGGAGCACGCCAGGAGACTCCGAATTCCTTACAACGACTTCTGCAGAAGTTGTGATGATGAAGAGGAGGAAGAGAGTGTGCATCACTTTCTTTGTGAATGTCCGGCCTTATCCGAGAGAAGGAGGCGTGCACTGGTTTCGAGGTATTTTTACGATACAGATGATCTTCGAGATGTGAGCCCTACTTTGCTTAACAAATACATTGTTAGCACTGGCTGGTTTTAAACGGAACGTAGGAATTACGGTGGTATCACAATGGACCAATTTTTGGTCTAAGTGCGCATGGCGCTAATCAGGCGGCCCCTTTACCTATCCTAACCTAACGTGTGAATCGACTTCAAGAATGTCCTTTTTTAACAAATAAACACGATCATACAGATAAATGTTGTTAATTTTACCCAAATACCACGATACAGTATGACCAGGCAAAGTAAATTGACGAAAAATATTTTATATCGTTTTCCGTCATTGGTTCGTCAGCGAACCATTTTTTTCCTGGTAATCCGCCAAGCCCAAAAAATGCAAAACACATTTTTTCTCTAAATTTAAGCTCAAACATCAAGAATATACAAGAAAATTATATAAAAAACAATCTGCGCCGAGGTGCGGCAGGAAATGGGTTAACTATTGATTGGGAGTGCATGTAGTATAGGATATTCTGAATAGCAGGTGGCGCCGAAATTTGGATACCTTTCGCTCTTCCGTGCTAAAAGTTTTTCGGGCGTTCCCACGACTTGTATTTAAGTTTTTGTTGCTTTGATACATTTTGACACATCAATTCTAGTTTTGTTAAATTGGTGTAAAAATGTTTCTTAGAAGAAACAAAATGGGAGGTTGGGTTCGTTTGGCAGCCCCATGACCCCATGGTCTGATTTGATCGATTTTTATATATTGTTATGTATTGCTCGTCTTTTCTAGACGTTCCAGTGGGTTCGATAGATTTTCGCGTACACAATAATAAATAACACTCGCGTTACTGCAACACTTTTTATTACAACCACACGGATATACACGGTTAACGATTTTACTAATTACTTCACTAGTTATTGACTCGACATTATTCACGGCTAAAACTAGACTGACTCGTCGATACTAGTCGATGCCCTTATATACTCGTTTCCACTGTTCCGGAAACTTCGGTGACGCACTTTCCGGAAACTTACAGAAAGTCGTTGCTGTTGTCTAATCGTAAAACGAGTCGCAACAGACGGACAGGCGGACATCAACCAATCGCCTCCCCTAGCCATGCTGATCATATGTGTATACTTTTTATATGGTCGGATATACTTCCTTCAACGCGTTCCAAAGTTCATGACGAAGTTAATATACCCTTTCACTCTATGACCGAAAGGTAGAAAAAAAGAATTTCTGCCTTTTTCTAGCTGTGGGTCCTGTAATTAGAGAGGTATCCCATATGAACAGAAGATACATTCCTTAACTTTCTGTGATTGGTACACCATCTGTGGATAATAACTTTCCTTAAGAACTATTGAGCTTTCCGTTCGGAGGCGGACATGTTGGAGTGATTTCCTTCGGCCGATTGGTAATTGTCAAATAAGCAGACAAATAGCAGTTGAAATAGTAATGTTTCCAGGTGAATCTAAGGTATGGAAGAACGATCCCATGGACTGGAAGCAGGATTTACTGTGCTATTTCGGAGATACGGAGGGATTGATCCAAACAAATTTTCTTCCAAAATAAACGAACGACTACAGGGAAATTCCGCAATCGTCTAGGTGCTAGTTATACACGGCCTGGTTTAGAGCAAAAGACTCTCTCATAACGACAACGCCTCGGTTAATTCTCGCAAAATCACCTCGTTTTAATTGGGTATAATTGAGCTACAAAGTGGTACTGCATACTTTTAATTGGAAGAACTGACTGATTGTGTCCCAAATATGAAGTCATAGGTCGGGAAAAGAAGCATCCTTTGCGTCATGAGTCACATATGATTCATAGACGTGCACGGTGTGGAACGCTGTGTTCCTATATCTATGACTTATAAACAGTGTATGTGTTAGCAAAATGATTGTGTCGTGATACATAGAAAAATCTTGATAATTCGACATGAAACCTCAAAAATACTATCCAAAAAATTAAAGCGTAATATATAAATCTAGAACTGGAAAAAATAATGTTCACTGAGCCTAGATCTTCAAGCAGCTTCAACAGTGCTATTCATTATATAAAACTATATACATAGAGTTTCATCTCACCTTAACCTTCCAATTTCCAACGAAAATCCGACCAGAATTCTAAACATAACACGCTGACTTTGCAGAAAATATCTTTCAATGCAAATCTAAATATTTCCAGGGCAAGAATCATGCAACGCGGCCATCATTAGCATATGTTCGCCGTCAGGAGTCGTGACTTCATTAAAATATAAAAAGCAAAAAAAATCATCATCATTTGCCAAAGGCTGCGTAGGTACGTAAGTATGCCACCTACACTCTGGTTCTCATATTGCTATTCATTTATACAATTTACTACACGGCTGTCACGACCATATGCTGCTCTCCACACTAAGTGGATACAACGCAAATCCTTGAATTTCCTCGTGACTAACATGGTAACATCAACATCTCAAAATAGTTACCTCATTGACCCTGAGCACGTCCAGAGAGAGAGGAAGAAGAAATGAATGTTCGACGTGTATAGTGAAACCTCCTACACGGACACTGGTCGATATTATGTTCCAGTCTCCAAAAAATTCATCGAGAGTTGAATTAACATAAGAAAGAAATTAATCAGAGTGCTACGAGGAAGAGATAAATCTAACAAAATTCGAATTTTCCTAAAAGATCTTGTTGTGTCTGGTTTGTGGTTTCAGGTGTCACCACAAAAACATTATTTCCAGTTATAGTGAAACGGACTTGCCTTTCTAGATAATAAATAATCCTTGCAGATTGAAACTTCAAACTTACCCTTAATTCCATCGAAAAACAGTATCAGATATAATCCAATAAAACACGACGACGACGGCACTATTCGGTTCGACATGGTTCATG
Organism: Microchrysa polita; assembly: GCA_949715475.1. Taxonomy (NCBI): domain Eukaryota; kingdom Metazoa; phylum Arthropoda; class Insecta; order Diptera; family Stratiomyidae; genus Microchrysa; species Microchrysa polita. Next base: position 13,457,782 of record OX454419.1, read on the forward strand.
AATATACGCACGCAAGCTCTTTTGGCTCTTTTCGTACTCCGTTGCTATACAGGCACTCCTGGGCTAATCTCCACAACCAGAACGAGAAACTTTTCCTTTTCAAAAACTTCTACCGCACACTTCCTTGTTGAGAACAAGACGAAGAACAAGAAGAACTATTTGTCATCCGGCGACAAAAGACACACACTGTATACCCGCACACCTAAAAACCAGCAGCACTCACCATCCGTTTTCACTAGGCGTTTCACCAGGATATTTATGTACAAAAGCAACGAACCTACCCGCCAACAATCACTTACAATGGATGAAGATACGTATCTCTCCTTATCTTTTCAGCTCGGATATGGGTACACTACATGTATGAGCTTCAACGATTAAATTAGCTCGGCACGGTGCTGAAATGCGCTAGCTCATTTTCCGCTCAACATGATTCATGGGAAAATGACATTACGGCACGCTTCATCACACTTTTATTGAAATGTGAAATCAACAGCTCATCGTCGATTACAATCATGAGCATCATCAGTCTCACCATCATAAATACACTATCGCGGCGTATGTTCCGGGGGATGATGAGGATTGAACTTCGCCGTGGGCACGTTTCAAACTTTCACTACACTGAGCACGTAAATTGCAGCCGATTAATCATCTAATTATTATCAATCACTGTAACTACTGTGTAGTTGCATAAATTTGATTATCTGATGGCATACACAATTGAATTACTCTGAATTCTCACTTCGGCACAGATACGCATACGACACGAACAGGATATTAGCTCCCGGAACTAACTCACTAGGGGGTCTACCACAACCGGAACGAGAGTTGCCTCCAGACTCAGCTGGGATACCAACTTTCACCGGTACCGAAACCGCACTCGCACACACAATTCCTCCGGTCTGTGAATTAAGGACCTAACAAAACATCGCACACACCAAACACTCGACGAAATCCTAGCTGGCACCCGTCATAAGGATATACAATGAATTTCAACTCTTCGTCCTTCAGGCAGGAGTCCCCGAATCAACAGCGACCAACAAACCGCACCAAAGTCAGCTGCCCAAACCTCCAAACGGGAAGCACTATGTGCACTGGATCCTTGCAGTAGGGCTATACTACACGACCGCCGCTATAGAATTATATGCGAGGACACATATAAATCAGACGTGTGTGGCACATCTGACATTCCACGTAAAACTACTAAACAGACAGCGAGTTCAGAGTCATTTTGGGGGAAAAGTTGGTTTCTACCCGTGTCGTCGATTCTGTATGTGATCCGTTTGAAGACAGGACCACAAAAATTTCCCTATACATGCATTAGTGTTCCAGTCCGACTTCTCCCGGCGATTTTACGGGGAAAATTCCAGGAGAAAGATTTGGGATATTGCGTAGGACATGCGCACGGATGGTGTTTCGAAATGAAGGAGCAAGAAGGAATTTCTGAACATCAGGAAAACAGATGTCCCAGTTATTTGTCACGACCTAATGCGACAGAGATGTGGAAATGCGACAGCACGGTTGATTTGCGCTCGTGAGCACTATTAAAAGGTCATACAAAAGGTGTTAGCAGTATGCTGCTATCATGCATTCTAATCAACACTGCGCTATCACAAAGCATGGACGCTTCGTTACAGAGGGGTTGTTCTAATTGTGTCCGTGGTTGTTGTTCGGGGTTCACAGGAGCTATAGACTTTTGTTACATGCATATATGTAATAAGTAGGGGGATGTAATATGAGTAGCGAGCAGCCCTTTGATTACATGGTTGAACGTTGAAGTCACCCTTCAATATTGTGTTCAAGTTAGTGTTGCAGCTTTCAGGATTCAGAACAAGTGCGTTATTGACCGTCGTGTTAATTATGTCAATAAAGGTCAAATTACCGTTGGGTAAATCTTAAAGGGTTGTAAATTTAAGACTCATTTGAAAGAATTAATCCGGTAAATAAACTTGTACTAGTGTAAACATTCATAAGAGGGGTGAGGGACCACGAAGTATCAACACCAATTCTAATCATTTTCTTAATTAATTAAGCATCTCCTCAGTAATAGTGTAGTTCCTAGGTGCAAACTCTAGTACATCAGATTGCAAAATGTGGTGGAGAATTTTTTTTTTGTTTCTTATGTTTTTTGGGGCGCTGAGCACGAATCTGCAACTTCCCACCAAAATTTCGTTGCGGAACAGGGTCAAAATCGGGAAAAACCTCAAAATGTTGACTCTTTTCCATTTTTTAGCTTATTACTAAAAAACGCTACATATTGGAAAAAGTAGCCCATGAATATATTAGAAAGCACTTAATTATGCGAACAAGACGTCAATCTTCAAAATCCGTTCAGCGGTATCGCTACAATTGATAGTCATAGTTCGCGATTTTTTTTTAAATTTTACTTTTAATACACTTACAGTTTGATTTGAACTCTAAAACAACTAACGATGCAGTAATAGATTACTTATAAAGTTATAGATATTCCAATTTTCGTATTTCGTATACCACTAATTTCAATCTGCATGGAAGTTTAAAACATTATATTATAGTTTAGTATTATTAGTGTTAAATTTGTTCAGATTATTTTACCTCATTAACACTTGGGCTCAAATTATCGGAAGCTACATTTAAAGCCTCAGCTTTTTAGAAGTGCCTAACATTATTCTCTATTATTTAACCTGTGAGGAGGTAGAAACTTTCAGTGGTATAGAATTTGCGAGTTCTGAGCAACATGTAGATAGTAGAGAGTTAAGCGTGACCTCATAGATCAAGCAAAACTGATGGATTGGTTTCAGGAACATCCACCATTCCCAGAAACAGCGGACGTCGCGTCGCATCATTAAGTACTGGTATTGTCGGAGACGAAAGGATAAACTGCCACTTGGCTAAAGAGTTGGGCTTGCAAGGAATAAACCGCATAATTGGAAATAATTTTCGAGCAGTAAAATTCAAAAGAAATGATCGAGTTCAGCCTCTTGCATTGATGAACTGTTCCATCCAAATCCGCGAGAAGAGTGTAATTGTTAATCCGGACACGCTTTTTCATCGAATGGCTATTGCAAAGCAATCTGAAGAAGAGTTCGTAGAGTTCCTGGCGTATGAACTCTCCCCCTTTCCTCAATCTCTATTTGACATCCATGGAATGAGAAAATGTACAAAGTCAAGTTTGTACAGCGCCTTTAAACCAACTGACCATAAAGTGGACCTGGACAATACAAACGAGACCGAGTTCTAATCGTGCGAATAGCACGATGAGTGTATACCCTATACCCATGTACAAACCTAGAAGGCACGCAAAACCCAAAAAATCAATTTTATCTTTTTTGTAGGGGAGGGAGGGGTAGATGGTTGGGACCTGGCACATATTTAATATTATATCAAGGCTACCTTTTGATACTTATTAGAAGTTTTTCGCGACACTCTAGCAAAAGATATGGCTGAATATATCTTTGTAGGGGAGGTAGGGGTAGGGGTAGTCGGACGCTTTCCACTTTCCACCAACTTCAAGCATATGTCACAATAAGGCATTGATGAAAATGTCAGGTCCATAGCGATATCCTGTCGAAAAATATGGGCAAATTACACTATCATAGAGGAGTCATTTGTATGGGAGGTAGGGGAATCCTTGGTCCGATTTGGCCCATTTTCAATACCATCCAAGATTTTGTCGAAACAATCACCTGACCAAAATTTCAAAACGCTAGCTTCATTATTTCGGGAGTTATCGTGCGAACTGACAGACACACGGACGGACAGACAGACAGACAGACAGACGAACATGGCTTATTCGAATCAGGGACCGACCCTGATCATTTATATATATACTTTGCCATACCTCCGGTGGCTCCTTTGAGGTGTTACATAAATCGTCGTAACAAAAACAATACCCTATACCATCTTATGGGTATAGGGTATAAATATGTCATTGATGGAGGGGACTTGTTGCGCCGGGTTGAGTGGCTTACTGAGCAGACAAATGAGTCTGTCGCAGTAGTGGGAGAAGACGTCGATCTTTAAGTCATTCTTATTGGGCTTTGTCCGCAAAACATACAAAATGTTTTATATCTGAAACCTGGAAGAGGCAAGGCATGAAAACGGTATATGCGCCCCACGATGCCATAGATAAAATAGTATCTAATAATATACTGTTTCTGCACGCGATGAGTGGATGCGATACTACTAGTGCTTTGTTCAACCAGGGCAAGGTAAAATTCCTCAGTGTCCTCAGAAAAACGCCACAGTTGAGCTCCGTAGTTGAAATATTCAAAGATCCTCATGCACTTGATTCAAGCATCAGCCTAGCTGGAGAGGAATTTCTGAAAGCAGTGTATGGGCAAAAAGAGGCCCCCTCGTTGAATCTGTTACGATATAAAAGCTACGTCACGTCCTCCTACAAAGTAAGGTTCAGCTTTGCCTCACTTCCACCAACCGAAGATGCTGCTCACCAGCACTCACTGCGAGTGTACCATCAAGTGCAGAAGTGGCTAGGAATTGAGAAACGACCCGAGGACTGGGTCAAAAGCTGAACTATTGCCTATAACAACCACAGTAAATGCCGCACCAGATTCTCTATTACGACTTATATCATGCAAATGTAAAAAGTCTTGCGTAGGACACTGTGGTTGCAAAAAGGCAGGCTTGAATTGCTCTCCGCTGTGTGCTAACTGTGAAGGAAAATGTGAAAATGTTGACCACATTAATGGCATAGACGACGACGAGGAAGAGCTCCGGGAGGTTTTAGAAGACGTCGAAGAAAACGGAAATAGTGAAGGTAAGATCAAGAATAGTTACAATTACTCAGAATACAGCTTAACCTTCCGGCGGGCGCAATACTAATCCTAACACGATCGGGCGCAATGCATCTGACAGATTAAGTGCAGAAAAAAGGATGAAACTAAGTTTCTGTATATTTTAGACTCTTATTTATTGTTGCATTGTCTTCTTGAAACAGTTCTACGAAATTTTAGAAACAAAAACTCGCTCACAAAGTTTGATACTCTTCACATTTTCAATTTTCTAAGAATATTCCGCTTTCAATAGCTTCAATATTTAAAAAACCTCCAACAACTCGACCGCTTAAAAAATGTGAGGTTATTTTACTAAAATCACACTATTGAACGATTTGGTGAGCCTAAAAGTCAACTCAATGTTATTACGCAATGTGAAGAGTATAACATGAACATGTGGAAATTTTCATAGAAAATGAGAAAATAACACATTCGGGCGCAATAAATCTGAGAGATTATTTGATCCCCTTCAGCCCCTCAGACATTTCGTAGATAGAAACTGAAAACTGCTTTGGGTAGTTGATTGATAAAGATTAAGCTACTGTGAGTTTCAGATCTCTCCCTTTTTATATCGCTGATTGGCGCAACAAAAACTGGTCACTTAATCTGTCAGATACATTGCGCCCGCCCGAAGGTTAAACACGTTAATTTGAGCCCTAAGTGTTAATGAGGTACAATAGTCTGAACAAATTTAACACTAATAATACTAAACTATGTAGTCTGGCTGGTCTAGCGGTTAGTGCGCTTACCTTCGGTGCACAGGCTCATGAGTTCGAATCTCACCGTGTTCCATGGTGTTTTTCGAACTCACGAGCTTGTGACAGACTATGATCTCACTCAGATGTTAAACGAGTACCCATTTATGGGGATAAATAACACTGCTGAGCGTGATGCTGATCTCATTACCTCATCAAAAAGCAGATAAGATCTTGGAAATAGGATGTCACTAACACATCCTGCGGCCTTAGTCCAATGTTGGATTGTCGCGCCTGTTATTTATTTAATACTAAACTATAATATAATGTTTTAAACTTCCATGCAGATTGAAATTAGTGGTATACGAAATACGAAAATTGGAATATCTATAACTTTATAAGTAATCTATTACTGCATCGTTAGTTGTTTTAGAGTTCAAATCAAACTGTAAGTGTATTAAAAGTAAAATTAAAAAAAAAATCGCGAACTTTGACTATCAATTGTAGCGATACCGCTGAACGGATTTTGAAGCTTGACATCTCGTTCGACGCATAATCAAGTGCCCTCTAGCATATTCATGGGCTACTTTTTTCAGGTATGTAGCGTTTTTGAGTTATAAGTAAAAAAACGTAAAAAGGGACAAAATATTGAGGTTTTTCACGATTTTCACCCTGTTCCGCAACGATATTTTGGTGGGAAGTTCCAGATTCGTGCTCAGCGACCCAAAAAACATAAGAAACAAAAAAAAAATTTCTCCACCACATTTTGCAATCTGAAATCACCTACTTTTTTTACTTTTCATAATTCTGGCACTATACGTACACGGATAGCGAATTTTGTACCTTATTTCTTTAGAATATTATAATCCTCTGTTTAGTGTTAGAATCAGACAGAATTCGCTTTAATACCAACACCACAGGATTTGTGTACAATCTTGACAGACCTCTCCAGAAACGAGTGTACCAAAACCAACAAGGATGTAAGCAAAAAAGATTATGTCCTGGGAGTATAGTCTGTAGGACGTATATATCTTGATTCAACGATTGTAGAAAGTGCAGGAATTAAATGATAGCCTTGACCTTCGTTTTCATTAAGATACATATTTTTCTACGCGGAATCATAGTATCTACCCGGGTAGATAGAATTTGATTTGATTTTTTTTTATAGAATTTGTATAGCTTTGAATTGTCAGATTCAATGATAGTTGTCATTATTCATTGCTCATCTAAACTTATTAAATTATTGTGTCTAATACGTTATTTCACTAAATATATTAGTTGAAAATAGTGAGCTTAATAAGTGTTAATATTAAATCATTTGAAGTTTCACTCATAATTATTGAAACTATTTCATAAAGTGAAATTTCGAAAAAGGTGACGTGCACATAATCTGCTGGCTTTGTTCTCCATCCATCACATCCATCATGCCCACCTTCAACTTGAATATTTGCTCATCCTGCAGCGAGGCGCTTAAATCTGGTGATGACTTTGTTACATGCGATAGGTGCAAGCTGCGCTGATATCACTAAAACAATTGCCGCGACATTGAGATCCACCAAAAAAACAAACTTGTTTGTGTGCAGTAAGTGTTCATATAGGGACAACCAAGTTGACACTTTGATAGTCCTAGTTAACACTTAGAAATGAAATCTCGATACTGAAGTCTCAATCTGCACCACCAACTATCGAAGATATCATCTCGGAGATCTAAGAAAGGAAGCGAAGATCCACAAATATTATCATCCGCCAGCTGGAAGAAACATCGCCTGAAACGGATTCCAAAGAAGTGTTAGAGATCGTAAATAAAATAATATTTCCGAAAGTCCTTACATCATCCGACAATAAAGTTATGCGTTTAGGGAAGCCAAAATCTGACCTCAAACGACATATGAAGGTTGTCTTGCCTTGCTCTGATATAGCGCTAGACATAATGCGTAACAAAAGGCACTGTATCCAATACCTACATAAACAAAGGAATCGGTATCATGAATGATCTCACGATTTACCAACGTAATTTCATGAAAGCACTGCGCGAAGAGATTGATGAACTTAGGAAAACTGAACAACAAGCCACTTTTAAATACATAAACGGAACACCGAAAATCATACGCCAATCATCAAAAAACTAAACGTTCAATTATCAATTTATTATCAAAACACGAGAGGCTTATCGGGGAAAATGAACGACTTACGGCAATCTCTACTGATCAACAACTTCGACATTGTAATCTTCACCGAAACATGGCTGACTTCTAACCATCTACCATCAGAACTAGGATTTAACAAGAACGTTGTCTACCGTCAAGACCGCAACACTAAGACATCAAGTAAGACGAGGGGCGGAGGGGTTCTAATAGCTGTCAACAACAAACTACAATCGAGTGTCGTGAAGAAGGTTTCCGTACATACTGACGTTGAGCAACTACATATTCGTATACGTAAGAACCCCGAGCAAAGACTTACTAGTATCAACCGTCTACCTGCCTCCAGATGCATCTCCATGTACTCTCATCACGCCTGCGATGTTACCAGCTGTTCTAAAGCATTTCCCAACGCAACGTTTATTGTGACCGGAGATTACAATCTACCTGCTGTAAATTGGAACAAAAAAGATTGGATAAGTAACTCTAATTGCCAAAAAACTAATTATTGTATTATCGAATCATTCTCTTTTTTGAATTTCTTACAACATAATTCTGTTTTAAATTTCCAAGATAAAAAATTAGATTTATTTTTTTCAAATATTGATAGCGATATTCTCATTTCAAGAGATAATTTTCCATTAGTTTCCGTTGATTCATATCATCCTCCATTAAATATCATAGTTAAACTAAATGAAGTGATAAATGATAACGCCATATCAACAATACAAGTTCATAACTATCGTAAAGCAAATTTTAATCTTTTAAATTCGGCCTTATATGCAGTAAATTAGCATAATGAGCTAAACGATCTTTCTACAGAGGATGCAGTCAATCGTTTCTACAGTATAGTATAATAATAAATTAATGATCATGTACCTAAATTCTACTTCAATAACAAACATTATCCAAGCTGGTTCTCAATTGAATTAAAACATCTTATATCCGAAAAAAGTGCGCTCATATATTCTACAAAACATCATGGTTGAATTAGATATCCCGCGTCAGCATCAGCATCGGCAGAGGCATCGGCATCAGCAGAAAAATTTCAATTTAGAACACACGCATTTGCCTTTGATGACCCACAATGACAGCAGCGGCAGAAGCAGAAACTATACTGCACAAACAAACGGACGCCGAGAGCTTTTGTAGTGGCCAGCAGACAAGCATTCTCCATTTCACACGGAGAGAAAAAATGTAGTGAAAGGTATTAAAATTGTAATGAAAACCATTGCATTTGTAATGATTTTTGACCCTACTGCAACTGATGTAAAAGTTATTACATCTGTAATGAAAAATTTCATTGTGCTGTAATAAAATTAACAATTGGTTGGTAATAAAATCTGCCAGGAAGATAATTTGGCGATAATAGAAAAAAATACAAAAAGTTATTTTTTTTATTTTTCCCTTTTTTTATTTTTACTTTTTTTTTATTTTTTACTTCTATTTTATCCTTAACTTCTTTTTCCCTATTTTAATTTTACCTTTTTACAATTTGCTTCTACTGGGAATTGAACCGGGGACTTATCGTTTCGTAGTCCTACGTCCTACACCTAAGCTATCTACGATTACAAGTTATGCGAATAAATTAGTCGTTTTATTTTTTGACAGATTCATAATTATTACGCGCTCTTGTTAATTTCATGTACGAAATGATGAAAACTATAACACCATGCAATAATAATTATTACAGGCTGTGGTGAAAATTACCTCAAACGCAATAAATGTAACTATCCATACAAATATCATGCAATGATTTTTTTCATTACACTGCAATCATTTTTACAATAGGCCACAATAACTAGATTGTAATCAATTTCACTACATTTTAATAACTTTCACTAAAAATTTAGTGAAATTGTATGTTGTGAATTTCATTGTACGATTTTGTAGAATTCATTGCACATTTTTCTCTCCGTGCAGATTGTAAGAACGATGGTTCTTGTCTTGCAAGTTTACCCGTCCGGTTTCGTCTTACAATCTGAATTCCCCCAATCCGTGTTTGACTGTACATCCAAAATATCAAACGTACACTCCTTCTTAAAAAGCTTTCGAATTTTACAGTTCTACCTCTAAGAAATATGAAAGAGTAAATCCAAGTATATGGCCTCCAGAAATGCACTAACCACAGGAAACATTTACAATAAATCTATGACTGCTGATTTTCTTACCAAAATCAAATATTACAAGAAATACTCGAATGTTCATGACACTTCCTTCAGGCAAAACAGAATCACGTTTTTACTTAGAGCAAAAGGAATAAGGCTCTGACAAACACTTTAGGCATTTTCTATTAAATTCACCGAAATCGCGCCAACTTTCTATATCTATATTATTACATCACCCAACCGACAACATCCCGACCCCGAGAAAGTAAGAGTAAGTAAATCCTCTTCGTCGTAAACAAGACGAAATAAACATGACATCAAAAATAGTCCCGATGAAAACATTCCTGTGAAATAAATTACTAAGAACGCGGAAGCGAAAAGTCAAAGCTCATCAAATTCACGTTTCCTATTTCGATAAAGTATGCACGCGCAGAAATTCGATTAAAGCCGCTAAAAGTGTACTTAGCATCGCCTTGGAGATCAATCAATTTTCTTAAAATTCGCGCGTAGCCTTGGGCGATTTTGCTAAGGACATTTACCAGTGAAATTGAAAAAGGGTATGCTGAAAATGGTCGCGCCAATCCCCGGGAGCTTTGGCTTATTTAGCCTTTATAATGTCGTAATGTTGATGCTAATGGTTCAATATCAAGTCGAGGGTACTATGTCTCCATTAAGGAGAGAAATCCTTTCTAATATTGGATTATATTTCGGAAAGACATGATACAACCGAATCCTTTTTCAATGTGACAACAACATGGTGAAATGTTTTCCCGGTAATTTACGACTGATGGAGATCTATTACATTTACGCGGTTCACGATCCATCGCTCTTAGGACACCGGAATAGCAGTGCGCGGAAATCATATTTCAGTCTTCTTATGAACAGTTTAAGGATTTGTCCTTTTCCTCGGTGAACCTGATGTGGTATGAATCAAAGTATTTGGGACATTTAATAGATGAAAAGTGATTTTTGAAATAATTATTTTCTGTGTGATTATTATGAAATTAAATTATTCAAAACGATCTTAATGTATTTGTCTAAGAAGAGCCAAATATGGAAATATATTTGCTTTTCCAAAAAAAAAAAAACTTAATAACATTCAACAATCCTTATTGCATACCACTATCGACCAATAAACCATTTATACACACTATTTTCGACTATGGACTCAACAACAATATCCTGCTTTCGTCTTTGGCATCTTGAGAATATAGTACCACAAAAGAAAATTAGCAAGCAATTGTACAACCATAATTGGATTGATATACTGCAGAAACCAGAAACTGTTCTTCGTTTCAATATGCGCTGATTGTGCAATAGCCATAGACAATAGCACATTTCAATTTTGAAATTTCACAAAGGATGGAAGGAAGGATGCAAGTTTCTTGAGATTGTTATGAAAGTATTTCCTCAAGACAAAGGAATTGCATGATTTCAACGGAAATTAAATTCTCTTCTGAATAATATTTATGGTTTTTGATGAGATGAATGAATGTTATGGCTTATGGAGTTTTTGATGTTTTGATTGCATAATAGGAAACAAGTGATTGATGGGAGCTGATTTGGGAAAATTATAACATAAGCCGAATATATGTATAGCCTTATGATATAAAGGGCACTTCAGTTGATTTACCTATACTTGAGCAGGAACTTGTGGTTCAATATCAAGAAATTACCATACCCAACCCCCTACGCTATACCCACTAGAAAAAAATCAGAAAGCCTTCTCTGGAAAGGGGTCCTCAGAAGGGCTTATTGTTGACTCTTTTTCTACCGAAGTATGCCTTTCCACTTCATTCCGAAGTGCTGCAAATAAGGTCTTTCTAGAAGTACTTAGTCTGGCTGGTCTAGCGGTTAGTGCGCGCACCTTCGGTGCACAGGGTCATGAGTTCGAATCTCACTGTGGATCATGGTGTTCTTCGAACTCACGAGCTTCTGGCGGACTATGATCTCACTCAGATGTTAAACGAGTACCTATTTATGGGGAAAAATAACACTGCTGAGCGTGATGCTGATCTCATTACCTCAACAAAAAGCAGATAAGATCTTGGAAATAGGATGTCACTAACACATCCTGCGGCCTTTCCAATACTGGATTGTCGCGCCTGTTATTTTTTAGAAGTACTTAGGCGGTGACACGATAGGAAGTATAAAAGGCGATGACAGCGCGAGGCAGGACTCTTTTCTTTGTCTCTTCGACAGTGTCCAGCCGCCAACTGTAAGACAGGTTGTCGAGTGTCTAATCCGCTGACGAGTCCGAGGCATGGACGAGTCGTCGAATATGTAATTCGTTGGCAAGGACGAGTGGTCGAGTCCGTTGGCAAAGAGTGGTTGAGTACAGTTGTCGAGTAATCGAGAACAGTTAGTGCGGCCACTTGGTCCTAAAAACGAGTCGTTGTGTCCGTTGGCAACGACTAGTGGTCGAGTATAGTTAATGCGGCCACGTGGTCATCTAGGACGAGTGGTCGAGTGTCTAATAATTTGGTAGGGACAAGTGGTCATCAAGGACGAGTCGTCAATTGTCTACTTCCTTATAGTACAATAGGCCCATTGGCTTCAGCACTGCGAACACCTAGGGGTTCACCCCCCCCCCCAAATCTAATCCATTGGCGAGTTTGTTGGCATGGACAAGTCTTGTACAAGTTTGTGGAGTTCATGGCAGGGACACGTGGTCGAGTGTCGAAACACCAAGCTGAATTGTCATATTCAAAGAAGGAGTTGTCTGATTTAGAATGCGAGGCCCGGTGGATGCGATTTCGTGCCCCCCGCATCTCGAAACCTCTCCAGCCTACTGAATAGTAAATAGTTCCTTCGTTGCGCCCGCGGTACAGCCTGTTAATCTCATCCACGAGTAACTTCTTTGGCATCATTCCAGCTACAACATAAGCAGCTTCTATAAACCGAGTTAATCGGTTTAGCGTAAGGTCGCAATCACACTATCCGGGTTTTGATGGGGGAATTGAACAAACGTTATTGGTCATGGTCTCTATCTCTTCCAAGAGTGTGTTGTACACAACTTTGATCTTTCTACCGTACGGTTTGGCAAATCCCTGACACTGTGGTTGCGGCCTTTTGCTAGACCGTTTAATTCGGTTTATATAGAAGGTGCGCACTAAGAGTAAGCTGTGCGTATCGCACCGGCCGGCATAACAGGCATACTGTAGGGCACTAGACTATACATAAAAGTTTTCTACTAGCCCTAGGACCTCCTACATTTGGCATAATTCTCGATAGAGACAGTATTGCAGTTGCTCCCTCCTCGCATACGTACTTCGAGTGCCCCCTGAAACTCAGTCTGGAGTTAATCATTGCGCCCAAGTACCTCACTGCAGACTTAGATGTTATGATGATTCTGATTGGAATACCTTCCGTTTTATGCTTCCCCTTTTCTAGTCTAACTGATTCCAGCCATTAGAGCTGCACATTGAGTTTATTCACGTCCACTACGAAAAGTACATTTCGCTGAGAAAAATATTGCATTGTTGGTTACATTACTCTTCACCAGAAGGCACTCAGTGTTTGTGACGTTGCGCTACGTCCTCTACTTAGCGCATAATTTCTACGCTTCTCAACGAAGTAGCCATATAGCGGAGTCGATGGCGGAAAAACAAATTTTTGTGTGTGGATTCTGGTGGAAGAAAATATAAGTAGAGTTCGCTGCAAAAGTGGGGTCCGCTTACTTGTGCGTAAATGCGCTCATTATACTCCACAGAATGCAGGGCCGGATTTTGCCACTATGGCGCCCCTGGGCAGTAGCCGAATCGCCGCCCTCCGCCATTGGTTAGCCTTGAAAGCAAATAGTATAGGAGCGTATATGATGTGAAAATTTCATACTTTTTTACGAGTAACCGATGTGATATTGCTTCCCAGGGCCGTATCCAGGAGGTCCGGGCCTTCCCGGAATTGTTTCAAGAAGAATTGAAATTCAAGGAAAACTGAAACGATGCAAACTAAATATGTACATTCCACAAAAAAGCAGAAATGCTTTATAAGATTTTCTTTTCAATTTCTGATATTTTTGTTTTTTCATAGTCTTTTGTTTTTAAACTCATGAACGGATTACACCAACAAATAAAATTTGTTATTATCGTCATATTCATACCGAACCGATTAAAAATTAGGGGTTTCCTGCTTTGTTTTTCGTCAGATACTCCAATTTTAGGAAAGCTCACTGTGGATTTTGAAGGGTATACTTTGACCACATCTGAGGTTTCCGAATAATCTAATCCCATTTTTGCAGCTTACTTTGTTTATTATGCAATAAACTCTGAGCCCAATTTTGTGATATTTTTTTCGGTATAAACAATAACAAAAAAAAAAAATCCGAAAATGCAAGCATGATGTTCTTCAATAAAAGTTATTCGCTGCCTAAAAAGTGCTTCGTTTTGCTGATTTTCATTATTTTAAATGATTCTCAAACTCGACTATACAATCGTGAAAATTGTGAAAAATTGATTGAAACCTATTCATACGATGGAAACTTTATACTGAAAAATTTGATAGTCAATGCAGCAGTGAATTTCTATAGATATAGTCGGGCCCCTCAAGAAACCGAATCCTGGGTACCTCCCTGTTGCTTCTAAGCCAATTAAAAAAGGGAGAAGAGGCCAAAAACGTGTGCTCGTTTTACTTGCAACACTAATTAGGGCTGCCAATTCATCAATCTAACCCGGAGATTAGTCTAGTACGAAAGCAAGCTTTTAACAATGTATTCTTCCAAAAAATTAAACTTTTGTATACTATGGCAATGATCGAATGGGTCTGTCAAATGCTGTTTCAGCCTTTGTCTGAAATCTTTTAAGTAGTACAGAAGCATGACTAGATCCGGTCAAATACATTTATAATCAAGGGATCAATATGGATATCAAAACAGTGCTTTCTACTTCCAGTGTAACCGAACTACCCACAAACAATAGGCCAGTCATAATCAAATACCATTATTTGCATCTTTCAATGAATTTCTAGCTAAAGGGAAGTTTTGAAATTTTGCCGCCCTTCAAAACCTGCCGCCCCGGGCAGTTGCCCAGGTTGCCCATATGGGAAATCCGGCCCTGATCAGAATGGGACCAAGCTTGCATTCCTGTGGATCGCCAGCGGTTACTCCTTTGTTCCGTCACTAGTATGCATATGGGCATAGACAAGGGGAGGCAGGAAGCACTATAGACGAGCCACGGGTCTAAAAATAATTCTTAGACGAGTTAGATGAAATCAGGAATAAAAGTGAAAACACGGGCAGGCGCCACTTGTTGTTAACAGACGAACAAGATCATTCTCAACGGTATTTCCTTAAAATTCTAATGTAAAATTTTGCAAACAATATTTTTGCGATTAACAATTTAAATTGACGCGAAATTTGAATTGTTGTAGTCGGTTGCTAAGTTCGTTGCTAATGTGATAGCGTCTACTGTTGAACGTGCTCCTCTAAAGCCATTTTGTCGGTTCTTCGACTACCGCTGATAGTCGGTTGAAAATAGACCATCCAAATTAGCAAATGACGCCTTCATGAGGCATACAGAACAATAAAGCAAATAACAAAAACAAAAAACATTACCAATTCTCTGCACTAATTAGATGCACACCGTCTGCCCTTGGGACGTAATAGTTAATTCCAAATGGTTCGCTAAACTAATTTACGACAGGCATTAGCCTGTCGTGCTCGAGTCTGACTAGCTGAAAAGCATTATCCTGTCTGTATTCGCAAATTGATGTTTCCATATTTCGAAATGTCTGTCAATACCATTTCAGGCTTTAACATGATGTCTGACCCCGGCACGTTGAAACGATAGGGGTGTTGCTCACTAGGGCACCAAGGCGATAATTTGTTTTAAATGTGGGAAAAAGAACTTGTTGTTCGGTTGTTTGTGTCATGATTGATGCTAATTAAGCGAAATACTAAGTGATTAATGAAAAATTAACTTTGGATAAAGTACACCCCTGTAGGATTCAGGGATGGACAGATTCGAATTGATATTTCCATTAGCCATACTAAATTGAACATATGGACACATTAACTGTGTGCATTTTCTTCATCTCCCATCTCGTTGGAAATATTATCATTAAACCAGTAGTCAGTAGAATACACAATAAATGATTAGGATCCTCTTTCTAAATGAACGCATAAAGTAAAGAAATATACCAGAGAATGTGATACGTGTCTCACGTGCAAAAAAACATGACTGCAACCTTAGGCAATAGGTCATAGAAAGGAGCATTCAGCTAGGCAAAAGAGAAGGTCGCGTCATGTGTCTAATGAATTCCTGCATATTGTGCGTGTGCCAATTAAGCATACATGAACACTTCTCATCCATTCGTCCGTAACTCACAGAAACCCAGCCCGCGAAAAGGGTTCTTTTTTCTGACTTATGATTATATCTCACGAAAAACTGTGAATAAATTGCCCGAGTGAAATGAATTAGGTAAGGTCATTCGCGATGCGGGTGCCTAATAGTCCAGTCATATTAGCATTTCAAAAAGAAATAAATAGAGTAACGCTAATTTTTGCTGATTTTAAATCTGTGGGCTCCTAGGAATCTACAACTTACTTTGCTAAAGATACACGGATAACAAAAAAATTTCCCACTTAACTTCGATTTATTCCGTTGAGGGTCCTTGAAATAGGAAACAAACACCCGATATGTAATGTACTCGGTGTACCCTTTGATATGATACCCCGCATGCCGACCTCCCTTCAAGGATTAAAGAGTATCCTTTTTGTACTTTTTGGGACCTTTCGGATAAATTTTTTTTTAGCAAAATGAGTTCTAGCCTCCTGACACCCTACTGAATCGAAAGCAACCAAAATTAGCCTTACTCTATTTTTTTCTATTTGGAGGCCTGAATTGGGATATTTTTACTGGACTATAATAAAATATGAATTGTCATAAGACCGCGCGATATATGCGCCGCTTTTCTTTAGGTATGTGTAGGCAGCAAAATATTACCCTTTCACGAAAATTTGGTAATGTTAGAAATTTTCAATTCACTCAGTACGAGGTCGCAGTTACATTAGGCGAGCATATAGATGAGAAATTTCACCTAGAAAGAATGTCGACCCTTGACGAAAACGAGCCCTACGCTACGTGCGTCGTCGTCGTCGGTTGGGTCGTGCTCATCTCATCAGTAGAAACTCACGTAACAAACATCTACTAGAAATTTCAATTTTATAACCGCCAATTATTTTAATAAACGGTAGCAGCCACCAAAATATGCAAAAGGATGATTGCCAACCGGGCGTGGGTACATACCGAGCATTTATCATAAAAAGTTTTCAAACAAGTTGGGTATAGTGTGAGGACGTATTTCTCTGTATAGCTGAGAGGAATCCTTTTTCATCCTCTGGCGCCGGGCCGCGCCTTCGACTACAGGATGAAGCAATGATTATAATACCCTCACCTCTCATTTGCCATCCTGGATATGAAATGAGGTTTTACGATGGACGAAGACTGAAGTGTATTCTACTTTAGTCGTTGACCATAAAATTTATTATTAAACGCAAAATATTAGACGAAGAGAGTTTACCTAGGATCGAAAGATGCTTATTCGCACGAGTAAATGTTTATGCTTTTTTATGGGCATAACTAAATGCAATAAAGATCGCATTCGAGGATAAGTGCCTTTTGTGAGGTAATTTCGTTTTGTCAAAATTACCAAAATATGGTTTTTGATTGGGCCAATTCGCGCGGCTTTCGACGCGAATATGAATTAATGGACTAAGAGATATTGACGAGTAATAAAATGTTGTGGCAATCAATTTGTGGAAACTGGGTACAGCTAAAGGTATGTAAAGAGGTGGGAGAATTTGCTTTGGCATATCGTTGAGGATTTTTATTGGTTTGATGGGTCAATGAAAGCTTTAAAAAATTGGTTTATGGACTGGGACATAATGGGAGCATGCCGAGTTAATTTTGCTTCATTTTGAAACTTAACTACGGCATAAGTATTTTTCGTATACCTATCATCATCGAAGTGTCACTATCCGAAATTTGTCAGATTTAAAGTCATTCGCCATACGAGGGTAGGACAGTCTCCCCGCCTGATGGTGTCAGTATCGCAAGAGCAATTTACTATCGTGTAGTACATTCTTCTAGACGGCAACTGTCCAAAATTCAGCCGGATCAGACTCGTAGTTTTGCTTTGGCCACGTGTGAAAGCTGGAGTGTCCGCCGATTTTAGAAAAATGGAAAAACAGCAATATCGGCTGGTGATTCGATTCTTGTTTTTGGAAGGGAAATCGCGCAGCGAAATCAAAGAGCCTTTGGATGCTGTGTACGGTGACTCTTCTCCTTCGATGGCGACCGTCAAAAATTGGTTTAACGAGTTTCAAGGTGGTCGTGCGTCGGTTTTGATGAGCCACGTCCAGGTGCCCCGAAAACGGTTATTGACAGACCGTCGATTGAAGGTGCGAGAGATAGCTGAGACAGTAGGCATTTTAAAAGATCGCATGGGTCATACCCTGCATGCAATTTTGTGCATGAGAAAGCTGTCGGTGCGATGTGTGCCGCGTTTACTTACTCCGGACAACAAGCGCAAAGGTGAGACCACTTCAAAGCAGTGTTTGATGCTGTTTCAGCGCAATCCGAAGGAGTTTCTGCGTCGTTTCGTGACAGTCGACGAAACTTGGATACACTGGTACATACCAGAGACCAAGGAACAGTCGAAACAGTGGACTTCAGCCGGCGAACGTGCTCCGAAGATGGCGAAGACTGCTCCATCGGCCGGAAAGGTGATGGCCAGCGTTTTCTGGGATTCACAAGGTGTGATCCACATCGGCTCGCTGCAGAAGGGCAACACGGTCACACCGCTGTACTATGCCGACTTATTGGGCCGATTTGACGCCGAATTGAAGAAAAAACGGCCCCACTTGGCAAAGAAAAAAATTCTCTTCCACCATGATAACGCACCGGATCACACCTCCGCCCGCCAACGCCAAACTGGTCGAATTGGGCTACGAACTGCTGCCCCATCCACCGCATTCTCCAGATTTCGCCCCGAGTGACTTCTTTTTGTTTGCAAACTTGGAAAAGTCACTCGCCGGGCAGAAATTTCAGTCGAATGAGGAGGTCATCGCCGCCACGGACGCCCACTTTGCAGGCTCACTCAAACGACTGTCAACTAAAAACTGCGCGTCCAAAATGGCCGAGACTTTGGTGAGTAACTGTTGAAAGATGCACAACTACATTCACTAGCTTTTATTAACGAGTGGCGCCATCTTTGAGTTGAGGTCGGAAACTTTTCAGACCACCCTCGTATTAGCCTCATTCCTAGCATTCACTATTCAAATACATAGTATGGTTTTATGGGCAATTTTACGGTGAAAAGTCGAGCAATTAGCGATAACGGTCGCGCGGTCGCACATTGCGTTGATATGTGTGATATACGCAGTGGCGGAACAACTTCACTCGGGGCCCTCCCGCCAATTTCTTGCGTGGGCCCCCCTACACTGAGAGTAGAGAGAGCAGAGTGCAATCAACCAAAAACACGCTTAAATCAAGTCTTTTTAAACATGTTTGACGTTACGGTGCGTTTCTACTAAAATTAAGAACGTCTAACTTAAAATAACTTTGCTATTCACTGACATAAGATTGCTTACTATGCTACAGTTTTTGTATGAACTACCACATCACGTTCGTAGGCCCAGCCAGTTCGATAATTTCTCCACGATACTAGTGGGTCTCATTCCATATGTTGGATACCTTAGCACAGCCTGAACCCCTAGCAAGACTCCATTCAAACCAAATGTCGCCTCAGCACCACAGCCCTAAAGACCGTGTATAACCGCTAAGATAAAATATACATATATACTATTTCTCGGTCAAGTTCATAACTTTGGAGCATCAAGTTCGTAGGTTTGGAATATCATATTTCAAAGTTATGAACTTGATAGAGAAATGGTATACACGCTGTACTAATAATTAATTTCAATTAAGTTCAAACGCGAACTATCTTGTTCGTGTTTGACAGTTCATGACAGAGAGGACTGGGATTTAGTCTGGTATAAACACCCTATAGTGAAGGTATTATCTTCAAAAATGTTTTAAGATAGTCTATTATTTCAGAGGGACCTAAAGAATCGTTTTGGTACTTGTAAGGAAGAGGGTGGGTTGGATTAGAAACCGCAGCTACAGTTACAGCAAATGCTACAGCCATACCAGTATCAAATTTATCCCGTGATGGAGGCTTATAAGGTGTTCATAGAGCCGAAACCCGACTTCTTATTTTAGATAAATTTAGAGTAAATTAAGCAGAACAATTTTAAAAGTTTAACTTATCTTTTCACAAAGCCAACAACACAATATGATGTGTTTTCATTGCATTCATTTACTAATGGTAAATGTACTGATTTAGAGCTATTTTCAAGTGAATTATGAAAGAAGGCCAAAGTTGTGAATGATTATAAAAATATAAAGAAACTTTTTCAACCCTAGAATAATTTTTTTGGTGAAAATCTAAGAATCCGGATGGTCTGATGAACTTTCAAAAATGTTAGGACAACATGAAATGTTTCAAGCGTAGAGGCTTATCTAAGGGCCCTTTGGTGGAAGAGGAACAAAAAAATTTAGCATTTGTTTTCACTTCGAAAACTTTATATATGTTCTTGTCTACAAAAAATATCTACGTCGGAATATTGTTCTCGTGCTGTTTTTATATTTCGAGGAATACTTCATGTGGCTTTTGGGCCCCAAAATCTGGCGGGCCCTTGTGCGCCGCCCCTGGATATACGTATGTAAAATTTCGATGAATAGTGAAAAATTTTGATTTCAGGGCTGAAATCTGTTTTGGCGTGACGGAATTCGTTTTAGTTTTACAAGACTAGGTACGAATAGAGTCCTCTTAGCGCCCCACCCCCCATATGGCCTGAAGAGACTAGGTTCCCGAGAGCCACAAGAACGACACTAGCCCAGCTAGCCATATGTAGGTCGGATTTTTGTTCGTGCCTCAATTCCTACCTATCGCTATCTCTAATATACCCGGACATTAAGAACATTTGTCCGGTCTGCGGTAGTGCGCCACGAGATGTGGGCCACCTGTTCCGATGCCCCGCGGCACCCACTATCCACACTCCAGAAGCGATAAGGGACAACCCTATTGGAGCTGCTTTGTTCTTGCTGCTTGAGACTATAGGGATGAGTAGACCTCGCGAGTGAAATTTTTGTCCACTGCGATTTTCTCAATGAAAATGTATACTTAATGTCTTGGAATATGTGGCAAATGCTCGGGAATCGGAATTTCAGAAGCTACCCAGGGCCGGATTTCCCATATGGGCAACCTGGGCAACTGCCCGGGGCGGCAAATTTTAAAGGGCGGCATATTTCTGAAAGTTTCATCCTTCCATTGAATTAATTTTTTGTGAAATACATATACACATTTCAATATTTTAGGAGGCAGTTTAAATTAATTAGAAAAAAAATAGAGGAAACTTAGCAAAAGTCGTTCCTTTGGTCAGCGGCGGACTTAGATATCTGAAGTCAGTAGGCGTTTAGACTTTTGCCGCCCAACCGACATTGTCCCTTATTTTCACAGTCGATTGATCCTTGACTCCCAAATTGTTTCAATATGGCTGGCTAACAAAATAAGTGAACACTCCTAAAATTGTAATTAAAGTCTGATCACTGAACAATTTTTTTTTTAATCTGATTACAAATCTTTGGCGGCATTTTTAACGCCCCGTGCGCAGATAAAAAAAAAAATGTTCAGTGATCAAACTTTATTCCAATTTTAGAAGCGTTCACTTCAGCCTGCCAGTTCACTACAGCTTTGGGAATCGCACGTGGGATAAGTAACATACACTCAGAACCAAGAAAACCGTACACTTTTCCTTTTTTACGTCTACCCTATTATAACGAAAGGTCTTGACCACCAATGAACGGATCTGTTCCCTGAATCCACTTTCTTTCTCCTTGTATAGCATACCCCATCTCCTTCTCCCGGGAACTGCAATTTCGGTCTGGTTTCATTAAGTATTGAAAATGACCATTTCGTGGGGCTGCAGATGGAGAACGGTTGTGACTATAAGAGAAAAAGGAGTTAATATCCATTGTGCTTGTCATTGGCGGCACCCTGTTCAAACACAAACCTTGCCATTTAGCAACCTGAATATCTCCAGATGGCCGAACAGAGAACCAGATGGACCATATAGCCTCTCCAAAACACGGAGGAATTGTCTCATGGACGTCAGGGCTAAGCGTGGCGCTGATGTAGGCAGTGATCACCAACCTGTCATCGCAAAAATTCGCTTGCGGACCGCTGCTATTCGTCGCACGAGCGTGTATTGCCACGATTCAATGTGCAAATAAGTTTAAAGAACCGTCAACAATACGCGCAGTTTCTAGCGTATTGCGCGAGGTAGCACAATCCCAGATGCTTCCTCTATTGATGATAGATGGAACATTGTGAAGGAAGCTTTTCTATTGTGTGGCGAAACATTTATGGGCAGACTACAGCGAGGTAGGAGACCATTTATCAGTGAAGATAAATGGTCTCTGATAAGTGCACGGAAGAGAATTAAAGAGCAAATAAACTCGGCTACTGACAATTCAGTTAAGCAACAACTGAGGAACGAGTACAGTTCCCTTAAAAAAAGAGTGCAGAAAGCGTTAGACGTAGATAAACGCAACAACATCAACGCGTAAGCTTTGGAGGCAGAATATGCGGCTTACCGTAGTGACAGTGGAACCCTTTACAAGCGCATAAAGCCACTGACTGGCAAATCTTTTACCCATGAGCATCCTGTAAAAAAAGAAGAGTGGTCTCTGCTAGTCACAGATGAACAACAACTGCGCCGATGGAGAGAGTATTTCATGGAGGTTCCCTTTAACCCTTCAAGCCCATCTCTACCGGAGTAAGTCTCCCGCAAATGGCCAGAGTTAACACCGGCGTACCATCCAAGCTGTAAATAACTAATGCCCTTCATTAATTGGAAGCAGGTAAGGCCCCGGGGCCAGACGGTATTCTGATGGAATTTTTTAAATCGGACATCAATGCTACAGCTGGTATTCTTCTTCCCCTGATCCAAGAGTGTTGGACAACTGAGACTCTCCCTCAAGAATGAAAGAAGGACGTTCTTATTAAAATCCCCAAAAAAGAAGTCTCAAGGATTGCAATAATTGGCGTGGAATCTGTCTCCTCCCTGCAGTCTCTAAACTGATGGCAAAAATAATCTTGGACCGGATCAAGAAAACCATCGACCGATGATGATTGAACGATGAACAATCCACTGAATAGAGATCCCCGTTACATCTATCGTTCGTTGACTTCGAGAAGACGTTTGACAGCGTTGACCGGGCTCATATCTGGACAGCCTTACGTAGGAGAGGCAATTCAGAGAAACTTATTGCCATCATAAAAGAGTCCTATAACGGAGCCCAATGTCACGTCTTGCACAAGGGCGAATTGTCTAGTCCTTTTGAGGTGAATAATGGAGTTAGACAAGGCTGTATTTTATCACCAATATCCTTATTCTTATTACCATCAACGACGTAATCTGCGACGCTCTAGGCGACCATAAAAGTAAGGGTATCAGGTGGAAATTATTTGAATAGCTTCAGCACCTTGACTATACCGACGACATTTACCTTCTTTCAAGCACAGCAGATCATCTGTCTCAAATGCCGGATACTTTGCATCGTTAAAGTCGAAGTGCTGCTTTAAAAATTAATGCCGCTAAGACGAAATACCTGAGCTTGACATCAGAAAGGCAAAGAAACATTTATATCTCCGGACAGCCGATAGAAAAATTCGAGAACTTTACTTACGTTGGGAGCGTAGTAGCAGCGGATGGTGGGGCTGATGTAGAGTCGCACATAAATAAAGCCCGAGCAGTATTTTTCAGTTTGATTCCTCTCTGGCAAAACAAAAACATCTCCAGAAATACCAAACACCGGATCTTCGAAAGCAATGTAAAATCCGTGCTTTTATATGGGTGTTACACTTGGAAGGTGAGCACTGGTCATATTACAACCAAACTACAAACTTTCGTGAATCAGATTCTTCGACGCATCCTACAAATTCGCTGGCCTGAGGTAATCTCTAACGACGACCTCCTCCAATTTACTGGCCAAAATAGGATAGGCATCGCACAGTCATCGACATCAAAAGGCGGTAGTGGCAGTGGATAGGCCACACGCTTCTAAATGATCCAAAAAACATTGCAAGACAGGCTCTAGATTGGAATCCTCAGGGAACCGATGCAAGGCGTCGAGTGGGAAGACCAAACAATACATGGAGAAGATCTGTTGAGATGCAAAATCTATAGGCGAATCGTGGGACCAGCTAAAGGCGATGGCTGCTAATAGGCAGAGGTGGAAAAGAGGCGTAGTCAATGCCCTATGTCCCACTAGGGTTTAAAAGGAACCATAGAGAGATACATAGAGTTCACAGAACAATAAAAAAAGGGGATATCATTCATTATTCTTGACTTGACACATAAGTACTTAAAAGTTGACATTGAAAATAAAATATTCTCCCGCAATTCCCTAAACATTTCGCCGTATAACGGACAGTAACAAAGACCGCAGGTAGCCTAACCTAAGCCTTCTTAATCAATGGGCGAAAAATTGTGGCTCGCGTAAATCACAATAGATTAATTTTCCCTCTAATGTATTATACCACGATTGGCTTACACTGTTTTATTCTCGCCGGACAGCATCCAATAAATAAAATCGACCAGTGTTCAGTGTACTTCCCTGTACATATCGTAACTCCTTTCATAAGTCATCATTTTCTGCTTCATGATGAAATAATACAATATCATGTACTATAGTGTGGGCAGTGAAAAACAGCAGGACATAATTTGCTTTTTCGCACGACAACCATACGTTCGTGGACGGTGTATCAAAACAGCCCAAGACCAGGACAACACACAACAAACGGGTTCGTCCTCTAGCCTAGACCAAATGAGCTAGGACATCGTTCATCGTGATATTGAATTCCCTAGGTGAAACGGTAATTTATGTTTTCTATTGTGCATAAGGTTATCGCATATACGACGAAGCACCATCGAACGTATACAGTACACTCAGAGAAAAAAACGCACATTCATATTAAAAGCTCCACATTTAAATTGAACGCAGTATTCGTTTGAAAAATCTCGTTTGATTTGAACGAGTTCTCATTTACGCTAAAAGAATTTCTTTTAAAACAAAAGAGTAGCTAAGCCCCAAACGGCGGTCGTTTAAATCAAAAGATTCCGCATTACATAGTAATGTGTATGCATTCCATTACGTAACAAATACACATACATAAAGGACGCGATGCCAAAATATCATTTGTTTCAACGCAGCACAACAGGTAGTTAATACTTCTGGCCGG
Source organism: Microchrysa polita (assembly GCA_949715475.1). NCBI lineage: Eukaryota > Metazoa > Arthropoda > Insecta > Diptera > Stratiomyidae > Microchrysa > Microchrysa polita. The sequence goes on from OX454419.1 coordinate 13,482,801, forward strand.
TCCGATGAGTCTCACGTGTTCATGTTCATTGTGTACAAATGTGTAGTGTCTAACAACAAACGTGTATGACATTAGTTAGAATCTTCGTCGATGTTAAGAGTGTTTTCGAGAATGTACTTTTGCATTCATCTGGAAGAATGGACGCTTCCACACGTGCAATTTAAGTTTAGCGGGTGTTAAAATAAAAGTGCTATGTATTAATCATATTAAAATTAGACATAAATAAAAAATAAAGTGTTTTCCTGAAGTTTTCATAAGTTTTATTATTTATTGATTTGTCAACCCAGGTAACAGTGAGTATCTAATCGAGTGGAGAATGGACAATCAAACGGAATGTATTATTTTATTTCAGCAGAGTTTGCTTTTAATTCCATGTAAAACTATTACACTATTTTGAATGGGGTAATTTCTATGAAATGAAAACGGGATATGTCACTTTCGAAATACATATCGTTTCATTAAAAAGAATGCTTCGTTTAATTTAAATAACAAAAATGTTCAATATAAAAACGTAAACGTTTGATACAATTGCCTTTCATTTATTCAAAATGCGTTACCCGTTTACAATCAAAGAATAAGTGTTTATTTCAATGAAGAATACGTTTAAATCGACTGGCTCCTTCTTTTCAGGTAAACGCAAATTCTTTTAATTCAAACGCCTCTTTACAACTCATTATGCTTTTGATAGAAACGCCACTCGTTAGAATTAAACGCATTTGCTTGTGGAGCCAAATCAAAAGCGCAAATCGTTTCAATTAAATATATTTCGTTCAATATGAGTGAATATTTCTCTGAGTGTAGGAACTAGGGACCACTCGATAACGAAGGTCAAGTTCATTGAGGGAGGTACGAAAAGGAATTGAATGAAACTGAGAATTTTGGGTTCATGTGGTTAATCCTGAATACTTTTTTTTTCCAGAAAAATTTCGTATCAACTTCTGCTTCACTTGGTGTGGATCGGTTACAGAAAAAAATCCAGATAATCATTTAGGTAACGACGCCAGAGGTCGTGTTAAAACTGAGCCTAATATTGTCGAGATATATTTTCAGAATTTAATCAAAATAAAATAAATGAAATTTATAAAAACGGAATATTAAATTAACAAAAAGGTTTTGATCTTTTGAAAATGATTTCAGTTTGCTTTGATATTTGCTGGCATGTTTTAAATCTTGATAAAGGTCTTATATGTGGGATGGGGTGTCCTATAGAACCTACACTACCAATGTGGACTTTCTTTTGTTTATTTCATGTGAATAGGAATAGAATATCACGCTCTGTGGCTCACTTGGTTGAGTCGCACTCTTTAATGCTAGTACTCTGGAGGTCCGGAGATCGAATCTCGGCGTGGTCCAAAATGTCCGCACATGCGCGAATAGGAAATTTATAGTGCTTGCAACATTATATACACTCTGACATGATATGCAATGTAACGTTGACTCGAAATTGCCTATAAACAGCTGAGTTAACGCACCATGGCCCCACATGCGGCAATACGGTACTGAGAAGAAGAAGGAATAGGAGGCGTACGTATTCGCACAACGTAGATCAGATTAATAGAGCAGAATATTGTTATTAAGCGGAACAAATACTGTTACTATTGAGAAATTTATTAATTTGATAATGGTAAGACTGAATTGAATTGGCAAACATGTGGAGTCATCTACCATACTATACCGTCAGGCGTCAGCTTTACGCTCTAACCTATATGCCGGTCCATCGGCTAGTTTAGACCTTCGTTCCGCAGGAGAGTCGTTCCCGAGCTCCTGAGTTATGTACGGGTGGCTCATGGCGTGACCTACCTCCTCCCATGACTTACGGGAGGGAAGTCACTAAAGGCCAAGCACGATTATGGTGTCCTCTGGTGGGGGAGTGCATCGTATGGTAAATCGTGTGAGTTTCTGAGTTGACGGCTTCGCATGACCAGAGTCCTGAAGGGGCTAGTTAGGGAGAACGGCCTTGGCGGTAAATGCCTACGCGCCTATATCTAACTAGTTTGTGGATTGATGACCACACTGCCCGAATCGCATTGCTGACTAGTATACTGAAGGGGCCACCTGGATGTGAAAAGCAGCGCTACGAGTCTGCACAGGCTCGTAGTCACAGGTCCAACGAGCCTGGGATGTGCACATCTGAATTCTGACGTGAGGCTTAACCAATAGGGGGCCGAAGGAAGATCACACCTGCTATAGAGAAGTCTATAGCAAATAGTGAAGTACGGGGATGGGTGTGCCCAGGGGACCATGGTCCTTACCCATCAGGGTGTTGGCCTCGTAGTGGCTGGAGGTTGTTACTCAAGTCATCCAGCTAGTGATGCAACCCCGGGATTGGGTTCCTGAAGGTGAGTGCATTCGCCGGATGGAGAAATCCCCTTCTGACAACAACATCTTGTCAGTAAAACGCCGAAGGTCCAAACAGTTCGAGGGACCGGGAGATAAAGGCCGAAAGGCTAGGTGCTCCCCTGACGGTAAACCTCGTAGATGGTAAACTTGTCATACAAGTCGCATTCTTCGCAGACATGATTACCTTCGGGGAGTGACGCCCCCGCGTACCCAGTTAAAGGCTAGCAGTCCTGGATTACAGGTAAATCCTACTGTAGCAGTGTCTAGCACTGTGAAATGTCGACCAAAGCATTATAAATTTGGTAGCACGGGTATCGGGAGCCCTGGAGAATTCACACCCTCCACCCGACAATTGAGGTAGGCCCCCTTGTGGGAGCATCGTGCTGGTTGTGGGTTAATGCCCATATCGCGGGAAGAGTGTTCTAACAACATCAGAGCACTCGGCGTGGAGTTGCGTTTTCAACCGGGAGCCGTGACCCCAGATCGACAGAGGCTTGGAAAGTGCCTCGCATCCAACAGTATGAATGCCGGTTCCTGCAAACTGGTATAAAACTGTTACCCTTTGTGCTTGCACATTGGGGGGCGTCAATTGCGCATCGTACAATTCGTGTCTTAAGAAGACCGTGTGTTAAAGGCGTACCGCCAGGTGATGCACGTTAAATCTTGTATATCATCCTAGGGTGATATCTTCCAGGGACTTGTCAGACAAGTCGAATGCGACTCAGTGTTTCCTCGTCGGGGAGGAATCCATCATAAGCGATCGTGTAGAGCCTCGAAGCTGGCGGCTTCGCATACCTGAGCCACGAAGGGGCTAGTTAGGGTGAACTCCCTTGGTGGAAAATGCCTACGCACCTATATCTAACTAATTTGTGGATTGATGAACACACGGCCTGAGTCAAATTGCCGGCTAGTAAGCGGAAGGGGTCGTCCGGAAGTAAACGGTAGCGCTAAGTCTTCTTTAAGCCGAGGAGTTGTGAACAGGTAAAACGATCCTGTGGCTGGCGAATTAGTTAGGCCTATCGAAAGTAGGCCAAAGGATGATCACACCTGCTATTGAGAAATTTTTAGTGAATAGTGTACTTGGGGGATGGGTGTGCCCAAGGGGCCATGGTCTCTGCCCATCAAGGTCTTAGCCTCGAGGTGGTCTATGGTGCTCGACAAGTCGACCAGCTAGAGTCGCATTCTAAGGCGGGGTTCCAAAGAGAGGTATCCCGGCGGAGAACACCCTTCCGGCTATTAGTCGGATAAACTGATGTTCCCTTTAAGGGAGGGAGATCATGGCTGTTGGCTTCAGTACTCCGCAAGCCAAGCGTAATAGATGCAGAGACAATGTTTCGACCTTCGGCATTTTATTGACAGGATCCAATTGTCAAATGAGGATTTCCTCGTCAAGTGGATATACTCACCTCTAGCTGGTTGACTTAGGTAACAAGCCACTTTCAGTACAACACCATGATGGATAGGGATCATGGTCCACTGGGCAAACCTACCGCTAAAGACTTCTCAATAGCAGGTGTGATCCTGCTTCGGCCTCTAAATGTTTGTCATATCACAAAGGCGGCCAACTTTTTCAGAATCTAATTCGCAACATATGTACACTAAAGCAAAAAAAGGATACCATTGCTAATTTGGTACGCGGCCGAAATCAGGATACCCTTTACTTACTTTCGGGTAAATAATTTTTCGGGCAACGCTTTGTCTTGTGATTCGATTGCGTCCGTGCCTACATATGTTCCGTAACCAGCTCTTTGAGGTGGGGCTTCTATAGCATCGCCTGAACGACCTCATGATCATAATAATTCAACTGTCACAGATGTGTTTTGTGACTTCGCTAGGGATGCATGCAGGAGAGAGGTTTGATTAAGATTCCACCATAAAGTTTTTTTTAGGTGAGTCTGCTTGTGAGGGCGACAGGGGGACTCCAGTCCAATTTTATCTATTTCCATAAAAATGCACTTTTGCGAAGTTTTGTAGCTCCTGAGCAAAAAACAAATAGAAAAACTTAATTCTTTGGATGGAGCCTCTATGGCAGCCCCATGCCTCCATGTTCCGACTTCATCCATTCCCATTTATATGTTTTGGGGTATATAATCCCGCAGATTCGCAGTATCCGAACCTTTAATATCTGAGACTTAAATATCCCCGCGTGTAAGGAATACCATTTGATTCTAGTGCAGCGTAGAATTTATGCAGGGACACAGCTGCGTGTTTCTCAAAAAATCCTCGATAGAGGAGAATCAATAGACGTTCTGCGTTAAAAGTAACAGTTGTTCAAAGATGCGACCAAGGATAAAAAACATTTTCAGAGAACCCAAGGACAAAAAAAAACCGCAAGAGGGGAAGACAAGCGCATACTGAGTTGATTTTCAAAAATTGTGGATAGAGACAGATCAGCGAGCCGATGTAGAGCGTACATTTTGCGAAAAACATTCAAAATCCAAGCTGCTTGCGCTTAAAAATTACAGCCGATAAAAGATTAGATAAAATAAATAACAGGCGCGACAATCCAGCATTTGACTAAGGCCGCAGGATGTGTTTAGTGACATCCTATTTCCAAGATCTTATCTGCTTTTTGTTGAGGTAATGAGATCAGCATCACGCTCAGCAGTGTTATTTATCCCCATAAATGGGTACTCGTTTAACATCTGAGTGAGATCATAGTCCGTCACAAGCTCGTGAGTTCAAAAAACACCATGATCCACGGTGAGATTCGAACTCATGACCCTGTGCACCGAAGGTGCGCGCTCTAACCGCTAGACTAGCCAGACTACAAAAAATGAGATTGGAGAGCAAAAAAATTGACAATTTTTCATGTGACCCAAAGATAAAAACATCGTTAAGGGGAACAAGTGGAAATGAAGTAGATTTTCCAACAAAAAATTGGATAGAGAGGGATTTTGTTGAATATTTCAGAGTTTGAGCTGTCTGCATTCAAAAATTACAACCGTTCGAAGATGCGATCCAGGGTTAACAAAATTGCAAGCGCAAACGGAATCTATTTTACACTTTGAACGTTTTGCGGAACAATTTCGGGAAGATTTCAATGCGCGAGAGACTTGTAAGGATAATCCGGCAGATTCTGGTACGGTTGGTCGCCTTACATATCATAGAATTATTCAAAGGTCTGTTTTTTTTCATAACTACGAATCAATTATCGTTTAAGCGTAGAAACTCTAGAGATAATTGTTTTTATAATCCATACCTGAACAACCACAGAAGTGTCACGTCCAATTTTATCCCTTCGGATTCCATCAAATCACATCTGTCCATTTCATTTGAATGTCAATTCATTTATCTCTATAAAAACAAAAACCGAACGTAAATTGCGGACACTCGTTTCCACAAAAATAATTACCTAAAAGCAGTCCATTCCAAAGAAAAGAAACTAAGATTCAATTGTATGAATAATTGAATCAGGACTCGTCCTCCAACTTTGTCCATAGCGACTGGGACACGTTCTCAAGATCAATTTACCTTACGACAAGCGCGCGAAGCGATGTGACTAGCACCACCTTCCCCTCATCCTTAATTCATCCATCTACAGTTCGGTCGAAAACAATTATAGGCGATTAGAGTATCAAGTTGAAATAAAAGCTAATTAATTGACAGGAAAATGTGTCTATCAGATCCTGTGACACATTTAGACATAAAAACACACGAAAACATTCGGCAAAGCGTTACAACTAAAGTCCTGACAATCAAATAAACGACAAATAATTAAATTATAGGGATATAAATGGGCCAAGATTTAGCGCCTACTTATCTCTGAAAATGTGCTTTTATGTGTGTGGCAAAGGATATACGGTGACGGGCTCAGTGCGCCCAGTGTTCAGCAATGGGAATAAAAAAAATTCATGTGGATGCCGTGCGTGTCGTTGCATTGGAATGGGAAAGTTAAGCTGAAATATATTTTCGGGAATGGTAGGTCGTTTAACTAAACGAGAAGGATGATTTGTCTGTTGGCTTATTTTATCGGTCATATTAGAACGTACTGTACATAATTAGCACGAATTCGCCGAATCTCTTCCCACATTTCCACTGTTACAAATGGAGAGTAACGTTATGTAATTGCGCAAGCGATAGCCGAAATAAAAATTAATAATTACATCACCTGGCGAATTCCACATAGCACGGAGGGAATTCATTAGACCACGCGAGCCGTCTCGAATGATCTAATGTACGTCCAACACGTAAATTGTTTTATGTAGTGTATGTGTACAGTAGGTATACTCATACTCATATACCTATACAATGTCGACGAGCGTCGTCCTGTGTGTATTCCACCGACTTTCCTATACCACAACTAATGTTTCCAGCGTTCTCTGGACTCTCTTAAGGCCTGCATAGACCTCGGGCGGAATGAGAATGAAATTTTTGTCTGCAATGATTTTTTCAATGAAAATGCATACTTACAGTCGTGGAATATGTGGCAAATGCTGGGGAATTCCATAAGCTACAATCCGAAAACGGTTCCATCATTTTTCTCGGCCATTTTATGTATTATTTTTCCATTCCCCGGTCATTTCATCGTGGAAAATATGAAAAATAATACATAAAATGGCTGAGAAAAATTTTGGGACCTTTTTCGGATTGTGGCTTATGGAATTCCCCAGCATTGCCACATGTTTCACGACAGTAAGTATGCATTTTCATTGGTAAAATCGCTGCGGACAAAAATTTCATTTTTATTCCGCCCGAGGTCTGTCCAGACCTTTAGATGGTAAAGCCATTACGAAGAACAAGCAATAACCCACCCGCGCCGACATAGACCACCATCAATTCGCCCGCTTTGCTAATATCTTTGCCTGCCGGATGGTAATATTTCATTTTTCCTAACCACTATGAAATATTACGAGAAATTCGGAAATTTTCTACGAAACGGAGATACATACCATATGGAGATAATAAACGGCGTATGTGAGCGTATATGCCGCAGTGAGACTGTCATAAAATCTAGAAGAACTACATACTGTATACTGGCTGTATACTTTGGTTTAACGACATTGTTTCCACTGTAAATTGTGAAATTAAAGGATATGCAGCAGCGGGGGAGTTCATAGTGGTTTTTCGAATAATCAGGATACGATATGAGGATTTTTGGTTATAGAACCATATAGAACTTCGTTAGGGGACTAATTTAATTTTGACAGTTTGTAGATTTCGTGCGTTGAGGGCTTTAAACTAAGCCAAAATATAAATTAAGAAAAACATGTGAAAAAAAATTTACTAAAACAAAAATGCAAATTGAATTATTATGCATTACTAAATGTTTTGAAGCTATTTTTTGTTTTCATTTGAAGATGAAGAGGCAATGAGCGTGTAGCCCCACCATCAATGAATTTTCAACAATTAAATTATAAATTAATGTTTAGAAGTAATACATCAAAAGGTATTTATAATTATTTCAAAAGATAACCGATAGAAAGGATTATTTTGTGTTGCCTAAGGATACGAGTACCGATGACAAAAACCCTAATTGATATTTATATTTTCGGAATGTTCATTAAATTTTACCAAATCGGATGCATCGTTATATAATGTATTTACATTGAAAATTCATAATTGTCTCTGCATTCACTGTGTCCCTTCTCGTGGAAAATATTCTGAAATTATTTGGTACTCCATCTTCTATATACGGTTGCCCTGACAAAATATATGGAGCAATAATAATGCGACAACAATGGTACACAGGAAGCAAAGTTCTTAGTGCTGATATTTAGTATGTAGGTAGGTATATGTATGCAATAATATTCTGGAGCTGGAGTTCTGAGGTTGAGGATCTAGTACAGGGGTGTCAAACTCAAAACCTGGCCCGGGCCAAATTAGACTCTCCTCAGGTTTAGGTGGGCCGCAGGAGGAAAATTTCAAAAACTTTTATATAATCGTATTACGAAAGTTGATTACAGAATATTACTTTTAAAATGTGACCCCCCCCCCCCCCATGCCATGGGCAAGGAATGCTTTAATTTTGGATATAAGTTTCATCCCAGGAATCCATTGCCGCAATTTAAATTGTTTGAACATTTGTTTATGTGCAGCCCATATTTTGGAACTACTGAATTTCAAGAAGTATTATTTAAATTTCATGATTTCCGCATCCTGAATTTCGTCATGAGCAAAATTGATATTAATATTACTGGAGCCACCAAAATCCGTAAATTTTATTTTAAAAAACATTTAAAGACTTTATCAGCCGTATCAAGAGATTTTTAATTTTTTCTCGACCTAAAATATTCTCAGCGGTGTTCATCAAATGGATTTTGCGAATTAATCGATGAAAATACAAATTTTGCCATTTTGCAACAACCGATTACCTCCTGGTGTACATATTTTAATAATTAATTATGGCAAGCAAGCCTTAATTTATTAATGGTATCAATATTAGAGTTGTGCCCGCGCCCCCCTTCCCTAGCCGCCACGCCTCCCTAGGAGGCGCGCCCTCGTTTGGGAATCACTGTTAGCGGCTTCGGGATTATCCGTGAGAACTTTCTCCTTTGGAAAATGTACTTCAAGAACATTAAACAATTAAGACAAAAAGCGAACACGTGAAAATATGATTGAGCTTCAAGTATAACCACCTTTTGTGAATAACATGATTTGGGACAGATGATAACAAATTTTTAACACCAGGTCACCCACAATAACAAAATAGTCAGATTAAATTAATTTAAGCAGAATGGTGGCTAAAAGAGACAATAATTTGAGTGTGACATGGTACAAACTCATGCACCAATACAGCTTGATAAATATAGGTCTAAAAATCAGGCACTTGGGCTGTGATTATTATGTTGTAATTTCCCATCCAGGTGATTTAGTCAACAATTCCAAGATTTCTGTAGTTTTTAAAGCTTTGACATTTTTCCAAATAAATCTCAATTTATGTTCGGTAAAGCCAACAATTTTTTTATTAACTGCATTTCGGGACAGAACAGTTTCATAAAGAGACTTAGTATTGTCCTGTACGAAAAAGATGAGCTGTCTTATAAAATCAAATAACGGACCTCAAATTGTTGGTAGTATTTAGAGAAAAAAATCCTAAAATAATCTTAAGCCATTGACGAGTTTTAGTAATTTTTGTAGATTTGAGTTCAACGGCTTAATTTGTTCACCAATTTCAACTTTTTTGTATTGATACACATTGTGCTGCTTCGACATGGCCGCGGGCCGCACAGAACAGAACAAGGCGGGCCGCATGTGGCCCGCTGGCCGCGAGTTTGACACGTCTGATCTAGTAACACTGTTTATTGGAGTTAATGGCATTTTTCGTAACAGTACATTGTGCTCGTATAGTTATCTTTTACGTGTAGTATGGATCCGTATTACACGGATGCGATATATGGTATCCTTTGGTGTGTAATATCATTTCCTCATTCATTATCCTTTAAGTGTATTACAGAAAATTTTGTGCGTATACATGATTCATTTTATTTCTTTAATAAGTCCCAATGAAGGTATAATGGAATTGGGATAAGGGTTTTATAATTATGTTGATTTTTGTGCATGCAGCGTTTTTTTTTGTTAATTTGCGAATTTATTGAATCTAATTTGCGATAACGAGGAAACATATTAGTAGAATTGGAAAAGCTATCCACAGAAAGTCGACGAGACTAATTTCGATATAACCCAGATAGCCCTGGAAGGATTTTAGAACGTCGTTACAATTTAAATAAATTTAAAATAGTTCATCATTTCCAACAAGATGGCAAAAATGCGTATGACAAAGAAAAGACATTCCCCTAGCTACATATAACATCCACTCGATCTGCTTATTTGCGAGCTTATTTAATGTTAAATAAAAAAATAAATAACAGGCGCGACAATCCAGCATTGGACTAAGGCCGCAGGATGTGTTAGTGACATCCTATTTCCAAGATCTTACCTCCTTTTGGATGAGGTAATGAGATCAGCATCCCGCTCAGCAGTGTTATTTATCCCCATAAATGGGTACTCGTTTAACATTTGAGTGAGATCATAGTCCGTCACAAGCTCGTGAGTTCGAAAAACACCATGATCTACGGTGAGATTCGAACTCATGACCCTGTGCACCGAAGGTGATGCATTTCAATTTTGGTGATTCGGAACAAGAGTGACCTCACCAATACCGATGTCATCGTCCATAAGTGACTTTATTTTGGAATGTGTTTGTAATGCAATGCAAAAATGGCTTAGAATGAAGTAAATCGAATTGTTTTGATCTGATACAAAATTCATGGGAATTATGATTATTTTGATTTTATATGATTAAGCAAAGCACAATCTGTTGTTTTGCCGGAACCTGTCCTTCATTATGTGGTGATGTTTGTGTTGCCTCCAAATGTTCATAAAAAAATTTATGATTATTTTGCATAGCCTCTATGTATAAACATTTATTAAGTAAAATGAAAGTCGCATCATTGAATCTATGATTTTTTTTTTAATTTCAAGAATTTATTTTGTATTGCACTGCGTGTCAAGTAGATCAGTTTTTAGAAACGTTGACAACATTCCACATCTGGTCTCATGACAATATGAAAGGACGGGCACGCAGGCGGACCGGGTTCGAATACAAATTTCAGAATAAGGTTTTTTATGAATAAAACAATATACCCATGTGACACGAAATTAAATCTCAATAAAAAAAAAATAAAATTCTATGAAATTCTTACATAAAATCGATGAACAATCTCATTGTGATAATTCAGTTCATATTTTCAATGATATTTCTATAATTGTCCCAAAAAAGGCTATTTTATCGGCTCCAAATCATATCAAAAATGTCATACGTCCGATGTAATTTTTCTTTTATAAAAGTATTTTTTTTTCTGGGTGTAGGTAGGCATTATTCAAGAACAATAGACAAACCAGATCACGCGGATAGCTGTACGAAAATTTTTCGTTCTGCGCATCTATGTAGACCGGTACACTGAAAAAAAATCATCATAATATTAAAGAACTAGGAGTATAAACTTATTTTCATTACCATGATGAATTAGTTCCTAGTAAATAAACCTTCTCTTATCATTCTTACGTATGATTTGTGCCATCAATAGAAACACATTTGTGTGAAATTTGTTTGAAATTGGTGCACAAATAATAAAGTTCTTCTTAGAAGAACCTAATTTGGGGGGTTGGGTTTGTGAGGCAGCCTCATGGGATCATGGCCCCATTGTCCGATTTTCCCGATTCAAACATACAAACTGTCTGCAGCAAAAAGAAGGATTTCTGCAAAAATTCAGCTTCATACCTTTTAAATTGGCCGAGTAAAACGCGTCGCAACATACGGACAGACGACAGACAATCGACCCCACAAGTCACGCTGATCATATACCTATAGTTTTTATATGGTCGGAGATGCTTCCTTCAATGCGTTACAAACTTCATGACAAAGTTAATATACCCTTTCACCCTATGAGCGAAGGGTATAATAAAATTAGAAAATGTCTTCCATGTGGCTTGGTAAAGACATGGGCGTGCTGGCTAATTTTCCATTCATACACACAGAGAAAAAATCACATAAAATTAATAGAAATCGGTCATTTTCTCCTATTAATTTTAGTCAATAGGAAAAGATAGTTAGTTGACTAAAAGTACCATTATTAAGTTAATGTGATTCAGCATCATTAAATTAATTCGGTCGAAATATTACGTTAATGTGGTATCATATTATTATTTTGATATGATATCATTTTAATGGAATAGTAATTTCACATTACTAGAAACCATTACTTTCACTCGATAAATATCTGTTTGTTTAATATTAATAGTAATAACTCTGTATCGCAATTCTGAACAAGTGCGCAATACCACTGCACATCGTGAACGTTGCCAGGATGTGGGGGCCCGCATTTTCGAGCGTATCCGGGATAGAATATTGGTTTGCGCACTCCAATCGCCGGGTATACCCTCAGTTCCAAGCTTCCGAACGTGTGCGCGATGCAACTGCACACAGAACTCGCCAGGAAGCATCTGATGATCAGAACGTTTGCGCAACGTGATCGCACACTCCACTCGAACGGAAGAGCCTCAATTCCGAGCTTCCGAACGTGTGCGCGATGCGATTGCACATTTTATTCGGCGGTAGGACCCTCAAGTCCGAACTTCTGAACGTGTGCGCGACGCCATAGCACACTCTTCTCGGGAAGACGCTCAGACTCGAATATCCGAACGTGTGCAAGATGCGATAGCACACTCCATTCGTCGACCCCGAAGTTCGTATGACTGAATGTGTCCGAGACGCCTTGGCACACGTTCCCCAAGTCCGCATTGCTGAGCAAATACGAGATTCCATGGCGCATTCTGTGCGCCACTCTAATCCCGCAATTCGGAGACATGAACAGGAAGAAGATGCTGCTGCACATATTCGTCGTAGACGGCGATCAGATTATCGTGAAATGGAACGACAGAGGGATGTAACTTATCGAGGAATCGAAGAGATTATGCAATTGTCAGCAGGCTTGAGCGCACGGTGAATACATCGCAACATCGATCGATTCACATCGTCTTCAAGTTCGTATGAGACAACAGCAAATGCAGGTCATGGCCGAAGAGCGACTGGATTGAATATAATATTTAGCCTGAACCCAAGTAATCGTGAAGCTGCTTCGAAGAGACAATCCCAACGAAATATTGTAGCAAGAGGGAACTTGTCTCAGAAGAACAGGCGGAGCGACGAAACCAACAACGCCAATACAGGCAAAATACTGCGAGACATCAATACAAAAAAATTACATTAAAGAAGGGCCAACCAACATTTGTGTATGTTGTGGTGGCACATGGTATCTAGACCAAACAAGCAACTTAAAACAAAGTTGAATTCGAACTAAATACCCCAGCTTGGATATATGCAAAGTTTTCTACTTGTCGAGTACATTCTCTTCATCTACCGATCATTTTTTGTCCTGTTCGACTTGCCGTGTAATTTACCTAATTTATGTCTATCGGAAGGATTTGACATCGCTTAGGTATATTTTTTTGCAGTTTTCGATTTACAAAATCGACTTAACACATCAATAAATGATGAAGAATATATTCATTGCCCTATTGTCACGAATTTGTTTGAGAACAATAATTATAATAATGATAAGCCCCTTGTTAACCTTTGTCTCTTTAGTAACCTTAGTAACCTTGCTCCCCTTGGTTACCTTGGTCGCCTTGGTAACCTTAGTAACCATAGTACACTTGATAACTTTGGTGATCTTGGAAGTCCTTAGTAACCTTGGTTACCCTGATGACCTTGGTAGTCCCTGTAACCTCGCAAACCTTAGTATCATTGTACATCACATTAAACTTAATGTTTACCCTAGCTTTGACCATAACCTTGGCCTAAGCCTAAACGTCAAACTTAACCTTAACGCAAACCCTATCCTTACACATCCTAATCTTAAATCTAATTTTTAATGTAACCATTAAGCCTCACTGTGTTCTCAATATGTGATTCAAATTACATTCATACTTCCTAAGTTCCAAATTGGGCCTATCAACACCAAACGGTTAAGACACGATTCCCGTTACTACATACCCAAGACTTTCCTTATATCCAGGTTCCATCATACTCCCTTTTAAAATACCCCTCTCTACTACTTTTGGCCTTTTGATCTTCATCGTCGTTGCGTGTCGTTACGTTACGTTACGCTCGTTAGTTACGTTACAAAATGTATACCAGACCCCAGAGAAAAGGCATATATATATAAAAAATCCTTTAATCCATTATCAAATGTCCCGAAAACCTGCTCAGTCCTGACTAATTTAGTTTACCAAGCATTGCTTTTACAATGATAAAGTGACCAGGAATCAGAGATAGCTATAGGTATCAGGACCACAGGATCAAACCGAGTGGACTTACAAGAATAAATCTACATGCCAAATTTTGTTACAATTAACTCATCACAATTCCTTGAAAAATCAATTTTTAAAATATATAAAAAGACTTATGCGAGAAACTCTATGCATTTTTTCATATTTTTCGCTGTATCTTTTTTGTTACTGCACGGATCGGAGCAAATGATAGCCTATATACACCTTCAGGACAGACTCTATCAATGGGAAAAGAGAGCAAATCCCAAGACGCTCCCAACGAGGCTGTAGCCCTGTCAATAAACAACAAAAACAACGAGAACAAGATTTTTGCTTCACTTCGTAAGACGGCGCGGAAACCTCTATCAAATTTGAACACTCAGGACCAACCAGGGTCCGAGCTACAGAGGTCCGAAATCCCGTACTTGTTCCGGCGTGTAAACATAGTCTTAGTCGCTTCTCACTTCTGATTTGTTAAAATTTCTTCGTTTTTCTTTGGCGGGCGATCTAGATCTAGGTAGTTAAAAATAGTGGAAACCACTTCTACTTTTTAAAAATCAGCCTAATAAAATTCTAGCGGAAAAAAGGCTCACGGAGTGCATTGTTGTTGAACATTTTTTAATTTTTTCCCGATAAAAAGGAGCCCCACAAAATTTTTCACCACTGGCCGCGTAAAAAGCTTGTGACGGCCCTACTTTAACCCATATTTCCGCAAACACCTTGTCAATATTTACATCGACTAATCAAAGCGATATAACACAACGCACGCAATCTGCATTGTGTGTTTTTCTATGTCTTGTCACTTTTGCAAAGGACAAATCCGATCATGCATAAATTACACGAGTCGAGGATATCTTTGAAGCTTTTTCAAACACAATCCATAGATCCTTACAACACCATGCCATGGTGGCGCGGCAAGCATGTTCTATTCATTTACTTTTCAATGCGTGCAATCGCAAGCAGACTGCACCGTGCAGTAAAAGATTGACAGTATCTGGCGTTGTACATATCCTTCAGTTGTGACTTCATATCCGAATTCTGCAATACTCGTATCATAAGGATCCAACGGGTTGGATTGAGATTTTCATCGTATGCAAATCGCAACCTATATTTCAGTAGTGGCTTCATTTGCATTTTGCGAGTGTCCTCTGTCCCGTTTCAGGTCTGTATGATGTGCAAGTGTTGTTCGTTTGTTTCTTTACAAATAGCAACACCCTCAGCGCCTCAACCTTCACCCGGGGTTGTTTTGGCTGACATCGGGCGAGAACAGTATTGGATGATACCAGCTGTGGCAGCTGGTATGCCGTGCAGTGGTGGGAGAATCGTTTGGTATGCTCGTCTAATGAAGACGATGCCATGCAATGCAAGAGCAATGACGCCTACAGAAATGCATTTTATATTTACATTTTACTGTACAGAGTGAAGGAGTATCGCAACTCACAACAGTACAATACGAATTTAAAATCGCTGCCAACTAGGATAAAGAAAAATTCAGCACGAGTGAATTAGACATTAGTGTAAATAAATAGAAG
The DNA here is from genome assembly GCA_949715475.1 of Microchrysa polita. Lineage (NCBI taxonomy): Eukaryota > Metazoa > Arthropoda > Insecta > Diptera > Stratiomyidae > Microchrysa > Microchrysa polita. The sequence goes on from OX454419.1 coordinate 13,498,445, forward strand.
AGTAAATTGAAATCTAGGACGAGGATAGTGGGTTGAGACTGAGAGCTAACGAAGTCATATAGAATGAGCATGCCAGGAGGCGGAATGCTATGCCACTAGAACGAGAAGTTATGTTATTGAATGTAAGTTGGTTATTCTGTAAAATGTTATGACAGTTGCGTTCAGTTACAGAGGGTATTGAAGTGAACGGATTCTGTTTTGTATTTGGTTTCATTATAGAATACATAATTGCTTGAAAGGGAATAATATTGTGGCACTGATGGCCCCATGTTGTCGATTACTTAATAAGAAATAATTTTTTGATCCTTGAATTGATAAATAAAATGGTTTAAAATGATCGACGGCTTAAATTTATATGAGGTATATTGTTAAGTGTCTGTATCAGATTATTTAATTTAGAAGTGATCTTGAAGTTAAGTCTAACCTCTTCTACAGACTCTCTACATCACATAATGATTATTTCAACAGCTATTTCAAACGAAAATCGCATCAACCATAGAAAGTAAAATTCTGTATTGACATGGAAATAAATTCCATAACAGTAATAATACTTACTCGCATAAATATGACTTTCATTTCTTCAGATTTCCTTTTGTCCTTTCAAGTTAAATTTATTCCAGCAAAAGCACTCTTATAAAAATATTCCACCAGCAAATAATAATAAAACGTAAGTGTTTTCTGTTTTTGTTATACATATATATTTTTTTTTGAGAAACCATTTTTTAATTTCACGACTCCTATCCCTCCCACTCACTTCCACTCCATGCCCTACGGCCTACGTCTACAGCATGTATGACATTTTGATTTCGGTGTAATTCTCCTCCTTTCTTTACTTTATGGCTCAACCGCGTATTAACTTATAGGGATGAGTATGAATTTTTCATTTGTTAATGTTTTGCAATTTATGATAACCACATTTTTATAGGGGGCTTCATAGTCAGGACGAGAACAGAACCGAAGAAGAATATAGGACACCAGTTCAGCAGAGGAGCTTGATTTCCTATCTTAGTTGTTGGCTTCATGTGAAACATGAAGAAGAGGGAGCGAAAGCGAACATAGAAAAGGCTGAGCTATATCATTTATGATTATTATGATTGGAAGCGTGTGTTTTGTGTTCGTTTTTTCTTATGGGGGACGGCACAAATATAAACTCTGTTCATAATTGAGTGGATAGAGTGTTTATATTCATATTATGCTTTGATGATTTTGACATTTTCAAGATTTTATGCGATGGGTGATAAATGAATGAGGGAGAAATCTTTGTGATATTACTTATTAAATTGACACTAGTAAACATATTTCTTTGAATTAGTAGATTTTGTGTGAGCTAATGAAAACGTGATTCGGTGGTGACTCCAAATCCAGACGGGCAATTATTCAAAGCCTGTTTTCGTTTGATTTGTTGTCTCATGTTGGAGAAATTTATAGGGCCTCTGCCTGGAGAAGGGAGGGTGGAATTCCAGGGGAATAAACCCGAGGAAATAATCAGGGGAAAATGCGGGAGAGTCTGCACCCTAAGCGAACTCATTGACACAGCTTTTAGTAACGGTAATCCGATTCAGACAGGATTCTGTTGAATTATATGATTTGTAGTGTTCAGCTGATACCTGTACCTTTACTAATAGAGAGTTTTAGCATGTCGTACTGTACTATCGTACACATTTCAACTTTAATCGACAGTCTCCGCTGTTTAACGTACGTCAAAAAAAAAAAACTTACGCCTACTTGGGACAAGCTTACCATCTACGGGTATACCGTCAGGGGAGCACCTAGCCTTTGGGCCTTATCTCCCGGTCCTTCGGACTGTTTGGACCTTCGGTGTTTACTGACAAGGTAGTTTTGTCAGAGGGGGATTTCTCCATCCGGCGAATGCACTCACCTTCAGGAATCAGGAACCCAACCCCGGGGTTGCATCACCAGCTTGATGACTCGGGTAACAACCTACAGCCACCACGAAGCCAACTCCTTGATGGGAAGGACCATGGTCCCCTGGGCACATCCATCCCCGTGGTACACTATTCGCTAAATACTTCCCTATAGCAGGTATGATCTTCCTTCGGCCCCCTATTGGTTAAGCCTCAAGTACAATATTCAGATGTGCATCTCCCAGGCTCGTTGAACCTGTGACTACGAGCCTGTGCAGACTCGTAGCACTGCTTTTCACATCCAGGCGGCCCCTTCAGTTTACTAGTCAGCAATGCGATTCGAGCCGTGTGGTCATCAGTCTACAAACTAGTCAGATATAGGTGCGAAGGCATCTTCCACCAAAGCCATTCTCCCTGACTAGCCCCTTCGAGGCTTGAGTTATGCGAAGCCACCAGCTCCGAGGCTCACACGATTAACCGTAATGGTGAACCCTCCCACCAGGGAACACCGTTTACGTGCTCGGCCTTTAGTGACATCCCTCCCGTAAGTTGTGGGAGGAGGTAGGTTACGCCAATAGCCACCCGTACATGACTAGGGAGCTCGGGAACGTCATCGCCCAAATGGTCTTTGCACAGATCCCCGCCATGGCGTATCAACTGTACCAGGGGCCTCCCTGCGCTGCTCAGGTACGTGGTGTCGCAGCTCACCAAAGATCATTGTCCCACTACATACAGCCTTTTTGGCTGATGTCACAGGGACACCGACCCCCCTGCGGGGCGCCTACTTGGGACAAGCAAAATTGTGGTTTTTTTTTTTCGCGGTACACAAGCGGATTTTTCCTTTAAAATCTCATCTCATATATATCTTGGGGTGTCATAAATTTAATATAATTTATTTTTCTTATAAGAAGAAAATTATTAACTTTTGAACATTTATTTATTTGATTTGGAAATGTATTTTCCTGATTTGGACATTTATTTTTTTGATTTGAAAATTTATTTTTTTTGTTTTGGTTATTTATTTTTTTCATTTAGAAGTTCATTTATTTCGTCCGGAAATTTATTTATTTGACCCGGAATCGTGTTTTGTTGATTCGAAAATTTTTTTTTTTTGATCCGGAAATGTATTTTGTTGATTCGGAAATTTTTTTTTGCTATTTGTCTCGGAGAGGGGGAAGATAAAGGTTGAAAGGCTTCGGCTAATTCCTATATCTTCTTCAGTTGTGGCATAACTGCGGACCCTTAGCTATGCAGGAGGAGTTTCATAGGAAAAGGACTTCGGCCAATTCCTATGTCTCTCTACGGGGCGTTACTTTCCCGCATTATCCGAGTAACCGCTGCGCCTGAGTGCTGCATTAACATCTGCAGCGTCTCAGGTTACTTAACGTGATAGGTGACAGAAAACATTTAAGCCAACCACTAAAGCAGCATCTTCGAGGCATGCCAATGATGGCCTTTACTCAACGATTAAACCCTATCATGGTTTAGCGATGGGCCGACAACTCATCCTAAGAAAAACTTCAAGTCAAGAAACCTGAAACTAAAGCCTCGGATTGGACGGATACAAAACAACGACGACCCCGCAAACGAACAACTGATTACTCTTTCGGATCCTGGAATGTACGCTCCCTGAATAGACCGGGGGCCTTAAGGGCCCTCCTGGATCAGGTAGAACAATACAAGCTGAGCATAGTTGCAATCCAGGAAACTAAATGGCTCAAAAGCGAGATTAACGACCTCAATTCGCACACTATTTTTACGAGTGGTAAAGAGGCGGGCAACAAGGAGTTTGGAGTAGCTTTCATCGTGAATAAGCAGCTCAAGGACCACGTTATCGGCTTCAAACCCATCAACGAGCGGCTATGTGCGATCCGCATTAAGACCCGTTTCGCTAATCTCTGGCTCATTAATGCGCATGCCCCTACAGAAGTAAAAGAAGACGCGATTAAGGACGAGTTCTACAACGACCTAGAAACACTCTTCGACTCACTTCCATCAAACGACGTCAAGCTGCTGCTAGGAGACTTTAACGCCAAAGTCGGAAATGAAAGCTGGCATAGGGGAACTACTGGAGGTCATAGCCTCCACGACGAAAACAACAACAACGGTCAGCGACTTATCGACTTCGCGAGCGGCAGAAACCTGGTAATAAGCTCTACATGCTTCCCTCATCGACGAATCCATAAGCAGACCTGGAAGTCTCCAGATGAATACACCGTGAACCAGATCGACCACGTACTTATCAGCAAGAGATGGGCTTCTAATGTCCTAGATGTTCGATCCTATCGAGGAGCCAACTGCGACACCGATCACTATTTGGTGAAGACAACCTACAGGTGCAGAATCTCTTCGGTGCACCTAACGAGAATCAACCCTGCCAAGATCTTCGAGGTTGACAATTTGATTGATGATGCCACGGCGGCTGCGTATACAACAGCACTAGAGGAAAAACTGTCGCCCATGCTTGATGACATCAACAATTTAGGCATCCATGAGTTCTGGGAGGAGCTCAAAGACAGCATCAAGGGGGTCGCAGAAGAGGTCGTGGGCTATAAAGGCCGGCGCAGACGAACAGACTGGTTCGACGACGAATGCAGGGCCTCGATTGAGGTAAAAAATGAAGCCTATCGCCAATACACACAACGCGCATCCCGAGCCAAGAAAGAAAGATATAACGAGCTTCGGCGAGTATCTAATAAGTTAATTAGACGTAAGAAACGCAAACATTTTGACGAGCAGTTACAGCAAATAAACCAAAGATTAGCCAGTAAGAACATTAGACAGGCGTACAAACTCATAAATAATGTTAAGAACGGATATCAACCCAGGACAAGCCTATGTAAGGACAAGGATGGTAACATCATCAGCGACATCGAAAGCGTCAACAAACGATGGGCCTCGCATTTTGAAGAGCTCCTCAATGCACCCTCAACATCCCCCGCGGAGCCAGCTCTTGAGCAGTTAGCCGAACCAGGCCCTCCCGTTCTACCCCCAACAGTAGAGGAGGTGAGTCTTGCCATACAGTCGCTTCAAAATAATAAAGCGCCCGGCGCTGACGAGATTCCAGCAGAACTGCTGAAGCATGGTGGAACGTGCCTGACCAACGCTATACATGTGCTACTGCTGAAAATATGGAACGACGAGGAAATCCCCGAAGATTGGCGCAAAAGCATAATCTGCCCAATCCACAAAAAGGGTGACAAGCTGAAGTGTGAGAATTACAGGGGCATATCATTAGTTTGTACGGCCTATAAGATATTATCTAAAATTCTTGAAAAGAGAATTAATCCGTACGCAGAACGAATCATTGGCGAGTATCAAGGCGGCTTCAGACCTGGTCGATCAACGACCGATCAGCTTTTCACAGTGAAGCTACTACTCCAAAAGTGCTGGGAATATAACATCGACGTATACCAAATCTTTGTCGACTTCAAGCAGGCATACGACAGTATCGATCGAAGTGTACTGTACAACATTATGCTGAATTTTGGTATACCGGCAAAGTTAGTGCGACTCACAAGGATGACGATGACTAATACCGTCTCGCAGGTCAGAGTGCAGAATCGACTCACTGACCTATTTGAAACTCGTACTGGACTCAAGCAGGGCGACGGGCTGGCGCCGACGCTCTTCAACCTTGCTTTGGAGTATGTAATTCGAGCCATGAATATGGACAGCAGCGGAACGCTTCTCATCAAGTCGACTCAATTAGTAGCGTACGCCGACGATATCAACATCATGTCTCGAAGGTTGGGTGATGCAGAAAGCCTTCTGCATAACCTCAATAACGCCGCAAAGGAAGTTGGACTACATATCAACGAAAGCAAAACAAAGGCCATGATGCAATCGAAAACAAGGACGCCAGCAAATTCAAGCATCACAGTGGGGGACCTTAATATCGAGTATATAGACAACTTCAACTATCTGGGTTGTAACTTATCAAAGGACGCCAACGAAACCGACGAAATTAAGCGACGGATACAACTAGCCAATAAGACATATTTCTCGGTCCTCCCTATAATTAATTCGAAACTTGCGCACAGGAACACGAAGCTCCGCGTGTACAAAACGATCATCCGACCCGTGCTATGTTATGGCTGCGAAACATGGACCCTCACCCAAGCCTCCGAAATTTTGCTAGACCGATTCGAACGAAAGGTCCTTCGGCGAATTTTCGGGGCCGTTCGCGAGCGAGACCAATGGCGTATTCGGTACAACCATGAGTTGTATCAATTGTACGATGAGCTGGAAGTATCGAAAATCGTGAAGCTTCAACGTTTGCAATGGGCGGGGCATGTACAACGGATGGACGATAATCGCATGCCAAAGAAAGTGATGAACGCACAACGAATTGACGGAGCGAGGTTGCGTGGACGACCGAGAGCTCGCTGGGAGAACTCCGTAGGTGAAGACGCCCACCAGCTGCTGGGCTTCCGAAACTGGAGGACGAGGTCACGTAACCGCGACAATTGGAGGACAACGATTCAGGCGGCCAAGGCCCGACGTCGGGCTATCGTGCCACATTGATGATGATTTGTCTCGGAGAGTTATTCACTTGACCTGGAAATGCTATAATTTCGCCTACGTTGTGAATGAGATTCCGCGTCACGCTCACGTTCCTTCACTCGATAGGTATTCAGAGTTATCATTCCGAGTAAAAGCGTTACGCATGTCATCCGTTCCCATATACTTACATCTCTGTATTAAATACGTCCTATCCCTCTATTCCGGAAATTCATGTGATTGTAAAGGACAAAACTAAAGCAAAAAGTACTAAAATGTTTTTATTATTCGACAAAGCGCTAACGAGCTATCATGCTGGGAGTTTTGTACTATAGTTACGAGAATACAAAACTTCCAGAAATTCGACGCTTTCCGCTTATACTTAGTGAATTCGCCACATCGCATCGCATCGCCCACACAAACTACATATCGGTCACGCAAATCTCACTGACAGCTTATTTCGTAACCGGTGTATTTGTTGCATCGGGCTCAAAGGTCCTTCAACTATGGCAAATTGTACGCTCTGAGCTATAACACAATTGGAAGCTTTTTGTTTAGTTTAAGGACATGCATGCTCGGGTGTTGTGGATAAGGGAGGTGATAATTATGTGTCAACCCCTTAGGTTGAAATATACAAGTAATTTTGATTTAGGTGAAACGTGTTGAATGCTGTTATATGGTAATTAATCAAGGGTGAAGGAAAACAGTCTGATGAATAAGTATCGAATCATTTCAAGAAAATTCATGATTACTGTGTTATTGACTTTACTTTGAACATCAAGTCTCCTACCTATTGACCCTTACTTGACAATGTAATTCTGCAAAGTTGTTGTAACTACACTCAAATTAAAGCCAATAAAAAATTAACAGAATTGCAATTAATCCCCTAGTAAAAACATGAAAAATTGCTTTATACTCGGATAGTTTAAAATGTCTCGTTATCTTACACAAGCGAGCAAAGTGAAGCCATTCATTTAAATTTGCCTGTTGGCTGTTGCAACTTCTGCAAAGTCTTTTACAGTTAACTCGAAATATTTTCACTTTCCCTTTTCGCCAAATGGAGATACTCGCTTGAATCGACTTTCAGCACGCCAAGGGTTTAATTGCACAAAAACTCCTATAAACGATAGCTTACTCATACTCACACACATGGACTTCTACTCGCAGGACGAAGTGGAGCGGCAATTGTTGTCAAGTGTTTTTGAAAAAATAATCTGAGAAGATCTATATAGTAATTTTGCTCGAGTAGCTGGGCCAGGGAGGTGCGTCCTAGGGATGGGTCTCAGTAATATCAGTAATATGAGGACTTTTATGAAAAGATACGATTTCACTGCACAAACTTTTTACTTTTTAGCGTGGCCTCCCATCGTCCACATCGTAGTCGGTTTTGTGTTAATTTCTTAAAGAAAAGAGTGCAATACAACTTCCTGCATTCAGGATGAGGAGGAATATCGTTCGACCGACTTGAAGACAGGGGCTTAAAATTGTCGGACAAATATGGCTGAAATATGAACTATGGCATCGGAAGGACATTGTTATCCCTCAACTCGTCCCTGCTATCTCTGAGCATTCCCGCATTCCGCAAGTAAAGGATTCTCTGGACGAACCCAATTATCCCGCTTCATATCTGATTTCGCCTTCTCCGCGAAATAAAAACTTTTTGAGCAGCTGATCTCATCTTGTGGTCCAGCAACGAAAAACGCGGGCTCTACTACTGAATTACAACGTGCCAAGCATTCGAGATGGGTTTAGATTGCGCAAGGATTCTTCTCTTGAGAGCGTCCGGGGAACGGACAAAACAGGCTGCAGGAGTAGCGATGTTCCCACGAGTGACGACATCCATACTAAGGGATATATCATATCCTTCTGTTTGGGGATTATTTGTGTTGACTGCAGCTGCTTGCTCTATTCTAAAATGGTTTAGCTATTCCTTGTTGTTGGCTATACTCTGCCTGCAACATTGCAACGGTGTTTTATATTGCTGGAATGTCACTATACACCAAATTTGACAGCCTGAAGACAGGATATGCCTTAACCGACATGTCCGCGCGATAAGACATATTGGGGATGATGTGTCGTGGATTGCAATGCTTAAATGTAAATATTTGCGGATTTTGTTTGAAACGACAGAAGGAGAACATGTTTTCTTTAGGGCTTTAGACATGATGAGGTCATTGAAAAGTACACAACAAGAGTTGGTGCATTTTGTAAGACATTCTAAGGTTTCGTTGATTTGTTTGCCTGCTGCTTGTAAACAAACATGAATTTTGGCTTGTCATAGGAATCCTATTCAGACGAAATTGAAATTCAAAAAATCCATGGGGCTTGCATTGTAAGAAATGTAGCCCCGAAATTAGTCTTTTGTGTAGATTTTACAATGTGTCAGGCCTTTCATTTTTAGGTACCGTAATATGAAATGTGGATTTACTTTTTCCTGTGCAAATACATTTCTGAATGCAATAAACTGTTATGAAGCCATCTCGTAAGAAGCAATTCAATTCCCTTGAAACCAAATTGGAATCCTACATGATGACATTCAAGGACATTCGTTCCTGTCATGGTGCACCATTATGATGCCATAGCAGCTTGTTTGTTGCTAATTAGAAATCCATGTTTGTTTATGTGTGCGACAATGAGATAAGCCATGAGCCAAACATAAAATCTAATCGACTGTGACACCATCGACCTAATACAAATAATGAAATGTCCTTGTTCAAGTTATTCCCGTAATTAATTGTCGTATATTGTATTGCGTGTGCTTTGTGCGGAGGCAATCTATAAATCAGTTCAAGAGGATAATGACAGTGTTGCTTCGAGCATGGTAATACAGAATTATTTGAATTTAATAGGTGGGCACAATGCAATAATAGTTTGTCACGTGAACATTCTTTCGATAACTCGGAAACCCATTGGCGAATCTCTCTGCAATTTGGCACACTTATATAGGAATTTGTTGGCCATACTTTCAGCAAATTTCAATGTTCTACCTATCAGCGTTCGCAAGTTTCACCCGTCGAAGCTGCACCTTTGTGCTTTTCAATAAAACATTTTCAATAACTCGCGAACTAGAGTACGACAAATTCTGAAATCAAGCACAGTCGTAGAGTGCGGCAGTGGCTGCTTCCGATGAAAAATTCAAGACTCTACCCTGTGTGATAATGATAATGTACACTAGATCAGATTTTATCTGTCCAGCAAGCAAATCCTGTACCGAACATATTAACAGCCGTTCAACATATTCAAAGTAGACAGACATCCGGTTTGTACGATTTTCCATTAGGGTTTCACAAGATTGTCTTCCGACTATATCCATAATATCTCGCGTTGACCTTCGTCAATTTGTCCAAGTCCCAGTCAGCTCCGGAAATCCATAATCCACCGAAACTTCATTTTATCCGCAGACCAAAAAGTCGTAAGCACACATAAGGACGAAGAGCACATACTTACCGTTTCGGTTCGATATAAAAAACGACAATCTTCGCTTCGATAACATTTTTCCAATATCCGCTCAATATTTTGCATTTTCTTTGCGATCACATTTTCGATACGAGCGCTACGCGTGATATTCCTCCCCGAAAGTCCTTTTTTGAATAAACGTATATATGAAAAGCACATCCCCCGGGTGACGTAGAAATTAAGCTGAAAACTCCTACCTCAAACGGACGTGGCTGCTACATTCGCTTTGAAAGTGACATGATGATAGCGCAGTACGTATGTGAGCGAGGACTCTTTTTGATCCTATTTAATGTCAATATTCTCTCGACTTTCGTCAGGTTTACTTTACTACCTTACGGGCTTGTTCCGTACGGATATGTTGGCAGATGTTACGGGTAGCGGGTACGTACGAGTTTCTATATGACTATGATGCTGATGGAACTATCGAGTCCTCAAACGAGAATCTTCGACATGTCGTCTAAGCGTAACATACTTTTCCCCTAATAGTCATATCATTTCTGTGGTATATTTCATTATGTGATGTTTCAATGAACGAAATGGTCCAGCATGAAATATGTTGAGAATTGGGTTGAATTGATTTGATTTACATTTAAGTCAATGCAATTGATAGCAACAATTTTTTTGAAGGAAATATTTCATTATGCTCAATCAGTATTTACGCCAATTGAAAAAATAAGTATGTATATAAAAAATAGGGCAGACCCCTGACTGGGGGTGCAAACGATTTCTTCCATAGTCCTCCTTATGGGCGCCCCCTGTTTTATTAAGAACTTCCTCGTCTCAGACTAATAAACGTAATAAGGTTGAACATCGAATTGCATCTGCGAGCCCCCTCCATGATGGACATCCTTCGATTACGAATAGTTACATACTATCATGGTTTAGCCATGGCCCGACAACTCATCCTCAGAATAGGAAACCGTCGTTGAAAGCCTCTAATTGGACGGATACAATTCAACGACGACTCGGCAAACGACTCCCGAAATGAATCCCCTGAATAAGCCGAAGTCCTTAAGGGCCCTCCTGGATCAGGTCGACAAATTAAAGCTGAGCCTAGTTGCACTTCAGTAAATAAAACGGCTTACAAGTGAGATTGACGACCGGAATTCGTACACTACAAGGAGTTTGTAGTAGCGTTTATCGTCAACAATCGACGGAAGTCACACTTCATCGACCTCAAGCCCATGAAGGAGTGGCCTTGTCCGATTCACATCAAATTTCGGTTCTTCAATCTCTGGCCCAGAATTTAAGAAAACGCATAGAAATTCTTTTCGACTCACTTCCATCAAACGCCGTCAAACTGCTTCTAGGCGATTTTAAGCACCGTTCGCACGATTCATCTTGTTGTCCAACTTTTGAGCATTCAAACAAGTTGGAAGACTTATCATACCTGGGGGGGAGAAATTTCAGTGGAAATACCTAATAACACGACTGAGATAGAGCGATCGGTGGAACAAATGAATTCTGCGATAACTCACTCTTTCAAACGGGCTTGTCCCGCTACAATCATAGATGAAAAGGATCCATGTGGTGCACTGGTGGTGCACTGAATTGAAATCTATGAGGAAAGAGTCAAGGAAAGCGTTTAATAGGTACATGAGAGAGAGGACCCCTCGCTCTTGGGATCTATATAAGGATAAAAAGAGAGAGCTGAAGAAGACTCTACGTACACGCATGGGCGTAGCCAGGATTTCGGTCAGGGGGGGGCAAGCCCAAAATTTTTTTAACATCATGATTTTCTTAGGAGCTGAAATTTCCGGTCGCAGAAATATTGTTAGCAATTTTTAGAGTAGCCTGGCTTGTGGTTGGATTGATGCAGAGGGTCATGGATTCCAGACTCACCGTGAACGAATTCATTTTATGGTGTTTTTCGAACTCACGACCTACGTGACGAACTATGATGTCGCTCAGATTGTAAAGTATTGTAAGTATCCATTTATGGGGATAAATAACATTGCTGGGCGGGCTGTTGATCTCAACACCTCAACAAAACAGCAGTTTATATCTTGGAAATTGGATGTCACTCACACATCTGCGGGCCTAGTTTACTGGGTCACTGCCACGCATGTTATTTCTTTTTTTTTGCTAATTTTAGAGTAAAATTTTTAAAATGGAGATGAGAAAGATTTTCTTCTGCATTCTGATTACATTCAACTGGCCTCCAATATCTGCCTTTCAGAGCGTAATTTGTCTATTTCAGTGCATTTTTGGTATCTCGGAATTCCACTTGCGAAAACGGTTTGTTTCGTCTGTCACTTTCATCTTAGCAAATTTATAAATCCTTTATTGATTGAAATATGGTTAACGGTTTTAATGAGATTTCCTCTAAATTTATCAAAGTATTAACAGTGGCTAAATTTTATTGCTGGTATGATTCAGCTAGAAAATAAATTTTGATTTAATAACTTGAAATACCCGCTCTGTGGCTCATTTGGTTGAGTCGCACTCTACGATGCTAGTAATATAGAGGTCCGCAGATCGAATCTCGGCGTGGTCCAAAATTTCCGTACATGTGAATGGAAATATATAGTGCTTACAACATTATATTTATACACTCCGAAATTATATGCAATGTAATGTTGATTCGAAATTGCCTATAAACGGCTGAGTTAACGCACAAGGGGCTACGGTACTGAGAAGAAAAAGAAGAACTTGAAAGACACTGAAATATGAGACCCGTTCCTTACAAAATCCTTAACCCTGGAAGGTCGTGCTTATTTTTAGTACGGAAAGGTCATGCTTCGTCGATTCGACGACCCTCAACTTTGACGCTTCATAAAAATCACCCTTTCTCAAACTATTACTAAAATTTTACAAATTTTCAATCGGTAGTTTAATTAGAATGGAAAGACATCGATTTTGAGTAATTTTGTAAGGAAATTGATTTACAAATTAAATTTTCTTAATTCAATGTTATTTGGCCCGAAATATAAAACACTAAATCTAAAAATGAGATAAATAAAAATTAAACGTTGAAATAATTCAAAAAACGTGCTCGAATCATAAAACACATATTCTAAACGTACTAGGAAATTGGGTTTAATGAATGAGAAGCTGATGTATATACAAGAGGCACAGCGATCCATTTTGGGGTTCCAACACGGGTTTTCTTTCACTTCACCTATTGCGGTTTTTACAGTGGATTGTAGAATTATTTACAGTAAATTTTGAAATATCTTCTCCCCGAGTTCCCTTGGTTAATTCTAATTTTATGTACGATGCCTAATTTTGACATTGAGTGCCTTGTAGCCGATTTTTATGAGTTCGAAATGCAATCTTCCTAAAATGAGTAAGAATTTTGAGCCATTTTCCTGATTTGTCCTAGTAAATATTTTTTCCATAATTTTTGAAAAAATAGGTCCCACATTTCAAAAATAAACATATTTGTTATGAGCTAGTTGTATGGACACAGACTTATCGTCGAATGGACAACCAGCCATAAGAAATACTGGAGTTCTAAGAGTTACACAAAATTCATCCTTTGACGTTTCGATGATACCGATTTCCAAAAATCCAACTTACCCTGCTTACTTCGTCTAGCCGCAATGTACCCGGCAAGTACATCGGCACGGTAAGTGCTCTACGAAAACTTAGCTCCAAATAATGATAATTGTCACAAAAAAATCGGATAAATTTGATGATGCTTAGTCGATTCGACGAAGCATGACCTTCCGGGGCTAACAAAGCAAAGCTGTATACCATTTGTCACCCTTTCAGATGAAAATAAGTTGAATTCCACTAACTTCCCGAAGGGACCTAACGGTTGAAATTGTGTAGCCATGAAATGAAACAGGAAATATGGGATCCACGCAGCCACAGTAGCACACTCACAAGTGAAATGTGTGTGCTGGTACGCAGCCTCCGTCAGTTACGAGAGGCCACTTGGAGTGGTAAAAAAGCAACTGCTGCGCCAGCAGCAGAAAATTTTTGAAAATGTTGTATAGTGCAGCGATTTTTTTTACTACATCGATAAGGTTTTTTTCACCTTCTTCATCGACCAGGGGGGGGGGGGGGGGGCGACCGCCCCTCCCTGTCCCCCCCTGGCTACGCCCATGCGTACACGTAAAAGGAACTCGTGGAGGGAATTTTGCTCGAATATGAGGAATACATCCGATGTATGCAGATTACAGAAGATGATTTCGAAAGACAGCGTTTCCAAAATGGGACTAATCCGAAAGGAGGATGGGACTATGACGGAAACAATGGAGGAGACATTGCAGTCGCTTATGGAAGTCCATTTTTCAGGAAGCTTCAAGTCAAATAATCCGTGGACTCAAACCTGTAAATTGGTAGGGGCGACCGGACGACAAGAAGCTGAGAGGATGATAACTTCAAATGGTGTCAGGAGTGCTATAAATACTTTTGAGCCATATAAGACGGCTGGAATGGACGGAATATTTCCGGCACTGCTACAATGGGGAGAGAGACTAAAGTTGTCTTTCTACCAAAACCGGGAAAAAAGGATTATACGGAAGCGATGTCATTCAGGCCGGTTAGCCTAACCTCTTTTCTATTGAAGACAATGGAGCGAGTATTGGTGGACCATCTAGAGAATACCTCGCTGATGTATAGACCTTCGAGTAGATCTCAACATGCTTACAGAGCAGGTAGATCTACTGAGTCCGCTCTGCATGAAGTAGTGCGGGTAGCAGAAAGAGAGATAAACAACAGCGGTATCGCTATGTCAACCTTTATGGATATAGAGGGTGCTTTTGATAAGATCTCATACAACAAACTAAGAAATGCCCTAGCGGAGCGGGATATCGAGCCCTTGATAATAACATGGATCGATTCGATGCTTAGTGGGAGGGCAGTAAATCTTAGTAATGGATGTGCCAGAATAAGGGGAAGGGTAGTCAGGGGCTGTCCACAAGGAGGGGTACTGCACATTGGATCTATACAATGATGGTTAGGCCCGTTTTATCCTATGCAGCAGTGGTCTGGTGGCCCAAGGGTAGCCAGAAAACTACTAGGCAACGCCTGGATGGGATTCAACGCATAGCATGTATAAGCATATGTGGTGCAATGAGAACTACGCCAACACATGCTATGGAGGTTATACTAGGATTACCGCCACTGGATCTGTTTATAAAACGAGACCGAGGCTAATTTCGGGCGCGGCCGAAATTTGAATACCCTTCACTCTCCTCGGGCTAAAAGTTTCTTGGGGCGGACCTATGACTTGTGTTCAATCCTTCCCCATTCTTGTCCGTCTGTTTTCGCATAATATTTGATATCGATAAATTCTGTCGCGTCGACAAAACAATATTTGTGTGAGGTTTGGTTGGAATAAGTGATAAAATAAAAATATTTACTCAGAAAACTTTATTAGGGGGATGCGGGAGAATGGCCCTATAGTACGATTCCATTCCCCATGACCCCATAGTCCGATTGCATTCATTTTCATATAATGTCTTATGGCATCAATAGAAATGCACTTTTACGAGTTTTGGTTGAAAGTGAAAAAAGTTTTTCGTAGAAGAACTCAATTTGGGGGGTTGGGTTTATATGACAGCCCCATAACCCATTGTCCGATTCCACTAATTTTTACATATGTTTTGTGGTATCAATTGAAATGCACTCTTAAGAGGTTTGATTGAAATTGGTGCACAAATAAAAAAGTTTTTCTTTGAAAAACTCAATTTGGGGGCTGGGTTTGTATGACAGCCCCATGACCCCATAGTCCGATTCCATCCATTCTTTCATATGTTTTGTGGCATCAATAGAAACATATTTGTGTGAAATTTGGTTGAAATTGATGCACAAATGAAAAAGTTTTTCTTATAAGACCCTAATTTGGGGGGTTAGGTTTGTATGGCAGCCCCATGACCGCATGACCATAGTCCGATTTGATCTGTTCTTACATATGTTTTGTGTTATCAATAGAAACTCATTTGTGTGAAATTTGGTTGAAATTGGGGCACGCATGAAAAAGTTTTTCTTAGAAAAACCAAATTGGGGGGGTTAGCTTTGTATGGCAGCCCCATGACCCCACGGTCCGATTTTAGCGATTCAAACATACAAACTGCCTGCAATAAAAATAAGCATGTGTGCAAAATTTCAGCTCGATAGATTTTAAACTGGCCAAGTAAAACGCGTAGCAACAGACGGACAGACGGACAGACAGACAGACGGACATCGCCCAATCGACTCAGCTCGTCATGCTGATCATATATATACATATTTTATATGGTCGGAGATGCTTCCTTCAATGCGTTACAAACTTCATGACAAAGTTAATATACCCTTTACTCTACGAGTTGTACCTACGAGTGAAGGGTACAACAAAGTGCGGCGGCGCTCGCAGCAATAAGAATGGTAAGAGATGGCACTTGGCATCACTTTGGTAGCAACGGAGGTCATAAGAGGATCCTTGATATTGTTCGTGATAATGTCAGGGAGACTCATATGCCTTTGGATGGTATGAGAAGATGTAGGGTAGTCGAAAGACATCACATCACTCTCATAGAGGATGGTAGGATACACGAGGGGTATCCACGTGATGTTGCTATTTTTACTGATGGGTTTCTCATGGACGGAAGAGCGGGGGCTGTAATATACTCCGAGGAGCTAAACCTTGCATGCTCACTTCGTCTAGGAGAGTATGTATCGGTATATCAGGCGGAGATGCTTGGACTGCTGCACGCGCTGGATCATATTCTGGAAGGCGGGATACTAGGGAAGGAAATTCTGATAGCACTCGACAACCAATCGGTGATCAAGCGCATGCAGCAATCCAACATCAATTCAAAATTGGTACTGGAATGTGTCCAGAAGCTCAATGAGTGTGCTTCAATCAACGAACCAACGAAGAGGAAAGCCAAACAAGTACTCAGTTACACACGGAGCAGCTTAAGTTTGATAACTGCCTTAGTAACTGGGCATGGTAATTTTAAAGCTCATCTATCTAAGATTAAAATCGTTGAAGATGATGTATGCAGACTATGTCTGGAAGAGGCTGAGACGGCAGCACACATTGTATGTGAATGCCCAGCACTAGGTAGTAGGAGGCTAAGGATACTAGGTAAATCCACAATAGGTGTGGAATCCATGAGGGAACTTAGCTTCAAAGATATGCTACTCATCACACGGGACTCAGTGATGAAGGAAGAAGTCGATAATTATCAGTCGACTTCTGGAAATCACTGATGACTGTAAGGGGACGAAAATGGACCCAAATAGTAGTGGTCTGCTTCGGATAATCCCCAAATCACATATATATATATCATACGTGTGAACCGAAGTTGGACAGCAAATTTGAAGTTGATCGAAAAAATCGAAAAACGCGACAGTTCATTAGTAATTAACGGTAAAACATTCGGTTCGTGTCCTGACTATGACCAACAGATGGCCAAGCGGCCGTTTTCGTAGACTTGAATCAGAGTGTGTTCGAATTCAAGCTATAGTTCGAATGCACTCTGATTCGAGTCTACGAAATCGAAAAATATGTAAACTGGGAAAAGATTGTAGGAAAATATGAACACGTCAAAATTACGTGTTGTTAGTAATAACGCCCTAACCGGTAATGTTAGTATTCCAGGGTTAAGAGCATGATTTTTTTTTGGCAACAAACAATTCATAACAGACAAGTTCACATTCCAAAACCTCGATAGGGCACAGCGCCCTATTTTTAAAATAAATAAGTTCCAATATTTTATATTTTAATTAAAATTATCGAAATATAAAAAAGGGAAATCAAGTATGAGTTTTATAAATTGTCCATGTGGGCTCAACCAAGCTACTGCTTTACGTTTCTACAATAACATCGGGAGTCCTAGCTAACCCTCCTCAGAACGAAATCTTACAGTAAAGTTTAGAACGGAGTGGGGCTATTTCCGATGGTAGTATTTTGACCTTGTATGATGAAGCTTCGACATTTAAGTACTCTCGTACAAAAATCATCGATCTGAGCGTTATAGCTCTGGATCTCAAGAAGGATTTAAATGCAGTCGGGTTAAAGAAAAAAAAATTAACAAAACCAACGTTCCTACTCTGAGTGGAAATTCCCCCATACACCCAGCAAAAAACGTGTATTAAAACCAATGAAGTTTTAACTTTACTTCTAATAAACAGAAAATTTCTTGAAGTGTATGTAGTTTGAATATAATTAATTAAAAATGCCATTGGGTCAAATACACTTTCATAGAATTTATGATTTCAGTAGTACCTAATAGAATTATAACATGCCCACATACAACTAATGCAACAAATTACTTAGAATGAAGTAATTCAAATTCATTGGAATTATGATTATTTTGCATACCTCTATGTATAAACATTTTAAGTTTGTATTGCACCGCGTATCAAGTAGTTACGATTTTAGAAACGTTGACAACATACCACATCTGGTCTCATGGCAATGTGAACGGACTGGCACACAGGCGGACCGGGTTCGAATCCAAGTTTCGGCATAAGGTTTTTTTATGAATAAAAAAATATAAGAATTTGAAATAAAATTAAATCACAGTAAAAAATAAATTGAAAAGAAAAAAAAATTTAAAAAATATTCTTTTCATTTTTTTTTTATAAAATTCAATGAAATTTTTCCATAGAATCGATGAACAATCTCATTGTTATAATCGAATTTTCACTTGATATTTTCAATGATATTTTTATCATTGTCCCAAAAAGGCTATTTCATCGGCTCCAAATCGTAGCAAAAAATATCATACGTCCTATGTAATTTTTCATTAATAGAAGTATTTTTTTCTGGGTGTAAATATTACTTTATCTATTTAGACAATAGGGACAAGAGGGATCAGCAGAAAAGTTTCAAGGAACGGAACCCAAAATTGCCTTGGGAAACGGCATGATTGAAGCCAGGATACATGGTTGGTGGTTGGATTGATTCCATCCATCGGCAACGATGGCGAAGGCTATCCACTTGTAGACAGGCTCGTAACGCAGTACTCAGTTACACACGGAGTAGTTTAAGTTGGATAACAGCCTTAGTAACCGGGCATGGAAATTTTAAAGCGCATCTATGTAAGATGAAATCGTGGAAGATGACGTATGCAGACTATGTCTGGAAGCAGCTGAGACGGCAGCACACATTTTATGTGAGTGCCCTGCACTAGGTAGTAGGACGCTAAGGATACTAGGTAAATCCACAATAAGTGTGGAATCCATTAGGGAACTTAACTTCAAAGATATGCCACGCACCACACGGGACACAGTGATTAAGGAAGAAGTCGATAATTTATCAGTCAACTTGTGGAAACCACTGAGGAATGTACGGGGACGAAAATGGTCCCAAATAGCAGTGGTTTGCTTCGCAAAATCCTCAAATCATATACAGGGTGTCCGGTGCCGCATAAACGCTCCGGATTATGATTCCTCAGTTGATTTCCAGCAAAAAAGTTGGAATGAACATACTCCCTCAGCTTAACCCTTTAGCTGCCACAGGCATTTAAAGATTTTTGAAAAAATCATTTTCTTGCACGATTTAAAGCCTAATATCTCCAAAGCTAGACCAGCTAGAATAGTGAAATAAAATGATTATTACAGCCAATAAATTTACCTGTAAAATAAAACTAACCACACTAAAATTGGATAAGAGGTTTGGTTTTTACAGAGCTTCAAAGTCAAATTTGCGTGATTTGACCCAAAAACAATCTTCTTTTCCATCTCAATTTTCTCCAACTTCTGCCAAGGTGAGGTGCTTGTACGATTATTTTACAAATTGGCGCATAGTCTTACGATCATATCTTTTTTAGATCATTTTGATCTAGCTCTATTACTTCTAACAGTTTTTATACGTTAAGTGTAGAAAACTAGGGTTAATTTTGGCTCGATTTCGACATATATGAATGATATACATATAAGTATGGGTACCTCCCATACAAAGTGACCCATGACAACTTTGTTCTACAGTTTATAAAATGAGTAGTAGGTACGTAGAACAAACTCCTGATGGGTCACTTTGTATGGGAAATACCCTTAGTTTTTATCCGAATGAGCTGATTTTTGGTGGGCGGGGTCATTATGACCTTCAATCCCAACAAACCAAAATTTAGCACTCTGCTCCAATTTTGGGGGAGTTATGGATGTGTCGTTTTGAAAAATTTAAATGCGGGGATAATGGGGGTCCTTGACCGGAGCGATTCAATGTTTACCTTAAAATGATTTTGAACTTATTGTGAATACTTGTACAAAGTTTTGCGGCTGAACTAGCATTCTTTCAAAAGTTATGGAGCTTTTAAGAAAGGTCTAAAATGAAAATATTTTAATTTATTTTGTTAGGCTAGCGCCGAAATATTTACTTAAGCTCTAATGTGTTTTATATCATTGGAAAGGTAATTTTATGTAGTTTTTTTCGTCCTCAGACCATTTTTGTGTATCTCTTGCCGTTTTTGAAATAATCGAAAAAAAAAACGAAAAAATGCCCCTCTTTCCCCCCTTTTTTAAGGTTGCGGACCCATATACACGGAGAGAAAAAATGTAGTAAAAGGTATTAAAACTGTAATAAAAACTATTGTATTTGTAATGATTTTTGACCCTACTGCAACTGATGTAAAAGTTATTACATCTGTAATGAAAAATGTCATTGCACTCAGTGGCGTGCATCCCATAGAGGCATAAAAGCATTGCCTACCCTAACCGAAAAGTGAAAATATTAATTATTAACGCTCCTAACATTTTCCATGTATGTATCTTATATAACACAAAAATTATTTCCATCACTGTACGGTGAACAAAAACACACACTATCTGTTTATCAAACACGGCGATTTTCTTCTCATCCAACCCACCAAACAATTTGGCGAACTTTCACCACAACGAACAAAAGTCTGATTCGAGTTTGCTTCGACTTGACGAACTATCCTCTGATTTTACGCAAATAGTACGCCATGATGAAGAATATTCTAAGTCAGTACGCACTTTCTTCATCATGGCAAATAAATCTGCGTATCTTTCGAGCATAATTCACGGCGGCGACGAAAATTCAAATCAGACTTTTCTTCATTGTGATGAAAATTGGCTACAGGCATTAAATAGCCAATAATATCCATCTTCTACGAATGGGGAGTGCAAATAATTTACGCTTCGTAATAAAAAAAACTTATACGAATCGTAAAGGCAAATAATTTAAGCTTCGGAATGACAAAACTTCTACGAGTCTTAAATACGTATCGTATTCAGTTCGCCGCGGCACATCGTTTTCGTATTATATTGGCGTATCGCTTTCGGTTTGCCAGGGCAATTCGCCATAGAGGTACCATATTCTTCTCAGACAATCTGTTTGCGATCTAAAAACGAGTTCGCCGGCGAACAAATTTCTCGTTTTGGCAAATCGTCTGCAGATCGCCGGCGAATCAATTTGTTTGGTGGGAAGTCATCGTCGAGAAAACCAGAACAGGCATAATTCGGATTGCCTTTCAGATACGCACACAATGATACATCATTGTATGCGTTTTTCAAAAATTTTCAATGGGAAATTACACCTACTTCACGTAGGTGATGAATGCGGCGAATTAGACTGAGAAATTACGAAGACACAAAAGTAGGCATGCTTTTCGCTTGATTTTATCTCGACTCGTCCGACCGCGGCGAGAGTGTGTCGTCTATTCCGCTTTGTTCTCATATTCGTAATTATAAATTGGTGCATGATGGAAATAATGCAGTGAGTAACATTAAAATTTGCACAGATGCTTCAGTTTTTATGGGGTGGATGAGATTATACTCTTGT
Organism: Microchrysa polita; assembly: GCA_949715475.1. Classification (NCBI taxonomy): domain Eukaryota; kingdom Metazoa; phylum Arthropoda; class Insecta; order Diptera; family Stratiomyidae; genus Microchrysa; species Microchrysa polita. Next base: position 13,519,958 of record OX454419.1, read on the forward strand.
CGTAATAAATGATTGAAATTTTTCTTTAGTGCAGTTTTCTAATGTATAATTACATGGAGAAAGGATTTGTATAGGCAATTTTGAATTTTAATCAACTAAGAAATCGTCTAGAAAAATTAAATTACAGCAGGCGCCAGATATCAGAATCACATCGGTTCTCCAATTTTTTATTCCGGGGGCGACTCTGTTAAACGAATATGTATAATAAATTTGCACTTCTGGAGGATAGTATCTATAATGAATTAAATTGATATAAATACACACATAAGTTATGGGATCCGTACCCTTTTCGGTAATTTTTTTTTTTTTGTTGCATAGCATCTCTCCTTTTTTCTATGGGTATAACTAATAATATAAGGTCTTTTCATTTAAGGCTTTGTTTCGCTTGCGTTTTTTTTACTGCTTTTATGAGTAAGTAAAATTAGTTAAAAGAGAAAAATTAGATTAAAATGAGAAATCAAAAACGTTCCTAACCACTTGCTGACTATAATGACCATAGATCCGATTCCCATACATTTCAATCGGCCTTTATAATTTGATTCTAATAAACGGTTGAATCTATTAAGCAGTGATTCTAAAAACCGGCCTCTAATGTAATTCGTTTTAACATGCGTATTAGATTAACGATCATAGGTTGTTGGTATGGCTTCGGAGCAGCAAATTTGAAGGATTTGATATATTTTCTTTCAATAATTTCTACAAGATTTTTTACCCATTTTGAAAATGATTCAAACCTCACTAACTGAAAATTATATAACTGCCTACCCTGTATTGAAAGGCTGTGCACGCCACTGATTGCACTGTAATAAAATTAACAATTGGTTGGTAATAACATTTGCCAGGAACATAATTAGGCGATAATAGAAAAAAAATACAAAAAGTGATTTTTTTATTTTACCTTTTTTTTATTTTTAGCTTTTTTTTTATTTTCTACTTCTATTTTATCCTTAACTTCTTTTTCCCTATTTTAAATTTACCTTTTTACAATTTGCTTCTACTGGGAATTGAACCGGGGACATATCGTTTCGTAGTCCTACGTTCTACACCTAAGCTATCTAAGATTACAAGTTATGCGAATAAATTAGTCGTCTTATTTTTTTACAGTTTCAGAATTATTACGCGCTCTTGATGAAAACTATTACACAATGCAAAAATTATTATTTCAGACAGTGGTGAAAATTACCATAAACACAATAAATGTTACCATCCATACAAATATCATGCAATGATTTTTGTCATTACACTACAATCATTTTTACAATAGGCCAGCACCAGTAAAAACAACTGAATTGTAATCAATTTCACTACATTTTAATAACTTTCGCTACAAATTTAGTGAAATTGTATGTTGTGAATTTCATTGTTTGATTTTGTTGAATTCATTGCACATTTTTCTCTCCGTGTAGATGCATGCGGGAAAAAAGGGCCTCTGTCTGCAGCATACTATTGCTCTGTAGAACGAAAAGGCAGGACGTAGAGACGTTAAGGCCGCTCATGTACAGTAATACGGAAAGATGCTCCTGATGAGTGAACGAGATGGTTCTGATTTTATTCCAGAAAAATCCTACATAACTGTATAGCAGCTAGCATGATCCAGTATTGTTCAAGCAAGTTATTTTAGTATACAGCATGTGCAGTAATGCCGCTCAATTAGAACTCTATTGTATCACTAGATTATCTCACAATACTGATTTTCACTATAATGTAAAATTATGTTAGTAAATTCCAGCTGATCTGTTCTTCTAGCAGTCGCACTTTCTGAAAGACAACGCTCGAAGAAATCCAAATCTCATATACGCCAAATTGACGAAATTTTATCCAAGTAACAATTATGCAATTAAAAATGCTGTCCCCTTCATACTCCCTGATCGTGTACAGCATTGGGTATTCTGGAGTCAGGTTACCTTAATTCAGAAGCACGACTCACGCTCCTAATTTCAATTTGCCTGGATACCGAATTCCGTAAGTATTATGTGTACAGGATTGGGTATTCTGGAGTCTGGTCACCTTAATTCAGAAATACGACTCATGGTCCTAATTTCAATTTAAAACAAATTTTATCTCTCTCGATTACCGTAACTCCTAGTGGAGCATGGTGCGTTGATGACTACCGTGTGTAGTCATCAACGTTACAAAGACAACTGAATTCGGATTGTGATACGGTTGTCAGCCATACCACTTCCTAGTCGCATTGTTAGTTTATTATTCTACGATAAGAATATTTCTTATCATCTTCTTCTGAATAATAAACTTGCGACGAGTCGTGCCGAGTTTGGAAACTCGTTTCTCTATGAGTGTCTATTTCACAGAGTGGCGACCGAACGATCACGGCCACAGAGCACGACTAAAAAACAAATTTTATAGGGATGTCGAAAAGAGGATAAGGGATATGTTATTGACAGATTTTGCATTAAATTTTACATCATTAATTTTGATAGATTTATCATTTTTATAATAAATTTAACTTCATTTTTTATTTATCAGAAAAATAATAATCTACAGTCGATGCTTTCATACTTCCATTTGTATAATTATTGCAATGTAGCGCTTTAGGACAATATAGCTTCGATTATCGGATGTATTCTATCATACGCATTGGCACTACATTATATCGTTTACGGGCCATACGAAATGGGCCAAATAGGCTCACCAAGCACATTTTCACAATTTTCCAAGAGGAATGTGTATATGCTATCCTGGAAACAAAAAGAAATAATATATCATTTGCCCTACCGCCATCTATGGAACCCGACTCTCGTCCTTCTTCCCATGGACTGGAATCCGAAAACTATAATTTCCATGCTGCTCGAAGGCGGAACGCTATTTTATTACAATCAATCCATTATGGGGGTCGAACGAAATGAGAGACTTTCAATATAAATATATTCAAAAAAACATAGTCCTGTAACAACCATCAGGATTCCTCTAGGCATAAAGGAAGATATCATAATGTGATGGCGGCCAGTATGAATGGCCGATCATTATTTTCATGTCCACATAGAATTTGGTTCGGGATAGGGGCCGACCCGGGTGTATCAATTTCTTTTGTGGTAGAATGGACGTCACCATGAAAACTATACTACGTAGGGCCAGTGAGCTTAACAACGGCACTTTTGTATCATTATAATGTAGGAATAGACCTGTCAGCAGGGTACGCACTAAAGTCATTATCACAGGCATTTTTGGTATTGGAAATATCGTTGACCCTACCACAGACAATGCGTTAGAGTCGCCATGGACTGTCCAAGTGACAAGTACAATAAAGCTCATTTTCTGTGGAGAAAGCTCATTTTCTTTAGCGACGACGGTAGTGGAACCTAAAAAAGGCGCTTTATTGTTCAATCGATTTGATAGTCTATGGTGACTCTTAAATTGTATTATACGCACAATAAACGCTCGTGGAGGCCATCAGATGGGGATGCTGTGGAAAATTTCAGACCATTTATGGTCATCGAAAGAATTGCCCATTACCACATGATGGTATTGATAGTCGAATAGTGAAAAGGATATACTTTTTTCTTTGTGGTGTAATTTGACATTTTTAGAGAGTGAGAGCCAGCTGGATCCTACAGAAAGTTGTATCAATTACAGAATATTTTTCCTTGCCGGCGGGGCATAATTCGTACTTTTAGTTGTATGAGTGTAAAGTGTGTGGTTTGTAGGTACTGCTTCAAAAATTTCAATCGCGATTAGGACAGTTCTGTCTCACCTGGATTTTTTGTTTAGATTTCTCCTGTTTTCTATGAAGTGAACATTTTCATTCAATATATTTTAACCCGGGAACACTAATGTGAGTCATGTTGACGCATATTCCACATATTTCCATTTTTCGTAGAAAGGGCGGTTGGCCCATTGGGTTCCGCTACCCATCTATTCTTTAAGAAATGTGTTTTCTAATGAATGTCCGAGTAAGCAAACGTTTCCGATTTTATGGTAAGCAGCTCTTTGTGTTTTTCTGTGACGGGGTCAGTACTAAACGAACGTTTCTTGTGAGTCAAAATGACTCACGTTAGTAACAACCGTCTAAATTCTTTAGTTGGCATATTTAGTTTCTTGGTTGTTTCTACAGTTTATTCGGATATAATGCACAAACTCTTAATATAGCTTGTATAAAATAAGTATTCCGAAGAATTCTGGCACATGTTTTCATACTCTTCCACTTTAAATACAGCAATTTCCATAGTGAGTCAAAATGACTCATGGTTAGTAACAGCGCCTGAAATTAAGGTTAGTGTTCCCGGGTTAAGGCAATATTCAGAACGATTTTAATTCTCTTTTACGAAGGACGGTTTGTTTTTTTTTTTCACTGGCGAGTCTCAGGACCACGTACAATTACCATCTCTAGAGGTTCACGAGTACTTGACCCTATAATCGGTGATATTCTTCTCATTAAAAATTCCCTGAAAAAAATAACGACTTCAAGCACCTAGACAATTGACTGTATCCTTGAGCTTAACATACAAATGAATACCGAATCAATTTGATTAGGAGAAGGCGAGATGTGCTGTAGCGCTAATTTCTCCCCGGGGCCTTTTTCTGTAATCCGTGGTAGACGTTTAGTATTTCATCGGGACTGCGTGTTTTGTATTTTTTTCTAAACAGTTTCCAACATAGGCGACCTGAAATACAAAAGTTACTAAGTGAGGAAGAAGATTTCCCTTCGCAGCCGACAAGCCATAGTAGCCGTAGTCATTATGGTAATCGGATCGTTTGAGTAGTTCGCTCGTTAAGAGACTATTTCACTTTGATTACGATAATTCAATTCAATTCGAGCCTGGCGCGAAGATAAAGGTGAATCGTTTGCGACCATTTTCCAAAAAAGATTTATGAGGGAAACATGCCCACGACGAGCTGCACTAGAAGAGCTCTCTCTGATTCTATGGTCGTAGTGGAAAAGCGCTGTAATGAATATTTAAAGAAAAAAAGAAGAAGAGAAGAGGGGACCATTTGGAGGACGGTGATTTTGAAAATGAAGATTAATGATAAAAAGGCGTTTAAAATAAAGCAATAGGGTCGCCGATGTAAATTGATTTGGTGGGGAATCTCAGAAATCTTAGTGAAACAAGATTTTACCTTTTTTTTTAGAAAATCCGAAAAATGTGTTTGTTGTGCTGCGTTGCAACTGCTGCCTCAGCTAACGATTGCCATTATGTCGTATGCAAAATACAAAGGGAGCACAAAGAATTTCGTTTTACAATAAATGAAATTTGCTCAACTTTCGCTGTAATCGTCAGAATTATTGCATTGAAGCAACGCAACACCTGACCATCTGTCGAAGTCTCGAACCACCGCATCTGTAATAGACAAGAGAGATTATTGTACAGCATAACAAAAAATAAGATAATATGAAATATTATTTAATTTAATAATTGTAAACAAATGACCATCTGTCAGACTACTGTCATTAGAAAATTCGAAATCAGCTGTCTTACCATTTTACAGTTTTAGTTTTAACCAGTTAGTACAAAAGTTAACTATGAAGTTGGATACACTACATTATAAAATATCGTAATTTTTCCGGTCCGTGTAGAGTAAGAATTTTCAGTTCGCTCCCAAATGTACTAAGCATCGGTCGTGTGACCAAACCGTTTTGCGTAAAATAAATTGTTGGGAATTTTTCTATGAAAGTCAATCCGTCTTTGTTGTTGTTTGTGTGTTGTGCAGAAACTACAGTAAATCGGGATTGACAATTTTCGGTACATGTTTGTAGTTCGCTCCTAGCACACACAAAAAAAAAAACAAATTGTGCGCTTCATCCTCTCAGCGATATCATTCTGCTGCGGTGAGTACGGCATAGTGAGCTGATGAATGAACCCCTTTATTTCCTAAAACATAAAAATTAAGTTTGTTCAAATTTGAAGCATTTTATCGCGATGGTTGAGACCAAAGAGGTTATAATACAAAGAGGCACGGAGCCTCGCCAGTATGAACTCTACTGAAGCCTGCAATACATTCGCATCATCTCCATATCCGTACACACAAGTCAGAAAGCTCCTCCCATTTTCTCATTCATTAGATAACATTTTTTTTTCTCGGTTATTTCTTATCTTCCTCGTCGCTCAATACACGCAAAAAGAATAACTAACTGTAAATCAACACTTTTCTTAACTGTTATCCTCATTATTATAACGCAATTGAACACTTTTTATCCACGAACTGCACACAAATAATAAGCGAACATTTTTCTCACAACCCTGCACACTTTTTATCTGAGAGCAGGAGAAAGAAGTGAACATAATGATTCTCGCCATGATGGATTTGACAGTTGAAGAAAGTAAAGTTTTAAAATTGAAAATTATTTGTGAAAGTTGGTGTTTTTGAAGCCGGGATATAGTGGATACATCAGTCAAAGTGTTGTGCTAAGTGCTTGTATTCAAATAAGTGTATATTTTGGACGATTTGCATTCGAAAATGCAAAAGTAGTTGCCATGTCGCAAAAATTAGACGAAATATGAATTTCAAGTCTAGTGTTTGGAAATTGACCGCAAATTCGAAGTTCGTGTTAAAATACGATTTACAGTGAATATTGTTCTTAAAAGAATGCAATCGTTTTTAGACTGATGTAATGTGTGATTTTTGCGTGATTTGCATTCGAAGTGAAGTCCAACCAATTTCCGGGACTCTGATTGGCTCGAATTTTATTTTGTGTTTCCTGATTGACCGTAAAATCCATCAAAATGCTGTTCAAAATAACGTTCTTAGTGAAGTTTCTGACATATTAAAAAAAAATTAGACTGAAATTCATTAATTTTGATTCAAAACTTGCAAAATTAAGTGAAAACTGGTGGATATGACATATTGATGCCAGTGGTGGAACATGTTTAGAATACTTCCGATTGGGGCTAGAATGTGAATTTGGTGGTTAAATTTAAAGTGAAATTTCAAATTTTATTAGATTTGATGGTAAATGTTTTCATAACATACTCCAAATACACGATTCCTATATGCGGGGTAAGAATTGTTTGCTCTCGATGTAAGTGGTCGCGAAAGTTGCATTTGTATTGTTTATGTATTTTGGGGTGCTGAGCTCAAATTTGAATCCGGACAAAATTTCGTTGTTTCGCAAAAAAAACGTTGAAAAAATAAGTATTTATTTTAACGATACCGCTTAACGCATTTTGAAGATCAATGTCGCATTGGACCCGATCATGCTATCTCTAAAGGGATGGATAGACCTCGAGAGTGAAATTTTTGACCGCTGGGATTTTCTCAATGAAAATGCATGCTTATTGTCGTGGAACATGTCAGGAATGATGGGGAGTTCCATAATCTACAATCCGAAAATGGTTCCAAAGTTTTTACTCGACCATTTTATGTATTATTCGATTCCCCGGTCATTTCACCGTGGAAAATATCTAATGACCGGGGAATCGAAAAATAATAGGGGAGACCGGGGCTGGTTCTAACAAATTTTAAACAAAGCTTCTTAGCTACCCAACCTTTTGCGTTAGAGACATGACTTTCTGCCATATAATTCGTCATTTACAAGGCTTTAAATAGAAATTATCAAAATTATTGTTAACGTATTACATTCTGAATAATAACGTTTTTTTTCCAAAGAAACTCACATGTTAAAACTTACCCCAGACATGGGTTGGTTCTAACAGCCCTGGGGTAAGTTTTAACAGGAAAGGTAATCAGCGAATTTGAACTTTTTGCAAAGAATTAAACACCAGTTAATCTTCAAAATCAACCTTTATTTTTTTCCAGTCTCATATTAATATAAATAATTCATATAAATAATTCATAATTCATATAAATAAATTCATAATTCATAATATTTCATAAAAATAAACTCATAATTCATAATAATACATATAAAAATTCATATAAATTCAAAATAAATAAACATCTTCTTTAAAAAAAATCACCTGTAATTAAAAAAAAAAGTAGGAACTCTAGCCTTAATATTAGGCTAATAAGGGATTTTAGGCTTTGTAATCGTTATCCGAATCGCAGTTTGTACATACATATCTCAATAAATCACCTTTGATGCACTTTGCATGAGACCAATTCTTGCAGATGCCACATTCAATCCAGTCTACTCCAGAAGTGTCCTCAGTGTAAACTATGCCACAAACTAAGCACATAGTGTCATCTTCGTCAGAGCTCTCTTCCTGGAGAACTTTTTTTACGGAAGTTCGTTTATTTTTAGTACTTTTTTTGTCTATTAATTTAACCTTTTTTGTATTCTGCGTTATAGCCTTTTTATTGGTTTTTAAAGTGGCCTCTTCTTCTAAAGCATTTTTTTTCGGGCGTATCCGTCAGTATAGCACATTTTCTCTGACGCTTTCGCTTCGGCACGGTTCGCGGAGCAGCTTTAGGTAAAGGTCGTGCAGCATCCATGTCAAAAATTCGTGATGAGGGACCTGGAATCGAATTTTTATTTGGAGTGGCTGGGCGTGCAAATAAATGTGGCTCTGATGTTTCGGCAGCTTGAGATATTGGATCCGCTGATAATTGATCGATAACTTCTCCTAAGCTTACATCTATATTAGGTATTTCTTCAATTTCTGTTATAAGTGATGGCTCCAAACCTAAGCTCAAATTAAGATCGCCAGATGCATCGTTTTCCACGCTTCCTGTTTGCTGAGTTGCAGGATTAGGGCGATCTGTCACAAAAGCTGGGGAGAAGTCGGTGTCCTCAAATATCAACTCATTCCATGGCCAAATTCCTGACTTCCAGAATGAATTTATGATATTATTGGGTGTAGCTGAAATGCCTCACGAACAATCCCAGGAAGATCATAAATTGTCATGGTCTTACCTGGGTTGTTAGTCATCCAATTCGTTTGTAAACGGCTGATGTAGTTCTTAAAAGGACCGTATACTCCAAAGTCCAGGGGTTGTCAGTGGTGTGAACAGTGTGGTGGGAATGACAAAAGCACCACGTTGTTTTCCTTAGCCTTGTTTACTACTTGTGCATTGACATGGGATTGTTGATTGTCCAATAGAAGAGGAACTGGGTCTTCTTTAGTAGGCTTTACGTGCTTTATGAAATGTTCAATAAACTGTACAAACTCCTTTTCGGTCATCCATCCTGAGCTGTTACCAGCCCCGATGGCTTCAGGTGGTCCGTTTCGTAAAAACATGTCATTGTATCTTATACGTGGAAATATAAACATACAAGGAATATAGTTTCCAATGGCATTTGCTGCGGCAGCTACGATGATTAAAGTACCTCTCTCAGCGGAGGTAACTGCTCCAACTTGTTTTGATCCTCTCTCGGCTATAACTTTTTTGGGTTTCTGTACCGTGGTGACGCCAGTTTCGTCTACGTTCCATATTCTGCTGGGAGTGAAATTATATCGATTAAGAACCTCCTTTAACTTGTTCAAAAAATCGCCAACGTTCGTGCGGTTAAAAGAAGTGGCACGACTCAAACTTGTGGCTTGAGGGCTTCTAATGGATAATGTAGCATTTCTCTTTAGAAACGCAGAAAACCAGTCGTTTACAGCTGACTTGTTTTTTCCCCAGCTTTCCGGAATATTTTTTAATTTATAAAAAACCGCCAGTTCATAGGCTAGCTTTTTTACTTCACTTGGTAGTAAACCGAAATATATTTTGGCACACTGCTTCAGATAATCTGACATCTGTTTTTCCTCATCAGGACTAAAAACTTGTATGTTTTTCTTGTAGCCCATTTCAACGTTTAAGCCAGCTTTTTTCTTTTTGATAAAAGAATGCAGTGTCACATGGCATATATTGAAACTTTTAGCTGCCGCTCGAATACTCTTTTTATTTTCTAGCACATCATTTGCTGCTAACTCAAACACTTCTTGAGATGTACTACCACGGGTCGACTTTTTTTTATAGTTCCGCATCCTTAAAAAAGAAAGAAAACGCAGTTAGTTTGAGCTTCGACGAAATGATATTGATCAACAGTCAACTAAACAATCGGTCGAAACTCAAAAGAAAATTAATTTCACCCGTTAGAACTTAACCCGCCGTTGGGGTAAGTATTAACATGTTAGAACTTGCCCCGTGTGTTCTGTTAAAACTAACCCCAAGGCCTAATTTTTTAGAAATCACGTTGTACTATAATAGGTACGTAATTTAGCAGCAAGAAATTAGAGTGCACTTATAGCTGAATAAACACTTTTTATATAAGTTAAAGTTTCGAATCTTTGAAATTTATATTAAGCTTACAAATAAAAAAAATAAAAAAAACAAAAAAGATCATTTACCTGTCCATATGGGCACACCACACACAACTCGTTCCTGCGACGGCGCACAGTGGGGCGAAAAACCCGAATTTTGGAAACAATTATAAAAACAGGTCAATCTTAATGTATTTGGCCATTCTAAATCGAATGGAATTGGTTTCACGCAGATAGGATCAGCCATTTTGAAGTTATTTCGATTTTAAGGGGGGAGAGGGGATAATTTTTCAGTTTTTTCTAATTATTTGAAAAACTATAAAAGTTCCAGCAAAATGGTTCGAGGACACATTAAACTACTCAAAATTACCTTTGCAATGACATATAATACAATTGACTTATTTTGATAAATTATACCCTAGACCAAAAAATAAAATTGGATATTATCATTTTTTGACATTTTCATTTTTTACTGTAACTCTGCAAGAAATGCTAGTTGAGCCAGCATAATTTAAGGAAATATTCTTAATAAAATTAAGTTGATGTTTGCCAAAAATTGAGTTGCTCCGACCAAGGACACGCCTGATTCGCCTACTAAAACTTGTTGAAGTCAAAACGTCCATAGCTCCTCTCCAGGGGGAAGGGAGGTGGTAAATTTTGGCTGAACGTCAAGACAGAGTCCCTTTATACTCTCCACCAAAAACTAGTTCAATAGGATGAAAACTACGGTTATCTCCGGTTCAAAGGACCCAACATATTTTACAGTAGATATTCAAAAATCGTGTCTAAAACAGCCAACATGACATAACACAATGGTTATAAAAGTAGCCTGGGGTCCTGTGGGGTTATGATTCTTACATATTAGTAATCTTGAGACTTTCTGGAATAATGTAGCATAAACAGACGCTTGGAGGCACGTGGAGGTAGTTGTTAAAACTCAATGTGAAAAATCCAGTTAGGGTCAATTTGACCTTCAATGATTAAAATTAAATAATTTTTTTTTCCAAATTTTTTTTTTTACTTTTTTTATGCTAACATATTAATTATAATCTAAATATTGAAAATAAAATCATAAAACAAAGTTTTATCCTAATTTATAGTCAGGGTTTTCATTGAAACTTGGTTATGGAAAAATGTGCAAAAACTGCAAAATCAATTCTCTACACTTTGAGAGCCGCTGACTTTTATCTATGAAAGATATCGGTCCATTTTTTTTTGCAGAAAGAATCTTCATAATGTTTACTATAAGATAAACTATTCACAAAAGCTCTACAATAGTATCAATTTTTTGAATTTTTGCCTCTACGGCACCACTGTGCGGCGTAGACTAAACTGACGAGTCTCGACACGTTAAGCATTGTGTACAAACGTGACAATCATGATTTTTTCGTTTTTCAGTCTGATAGTTTGGCGACAATCAGCTTGTTAATACCTGCCCCTGTTAGAACCAGCCCCAGTCTCCCCCTACCTAAATAATGGAACAGTTTTTGGATTGTAGCTTATGGAATTCCCCAGCATTTGCCATATATTCCATGACAGTTTGTATTTTCATTGAGAAAATCGCAGCGGACAAACATTTCATTCTTATTCCGCCCGAGGTCTATCCAGGCCTTTAGATGTTAAAAATGCTTTTGTACATGGTAATTTGGAAGAGGATACTGATATCATAAGCCTGAGGATTTCATAGTACCGAATTCAGTGGGAAAGGTCTGCGATTGAATAAATCTATGTACGGTTTAAAGCAAAGAGCCAAAAAATAGAACAAGAGGCTAACCCAGGCACTAAAGTCGCTAGAATTCCATCAGTCAAGGAACGATCAGTACATCTATTACAAACATGATGAAAACGATAACATAGCAGGCCCGAAATTTTTTCAACATCATGATTTTCTTAGGAGTTGAAATTGTCGATCGCATTGCTAAGCAACTTTTAGGGCCAAATTTAAAGAAAGGACGGTCAAGCATGATTTTCTACACCATTTAATGAAAAATTGTCTTTTATAGACAGGGCCGGATTTAACATGTTTGCCGCCTCTGGGCAGTAGGCAAAGGGCCGCCCTCCGCCAGTAGTTTAGCTTGGAAGTAAATAGTAAGAGTCGCACACACATAATAGTAACGTTAACGGACGTATCTGATATGTACATGCCATTTTTTCTAGTAAGTAATGTCTTTCGATTGCTTGAAAATATCCTGCTTGCCATACGGATGTAACCAGCAGTCCTTTCTGAAATTATTTAAAAAACGAGACCGAGTTCTAATCGTGCGAATAGCACGATGAGTGTATATCATATACCCATGTACAGGCCTAGAAGGCACGCAAACCTTAAAATTTCCAATATCATTTTTTTGTAGGGGAGAATGAGTCGAATCTGGTGCAATTTTAATATATTAAAGGGTCTTTAGAAAGCTACCATTTGACAAAAATTTGAAGTGTTTCGTGACATTCTATCAAAAGGTATGGCTAAATATAGCTTTTTAGGGGTAGTGGTGGTAAGGCATTTTTCACTTTTAATCAACTCAAAGTTTATGTCATAATAGAGCATTAATCAAATTTTTTTCACTGTTTTCTCATTGTCACATATCGTAGTACTTTTAGATGTCGATGTAATCAAACCTTCTGATTTCGTGATTTTTTAGTTTTTCTTTTTGTTTTCGGATAGAAAATAAGTTTAACAAAAATTTCGAAAATGCAAGCGCTCAATGTTATTTAAACGCTTTGCTTTGCTAATTTTTTGTCTTAAACGATTTTTTTGCAAGTGGAATTTTTCTACACTAAAAAAATGTGACAATTTGAATCTAAAAGTTGTAAAAAATTACCAATTCACACGATGAAAACATAATACTTAAAAAATATAGACAATGCAGAGAGATTTAGATCCTTCCCGAAACCAAATCGTGACCTCGTCACTGTTGCTTCTCATTCAATTGAAAGTGGGGAAAACTGAATGGACGTGTTACTTTTCTAGACAGCTGACGGGTGTAAAAATGTAAAAAATGGTGCATTTTTCTGCCAAATGGAGAAATAAAACTTTTCCTTACCAAACAGCTCTATCTGAAGTCGTTTAAAATAGAAGCAGTTTAGTCAAAACTATTTTTTTTTAAGGGATCAGCAAAAATATAAAAAAAAGTGTGTGGTTCAATGAGTTACTTCGTTGGAGGCGATTTACACTCTCCGAAGGGAGTATTTTAGGAGGCTTGGCTTTCAATAAAATTGAACTTAGAGAGTCATCTACGGGACCATACCGCCAAAAGAGTACCTAAGCAATTACGCTCTTACCATCCATCGGACTGTTTTGACCTTCGGCATTTTAGTACCTGAAGCTAATTTTTTAATGGTTATTTCTTCGTTCGATGCGTGCGCTCAACCTCGGAAACCCAATCCCGGACCGCAACTCCAGCTGGTTGACTAGGGTAAGAACCTCCAGTCACCTCGAGTCCAACACCATGATGGAAGGATACCATGGTCCCCTGGAAAAAACCCATCGCCGAGGTACAATATTTGCTAAAAACTTCTCAATAGCAGGTGTGACCACAGGGGGCCGAACCCTGCGATAGGTAGGGCTGCGTTTCACATCCGAATGAGGAACCTTCAGCATACTGGTCAGCACTTTTAAAGTATCATATTCGGCGAGGTGGATTAAGACGTCACCTAACTATAATAACTTAGAAAGCAATTAACATTTTTTCCTAACTTTGTCAACTGCTCCTTGAGCCAAAATGCCAATGCAATGTAAAAGCAATATAAAGCCTCAAAAATTTGCCGCCCCTCAAAATCTGCCGCCCCGGCCAGCTGCCAAGGTTGCCCATATGGGAAATCCGGCCTGTTTATAGACTTTTACTGGTGATTCTGATAATTTTCAACTAGCCTTCAATTTCAGCTTTTTAGACCGTAGCTCGTCTAATTCCCAGTGGCATTTTTGTCTCTCGGACGGCATATTCTACTTGCGATTTAAAAGAAATAGACCACTGTTTTTCTTCTGAGCAAAATTTATAAATCTTTAGGGTCCCCCGGGTTGCAAATCTAGATTTAGATTACCAGTAGTAGTCCAAAGCCCATGAGAAAAAAACGGTAGTAATCTTTTTATTCCGACGTTAATTTCGAGGTATCTCGCACTATTAGCGTGTTGTGTTCGTTATATTGAAAATGTTCTTACTTCAAAAAGAGAGAAAATAGACAAAAAAATCATCATTCAAGACTTCACTTTTACTTTGAATTAATTTTTTAAAAGATCCCAAAAACGTATGGCATTAAAGATATTTAGCATAAACCAAATTCAGTGCAGTAATCTCACCCGAAATTTTTCTTGTTCTACCATAATTGGATTCAAAATACCATCATGAGCATAATTTCAGCCAACAATAGCAAATTTATTTATGAAAGACAATCTTTTCAATATCGGTCCTCATCCCCTCTTTGTGTTGTGCGCCAAACGACCGACAAAACAAAATTTTTCGTCGCTTCCTCGGCTTGACCGAGAGTGCGATCCAATTAATTTAATTTTTCCGACAAAATTTTCCGCAAATAAATGTTTTTATTGTCGTTTACTCAAAAGCAAATCTGCACTCTATACCCAATCCGTACCATACGAACAAATAAAGGGGGCCAGAAAAATATTCATGACAGTGAATTTTTTCGCTATCTGTCTCCAAAAACAAAAAAAGGGAAAATTGAAATCATTCAATACTTTTTTGAAATAATCTGCAAAATCAGAATATAAGATGGAGGCATAGGAAAATGCTCCATTTGCAGAATGAAACCATATTTTTCTAGTCTACCATTTCACTCCCTTATTTTTGGTGTTCGTTGCGGCGCGCGACCGTCATCTCGGCAAAAATATAAAAGATGCTTGAAATAGGAAAACACAGTAAGCGTTTAGGGAATCAGTGACATTGCTTTTTAAGTATTTTTTTTAAGGATGTACATAAATCGAAACTGGAACAGCCAAAGAAAGAATCTCAAGTAATAATGGACTCAGCAAATAATTCGGCAAGGATATGCTTATGCTGTTGTTTTGCCTCCGCTATTTTTGTGTTGCGTATTTTCTGCAATACATACACTGCGCGACAAATGCTTAGGTTCATGGATATTTTGGTTTAAAATCATATAATTTCTATGTACTCTGATCGGAAATAATTTTTAAATAATGCTCTCTCAATTAACGGTTATTTTAGTAAATATTGCAATTCTATCAAATAACTCGCATAGCTAACGGAATTTTTTAAAATGAAAATCGCAATTTCCACTGCGACAATTGTATAGGTTCACTTACTTTAACCCTTCTGTCGGCACGAAGGTCTGGCCAGACCTTTGGCACTATATTTTGGTGTAAAAAGCATAGAAGATGAAATCGCAGCGACTTCATATTTCATGATATCCTAGAATAATATGTTTGGAAGCATTTTGCAAAAATTTGAAAAAGTCGATTGAAGTTTTGAGTATGTTTTTGATGATTTTCAATTTATAGTGCTTTTTGATACCCAATAGGTCTGGCCAGACCTATAGTTATTCCCCCCATTTTTCTCTTGAAGTAAGAAGTGCAAATATTAAATTCTGTTATTTATGATGTAATAATGTCATTTAAACTCAATTTGAACTATAAACGATAAAAATTTCTGAGATTTTTCTATAAAAAGCCGTGAAGTTCGGAAAATAGGTATGCCTAATTTCGTCACATTTTATAACACCACCTAATCAACTGAGATTTGTTCCTCGGAAATTCAACCCAGTTTTATTTCCTTTGTAATAGTAAGGACTAAGTACGAGTGACTTGCAAACGTCTTTCTACATAGATTTGATCAAAAAATTTACGAAAACTTTAGAATTAAATGATTTTTTGCCTTGAAAATTCCCTATTTCTTCCCACTTATTTCCCTAAATCTGCAGACTAATATCGAGGTAAAATCTGCCAACAAAGTGCTTAATATTTCCCCAAACATATTGGAATTAGAAAATTCGATCGAAATATCTACTAGATAAACACAATGCAGATAGCGAAGCAAAAAAAGAAGAAAATAAGGGAGAAACACGTTTGTACTAATACCACCTCAAAATATATCTACTTAAAAACGTTGCAAGCATATCTACAAAAATTATTTTGATGCTTTTATTGTTGAAAAATTGCAGTAAAGAATGGAAGAATGATTTTACCGATAAAAATTTTACTTTTTCTAAAAAATAAAAAAAATTTCTCAGTAGGTCCAGCCAGACCTATTGGGTATAAAATATGCATATTGTAGTAGGTGCCGACAGAAGGGTTAAAGAGTTATCTCGTCCTGGTGAGAAGTGTTTGTGGAAACATTTTTTTCGCGTTAAACTCTGTGAGTCGAATAGTGGATAACGTCAAAAGAAAATCAATTTTCTGCCGAGGAAAAGGCGACAATTTCCATACTAAACCAAGAAGGATATTCAAACCGAAAAATTGCAATATGGATTCAGCGGAGCTCGAACGTTGTTAATAATTTTATACGAGATAGTGAAAATTATTGCCGACGATACGCAGGAGGTAAAAAAAAGGATTTCCGGTGCATTAAGGCGACATTTCTTAAGAGAAGCCTCGAATTCGCCCCTTACTGCGCGTAAGCTTGAGGAGATTTTGGTGTTATCAGCAAGTGTAAGGACCACCCAACGAGTTCTTAGATCTTCTTCTTGTTTGAAACGTTTACGGTTAAAGAAAAAAACAGCCTTAACCCCGCAACATCGCCTACAGCGCCTGGAATTGCCTCAAGTTTCATGAACTGAACATCACAATGGAGGCAGGTAATATTTACGGATGAAAAACGGTTTTGAGTGGACGGTCCAGATGGGTTCTCCTACTATTATCATGATATTAGGAAGGAACCTATCGACCTGTCACGCCATCACTCCTGAATAGGTCCCGTTATGGTATGGGGAGCCATATTACATCATGGTCCTATCGACCTCGTAATCCTTCGAGGTCGCCAAACGGGTTCATCTTATAAACAGCTCTTAGAAGAGGAAATCCATAAGATAAATGTCATGTACGGAGGCAATCCTTGGATATTGCAACATGATCTTGTCCCAGTTCATACAGCGAGGGTAGTTAAATCATTTATTTATTGTGGAAGAAAATGTGATATTGTTCGACTGGGGGGGGGGGGCCCAACTCCCCTGGCATTAACACATTAGAAAACATTTGGGGGTGGCTTGTTCGGGAGGTATACAGTAGTGGTAAACAGTACAACCCTAAAGAAGAGTTAATTCATGGAATTAAGACAGCTGGGTCTAAAATACCGCTATCCGTGCTGCATTCTTTACACAATTATCTACCTTGGAGGCTTAATAAAATTATAAATAAAAATGGCGGAAATACACACTATTAAATAATAAAAAAATACTCTTGTTTTTTGTATTTCTCCTGCTTGACAATTTTCTGAAATATTTTTCAGCGAAAACATTAAGTAAAACGGTAAAATCGTCCCTGAACTTAAGCAATTGTCGCAGTGGAAATCGACTCTTTGAATGAAATCAATTACTGTAATTTAAGGAAAATGTCCTGTGGGGACTCACTCCATTCATTTTATTTGTGATATTTAATAGTTTCGAAAATAAAATTTCTTGAACCGGTAAGCTTTTTATTTACCGTTTCCTGGAAGGAAATATGTGTGAACCTAAGCATTTGTCGCGCAGTGTACATACGTACATTATGTACATACATAATAGAGCGAGACAGGACTTAATGTCAACAGCTTTGCTTTGAATTTTATTTTTCTGCTGGGTTGCCGCGAGGTTTGTATTTAATAGGAAGGGAGACTTTGAAAAAATTGATGACAAAATTAAAAGGTAATCCGATTAGTTTAACTTTGTCCTTTTGCGATGCTGTTGCAACCGGTTTTCTTTTAAGTTTTGTTTTTGCTGAGTAATGAAAAAAAGTTCTAAGTTACTGAGGATGAGGATGCAAAAATTATAATTGAAAATGATTCAGTATTGATAAAAATTAGAAAAATTTTTGAAATCCAGGACTTCTGATCAATTTTTTTTTTTTTTTTCTTAAATTGCCTCACTGAAATTCGAATCAATTCACTTTTCAATTTATTAATGCGTGTAAAAACGAAACATTGCTAGGATGAAATACTCTTCTTCTCGTATCAGGATCTACGATGTATAGCAAAAGTGGAGTGTATTCGTAAAGGATTCTAGTGAAGTAGATGTGATATCCACATCTACCATTCCGTCAGTCCACGCATTTCTTTGGTTTTCCCTGAGATATTTTTCGTGTGAGATGAGTATGGAAGTATGATGAACAATTGCGTTTTTCTCTTGAGTAATTTTTCATGACGTTGCTGTGTGATCCCGAATGATAGGCACGTTTTTGCTGCTTGCTGTTGCGTAAACGCAGTAGAACTGAACAGTACAGATATGATTTGCGGCCGAGCGTTTGTCAACCCCTGCGCTGAGACTTTGCAGATGAACGTGACCTCTTCACAGAATGTTGAAAAAAAAATTTAGGACACGAAAGAGATTGTTTGGAAGCTGGAAATTGTCATGTCAAGCGAAAGCTTGTCTCTTAATTTTTAAATAAAGAACAAACGCGTTCTGTCTTTTCTTATTCAATTCAAGTGGATTCGTATTTTCACATTTCTTAAATTTTTTATCATTTTTTATCTTGAGAATTATGTTCCAGCGCATGAATGTAATCTATTTGACATGATTGTCCCCGGGGTGTCTTCAAAATCAAATTCATTCCTTTCGGCGTCAATAGAAGAGACAAAATAAATTCGACTAAATGTTCCATAATCATATAGGCATCCTAACAGACAAGTTTAGTATACATTACGAAATTATTCCTAATATTTACGATTTACGATAAGATTTTGCTTTGCTAATACCTTTATCCATTTTCATCCAGGAGTTATCTTCTTTAAAACGCTCTGTGATAATTTTCTGGCATTTTGAAATTTATCTGACACTAAGGCTCATCATAATCATCCTGTTTGACCGATGGACTGCCTCAAATCCACTCTAAATTGCTGTAGAACGGAGCCACTGAAAATCCGCTTAAGCCATTTATGTAACCCTTAACCGTCGAGTTGGTGACTACCCTCGACATTGTACCATCCGCATGCCATTCAATATTTAAGCATCTGACAAAATTCATTGCATCCTCTTGTGGTAGGTACAGAAACACAACTAGAGCTTAAGCCAATAGCTTCTTTTCTTTACAGGATCCTAGATAGGATGATACCGTGATACCGAGTGGTTGATAACCGTATTTGTGAAGTATGAAATCATCGCTGCTGATGGTGCAATCCAAGCACAAAGTCCTGGGTGCTGCGGAATGGCTTGCTCGAGTGACAACTTACATACAAGACTGGATGATGGCTATCTTCACATTTATTACTAGCATCTAGCAATCTCTTGCAAAGCTGAAAAGGCTATGGTCATACCGTGCGTCGTTCGGCTCGACAAAATGGTGCAACTTGTTGAAGTGAAGGCTATTGATAAAATTTTTGTGTGGCGACAAGTTGCGAATAGTGTGAAGACGATCAGAGAAAAAGGATTTTATGAGATGACGGAGCAATGCGATGCCCATCCGAGTACCTATGAGTTTCAGTCGAAATTAATTTTACGGACCGTGAAAAATTATGGTTAACGAAGGATCAGATGATTGTTTTGTTGTCTTAATGTGATTTCGCTATTTCCTCGAAGATTAAAAGCGCGGGAAGAGTAAATTCCCCGTAAAATTATAATAAAAAAATTGAAATATTTCTGTTTAAAAATAAATGTAAGCTCTCTCCTTGCAGGCCAAAACTAGTTCGCGTTTATCCGGAATTTTGAGCACTCACTGACTAAAAACAGGCACCTTCAACAAACTTAAAACACACCAAAAACGGCATTAACGTTCAGCACGAAGTAGGTAATTTAAATTCACCTTATTGAACAAACTGAATTACTGAGGAACAAAGCACTGAATACGTGGAACGTGATCACGGATAGAACGGAACTGCATATGCATGCAAAATCAGCCATGCATCTCGCTAAAATAAAAACAATGCGTGGATGGAAAATTAAACCAAAATATTTTTACGCCAAAGAAAAAACTTGTTTCGCGGAAATAGCAAACATAAAAGCCAATTTACATGCATTCAACAATTTTTTACACTGCTAGCTGAATATCCTATTTTTTATTGCTAGCCAGGATATTTTTGCACTTGCATTCAAAACTATTCACAGGTATCACGAGCGGCATTCGCGAAGCCGGCATCAATAGGACAAAAGAGTACCACTACCACCTATTTCAACTACAGCTAGAGAGCCATAGTGTTGAGTCCTGTTAATTGTGTAGATCCTGTAGCCGGAACAATGAGTTTAGCAATTTTTATGCATACACACACTTGTTTTTAACACTGCAAACATGAAGTTTGCGGAAAATTGGAATCGACGAAAAAGGTCAAAATTGCATTCGAGTACAGTCAACCGGACTTGTTTAGGATTGTGGTAGGTACATATTGACAGCATCTAGGACTATTTACTCGTACATTTTTAAAGTATGTATGCGTGCGTCAATTATAACAGTCTACAAATAATTGCTTTAACGCGTTATTTCGATTTCGAAGGTAGGTACGCTTAATTGCCAAAGTACCTACTCAAAAATATTCGAGAAATGGACACTTGAATGGAAGCGTCGATATTCGTACATTTTGTCTTCTGAAACTGTTGTGAAAAGCAAAGTACATACCTATATTCGTATCATGCCTAGAAAAAAATGATGGACCGCACACAAAATAATGTTTGTTTGCTACGTTTCGAAATTTTCAATGGATAAAAATTTCATCATTTCATGCTTCAACCTTATGCACTATAATGAGAAATGGTAAAAGGATTTTGAATGTTTGCTTGTTCGCTGATTTAACTACGGAACTAGAAATGTAATTGAAATTGTATAAAAAGAAAGAAAGATTTAATTTGCAAATGTTTCAATCAACCAATGCCTACGTGTCGTCCTGTCCAGTGGAGTAGATAAGGGGGGATCAAGGGGATTAATGGCTCATTTGGGGAAATTTGATGTACAACGGGACCCCTCTATTTTTAACCGTTACTATGTAATAGCATTTTTTATCAAAATGCCCGACTTTATGAACAAAATCAAAATTTGCCACACCATCAAACATTTCATCCGAGATATGACTTCACTTTCTGAAACTACATAAAATTTCCAATAAAACGACACCTTGCCCGTTACGAAGTTGCTCGTATCTTCCGAGATACACTCGTTCAAACTTTAAAGTAATTTTAAAATTGTACGTATACAATTTTATTATTTGATTTGATTTGATTTTGATGAGAAACCAATTTTAAAATTTCTTTAAAATTTGAATGGGAAGATACGAGCAACTTCGTAACGGGCGAGGTGTCGTTTTATTGGAAATTTTATGTAGTTTCAGAAAGTGAAGTCATATCTCGGATGAAATGTTTGATGGTGTGGCAAATTTTGATTTTGTTCGGGAAGTCGGGCATGTTGATAAAAAATGCTATTACATAGTAACGGTTAAAAATAGAGGGGTCCCGTAGTACATTAATTTTCCCCAAATGAGCCAGGCTACCTCCCATTAAAATATTCTCCACCATGAATGGGACACCCTGAATAGAAAATCAGTTTAATTTTGCTTAAAGGCGTAATCTTGTTATTTAAAAGGGCTCGTGTTATTTCACCAATCATCAATGTGGCACCTCGACTTCGGGCTTTGGCTTTGTTAGAAGACGATAAGAGGCCGCGCGCCGGGAGAATAAAAAGAAAAGTTTGGGTTCGTGAATGTTCGAAACAGATTAGAAAAGCAGCTCTTTTCACAAATTTTCTGTGCGTTTCATGAAGGGGCGTACGCAAGAAAATATTTCCAAAGGAGTCTTAGAAATAAGGTTGACGGTGCTCATATTTTATAACTACTCTGTGCATACAAATCACCGAGCTTATACTAAAGAGCACTGGAAAATTATCTTGACAGTTATATGGATCATCCGATCCTTAAAACTTCCAAAAACGTTCTCCGCCTTCTCTTCTTTTGTGGCTTAAAAAATATGGTCTTCTTTTATTTCTAAAAAAATGATTTTGATCAATAAAGCGAACGTTTTACTAAACTTACATACTAGCAACTAATATAGCTAAAGGTCAAAATCAAGTGTTTCGTCTTCCGAGATCCTCGAAATTAGAAGAAGTATTCGATTTTCTATTAGGATAATTTGTAATGGAGATTTTCTTCACCGCTCTATACGGTAGTAAGGAAAGCTTTAAAAGCGCTGCAAAGCTTCATAGTAGTTGGACGACCCTTGCAGCTTGTAGTAACTAATCAGGTTCTTTCTCTCCACCCATCTAAAAGTACCGAAAGACAAAATTCAAAATTAACTGCGGATCTTAGTCTCAAGCAAGGGAAAGAGAGACCCTACAATCAATCTTTGTCCAGTGGTTTCATAATAAAATTAGGAAATTAATTCCGTCATAATCTTTGTGAGAGAAGAAGCACCTCTGAAACAGCAAAAACATCTTAATATCATCCATATGTAATGTTGAATCACTTGCTCTTGCTCACTGTCAATTAGGTTGCTACAGATTACTTGTATGCCGGGCTCGAAATTCGGACGTTGTTCTTTGGAAGGTGCGGTGCGAATTTTATATTGATCAGATTTCTCTTCCAAACGTCATCACCAAATTTGGGAGGAGTTTGGAACCCCCAAACCCATATACACATAGGTATGTTGGATCGCGACTAGTTTCAAGTCATAATTTTATTGTGAGTCCGTTCGACCATTAAAAAAAGGTAACATCCTGAGAGAAATAATTGGAGCACAGAACGGGTTTATCATTAAGAGTTTTACTTCGAAGCTATTACCGAGAGTTTAATTCAACATTTTCTTCGTTGTAATTCCACGGGTTAATTTAAATTTTCAATTTTCCAATATCCCACAATTTACAAAAAAAGTATAAAATTGTCGTTATTTTTTATATTGATCATTAAATGCACCCAAACGAATCATTTCGTATGACCACCATGGGCCACACAAAAAATTGGTAATTTTTGAATGAGCAAAACTGCAAAATAAATTTGACCAAAGATGTGTTTTGTTATTACACTAACTAAGGTCATATGTTTCATTTTTGGTCAAACACATTTTTACATTACACTAGTGGGACAAACTTTTTGCGTCATTGGTCAAATTTTATTTGATAGTGTAATATCTCCTTAACGTTGACTCGAAGTAGCCTACAGCGATCCAATCCGATATGAAGCTGCAATTGTCCCCTCACATTAGAAGAAAATTATACAAAAACTGGAATGCTGTGAATTTCTCCCCGTAATAAAGAGTTCAAAATTATCGATGCTGTTTGCGGAGCGTTCAATATTTTCAGGAATTTGTTTTCCATTTTGCATTAAAATTTGCACATTAGTGTTGCTATTTTCAAGTATAATAAATACAGAAAATTTCATTCTAAAAATTCCAAATTTCATAGCCGAAAAAATATTTGCGATCAGGCAAAATGATCCCCACCCTCTCCAAAAAGCTATCTACGCCACTGCTCCTGTCAGGAATTGTGGATTTTGCCTCGATACGAATTGTCGAAAATTCAGGTAAGTTAAAAGTTTTATATCCCAATTTTCCTGAAATGGAAATAGGAAAACAATTAAAAGGTTAAGTGAAAAGTGTTAATGAAGGATATAGGTATGAAGGGTTCGAGAAATTGGATCAAGTTTTTTAGTGGAGCTTAAGTAAAAAAAAACCAGATGGACAGTAAGGGCAAACATAAATAAATTAAAATTAATAACAGGCGCGACAATCCAGTATTGGACTAAGGCCGCAGGATGTGTTAGTGACATCCTATTTCCAACATCTTATCTGCTTTTTTGTTGAGGTAATGAGATCAGCATCACGCTCAGCAGTGTTATTTATCCTCATAAATGGGTACTCGTTTAACATCTGGGTGATTTCATAGTCCGTCACAAGCTTGTGAGTTCGAAAAACACCATGGATCACGGTGAGATTCCAACTCATGACTCTGTGCACCAAAGGTGCGCGCACTAACCGCTAGACCAGCCAGACTAAGAAGGGCAAACATAGTCAATGTAAAATCAAAATATACTCCAAAACTGGTGCTGGTTGTTGGCAGCTGAACGAGGGAGTCACTGCGCCTACGCCTATATTATGAAAACGGGCCTTATTGCCTTTCCTTCAGTTTCCTAAAGGTATAGAACCAAGTTTGCTTAGGATGCTGTATGAAAAGGAAAAAAATATATTTAGGAACGGAGTCTCTTAGGAATATTTATGAATACTAGTATGCAGTAGAAATGCACTAACGCCATTTACTCGTACCTCCCTAAAACATTTTCTGATGAATAAAAACTTCATCCGTGAATTATTTATGGCTTAAAAAAAGGCTCATATAACCAAACTAATGGCCAAAATATAAAATAAATTCTTTAAATGAATGAAAGTCCGGTCGGTACAAACACTCTGATTTCAGCGTTTCATTCTAAAAAACCTACCACCTATTTCATTACACTCAGAAAAATCTCATCACTTAAATTTAAAATGAAACATATTAAAAATAAATTTGGAATTCATCAATTAATCATTTTAAAAAGAAATAGTTTTATATTAAAATTAATTGGATTCACTTTAATGATCTGTTCAAAATTGACTGAAACATCGATTTATATGTTCAACTTTGTTTTAACCTTCGGGCGGGCGCAATGCATCTGACAGATTAAGTGACCAGTTTTTGTTGCGCCAATCAGCGAAATGAAAAGGGAGAGATCTGAAACTCACAGTAGCTTAATCTTTATCGATCAACTACCCAAAGCAGTTTTCAGTTTCTATCTACCATTTGTCTGAGGGGCGGGAGGGGATGAAATAATCTCTCAGATGTATTGCGCCCGATTGTGTTATTTTCTTCTTTTCTATGAAAATTTCCACTTGTTATACTATTCGCATTGCGTAATAACGTTGTGTTGACTTCTAAGCTCACCAAATCGTTCAATAGTGTGTTTTTAGTAAAATAAGCTCACATTTTTTTAAGCGGTCGAGTTTTTGGAGGTTTTTTAAGTATTGAATCGATTGAAAGCGGAATATTCTTAGATAATTGAAAATGTGAAGGGTATAAAACTTTGTGAGCCAGCTTTTGTTTCTAAAATTTCGTTGAACTGTTTCAAAAAGACAATGCAACAATAAATGGGAGTCTAAAATATGCAGAAACTTAGTTTCATCCTTTTTTCTGTACTTAATCTGTCAGATGCCTTGCGCCCGATCGTAGCAATATCTCTTTTCAGGCAAATTTTATATTCACCGACACGGAAAAAACCAACACATAGTCAACAACCCTCCGACAACCTTCATTCTTATTTTACCAGAAGTGCTGAGTCTCCTATATTAATGGTCTTTGGTAGGACTACGAAACAATAGGTACCCGGTAGAAGCAAAGTGAAAAAATTAATTTTTTTAAATATAGTAAAACAAGACTAAGGCTAATTTCGGGCGCGGCCGAAATTTGAATACCCGTCACATTTGAATGGAACTTAAGCTTCACTTGTGTCAATATTCCACCGCAGCCCTATGACGTGTTCCGATTCCATCCGTTCCTGGATATGTTTTGGGGCTTTACAATGAACACACTTGGATGAAGTTTAGTTAAGGTCACATTAAAAAGAAAAACAAATTCTTAGAAGAACCTAATTTTTAGAAGTTGGTTTGTATGACAGCCCTATGACGTAGTGCTTCGATTTCATCTGTTCCTAGATATGTTTTGAGGCTTTACTGGGAACACATTTGGGTAAAAAAAGAAAGTTTGTCTTAGAAGAACTTAATTTTCATCGGTTGGTTTGTATGGTAGCCCTATGACGTAATGTTCCGATTCCATCCGTTCCTAGATATGTGTTGAAGTTTTACTAGGAACACACTTCCGTAAAGTTTGGTTAAGATTGGTACATAAAGAAAAAAGTTTTTCTTAGAAGAATCTAATTTTCAGGTGTTGGTTTCTATGGCAGCCCCATGATACCATAGTCCGATTCCATTCATTCCAACATATATAGAGCGTACATTAAAAAGAAACTTGTGAACAAAATTTCAGCGCGATACTTTCAAAACTGAGGGACTAGTTTGCGTTGCAACAGACGGACAGACAGACGGACATCGCCCAATCGACCCCAAGTCATGCTGATCATATATGTATAATTTTTATATCTTTCTCTTCGATTGTATCCAGATTTATTGTAAAAGCCGTAATCTCCTGACACTTCAGACATTCTAGCCAAACATGACGCCTGACCTCTGAAACCCCGAGGGCACTTAGAGGTGTTTGCAAAGCATAGCTTCCTGTCCACAGGAAAAGTAACCGAAAAGCCATGATGACTGTAGCTATGTTCAAGGAATGGTTTGAGAACTATTGCACCGAGGAGAACATATATCATTTAAGGCTTTGTTAATAATAGATAATGCACCCAGCCACCCCATTCATTTCAATAGGATATTTCAGATGTGGCCGGAAGCTGTCTTCCCTTCTGTCAACCAGGCAAACTTTTCCAAAACAAACCCGTTCCATCGACGTTGAATATTTGTTTTGAATTATAACCAATGAACTCAAATAGACCCTTAAGAGTTTTAATTCATCGTCTGCTACTGTGTCCACGTTTGCTAATTCTCGCTTCAGAGCAATATAACGCTCGTTGCCCGCTTCAAATGTCTCTACCGCATCCTCTAAAAAACGGGTTCTGTTTTGATGTTTTCGAATAAACTCTTAGCCTTGGACTTAATAAAAAGTTTTTTCTAGTGGCATTTTCATCCGAGCTCTTGCATCCACAGATTTAAAAGGGACTCAATTTTTTACCATGATTCGGCTTCTGCACCTTGATATATTCTTTGTGCTCCAAGCTACATTTCTGGCATTTTCGCGGATTTTTGCGCATCTCTGCTAACAATGATGCTAATGGCTGAAGGCGGCAGTCCTAATTTTAGTACAAAAAACAAAAATAAATATCAATTTATTCGTTAGTACCTTAATTTAAAACCAACCTAAGGGCTCCATGACACAGTCATATTTCTATCCATATTTCTAGTCATATCATGTCATATCCTTAAGCCTACTCGATTTCGTTCAGTGCACGTGAAAAAAATTGCGAAAGAATTTCGCTCAACCTTTTTACTGTTTGCACTTCTTTTTTTCTTTCATTATATTTTCCTTGTCCTTCTCCTTGTTGAAAATTTGCTCTTCAAGTGTCGCTAGAAATTAGTATAAAGTGACAAAGAGCTTCATTCACATCATTGTGACTTTCAGTGTCTACAAAGTATGTATACACAACAAATTGTGTTCTGTGTGTAACTGCAGATTAACACGAAATAAGAATAGATGACGTAATTGCATAATTTTAATAGCAGTTAGTTGACTGTCCTTTGTTTTGCTAGGGCACCATAGCAGAGACAGGGCATAAGGAGTAATCGTTTTATGATGGTCGCGAACGCTGACTGAAATCTCTGTCAGGTTGCATGAGTCGCTCTTGTTGTATGTCATTATAAAATGGCAAAATACTTAATTGGACGTCTCACGATTTTAATGAGCCGAAAGGATTATAAGGATCAGGTTTTTACAAGGGTAGAAGCAGAAGGAAGAATGTATTACTTTTATATTGAGACAGAATAAATTTATATCTATATAAGTTAAACTTTCCGTTGAAAAAAGAAAAAGGAAGTGGTATAGGCAATTTTTTTTTGTTTTTACAAAATGTAATCAATTTTAACCCTTCAGTGGGCGCGCGGGCTACAATTGTAGCCCACACTTTTTTAAATGACAGCCATTTTCAGGATATGAACCGAATTCATTCGAACTGCTCAGTAGCTGTTAAAATGCTGCTTCTTAATCGAATAAGAATGTTTTTAATATTTTTTGAGCCTAGAAACTCATATTCTTTTGCGATCAAAGTCCACTGGGCTACAAGTGTAGCCCGCGCGCCGATTCATGTAACTTTTTTGGTACTCATAGATATCTATTAAAATAAAAATATTATTATAAAACATTGTATCAAATAGCAACAGTAAAATGTTTGACAAAAAAAAACGGTTTCAAGATAAATGTACAAAAAATACATTACTATTTTCACGAAAAACCTGGAGTCGAAGTCAAAATTTTTCACAACGTGCATCTGTTACATGTTGCTAACAAAACTTAGTTTCTGGATGAAATTTTTAACAGTTGTAGCGTAAATATTGTGAGAACAGTTAATCTGAATATTGTAAGTAAAAATTCAATCAGTGTGACTTACAATATATTTAGCTTTCTTGCAAGAAACTGTACTCCCAGTGTAAAAAAGTGTGAATATTGGGTACCCAAAAATAGGCTAAGTTTGAAGTTCCACCAGCTGGGCATTTTTAACTGCATTCTCTCGCTCAATGTTCCATTTCGAAGATTTTTTATTGAATTCTGCGAATATAAACTTTTTTTGTACTTTTAATTTTAAAAAGTAAATATTTTGTCCACTTAAGTAAGTTAATATGAAAAAACACTAAAAATAAGACTAATTGGCACTTTGCCCTCTTTTATTATATATATTTTATTGGAAAATTAAGGATTTTATATTTTTTATTCTGTACAACGATCACCAGACCGCAGACTGTGCAGAAAAAAAGATTTTAATTGAACCATATTTTTTATATTATTTTTTATTTGGGCTACAATTGTAGCCCGCGCGCCTAACCACGTGACAAATAGGTGCGCGCCTAACGAAGGGTTAATTGACCATATGTAATTAGAAAATGGTACCATATTATGGAAAGTAAATATACAAAACATTTCCAAAAATTTACATTCTATCCGACTGATAGCAACCCATTTTGAGTCTATTAACTCCGAACACGTGCTACTGTCTCTTAACACGTAGGCGCTTCACGTGTCTAATTTTTTGCCGAAAGTATCCTTTTCCAATTCTTTTTTTCTTTCTTTAGCCACACGGAAGGGAAAAACGACCTTCATCCAACCGCAGCTGTCCATTTAGAAGGGACTTCCTTTCACAAGTCATTTCCTTACCCATAGCGAACCGTCAAACCCACCAAAAAGAAAGGAAAATGTTTTCGGGTGTCCGTCAAAGTTTTTATGAGTGACCATAAGTCCTTTAGTAAAGTACTCTAGTCTAGTTGTTGGAGTGTCACCATGAAACGCAAAAAAAAAAACCTGACCCGAGCAACAGTAGAAAATATCTTTCACTTCCTCCATCTGTGGTGTGTATTATGACAATAAATGTTCATACGTGCTGTATATGTACAGTATCTGACGAAAACCCATAAAGTATAAAGTGAGAATTCGACTGGCCGCAAACATGTCCCTTTGGGCCTAAATTATTGCCCATAAAAAAGAGGCGACCCGGAATCGAAGAAATACACGAGGAGATGTATTTCGATATCGTCGAAAAAAATGTTAACATATGTTTACGCAATAAAAAAGTTTTATCGATATATTCTACGTTCGTATAGTATCGTTTACGCATTCGACGAATGAGTCCTTTTAGTCGTTGTAAAATGATCCGGTTGATGGGCATATTGATGGTGCAAATGGATGCGGATGGATGTAATGACATGATGTGTGTATGTCAGGATATGGATCGCATTGAATGAAAATACTATCGCAAACAATAATTTTAACCCTAGATAACCCACGTTATTCTTTCTACATTTTAACCAATGATTGTCAATTCGACTAACACCATATTAAGACTCGTTTGTTTAACCTAAGGATTATTTTTACTAAATGTTAGACCAAAAAGTATCAGTGTTCGATTTTTTATTTTATTTTAAAGAAAACTAACTGCCTACGTATTAAAGGCATTTGACCTTATCACTGTAAGCAAATAAGATGCACAGTACAAAATTTGGTCGTTTTGACCTGCAGTACTTTGGTTTAACGATACACACCTCGTCACTAAAGCTGCAAATAGGGCAATTGTTCATGATATCGATACTTAACTGATTCACCTCCTAGGATGTGGAAGGACACCGCTATTGAGTGGAAGAGCAAAAAGCAGCAGCCAAAGGAAATATCAATGGAAGTCGAAAAGACTAACATTGGTCATGCAGGGTTAAATTAAATATGGTAAGGACGGTTTGGTGTTCTTCATCAGGTTATGTTTCTAGGAAATTAAGTTTAAGTCAAAAATGAGATAGGTTCAAAGTGATATATTTTTTGGACCTGTGTATATGAAGGTTCGCCAAGCGAACATTCGATTTGTAAAGTTCCAAATCAGGGATATTTAAAATATGAATTTGACTTGAAAATAGAACGCGATTGCAAAAGTCTTAATTTGGTCTGAGAAATCGATATCAATTACTTTTTAGAAAAACGGACTACTTTTTTTTCTCAGCCTAGGGTTTACCTGACGTCAAAATATGTCGAACCACCTTGATTAAAAAAAAAAAAAAAAAAAAAAAATTCTTGAATTGCTGCTAAAGGATGACTTTAAAATAACACAAGATTATAATTGAATTAAAACTTCATTTCCTTCTTGAAAACCTTATTTTTTATAGTGGGCCGTGAAGAACCTAAAATAGGGTTTTGTATCATATACCTAACACTCTTGGCAAAGAATGTTCCCCGCTTAAAGCTACAGTCACATTTGGCGAGCTACTAGTACTAGTAAAGTTGCATTCGAGAAATCACCATAGGCGACGACACGTAATAAACAACGAAAACAGTGTCATGTAAATGGGTGACTATGTGTTGTTACGACGTCGTCACCGAAAGTGTGATGCAACTAGACGCGCAACTAGTCACCCTATATACAGGAGTTAGTTGCAAACGTGAAATTACTACGGTGACGACGTCGTAAACAATCAACAAACTGTTGTGCAATTTGACTAGTAGCTAGTCAACAGACACATTTCGTAGATACTAGTGGAATAGGACATGTTCAATTCGACTAGCACCCAGCCAGCGAGTGAGTATACGCTAAAATTATTTTTCGGTGGATTTCGAATTAACTGCTCAACCGATCGACACGAAATTCAGTGTGAATGTGTAAAATGGTAGGGTATTTGCTACGAATGCCTTCGAGATTACGAAATGGTAACAGGGTGTCCGAGACGAGGTGCGAAAGTCGATTATTCTATTTGTCATCGGAAAAGGGTGTATCGGTTCGTATATCGACATGAAATTCAGTGTAAAATATGTAGAATGGTAGGCTATTTGCTACAAACACTTTTGAGATTACGAAATATCAACAGGGTGTCCTAAAAAAGGTGCAAAAGCTGATTATAATCGGGAATCAATATTGTTTGAATGTGTAGAATGGTAGGGTATTTGCTACGAATGCCTTCGAGATTACGAAATGGTAACAGGGTGTCCGAGACGAGGTGCGAAAGTCGATTATTCTATTTGTCATCGGAAAAGGGTGTATCGGCTCGTATATCGACATGAAATTCAGTGTAAATTTGCAGAATGGTAGGCTATTTTCTACATACACCTTTGAGATTACGAAATATCAACAGGGTGTCCTAACAAAGGTGCAAAAGCTAATTATAATCGGCAATAAATTTAGTGTGAATATGTAAAATGATAGGGTATTTGCTACGAATACATTTGAAGTAAGGAAATGTTATCAGGGTGTCCCAAAGGAGGTACAAAAGTAGATAATTTTATTTGTCATCGGAAAAAGGTGTACCGGCTCGTATATCCACATGAAATTCAGTGTAAATATGTAGAATGGTAGGATATTTGCTACATATACCTTTGAGATTGGGAATTGGAACAGGGTGTCCTAAACGAGGTGCAAAAGTAGATCATTTTATTTGTCATCGGTAAAGGGTGTATATCGACATGAAATTCAGTGTAAATATGTCGAATGGTAGGTTATTTGCTACAAATACCTTTGAGATTGGGAAATGCTAACAGGGTGTCCTAAACGAGGTGCAAAAGTAGATAATAATCGGCAATAAATTTAGTATGAATGTGTAGAATGGTAGGATATTTGCTACGAATACCTTTGTAGTCGGGAAATGTTATCAGGGTCTCTCAAACGAGGTGCAAAAGTGGTTGTCATAATCAGCATACCCAACAAACAATAGCTAACAACACAATACAAAAATTCGAAAAACCTGCGGTTACAGAAAACATTCACAAAAAGTGACTGTTTGCTGTGCATTTTCGTCGAAGGGTCGCTACCCCTATTTCTTCTATAGTCTTTATCTGCAACTAGCCCGATTTTAGTATTTCAAATAAAAAAGATAGAGCAAGTCTTTTTCATATAATTTTTTTCTGACCCCATCCTCTCCAATGTGGTTGTTATAAACAGGAAACTAGTAATTAATATGAAATGTATTCCATCTCTTTTTATATGTCTTCTTCTTCTTTATATGCCAGTCACAATTATAAATAAATATGATAAACAGTTTTTTTTTACCAAAAACAGTTTTTAGACACCTGGCCCTCTATTGATTCCAAAACACTAAAAGTAGCCTGGCTCTGCCTTTTCTATTTGAAATGCTAAAATGACACTAGTCGCAGATACAGACTATAGAAAAAATAGGGGTAGCGACCCTTCGACGAAAATGCACAGCAAACAGTCACTTTTTGTGAATGTTTTCTGTAACCGCAGGTTTTTCGAATTTTTGTATTGTGTTGTTAGCTATTGTTTGTTGGGTATGCTGATTATGACAACCACTTTTGCACCTCGTTTGAGAGACCCTGATAACATTTCCCGACTACAAAGGTATTCGTAGCAAATATCCTACCATTCTACACATTCATACTAAATTTATTGCCGATTATTATCTACTTTTGCACCTCGTTTAGGACACCCTGTTAGCATTTCCCAATCTCAAAGGTATTTGTAGCAAATAACCTACCATTCGACATATTTACACTGAATTTCATGTCGATATACACCCTTTACCGATGACAAATAAAATGATCTACTTTTGCACCTCGTTTAGGACACCCTGTTCCAATTCCCAATCTCAAAGGTATATGTAGCAAATATCCTACCATTCTACATATTTACACTGAATTTCATGTGGATATACGAGCCGGTACACCTTTTTCCGATGACAAATAAAATTATCTACTTTTGTACCTCCTTTGGGACACCCTGATAACATTTCCTTACTTCAAATGTATTCGTAGCAAATACCCTATCATTTTACATATTCACACTAAATTTATTGCCGATTATAATTAGCTTTTGCACCTTTGTTAGGACACCCTGTTGATATTTCGTAATCTCAAAGGTGTATGTAGAAAATAGCCTACCATTCTGCAAATTTACACTGAATTTCATGTCGATATACGAGCCGATACACCCTTTTCCGATGACAAATAGAATAATCGACTTTCGCACCTCGTCTCGGACACCCTGTTACCATTTCGTAATCTCGAAGGCATTCGTAGCAAATACCCTACCATTCTACACATTCAAACAATATTGATTCCCGATTATAATCAGCTTTTGCACCTTTTTTAGGACACCCTGTTGATATTTCGTAATCTCAAAAGTGTTTGTAGCAAATAGCCTACCATTCTACATATTTTACACTGAATTTCATGTCGATATACGAGCCGATACACCCTTTTCCGATGACAAATAGAATAATCGACTTTCGCACCTCGTCTCGGACACCCTGTTACCATTTCGTAATCTCGAAGGCATTCGTAGCAAATACCCTACCATTCTACACATTCAAGCAAAATTGATTCCCGATTATAATCAGCTTTTGCACCTTTTTTAGGACACCCTGTTGATATTTCGTAATCTCAAAGGTGTTTGTAGCAAATAGCCTACCATTCTGCAAATTTACACTGAATTTCATGTCGATATACACCCTTTTCCGATGACAAATACAATGATCTACTTTTGCACCTCCTTTGGGACACCCTGTTAACATTTTCCTACTTCAAAGGTATTCATAGCAAATACCCTACCATTATACACATTCCCACTGAATTTCGTGTGGATCCGTTGAGCCGTTAATTCGAAATCCACCGAGAAATAATTGTAGTGTATATTCACTGCCCAGTAGAATAATTGAACATGTCCTATCCACTATTAAATACATTTTACTACTTACTAGTAAAATTGCATAACACTTTTTTGATTGTTTACGACGTCGCGTCGTCACCGTGGTAATTTCGCGCATACAACTAATTCCTAGGTAGATAGGGTGACTATTCACGCGTCTAGTTGCACACACTCTCGGTAACGAACGTCGTAACAACGCGTAGTCACCCATTTATATGACACTGTTTCGTTGTTGACGTCGTCGTCACCGTGGAGATTTCTTGTATGCATGCACTAGTAGCTAGTACTAGCACGGTCTGACTGTAGCTTAACTGAAGCGTACTCTATTTATTTTTTGTTTTCAGGAATTTTCAATAGAATTCCGAATGTTGCCGCCTAGGCTTTGAATTTCATCTTTCGATACACGATATCTTCAGGATACCCTCATAGAAAGAAGACCACTACATCAAATGATTTAGGCGCTAACTGCTTTTATCAAATGAATAGCCAAGAAATGTCTTATACAACAATTGAATTAAAAAAAATCCTTCACCCTTTTATTTTTGTCCTACCAACTTGTAACCATTCTACACAGTCCTTACAAATTTCATGTCGATTAGTTGACTGACCCGTTTGCGTTCGACACGTTATTTAGTGAAAAAACGGACGGACACACGGACGGACAAAATAAGGTTTTTGGAAAAC
Source organism: Microchrysa polita (assembly GCA_949715475.1). Classification (NCBI taxonomy): domain Eukaryota; kingdom Metazoa; phylum Arthropoda; class Insecta; order Diptera; family Stratiomyidae; genus Microchrysa; species Microchrysa polita. The sequence goes on from OX454419.1 coordinate 13,554,735, forward strand.
TTTTTCTAAAAAATCTAAAATATATAATTTTTGAGAATATTGTTATAACATAACGGTAACGCATACTGAAAAAATGTCTGATAAATTTGTAGCTTCTGCGGTTTGGTTACTTTAATCTATGGGTTTCCCCCAAAATGCACCTACAATGGGTCAAACTTCTAAATTATCAAGTTTTCAGGCAAGATTTTTAAAAATATCTTGATAACGGTACATTTAACAAGAAAGTCAACTGTGACGAATTCAAAGCATCTATGCACGGTGAAAAGAAATTTTAAAATCGGTTTTTCATAAATTTGTATCATTTGATTTTTTGATGAAAACCCGATTTTAAAATTTCTTTAAGGTTTGAACGGGTGTATCACGGAAGATACGATCAACTTCGTAACGGGCAAGGTGTCATTTTATTGGAGATTTTATGTTGTTTCAGAAAGTGAAGTCATATCTCAGATGAAATGTTTGGAATTGTGGCAAATTTTGATTTAGTAAATATCTGACGCGTTAATCAAACATTGAACTTATGCTGTAAATGTGTTAGGTGTTAGCGGTGACATCGACAACTGAACTGTACAATATTTGTAATGACTTGCTCGTAACTGAATCTGAGATATAGCAAAAAATAATAATTGAAACATCAACAAAGATCACAAAAGCTACATAACCCGTTTTACGATCTATTATAAAGAAAATATATCTGTTACACCTCCCCTTTTCAGTTTGAAAATATATTTTTTTTTTCAATATGATCCAACATGGCATATTTTTACGATTCACCATTCGTCCACACAAAGTGAAAATTTATAGCATTTCCACTCCATATAAAATATATCTTTAGCATACTTTTTTATTTCTTCGAGCTTATACAATCTGCGTGTGTTCCTGAAAATGGCACAATAGCAGGAGATCAGATATCCTTTCCGCTCGTATTCTGGGGTTTAGCTATTCGTGACATTTACTTGGTTTTGTGGATTTTGGCCTTCTCTATAGAAAGGTACATTGTTTTGATGAACTTATCAAAGTTGCATGATGATATGTCTCTGTGTTGGTGAGCGCGTGTCCTTGTCAATGGATGACATTAAATTGAAATGATGTCAGTATCCATTCATTCTACATTTTTTTATTTTATTTGTCATTTTTTAGCTGGGATTATATGACACTAATAACATGGCGTAATGATGGATATGCCGGTGGATTCGCAGGAGAATATGATAATATGATTTGCACATCAGTGAAAATGCAAAAATGACAGGTTTCCATAGGAAGTAGTTAAATAAATAATGATGATGGATTTTAATGAATCAAAAAGTTGAAGTTTTGGGAAAAATATTTCCGAATTCATGGCTTTCTGTTTAATTTAAAATAATATACGAAGCCAAAACCATCTACATATACAGCCAGAAACCAGGGTTGTGTGATTGTGTGCGTGGACTCTCGGTACGTAGTTGGCTTTGACTTTCATGCACGTTTGACAGTTCCACCATGGGAGAGCGCAGCCGCATAACTAACAGAATTGTGAGCATGTTAGAGAATCTGACTGCTTTTGTCATTTTCACTGTCGAATTGGCGGTGAAGTTAAAAGGTACGTTTGTTAGAACGTGCGGCGACATTCACGCACTCTCAATTTTTCTCACGCGCAGATGGATGTAAACAAAGCGGGTATCCATCATCTAAAAAACTAAATTATTCGACGAAAATTAACGGCATGGATAACATTTTTATTAAATAAATTTGAAAACATATTAGGCCACAACATACTCGAATTTTACTGTCGAAATCGCATATTATCCCGTATTTTTCGCGTAAAAAAGGACGACCGACCGTATTCCGTCCATACAATCCCGTGTAAATTTTCGATTGACTCTGGCCTTTCGTGCCCTGTATGTGTATAAGTTTTTGTTGTACAGCCTGGCTGTATATGTAGATGGTTTTGTACGAAGCTATCTATTTTCACTTGACGTGCATAACAATGACGAATGACATATGTATGTATGTATACCTATTGAGGTAATTCTAAATCTGCGTCTGTATGTAACTTTGCCGATTATGACTTATAGGTGATTCAAAACTCAGAAAATAAATAAAAAATACCGGCGTACAGAGGGCTGCGCCCGCAATACGAGGGTTTAGAATTTTAACCTACGGGCGGGCGCAATGCATCTGACAGATTAAGTGACCAGTTTTTGTTGCGCCAATCAGCGAAATGAAACTAGCTTAATCTTTATCGATCAACTACCCAAAGCAGTTTTCAGTTTCTATCTACCATATGTCCGAGGGGTGGGAGGGGATGAATTAATCTCTCAGATGTATTGCGCCCGATTGTGTTATTTTCTGCTTTTCTATGAAAATTTCCACTTGCTATACTCTTCACATTGTGTAATAACGTTGTATTAAATTTTAGGCTCACCAAATCGTTCAATAGTGTGTTTTTAGTAAAATAAGCTCACATTTTTTAAGCGGTCGAGTTATTGGAGGTTTTTTAAATATTGACCAACCAGTATTTGCTTCTAAAATTTCGTAGAACTGTTTCAAAAAGACAATGCAACAATAAATAAGAGTCTAAAATATACAGAAACTAAGTTTCATCCTTTTTTCTGCACTTAATCTTTCAGTTCTGTCTGTCAAGCAGAGAGCACGTCTCTCCGCCACAAGCCGAAAAATATTAACTATTATTATAATTATATCTCTAAAGACTATATAAAATAAATGATAATAAGTCTATTGTATTGAAATAGTGTTGTCGGGTGATTAAAATGAAGAGCTGTGAAAATTGTGGGCAGACGTTTTCAAAATCCCAAAAGCCGATAACGTGTTCGGCATGTGAGAAACATTTTCATGTGAATCTAAAGTGTGCAAATACAAAACCTGAAGACTATGCCTCACTAAAATCATTAAATAAACTTAATACGTGGAAGTGTCCAAAATGTATAAATTCAAGAAGACAAAGTATAGTTGGATTCAACGCTTCTAGAATCGACGAAAATGTTGAGGAGTGCGAAGGGGTTAGCGGAATCAGCAACGGCGAAATCAGCGGATCAGGTGCACGAACACTATCAACAGCTGACATAAACAGTTTAGCCGAAGCCATCAAAACGTCACTGGCAAATGATATAAAGATGACTGTTCAGAATAGTCTAAAAGAAGAAATTGAGAAATTCGAAAACGCAGTCAAAGATCTGTCTAACATGTTCGATGTTTTCCAGCATCGACTAGATCAGAACGACACTGAAATAAAAACTATTAATAAGGAATTAAAAGTTTTGAAATCGGAAAACGAAAGCCTGAAAGATGAAATCGAAAATTTGCAGCAATTTACGAGACGTCACAATATAGTCATAACAGGTGTACCTGAAACAACTAATGAGTCAGTGATGGATTTGGTAATTACACTTTCCAAAGCGATTAATAACAAATGTTCTTCAGATGATATTAGTGTGGCACATCGTTTTTCGTCATCAGGTGACAACAAGATCAAACCTATTATTGTCAAATTTGTTCGTCAAGAAGGGAAAACTCAGTGGCTGGAAGATTTCAGAAAAGTGGCTAGAAATGATCCAGGCGTTGCAGGTATTAAGGCTAGTATTCTTTATAAAAGTTTCACAAAAACCAGAATAAATGCGCATGAACATTTAACCGGAAAAATGATGCGACTATTGAATAAAACTAAAAATATTTCCATTGAAAAAAATTATAAATATACCTGGTACAAAGACGGCAAGATATTGGTAAAAAAAAATGAACATGATAAAAAGATTATTAAAATATCACGAGAAGAGGATTTGAAGAAAATTAAAGATTAGATATTGTTTACTTTGCTGAATCTTGAATTAGATATTCATTTTATTTTTTTACTTGTTTTTATGAATTTATTTGAAAATATTGATAATTTAAGCATTGAAAGTTCGCTACTTTCTGTCAATGGATTTGTTAAATGGGGAGAGATTCATCGAGGATTGTCCTGTTTTTACCTTAACATAAGAAGCATTAAAAAGAATTATGACGAACTATTAGTTTTATTAGCACAGTTTTCCTTTCCGATTGATGTTATTATATTGGGTGAAGCTTGGTTGGGAGGACCTGAAATTCCCATGCATCTTTTTTCACTGCCAAATTATGCAATGTTTCATTCTAAGAGAAATTTTAACCAAAATAGTGGGCTGGTTGTTTATATTAGAAATAATCATTTATCTAATACTGAAATCGTTGAGTACTACATGACTGAATGCAATTGCATGACTGTCAATATTAAATATGAAAATATTATATACAAAATTCTGGGGATCTACAGGTCGCCATCTGGAAACGAACAAATATTTTTGACAGAACTAGAGCCTCTTCTAAAACGAGATACAGTCTTAATAGGGGATATTAATCTGAATATATATGAAATGAATAGATCGGACATAGCTCATGATTACTTAGGACTTCTTGCCATAAATGGGTTTATCCCGAGAGTCACTTGCCCTACCAGACTAGATAATAGTCTCAGGGTTGATGCACGGAACAATAATTCCTCGTGTATTGACCACATTTTCTCGAATTTACACAACCAATATTCATTAGCTGCGGCTGTTATAGATACGAATATTACTGATCACAGAGCAATTACCTTTACCATTAAAACCAAACTAGCTGGAGTTAAGTCTCCTGTAAGTAATATCCGTGTAACTAAACAAATAAGATATGATGAATTTGTAGAAAAGATTGAAAATCATACTTGGAATGAAGTTTACTGTTGCAATTCAGTAGATGGGGCCACACAACATTTTATATCTACTATACAATCTAAATTAGATGAATCGACAGGATGGAAAGTAATAAAAATTCCTCGTAAGTTTATAAACCAAAAAGAATGGATAACAAAAGGCTTAATGATATCGATGAGGAAAAGAGACTCATTATACAAAAAGGTATGTAGGCAGCCTTTTAATAAAAAGTTAAGAGAATTTTACAATGCATATAGAAATAGTTTTCGACATTTGGTTAGAGTCTCAAAGGCAAACAAATACAGAACTCAAATTAGAAATGCGGGTAACGATATGAAAAAGGTTTGGGGAACGATCTCTGAAATAACTAACAGTAAAAACGTTTGTTCTGACATTACGAAAATAAATGTAGATGGCAATATTGTCGAAGTAAAAGATAATACAAGTATATGTGCAGACCACCTCAACCAATTTTTTAGAAATGTAGGTGAACGAATGGCATCACAAGTTCCAGTGGAAAACCAATCTCGCACAGACAATTTAGAAGAAAATATAAATTTAGATTTTCAATTTTCACAGATACACGAAAACGATATCATAAAGACCATTGAAGATCTTCGAGGTGGCTCCTGTCCAGGGTGGGATAACATAACTGTGTATTGTCTCAAATTAATTAAAAATCACATAGCTTATCCTTTGTCATACATAACCAATCTCAGCCTCTGTTTAGGGAAATTCCCTGAAATACTAAAAAAATCGGTTATAGTCCCTCTATATAAAGGTAAAAATCGCACATTGGTGGAAAACTATCGGCCTATCTCCATGTTATCCAACATAGCAAAAATCGTAGAAAAGATTGTAAAAAAACAACTGGTTCAATTCCTAGAAAGGAATAAGCTGCTGTCGCCCAGTCAGTTTGGTTTTCGGCCAGGGATAGGAACCCAGGATGCCTTAGATGCAGTCACAACAAAAATAAGCAACTCTCTTGATCAGGGCACTAAGACAATCGGAATATTCTTAGATCTAGCAAAAGCATTTGATACGGTATCGCATGTTTTGCTAATTAAAAAACTGAATAGTATGGGGTTCAGAGGAACGGCCCTGAGTTGGTTCATAAGCTACTTATCTTGTAGACCTCAACAAGTTAGACTAGGACAAACTCTTAGCACTACGCTACTCGGCTCCACATATGGAATACCCCAAGGTACAGTCCTCGGGCCTCTATTGTTCTTAGCATTTGTAAATGACTTACCAAAGCTTGAACTAGGGATGAACTCTCATATGTACTTATTTGCTGATGACACAATGTTGCTTTTTTCCTCTACGTCATGGTCTGAGACATTTAGAAAAGCATCTGTTGGTATTGATAGGGTTAAAAAGTGGCTAAATTTTAATAAACTCTCCTTAAACACCGAAAAAACTAAGTACATTACTTTCTCGATCTACAACAATACTCAGCCAAGCAGCTTATACAAGCTAGAGATTGAAAATAAAACTATTGAAAAAGTTCAAACTGTTAAATACCTTGGAATTCAAATCGACCAAAATTTGAGTTGGAGACCGCACATAGAAGTCTTAACTAATCGAATAAATCAACTGAGCTATGTATTTTATAGGTTATCCGATATATTAGACTTAAATACTGCGAAGATAGTTTACATTGCCCTTGTTGAATCCATTCTAAATTACGGACTTCTGTCATGGGGTGGGGCTTGCCCTACAATAATGAAGCCAGCAGAAGTCGCACAAAATAATTTAATAAGGAAAATTCTAAAGAGGAGAAGAATGGATTCGGCTTCGGCATTGTACACTGTTTTTAAAGTACTAACCATTCAAAAACTATATAGACTGACTGCTCTTGTGAAAACTATCAAATCGAAAGATTCCTTTGGGATATTGAACCATGGACATGGAACAAGAGGTGAAAATAGAGGTTTGCTTAAAGTACCTAAGAAACTGACCGCGCTAGGCATGAGACACTGGTCATACCGAGGACCAATTTGGTATGCTGACATACCTACTAATTTTTTGGAAAACCCTAAAAACAACCGTGAAATTTTATCCAAATATCTTCTAAATCTCTCCTCATAAACTAGATAAATTAAATTAAATTAAATTAGAATAAAATGTAAGTTAAATGAAATATAATTGTGATAACATGAATAAGTACAATTATCATTAGTATACATTTTGCAACGAAAATACTAGCATGATAATATAAATCATACACTGAACCCCCGACCGCGCACTGGCTTGTCATTGCGGAAGGGTAATTTCCATTTTTTGTATTGTAAGTAAAACAAAAGTTTATAATAATGAATTTACATTTTGGAAATAAAGAAATAATTGAATTGAATTGAATCTGTCAGATGCATTGCGCCCGATCGTGTTAGGATTAGTATTGCGCCCGCCGGAAGGTTAAGGCATATTTTTTGTACATACATTATGTATATTTTATAAGCAATAGATAAGAATTGTGCACAGCATTAATGAAATGCTTCCTGTAAATCTATTTTTGGTTTGGTATAAATAAACGCGTCCCAGAATAGGCGCTAGCCTTTCTTTCTGTTCCACCTTTAATTAGACCAATCCAAAAGTAGATTTAGTATTTACCCAGTTTGCATAAAAGTACCTACTTCAAGGCAAATATACAGGCATTTTCGATTTAATATTTCTGATGGCCTTTGAACAAAAATAAACTCAGGCAATCGTAAGGATGGCTTGACTTTACATATGAACTGAAATATTAGCTGTAAATCTACTGTTACTGTTTTTTTAATCAAGGAAAAGCAACTTATATGAATTGATTCAATTGTGTCCCCTGAAATGATTCAATTGTGTCCCCTGAGAGCCCACGCAAGCTTTCCTATGAGTATTGAACAAGTATACTTTTGCAGCTATTCAGGGACACCCTGTTAACTTGGTCCTACAAACTTCAAAAATATTTGTGGCAAACACTATTAACATTCTATGTATTTCCACCAAGTTTCATGTTCATTGTTTCATCAAGTTAAAAGATATGCATTGAAGAAATGCTTAAGAGGCTTCCCTTGCATTGTGAAAGGCTCTTACTAAATACTTACGGTTTGGATACAGTTATTCGAATGAAAATTCGTAGACATAATCCCTATGTAATTTTCTAAAAACCCTGAGCAGAATTTTCATATTTGGAAACCTAAGAGGGGCTACACACGAACAGATTGAAATTTTACAAATTTACTGTTATTTACTTTTCCTTAGCAAAAGTCAACAGTCTTAATATTTAACGTATATAAGGCCATACTGACCAATCTTTGTGCAAAGTTTCATATCGATCGCTATAACGGTTTAGAAAAACGGAGGTCGAAAAAGAAGTTTAATTTTAAACGCCAATAACTTTTTTGCCGTTAATCGACACTGGAAAATTTTAACTGACATGAGATGTACTCGTATACTTGTTCGATTTAAATACCCATACGTCAATCTCCGATAAAAACTAAAAAAGTCGACTTTTTTCAAACGTTCGGGACACCCTGTTATCTTTTTCCTACGAACTTCTTAGGTATTTGTGCGAAAGACTGTAACCATTCTACGCATTCCTACCAAATTTCATGACAATCGGTTGAGCCGTTCGCGAGTTATTTAGTGAACAGACGGACGGACAGAGGGACAAAATCGATTTCATAAGGGTTTTTGAAAAAAAAAAATTCTAAGAAACCCTAGGTTAGGTTAGGTATAGTGGCCGCCAAGTGATAAAACACTTAGCGCACTTAGACCAAAAGAAGGTCCATTGTGATACCACCGAGTGTACCTTAAAGTTAACACCTAAGCTGAAAACCAGCCCGTGCTGGCAATAAATTTGTTGAGCAATAGTGGGCTCACATCTCGCAGATCATCTGTATCGTGAAAATACATTGAGCCAAGAAAACGTTTACGTTTCTCGGCCAATGCCGGGCAATGGCAAAGAAAATGATGAACACTTTCTTCCTCTTCTTCGTCATCGCAACTGCGACAGAAGTCGTTATAGGGAATTCTGAGCCTCCTGGGCGTGCTCCCCGATAGGACATTGTCCCGTTATGATCCCGACCACCTTGCCGATATGTTTCCTGTCTACTGACAGTGAGTTAGTTGATCTGGCCACGTCAAGTCGTGGCCAAATTAATCTTGTTGTAGCACATGTAGTGCCGTTAGACCACCTTGAACTAGCCCTGTGCATTACATATTTTCTGTTTACAGGAAGCGATTGGTAATTTTATATTATTGCGGTCGGCCTCAAAGGTCATAGTGGCTGCATTACGAGCGAGACGGTACGCATTATAGTTTCCTTCAAATCCACTATGACTTGGTATCCAGCAGAGAACCATGTTAAAATATTGACCCATCCTTCTTAGCGCTGAACGGCAGCTATCAACAGTAATCAGCACAGATTCGAGAGATCGAATTGCAGCCTGACTGTCAGTGTATATGATGACATCCCGCATCGTGACTACATGATTTACCAACCAGGTTATGGTTTCCATTATTGCAAAAATTTCCGCCTGAAGAATACTACAGTGGCCAGGTAGACAGTGGGCCAAGTTAATGTCTAGTCCATCCGAGTGGATTCCAATACCGACCTCTTCATCTCTCTTAGAGCCATCTGTATAGAATACCAAATACCCTGTAGATAGGGGAGCATTGTTATTCCAGTGATTCCTTGACGGAATCAAACAATCGTCGTTTTTGCCAAAAGCATACTTGGGACTAGTATAATCAGTCTCCAAGGGGAGGTTAAAGTTTCGACGTATCGTTGAGTGGCCGTACTCTAGGGTTTACCACTGACTAGTTTCGCGTAAGCGTAGTGCTGTGTTGGCAGCCATTTTTTGCCCGAATAGATCCAACGGCAGCAGATTGAGCACTGTGTGAAGTCCAGCCGAAGGTGTAGAACGCAAGGCTCCAGTTATAACAATGGAAGCCATTCTTTGTACTTTCGCCAGCAGGTTATAATAAGTAGTTTTACTGAGGGCCGACCACCATACGCAAACGCCCTACAGTAGAATGGGTCGTACGATAGCAGTGTAGATCCAATACAGTGCCTTTGATTGCAGGCCCCAGTTCTTTCCTATTGCTTTCCTGCACGAATAGAGTGCTATAGTGGCTTTATTCACCCTCTCTTGAATGTTGGGTTTCCAGCTAAGCTTCCTATCGAGCAACAGTCCGAGGAATTCCGCCTTTTCAGCAAAAGTGAGTTGCCTATCACGTAGCATGGGATGGTTAACAGAAGGAATGGTGCGTCTCCTAGTGAAGAGCATCAATTCAGTTTTAGCTGGATTAAGTCCAACCCCGCTGAGGTTTACCCAGTTTTCCAAAGAAACCCTAAAAATCATTATCTGCCAATAAAGTCGTCACGTGTGACTTCATAATGATTTCGACAGCAAGGACTATATTTTTTCAATCCCGATATCATTCCTGACCTATAGATAACGTACGCTATTTTTGCATACAGTTTTACAGTTTAAAGCAATAATATCAGATAGAGCGCCATATCGCTTCCATATTACGACTATAAACACAAATTATTCTGGTGACCACGGTTTGCTCCTGTCATAATGATTAATATTAATGCTAACTAAGGGAAATCGCTTCAGCACGACCAGCTGTACAGCGTAGCAATTCTTTATGCCTTTCCCGCATGGCATAGCTATTTCTTTCATCCCACTGAACAAATACAAAGGACATACAGAGCCATGCAAAAGGCGCCTTTTATGAGTCCATTTGTTACAATTATGGTTGGCACAATCATCCGTTTGTAGTAAGCGGAACTCAGAGGAGCTCATTCATACTCTATGTGCGGGATTCACGTAGAGTTCTGCATACCTGGTCTTGGAGGTTCGTTAAAATAAAAACGTTACAGCTGGAACAGGACATTTTTGTATATATACCTACGTACATTCAGCGTGCTCATATACAAAAATTGTAGTTTTTAGTATCTATGCCATAAAAGTCAGCCAGCTACAAATTTCTTCCTTTTCTTTGTTTTTCTTTTCCATCCTTGCCGCTTTGAATCGGTTGCAGTAAAATATGCTTATGTGTGTTTAAATCAAACGCCAAAAACGACGACAATTTTCCTTTCATTTTTTTTTTGCTTTCCAGACGCAAAACGATCATATGTACGGTAATAAAAATATAAAGTTAATGATGTGAAACAAAGTAATGTAAATGTGTTTCCTGCAAGTGCACTGAACTTCAAATGGACTTACGTGCTTGGTTTTTATATTTACTCTTGCACGAACGAAGGACATTAACGTTCTATAGGAATGGGAGGGGTAATGGGGAGGAGATGAACACGACAAGTTCGGTAAATATGTAGCCTGTAATTAAGGATCTAAATTGTTTGTTTTAGTGTTTCTGTAAAAGACGAAATGTATATGATTTACATTTTACATTTTATTTGTCAGTTACTTTAATTAGGCTTCTTAATTAAACTATTTTAATAAATGAGGTAATGCATTTATAAGTGACGTTTTGTCCCAATAAGCATTGCTTTTTACCTATTCCTTTAGTGAGGACTATGAATTCCGCCCTTAATGTTCATGTTTTAGGGCTTTCAAGACTTGTTCACGTTTCAGAGTAGTCCGGGCTCACATAAAATTGTTCACTTCACGTTTACGCGAGTCCTGTATATACATTAAAAGTACCATCCATAGCCCTCAGGATTTCTGTAAATCTGGACGAAATAGAATAGAATTAGGTATGTCCATATGTATCTATATGTAGATTACTATTTAAGGTAGAAGAACGGCTTGTAATAAATTAATACGCCAGGAAATTTGAACAAAAATTTGGCCAAACTTCGGAAAAATTAAGCGAAAGCTGAATTTTTGCATGAGCCTTCCTTTCAATGTCCTAAACAAGACCCTAAAAGTCCCCGTCTCTACGAGTGCCGCTAGCGATGCTATAGAGGGTCAAAGACCCTCGAAAACAGGTTTTTCTGAATATCTCGATAACGGTAGGATACACAAAAAAAATCGTGTATGGAAAATTTGAAGCTCTTGTGCTTTTTCAACAAACGATAGAAATACCGAATACGGTCTAACGGTATTTTTAAAAAATTTTCAAGAAAATCTCTATAACGGTAACTCGTACTAAAAGCTTTTGTGTGGAAAATTTGTAGCCTATCGAGTTCTGAAGAAAGCGGTCAAATTTCATATCAATACGTGCCTTAAGGGCGCTATGGGGGTCCAAACCTTAAAAAAAGCTGTTTTTTGGGGTTTTTCGTGAATGGCGCTAAGCTGGGGGAGTGTGCTCTCTAGTCTTCTGGGAGAAGTTTGTAGCTTATGGGGCTGTTAGTAAGACGTCAAAAGTCCCCCCTAACGAAGTTATGAGGGTCCAAAGATTCAATTAAGCAGTTTTTGGGGAATAACTCTATAACGGTAACGTCCACGGAAAACTGTTATATGACGAATTTGTAGCTTATACAACGCTGAACTAAATTTCAAAACGATGCGTGCGATGCTAAGGGCGCTCTGATGGCCACAACCGTACAATAACGGTACTTCTCGGTTTTTCGTGAATATCTTCATAACCGGACCCCGTTCGGAAGGGAGGCCTAAACTAATTTGTTGCTTCTGTAACCTCAACTTAAAATGCCAAAACAACTCATCTGTGCGGGCACCCCCAACGAAGCTATGAGGGGTCAAAGAGATAACAAAAAACCGCATTCATATCGCTCCTATCATTGGGGACTTTTGACGTCATACTACCAGCCACACGAGCTACAAATTTGCCTCAGACGGTTTCCCTCTAGAGGTTACTGTTTTAGGGGAACTTTGAACACGAATGATAATGATTATAGTAGGTACTCCGAAAACTCGGTAATCCAAGTAAAATACGAAACGCAGAGATTTAGGAAGATAGTCTGTATATTTCAAGAGTCTCTTATCAACTAACTTACAACTATATAAACTGGTATTTACTTATTACTAGGTTGGTACTAGTAGATATGTACTAAAGTGCATTCAGTGCTTCTGAATGTAATGTGTAATTTAGTAATGTAAATATTTGAATATTAAAGTTATAACAGTTACCGTTATTTAAAATTTTCCGAGAAGCGGCTTTTTGTTTAACTTTGACCCCTCATAACTTCCTTGGCGGTTTACGGGTAAATGAGTTGTTTTGGCATATAAATTTGAAGTTACAGAAGCAACAAATTATTACAGGCTTCCATCCCGAATGCGTTCCCGTTATAAAGCAATTCACGAAAATAACGAAAAATACCGTTATTGTGCTTTTCGGACCCTCATAGCACCCTTAGTATTTCAGGCATCAATCTGAAATTCGGGTATTTAAATAAGCGTTTTATAACCTACAAACTCGTCATATAACAGTTTTCGGTGCACATGACCGTTATAGAGATATACCCAAAAAACTGCATTTTTGAATGTTTGGACCCTCATACTTTCCTAGGGGGGCTTCCATCGTTGGGGACTTTTAGCCCGTTACTAACAGCCATATGAGCTACAAATTTATTTCAGATTAGTTCTCTCAAGAGGTTACCGTTATTAAAAAATTTCCGAGAAGCGGTTTTTTGTTATGTCTTTGACCCCTCATAGCTTCGTTGGGGGCGCCCGCACAGATGAGTTGTTTTGGCATTTTAAGTTGAGGTTACAGAAGCAACAAATTAGTATAGGCCTCCCTCCCGAACGCGGTCCCGTTATGAAGATATTCACCGAGAAGTACATTTATTGTACGGTTCTGGCCATCAGAGCGCCCTTAGCATTGCACGCATCGATTTGAAATTCGGATATTTAGTTCAGCGTTGTATATGCTACAAATTCGTCATATAACAGTTTTCGGTACACGTTACCGTTATAGAGATATTCCCCAAAAACAGTTTAATTGAATCTTTGGACCCTCATAAATTCGTTAGGGGGGGCCCTCATCTTTGGGGACTTTTGGCGTCTTAGTAACAGCCACAGAAGCTACAAATTTCTCCGAGAAGACCATAGAGTACACTCCCCCGTCTTAGTGCCATTCACGAAAAACCCCAAAAAACACCTTTTTTTAAGGTTTGAACCCCCATAGCGCCCTTAACCCGGGAACACTAACCTTAATTTTAGGCGCTTATTACTAACCATGAGTCATTTTGACTCACTACAGAAACTTTGGTATATCAAGGAGAAGAGTCTGAAAGGATGCGCCAAAAACCTCGATATACTTGTTTTATATAAGGATAATGAGAATGTGTGTTTGATAATTGGATAGACTGTAAAATATTACCCAGAAACCAAGTATGTAAAGTACAAAACATAGGCGGTTATTACTAACGTGAGTCATTTTGACTCACAAAAAAGGTTCCTTTAGTACTAACGACGTCACAGAAAAACACGAATAGCTGCTTACCATAAAATCAGAACCCTCCGCTTCCTTCGACATTCGGTAGGGAACATATTTTTCAAGGAAAACATGGGTAGTAAAACCCGGTTGGGCGTATCGCCTTTTCTACGAAAAATGTAATCTGCGGCGTATGCGTCAAAATGACTCACATTAGTGTTCCCGGGTTAAGGCTGCGCGTATTGATATGAAATTAACCGCTTTATTCAAAACTACATAGACTACAAATTTTCCATACAAAAGCTTTTAATACGAGTTACCGTTATAGAGATTTTTGTGAAACATTGTTAAAAATAACGTTAGACCTCCTGGCACCGTTAGGAGTACCCGAACGTATTCGGTATTTCCATTGTTTATTGAAAAAGCACAAGAGCTTCAAATTTGCCATACACGACTTTTCTGTGTATGCTACCGTTATCGAGCTATTCAGAAAAACCTGTTTTCGAGGGTCTTTGACCCTCTGTAGCACCGCTAGCGGCACACGTAGAGACGGGGACTTTTAGGGTTTTGTTTAGGACCTCGAAAGGAAGGCTCATGCAAAAATCCAGCTTTCCCTTATTTTTTTCTAAGTGAAATGCCAATTTTCCTGAGGTGTTACTGTGTGGTTTTTAGAACATGTAAGCTGCAAACAAAAATACGAAAAAGTGAATCGGAAAAAAATTATCTATGATAGATTTTTTTCTTTCTATATTATTTATAATCAATTCAATAAAAAAAAAGTTTCACCGGCCAGGGGGGGGGGGATGGTCGCCCCTTCCGCCCCCCTCCCCCCATCTTGTGCAATGTAGTTTAGTTAGGTCAGCACTGATACGCACTTATTCGCTAAAAATAAAAACCTCCAGTATGTATAAGGAAAAACTTAGTCTCGTTTTCAAAAAAAAAAGTAAACAAGTAAACCAACTGGAAGAACAATGAACGCAGAGAACACCTTTAGACCGATTATCTAAAAGTAGTTGATATCGGCTAAAGTTCGTCTTTGATTTTCAGTCGATGATTCTATGTAGTTGAAATAACAACGAAAATATGGACAACTTTTCTATTCCTAATTAGTTAAAACATCTACTATTCGCAAACTCAATTAATTCATTGGGAAAGATAGTTATTTATTTTAAATAAATTGACCAATGTCAAATAATGAAGTCTGGCTGGTCTAGTGGTTAGTGCGCGCACCTTCGGTGCACAGGGTCATGAGTTCAAATCTCACCGTGAGCCATGGTGTTTTTCGAACTAACGAGCTTATTGCGGACTATTATCTCACTCAGGTGTTAAAAACGAGTACCCGCATTTATGGGGATAAATAACACTGCTGAGCGTGATGCTGATCTCATTACCTCAACAAAAAGCAGATAAGATCTTGGAAATAGGATGTCACTAACACATTCTGCGGCCTTGGCAAACATGGCGACGATATTATGATATTATGGCATTATTGTGATATATAGGTAGAGACACTAGGTTCCACCAACAACAAAAGCTTCCACTAAACAGAATTGAAATATAGTCCGCGTAAAATCAGGCTTCCGCTCTGTATCCAACAAATATGCAAAATTGGATATTGCAGGTGGATTGAAGTAATATCAATTCAAAAAAAAAACAAAACAGCGAACACAATGTTTATTGTCAGCTTTCAATATTTAATTTTTTGATTTTTCAATTTTCAACTTTCAAATTTTCAATTTTGCATTTTTAGTAAGGAGAATTCTAATACTTTGTCCTGAAAGATAAAAAAAACGGTTAAAAGAAATCTTAAGATTTGTTTCAAATCATTTGTGCCAGTTTGTCTAAAAAAAAAAAAAACCAAATTTTTATTTTTTTCCCATCTCTTCACAATATTCTAGGCCGAAATGTCATTAAAAGGACTTCCTACCGCGTTTCCCTATTATGATGCTGACAATACAAACTTTCGTCTGACCTTTGAAGTTTTTCTATCTCGTTGATAGCTTCCGCATCCATTTCCAATGGTTTTTAAATAGGGTCAGGCCAGACAAAACAACGAAATGCCTTTTTCGCAGTTATGCTACTGTCAAGGACATTCGCGATTTAGCATGTCGCCCAAACTGTATGCTAAATAAATGTTAATAAATTTCTATTAAAACTCCCATGATTACGCGTGTGGATCACATAAACAGAAGAAGTTTTTATCAGAATACAGAAAGAAACTTTGTCGTAATATTGAGGCTACTTTTATGTAGATTTATTCATTATTTTCTTTCGCATTTTTATTAGCTTAGTTTCTGTATCGTTTTTCGTTGCTGTCGACTTATTGACGCAATAAAGAAATAGACACGCATCACGCACTAGGAGCTACGACTATCTATGTGCGTTATATATCGTTGTCCTGTCGAAGGAAGAGAGAGAGAGAGAAAGATTCGTCAATAAAATATTCCAAAATGATAAAAGTTTTACATTCGAGAAGAGGCAAAACGAGGAAACAAAAATGAGAAAAAATCTGAAACTACGTCAAAAAAATGTGATAAATATGTCGATGCTATTATTTCCCTGCCTCGATGTGATGTTACTCGACTTTGACATTTTGCTGTGAATACAATGGATTTGACGTCAGTGAAATTATGAGTATCAGGCATGTCGCGCTTTTAGAGGAATTTTCTTCCTAAAATTTGAGAATTTAAAGTAGTTAAATCAAAACTTTACAAATACTTTACAAATAAATACATTGAGCAAAAATGATACCAGCTGCCTTCCAGAATTTTTGAACGTACACTTAGACAAACAATTCAAATAACTGCCTTGGCAAGCGTAGCGAGCAGGGGGCGAAGTCCCCTAGTTTACATAATAAATTGACGTGGTTTCCTATTCGTCCGGGCGCAGCATTTCCAAATCTAAAAAAAAATAAAAATAAAGGAAAACCCAGAGGACCCTGATAGTTTATTTTAGTTATGTAACAAGAATAATTTTAGTGGTTTACTATTATTAGGGACTAAAACAGTGGGGCAAAAGGGTGGTGTTAGAAAGGAGAAGTGGTGGGCTTAGTTATTATGTGATTGTTAATGTCCTGTCGCTAATGAGCGCTTTGACGAATCACGGCCACCTTTGTGAGACGAATCTGATTTGTTGGTGTAAAGATTTTTGACAAGTGGTGGAATTCAACTGTCACGGTGACAGAGGCTAGGAACAGTTATTTTTCTGGTAGCTTCAATCGCCATAAGTTCCATCTGGAACGGAACGCCGCCGGGGCCATGAAACAAAAACTGAGGGTGTGAGGGTGTGAACCATGGATGACCGTTGCACTTGAAATTATAAAAGCACAAATGAGGTATAGTAACGGAATGCCCTTATACTAAAATTATCCTTTATTCGATTAGAGCCCAAAAGTCTAGGACCAAAAACGCCGAGTGTGTGTTCCGAGTGACCTAAGACAAAGGAACGTTTAAGACAAGTACCAACAAGGCGAACAAACGGAGTGTCCCAAAATAAGGAACGACGAAGTGTAACGTCTAACGCAAATGAAGGAGCTGAGTGCCCCAACTAGAGAACTGCGAATTGGATCATCTAAGACGAGTGCCAGTGAAGGTACAGAGTGGCGCAGATGTAGAATGACGAAGCTGTGCCCAAGGTGGAGTCAACGAACATAAAGAAGTACAGCGCTGATTGAGAAGTTTTCCATCCGCCGCAACTGTATCTTTTGGTTTTTGGTAAGTTAATAAGGCACCACCCACAGGTGATTTTAGATTTTAAGTAGTGGTAAGTACTCCTGCGCCACGTGATAATGGGTTCCATCGCAAAGCGCGACCAGTAATGTAGTTATCGTAGTTATCACCCTTCCGCAACGGAAGTAGTTATCATGAAGCGAAACAGCTCCAGTTTGGTTTTAACACTGAAATAACTGGTTTGCCAGAGTTTGGACAACATGCCGAAGGAACACTTGGCATGGTTAATGCGGCGAACGACGCGACGTTTTGAGCGGTGCTACCATCAACATCTACCTAAGTAGACAAATTCGTCTACCTGTTCTACAAGTTGTCGATTGACTTATGGAGAGAGTGAGGCTCCCAGCAGTGGCGTGCACAGCCATTTTGTGAAGGGTATGCAAAATTAAAACCGAAGAAAAGATGATAAATACGAGTATAAACGCTTTTTGATATGTCGAAATAAAAAGGAAGGTTAGTGTTTCCTAAGTAATTGAGTAATCTCAGGATAGCTAAAAATGAGGAAAAACCGCCTAATTTATTTTAGAAAGCAATAAAATAAGTATAATAAAAAAACTTTGTAACGTTAACAAAACAGTGCTTGAAAATTATTTAAATCAATCAAACAAATACAAACATTCGCATTGTAAGATTTATGGATTTTCTCAAATGTGTAAACTGTAGGCATACAAACCTTCTTTTGTAATATGTACATGTCACAGTGTGACTAACAAAATGCATACATAGCCATTCAACCAACCCCGTACAAAAATGTGCATTATAATTTGTTTCTGATTAGTAAAATACATTCTCTTTCAAAAAATAATAAATTCCTGTTTCAACATTGTTTGAATATTAAAAAACAAACAAAGGAAACATTTTGTCAAAACTGAACGACACATTTTGGGACCTTCTGTTTATTTCCGCTTTGGTTCCCTTTGCTCAAATCTTATCACGACATTTTTCGCCGCTTGTGCTATAGTCATCGTTCGTCCGTCAACTTTGTTCGCCAACGCCAAGGCAGGCGTGCTTCTCTTCACCATATAAACCTGCAACATTGTTGCAGTTGAAATTTTCCAATTCGTATGGAGATTACAAGCACGGCGAAATGGTGCTTATCGAGCATACTCTAATGTCGGCGAAAAAACGAGGTCAGTGGAACCTACACTATTTATATAAAGATGGCGCTGGTACATTTATTGAGGAAAGAATTAACAGTGAAATCGTAACTATTTTCATGAACTTGTATGAAGAAAATGTTTTTAAATGAAAGGGTATGCACTGCTTATTTGCATATATGGAGTGCACGCCACTGGCTCCCAGTCAGGCTAAGGGTTTTGGTCTTGTTGGTATTAATCTTTAGCCCACCAGCCTTTGCCTGTCTCTCGAGATCCAGAGCCATTTCGCTCAGATCAATGATCTTATGCGAGAGTAAGCAAATGTCGTTAGTCCAAATGTTGTAATGCATTCCAATGGAGTCCACTAAATGCCACGGTTACGTTCTTCAGGCAACGCTACATGAAGCACTTCACCAATCACTAAAAGAAACAGAATGGGTGATAGGATGCAACCCTAATATTTTGGCAACAGCGGAAAGTACACAAATACCTCTGCAATTATTGCATTCTGTAAGACTGCCCTTTTTGGAAGTTTGACAACCAAACCATCCTTCCATTCTGTGGGAAAAGTGTCTATATCCCACGCTTTATCAATTTAAAGGGTGCAACAACTCCGCTGTTAAGCCCGGTGTTGCTTGGTAAAGTGCGGCTGGAATGCCGTCGAGCCCAGCAGCCTTGCCACGTTTTGGTGCAATAATTGCGTCCTGAATCTCTTGTTTCGTTGGGGGAGTTGGCTGGCTGGTTGTTACTCGCCGGATATAAACCAGAAAAAATCTTACTCGAGAATGCGGCGAGTAACAACCAGCCGGTGCATTCTCGGTCGTCCTTGAATGCATATGACACGGCACTAGCGGCGGCACCTGATTAGAGTGCCGCATTCAGTCGAAACCGATGAATGTCATATTTTGCACTCTCCGAGTTGATATGCCCGTAAATCGGGAAATCGCTCGGAGAGCAAAATTCCTAACAATGTTGTAATTGTATTTATTGTATTTACTTGTGTACCCGCACTAATGGGAAACCGGTCGGCAGCGCATGGCTTCACGGCTGTTTCGTGCGATGCGGAGGCTGCGTTCCAGCATACACATTAATTTTTTTTATTATTTTGGCGAATTGAAATTTGAGATAAAATTTAAAAGTAGGTAGGGTATATCAAAGCAAAGTGCTGAATGTGCAACGTGGAAACATGAATTGAATTTCTTACAAAACAGACACTCAATCGTAAGACTTCCTCTCAATTTCCATTCAAGAACACTTTCCCTTTTCGCTTCGATAAATTTAGTAACCACTAGTTCATAAATAGGTACTGAAACACCATCAATATTGCTTCAACCATACTCGATTTCATATCCATTATTTCGATACCGATCCTTTTGCGCCGGTAACCAAGAATACGTTATCGTATCCTTAAATTTCCATATAACCCTTCACCCTTTACTTATACTAACTACAGACGTACATATATCGGAGGATATATGTGGGTAGGTTGTTTTTGTCAAAATTAATAGGTTTCTATGCCAGCAACGAAGACTATCTGTCATATACCATATTAAATTTAATTTCTTTTCTCTGATATGCTCGGTATGTAATGTACATTTTGCGCGGAACGCCCAAGGACATAGCATTTCGGCTGTACTCTACTAAATGACAAGGACGACTCCGAACTACGTTACGTTCTCTGATAATGGCATGACATTCTTTCGTGCGCTGATGGCAACCAACCACCATAGTTACCGTGTTACAGGACACAGAAATTAATTCAACAAAAGGAGAATATACGAGCGCTATTTAGAGAACTTACACTTTCTTCGTACATTTTCAAGTGAGAGTATGTCTGCTCGTCGTTTTGTAGCGACTGGAAAGTAAGCAATTTCACAGGTAACGGTGTCGCTGAAGGACATACATATCTTAACATATTTCTATGAAGTTTCGACGGAATAGCGTTGCTAGTATGCAAATGAGAAACGGTAATGAGCCAAAATGTAATCGGCACGATGAAAGGTTTGAATAATAGTGACGGAGTGGCGACTGATGATGATAGTAGGCGCAATATATTTTTTTTAGGGCTGAGGCGGTGATAAAAATCCGGAGGATGCTATAGGAAAAATTATAGTTTTCTTTGAAGCTTAGATAATTTTTGGAACTTGTCAAATTGGAAATAAAATGTTACTAAAATTGAAAATTCTGTTGGTTCTAGTCAAAGGAAGAATATGCCCCAAGTAGCTACACATAGTGCTTTAGGTTTACAGTCAATATTTTCATAGATGAACAAGCCCTAGGATCATATTTCTCAAGCGTAGCCCATTTGCAATTTTCTTTATTCGTACAACCTGCACATATCCGTCGATCAAACACCACCCTACCACGGTGTACCGCAATCCTTTCAAATCAACTACGTGCTATGCATTCTCAGCAAATTTCATTTTTCTCTTCACATGCAATAAAGCAATCCAGCATTAGCCCTATCACCACAGGCATCATCGTCGTTCGCAATTTTATATATGAAATGAGAACTCTCTCAATTTTTAAGACTCCTTTTGTTTTATTCGCTTCTCGTGTACCACTCACTCTACTTTCTACAGCGTAGCTTGCTTTCCTTACCACTTAGCCTATATATAGGGCATCATATCCACATCACGACCAAAGAGGATTTTATTCCGCTGCTCACAACGACAGTGGATCCTTCACCGCACAATTGAACGATGAAAATATTACCACAATGTACGCGAAGGCAAACAAAGAAAAAAATAATAAAAAGTGCCGAAGAAATCAAGAAAATCTCCGAAAAAATTGCAGTAAA
This sequence comes from Microchrysa polita, assembly GCA_949715475.1. Lineage (NCBI taxonomy): Eukaryota > Metazoa > Arthropoda > Insecta > Diptera > Stratiomyidae > Microchrysa > Microchrysa polita. Next base: position 13,576,351 of record OX454419.1, read on the forward strand.
AAATCCCGAAAAGAATAAGGAACGGTGATATTGAAACGCTTTGTTGGCTAAGGATTCGTTTTTCGTATAAATAATAAATCAGCATTCCATGCACATAAATATCAAAAGGAGATTATTGGGGCAGGTGCAAGGCAAGCATAAAAATGATTTTTCTTTAAGGTTCCAACAAGAAGGGCTAAGGTACTTCTTCTTTTCAATTATTCCGCTCCGCGTACAAATCATAAATGTGTGGTTCTTGCCTAGCGCGATGCGGACATATTAAATTATATCGACGCATCAAAGTTGCGTCTGGCTTCATGATATTGTCTTGGCATCATACGCGTATTCTTGAACGGCAAGCAAACATACTCGTTCATAAAACATTCACTGAAAATATAATATCGCTGTGAAGAATTTATGAGAAAATCAAGCGTTGAAGCGAGAATTTATTTGTTCTTTACGAATAAAAAAAAATGTGTAAAATGTACGTCCTTGTCGTCGTTGTATAGTGGTTGAAATCGGATTCGATGGGTGGTATAGCAACCGCGGGGGAGTCGCACAACATTTTTATTGAAGCCGCAGCGAATTTGAAAAGAGGCTCATGCAAAAGGATGCGAATGTCTGCTTACAGACACGATTGATACTTGTAACGCTCGTATCGTGTCCTATCTATTCATTGTGTATGGATTGTATAAAAAAATGTTTGTCTTTTGTATGCTTCGTGTCATTCATATTCGATATCAGGGATACCTTGAATACATGAAATGGTTTGAAAATTCGTGAAATGAGTGAAAATGAAAGCAGCCGGGCGCACGTTTTATGGCCATATGAATTGATTTTATGTTCGTGGGAAAGGCGACACGCAAAGCTGACCTCTCTGCGTTATCGCATTTCATAACCGTTGTCAGTGGCGCTTAATACTTTGTAAGCCGTCCAACGTCTTTTTTTAATTCAAAATTCAAAATTCAAAATTCAAAATTCAAAATTCAAAATTCAAAATTCAAAATTCAAAATTCAAAATTCAAAATTCAAAATTCAAAATTCAAAATTCAAAATTCAAAATTCAAAATTCAAAATTCAAAATTCAAAATTCAAAATTCAAAATTCAAAATTCAAAATTCAAAATTCAAAATTCAAAATTCAAAATTCAAAATTCAAAATTCAAAATTCAAAATTCAAAATTCAAAATTCAAAATTCAAAATTCAAAATTCAAAATTCAAAATTCAAAATTCAAAATTCAAAATTCAAAATTCAAAATTCAAAATTCAAAATTCAAAATTCAAAATTCAAAATTCAAAATTCAAAATTCAAAATTCAAAATTCAAAATTCAAAATTCAAAATTCAAAATTCAAAATTCAAAATTCAAAATTCAAAATTCAAAATTCAAAATTCAAAATTCAAAATTCAAAATTCAAAATTCAAAATTCAAAATTCAAAATTCAAAATTCAAAATTCAAAATTCAAAATTCAAAATTCAAAATTCAAAATTCAAAATTCAAAATTCAAAATTCAAAATTCAAAATTCAAAATTCAAAATTCAAAATTCAAAATTCAAAATTCAAAATTCAAAATTCAAAATTCAAAATTCAAAATTCAAAATTCAAAATTCAAAATTCAAAATTCAAAATTCAAAATTCAAAATTCAAAATTCAAAATTCAAAATTCAAAATTCAAAATTCAAAATTCAAAATTCAAAATTCAAAATTCAAAATTCAAAATTCAAAATTCAAAATTCAAAATTCAAAATTCAAAATTCAAAATTCAAAATTCAAAATTCAAAATTCAAAATTCAAAATTCAAAATTCAAAATTCAAAATTCAAAATTCAAAATTCAAAATTCAAAATTCAAAATTCAAAATTCAAAATTCAAAATTCAAAATTCAAAATTCAAAATTCAAAATTCAATATTCAAAATTCAAAATTCAATTTTTCATAAAATGGAACTATGTTAAAAATGGAAAATTTAAATTATCCACTGTAGTAATACCGCTCAACAGATTTCTAATATTTATTTCTCTTTGGACGCGCAATTATGTGCTTTCTAAAATATTCATGGAGAGTTTTTCGCAGAAATAAATAGTTGCAGAATTAGGGGGCGAATAACGGAAAAACAGCAAAAATTTTAGGGTTTTTCATGATTTTGACCCTATTCCGAAACGAAATTTTGGTGGGAAGCTCCGGATTCGTGCTCAGCACCCCAAAAAACATAAGAAACAAAAAAAAATTGTCTCCACCACATTTTGCAATCTGATGTACTAGGTTTATCACGTAGTAACTACACTATTGATGTGATCCTCAGATCTAGGACAATCACTTTCAGTCTAGGATCAACGATTGTTACAAGACAAAATTCAAAATTCAAAATTCAAAATTCAAAATTCAAAATTCAAAATTCAAAATTCAAAATTCAAAATTCAAAATTCAAAATTCAAAATTCAAAATTCAAAATTCAAAATTCAAAATTCAAAATTCAAAATTCAAAATTCAAAATTCAAAATTCAAAATTCAAAATTCAAAATTCAAAATTCAAAATTCAAAATTCAAAATTCAAAATTCAAAATTCAAAATTCAAAATTCAAAATTCAAAATTCAAAATTCAAAATTCAAAATTCAAAATTCAAAATTCAAAATTCAAAATTCAAAATTCAAAATTCAAAATTCAAAATTCAAAATTCAAAATTCAAAATTCAAAATTCAAAATTCAAAATTCAAAATTCAAAATTCAAAATTCAAAATTCAAAATTCAAAATTCAAAATTCAAAATTCAAAATTCAAAATTCAAAATTCAAAATTCAAAATTCAAAATTCAAAATTCAAAATTCAAAATTCAAAATTCAAAATTCAAAATTCAAAATTCAAAATTCAAAATTCAAAATTCAAAATTCAAAATTCAAAATTCAAAATTCAAAATTCAAAATTCAAAATTCAAAATTCAAAATTCAAAATTCAAAATTCAAAATTCAAAATTCAAAATTCAAAATTCAAAATTCAAAATTCAAAATTCAAAATTCAAAATTCAAAATTCAAAATTCAAAATTCAAAATTCAAAATTCAAAATTCAAAATTCAAAATTCAAAATTCAAAATTCAAAATTCAAAATTCAAAATTCAAAATTCAAAATTCAAAATTCAAAATTCAAAATTCAAAATTCAAAATTCAAAATTCAAAATTCAAAATTCAAAATTCAAAATTCAAAATTCAAAATTCAAAATTCAAAATTCCAATTTCAAAATTCCAATTTCAAAATTCAAAATTCAAAATTCAAAATTCAAAATTCAAAAATTCAAAATTCAAAATTCAAAATTCAAAATTCAAAATTCAAAATTCAAAATTCAAAATTAAACTGATTCCTCATGTAATTTCCAGCAAAAAAGGAGTACCGGATATACCTTAAAATCAAGAGTCATCAATATGTAGACTCCAAGGACATAAACGATCAGGAAGAGCCACAAGATGCTCATCTTTCCGGCAGTATTCTCAGTTAATAAGTAGCCTTCAATATATAGCTACATCGAATGAGTCCCTAAAACATTCTTGCACAACCATATCTTGCCACACAAAAGATTGACATAAAAAAAAAGATTCTTCATATCTGACACTGTCATTCAAAATGGCATAGCTCCAAAATACGCATCCGTTGATATACGGTCTCGTCATTATTGTGCCCCTATCAGTCAGTTCATATAATTCCTGACCCTGGATAAGTACACCGTTAACCTCGTGTATAAAGAGAGCCCATTCACATGCTACATTCTTATGTATAGTGTGTCTCTAAACTCTTTATCCACCGAGATTAAATGGCAGTAAAGCATGCTTGCAATGAGCACTTTTAGGAGCACACTTACTGAAAAAGGACGAACGTCGTCGTCACCATCGTCGTCGTAAGCACCTACTTAGCTGTGATTTCTGCACAAGTATCAAATGTCCACACGACTTTTCAAGTGTTTGACTAGCTATGAAAGCAACTTGCGAGTATGTGTGCAAGGACATTTTTATTGTTACATTACGGATTATACGTTCTGCATCACAGGATGTATGAATATGGGCTTCATCTTCTGCGGAAGCATTGCTAGCTAAAAACGGTTACCAATGATGCCGGTGCTGCCTCTTATACGTTGGGATTGTGTGTCTACCGCATATCCTTACATATCCATTTGACTCGTCTGTACGGGAAATACATTTGTTCCTATAGGACTATACGACGGGGACTCACACCGTATGCAACCCCGCTTTTACGAGTGTAGAATTTCTAAGTACAGACTGCTGTAGCTTCATTACTATTGATTTCAGTACTAGATACACGTCAAGAGAGCAGTTTATAAATGGGGTTAGTGGGCGACTAATGAACGTCTGTAAGGAGTGCGCTGCTTTAAGCACCTTTCGTCTGGCTTATCCGTAATTAGAAACAAAGTACAAAGCGTCAGAGTTTAATGCACGTTTAATGAACATTCATGAGTGAAATATGATTGTGAGGTTGCATACGTAGGCAGAGACTGTAGGATAACAATGGCATAATGGCATTGGCGGTTAAATACATGTAAGGGAAGTGTTTGAAGTTGTACAGTGTCGATATCAATTAACCTCATAATACTGACGCAGGTTGTTCGGGGTAGTAAGAGTCCATAAATTGCGGTAGGGCTGTAAACAGATTTCAGGATTAAGAGGTTTCAACAAGTGGGTGATGCGAGGCGGAAATAAAAATTTACTAGGATGTAAGGAAAACCGTGTGTATTTTGGTCGCGGAAAGTTGAATATGCACTTCCGACTCCAAAGAACACCAAACACATTAACGTCCTTTTAAAATAGGTACTCTTCGCATGTTTCAACTTCCAAAAGTTAAGAATCTCTTTCGCAAGTTTGATATCTAAGAATTAACCTACATATGAATTGCCAGAAATTGTTAAGCTATGTATGCGCTTGGCTTCCAAACATCCAGGGACTCCAAACTGTTACCGCCAGTTTAACATTTCTTTTTCAACTCTTGTTTACAAGAAGTAGTTTCTAACCGAAATGGGCAAACTATGTATAAAGAAATTTTAGCATTCAATGGGTTCAAACTTTTTGTCTAAAACTTGCCAAATATATAAATGCAGAACGTCACAACATTAAGATATGTGTGCGTATCTGTTGTGCTTGTATTTTGTGCAACTTCAAACAAAGAAGTCAATGCATTGAAAAAGTTTTATGGTTTAGGTAACTTTACACAGAATCACAGTAGGGATGTGATGTTTCATACGTGTCGACAGAGTAGCAAAATTGTAGAAATAATTTTAAATATTTGTCAGGATTGATTAAGTGGGGTGTTCTCAATAAAATTCCAAATTCAATGCAAATCGAGCCAATTGTTTACGCAAAGTGTTTGTAACTTTTGCTAGCTATGACCAGCCGAATTATTCAATTATGTTTAACTGTTAAAATCTAGCAAAATTACCAAAAAAAAAAACAAAACGGTGTTCATCATCCCATTTACATCCATGTCCTCCAAACCGTATAGCCTTGTCCAAAATGCCTCATCCTTCACTATTAGTCTTGCAAATCTTGCCCTAAACTTATTCTTATATTCACAACACTCAGTGCTTATGACATTTTATCGACAAAATGAACTACTGTCGAAGTGTATATGAAGATTGGCTCTACTTCTCGAGAATCGTCTCTTGAAAAATCGTATGATGACAGCAATTTGTCTGATCATCGACAACAACTGCTCGTGTTCTGCCGAAAATCAAAATGGACTCAAGGAGCCATACAAAGTTCACATATAAACTTCATAAGCATTATCTACATTGACCGCCAGGACTTATCTTTTTGGTCTCATCTGTTTCGATGATGTTCGTGTGTGCATAAGAACTCTATCTCAATAGTATCCTTAATATTCTCATGTGTACGTACAGAATACACACTCATGGGAAGTTTGAATAAAAATCAGGAACATTATGCTGGGTCTCCAGTGTAGTGTGGTTGTTCTTATATGAGTTCGGAAAGTTGTTGGCTATATTGTCTTTCACTATATCGTGTGTCGTACTGTTAGTCAAAATCTGCATTTAATGTTTGCCTATTAGTCTAAGAAAAATGACATATTTGGTCGGCAAAAATCCTACATCGGATTTTTTTTTTGATTATGGTTGGGAATGGTCCCCAGGTTATGGCATTAAAAGTCCCAACTGATTGGGGGTCCGCAACCTTAAAAAAAGGGGGAAAGGGAATTTTTTCGTTTTTTTCGCAATTATTTCAAAAACGACAAGAGATACAGAAAAATAGTCTGAGGACGAAAATACTACATGAAATTACCTTTGCAATGATATATAACACATTAGAGTTTTATTGAATATTTCGGCGTTAGACTAGAAAATAAATTAGTATATTTTCATTTTAGACCTTTTTTAAAAGCTACCTCCCATACAAAGTGACCCAAGACAACTTTGTTCTACAGTTTATAAAATGAGTAGTACGTAGAACAAACTGCTGATGGGTCACTTTGTATGAGAGGTACACTTAGTTTTTATCCTAATGAGCTGATTTTTGGTGGGTGGTGACTATGAACTCTAATCACAACAAACCAAAATTTAGCACTCTGCTCCAATTTTGTGGTGAGTTATGGAGATGCCATTTTGACAAATTGAAATGGGGGGATAATGGGGGTTCTTGACCAGAGCGACTTAATGTTTACCTTAGAATGATCTTGAACTTATTGTGAATACTTATACGAAACTTTACGGCTGAACTAGCATTCTTTCAAAAGTTATGGAGCTTTTAAAAAAGGTATAAAATTAAAATATTCTAATTTATGTTCTATTCTAACGCCGAAATATTCAATTAAACTCTAATGTCTAATGTGTTATATATCATTGCAAAGATAATTTTAAGTAGTATCTTTCGTCCTCAGACTATTTTTCTGCATCTCTTGTCGTTTTTGAAATAATCGCGAAAAATCGAAAAATTCCCCCCCCCCCCTTTTTTAAAGGTTGCGGACCACAATCAGTTGGGAGTTTTAATGCCATAATCTGGGGACCATTCCCAAGCATAATCCAAAAAAAAGTTCCGATGTAGGATTTTTGCCATTCGATGGCCATATTTTGGTCCAATTTTCTTAGACTATATGAATAGAATGTTATGATATTGCCGGGTGCAATATTGAGATGTTTGTGAAGATTGAAGAGCTTCATTTTCATTGCGGCAATATGATTGATTTTCTGAGGTGTATTGAAATAAGTTTGATGTGTCAATAATGCCAAGAACAATTTACTTTTTTAGGGAAATTCCTAGCGAAAAATATCCAATATCTTGTATTATTAAGTACGAATAGCTGCGTAAAATACAATTATCTATATTACGAACGAGATTGTGATTGACATCCAGTGACATAACGTTCGGGACACCCTGTTATCTTCTTCCTACCAACTTCTAAGGTATTTGTGTCAAAGACTATAAGCATTCTACACATTCCTACCAAATTTCATGATAATTGGTTGAGCCGTTCACGAGTTATTTAGTGAACAGACGGACGGTCGGACGGATAAAATCGATTCCATACGGGTTTTTTGAAAGTTTTTTTTTTTAAACCCTAAAAATTGGTAGCCCGAATATGTTCCTCTTGAAAAAAGGTGATTTATTTGGATAACTTATGCTTACTAAAAAATGATCTATCTGGAAAAGTAAGTCACACTCAAATTAGTATCTTCGTTATTATTTGATTTAATTTAACTAAAATACGTTTGCTTAAGAGATTTAATTTGATTTTTTTTCTGCAAATAATGTATTAACTGCTCTTCAAATAAATGTTTACACTAAAAGCAATTGGATAACTAACTAACGCAAATGGATAACTGTTGATACGAATTGATTACCTATTGATTGAGTAAGCCAGAAAACCTTTATTTATCTTTTAACAATAAATCGTATCTGCATGTGTTCAGCCTTTTACTCCTTACATCATGACCTTTGCCGCCAATTTTGTTGCGCCAATCAGCGATATGAAAAGGGAGAGTTCTGAAAGTCACAGTAGCTTAATCTTTATCGATCAACTACCCAAAGAAGTTTTCAATTTCTATCTACCATTATGTCTGAGGGGTGGGAGGGGATGAATTAATCTCTCAGATGTATCGCGCCCGATTGTGTTATTTTCTGCTTTTCTATGAAAATGTCCACTTGTTATACTCTTCACATTGCGTAATAACGTTGTGTTGACTTTCAGGCTCACCAAATCGTTCAATAGTGTGTTTTTAGTAAAATAAGCTCACATTTTTTAAGCGGTCGAGTTTTTGGAGGATTCTTAAGTATTGAAGCGGTTGAAAGCGGAATATTCTTAGAAAATTGAAAATGTGAAGGGTATCAAACTTTGTTAGCCAGTTTTTGTTTCTAAAATTTCGTAGAACTGTTTCAAAAAGACAATGCAACAATAAATAAGAGTCTAAAATATACAGAAACTTAGTTTCATCCTTTTTTCTGCACTTAATCTGTCAGATGCATTGCGCCCGATCGTGTTAGGATTAGTATTGCGCCCACCGGAAGGTTAAAAAAAAACAACAACACTGCGTTTTTTTTTGATACCAATGAAAATAGACTGCATTAGGTGTTGAGCTTAGTAAACAATCACACCAAAGCATTATTATATTCACAATAAGGATTTAAGAAGCCAACAAACAAAATGTACACTATCTATCTATCATCGCAGAACAGAAAACGATATTCATATTCTGTCCCGACCGTCAACCAGTGCACACGTCTTTAATTTTTACTGCGCATCAATAAAATTAAAATAATACAATTACGTGTGTGTCCTAGCGGGTTGTTAATAAAATAACCGATTTGTTGAAAGAGGAACCTTTCTTTATTGAGGACTGATACGAAGTAATTCGAATACAAATGAGGACTGCCTTAAACTAAAACATGTTCGTCTTCTTATACTAAATTAATGTTGATCCTGCATCTGCAATGATGATGCACATGTGCTTATACGTTCGACTTCGATGTGATGTTTATGTTGTGATGCGAATCAGATGTGTTTATGTTACGATGAGGTTGATGCATCCTGATTGTGTTGAGCGAATGTGTTTATGTGAGGATGGGTTTGATGCATCCTGTTTATGTTGAGCGAATGTGTTTATGTGAAGATGGGTTTGACGCAACCATACTTATGCAGCTGGTGAGTCAAGTTGGGATGGCTGATGGGGTTGTCGTAGCGGTGACGTAACTCGCCCCTCCTTAGGTTTCGACTCCTGGCGAAACTCTGCTAATGGTAGGTTTATGGGTAACACGTCCTCTTGAGGTGGTATAATTTCAGGTGATTCAATTGCATATAATTCGGCTTCTCGTTTCGTTATGTTAATGTTAATCTTATTATTTCTTATTCTATAATACATATGCTTGAAAATTAAAATTATTACAATTAGTATTACAATGGTGAGAAATGAGTAATTTATCCATGATTGTTTTTCATATTTATCTTCAAATGTTTCTAAATCCTGAAGTGTTGTAAAATTTTGTTGTTTCCATTCTATATCTTCCAAAGTTAACTTTTTTATTACGGTATAGTTTTTTATTTTATTAATATTTGGTAATACTATATGGGCAAAATATGGAATTTTCAAATTTCTGTATGTTTTTTCTTGGATAGTTATTTGACAATTATCAAATTTAATAAGTACATTATGACTTACAATATTTGTTACATTATTTTTTTCTTCATTACAATTATGTTGAATTCTAGTATTTTTAGCGTTTTTTATTACAATTATGGCTTCAGTTATTTTTTTAACAGTAAAATTTGAGTTCATTTCATATTTACAATTTTGTATTTCTGTTTGAAGTAAATTTTTTATACATTCTTCTTTTATTTCAATTAAATCATTTAAAGTATCTGATGGATAATACAATGTTTTATTATATTCTAATATTTCATTTACATTTGTTACAATTTGTAAATTTTTGTCTTTATTTGGAATTGGTTCCATAGTATATTTTTGGTATTTATTTTTAACATATTGAGGTATTCCAATTACAATTAGTATATAGTTTTCTTTAAATGCAACTGCGGTTGTTATTTTTGGGTACTTATCTATAGTTATTTTAAATATATCGCTTTCTTCATCTTCGATTAAATAACGATTTAATGTTCCAATTTTTGAATTTAATATTATTTCTTTGATTTTTTCAATTTGCTCGTTAAAGTGATTTATATCTGAAAGAATTTTTACTTTTTGTTCAAATGCAGAATAATTACGTTTAATTTCATTGTTGTCTTTACGTATTTCATTTACTTTTATTTTCAATTCATTTTGGTTTTTATTAAATTTTTGTGTTAAAATTTTCATTTGATTGTCAAAATTAGTGTTGAATTTCAAAAGTTTATCCTGGTTTTCTCTCAAAACTTTCTGATTTTTATCAAGGTTGGCAAAATGTGCTTCGATACGTGAGGCATCCTGATCGTCCATAACTCCACCTATCCAACTCAACAATCGTCCATAACCATTAATTAAACCACGTTTTTGTCTAATGTTTTTCGTTTTCTTACAGTCAGTCTTTAGTCCTAGTGTTTCACATAGTTCTGGAGAGTTTACAGGTGTATATGGGTTATTTTGGGTTCTGCTCAGTTTTGCTAATTTGCCATACAAGTTTGGTTTAGTTTTGCTTATTCCAGGTAACCATAATGAATGAATTTCATGTTCTAAATGAGTTAGTTCATGGGCAATATCAGTTAAGTCATAATTAAGAGAATGCAAAATTTCAACGTTTCCTTCTATCTTTTTGAAACTTTCTTCGTAAAGCGTCAAGTTTATTGTGTGAATTATGTGGGTGTAGTGATCTATTAATTGTACCTTTTCTTTTTGTACCAATATGTAACCGTTTCCGTCCGCAATGTTGGTCATCTCTATTACCTGAGTTGACGAGACTGGTATCAGTATCAGTAGAAGAATTATGATTGCTGGAACGAAAGGGAGTTATTAACTCTGAATTTTGAAATTTTCTTTTGGCTAAATGTTGATTTTTGTGAAATTTTCTTGTATCATTACTTCTAATGAATTTATTCCTTGGATCTAATTTGGTTTTAGGGTTAGCATTAACGAAATTTTTATTTATATCTCTTTCTAGTCTATTTTTATTTAAATTTTTAATACTGTTTTCTTTGTTTTTAATAAGTGTTTCATATATTTTTGGATTGTTACCTAAACCATGATGTACGTCAATTGGTCTTTCATTCGTGCTTGAATGGATAGTTCTATTGTATAAATGTAAAATTTCTGTCAAAGGGTTTTCATGAAATAAGGTTTCTTTCTGCTTTTGTCTTGCGTTAAATATTCTAAGATTTTCGGCTAAAGTATTATGAAAACGTTCCACATCTGCGTTTCCAGTGTGGTAGTTAGCAGTAGTAAAGTGTATTTGGATTTCTTCTTGTAGAAAATAGTTTTTAATTATTTCTGTTTTAAATGCTGTTTCGTTATCGAGTATTATTTTCTTTGGTTTTCCCATTATGTTCAATATGTTTTTGATTCCATTTAGTATATCTACCCAATTTCTCGATTTAATTTTATCTAATGCTGCATATTTGGAGAATTTATCGATACAAGTTAAATAAAGATCAGTTTTTGTTTTATACCAAACATCCATATGATATATTTCCTGTTGTTTTCGAGGTGTTTCAGTAAGTTTGAATGGTTCTTTTATAGGTTTCCTATCGTATTTGGAGCATAGACATAAATGACAATTATTAATAAGTTTAGCTATTTCGTCTTTGATATGAGGATAGAAGTATTTTGTTTTTATTTCAGAGTATATTTTATTAATTCCTGCATGATTCATTTTAACATGTACTTTCAAAATTATTTCTTTTATTTCTTCATCTGAAGCATTCATAAGTCTGTAGTTTGTTTTTATATAAATTATATTTTTGTTATCTCTTTTCCATTTAATGTATTCCTGTTGGAAATTTCTGAAAATTGTATCATCTGTAAACATTATTCCTACTTTACCAAATTTAGGTGAATGTTTCATAAGTATTTTCCTGTATTCTTCTTCACAAGGGTTCTTTAATTGACAGATAATTGTTTTAGCTTTTTTATATGTTTCTGTTGTGACTTTATCAATTTTACCTTTTTTAACTATAATTTGGTGTCTGAACAAATTGAGTGGTCCTTCGGAAATTTGCATGTAATGAGTATCATCTTCTTGTGCACTATGAATTGTAGCTAAATTGGATTGATTAACTGAGTTGTTTACGTATATTTCAACACGTGATAATGCATCTGCGACTACGTTTTCTTTACCTTTAATGTACTGTACATCGAAATTGAATTCTTCAAGTTTAACTTTCCATCTTTGAAGCTTAGAATTGGGTTCTTTGACTGAACTTAACCATTGTAATGGTCTGTGGTCTGTTTTAATCGTAAAACGTCTACCGTAAAGGTATGGTCTAAAATACTTAGTTGACCAAACGATTGCAAGAAGTTCTTTCTCGATCGTTGAATATTGGATTTCATGTTCGTTGAGAGTTCTGGATGCGAAACTAATTGGGTGTCCTTCTTGTGAAAGGACGGCTCCAATAGCGAAATTGGATGCATCGGTTGTCAACGTAAAATGTTTATTATAATCGGGATATTTAAATACTGGTTCAGTTGAAATAAGTAATTTTAATTTTTCAAAAGATTCTACAAAGTCTGCATCATTTGGGTTTATTTTTGAGCCCTTTTTGAGTCTTAATGTAAGTGGTTTTGCGATTGCAGCGAAATCCTTAATGAATTTCCTATAATATCCGGCAAGGCCTAAAAATGATTTTATTTCTTTACTTGTTCGGGGTAATGGAAATTTAGTTATTGCTGAAATTTTCTCTGGGTTTGGTTTAATACCTTTTGTTGTCACAATATGACCTAAAAATTCAGTTTCTTTACGCAAAAATTCACATTTATCTTGTTGTATTTTCAAATTTGCTTTTCTGAGACATTCGAAAATAGTTTTAATTGATTTTATGTGTTCAACTAGGGATGTAGAAAAAATTACTATGTCATCTAAATACACGAGACAAATTTTACCAATGTGATCCTTCAATACTCCATTAATCATTCTCTGGAATGTGGAAGGTGCATTTTTAAGACCAAATGGCATTCGAAGAAATTCGTAATGTCCATTGTTTGTTGAGAATGCTGTTTTTTCAATATCAGCAGGGTCCATTTCAATTTGATGGAAACCTCTAGCAAGATCAATAGTTGTGAAATATTGACTCTGACCAAGTTTCCCTAAAATATCATCAATACATGGAATTGGGTATTTGTCGTCAATTGTATTTTCATTGACTTTCCTATAATCAATAACAATGCGCCATTTTTTATTACCAGAAGCATCTGCTTTCTTTGGTACTATCCAAATGGGACTTGAGTATGGTGAACTTGAATTTCGTATTATACCCTGTAATAGTAATTCTTTAATTTGTTTTTCAACTTCTTTTTCATGACATTGAGGATAACGGTATGTGCGAGTATAAATAGGTTTATCAGTTGTCATTTTAATTTTATGTTTCACTTCACTTGTAAAACTTAAATTGGAATCAGGTTGATAAAAGACATCATTATGTTCCTTAATGAGTTTATCTAGCATCTCCTTTTCTTCCACATTTAAATGATTATCTCTTCTAGTAATCATTTTTCCCTGAGATTTTTCCATTTCTAGTTTTTCTAGAGATTGTTCCATTACTGTATTATAGTTTTCTGATTCTTCGTCAGTTTTATTTTTATATAGTTTATTCACTTTTTTATTAAGTGTAATAGTAGATTTATTATAATTTATGATGGCTTCGTTAGGGATCAAATTGTCATTCCCGATAAGTCCATCAAAATTATCATGAAACTTTGTAACTAGAAACTTCATTTTATTTGGTGAATTAAATTCACTTAGAGGGGGAATAATTGCTTGTTGAGCAATAGGGACTATGCCACTAATTGATTTTAATAAAATTGGTTGATTTAAGTCAAAAATTTTGTCAGGACTACAAATTCCAGGATTTAATATAGAATGAGTGGCTCCAGTATCCACGAGTAAGCGGATGAAACCAAGTCTTGTACGAATTTTTACATATGGCAATTGTAATGAGTTTCCGAGGCTTCTAGCTGAAAATTTTCGGCTAAGTCCTCTTGTAAGTTATTATTCCGATACTGATCAGAATTATCGACCTCCATAGGTTCCTGATTTGTGTGGGAATAATGGGGCATTTGGAAGGTTCTTCTAGTTTGTTGTGAAGTTCCAAAATTGTTGTATTGATTAAACCTGTTGTCTTGGTTAAAACGTTGTTGAGTACTTCTAACATGGTTATGCATGGATTCGGGTTTTCGGTAATAATTATTTCTGGGTACGAAGTTATGCTGAACTGGACGAGGGGGTTGAACGTTATAATATTGTTTTTGATGTTCATGTCCGTCATGTCTGTCTTGTCTGAAATTGTTATTTTTTCCTAAATAGTTTCTCTTATGAGGATTACTGGTATAATTTGTATAATTGCCTTCCTGAACCAATCTGAAAGCTTCTTCAAGAGAACCAGGATTTCGAGAGTATAACATAGATCTGACCGGTTCGGGGGTTTTGCCCTTAAAAATTTCCAACGCGGCACTCAAATTATGTTCGATATGATCGGTAAACGGTAAATTTCTAGTTTCTAATTCAACTTTGGTTTTTGTATTTAATGTTTTTAAATTGTATTGTATTTTTTCATAAAATTCCGCAATTGTGCCTGTACATTTAAGTGCTCTTAAATCATCATATAATTTCATACTATTTTTATGTGAACAAAAATTATTCATTAATAGGAGTTTAGTCTGGGACCAATTAGTTACATTATTGTGAATTTCTATTAGTTGTCTTGCTTTACCTTTTAGCCTTGAATAAATGGCCTCCATGATTATTAGTTGGCTATCGTTATTGTACCTCCTTACATGTGGTATAATGCGATCCACTTTGGTTATGAAACTGTTGATGTCTTCTCTTCCATCAAATTCGGGGATGCTTGCGACATATTTCAGGGGATCCACGTTTAATGCGAGATTTTCGTCCTCTCTTGGTAGTTCTGGTAAGTCTCCTTCCAACATTTTGGCTTTTTATTTGTTTAAATCACAATCACTTAATTTATGATGTTATGATTTTATTAACTCTTTTAGGATTACCGCTGGTGGGGTCCTTTGGAGTTTGTATTATTACTCTCTTATTGGATTACCACTGGTGGGGTCCAACAGAGTTGATTTGTATTAATGTATCTAAAAGGATTACCACTGGTGGGGTCCTTGAAAGATTTTATTTTTTTTAATGTTTTTTTTAATTTTACTAGCACAAATTTTCCACTAGTTACACTAATCGAAACTCTATTTCCACTTTCTGGAACATAGATTTTGTTCGAAGAACCGACTGCGCCAATTACGTGTGTGTCCTAACGGGTTGTTAATAAAATAACCGATTTGTTGAAAGAGGAACTTTTCTTTATTGAGGACTGATACGAAGTAATTCGAATACAAATGAGGACTGCCTTAAACTAAAACATGTTCGTCTTCTTATACTAAATTAATGTTGATCCTGCATCTGCAATGATGATGCACATGTGCTTATACGTTCGACTTCGATGTGATGTTTATGTTGTGATGCGAATCAGATGTGTTTATGTTACGATGAGGTTGATGCATCCTGATTGTGTTGAGCGAATGTGTTTATGTGAGGATGGGTTTGATGCATCCTGTTTATGTTGAGCGAATGTGTTTATGTGAAGATGGGTTTGACGCAACCATACTTATGCAGCTGGTGAGTCAAGTTGGGATGGCTGATGGGGTTGTCGTAGCGGTGACGTAACTATACCACATGTGTATAAGTTCCCTATAATCGTAAACTCTCTTTTTTCTTGTTTGTAAACGCATAACAGTGACTCGTTTTTCGTGATTTGTCCATAACTTTGTGCTATCGACAACAAATTTACAATAACTTATAATTGACCGTGTGCATAATAAATATCTGTGTCACTTGTGAAAACTCAACACCATTACCTACATACACCATGAGCTATAAATGCAGCCTTAAAAATTGCACAGCGTTCGACAAAAAAACAAAATACGTCACGTGCAAAGGTTTTTGCCAGCGTAAGCTCCATGGATCATGTTTGGATGCCCCACGTGACTACCTGGCCGAACATTTTATTTGTTCGGATTGTGAAGATACGAAAGCGATTCTCCGAGATATGTTTGGAAGCGTAATGGAACATATCGATAACTTGAATACTGACAAGGATGATTTGGTTGCTAAGCATCTTGCACACTCTAAAGCTAGCCGCGACAGTTTCACTGAAATGGCCAGGAGCTTGGATGGTTTGGTCAACACTATATCAAGTTCCAGTTATCAGAACATTGAAAAAAAGTTATTAGAAATCGACAGAAAAATTTCTCCAAAAGAATCTAGTATCACTGAAGGTATCCATCCAACAATCGCCTACAATATTTCCCTGAATAATCCAACAGAGCATTTCAACCAGTTATTCGAGAAAATCAGTAACCTGGAAACATTTTTGCACGTGATGTTAGGCCAAATCAACAACCTAGTTATGCCGTCGTCCAATAGTGACTCGAATATACCTGTCCCTACACCTGAAATGAACCCAAATGCAAACAACAACACTGCCATCAGCTCTTCTCCGGTAAGCGGTCCCCATATGAACCAACAGCATCTACTGCCACCTGCGACCATACAAAAATCGCCTGAGAAACCTATATTACACTTTGGTACTTCATGGTCTAAGGAAGAGTGGAAGCAACGTATCTCCAAGATCAAAACACCTACTGACAACATTCAAAAATATGAAGCGTCCGTAACAACTAACCACAACCCGCGGAGAAACAAACGGGCCACATCATCCAAAATATCTACAGTCAAAAATTTAAATGTAAGAAAAAATATGTATTCAGGTAATTCCATCCACCCTATATCCCAAAATCATAGATCTTCTACTAATAATTTTAAATATGCTTCAATATCAAAACCTAACTCAACTTCCAACAGAATCCCACAAAATGTTGCTGCCCCTAATTTAAAAACATAAGTCCCTAGACAATCTTTCTTCCGCCAAAGCTAAATTAAATATAAAAACTCCAATTCCAATTAAAAAACAAAAAACACAACCGTCAACCTCTAACCCTCCGAGTAATTCTCATGCTATCTCCTTGACCAATGCTGATAAAACTCCTAAATATACAAATTTCATTCGCGGTGCCCCTTTGATTCCATCTAGATCAGGTTCGACGCATATTCCAAGCACTTTTCCTATACAACCATCGTCTCCGAAATTCCTTGATCCACTGATACCACCTGTCGTAAAGCTTACTAAGAACTCAATTGATGATCTTGACTCTAGATATCTACTATCCAGATTCAGAGATCATAAGATTTATGACAGCGTACGTTTGTATCTTGCATATATGTATAATGCTCCCGAAAGTACATGTATCGACGGTAAAACTAAAACCAATTTAAAAGTGTTGATCCAACAAGAGGGTCAACCTACCGACGTTACCTCTTTGAGAAATTTTTACAACCGATATCATGAAGAGCTAGACATGACCCAGGAGCAAGTGAAATGTGATCTAGAGACCTACCGCTCATTTGTAAGCTCTAAATATATTTCGCGTTTACAAAAATCGCGTGAAGACCATCGCAAGTACTATTCCTAATGATAGAGCGAACCCCATAATTCCTAGATTCCTCTACTATAATTGCGGTGGCATGAGGGGCAAAATTAATAACCTTTTCCTTGATGCTAAATCATCCCTTTTTAACATTCTTGCTTTCTCGGAAACCTGGCTGAATGACTCTTTTAAAAATGAAGAGATTCTCGACTGCAATTGGTCAATATATAGGTCGGATCGTAATTATGAATTGACCGGTGTTTCTAGAGGTGGTGGGGCTCTCATCGCCATCCGCAACCCGCTCCCTAGTGAGCTAGTAACAACCAGCTTTAACATAGCTTTTGAACATGTATTTGCCAAAATTCCGATCAAAAGCCATTACCTCTATATTGGTTGTTTACATACCCCCTCGCACGGATGAAGATACATATAATGAGCTCTGTGAAATAATTTCTTCTGTTATGGCTTCTCTGAACGACGAGGACAAAATCATTTATATTATATTTTACTTCTATTCAGAGTTTTATTGACCACTCCTCTGATTCTTTGGCATCACACCACTCGATGTTAACGAAAATGGATATTTTATATATTTTATCCGAATGGTATTTTTAATGAAATCCGTTTTTATGTGTTTTAATCACACCAAAAAAGGCTGGACTCCATGAGACACCGAAAGGTGAAATTTTTCACACCAGTCTCTCAACAGTTCGGGTATTATTCCCCAGGCCCAAAGGTAATAAAATTAAGTAAGCTTCTGGTGAGTGCTATCTTGCTAAGTCGACGAGTACAGGTCTTGACTTTATATATGCAATTGTTGATAGGTTCGATGTTTTAGTAACATAGTTAGTCGACATTGGGCTTCAATACATCCAAAAAATAAAAAATAAATATTTCCAATGCTACGCCACGATGGGAAGGATTAACTTTCTAATCAAATGTTATTTTGCTCGGTTATAAGCCTTCGTTGAGAATAGAATTCTTTAACGTCTAAACCTGCTGAATCCTGTAAATCCTACCAGATAGAAACGGGAGTGGCTTATTATAAAGCTACGAAAGGATGCTGCCCTATGCACTACATTTTCTTGTTCTGAAAATAAAGAAAATCATAATGCCTACTAGTATATTAACAAAGCAAAAGCAATAAACTAACTTTTAAATTTTTTGACAAGCTTGTTTAATCCTTTATACCTACTCACAGTCCATAGTGAAAGAAAAATTATTACCTAATCATTCAGCAATAAATTTACATCGTCACATACAGGAAGCCATTTCACGCGCAGATGAGTACTCGTATATTCAAAAGTATAATGCCAAAAGCATTGTGCTCCTTTATTCGAAATGCTATGACCAGATTTTTCCATTTATGATTTAGGATTTACGTGTCCGTTTTAGATATTCAACTTTTTTTTTCGGGCTTCGTCGATTTGAAATACAAAATCTGCATAGTCACCACCGTTCCGACATATACGCCACGTAACAAAGTCAGTTTTCGCGAAAAATATTTGCAATTTTTCATACATATGATCGATTTAGAGGGATATCGAGTTAGAGGACATAAAAGCACAGCAATGTCAAGTGAACTGAATTTTCAGTTGCATAACATTTACCCATCAATCATGTGTGCCCATCAGCCATCAAGGACCATACGACCAGAACACGTTCAAATTAAGTTCTAAAAAGCGTGCGAGCGAATCAGAGTGCGTTGATGACTCTTTTTTTTCTGAGAAGGCAGAATAAGAGGATTTTTAAAATCAAAGAGAAAAAAGAATTTTTATTGATTAAAAGTGAACTATTGTGTAATATGGTTTTGAGTGACCAGTCAATTTGAAGGATTTAGTGACGTTGATGAGTGGGGAGGGGAGGGTATAGTGGCGGCTATTAACGAATTTTGGGTAGCATTTCGCTGTACAATACAGCATTTTGACCTGTCGTACAGCATTAGCAAATGTACAGCATTCCCAATCCCAATGCCACACATAGAAACCTAATAAGCTCGGTCCTCGGTAAGGACTGTGATTAGTCTTGTCTGTTTTAACACTGCTTTTTTTTTGTAGCAAAATAATCGCACTTTGATTTGGCAAACGTTTGTTTTTGACAGCTCGGATGGTGGATATTTCTTAAATTTAACGCACTTGCAGAGCTACTTGCCTCACATTTCCTCCATACTTTAAAGTCCTACCTATCCACGTTCGACAGTTACAGCTGCTCAAATTGCACTTTTGGCTTTTCTAATCGAAAATTGTCAATAAATTTGTCCAATTAAATTTTCAATGCTCTAGCTCTCACTTTTCCGATTTTTCCGAATTGGAAAGTTTGTAGTTTTTTTTCTGCGATCCATAAAGGGATTTAACGCACCAGACTGAAATCAATTAACATGATCGCAGACGTGGTTAATAAGTGTGAGATAAATACACATAATCCTCAGTTTGTAGTTTGTAAAGCTACTTGGCGCACACATTTCCTCTAAATTCCAAGGTCAAAACTATCCACACTTTTGTGTTTTTAATCGAATATTTTGAAATTTGGCAGATTTGTTTAGAGCACAATTATAATTTTTCACAAAACGATGGAGAAATCATTGTACTCCATCCGATTCCTCTATCAACCTCTACACGAAAGCGCATACTGAAGCACTCTTCAAAGATATCCACATAAAGTTTTTTCCCACAATATGTCCATTAAATCAAATAAAATGGCGCTAAGATCCCAGGGGACCGGGATGGCATCACTAATATAACTATGGAGGAAGGCATAGTTTTTTCCAGAAACATCGCGACCGGGATATGCCACTCTTCCACCGCTCTGGAGGTTCTCCTGGGACTCCACTCTGTAGATGTGCCAGGAAAACTACCAACCGACTCATTATTCTCTGCCCAGCGAAGTAACAAATCAAATTTTTGTCTTGTCCCTTCGAAAAGAGCTAGGCCTTTGCTTGTTACGTGCTAAAACCTTCATTTGTTCTTCATAAGCTGATGATGTTTTATCAACGAGGACACTGAGAACTTTAGGGCTCCTTTACGGGTCCTGTAGTATCAACAAAACCTGGGTTTCCCAAGGCACATCACATATTTCCCAGAATATCGGCTACGAAGATATCACTTATATGAAGGAAGGAGAATATGTAGTCGTTTTATGACATGCATCAAGGTGGTAGCCTCTTGACATATTATGCTTTCTCCAAATCGGTGTGAAAGGGGGAGATAGTATAATTGAGGGTTTGCCTGAAAACCGATTTCCGCAATGTGTACAGCATTGAGCCCTCGGGAGTCTGGTCACCTTAGCGGTAAGGAAACTACACGGGATGATAAAAAACGCACATAATGTTATAGAAAACTTCAATCACAACCTTCAGTTTGCGTGTAAATCCTTTCAAAATACCGTCCTTGACAGTCAGGGCCGGATTTAGCATCTATGGCGCCCCTGGGCAGTAACGAGTTTGCCGCCCTCCGCCACTAGATAAGCTAGAAGGTGGAAGTTGTCACCTCACAAAGGAAATGTAGGCAAAACGCTAGCGGGCGTATGTGAAAAATTGAAAATTTCATATTTTTTACTACTACTAAGCGTATTTTGATTAACTTGGAAATTTTTTATGTTGCTTCCCAAGGGAGGAATCCAGGTGTTTCGTGCATTTCCCAAAATTGTTTCAGGAATGATTGAAACTACAATGATAACATCAGTGGCGTAAAGTTTTCTGAATTTCTTGTGTTCGAAATTGGAGTTGGGCCCCCCACATATGACTTTTTAGCCGCAGGAAATATTGACAGAAATCGCATTTACAGCAGTCCACAGATGAGAAAAAGCAATCTTCTGTTAAAGCAACATGTTCATTTTATAATTTGAGACAAAAAATTAAATTTAAATAAATAAATTGGAGAAATTGTAAAGATATACATGTCCTATTTGAATATTTATCACTAACCTGAATAGAAGCTACTAAAAAACACCACCTCAAGACGTGCGCCTTGTCTAGTCTAGAACTTTTTACCCTAAATCTGAGGATCAAGCCATCTGGCATACTGCTCTGTCAACCCTGGCTAAGTTGGCGTATCCATGGCGAATTTCATCGATTAATGGTAGAGTTCCTCCAAAGAAAAATGTGTCCAGTAGGAGAAACGACTGTTCTGTTATCTGGATAGAAGGGTTTAGCGGTATGCATATATTTCTTGATTTTATGACTCCTGGATAAAAAAAAACTTAAAGAACGATCTTCCTACAAGTAGATCCACAACATTGGGAACATATTTCAGTATTCAAGAACTCAATGAAATGGATCACAAAGGCTCAACTTGAAGCAAGGGCCTTTAAGGTAAACGCTCCTTTTTACAAGTCAAGCCTTTATATCTCATCAATATTTTCCTGACCAAAACCCAGAAAAGCTCATATTTAGATAAATCCCCACTCAATAAGCTTGCTAGACACTTTCTTCATAGTTTTATTGCAAAATTATGCCAGTGCCAGGTGTCCCATGTGTTCATTGGAGCACAGGTCCCCAAAGGCCGAAATCCATATTGTTTCGAATTGCTTCAAATGCTCATTAGATCACAAAGCCGTTGGAACAAAAGTGCCGAACTATTTTCGCCCATTTTTGCCTTAAGGTAAATTTAATATTTATGCTTTCAGTTAAAACTATTAACACAAACATGCTTCAAATAGACGAATTTCCATGACGAATTGGCAAACTCAAAAATGATGTTGACGATTTTCTTTTATAAATTGACCAGTTTTCGTGTCCTAGTGTGTCCTATGTTAAATTGATGAATTTCAAAATATTGTGAAGGAATTTCCGACACAAGTTGACCATCCCATATTGACAAATAACTTGAGAAACCAAGACTAATTTGAAATGTGAATCCGTCAATTTTATCTGGAAGTTCGTCAATATGATTTGGCAATTTGAAAAGTTGACATGGAAATTCGTCAAAATGGTTTGACAATTCGTAAAGTTGACATGGAAATTCGTCAACACGATGTTGAAATATAACAATTTAAAATGAAAATTCGTCAATTTAATCTGGAAATTTATCAATTTGTAATTGAAATTCGTTAACACAACTTTTAAATTCGTCAATTGAACATGGAAGCTCGTAAATTTAATTTAGGAATTCGTCAATTTGATCAGGATGTCGCAGGAGGGGTTTCTATATCAAGACAACACAAACATTCATGGTGACAGTGGGATTTCAGCTATGGAAATAGAAAATGTGACTGCACAAAGTAAGGAGTCCCGATTTAAGTTTGAACACAAAGATTGTCAAAAATGTTACGCTACTCTTCGGAATGTCTTGTTCTGTATATGTTAGATTCTGCAGCTGGTTTGTGTCTTGCAAACTAATCAAAATAAATATCGTGAAAAGAACAGTTATCTAAGGATCTAAAAAAAGAATATTCTTTATATTTTCGGCCTTGGGGGCCCCTGTGACTTGCGGGCCATGTTCAACTGAACACATGGAACACCGTACGTTACGCCCCTGGATAACATAGAAAACTGTACAATTCTTATTACATTCGGCTTTTCACTTTCTTTGGAAATGCGTTCATGTTTTCTAATTTTTTTTCTTTGTCGATCGTGTTGAAAATAATTTGCGAATTACCCCAACAAATAAAATTTCCTATACATATTAGCAACATATAGCATTTCCAGGTCAAGTAAATAACTCTCCGAGACAAATAAATAAATTTCCGAAGCAACAAAATACATTTCCGGATCAAATAAATAAATTTCCGAATCAACAAAACACGATTCCGGATCAAATAAATAAATTTCCGGACGAAATAAATAAACTTCTAAATGAAAAAAATGAATAACCAAAACAAAAAAATAAATTTCCAAATCAAAAAAATAAATGTCCAAATCAGGAAAATAAATTTCCAAATCGAATAAATATATTTACATGCCAAAAAAGTAAATCAAAGAAATAAATTTCCAAATCAAATAAATAAATTTTCAAAGGTTAATATAATATTCTTCTAATAAGAAAAATTAAATTATATTAAATGTATGACACCCCAAGATATATATTAACGGTTGGAAGTTGAAGTCTATGAGATTTTAAAGGAAAAATTCGCTTATGTAGCGCGCAAAAAACAAACAGTATACCACAATTTTGCTTGTCCCAAGTAGGCGTAAGTTTTTTTGACGTACGTTAAACAGCGGAGACTGTCAATTAAAGTTGAAATGTGTACGATAGTACGACATGCTAAAACTCTCTATTAGTAAAGGTACACGACATCAGCTGAACACTACAATTCGTATCATTCAGAATCCTGTCTGAATCGGAACACCGTTACTAAAAGCTGTGTCAATGTGTCTGCTTAGGGTGCAGGCTCTCCCGCATTTTCCCCTGATTATTTGCTCGGGTTTATTCCCCTGGAATACCACCCTCCCTCCTCCTTGGTATTTTTCACCTATTGCGATATAAATATTTTTTAAGAAACGGAATCTAATTGATGATGACAATAAAAAGCTGAACGTTCTCTTGTAAAAAAATAAAAACACTTCTAATTTGGAGCTTTTATTCAAATTCAATCGAGACCTAATCATTTTAACTTTTAAGTACCGACACTGGCTCTTACAGACTCGAAGAAACTGTCAATGTACAGATTCCGTTATGTTCCCGAACCTCCATCATTCTGAGGTCACCTCTATCTTCGATTCTAATATAAAATAAAATTTTTAGAAAGCTCAGCTGGTGTGACTTGAGTTATGAGGTTATGGTAGTTTAGAGATGGCAAATAACGTCTAAGAAAACAATTTATATCGTCCTATTCCAAGCGTGTGTAGTACAATTGACAATTATATACGTAACTTTGAATAAACGAAATCTCATTCAGATTGAAATAATTAATTAATTATTTTTTTCAATGCTCAACGAAATTCATATAAAAGCACATTATTTACTATATTAAAGTATGTACTATATTTTTAAATCGTTCCCTTCATACGAAGCAGTGTTTATTTGATTTGTGAAATATGTTTTTTGATGGAAAAAATCATTTTTTTGATTTGTGAATTTATTTTTCTGTTTTGGACAATTTTTTATTTGAATTGTACATTTTTTATTTTTCTGATTTGGACATTTATTTTTTTGAATTGGAAAATTATTTTTATGATTTGTTTATTAATTTTTTTCATTTAGGAATTCATTTTTTTGTTTTGGACATTTATCTATTTGATCTGCAAACGTGTTTTCTTGATTCGGAAATTTACCTATTTGTTTCGGACATTTATCTATTTGACTCGGAAAGTTATTTACTTGACCTGAAAATGCTATATTTAACCATAGAAAACGTCATACCGAAAAAAACCCAAAATTAAGAAAGCTTGCGATAAATTTTAAACACACCTTGACCTAATTTGTTTTTGGTGATAAAGATAACAAAAACGAATTGGGAAAGCGCTTACTGATGTTATTAAGGAAAAGTTATTCGGTGCCTAAAAAGTTCTAGATTTCCCTGATTTCAACTATTTTAACTAATTTTTCATTTTCGTTGGAATTTCCCGTTTTTCTCTCAACAAAAAATTGCAAATTCGAAAATTTTAGCGTAAGAGTTCTTAAACGTAAAGTTAAAAATATTTTTGTTTTTTTTTTTTTAGTCTGGGGCAATTTTAGAGGCTTGGAAACAGGAGCTGGGAGCCAAATACTCGCGTATTTATATCATCTAATGTGTCTTCAGGCATAATGTTTAAGGTGAAGTCAAAGATGATTTATACTCCTACTCTAACTGAACTAAAGGCCACGCCATTTAGAGTGAATGAGTGTGTGCTTCAAGCAAAATTTTGCGTAGTCCCAATTTTTGAAGGCGGAATCACATTGAGTTGAGGTTGCGATTAAGTGCTTTGGGTTAAGACGAATATGTACATCTAACCATAGAATAAGTTAAAAAAGCAAAATATTTTCTACAATTATGTTTGAGTTTTCAAAATCCATCCAATGAAAAAATTTAAGAATTTGCCGCCCCTCAAATTCTGCCGCCTCGGGCAGTAGCCCAGGTTGCCCATATGGGAAATCCGGTCCTGTTGACAGTTTTTCAATATACAATGAATATTATTGGTATCAGCCCTAGCACCACTATCAACACGCACTAACCAATAGTCACTATACTTAATATCCAGTTTGGCATAGTTTTTTTTTTCTCTATTATACTCCGATCCTTGCTCAACAAGAATCATCCTTTCCGCGACAAACTCCATTGCGGGCTCACCATTCACCGAATCACCATTCAACTTCCTTTCCAAAGGAAAATTTATAGACCCGTGGTTCAAGGATAACACAGCAAGCTAACGGAGTGTTGGTACGACACATGCTGTTTTTCGGAAGGTGTGCTAAAAATACGTGTCAAATGTAGAGACAAACTCTCGGGGCTTTTTCTCTGGATAAACACGGTAATAAATTTCAAACGAAAGACATCAGATAAATAGTACGGAAAAAATATAACAGGAGACAATTTACAGCGCTGAAAGACGATCGCTCACACCACGAGCCAAGAGCGATGTCGACGACGCCGAAAACACTTTTCGGGCAGGATATGTGTGTTTTGTATTTGATCTGCGGATAAGAAATAAAGTCTCATAAACAATGTCGGAGATTCAGTTGGTGAATTGTGTGTGTGTGTGTTTTTGTTTGTTTGAATAAGGTGAACATTTTTGTTTATCGGTGAGACATAGAATAGTTAAAACGTTGAAAGTGATTATAAAGAAGTTTTAAGATTTAACTTGAAGAAATCAATTTTCCCAATTTAACTCTCTAAATTATCGTTCCATTTAAATAAATTTCCTTTAATGTATTTGAAAATTTTCTCCGGATTTCCATTAAGACTCGTCAAAATTTCATTTTCAAAGTACGTCAGTAAATTACCAATTTACAGCTTGATTAAATGGAATCACATACCTCTTATGCTTACTTCTTCCTATCCACATTATTCTCTTAGTCAAAATACCCTGCATCTATAAATTCATAAACTTTACCTCAATTTTCCCAATTTCCTTAAAGTTTGTCAACAAAAACAACAACTACAAAAAAATCAATGTATCGCTTCCCATTTAAAACTTTAGTAATCACACACACAATATTCTGACCAAAACTTTAGAGACTTTGGTCCGGTCGTTTGTGCCGGTTGTCGTCATCTAAGAAACCCTATTCAAGAGAAACTTCGTTCTCCAACAAATTGCTGTAAATATTTCACCAGGATTCAATTTCCTTGAAAATCTCTTCATTTTTCGGTCACCATAGCATTCCTTCCTCCTATAATTTTGTGTGTACGTGCATACGTCATTTGCATAGTATAGAGTTATTATGACGAAATGAGGTGTCCTAGCCAAAAGCTTCATGCAATACTTTCAATACGGGTCATGTGAAAGCAACCTATCTACATTCTACATGTACGTTGTAATAGTTTATTACCAACAACTTTAGCACTATTTTGAATATTTTATGAGTCACGTATGTAAACTTTTGCTCTTATCATCCTGTGTTCGTGACTATATGAGTATTTGAGAGACACAAACCAAAAGTGCTTCGGTATGGCTGAGGATAGAGTAGTCCTGAGTAGAGTGTATGACACCTGAAGCATTGGTTTGCATTATGTTATGGTCAAGGGTTTCAATTAATTCCCCATAGAATATCATTAATTAATTATTTATATGATTTCTGTTTGAAGAGGACTTGGCGGCTCGCATATGGACACACATACAGTGAAATAGCCGCAAGGTATCCTTTATGATCGGGACCGAGAACATGTTCTTGTGTCTTGAAGGCAATATGCCTTTAATGGAATAGGAAGTTATAAAGCATTTATGAGACAGTATACAATACGGTTGACATGGTTATATAGTACACAAATGGGTGTAACGGTATAAGGATTTATGACAGGTTATGCGATTAATGCATTAATAAATTATTGATATCATTATATTGCAATCTAAGAAATTAACTTACTAGTTTAGTTTTGAGTGAGTTTTTCTGGAATTACGAAAGGATGAAAAGAAGCCGACTGTAAACTGAAAGAAGGTTTCTGGCGTAAATCTATCGTTTTCAAATCATATAATTGTTATTTTATAGGATTCTGTTTTGGCGTGAGATATTTTGCCGACTCGGGTATCCCGATATGTCGATAACGGGAACACTGAGCCCGAAATTCATAATTGGATTAAGACAAGAAAACTGAACTGAATATTAGGCTTTGATGATCTAATGCAAGACGGCCTATGTTATGTTTTTTCTCGCAGTTTAAGTACAAAAGAAGTACTTAACTAAGCAATCAATCGTATTTGAGTCATCAGTTGAGAGCAATCGTGCTTTCTCATCAGCACCCGCTCTAGCACTTATGTCGCCCTCGGCAAGGTGACAAACTGCCGCCCCTTAGTTTTTTTTTATTTAAAAAAAACCTATATTCTTGCTTGTGGAAATTCAATGGTCAGGGATTTTATCTTAATGCCAACCGTGTACTGAATGGCACAAATTCGAACTGGTTACGGATGTAGCCTTTTCAACAAGAGAAATTTTAACCCCCGGGGGCGAGGTTAATTTCGGACACGGCCGAAAAAGTTTTGGGGTTGGTTGAAATAAGTGGGCAAATAAAAATATTTACTCAGAAAATTTTATTGGGGTTGCGGGAGCATGACCCCACAGTACGATTCCATTCGTTTTGAACTTTTTAAAGGTAAAGACACATTTCAAGGTTTGGTGAAATTGGTGCAAAAAATTTTTCTTAGAAGAACCAAAATGGGGGTTGGGTTTGTATGGCCACCCCATGACCCCATGGTCAGATTTGCTCAATTCTTAGATATGTTTTGTGTCATCAAGAGAAACACATTTGTGTGAAATTTGGTTGAAATTGGTGCACAAATAAAAAAGGTTTTCTTAAAAGAACCTAATTTGGGGGATTAGGTTTGTATGGCAGCTCCATGACCCCATTATCCGATACGATCCGTTCTTAGATATGTTTTGTGTCATCAAGAGAAACACATTTGTGTGAAATTTGGTTGAAATTAGTGCACAATTAAAAAAGTTTTTCTTAGAAGAATTTAATTTGGGGGCAGGGCCGGCTTTAGGGTGGGGCGAGCGGGGCGGTCACCCCGGGCGCCAGGTTTAGGGGCGCCGAAACCCGTATTGTTAATTTAATTTATTTTTACAAATTTGTTTGTTGCTTAAGAAATTTTATTTTTTTTTTAACTGCTGAATTAGTATGATGTAAGAATACTAATGCAGGCTACACGACCATCCATCAAGTATGAACACAGTAAGATTTTTTCAACTAGAATACAGTAAACCGCAACTAGATGTGAGCTCCTAGATTTTCTAGTTGCAAAAACTATTAAAAACTGTTTTCGACCAAGAATTAATAGTACATATATGTATCAGTAAAATATATTGCTTTTCTAGAGATCTATCTTTTATTTGCTGAACATCTAGTAGAATTGAACTGGATATCTAGGTTTTATTTGAGACTCGATCAAAGCCACCTTAATTTAGAAAGCCGGGAAGCAGCAATACATGCACACAACGCGAGCCTATGAACATGTCGTATATACGTTGCACGATGCACTAACACAAGCACAGCGCATGTAAAAAAAACGTGTCTGCTCTGATAAAAATCGCGAAAACACGTGGAAAATTCACTTTTTATCGGGATTTGTTTCTTTCACTGCATTATAGACACTTCAATTCACGACACATTGCACTTTTCGCGACGAAAATTGACCGGGAACCAATACTTTTCGTTTAAAGTTTGCCGCGACCCAACCCGATTTGCCTTTACCGCAATGTAATTTTTCGATCTGAACAGGACTATGAATTGTCGTTTCAGTATATGACCGTGCTCTGCTTCCGGGCTTGTATTAAGGTGGCTTTGGACTAGATCAATTTCACATTCAATCTATTTAAAAATAGTGGATACCAGTTCTATTTTTTTTCAGAATCGCTAGAATGATACTGATTTTATGCACGAGAATCAGCCTAGTTGTAAAATTTTACTGGAAAAAAGACTTAATACCATAACTTTAACGCGCATTCTAATCACAAGTTAACGGGATATTTTTATATAAACGCAGACGTGCGACAAGAATGTGCAATTTCACAAGGTTCACTCAAGGGCGCACGACACAAAATGTCACCTGTATCTTTATATAAATCAGGTAACGATTTAGTTGGGAACTCATAATATCAGATTCCCACTTTAGGAATTGACTGACTGACATGTAACCTTTAATTAAGAAAAAAAGAGGTCCACAATTCTAATAAGCACATTCGTTTTTGAACCATCATCATCAATATTTAATAAGAGGAAATGCAATTCTGGATTATGTTTATGCTTTTGTCTTTAAGGGCGCCACAAACCTGATGATTTCTTGGCCGATCGATTGGGCCCACAATCGATCTGCCACCCGTACAGCACATACATTAGGCAATTTATCGGGCAATCTGAAATTGACAGTCTCACTATCCACAAGACACAACCCAAAATAGCGAAAATTATACCATTTTTAGTGATGGAAGATGGACATCCATTGCTACTTTTGATGGAGAATGACCGCCATAACCACAGCATGAAGAACGACCACAGGTTTATGTAAAAAAATCGGCAACTGAGAACACATGATTGTCATGACAGCTTGCACTGGCAATACGTTCCACACGTCAAATCAAAAAATTGAATCCGATGGTTACAAAAACTACTTAAGAAATATAAAAGTTTATAAAGTTTTAAACCGTAAAATTATTAACTTAATGAACGTTTATGTTGGTGATTCAAAAATAAACCGGTGGTACCTACATAGTGTAACCTGTAGTAATGCAAAATAGCCAGGTTTCCCGAACAAACCATTTCTAACCACGGTCGAAATCACAAAATGAAATGAATTAATGTTTTGAAAAATATGATGACTACTATATGTCAAATCGATACTGACTGAATTCGGTACCATAAAATTCAACCGTATTTAGAACCATTACCAAGTGCGTTTTCGCAAGGACCAGAGTATGTGAACCAGGAACGCAGTCATTGTCCATCTTTCCTTAATTTTCGTCTTCTTCGTGAATTCCGCAAATGAAGATGGCAAAAAAATAATTACTAATTTGAAAAATTTTAACATCGAAAAAGACGAATGGAAAAGTGCAACCTAGTGGGATTTGCTATCGTCTTCTCATTCAACATAACGAATGTTTGTGAGCTAAGATGTATGGTTCCTTATGTTTCTGCGACGTGAGATTGCCTGTTTTTATTTTTGAACGATTATAATACTGGCAAAGTATTTTGTGGTTTGATCTAAAAATTTAAAAATGAACACTACCGTAGATCTTGCAATAGATCTACTACTTGCTTATACAAAACTCGCTTTTTTATAATATTACCGAAATAATAATTTTCTAGGACGAATTATGAACAAATGTTAACCTTCGGGCGGGCGCAATGCATCTGACAGATTAAGTGAACAGTTTTTGTTGCGCCAATCAGCGATATGAAAAGGGAGAGATCTGAAACTCACAGTAGCTTAATCTTTATCGATCAACTACCCAAAGCAGTTTTCAGTTTCTATCTACCATATGTCTGAGGGGCGGGAGGGGGTGAAATAATCTCTCAGATGTATTGCGCCCGATTGTGTTATTTTTTCTTTTCTATGAAAATTTCCACGTGTTATACTCTTCACATTGCGTAATAACGTTGTGTTGACTTTTAGGCTCACCAAATCGTTCAATAGTGTGTTTTTAGTAAAATAAGCTCACATTTTTTAAGTGGTCGAGTTGTTGGAGGTTTTTTAAATATTGAGGCTATTGAAAGCGGAATATTCTTAGAAAATTAAAAATGTGAAGGGTATCAAACTTTGTGAGCCAGTATTTGTTTCTAAAATTTCGTAGAACTGTTTCAAAAAGACAATTCAACAATAAATAAGAGTGTAGAATATACAGAAACTTAGTTTCATCTTATTTTCTGAACTTAATCTGTCAGATGCATTGCGCCCGATCGTGTTAGGATTAGTATTGCGCCTGCCGGAAGGTTAATTGATATAGGCATACTTTTCTGTTCGCTTTAAGCAGTCAATTGATTGGGAAACAAGGAAAAATTAAAGTGAAACAGTTAAAAACAGATAGTTTCAATGGCGGCGGAGCAATGGAGAAAAATATTCCCAAAGAACGTTAAAGTTCAAGTTTTATTGCAATTTTTTCGTGTTTTAGAAACTATAAGGGGCGCTACTTTCAAGTTCGCCCCGGGCGCCGTTACACCTAAAGCCGGCCCTGTTTGGGGGGTTAGGTTTGTATGGCAGCCCCATGATCCAGTGATTCAATTTCGGTGATTCAAACATACAAACAGCCTGCAACAATAATAAGCACGTGTGAAAAATTTCAGCTCCGTAGCTTTTAAGTGGCCGAGAAAAACGCGCAGCAACAGACGGACAGACAGACAGACAGACAGACGGACATCGTCCAATCGACTCATCTCGTCATGCTGATCATATATGTATACTTTTTATATGGTCGGAGATGCTTCCTTCAATGCGTTACAAACTTCATGACAAAGTTAATATACCCTTTCATTCTATGAGCGAAGGGTATAAAAACAATCGCGAAGTATGGAGAAATTCCATTCAATTATTAAAAAAATAGACTAAAATTGAAGTTTAGAAGATGGAAGCCAAACAGTTAAAGGGAATAGTTTCAATGGCGGGCCAATGGAGACAAATATTTCCGAAGAACGTTCAAGTTGCGTCAATGAGACTGGAGGCGATGATGAAATTAGTATAGTACGGTTCTAGCCGCCCTACTGATTTCGTCGCCTCGTGTCTCGTAACTTGAACGATCTTACTATACCGAACTTGAATCGTTGTCTGATCCAGCACAATGGCCGAAAATTCTAGGCCTTCAGGTTTTAGAAGCTGTCGCGAAAACTAAACCAACGGAAATAGAAAAAAATTACAGTTCCACTTCACAGTCAGAACGACACTTTTCCCTAAAATTAACTAAGAGAAACCCAGAGAATAAATCAAAAGGATGTGGCTAGTTTACTTAAAAAGCACAAATAAGGCGTTTTGCTTTCGGCGGAAGTGAAGTCCTCATTTTCAACAACGGACTACCAGGACTGGAAGCATGTATATACATATGTACATATTATGTAATTACTTAATTACTTATGTCGATAAATTTTGCTTTTTTTAATTTTCGTTACTTCTATTCAATTACAACCATAAGGGGGTGCTTTCTAAAAATTCGCCCGGGCGCCATTTCACCTAAAGCCGGCCCTGGTTGTGCTTTAAAACACAAGAACTCAACACAGTTTAATAATCTGAAAAGAGACGTTTCATCAGAAGTTTTTTTGGCACTTTTTGTTTTTTTCTTTAACCAGTATTATTTTTTGAGTAATCGTGTTTAAAACGTAAGCATTTGGGGTAGGTCGGTTTTTTGGCTCCCCAGTGTATTATTGCAAACCGAAAATGTTCTCCCGAAAATTGTAACATTTATAAGGGGAAATCCTTCTTCGAATTCAAATCCGTTACAAAATAATCCAATGGAATATGTATACAATGTCTTTCTTTCGTTGGCGAAATACTCGGAATATTCCCTTTAGCACAACAGTACAAAGGAAAAATTCAAAAATTTTAAATTAATTTAAATTTTACTCGTCGTGGTTTTAGACATATTTCTGACTCTTGTTGAATCTTTCAATACAAGAATTTATTTAATTATTGTAATGTTTACCACAATTTGCCAACAAACTTAAAGCAAATCAAATTAAATGAGACTTTTGCATATTCTATTGGCAAATGTTTTTCAATTTGCACATTTTCGTCGTCACTCGGAGACTCTAAAGTGATTTGAGCGAGCGTGAATACCATAAGGAGCTATGCCTATGACACTTTGACTGTGACCGTGGTGACGTTGGAATTTATTTATCAGAAAACACCACATACATCTCAGCCACACATTAGAGAGAAACAGATAAGAGGGAAATATTTCGAAAATTTACAAAGTCATTTGAAATAGACTCTTGAGCTTTCTCAGGAAGTTTTGCTGTGTAGTATATGTCCAATTAACGTATAATGGACAGATTGAATGAATCGTATGTCAGATGGTCACTCAGGGAATATCCGCGGAGCATGATGAAATTGGCAATTTTATGTTTGACAGGAAAAAGTTTCTCAATTTAATATTCATATGAATATTTAGGTTAGTTTGGGTAGTCGCCTGGGTGCTGATCCCTTAATAGTCCTTAAGCATATATGTATAATATTTTTGCTGTCAACTATTTCACTTGGACCTATAGATTTAATTTAACCTTCCGGCGGGCGCACTACTAATCCTAACACGATCGGGCGCAATGAGTCTGACAGATTAAGTGCAGAAAAAAGGATGAAACTAAGTTTCTGTATATTTTAGACTCTCAGACATATGGTAGATAGAAACTGAAAATTGCTTTGGGTAGTTGATCGATAAAGATGAAGCTACTGTGAGTTTCAGGACTCTCCCTTTTCATATCGCTGATTGGCGCAACAAAAACTGGTCACTTAATCTGTCAGATGCATTGCGCCCGCCCGAAGGTTAATAATTGTATTGTTTCGTGAATTCCTCTTAGTGAAAACAATGGATCAATCTTTTTAGTTTGAATTTTATTTTTAAAAATTCAGTGTTACAGTTATAATAGTCAGCACACGTTGTCCGAATGGTTCAGGCTTGTACGCATTTGATGCTGACGTAAAGAGCGAACGATTAAATTATATTCTACACGCTGTCCGAATAGTCCAGGCATGTACCTACGCAATCAATCGTGATGTGGATGTTGACTTGAGAGTTGGTTCCGAATTCCAGTTGTGGATGCTTCTTTGCCAAGACTAGAATGCTGAATTGAATGCTGTTGACTCGTTATCTGTATCGGCTTTTAAGCGCAGTATAGACCTCGGGCGGAATGAAAATGAAATTTTTGTCCGCTGCGATTTTTTCAATGAAAATGCATGCTTACTGTCGTGGAACATGTCGGAAATGATGGGGAATTCCATAAGCTACAATCCGAATATGATTCCAAAATTTTACTCGGCCAGTTTATGTATTATTTTTCGATTCCTCGGTAATTTCACCGTGGAAAATATCTAATGACGGGGGAATCGAAAAATAAATGGCGGAGAAAAATTTTGGAACCATATTCGGATTGTAGCTTATGGAATTCCCCATCATTACCGACATGTTCCACGACAGTAAGCATGCATTTTCATTGAGAAAATTGCAGCGGACAAAAATTTCATTTTCATTCCGCCCGAGGTCTATTCAGGCCTTTATAGGGTACGATCCTGCTGAGTGGTGGCGTCGCATGCTGTTGTTCGTTGTGATTGTGCTAACGGGACGATGCATACATGTATGCTGCATGCGGTGCTGTTGTGCTAGTTTGTTGTAAGCTGATTTTGTGAAAATTGATAAGGTGTGTTGGAAGCGTTGTTACACTCTCAATTTTTACGAACATTTAAATCTAATATAATAAGTTTTTAATATGCCACTGACCAACTTTTTCAGCACCCGAAACTAAAATAAGCAAAAGGCTCATTATAGATTTCAAAGGTTCAAAAAAGTTAAATAAAAAAAAATCAAGCAACCTTTTCACTCCACTTATACTTTACTTGACTTTTTACTGAATTTCATACGATTAGACATACATACCTAAAATCCTAAACTTAATTCGAAAATTGCATATTTCAACGTACGTTCATTTTCCAACGCAAAATCCCTTGAACTTCAACAATACGGAGGTAATTACGAACTTTTCCAATTTTGAAATCACATCAACATCATCATTGAGAGCCTGATGGAGAGAGAGATTGAGATCTAAAATCAACAATTTGCATATTCGCACGAACTGTGCAGTTTGATAGGTTTTTTTTGTATCCGCCATTCACATCTCATGAAAGGTATTTCTGTTTACCGAACAGTATGTACGTGCTTCTTTGGCTCTTTAACTATATTTTGCCGCTGCTTAAATTTTCGCTCTCAGCAAATATGTACCCGTGCTTAGAGGAGATGAAATGTTCACCTGAACATATTCAAATATCACGCACAATTCATGTGCTCTTATAGTCCTGGCAAGGATATGAGATAATAGTATGAGATTGTTCAGTTATACAGCTCTGTAAATTGGAAATTCCGCAAACGATTCGATGAGGTCGGGCACAGTAAAAGGATGATTTTTGTTTTATAAACTTTGCTCCTGATGCACAAGTTGAAATCGTTGGGACATCATTCGTCTTTTCTAGATCAAAAATTCTGTTGAAGTTTGGATTAACATGCAGTAAAATTTTTATTTATTAGTGTATTTCATGGATGTGCCATAAAAAGCCATCGGCGAAAAATGGGTTCTTCGGAGATTTATTTTTTTTTTATTTTTGAACAAGTTTTGACCAAACCTCAAATAATTTGAGGACAAAATCGGAACAATAATTCATGAGGATGTCATAGAAACCCCACCTCCAAAATAGCATCTTCTAAGAAAATCTTCTTCTTTATGAACTAATCGTAACTAAGCTTCACTTCGTCCTTGTCAAATACACAAAGAAAAGCGATGAAATCCCACCATCAAGCCATTGGAGCTTTCATAGAAACACCATCCCAAAAATAAGTCCATCTAAAAAAAGCCTTTTTTGGAATTTTTTACGTTTGCGAGTTTTATAGTGCCAGCGGAGCAAGTAAATCGAGATTACACAACCTTTGAAATAACAACACTACTTCAGCCACAATGGAAAGAAGTTAAAATGAAAAAAAAAATATTGAAGTGAGGCAAAGTATTTTTGAAAGGCAAAAAGTGAATCATGTCCATGAGACGCCAGTCGTTCATAAAATGCAAGTTTTCAAAATGCATAATACGAATACATGCTAATGCCGAACAAGTTATTCAACTACAATTACGGTAATCAGAATCAGGTGACCTTTAGCTCATTCTGAACAAATTGAACGTCGAAACGAGAAAACTTTCTACTACCTAATAAAGGTGATTATAAATTTTCCTCGAAAAATTTATTCTGACCCGCTTAGCACATCTAGAGATAGAGAGATGATTGCACTTGCAAATCCAACTTTTTCTCTCCCTCTATAAAACCATAGCAAAAAGTCGGTTCACGTATAAAAGGAAACTTTGTCCAGGATTTGAATGCATAATTTATATGTTTGGTCCTTTGTCAAAGCCAATGTAGTACCAACGTCGACCGACAGCCACGATATATGTAATACCAAAATTGTTTCGCTATTGCAATAGATAACACCAACAAAACATTTTGGTCATCTCTTGGACCACTACACGGCGAGGCGTATCCTAAGGATTAGCGGCAGCAGCTGGCTCGTAAAAGTTGAAATTGCCCACAAAATTCCTGGAACAGTTTCTACATATATCGGGACAAAACGAAAAGCCACCATAAATTTTGGCAGTGAAAATGAAAATAGTTTCGTCCTGGCATATATAGAGAGACGGAAGGATTGGCCATCGATTTATGTGGAATGGCGGACTGGATAACAGAGAGACGATAACAATACCTGGCAACAGAGAATGCAAAGCTTATGATACCAGATACCACCATCCATATGGGGATGAATGAGGCCACTTTCGAGTGTATGCGATTGTTGTATGCAATGCTTCACCATCCAAAATTCTTCAGAAATGTTTCATGGCATTCCTTCGGGAAACACAAAAGAAATCCCGTAAAGTCGCCATCGTCGTCGTTCCGGCCAATAGTTTCGTGACGACTCTCCAAATGTATATGTCGCATGGGGAGAATAGAAATTGAATTCGATTTCGGCCAAACTATTTTCAAATGAAATAACTTTTGCGACGAGAGGAAATAATAGTAAATTGAGGAATATGGTTTGAGCCAGAAAATCATAGAAAATGATTTAATGCTTTCTGGTGAATTTGAAAATAATTTATTCGGATCATCTATCTAAAGTGACAAATTAGGAAACTTATTGTTATTTTGTAAGGCTTAAATTCGAAATTTTCAATTCAATTCAATCATTATTTCCGGTATAATACAAATTTGCATAACAATTAAATTAACCCTGACAACCGACCTACACGCCTTTGAGGCGTATTCCCGTAATCTTTCCCCCATTCCGCAGCTCTGGTTCAACTGACATGCTTGCACCCCCAGGTATGCTATGGCCACTTAGTCTGCTTGCTGCATCCGTCCAGGTAAGATCTACGTCCCTGTATGCAGTGAGCTATAACTTGTTTTTTAAAAGCCACCACGCCTCTGAAACGTGTCAGTCGGTTCTGATGTAAATTATTTGTTGCTTTTTGTACGCTGCACAGACGTATGGATCGGTTCAATGTATGAAATTTATATTTGCATTATAAATATTCCAAATGATATAATCAGTGGCGCAACCACGGGAGGGGCTAAACCCCCTCCCAGACCCAGATATATGGAAGGAAAAAAATGCAAACCAAAATATGAAGCAATGCATTTCGGTGCATATTTGATAAAAACATATACAAATAATACATATATGTCCAAAGCTCACTCAAAATCGGGTACACATTTTTTTGGCCATGTAGTCCGATCGGCACCCAATGTCACAAATACGACAATACAGATACACGTATACAGGCTATTAAAGCTATTTGCTCTTTTGCTACACAGTTCAAGTTGAAGAGAGTTTAGATACTCTGCCAGAGCAGGTTTTCGTGCATTTGTCGACTTCATGAGTGTATCTTCTTCCACTGTCCCATGCCATGGGTCGGGGTGGCTTACGCAAAAGTATCTGCGCCTGCGAAAACTGCGTATTGAAAAAACATGAAAGATAATTTGATGACAATGCATTTCTTGAGGTTGCGGAACAGGTAGCCATGCGTTCATTGACCTCATTAGTGCATTTCGTAAGTTGCATGCCGCGCTGTTAATGCAATGTGGTGGTAGCATGCGGTAGAGTGAGTGGATTTAGTGCAGGAGAAGGTAACACAACTTCCATACACATTTGAAAAGAGTTATATTTCTATACAGAACATCAACTGAAAATTTGTATGCAGGTTGTTCTGTCTGGTTCTGTACTCGATTCAATTAGAGGGATATGAGAACGAGAATGAGTTGAGTATTGATCAAATAAAAATACGATATTTGATCGGCAAAAATCGTATATCGCTGGATTTTTGCAGGATGGTTGGTGATGCTGATGGCGTCCTGATTATGGAAAAAAAAACTCCCCAACGATTGGAGGGCTCCAACCTTGGAAAAAGGGGATAGGGGAGTATTTTTTTACTTTTTAGCAAACATTTCAAAACCGACAAAATACATATACAGAAAAATGGTCTGAGAACGAAAAAAAACACATAAAATTACCCTTGCGATTGTATATACATACATTATATGTATGTATGTAAAATTGCATAATGTATATTATACATTAGGATTTTAGTGAAAAATTTGTCGCTAGACTAAAAAATAAATAAGAATATTTTCATTTTAGACTCTTTTAAAAACCTCCAACCTCTGAAAACGCAAGTACGCTTCCCTCCTTTTCAAGGCTGCAAACCTATAATCTGTTGGGACTCCCCATAATCAGGAGGCCATCCCCAAAAATCCATCAATGTAAGATTTTTGTCGTTCGACGTCCATATTTTTTTTTCTTCGGCTATAATAAGATCATATTGATTAAATTGTTTGAAACAAATCAGAATGCCCACTTTAGTATGAAAGTTTGTTAACGAAATTTGTATCAGAAGTCTGAAAACGCAAAAGTCTCTATTGGAGAGTAAGGAATATATGAGTTTCAATTTTGGATTGATTTTGATATAATTTGAATAAATTTTACCAAATTGCAGATCTTTAGGGGCAGTTTCAATTGAATTGAAATAGAGCTAAAATTAACCCTAGTTTTCTGCACTTAAAGGTCCATCTAGATTAGTCGCCAAATGGCGACACGTACAGCCAAATGGCTGTTGTAATTCCATCCAAGCTAGTCGCCATTTGGCTATGCGTCCAGTTTTGATATTCAATATGGCAACTCAACCAACCACTTGTCAATTTCAAAGTGACAATTTTAAAACTTTTGTTCGATCTTTTGTGTGAAATTGAATAATTATTGAATGGCCATGTAATAATTCAAACGCGCAGAGTCCGATTTTGATAATTAAATTTTAAAAAATCACCAAAATGAAATTTTGGTTATGTCATTTCCTGTCTCCATTTGGCTGCTACAGTGTGGCTGCTAAGGAGCAGCCAAATGGCTGCACGCGGTGCCAGTTTTTGGACGCGCAGCCATTTGGCTGCTAGTGTAGATGGACCGCAAGGCATTAAAACTGTTAGAAATAACAAAGTTAAAATAAAATTTTTAAAAGAATCGTACAAGCACCTCACCTTGGCATAAGTTGGAGAAAATTGAGATGTAAATATATTTTGTTATTGGGTCAAATCACAAAAATTTGACTTTGAAGTTCCGTAAAAACCAAACCTCTTATCCGATTTTAGTGCGGTTAGTTTCATTTTTTGGGTAATAATCATCTGTACCTAATAATCATCTTATTTTGCTATGCTACCTAGTCTAGCTTTTGAGATAATGACGTTTTAGTCGTAAAAGAAAATGATTTTTTCAAAAATCTTCAAATGCCTGTGGCAGCTAAAGGGTTAAGCTAAGAGGGTATGTTCAGTACAACTTTTTTGCTGGAAATCACAAGAGGAAGCACAATCCGGTTCGTTTATGCGGCAGTTTCCGGGCACCCTGTATATTTTCTTAACTTACAACTAATAAAAAAAAAGCTATCGGAAAATTGGTTTTGATACCGAAATTTATACTTTTAGGCCCGTATTTATAGACATATGTATGTCCCTTAACTCAAGGCGACCTTTAGTCAAGTATGCCAAAATTCAAAAATTAGATGTCATTTCCAGTAGTTTTTCATTGAAATAATTTATATTTAGAAGTCAATGCATCCTTGATTTAAGGCGAAACTCAAGGAGACCTTAAGCTTTTAATACAAGTGTAATATAATAATAACTCAAGGTAGGTAACTAGCTACATTGACTTCAAGTGAGGTTGACTATTGCAAAATTTCAAAGTGTCCTTGAAATCGCCTTAAGTCAAGGATGCATTGTCTCGAGAAAATAAATTATTTCAATGAAAACTAATGGAAATGGCATTTATTTTAAGGTAAGGTATGTTTATAAATACGGGCTTTCGTTTTGGCTAATTCTTGCTATGCTTGTTGCGGCCGGCATATCAAGAAACAATACTATGTATACTATAAATTGAAAAATCTAGAGCTGTCTAGACGGGATCGCATAAATGCAAATTTAGAAAAGGTATTGAATAAAGTGGTCGCAACATGTAGGAACAGCTTCTTCCAAAAATAATATGTGCAAAATTTGAACTTCCTTTATTCTGTCACAAGTTATGGAGTGAGTAAAATGCCCGAAGGGACTAACAAAGAAGGTATTTTTTCAGAAACTCCATGTCTTTGACCCTAAAACTCACCTACATTTATATTAATTATCGTGTCCAATAGAGACTTTTCATTTTGACATCGGCTCAGATAATCTGAACCTCAAAATATAGATGCACGTGCCACAGACGAGTTTTAAATGGTCCACTTATCTTGCGCGCGCCGCGCCGCGGTGCCATACATCGCACACCACACAAGACGCGGGCGGGACGTGGCAGTGAATGAATTTCATAATCATTTCTGTGTTCATAACATAACATATTGTCCGCAACGGCAAGTTGCTCTCTTCCTCGGACCCACTCGGTCCACTTGTCATGCGTCACGGAGTACGGAGATATCCATCACACACCACGGAAGTCGCAGGCAATGGCAAGCGATGAGTGATTCTTAAAAGATACTATAAAAACAGTCTCTTGACTCTCTTGAACTGGAAAACGTTATCTCAAATTCACACGCACACAGGCTCATGCGATTCACTTGAAAGCTCTAGGAAATTTCAGATACATTTTCATAGGAACAACATTTTGTACCCATTTGGACATATATGTATTATTTGTATATGATAAAAATATGAATTGTTCTTAGAGTGAAGGTTATTCATCAGCTTCAATGGTCTGTACAATATGAAACATCCTTACCAGAATTTTTGAAATATGTTTGCAAAGAAAGAAGACAAAGGCGGATGTTTGATAAGTGATTTTTGCAAAAAAAAAATGTCTTAGAAATACATATACATATGTAGATAAATGCTCTATAAAAAATCCGCCTGCTTCGATAATAATACAAATATTTTACAGCTGACATTTGGACTAAAAATGTGAATTTCTCATTGTAATTGAAATTATAGATGAATGTTAAATTATAAAGGAGCCGATAAAACATATTTCTGCATTTCGTAAAAATATTTTGAGCATAGTTGTTGAGCAAAATAAGGAAAAAATTGAACTGAACGCAGCAATTTACATTCAAAATTGGTGCTTTGCGAGATAGAGTCCTGTCAATGCTTCCACCGTCTACAGCTGGAAAAATAAGGATCTCTGAGCCATTTGATCATTAGAAAGATATTACTTACGTATAAACTTAGACCGAGATTCTGTTTGTGCCTGAATTTCTATTTTTTTCATGTAGTGCAGGTTATTCACAATTAATTTTCTAATTACGGCGCGACATTTGTTTCACAATACGCAGAAGCCCCCTGGAACTTACTCGTGAAACGTTGGTTTTCAGTTTTATAGAGAGAGAGCAATGAGAGCTTAGAACACCACCGTATAGCGTCATTACTAGAGAATAGCACCATCACTCAACCTTCTGGAGGCAAATCCAAATCTGTTCTATATATACAGCTATATAACATATTTTTCTGTAATTAAGGAATAATTTAGCTTGTCAAATTTTGTACTTTTAATATGTGAAAATTCCTAATTTAAAAATAAAAGTGACAATTTAATCTGAATGTTTGTTTTTAGTTATTTTTTTGATGATTATGGCACATATACGCCTCGGGGGCGTATGAGTCGGTTAACAAGTCAGTTTCGACTGGGTCGGTTGTCAGGGTTAATTCATTTATATGTCGGCCATAAGCCATCATTCTACGGTCTAATAATTTAAAGATGTCTAATTATGAATTTCATCACCATCATGTCTCGAAGAATGGGTGATGCAGAAAGCCTTCTGCATAACCTCAATAACGCCGCAAAGAAAGTTGGACTACATATCAACCAAACCAAAACAAAGGCCATGATGAAATCGAAAACAAGGACGCCAGCAAGTTCAAGCATCACAGTGGGGGACCTCAATAGTATGTAGACAACTACAATTCTGGGCTGTAACTTATCAAAAGACGCCAACAAAACCGACGAAATTAAGCGACGGATTCAACTAGCCAATAAGACCTATTTGTCGGTCCTCCCTATAATTAGTTCGAAACTTGCGCACAGGAACACGAAGCTCCGCGTGTACAAAACGATCATCCGACCTGTGCTTTGTTATGGCTGCGAAACATGGACCCTCACCCAAGCCTCCGAAAGGTCTTTCGGCGAATTTTCGGGGCCGTTCCCGAGCGATATCAATGGCATATCCGGTACAACCATGAGTTGTATCAATTATTGTACGATGAGCTGGAAGTATGGAAAATCGTGTAGCTTCAACATTTGCAATGGGCGGGGCATGTACAACGAATGGACGATAATGGCATGCCAAAGAAGTTGATGAACGCACAACAAATTGACGGAGCGAGGTTGCGTGGACGACCGAGAGCTGGGAGAACTCCCTAGGTGATGACGCCCACCAGCTGCCAAAAGATAGAAGGATCTATGGCAATTATGTGTGAAACAAAATATCCAATGGTCCATATTTTCAATGAATCTGAGACATAATTGAGGTTGAATATCGTTAATTAATGTGCTGAATTATCTCATCCTTCAGCTCTTGAATTGTTTTTGGCTTATTGACGTATACTTTTTCTTTTAAATATCACCAGAGAAAGAATTCCAACGGTGTCAAAATACATGATCGTGGCGTCCAATTAACATCGCCAAGCTGAGAGATAGCACGGACATTGAATTTCTTGTGCAAAAGAGCCATAGTTTCGTTGGCTGTGTGGCAAGTGGTGCCATCCTGTTGGAACCACATATCGTCCAGTTCCATATCCTCGATTTCTGGCCACAAAAAGTCCATTATTTGGTCGATTATGTTGACCAAAAAAATCACGAAGTGCATGAAAAGTATTTTGATTTGAACGTCCATTTTCGTAAAAGGCTACAACGATCTTAACGCGCTGTTCAATTGTGTACTTCTCAATGGTTGAATTTGCCAAGCACTGAAGCAAAGAAATGTATTACCGTTAAGGTGTGACACTCAATTAACATCGTGCATTCTACTTGGACCACCCGTTAGTTACGGAACTAATTAGTAAAAGTTTAAGGAAAAAAAGTTGCTAAAACCTTACATTATTAAAAAAAAAATATATTTATATATAGGGTGTCCCATTCATGGTGGAGGATATTTTAATGGTAGGTAATAGTGTGGCTCATTTGGGGAAAATTAGTG
The DNA here is from genome assembly GCA_949715475.1 of Microchrysa polita. Taxonomy (NCBI): domain Eukaryota; kingdom Metazoa; phylum Arthropoda; class Insecta; order Diptera; family Stratiomyidae; genus Microchrysa; species Microchrysa polita. The sequence continues at coordinate 13,620,413 of OX454419.1, forward strand.
TTAAACGGGACCCCTCTATTTTTAACCGTTACAGGATAATAGTATATTTTTGTAAAAATGCCCGACTACCCGAACTAAATCAAAATTTGCCATACCACCAAATATTTCATCCGATATGTGACTTCACTTTCTCAAACTACATAAAATTTCCAATAAAACGACACCTCGGCCGTTACAAAGTTGCTCGTATCTTCCGAGATACAACCGTTCAAAAAGAAACTTAAAAATCGGTTTTTCATAAATTTTTTTCAATTGATTTTTTGATGAAACCCCGATTTTAAAATTTCTTTAAATTTTTAGCTTTAGTAAATTTTGTCAGATACTATCTCTGCTTTATCAGTGTTATCAACCACCAGAGTTTTATTAGCGTTAAATAGTGGTGGCATCGATTTGCCTTGTCGGAAAATTTTGTTTGGCTTCCAAAGAGTTCTGCTGTTTTTCGAAAGCCTCCTATCCTTAGGAGTCGGTTTACCGAATTTTTGTTTGAAGTCGAATTACACTTCAAACTGGAATTCTTCCGTTTATCGCAAAATTAATTTCTCGAAAATATGCTAATAAATTGCCATTAGTGTAGTTCCGATGTGATTTCAGATTGCAAAGTGTGGTGGAGAATTTTTTTTTTTGTTTGTTTGTTTGTTTTTTTGGGGTGCTGAGCTCGAATCCGGAACTTCCCACCAAAATCTCGTTGCGGAACAGGATCAAAACCGCGAAACAACCCAAAATTTTCGGAGTTTTACCGTTTTTTGTTTATAACTCCGAAAGTGTACATTTCTCTGAAAACCTGTCCTTGAAAATATTAGAGAAAACATAACTGCGGGTCCAACGGGCCATTAATCATTAAAATGTGTTAAGCGGTATTGCTACAATTGATAGTCATTTTTTTGGCGTTTTTTGCAATTTTGACCCTGTTTTGCAACGAAATTTTGGTGGGAACTTAGAGATTCAGGTTCTGCACTCAAAAATACACAATGTACAAGATAAATGCAACTTTTACGACCAAAAATGAAAAACCGTTCAATCTCAAAAATTTTTTCATAAAATGGAACTATGTTAAAAATGGCAAATTTAAATTATCCACTGTAGTAATACCGCTCTACAGATTTTTAATATTTATGTCTCTTTGGACGCGCAATTATGTGCTCTCTAAAATATTCATGGTGAGTTTTTTCGCAGAAATAAATAGTTGCAGAATTAGGGGGCGATTAACGGAAAAACAGCAAAAATTTTAGGGTTTTTCACGATTTTGACCCTGTTCCGCAACGAAATTTTGGTGGGAAACTCCGGATTCGTGCTCAGCACCCCAAAAAACATAAGAAACAAAAAAAATTTGTCTCCACCACATTTTGCAATCTGCAACTACACTACATGAGCGTGAAATGCTTATTTAGATTAAATCCGTAAATTTCAATCACAAAAGGTCGCTCGTCGTTAGGTGATTTGGATTTGATTGAAAACGCTTTCACCAATTCGAGGGTTTTTGTTGCTGTTGGTTGTTTTTCTATCAGTTTGGTGCTAATATCCAATATCTCATCTGAACGCGGGCTTACCTCTGCGTACTTTGTTTTCCATGGTAAAAATGTTTTGAATTAATCTAAGCTGACCAGAGCAATTATTTATCGAGAAATAATTAACTAAGCCTCCAGTTATTTGTCTTGGTTAAATCGATGCTATATGGCCATTGGTCAGTCATCCGCGAAGAAAAGCAATTTATTTCAGGCTAAGAAAACAGGAGTACGTCCAGTTCGCCTGGCGGCGATGTTTATAATATTTGCGTGAATTGAAGCATATAGCAAGCAGCCACCATTATTATTAATCGTTTATCGCCAGCAATTAGTAATTGGAATTTGTGAAGGACTGGTTGAACTTTATTAGGAAAACATTGTTAATTGCTTTACTTCAAGTAAGCATATATATGTAAGTTCAAAATTGTCGACTCATATTCGTGAAAGGTGTCCCGAAATTATCGAATAAACGAACCAGAAAAAAAAATTAAGGGTAACTCAGGTACAAAGAGACCCAAAATAACTTACTTGTATTGAGTAGGTACTTTTATCTCTATCCAGTTAATTTAGATTAGATATTTATTTATTTTTCACAAAAAAATACATTCTGTATTATAAAATTAGCATCGAATGTCAAAAATATAACAAAATAACCAAAATTAAAAAATAATAATATTATGAGGTGAAGAGCGTAAGGATAAAAATAAAATGAGATAAAAATTAAAATAAATTAATCGACAAATTAAAATTAGGAAGAAACAACAAAAATAAACATAAAAATTGATAAATATGAAATAAATTAAATAAAAAAAAAATTTACAGACATAAGGTCCTAAGAGAGACAAGAAGCAAAAAAAGACAAGTAATCCGGACAAGAAAGAGTTTATAATGTGAACATTAAAACAACGTTAAACATATTTATTTAATATAACTAAAGGATGTAAAATCATATAAAAATATTAAACCAAAATATTATATAATATTGCACAAATTCCTGTATAGTCATGACCCATAATCCACATTTTTACCTCCTTAAGAAACTTTGGAAGGATTCGAATTTTTCTAATTCTGAAAGGTAGATTGTTAAACAATTTTGGAGCGGAACATGAAAAAAATTTGGAAAAGCAAATTCTTGTATATCGGGGGACGTTTACTAAGGATGCAGTATTCAGTCGTCAATCGTAAAAATTCGAGTTACGAGCATGCAGATAGCAGCGCCCGCTCTAGCGCTTACGCCGCCCCGGGCAAGTGCACAATTTGCCGCTTCTGTACTATACCAGACAGATATATGTTGTTATTTTTGTAGAAGCGATTGTGAAACTCCATATAAAAAATTATTTACATTTTAGCATTTTTATAAAGACAACACAAAAATTCCTGCTCACTGTGGGATTAGGACCAACCCTTTAGTAATTCTTAGAGAATAAAATCCCTATGCACTGAGCAACCGAAGGCTCAAGTAGTATAGTGGAGACCTGTTCTGCTATCATTTAGATTCTTGAGAGCAATACAGCATAGTTCAGCAAAACTTTGTCGAGAGTTTGTTTAAAATTAAAAAAATCCGAGCGACATATTTTTCACCATCATCAAACAAATATACAGATGGCCCATGGGAACCTGGAGGTTTTAAAACCTACGTAGGAGATCGAAAGTTAATTCGAAAATACTTTTTCCACTGAGACCCTAAACACATTTTCGATAATGTTATGCCAAAGAATGGTGCTCGTTTTCATTTCTAAGATTTTGGAGAAGTTTTTGATAATTTGACGCATCTCTTCGCGGATGAATTTTCGAATATGGTTTCTGGGGGCTTATTTTCATAAATGCGGAGAATTTTTAGAGAATAAAATCATAGCTAGTTAAATCGAGACAATCTAGCCAAATTTCGGTATTAGCTTCTAAGCATATTAACAGAAAACAAATAGGTAGGACTTTGCAACCAACTGAAGGAATTGAATTTATGCGAAAAGTGAGGAGTAGAAGTTATCGAAAATTACTCCAACAAAATTAGTGATGAAAATGGTGCTTTTTGGCTTGAAATTTCTGATAGGTGTGCTCTTACTGAGTGCTTATGCGATTCCTTATCTCATTTCATATGAATTTCTTCGGGGGTTCAATATTTATTGAGTGCGCTCCTGTGATTCAAGAGGCTAATCAACATTTTTTGACTGCATCTTCCAGAAATCAAATTGGGACATATCGCACAGCATCCCTTCACTTCAGAAATAATTAGGGATCATGCAAGCAGTTTTCATTGGAATCGTTTATTCTGGTGCAAAGAAGAGCAATTAAATTGTAAATTGCAAAATTAGCGCATAGTTCGTCAAAGACTTTCTTTTTTTAAAGCAGAACCTAATTAGCACATTACTGAAAGAATTGCCCCTGCTTGTTAGAAGTAATATTTCGGCAACTCTCACTAAAGTTTCTAAATGCAACACCTCGTATCAATTGAGGACTCGTCAAGTCAAAGCCTGGCGAGAACTTCGCATCTTTAAAATACAACTTCCAAAAGAGATTTAATAAACAGTTCTTCAATGAAAAACATCTTTAACGCATTTTTAATTAATTAATGAGCTTCTTTAGAAGAGAACCAAATTCTAAGTATTTCTAAGTCATGATTAACATCGCAGATTATATTTAGCATTGACTTATTTCTAAAAGAGCAGGCAACATCATCAGCAAATGCAGTGAGTTTAGTTTTAAAGTTTTGCAGAAATAGTGAGTTGATGAAAATGAGGAAGAGAACCGGTCCTAAAACAGAACCCTGTGGTACCCCTAGATTAATCACTTGAAATTTACTGAACTGCTCCCAATCTTTACTCTTTGTTTTCTGTTGGACAGAAAAGAAGAAAACCAGTCCCACATAAATCCTCTGAAACCAGCTGTATGGAGTTTCTTGAGCATCAACTCCAACTGGTGATCAACAGAGTCAAATGCCTTTTTAATATCTACGAAAAGTGCTCCGGATAGATTGTTTTCATTTATGTCCTCATAAATTTGGCTACAAAAAGATAATAAGGCATCTTCGGTTGACTTGCCTTTTCTAAAGCCAAATTGGCATTCACTCAAGAACTTAATTTTATTTAAAAACGACAACATACGAGTCTTAATTACTCTTTCAAACACTTTGGAGAAAGAAGACAATACTGATCTTCTTCCTTGCCTCGTTCTTTATACCGCTCCATGGTTCCGCGTTGCTCGACCTGCGGTGTAGGCACATCGCCCGTTTTGGCGATAATTTCTCAGCATATTTCTACAGGCAGCTCTATCTTGGATCGTGTCATCGCCGAGACCAATGCGTTGTTGTTGCTTTTTCATTTGACACATCCAGGTGTTCTTCGGTCTGCCTCTGGCCTTGGGTCCATCAAGCGGAACCTCCATTGATATCGCTCTCTTTGCGGGGTTCTCAGGCGGACGCCTTTGAACATGGCAATACCAATCCATTCGTCGGTCTTCGAGCTTTTCGGTGATTGGTTGGTCTATGGACAAGCTGCCTCGGATGTAGCTACTCTTGATGTGGTCCCTTTTGGTTACACCAACTGACATGCGTAACATTTTCATTTCAGTCGCTGTCATTTCTTTCGCGTAACCTTCATACATGGTCCAGCATTCTGATCCATACATGAGTGCGGGACGTACAACCGTTTTGTACAACTTGCCCTTTAGCTTCAGTGGCATTTTCTTATCGCAGAAAACTCCAGAGTTTTCTCGCCACCTCATCCACCCAACCTTTGTGCGATGTTTGATGTCATCATCGCATGTAGCTCCGCTGTTCACCATCGAGCCAAGGTACTTGAACTTGGTACAAGACTTAAGCTGCTCTCCTTTGACGTACATTTCTGGTATGGGTGCATTTGGGTCTGAGAATTGGCAGCATAAGAACTCAGTCTTTGTTATACTTACCCTCAGTCCATGCTCCTCCAGAATGTCACACCATTTTGTAAGCGCAGCTTGCAAGGCAACGATGTTTGGGCTACTGAGGACTATATCATCAGCAAAAAGAAGAGATATTTCTAAGCCGTCGGAGACACGTGTTAATAAGTAGCACATGATGATGTTGAAGAGCAACGGACTCAATACACTGCCCTGGTGTACTCCGACATTCACCGGAAATTCTTCTGATTCACCGGCTGTGCATCTAACCTTAGTCGTAGCTCCATCATACATGTCTCGTATCATCCTGACGTATGCCTCGGGGACATTAAGTGCTCTCAAGGCCAACCATATCAGATCACGAGGTACTCTATCGAATGCCTTCCCCAAATCGATGAACACAAAGTACAAGTCCTTTCGTGCTGCTCTATACTTTTCCATCGCAATACGAATGCACTGAATCGCATCGACTGTAGATCGACCTTCAACAAAGCCGCATTGATTGTCATTCAACCGCACAATCTTTCTCAATCGGTTGCAGACAACTCGCTCGTAGATCTTCAGTGTATGAGGTGTTAACTTTATAGCCCTATAGTTGTTGAGTTTGCGTGAGTCTCCCTTGTTCTTATAGAAAGGAAGAAGAAAACTTTCCCTGAAAGCATCAGGCATCGGTTGCCCACCTTTGATTTTGTTGAAGAGAACTGTGAGCCAACTAAGCCCGACATTTTCCATTTTCAACCAAAATTCCGCGGGGATTTTGTCCGGGCCGACTGCCTTTCCGCGTTTCATCTGATGCATTGCCTCCATCACCTCTTCCTCTGAGATATCTTCAATATTTGTGGTATTCGGCTCAACATCTTGAAAAGCTGCTCGAGGAAACTCTTCATTTAGAAGTTCGTCAAAATACTCTCGCATCCTGCTACAAATTGCCGTATCGTCAATCAGCAACATTCCTTGCGAGTCCTCCACGTACTTTGGCGCCTGTATTTCCCGAGCGTTCCTTCTCCTTTGGGCTGCGACCCTAAATATCCTGGCGTCGTGCTTAGGTCTCTCGCGCAAAGACGGTCCTTCGGTCGCAGTCTGAGTTTCTAATTCTTGGTAGAATTTCTCAGCTGCCTTCGCCTTTGCTTGAGCTACCAAGCGCTTTACTTTCTTCCGGCATTGCATATAATTTTCGCGAAGTTGAACCCGTTCGGCTTCACTGCTTGACTCACATTTCGTCCATGCCTTAAATGCGTTCGATTTGGCTTGCACTGCTTCCTTAGTTTCAGTGTTCCACCACCATGTTTCTTTCTTCGTGTGGAGTGGACCTTTCGAAACTCCAAGTGCCTTTTCCGCCTCACCTACTGACATTTCAGCGAAACTATTCCACATTTGTGTTGGACTGTGCTCGGTGCAGTTTATGTTGTTTTGAAACCACTCCGTCATTTTATCAATGAATGGAGTTACTACAGGTTCAAAGTTGTCGTTTGTGAGATTGTGCCACTTGATTTTTTCGACAGGCTTGGGAGTTCTTCTATTTCTTGCTCCTCCTGCTCTCAAAATAAATTCTGACAGGAGCAAACGATGTTGGCTGACGACAGATTCACCCAAGATCACCTTGCAGTCTTTTACCCACCTTCTCATAAAATCGAAGCAGAGGTGGTAATCGATCTGCGTTTCGTGTTTCCTATCTCCGTGTCCACTACTGTAGGTGATCAGGTGTCTCTCGTTTTTCACAAACCATGTATTTAGGATGACCAAACCGTTCGATCTGCACATGGTCAGAATAGCTTCACCTTCGTCATTTCTGACCGTTGAAGGGCTACCCTTTCCACCATGGCAATCCTCGTAATCATAATTTGATTCACCCACATGGCCATTTAAATCTCCTCCCAAGAACACCAATTCGGTATCTGGAATGGTCTGAATTAGGGTGTCAACGTCGTTCCAAAATGCCTACTCATAAAGAAGACAATACTGATATCAGACGGTAATTATTGGGGTCCAACGTATCACCTTTTTTAAACAAAGGCACAACCTGTGCTATTTTTAAGGTTTCTGGAAAAACTCCTGAAAAAAACACTTTTATTAAAAATAAATGACAAGACGTCTACTATATTTAAAGCTATGTTCTTAAGAAAATATATCTGCCCGAAGTCATATTAAACGAACAATTACTGTTGTTATCCACAGTAATACTCACTCGCCTGGGACCATGTGCTTATATAAGGGACGTGGATGTTCTTTCAGGATTCATTTGGATATATTACATAATTAATTTATATATTTGAGGATTTTGCCATGACGTACATGTCGAGATTCTATGGTAGAAACTTTTTTGTTCAAAATCCTTATTGATCTCTTTCGAAAGGATAAGTATAATATCGTTTGATGATTTGACTCATAGAAGCATACAGAATAATTTAAATTGATAAAAAAAAATCCAATGCAAATTGTAGTATACATACAATTTCAATTTTTGAAAAGTACGTAACTAACCATTAAATTAGCTCTTCAGCTATTTCTTCAATATCTTCCTTTTTCAGAAATAGCAACATCTTGTGAATTTTCATTATAGGACGCTACAATTTCGGGAATCCTTAGCCTATGTTGCAACTGAAAATTAATAATACGAGTATAACAATAAGTTGGTTTGTTCATTCAAGTTTGAAATCATCTTTCTGAATTTAAATTTTCAAATATACACAAGATTTCTTCATACTAATTGCAATATTGAAAGCATATCCCTAATTTTACTCCGTTGCATAGAAACATAAATTTCCACAATTTGGAAATCCTCTCTATTCGCACATAAACTAGGCAAGTCTTATCATCTCTGGACAAATACATATGTAATTAATTTGCATTCAGCTAATTGAAAGACCTCTGTCTCGCATATGTGGTCCAATGTCCATAGAATGTTACAGTCTCCGGTCCATTCTCCGTAATCATATGTATAGAGAGTGTCCTAATTTATGCTGCATATTCTGAAACTATTACACCATTATCTGCCAAAGATTTACATAAATTGTTCAAGATGGGCTAGAGTGCTAGAGAGGGATCTCAGTAGGTATAATGAATGGTATGGTTGCCAGAAATTCATAGTGCACTCCATACTATGTCCTACACGAGGAGAATAACCTACTCAAGAACACTTGGCACTGGGATGGACTGACTCCAAGATTATGTAAATCCTGTTTTGTGGATTTATGAGCATATACTTGCAATTGGCTCTGTAAGACCTGAATGAGTTATGGCGGTATGATATAATGGTCAGTTGGGGAAAATAATGGTAAAGGTATGCATGTTTCGGTCATTTAAAATAAATGATAGATGACGCAGCAACAAGTAGGTATAGGTATATACGAGATGGGCCAGTTTGGGGTCGAAACACATGAGTACATATTTACTAATTATAATAACAATATGCCGTATAAACGTCGATTGATACGAGTACATGCATGCGGAAGAAGAAATAGAAATATATCCACGGTATCTCGTTTTGAACTTATTTTTTGTATACAAGCTTCTATCTGAATTTGAGGGCATGCTTTGGATCCTGTTTCACATATTTACATCATCTTCAAAGCTGGAACGTCGAATAAAAGTTTTCCAACAATTTCTGGATTTTTCCGGGGATATTTTGTATTATATTTTATCCACAGCGTGTTGACTTGATAACATGGAAAGAGCCAACGAGATAGGGTACGCAGAATAATTAAAAATTGCTGAAAAGTGGCGAGAGGACCTCTATCCAACTGATATTAATTTCATTTGCTTCCTGTTTTTTCTTGGTCGGTGTTGAATAAAGCAACATTTCAGTCCTGATAGGGATAAGATACTACAAGTGCTACTGGCCGATTAGGTACCTACTAGTAGGGAGCGAGTTCCTTTTTTTTGAGTCAGTATAGGGATAGCCTAGACTTGAAAAAAAAAACACTTTCACGGGTGTAAAAGCGAAAGTTTTATTATTTGATCATAAATTTTCGCCAGTGTCAGTAATTGCTGTTCGTACGACGTAAAATTTTTGGAAGTCTATAGATGTAGGAAAGTTTCAATGAGGATTCTGTAAAAATTTGCATAAAAGAGAGAAAGTTAGATGGTGAAAAGGCGTAGGTTCAAGCTCCATACATCACCACGTGGAAGAATAAAACGCTTAACTAGATTATTTATTCGAAAACAGTTACAGGAGACTATTTTTGAGCCGAGGGATGAGATTTTTTTTGTTATACTATATCGTACCTACCCTACTAGCGATGGCATAAGGAATGCATCGATGCCGGCATCATGAATCTCTGGATGAACCGAATCATTCCATTTGTTCTAGGCGAGGGACTAAATTCCCTTATATATTTTTCAATGATATGGTGAACGACTGCATGAAGACCACGTGAACCCAAACATGACTTTCCCTCATGATTTCATTAGAGAGGTACTGATGATAGATGCGGTGCGGATCATCAATGAATTCATCAGAAAGGAACTGATGAAAAGTACGATGAGTTTCACTGGCGAATTCATCATGCTGGAACTGATGACAAATTTAATGAAATTCCCCGAAGAGTTCATCAAGTTCGCCCTAATGAAATAAACGATGAATTTCATCAGTAATTTATTCATTTAGCACGCTCTATGGCTCACTAGGTTAAGTCTCACTCTACAAAGTAATTTAGACGTCCGGTCCGGAGAGCGAATCTCAGCGTGTTCCAAAATTTACGTACATGTGCGGATAGGAAATATAAAGTGCTTGCAACAAGCAGTCGGAAGCAATGTAACGTTTACTCGAAATAGCCTATAAACGGCTTAGTGAACGCACCATGTCCCACAAGGGGTTACGGTACAGAGAAGAAGAAGAATTTATTCAAATTACTCGATGCAGAAGCACACACTACGAAGGTCAACTTTAAAGTGAAAAAGGTTCCGCTATACAAAGAAAAATATTACCTATCGGCGCAAAGTGACGACAAGGAAGCGAAACTGACCGAAATTTCAAGAAAATATCTCTCGATGAATTGGCACCGATTCTTCATCGAGGCGAGACAGTCATCGGGTGATGGAGATTCAGTCGAAGTACATAAGCCAACGCGTGTGGATAAGAGAGTGTTCACGAATACTACGACAATTTTTCCATTCCCCCGTCTCTTTGGATTTATCATTCACCGATTGTGGATAGCAGGGTAGGTACGTAAATTTCTTTAAGTCTTATGAATACAGACATGATAGATACAAAGAAAAGATAGAAACATTTCTTTAACTGTAGCGACCACCGCAGTGCAGTGAATATTTTCATTCACATCACAGCAGCTGAGGTGGAGCCGAAGTATTTTGTACAAACCTTCTATGCTTCTATCACTTAATATATAACCACACAACTTCGGACCAGGATTGCTCTTCCGCAAAAATATTTTATTCAAATAATAGCAGAAGTGTACACGAGCACAAGAAACATAGTATGATACATGTGATGCCTAAAATCTCACTCCAAATACAACATATTTATAAAATATACACGAAACCTGTACGGGCATACGCCTCCCCGGAGATAGAATCATCCACAACCATCAGGCAGTTTGGTCTGACGATACTGATGTTGCCGATGTTTTCCCGTGACGACGTCGTCGAAGAACTTTCTCACGATCTTTCGTCTTGACGTTATGTCGCTGTGTGGAAAGTTTTCAGGAAAACGGACGACGACGTCATAAATATTCGGACCGGGCTCGGAAACAACATTTCACCTTGTCGATAGATATCAGATAGGACCGCGCCGGCCGCCCGGGTACCAACGAAACATGGTTGCTACCGTAGACACGATATAAAAAATATCCAGAAAAAGACGCAAGCTAATTCCTATTACAGCAAAAGGAAAATTCATATTTATGAAGTTATTTTCATAATTGGCTTAATTTTTTAGAGGTACCTACTATCACGACTGGAAAATCGATTGGATGTCGTTCTCAAGAAATTATTAGAAGATTCTCTATAGAGTTTTCGCTTGAAAGCTGGTGGCTATTTGAGGATTTGGGTCTTTCTTTCGTTGGAATGGTTAATTGAAAATGAGATGCCCGGTTGGTTGGGCAATCATATCTGTTTTTTTTCCTATCTGGTAAATTAGAAGGATACGAAGTTGAATAAATGCTCATTATGGTTTTTAGTGAAGGTATAGAGTTCAAGGTAGGTATGGCTGAAGCTTGAAATATCTAAAGTTCGTCCTGATACTAAAAATTATGTTAGAGGAAAACACTGAGAACAATTTTCTAAATCAACTTACATAACTTTGCCTATTTCCAAGCAAAACTTTCCACTACGGTTCAAAATCATCCAATTCAAAAATTTCTATATGTTTGCAGTTGCAGGTGGAATGCACTGGTTGTTATGCATCTACATGTTGATTGCTTACCTACAATAGGAGATGACAAAGGATCGGGTAAGTTTCTCTGTAAACGCTTGAAAGCAATATATTCTTAAATGTAGCTTGGTTCTAAGGAAATTGAAAAATTTCTTTTTAAATATAATAAATGAACTAAAACAGTTGCTTTTGCCCAATAAATAAAATAAATAACAGGCGCGAAAGTCTAACATTGAACTTACTTAGGTCGTAGATGACTTAGTGACATCCAATTTCCAAGATCTTAACTGCTTTTGGTTGAGGTGTTGAGATCAACAGCACGCTCAGCAGTGCTATTTATCCCCATGAATGGGTACTCGTTCAACATCTGAGTGAGATCATAGTTCGTCACATATGGGCCGTGAGTTCGAAAAACACCCTGAACTAAGGTGACCAGACTTCCGAAGGCCCAATGCTGTACACATACTTGCAGAATTCGAGGTCAACGCCGCAAAAAAGTTGTGAAATTCCCTGATGCGCGACAGACAGAGAGGTCTGAGCGCAGAGTAGGGCGAGGTACGTATGCACGGGCCAGAGATCTAAATACTACAAATTGCCGCCTTCCATAGACTCACCGCCCGCTGCGCTCGCCTTATCCTATTTCCCAGATTTCCCAGCAGCGCTACGTATAAAAAATATTTGCGTATTCTGAAAAGCACGACAGACACCGTGGTCTGATCGGAGCGAAGGGCGAGCTATAGAATTTGACTAATCCTAAGGACGAGCAAAAGGTCTAAACTTTACCAATTGCCGTCTATTGGTTCACTCCTCGCAGCGATCGCACCTCGCCTTATTCACTGCCTACCAGCGCTAGTCGCAAGAATGTTGGCGAATTACGAAAAACGCAACAGACAAAGTAAGTTCTGAACGAAGCCAATGGCGAGCCACAGGATCTGAGTAAATCTATGGACGAACCAGTGATCTAAATTTAACGAATTGCCTTACATTGGCTCACCGCTCGCTGCACTTCGCCTTATCCTATTTCGCAACGGCACTGCGTCGCAAAAATGTTCGCGAATTCTCTAATGCGCGACAGAGAATGCGAGGTCGACGAGCCGAAGGTCTAGATCTGATCTATGTAAACCTGGTGGTAATATTTCTGGAGCAGAGTATGCATTTCTCCATGTTTGAAGCCATGCCGGTTCCCTGGGCTCTTAACGCCGTTTTAAATTGACTAAGGAAAGGTGGAAAAAAAAACTTTATCTAACACCCATGCCGAGTCCTTTCTTTAGTATACATTTTCCTATAGCGGGTGATAAAGGAATCGGATAGAGTATAGTGGCTGATTTTTCAATCATTTTGTCGTAGGAAAAATAAATTGAAATCTCATCATTTGACGGTTGTAACTTCTGAAACTTGGCAGCTACAGCCTTGAAGTGTTCAACAAATATGTTTGCCAAATTTCAAAATTCCACTCAAGAATTTCCAAGTTATGGACGTTTTTCGATTAGGAAACACAGAAGTGCAATTTAAGCAGCAGAAGCTTCCGAACGCGGATAGGAGGACCGTAAAATTTGGAGGAAATATGAGCGGCAAATAGCTCTACAATTGCAATTTCTTCAGAGAGATCGGGAAGGGCTCCTGGTTGTCGAAAATGAAAGATTGGCAAACATAAAAGTGCGATAATCTCGCTGAATATCGATCGCACAGGGTATAGGGGACAAACTTTACACATTAAAGCCAGACATGATTTTTCGAAGGCCTCATCGATGAGGTTATTATGTAGTGAATTAGGTTTCATTTTGTGACATGGGGAATGCTGTACATTTTGCTGTACGACAGGTCAAAATGCTGTACTGTACAGCAAAATGCTGTACGTCTGGTCAGCTTACCCTAAACTGAATTCGTTCACATAGTGAGTCTCGAACCCATGACCCTGTGCACCGAAGGTGCGCGCACTAACCACGACACCAGCCAGACTACAATCATGCCCAAGAAGAAAACTGCAACATTGCCATGTCTGTCAAGTTAGCACTACCACTTTTAAATATCGATGAACGCTATAGTGCATTAAACGTCGCGAATTTGCCGTGATTCAATGGCAAAATCAAAAAATTTGCCGCGCCCCTCCTTCCCCTTAAAACAACCCCTAACTGTTTTTCAAGCCCCATAGAGCGTAGGAAGCCTTAAAACGCAAGTTTAAGGCATCGCAATATAACAGATTGTACGCACAAGCACGCTCAAGAGCTTACTTATAATATCTGCACTCATACAAAGTTTTCCGCAACCCTCTACACGTTCAAAAACTACCCCTAAGTCAGGTTTAGCCCCATACAAAGTTTATGGCGTAAAAACTCAAGTTATACGTATAGTCATAAAACAAAATTTATTCAGTCAAATGCTATACAGGCTAATGATGATATCTGCACCCTTAAAAAATTTGCCGCGCCCCTCCTTCCCCTTAAAACAACCCCTGTCAAGTTAGCACTACCACCCTTGTAACGCCGAAACTGTGAATTGACATAAAACCAAAAGTGTCCCTGAATTTGCCGCAGGGGTCACTTATAACACCTGAACTTTACAAAAATTTGCCGCGCCACTCTACACCCCTAAAAACTACCCCTAATTGCTTTTAAGGTTATAGCGCAAAAACTCAAGTTTTAAATATCGTCATCAAACAAACTGTAATTAGTTGGATACTTTAGGTGTAACTGAAGATATCTACCGCTTCAAAAAATTTGCCGCGCCCCTCCTTCCCCTTAAAACAACCCCTGTCAAGTTAGCACTACCACCCTTGTAAAGCCAAAACTAAGAATTTACATAAAACCAAAAGTGTCCCTGAATTTGCCGCAAGGGTCACTTATAACACCTGAAGTTTAAAAAAATTTGCCGCGCCCCTCTACACCCCTAAAAACTACCCCTAAATGCTTTTATCGTTATAGCGCAATAACTCAAGTTTTAAGCATCGTCATCAAACAAACTGTAATTAGTTGGATCCTTTAGGTGTAACTGAAGATATCTATCCCTTCAAAAAATTTGCCGCGCCCCTCCTTCCCCCTAAAACAACCCCTGTCAAGTTAGCACTACCGCCGAAACTATGAATTTACATAAAACCAAAAGTGCCCCTGAATTTGCCGCAGGGGTCACTTATAACACCTGAACTTTAAAAAAATTTGCCGCGCCACTCTACACCCCTAAAAACTACCCCTAATTGCTTTTAAGGTTATAGCGCAAAAACTCAAGTTTTAAATATCGTCATCAAACAAACTGTAATTAGTTGGATACTTTAGGTGTAACTGAAGATATCTACCGCTTCAAAAAATCTGCCGCGCCCCTCCTTCCCCTTAAAACAACCCCTGTCAAGTTAGCACTACCACCCTTGTAAAGCCAAAACTAAGAATTTACATAAAACCAAAAGTGTCCCTGAATTTGCCGCAGGGGTCACTTATAACACCTGAACTTTAAAAAAATTTGCCGCGCCCCTCTACACCCCTAAAAACTACCCCTAAATGCTTTTATCGTTATAGCGCAAAAACTCAAGTTTTAAGCATCGTCATCAAACAAACTGTAATTAGTTGGATCCTTTAGGTGTAACTGAAGATATCTACCCCTTCAAAAAATTTGCCGCGCCCCTCCTTCCCCCTAAAACAACCCCTGTCAAGTTAGCACTACCGCACCCTTGCAAAGCCGAAACTATGAATTTACATAAAACCAAAAGTGCCCCTGAATTTGCCGCAGGGGTCACTTATAACACCTGAACTTTAAAAAAATTTGCCGCGCCACTCTACACCCCTAAAAACTACCCCTAATTGCTTTTAAGGTTATAGCGCAAAAACTCAAGTTTTAAATATCGTCATCAAACAAACTGTAATTAGTTGGATCCTTTAGGTGTAACTGAAGATATCTACCCCTTCAAAAAATTTGCCGCGCCCCTCCTTCCCCTTAAAACAACCCCTGTCAAGTTAGCACTACCACCCTTGTAACGCCGAAACTAAGAATTTACATAAAACCAAAAGTGTCCCTGAATTTGCCGCAGGGGTCACTTATAACACCTGAACTTTAAAAAAATTTGCCGCGCCCCTCTACACCCCTAAAAACTACCCCTAAATGCTTTTATCGTTATAGCGCAAAAACTCAAGTTTTAAGCATCGTCATCAAACAAACTGTAATTAGTTGGATCCTTTAGGTGCAACTTAACGTACTCACCCCTTCAAAAAATTTGCCGCGCCCCTCTACACCCCTAAAAACTACCCCTAAATACTTTTATCGTTATAGCGCAAAAACTCAAGTTTTAAGCATCGTCATCAAACAAACTGTAATTAGTTGGATCCTTTAGGTGTAACTGAAGATATCTACCCCTTCAAAAAATTTGCCGCGCCCTTCCTTCCCCTTAAAACAATTCCTGTCAAGTTAGCTGACTGTCAGCTGGCTTGATTTTCAAGAATCACCCGAATGAATACTGAATGCTCCCAGTTTGTTGTCAAAAGAGGTTTAAGACATTTTCACTTTTGAAAAGTTTTTCGCACCCCTCCTTTCTTAAAAACTAGCCCTGTCAATTGTTGCAGAAGTGGAAAAGAATATTTTCGCTTGTCAAAAAAATGTCCGGTCTCTCAACCTTTTCTGTACCTACCTTTTATAATGCTCTCTGTTCATTAGCTTCCCACGCATTTTTTAAATCTCGGATCGGATTTTCGAACACTTAATGTTCTTTTCTTCATTATAGTTGTTGGTTGCTCCATTTTTTTGGTTTGCTTGATATCTTCAATGTTTTTTTGTGAAATGACTCCCCATATCGATTCCTCGCTTATCCCGCAAAAAAATGCATGTGGCCTATCCATTCGAATTTTCACCTTTGGATATCGGGTCTGTCTTATTTTGTAATTTCTTTAGTAATTGCGAGGATGTTATGTTACCTCATCATCAGCAGTATGGCACGATAGGACGACGAAAAACGCTTTGGCTGCTTGAATCGTTGTCGGTTAAGTGAACTTGTCCTCCAGTTTCGGAAGCCCAGCTGCTGGTGGGCGTCTTCACCTATATAGTTCTCTCAGCGAGCTCTCGCCCATCCACGCAACCTAGCTCCATTCGTTGTGCGTTCCTCACCTTCTTTGGTATGCACTTATCATCCATTCATATCAAATGTTGAAGGTTCACGAGTTTCGATACTTCCAGCTCATCGTTCGCCATTGATCTCGCTCGCGAACGGCCCGGAAAATTTACCAAAGGACCTTTTGTTCTGTACACGCGGAGCTTCGTGTTCCTGTGCGCAAGTTTCGAATTAATTATAGGGAGGACCGAGAAATAGGTCTTATTGGCTAGTTGTCGCTGAATTTCGTCGGTTTCGTTGATACTTAAATTTGCTGGCGTCCTTGTTTTCGATTGCATCATGACCTTTGTTTTGCTTTCGTTGATATGTACATAGTCCAACTTCCTTTGCGGCGTTATTGAGGTTATGCAGGAGGCTTTCTGCATCACCCAACCTTCGAGACATGATGTTGATATTGTCGGCGTACGCTATTAACTGAGTAGATCTGATAAGTAGCGTTCCGCTGCTGTCCATATTTATAACTCGAGTTACATACTTTAGAGCGAGATGGTATTATTCATCGTCATCCTTATGAGTCAGATTAACTTTGCCGGTATTCAAAAAGGCAGGAAAATGTTGTACAGTACAGTTCGGTCGACGCTGTCGTATGCCTGCTTGAAGTCGACAAAGATTTGGTATACGTCGATGTTGTATTCTCAACACTTTTGGAGTAGTGAAAAGCGGGACTGGTCGTTTAGCCCCCTTGATACTCTCGCCAATGATTGGCAGCATTTATCTTGAGCCCAGCAGTTCGACTTTCGCAATCAGAGCATCTTTTGTAGTTCTAATGCTTCAGAAAATATTCTAATTTCCCCCGCTTTAATTAATTCAACCGAAACTCAATCTATGCCCGGAGCCTTAACGGCGTCCATACCATAGATTCCCCGCTTCTTCTGCCGATGACTTGCAGGCCCAAAGCGGTTGTTTAGGACCTCAAAAAAGTAAGGCTGCTGTTCTTCGGTAACAGCAGATATCCTTCTTTATATTTCACAGGATTGTCAGTAGTTAGCGATTTGCCAATTAGTGGCTGAATTGGCTTTAAGCCACGGTAAGCCGCATCATCTGTCTCCTTCGCTAAAGCGTTGATGTAAGCACTCTTGTCACTTAAAGGTAGTTTTTAAGGTGAGAAAGGGCGCGGCAATTTTATTAAAAGTGAAAATATCCTTTTAAGTCCCTGCGACAATTAATTGGATACTTTTTGTTTTAAGGAAATTCTTGAATTCGCCGCTACTAGGGTGGTAGTGCTAACTTGACAAGGGTACTTTTAAGGGAACGAGGGGTGTGGCAAATTTTTTGAATGTGCAGATATCTTAGGTTAGCATTTAACTGAATAAATATTGTTTCATGTTGATTTTGAAAATATGTGTTTTTGCGCCATAAATTTTGTATGGGGCCATAAATTCACTTAGGGGTAGTTTTTGAGGGTTGGAAGGGCGCAGCAAATTTTTTGAAAGTGGAGATATCTTAACACCCTGCAGCATTCAAGTAGAAACAATATACTACATGACGATTCTTAAACCTAGAATTATTACGCAATATACTCTGCATGGAGTCAAAAACACACTTAGGGGTCATTTTTAAGGGTGTAAAGGGGCACGGCAAAGTTTTTGAGAGTGCAAATATTTTAAGTTACCCTTGAAGTATTCAAATGAATAAATTTTGTTTTATGACGATACTTAAAACTTCAGTTTTTACTCCATAAACTCTGTTTGGGGCCGAAACTGGACTTAGGGGTAGTTTTTGAGGGTGGAAAGTGGCGCGGCAAATTTTTTGAGAGGGCAGATATCTTTCGTTATCCCTAAAGCATCCGGTTAAATACATTTTGTTTTACGATGATACTCTAAACTTGAGTTCTTACGCTATAAACCCTATATGAGACCATAAACGCATTTAGGGGTAGTTTTAAGAGTGTAGAGGGGCGCGGCAAATTTTTTTAAAGTTCAGGTGTTATAAGTGACACCTGCGGCAAATTCAGGGACACTTTTGGTTTAATGTCAATTCACAGTTTCGGCGTTACAAGGGTGGTAGTGCTAACTTGACAGTGGTTGTTTTAAGGGGAAGGAGGGGCGCGGCAAATTTTTTGAAGGGATAGATATCTTCAGTTACACCTAAAGGATCCAACTAATTACAGTTTGTTTGATGACGATGCTTAAAACTTGAATTTTTGCGCTATAACGATAAAAGTATTTAGGGGTAGGTTTTAGGGGTGTAGAGGGGCGCGGCAAATTTTTTGAAGGGGTGAGTACGTTAAGTTGCACCTAAAGGATCCAACTAATTACAGTTTGTTTGATGACGATGCTTAAAACTTGAGTTTTTGCGCTATAACGATAAAAGCATTTAGGGGTAGTTTTTAGGGGTGTAGAGGGGCGCGGCAAATTTTTTTAAAGTTCAGGTGTTATAAGTGACCCCTGCGGCAAATTCAGAGATACTTTTGGTTTTATGTAAATTCATAGTTTCGGCGTTACAAGGGTGGTAGTGCTAACTTGACAGGGGTTGTTTTAAGGGGAAGGAGGGGCGCGGCAAATTTTTTGAAGCGGTAGATATCTTCAGTTACACCTAAAGTATCCAACTAATTACAGTTTGTTTGATGACGATATTTAAAACTTGAGTTTTTGCGCTATAACCTTAAAAGCAATTAGGGGTAGTTTTTAGGGGTGTAGAGTGGCGCGGCAAATTTTTTTAAAGTTCAGGTGTTATAAGTGACCCCTGCGGCAAATTCAGGGACACTTTTGGTTTTATGTCAATTCACAGTTTCGGCGTTACAAGGGTGGTAGTGCTAACTTGACAGGGGTTGTTTTAAGGGGAAGGAGGGGCGCGGCAAATTTTTTAAGGGTGCAGATATCATCATTAGCCTGTATAGCATTTGACTGAATAAATTTTGTTTTATGACTATACGTATAACTTGAGTTTTTACGCCATAAACTTTGTATGGGGCTAAACCTGACTTAGGGGTAGTTTTTGAACGTGTAGAGGGTTGCGGAAAACTTTGTATGAGTGCAGATATTATAAGTAAGCTCTTGAGCGTGCTTGTGCGTACAATCTGTTATATTGCGATGCCTTAAACTTGCGTTTTAAGGCTTCCTACGCTCTATGGGGCTTGAAAAACAGTTAGGGGTTGTTTTAAGGGGAAGGAGGGGCGCGGCAAATTTTTTGATTTTGCCATTGAATCACGGCAAATTCGCGACGTTTAATGCGCTATAGCGTTCATCGATATTTAAAAGTGGTAGTGCTAACTTGACAGACATAACATTGCCTGTATGAACATAATAATATATGTATGTACGTAAATTGTCATCCAGGAGCGGCTCTCTGTGACTGAAATGCTTTGGTTAGTAGTAAATTACCATGGTGATTGATTGGCATCGCATAATATCTACATAGCACACTATACCTACAAATTCACTTGAATCTTGTAATTAATTTGTACAAAGATCACCGTAAAGTTCATTGTCATTAATATGCTTTCGAAGCCACCATTAAACCCTACTGGCAGTGCCAACAGAGAACCATAATTGCGTCATAAATGGATACATATGTGAAACTAAGCGACGGATATCGCATAAAATTCAAGACGAGATCCTGCCTCTGTTCATAGGTGGAACATCGGCAATGACAGTGAAATATACGCTTATGTGATTATCCAAGAATAAACCATCGACTTGACATACTGTTCTCATATCGTTAATACTTCACTCCATTATTCATTTGAAATGCATTAACATATGAATTTCGCAACACCCCCCATACCATAGTCAGCTGATCGGGAAATGGTGTCCCATGAATAATAAGGACATAAGATTTCAGTGTGTTGATAAACGATAATGATAGATATGATATAACCTAAGCCAGACGTGTCAAACTCGCGGCCCGCGGGCCGCATGCGGCCCACCTCGTAGTTCTGTGCGGCCCGCGGCGTCGAAGCAGCACAATGTGTATCAACACAAAAGTGGTGAAATTGGTAAGGTGAACAAATTCAGCCGTTGAACTCAAGTATAAAAAAAATACTAAAACTCGCCAGTGGTTTATGCAAGATTATTTTAGGAATTTTACTCAAATACAATCAATTTGCTGCTGGTTATTTGGTTTTATAAGACAGCTCATCTTTTTTTACAGGAAAATACTAAGCCTCTTCATGAAACTGTTCTGTCCCGAAATGCAGTTAATAAAAAATTGGTTGGCTTTACCGAACATGAATTGAGATTTATTTGGAAAAATGGCACAGCTTTAAAAGCTTTGTGACTAAATCACCTGGATGCGAAATTTCAACATAATAATTACAGCAGTGCCTGATTTTTAGATTTATACTTATCAAGCTGTAAGTTTTGGTGCATGAGTTTTGTTTAAAACCATATCACAAACAAGTGTTTGTCTCTTTTAGCCACCTTTCTGCTGAAATTAATTTTATATGACTATTTTGCTTCCCAATGTTTTTTCGGGCGACCTGGATGACCGGTGCTACATTTTTTTTTATCATCTGTCCAAAATTTGTCGCAAATAATGTAATTAACAAAAAGTGGTTACATGAAGATCAATCATATATTCCAGCGCCGGATTTACCCTCTGTAGCGCCCCTGGGCAGTAGTCGAGTTGCCGATCTTCGTGTCCCTTTTTCTTGGTTCCAGGTTTATGTTACTTCTCCCAAAGGTATACTGGTGAACTGGTAGGCTGAAACCTACGGCAGCATTTTTAACGCCCCGTCCACACATAAAAAAATAATAGTTCAGTGATCACACTTCATTCCAATTTTAGAAGTGTTCGCTTAGTTCGATAGCTAGCCATATTAAAACAATTTGGGAGTCAAGGATCTATCGATTAATGTTTGAATTGTAAAAAATAAGGGAATAAGATCGGTAGGGAGGCAAAAGTCGAAATGCCTACTAGCGTCAGATATGTAAGTCCGCCACTGACCAAAGGAACAACTTTTGCAGAGTTTCTTTTATTTTTTTTTCTAATTTATTTAAACTATCTCCTGAAATATCGTATTTTTTATATTTTGCAGAACAGTAATTCAATGGAAGGATAAAGGCTCAGAAATTTGCCGCCCTTCAAAATTGTAGGCCCCGGGTTACCCATATGGGAAATCCGGCCCTGATATTTTCACGTTTTAGCTTCTTGTCTTAAGCTTTTAATGTTCTTGAAGTACATTTTCGAAAGGTGGAAGTTCTCACGGATAATCCCGAAGCCGCAATAGAGATCCAGAGTTTCTGCTTTATTTTAAAAGTAATATTCTGTAATCGACTTTCGTAATACGATTAAATATTTTTTTTTAAATGTTGCTCCTGCGGCCCACCCAAACCTGAAGGGAGTCTTATTTGGCCCGGGCCCGGTTTTGAGTTTGACACGCCTGTCCTAAGCAATGTTTGTATTCCGATTCACCGTTGAAGTCGATGGTGCCTCTATCAAGATAATGTTCGTCACGGCCGAAGACGTTGTTGGAGATGCTTCACACATCATCGCTATTTGTTGGAGTAGATTTTTTTACTTTAGGGTAAAAGTGGGATAGTTGGCCCACTTTTTGTTTTGGAGCAAGATAAAGCATTATTTCCCGATTTTAGTGTATAAACGTTTTTCCCCATCTGTTAGTAAATATTTTCAAAACAAATATCAAGGTTTTGTAGTTATAGCCTTGAAAAGACACCCCTAATTTCGGGGATAGGTGCCCACGCTATGGGTTAGTTTCCCCAATGCATATTTTAATGTGAGGATAGTTGTCCTAAAGGATAAATCAGTTAAAATTTGAGTCAAAATGGAAAACTGAATTCTAAAATGTAGGAAGAATAAAAAATTGCTTGAGGCTATCCTGAAGTGGCGAGATTTTTAGTTTATCTCAGCTGTTTCGTTCTATAAGATCAATGAACGCAACCAAAGAAATCTTGCGTCTAAGTGTCGTGGAGAGCTGCTTTTATTATCGACGTGTAATTACAAACCATTTTTATAGCATCAAAATGCATATTTTAATTTTAAAGCTTGTAATTTAGCCCACTAGAGAATGAGGGATAGATGCCTTTAGGAAAAGTCTTGGGGCATCTTTACCCCAAAAGTTAGGGACATCTATTGTTTTCTGGGTGGACAGTTCCCCCATATTTTTGTACAAAATTTAGTAAAAAGAAATAAAAGTTGACTGGGAATATAAAAGTAACTATATAGCAAAGACCTAACAAATATGAAAAGAAGCTTCCGCTGACATGAAATAGAGAAAAGTTGAGCGCGATTGAAAAAATGCCAAATTGCAAATTCACATAAAGTTGAAAATACATTTTTCGTAATGGACAGCCCTAAAATTAAAAATGCAGTTACTGTTAGTGTCAGACGATGCTCTTTAATTTTCTATACCATTTTTGTTCGTTTTGTGCCTGGAAATACTAGTTTGAGCAACTGCGGCATCGATCCCACTAGGGCATCTACTAACCAGTGTTGCCAACTGGAAATTTAGAAAACGGCTAAATTTAGCCGGAAAACCGGCTATATTTAAAAAAAAAAACGGCTAAAAATCCGGCTAAATCGATTTCAGTCAGAAAAACGGCCAAAAAACCGGCTCAATCATACGAAACAGTCACATTGCGAAAAAATATAGTGAAAAACTGATTTTAATAAATTAATTTCTTTTCTGGAGTACTACCCGTAAACAATGATTTAGACTGATTTTTTTAGTTTTATTACATATATGCTCCAATCGCTGCCATTACAGTCAAAATTTACTTTGTTCGGAGTTAGATAGCTCAACTAGTCAAAATTGTTGTATACAGGTACAATTTCTCGGTCAAGTTTATAACCACATTAGGTTCGAAATTGTTGAACATAAAATTCTTAAAAGGAACGTCCAATGCGTAACTATGGGCAAGGGCATTGTTGATGATCCGCAATTACAAATTTGATGCTCCAAAGGCACGAAATTGAAGTTCCAAAATTATGAGCTTGGGCGGGAAATGGTATAGATTTTAAATGCGTAGGTTCTATGAATCATCTGACGTTGTGCAAGTTCAGTCTTGACTCGATAATCCGGATCAATTATTGCAATGGGTAATCCGGACTATCGGAACATCCGGATTAGCGCAATCACTTTTTTTTTAAATAAACAAGAGGAGCAAAAGGCGATAAAAGTATTATTTCTTTGAAATTAGTCAGCATTGTGTCATTTGCCAAACCGTCCCGTAGTAAAGTACGAGACCAAATCTACCATTTCACCCTGAAAATCTCAAATATCCGGATTACAGAGTCAGAATTGCTGCCGAAATCCGAACTATAGAATACATAGTGGAAACATTTAGTGGTCCGGATTAGCGTGAGTCAAGCCTAGTTTGCCCAGTAAACTACAACAATTCAATTTAAGTGTTTATATATTTCAGGGATAACTTACCCCCTTCTTCAGCACTTAGCTTTTGTGCACGCTCCAAGACTTGCTCAGCAAAGAATTTTATTTAAGAAAGTGTCTTCAATTTTGCAAATTATTCAACATATTGGTGGTTAGTAAAATACATGCTAAGACTAGGTACTAGTCGTCAGTTTACGTGAAACCCATTATCCTAAATTTGTTGAAAAAAGGCAAGTCTCCACGGCACATTTTTGCCAGGAGACATAAATGCAAGTTGTCCCCTTGGTGGATATAGTAGGTACTTACCCTAATACACGACAATATGTGTATGTAGAAATAATTTTAATATTTACGGTTGTGTTTTGCCATCAATAGAAATAAATTTGTATGTAGTTTGGTTGAAATTGGTGAACAAATAAAAAAAAATTTCTTTGAAGAACTTAATTTGGGGGGTTGGGTTTGTATGTATACCCCATGGTTCGATGTCATTCATTTTTGCATTTGTTTTGTAACATCAACAGAAATACATTTTCATGAGGTTTGGTGTAAATTGGTGTCCAAATAAAAATGTTTATCTTAGAAAAAACAAATTTTAGGGTTTGGGTTTGTATGGCAGCCCCATTACCCCATTATTGGATTCCACTTATTTTTACGTATGTTTTAGGGGATCATTAGAAATATGTTTTCATGAAGTTTGGTTCTCATCGGTGCCAAAAAAAAAAGTTTTTCTTGGAAAAAACTAATTTGGGGGGTTAGGTTTGTATGACAGTCCCATAACTCCATCGTTTGTTTCCATCTATTTTCACATATTTTTTGTGACATTCGTAGGGATCCTTTCATGCGAAGTTTCGTTAAGATTGATTCATAAATAAAAAAGTTTTTCATATAAAAATCGTAAAATAATTTTAGCCGAAAAAACGGCCGAAGAAAATCAATTCCGGCTAAAAATCCGGCCGGCCGGAATTAGAAATTTCTTCCGGCTAAACAGCACGATTTCCGGCTAAATTTGGCCGGAAAACGGCTAAATTGGCAACACTGCTACTAACCCACTTTTACCCTAATGGTACACGAATTTACTGCCCTTGTCGACTCTTTGATTTGTAACTGTTTCTCTTTTAAACTTAGAGGTTATTCTTTTTTTAACACCGCCAATTCTCATATTTCCTGTCATTTCTCTGATCCGAGAAATAACTTCTCTCATTGATAGGAATCTCTCTAGCTTTTGAGCACAAACAAGATATATACCTACAAATGAAGTGCATTTGCACACCTGTTAGCTTATTTTCAAAATTGTCGTTTCGCTTACTTTTGAGATATCTTTTTAGGGGCCGATTACTCGTACGTTATATCTAGTCCAAATCGAAACGTCGAGTGCATTCCACCTAAAACTTCTGTAGTAGAAATTAGAAATATAAAATTGTTCAAAGCTGTGTAGATAGCCCTGAAGAGATTATTTGATTTTATTACTATAAAAAATATATTTGTTATCTACGCAAATTTTGAGAGGTGTTGCCTTAGCGAATTTAAAAAAATCGAAACACCCTAGAAATGTGTGGTTTAGCTTTTACAAAAGTGCTAAATCAAAATTTTTTATTTGATATGCTGCATTTTTCCCGATGTCAATGTACAAATTGACTCTACTAATATGCATGTAAATACTTAGTTACAATAAGCCGTTCCACGTGTATATTTGGCAGACCAGGCACATATTGGACGCTTGACACTTCAGCACATCAGTCGCAGTCACAGTAATTTCTCATACAAATTGACAGATTGTCAGTCAATCAGTTAAAGTGGTTGTGACTGATGACTGAAAAGTGTGGATCGACCTTCAAGAGTGTTTTCGATTGATTTCACTCTACTTTTTTTCTCAGTTTAGGGGGCCCACTCAAGAAGTTGGCGGGAGGGCCCAGAGTGAAGTTGTTCTGTCACTACTGATGGCATTGCAAAAATCGAAATTCTTGTCTCTTCATAAACGTTACTGTGTGCATGTGCACTGTTCCATAGGAGAACAAAAGTCTAAAACCAAACCAGTAGAAAACGTTGAGAAATTTTGCTAGTTCGCGAGCATCGTTGCAGATAAGACTACAATGAGTTAACAACAATCAGAGAGAGACTTGAATAAATATAAGTTTATGGAAACTAAATAAGAAATAGTCATTTAAAGGGGATTCATCGTTTTCAGTTTCTTGGTTAACACTTTCTCTAGAAAACACACATAGTTCGAGGACACTCAGATTTTAAGAGAATACCGATTAATTAGATAAATTTCGGCAGAGTGTGCTGTTGATCTCAACACCTAAAATATATCAAGATCAGTGCCAATTTTAGATTTAGCAATTTTAATTGAAAAAAGTAGGTGAAGGGAAATCCTATAAGGTCCTAGAAATGCTTTGAATAACGCAAAACAGACGTATGCGCACTACGAAACCACTGTCCCTGCGGGGCCCTCTACAACACGGGGCCCGGGGCAAATTGCCCCTTTTGCCCCACCCTCTGTGCGCGCCTGCGTGCTGACGTGAAAGAGAAAGGGCAACAACCCTTACAAAACTATTATTATTAAGAAGACCATAGTTCATCGTGTTCGACAATTCTGTTATGTCATAAAGATTCATTTTAAGAACAGCTAATGCAAAATCCTGAATGAAATTCAAACAACACGAAAAGTATCCGAGGTTCCTACTTTCTACTAAAAAAATCCTGAACTATATGGAAATAAACACTTTAAATGTCACCCTGCCCTATAATGCAAATAAGTTACACCAATTTGCTACTTACTCGTACGGGAATGGCATCAAGCCATTGTGTGGTCCACCCACCCCAACTGGTTGGTAGCCGTGCAGGATCTTAATATGGAAAATTTCTTTTTTACAGTTTGCTCATTATCCGCGGCACAGATGTAATGACAAAACTTTTGCAACTCCCGTTAAAAACAAGAAAAGCATCTGTCGTTTTCACTCTGGATCATTTTGCCATCAGCACCCCTCCTGCGCTGGAAGTCCTTACAGCAGTCACCTCTCGCGGATCTCACACCGCGTCAACTTCAACGACCATTCCTTAAATCCGTGATAATCTCCCGGGGCGATTTTCTAAATTCAACTATACATATAGCAACGGAACCACTATAACACATTGTTTTGAGTAGTATAGCATGAGGATATATGCAACGACCAACGCAGTGATGTCCTTTTCAAGTCTACGTTTGGGTTGAATGAAGAAACATAACATAACTTTTGAAGTAAGTGTCGCATACGAGGTACAGACAGAGAGTCGACGTCGACGACAGGGAGACTTACGTTAGACTAGGGCACGTTTACATGTTTCAATGTGTGTGAGAAGAAAAAAATAAAATTTGGTTCCTTTTCAGGGAAAACTACTGCTACGGCTCTTGTTGTTTTCGTCCTTTCTTCAAAATTACGCAGAATTCAGCGAAATTATCTTCTTCGTTGTAGTGAACAGCGTACAAAACCAGGAGCGGTTCTATGTGGCGGTCTTTTCCTCGAAGTATGCTCTCCGTTGGGAAATGTAATTTACACCGGAATAGAGAATAAATGAAGAATTCATTAAATTATGTGAACATTTACTGTACAGCGTGAGCGTGAGGCTTACATTTATTTAATTACGTTGCATTTGAAGCAGTGGATGCTTGCTAGGAAGTAAAGTGAATCAGTTGTTTAAGGATTTTTGGTAAAACTAACAAAAAGTGTTTCAACCATTCAACCAGTCTTCATATTCATACTGAAGTGTTCGGTGGCTAGACCAGCGTGTGGTCGATCAAGGTTTTCAGGGAAAGGGAAGGCGAGTAGGAAGAACTGTTAGCACGCAGAAAAATATATATGTAAATGAACATTTACAGCTATATGTAAATCTCCCCAGCACACAGCATTCCTTCCCTTTTACGTCTATGAATGACATGTGACTCATAAATGTATGGATTTTCGGGTGCAAGAGTGAACGTGTTAATAATACAAAAAAAAATCTAAAAGTTTGATCCTTAAATACGTCCTTTTGAAAAGAACAAGAGTTTTGCAATTATTTCAGCCACAAAAGCAAATTTTATCCATCGCTTTATCCTCATCATTCTTGTCACATAATCAACGAAATTCACCTGAAAAGACAACGAAAATATAACTGCATTCATACCAATTTCGGTAAACAATCACGAAAACTTTCACTTCGATAAATTCCAATAAATTGGTTCGTTTCGTAGCACAACACCACTCGGTGGGGGATGCGCGGTATCTGGGAATATGGATTGAGTTAAAAATGTTGAAGCATTGGTCCTGAATCCCGAATCCGATGGTGGGACGTACACTGCTACATTGCCGCTGCAATACACAAACATCATGATGCGGATTTGGTTTATATAAACAACCAAAAGGACCGCAAGATATGCAAATCTGTCACAACTATACTCACAACGATGACGATGGGAGTTACATTTGGCTATGGCATCGCAATTAAATGGAAACCGTCTGCTCTACGCTCCTGTTTGTGCACCTATATTTACTTAGACCTTTAATTAGTTCACGTCAATTGATATGTGGTTGACTTTTTACGATATGGTTATGGTTAGTCCTTGTGAGTACACATAAAACTGTTTGCAGGAATATGCTGACATTGCAGATGATGTTTTTTGATTTTCCAGCGAAACTTGGATAATGATGAGGGTTTTCAGTATTGAAATGAAAGGTATATAAATATTATTTTGCATTAATTTACTTTTCAAAGTCAAACATAGCGTATACCTATGTATCGGAATTATTAAGTCAAAACGATGAATCACTGAATAATTTAAACAAAAGTCGACGTTTTCTCAAAATACATGGCTTTCTGCCTTCTGCTATCCATACAAGAACAATGTTTCGTTTGAATTATATCTGGTAAAGACATTATTTAATCTTCGGGGAAAATGATAAAAACTTGAAAAATTCAACTTAGAAACCCAACACTTGATAAATAAATACATTTACACATTTATACACTAAATATGCTGAAGGGTCGAACACACCTAACACGATTCAAAACTCAACGAAAAGGATATCATTAATCTTCGTTCTGTGTCGACAAACATACATAACAAACCGCTCCGCCATTTCTCCGAGTTTAACTATGTTTCTACCCGAATTAGAAATGCTTCTTTCAACTCCCGTACGATAATAATTTCTCATCCTCGTGCGTCAAGTCAACACTTCCTTTCAACTTTTGGCGCATGAAAAGTTTGACGTTACATCCGCATGGAAACTTTACCATGGTTTGGGTAACAGCTTCGTCTTTTCTAGAGCAACAAAATCCATCTATTATACTGGTTTCGTAAACGAAATCTATCCAAACAGGATTATTATTAATTATTGTGATGATCAAAATAGTCAGTGGGCTACTAAATTGAAATTATCCTTATAATCATTTCAAAAGTTCATGTCATCAGTATGCATGCCTTTACATAGGTCCAAAATCAAAAAACACAAAGTCAACTATTGGGCAATGTACGCTTATTGTAATCCTAAATCCGGTCAATTATGCAAATTTCCTAAAGAGTGCTGACACTGATATACATACATGAATTTCATTTACATATTGTCGATATCCCGGTTTTTTCAATCAAGGGTCGTTCCCGGTTTTATTCTAACACCGGTGCAACGATTTCTTATCCAGTTTTTTCAACCATGGGACGGTACCGGTTTTTTCCCCAATACCGTGCACAGGTTTTTTTTTTCAACCATGGGTTGTTCCCGGTTTTCTTTC
This sequence comes from Microchrysa polita, assembly GCA_949715475.1. Taxonomy (NCBI): domain Eukaryota; kingdom Metazoa; phylum Arthropoda; class Insecta; order Diptera; family Stratiomyidae; genus Microchrysa; species Microchrysa polita. Next base: position 13,650,238 of record OX454419.1, read on the forward strand.
TAACACCGGTGCGCCGTTTTTTCTGCCAGGTTTTTTTTTCAAACATTGGCCGGTCCCGGTGCACCGGTTTTTGTCCAGTTTTTAAACCATGGGCCGGTCACCGTGCAATGGTTTATTATCCGGTTTTTTTTCAACCATGAGCCGTTTACGGGATTTTTCCAACACCGCGTGCACCGGGTTTTTGCCCGGTTTTTTCGAACATTGGCCGGTCCGGTTTTTTAGTTTTTTTTTTCAACACCGGTGGACTGCTTTTTTTCATATGTTTTTAGCACCTGTTGATTAACGAGTTTTTTGATAACCTGTTTAGCATCAAGTTTTTTTTAGCACCGGTGTTTTCACCTACACAACAACGATTTATTCGGGTTTTTGTTGTAGCACTTTTTAGAACAATGTTTTTATGTTTTTTTATGATGATTCAATATTTATGTACATATATGATTTTGTTAGCTTCTATGAAATCTATATAAGGTGATGATAAATAATTTCTAATGTTAAGAAAAATAGAAGTAAATTCCACATTGTAAAAGACTTAACCCTTTACCGCCCAATCTTCCCAATTGGGAATATAATTTCATGTTTTTTTTTAAACCCACTTGCAATTTTTTTTTGTTCTTTTCCATTTTTTTTTAGTTTGTTAACAAGTTGGTAAAAAGGGAAAAACATAAATAAATGATTAAAAAATTGCCGTTATTTTTTGGTGATTTTTTAAAAATGAGGATTCTTTTTAGGGAAAAAATTTCAAATTTTTTTTAACCAACAAAACCTTGAAATTTTAATGTATTTTTATTTTTTACTATTAATAAATACATACGAAATAATAGTAGTGACATTAATTTTATAAAAAAATAATACCGTTATCGGCTTAACATGTTCAAATTGACGTGTTCCCAATTGGGAACATTGGCTCACTTCAGTGTCCTGTCAAAAAAATTATTTTGTTTCCAATTTTTCAATATGACTGGACTTACATTGCAATTGCATGTAATTTTCGCATGTTCTATGTCAGTCTCTATTCGGTGTTCATAAGTGAGAGTTCAAGTTCGTAAATTTGGTAGTGGAATATCTACGGAGCTTAGATGATTGCGACGCGGGTTCATTGAATAATATAGATATCTGCCAATTACCTCCTGAAGAAAACGACGAAGATACTGACGAGGAAGACATTGAGCAAGAAATTGTAGACCAAGTGATGTTTGCGGTGAAGTTTCCGTTATAATAAAAAGGTCGGAAGATAGTGAGGCATCGGGCAGTAAAAATAAACGTGTCCAGAAAAGAAAAGCTTCAAATGGTGACCATCAACGGTTGACCACAAGTGGATTATAGCCCAATCCGAGGCAAAAAAAAACCCCAACATTGTACCTCTAAATTGGTTTCCCAGCATTAATTTTCAAAACCCAATAGAAAATGAGCTGGTAAAAAACTTAGAAACTAACTTCCCTTGTAAACTTTAATTCCGGTAGAAATATAAAATATTATAAATTTATGCCACAAAGCTGTCTGCAGCATTTAGCAGAAATAACAAAAATCTACGCCATTCAGCATGTTGATCAGATCGGCGTTGAATGGACGTCGTTTTGGGGCATACTCCTTCTCAGTAAGTACCACCTTGTTGCCTTCTGAGAATCACTACTGTGGGAGACATTTACTCTCCAATCGCATCAACCGTAAAGTCCCTTGCAGGAATCGAAAGTCATGGCGAAATCAGCATGTAGATATTCTGTGAAGGAGAACAAAAAGATAGGCATACAACAACCACATCTTATTCACAAATATAACGACGGAATGGGTGGGGTCGATATTTTAGATGGACTTCTAATCTTCTTATCGCCCATGCCTACGATGGAAAAAGTAGTGGTGGAATCTATTTGCTAATGCTCTCAACATGGCAGTAGTAGCAGCCTGGTTTGTGCATAAGGAAGTGCATGGGAAATCGGCAATGACCCACCTAGACTTCAGGCGGGAAGTAACAATGTTCCTGCTAAGGGTTTCATATAAAAATAGGTCCACAGCCACGTCCTAAAGCACATGCTAGCCCAGCAAGATGCAAATTAGATGGCCACTATGTGATAAATTCATCGCAAGGAAGATCTGCTCTTTGGAAGTCATATGCACGGTTGGAGTGTAAGGAGTGCAACAAACGTCTTCATCTTGAATGAATTTTGCCAAAATATGATTTATACTTTTCCATAAATCAAATTCCAAAATATGGTTTATACTTTTCCATAAATTACATTGAAGAACCAATAAAGTCCAACATATCTGGAATAAAATCGACCTTGTTTTGTTTATATCTCATTACTGGCCATTGTTCCCAATTGGGAACAGCATAGAAAGGGGGGAAAGGGGGTGAAGTAAAAATTTGTTTTTGGTATATTCTTAAAAGAATCATATTTAGAGTTAATATTCAGGAACAAAAAAAAAGTAAATTTAAGCGATTAAGAGTTCGGACTTTAAAGGGTTAATAGAGAGTTTTAGAATCTCTTTGCAAATATCACGTTCGGGGTTATAATCATGACAAATATTTTCGTGAATTTCGACTATTTAAAGTAGGCGTCTTAAATTTGCGACCCGCGGGCCACATGCCTATTACGCAGTTCCGGCCGGCTCGCGGCCATGTAGAAGCACAATGTGTATCAAAATAAAATGGTTAAAATTAAAAAGTAAAAATATTCAGCAGTTAAGCTCGAATCTAAAAAATACTAAAGTAAAGATTACTATAATAAAGAAAGTTGGTGGCTTATCCAAGCTTAAACTATGCATTTTGAGGAGACATATTAAGCGTCATCATGAAAAACTGGTTTGTCCGAAATGCAGTTCAGAAAAAATGAGGTTGGCTTAACTAAAAAATTGTTATTTGCCAGGAATTCATTATAATTCGCGTTCGCACCTTTCAGATTTTGGACGAGAAAATCCTGAATTGAGATTCATTTGGAAAAATGGTCAAGCTTTAAGAGTTCTGTAAATCCTGGAATTGGTGAGGAAATCACCACATTTCAACATAACAATTCCAACCCAAATACCTGATTTTTAGCCCTATGCTTATAAACCTGTTTTGGTGAATGTATTCGTTTAAAACCACAAGCAAGTTTATGCCTTTTTAGCCACCTTTCTGTCAAAGTTAATTTAGTCTGATAATGTTGGATACAAATGTGGATTGTGGGGAACTCATTCAAGAAAATATTATAAGTAATATAATGTAATAACTAGAGCCCGGATTCTCGTGTAATTGCACGTTAATGCACGAAATTGCATTTTTCAGTGTATATTGCACGAAATTGCACGTTTTAGAGTTTTTGAATGAAAATGCACATTTGCATTTTTGAGCCTGTTTCTTGAAACTTTTTCCAGATTTATGGAAATGTGCAGAATTTTTTGATAAACAGAGAAGAGAATAAAAGGAATAAAACTAAGCAAAATCCATCGTCATATGGAAATTTCGTCAAAAGCCAATTGATTTTCATACAATTATGCACCTGTTGTTTGTGGAGTGCAGGTTAATTAATTGATAGTTAACTAAACTTAAATACCAAATAGCAATATCGCCCCCATAGAAAACATTTCATTTCATTCACGAAGAAAAAGAAGAAGAAGCTACCGTTAGGATAGAATATTGAAAGTGTTCCGTATTTAAGTAAAAATCATTTAGTTTCTTAGTCCTCTTAAAGTATACTTTTCCTATAAAACATATTTTTTGGATATTACACGCAAAATTCACATTTGGGAATTTATATTGCGCGATTTTGCACGTTTTGGGATTTTCACTGCACGTTTTTCAATGTTTTACTGCACGGAAATCCGGGCTCTAGTAATAACAATATTTAAGTTACCATACTATATTTGTTATGGCCAAAATACTATTTTGACTGTCCTATGAATTAGGTATCATACTAAGGTTGCTAGTTAATATTGAGATTTACGTTAATTTAAATTAATTTTCAAGTCGATCAAATGAGTTTCTCAGGAGATATTTAGTATACGGACGGCCAAAATCCAAAAACATTTCACAAAACCATAAAAAGGTTAGCCGAATCACGTTTATGGTTTAAAGGAACAAATAAAAGCGGGCTATGGTTTAAACAACCGGTACTTAAAAACCGGGTCATGGTTAAAAAAAAACCGGTACTTCAAAAACAAAAAAACAGCTTCTCTTGGTTGAAAAAAAGCCCGCTCATGGTCGAAAAAACCGGGTCATGCAAACGAAAAATCGGTACTGAAAAAAACGGCTCAACCGGTACTGAAAAAAAACGGCTCATGGTTGGAAAAACCCAGCTGTTTAAAAAAATCACGGGCTACTGAAGAAAACCAGTATCCGATACTGAAATCTGTGTACTGAACAGGTCTAGGGTCAAAAACACCTGCACAAAAAGGTTTTTGCGAAAATCCCGGTAGCCGTAAGATGTATCGAAAAGCATTGTAACTATAACAGACTTGTAGGCTGTAGGTCTCCCAATTTTGAGGTAAGTATCAATATAACTCCCATCAATCTCGTAATGTTATCAAGGGGCCAAACTGCGTTTTTAACAAGGTTATTTAAAAATCGATGTAACGGTTAGGCTCACTAAAATGCTGTTTATATTACATTGATTGCCCATATCGTTCTAAAAAAAAACTGGTCAAATTTCTCACGGACACGTATACGCCAAAGGACGTGACGTCAGTGGCGTAGATAGCTTTTCGGAGAGGAGGGGGATCATTTTGCAAGATTACTTTACTTTTATGGTTATCAAATTTTGAATTTCAGAATAACAATTTCTGCATTCATTACATGTCAAATCAGCAGTTTTTTGAGAGAATGTTGGTACAAAATCGATAGCAAATTTTTCCATTCGAAAAAAAACTAAGTCCTGAAAATATTACATCGATAGTTTTGACTTTTTAACTACGATGAGTGAATCCACAGTATTCCAATTTTCGAACAAATTGTCGCTACTATGTGATTTCAGTATCAGAGCTGGTATATATGTATTCGGTTAGAACAGTGGTTCGTAACCTTTTCGGAGTCATGCAACACCTAGCATCGCTTTTCTGGCCGGAACACCTCAAAACAGGGATTTAAATAAATCATATAGTTATATGTCTAGAAGAGAGAAATTGTTAAGTCCAGAGCTCGTTGGGAATGCCTAGTATATGTGGACAGTACAGCTTTTGTGTTTTAAATTTGAAATTTTCCGATAACTCAGAAATTCGTGAGTAGATATTTCTAAAATTTTCAAACTTGTAGGACACCATACCAGCTATGTATTTGCTATAAATTTCGAGTCCCTAGCTATCAGCCAATTGTTTGAAAAGGATATTAAAAATATAATTAGAACTTAAAATTTGGACTACTAACCATTCGTTTAAAAAAATCGTAGAAATTTTTTTATTAACACAATATTAATCCTCTAATTTAGCCATGATTTAAATCCCAAAAACATCGTCAAACACTGTCGACATGCTTTATTTTCTGGTACACACTACTTCCTTTTCCATTTCTTATAGTAGAAAGTTGTAAAATAAAATCGGTCGACGTGGAGTCTCTGATGCTGGTCAAGTATTTTACAGTTATGTTGATTTCCGGTACAGTGTAGCCGACTTCAGAATTTTAAAACTTACAAGCATTTTTTCGTATGTATTGTTTGCCTTTTTGTTGTCAGAAGATCTTTCTACATTTTTCCTATGTTTTGGATATTTTCGCGAAATCCCTGAGAGATCTTCAGGGAGTACCGCGGAACTCCGTTTGTTTGTTTGTTAATTTGTTTTCGAATTACTGCCTGCATAAGACTACATATCTTTCAATTTTGGAAATTTCTAAATTTTGTTTTTTTAATAGAAAATTTAGTTAACAAAATAATTCTGGTTATAGCTTTGAGAGTTCTTCCTATTAAATTCAATAAAATTGCGAACAACAAGAGAAAGTCAAAGCGTGCGATGCTCTGCTATATACGATAAAACCTTTCGTAAAATTTTAACTTAAGAAAAACAGAAAATAGAATGTTATCAACATTATCAACTCAAACAATAAATGATGCTTCAAAATTGGAAGCAGTTTTGCATCGTTTTCTCTTTATTTGCATTAGCCCTCCTCTCTCCTGAACAAATCTGTATAATCTTTGCATTGTATATTTCCCCATTGGAAGTTCCGCTTCTGTGGAAGAGCACTCCGTGTTCCACATTATTTTTAAATTTTTGAACCAAACATGAAGATTTTCCGGAACATTTAATTTTTCTTGTAGCACTTCTAGATTACTACAGTAGGGTTTGCCTGTGCGAACCTCCCGATCAAATGTAAAAAAGTAGGTGAACGTAAAGCCCTGTGCTGTAGAGTTTCTATTCTATCGGTACACTTCTATTATACAATTAAAATTTGCGGTAGTGCTAAATTTTTTATTGCAGTTCTGAAAATGGTTTAAGGGTTTTATGAAACACTACACACGTTGAATAATTCCAGAAAAAGTTTACTTTTGCTTTGTTTTACATAAATAAATAAATAACAGGCGCGACAATCCATCATTGGACTAAGGCCGCAGGATGTGTTAGTGACATCCTATTTCCAAGATCTTATCTGCTTTTTTGTTGGATAATGAGATCAGCATCACGCTCAGCAGTGTTATTTATGCCCATAAATGGGTACTCGTTTAACATCTGAGTGAGATCATAGTCCGTCACAAGCTCGTGAGTTCGAAAAACACCATGATCCACGGTGAGGTTCGAACTCATGACCCTGTGCATCGAAGGTGCGCGCACTAACCGCTACACCAGCCAGACTACTTGTTTTACATGCCTAAAGTAATAATAAAAATGTATGACCGAAGGGGGGGATTGATCCCATTGATCCCCCCCCTTATCTACGCCACTGCGTGACGTGCGTCCAAACTGCCGAAAACGGGATTGTAGCGATTTCGGCAACGTGCAGGGCATAAGTACAACCCAGAGATTTTATAAAGAGTTTAAAAAGAAATCTACACAGTATGTCATAATCGGCTCAACGAACCCATATTTTTCCATAATGTTCGCCGCATTGCAACCATACGCTCATGGGAACCATTTTTGAATAATTCGTTTTGAAACTTTATCGTATCGAAATTTCTATAGTCAAATCCCGACCACTCAAATATTATGTACACCCCCCACTCACCAATCCTCGTATATTAATTAATAGCACTTCAACTTTTGCTAACTCGCACAAAAACATTCATTTATCTATCGTGAAAATGTTTCTCTAAAGGATTGAGCTAATTCTCATTTTAACTCCCAAACAACTTTCATTCAAAATAGCACATACATACATAATTGCGTTCCCAAATAAATTCAGCGTTGTCGAATCCGACGAACAAGGACCTTCGACCTAGCGACAGAGTGTGAGGAGTTCACAAGCTCACGAGAGTCACAATAATAAATTTATGGAAAACTTTTGCTCGACGGAAAGAACTTTGTCACCTTTGTACGATTCATCTATTTTAGCTTCAGGATTTATTGCGTTAGCCTATACTTGTCTGGCTATGGACTATGGTGAAAGTGAAACGGCCGAAGAAGGAAAGAGTGAGAGAGATTCATGATTTGGGTGCACAGAAAGGAAGGTGAAGTGATTGTTTTTTGGATCTATATTCTGTAAAACATTCAGTCTCGGTGTCAATTTCAGCGTCATGCTGTATGAGGATGATATACAGCGTTTCGTGATTTTATTGGCATACATAAATTTAAGGACGGACTCTGAGTGGCATGTTTGTGACCGGAAGGACAAAGCTTATTTTTATACAAGAATTTAAAAGACTAAAATATAGTTGCAAAATCGGTTTTTTTTTTCAATATGTTAAAAAAATATGCCGTCATACTTGCTAAAACTCACATGGGTAGACTCGAATATTGGCGCCCACAGAAACACGAAAAAAATTGGGCTAACTAAATCTACAATACTGTTTATTATTTTCAAAATTCTAAAATTTAGACAGCATTTTTTATAACTGGTAAATTTTTTATTGAAGTCATTTTATGTAGTTTCAAAGCCTGTTTTGAAGGTCCCAATGGGAATTTCACCAAAATTAACTGGAAAAACAAACATTGAAAATCGTAGCACTTACTTGCATGTGAAAATTAGTGATTTGTAAGAAGAACGCGGCTCGCTATATTTTGGCGAAGTATAAAACTGGGATCGAGACCTATAAACCTTATCAATCGTTTAATCTCAGCCGTAGTAACGAAAAATGTGCCATAGCCTTATAGAAAACTATTTTTATTGAGCCAATTTTTATTATAGTTTTTCACCACTTAAACTAGGTGAACTTAAAATATTCTTCTACTTGGATGGACTCGGTCCTTCTGGCAGACCATTCGCATTAATGAAATTGTATATAATAAAAATATGTTGCACTAAAAAGCTGTTGTTGATGCCGATGCCTTTTTTCTTAAAAATCATGTACGCGACACATTTATTCCTAAAACCAAGTGTGACCATACAAACAATTTAGCTGGAAAATAATCAGATTCCGACTAAAAATATTATTGAAGCAGTTGAACCTGTCGGTAAGTATAGACGGATATTTTGAAGACTTTTTTTGTGCGAAAATATCTGGCTTGAAAATATCTGTACGCGTTTCTTTTCATTAACACATTTTTCAAAATTTGCTCGCGGGCCGGATTGTGGCCCACGGGCCATATGTTGTACAATCCTGCACTAGTTAGGTTAGGTACAGGGGCCGCCAGCTCTACACTGCTATAATAGCACGTGCATCCGTATTGGAACCATCATGCCTGTTACTATCTCAAGATTCCCTTGACGGGATCAAGCTACAATGTTTCCTACCAAAAAAGTCTTCTTCATCCTGCCTCGTTCTTTATACCGCTCAATGGTTTCGCGTTGCTCGACCTGCGGTGTAGGCACATCGCCCGTTTTGGTGGTAATATCTCCGCATATTTCTACAGGCAGCTCTATCTTGGATCGTGTCATCGCCGAGACCAATGTGTTGTTGTTCCTTTTTCCTTTGACACATCCAGGTGTTCTTCGGTCTGCCTCTGGCGTTGGGTCCATCAAGTGAAACTTCCATTGACATCGCCTTTTTTGCGGACGTCTTTGAACATGGCAATACCAATCCATTTGTCGGTCATCGAGCCTTTCGGTAATTGGTTGGTCTATGGACAAGCTGCCTTGAATGTTCTTTCCCAAACCCCCAAAAATTAATTTAGAATATTTTTTTAGTTTTCTCAGCTTAATTGAAGAACCAACCAAAACCAGAAACAAACAGCTTTATCCATCCACCACGAAGAACAAGCTAAGCCGTGTTAAAGAGATCAAAACATCCATTCCCATTATCATGCACAAGTAATGAAGACACTCTCATTGTTGTGGATAGGTCCTCGACTATGATGGGCAGCATATTGTCGGAGATTTTCTTTTTACGCCGTCTAGCATCCTAATGGCACTTGGTTGGTATTCAAACTCCATATTGTATAGCGCGTATACTGTCGTCCGGATCCTACCCACGTCGGACAACCGGGCTGGACCTTCTCATCGCTTATTCATAAGGTTTTAGCGGCAGAGTGGTCTGTTGTTCAGCGATAAGTTGGCTCCAGAATAAAGTGCTTACTAGTTGACGGTACAACTAAAGACCACACCACATAACACTTACTTTATTTGCATATTTGAACGCATAAATGCGGCAACGGCTCTTCAACAAAACGCCTTAAGCCAACCGCACTTTGGTCGACAAAGTCCAGTCACCAGCACTACAAATTAAAAGTGTTTTAAGTAGTGCAATAGCGGATGGTCGTACGTTAACAGATTTTTTTTTTACAGTGGGAAGAGATAAAGAAGGACGACTTGGGACGAGCCTTTTGCCGGGAGGCAAACATGTTACAGCATTACCATAGCAAATTGAAAATAGAACTACATACTATATGCGACATATTTATTTATGGAACTCATAATGCGCTAAAAAAATAGCATTTTCAACAACTGTTATAGGAATCCATTTACATCCACATTCATTTTGAAATTTAATTCTTGTACAGAGACAAACGAAAATTGTCATATAGCTGTGAGTAGAGGGAGAGACCCCCTTTCAGACCTGACGCTTAACTACTAATTATATTTCTCTGTATTTGGAATATACAATGTCTACACTGGGCAGAAAAAAATGTTCAATTCTGAAATTTTTTAGTTTTTATAGTCTACAAGGATTTTCAGAACTCGCACAATTGATGCATCTTGGTCCCGTTACATTAGAAAAAAGCAAAATTCCGTATGATGAGTTTATATACTTATTTATTATATTTGAGTGTGGTACAGTTTAAAACAATTATTTTTTTTGCTGAAACACAAAAATACGTCGCATTTGGTGCATCGTGTGCGAGTACGCGATTTACAGCCTTAACGGCGGCACATTCGGGCCGATTTTAGGTCTATTTCTTCAGGCCAATGGTTGAAGCAATCCAGTCGCTTCTCGGAACATGGCTAATCCGCGGGACGGTAACGTTTGGAAGATGGCGCAGTTGAATCTTCGTCCGGTTCAGATTCGGAGTTACACATGTCGTTGTTAGTTGTTAGAGTTGCCACCAATCCTTAAGCTACAGCAAGCCGAAAGCTGAGTGAATCGTGAGTATCCTTGGATGGTTTCTCTATCGCCCGACAAGCGTTACGGTACTCCATCCAAGCATTGCAGCACGCCAAGTCTATAAAGTGGATGATAACTTTCAATGGCCACTTTCGAGTTTTGAAATGAGTCCGATAGGCTTCCATTAGTTGATCACAAATATCAACTCCACCCATTGACTCGGTGTATTTGCGGACTATATTTGGACGAGCGACTTCAATAAACTTCTTCTCCTTTTTGCACCAACGGCGAACGTCATTCGAGGGACTGCATCCATATGCGGTCGAAGCCAGCAGGACCGACTTTGAATCCTTCCATTGCACAACGACAATATCATCCCCTGGGCTGCAAAACTCCTCCATATCCCCTCTTTTCATTTTCTTTTCCTCAGTCAAGCCAACGCATTTTATTCCGTTTTTCATTATGGTCCCAGTTCCATAGATACCTTTTTCCAAAAGTTTTTCCAACAAGGGCAAAGTTGTAAAGTATCTGTCGAAAAATACATAGGATCCTTTCGGTAAAGTCTGAACAAGACGCAACACAAATGCAGGACCGAGGCCAACATTGTCGTTTGGAAGTGGAGTTGTCTTGCCTTGATAAATTTCGAAGTCCAGGACCAGCCCTGCTGATGTGGTCAGTACCTCATTTTTCAACCCAACACCTCTAGGTTTGTTGGCAAACTTTGGCGTACTGGACAACGACTGGTAAAGGGAATCATCTGTTCGTCGATTGAAAACTGCCCACCTTCTTCTCTCGGAATTTTCATGCAAGCATTTCTAACCGTGTCAATGATTGGCTGCACCTTCCACAAAACATTGCCTCGTTTTTCCGATTCGGTAATGTCATTTTCAAAAACAACATTGAAAGCGTTTCGTAGCTTGAAAAACCTGTCGCGGATCATAGTATCCGCCACTAGCGGGATCTTGAATTTGCTTTGCCAGTACATACGAAATCGTGGGAAACGAACGCAACCCATGGCAATATGCATTCCAAAAAATTTTTTTGATTTCACCGGGGGTTGTTTTCAGCATTTCGTTTTTTTGTGAAAAATGATACCTGTTTTTGCAATCCGCAGCCTTATCAAAAAAGGTATCATCAAAATATTTTTTTAAATAATCTAAGGGCGTCAACATCTCCGCTCCGTAATTCTGTAAATTAAAAGTATTCACATTGTGTTATTTACACGATTGCAATTGATAATTTCCAACTTACAACATTTTCCGAAACAGGCGCCCATTTACTACGGGTTGGCAAAAAGGCATTCGTTTCCAAATTGTTCGACGAGTAGAACCCTGTAACAGTAGCGGATTAGACCTTTGTGGCAAACACTATTACCATTCTATGCATTTCCACCAAATTTCATGTTCATTGTTTCATCAAGTTAAAAGATATGCATTGAAGAAATGCTTAAGAGGCTTGCATTGTGAAAGGCGCTTACTAAATACTTATTTGGCTATATTTCCGGTTTGGATACAGTTATTCGAATGAAAATTCGTAGACGTATTCTATATGTAATTTTCTAAAAACCCTTAGCAGAATTTTCATATTTGGAAACCTAAGAGGGGCTACACACGAACAAATTAAAATTTTACAAATTTACTGTTATTTACTTTTCCTTAGCAAAAGTCAACAGTCTTAATATTTAACGTATATAAGGCCCCACTGACCAATCTTTGTGCAAAGTTTTATATCGATCCCTATAACGGTTTAGAAAAACGGAGCTCGAAAAAGAAGTTTAATTTTAAACGCCAATAACTTTTTTACCGTTACTCGAAACTGTAAAATTTTAACTGATATGAGGTGTACTCGTTTAGATCTTTGATTCAAATACCCATACGTCAATCTCCGATAAAAACTAAAATAGTCGACTTTTTTCAAACGTTCGGGACACCCTGTTGTTTTCTTCCTACCAGCTTCTAAGGTATATGCGCCAAAGACTGTAACCATTCTACACATTCCTACCAAATTTCATGACAATCGGTTGAGCCGTTCGCGAGTTATTTAGTGAACAGACGGACAGACGGACGGACGGACGGACGGACGGACGGACGGACGGACGGACGGACAAAATCGATTTCATAAGGGTTTTTTGAAAAAAAAATTTTTTAAAAACCCTAAAAACAGTCTGCTCAATCTAAATACTAAAGTTATAGACATTCAAACTTGCCCGCACAATCGATGCATCACGGTCTGAAAGGGAATACAAACGTCAGGGATTGTGTGAAAATTGCGAAAATCAAAACAGAAATCTGCCGCAGGTTTCTGGCCGCCAAATTAATTTAATGGAAAGCAGATTTGTGAAATCTTTTTTGTCTTTGTGCAAATATTAAGATTACAAAAAAAAATAAGGCCGCAAGTAAATTACTGTGTTATTGGTTCTGTTCTGAGTACTCTCGTTTTGAGAGATGAGGACAAGCAAACCATCTACAGGTATACCGTCAGGGGAGCACCTAGCCTTTCGGCCTTTATCTCCCGGTCCCGCTAAAAAGTTTGGACCTTCGGCTTTTTACTGACAAGGTGTTGTTGTCAGACGGAGATTTCTCCATCAGGCGCATGCACACACCATCCGGAATCCAACCCCGGGATTGCATCACTAGCTGGATGACTTGGGTAACAACCTCCAGCCACTACGAGTCCAACACCTTGATGGGCAAGGACCATGGTCCCCTGGGCACACCCATCCCCGTAGTACACTATTCGCTATGGACTTCTCCATAGCAGGTGTGATCCTCCTTCGGCCCCCTATTGGTTAAGCCTTACGTCGAATTCGGGCATGCACACCCCAGGCTCGTTGGACCTGTGACTCCGCGTCTGTGCAGACAACGAAGCGCTGCTTTTCACATCCAGGCGGCCCCTTCAGTTTACTAGTCAGCAATGCGACTCAGGCAGTGTGGTCATCAATCCACAAACTAGCTAGATATAGGCGCGTAGGCATTTTCCACCAAGGCCGTTCTCCCTAGCTAGCCCCTTCTTGACTCGGGTCATGCGGAGCCGTCACCTCCGAAGCTCACACGACTTCCGTATGATGCACCCCCCCACCAGGGGACATCAAAATCGTGCTAGGCCTTTAGTGCTTCCCTCCCGCAAACTATGGGGGGAGGTAGGCACGCCAAGAGCCACCCGTGCATAACTCAGGAGCACGGGACCGTTAACGCCCGAATGGTCTTTGTACAGATCCTCGCCATGGCGTATCAACTGTACCAGGGGCCCCCTTGCGCTACTAGGTCCGTGGTGTCGTAAGTCACCAAAGATCCCTGTCCGACTACAAACAGCCTTCTAAGCTGAGTGTCACACGGACACAGACCCCCCTGCGGGGTGAGAGATGAGGAGATATACCCACATCGAGATATCCAGCAACATTAAGTTTGGTTAGCATAATTGTGTCTGCTCCTTTTGGATCATATGCAATCAACCGCCAACTTTTTCCGAGAAGACTGATTGAGCATTGCGATACGGCTTCTTGCTCCGCCTTACAATTTCAGCTTTTACCAAACTTTAATTAATTTAACTGCTAAATATTGATTAGGTTTATCTCATTGATTTAATGATTTAAGACAGTAACCTCTGGCTAATGAGGCTTGCCAATTTCAACGAAATTTCTTTCCTTATCTTCTCCCTTGGATAAAATCTCTCTCTAAACGCAACGATGCTGATTCTAATTGAAGTAACATTTTTTCTTGGTGATTTTCGTAAATTAGACAGTTTTCTCCAGTAAATAAAAAAAACGAAGACAATTTCGTGTCTGCAAATTTTCAAACTAATAACCGAAAAAAGTGATGTGCCATAATTTGCGCAACCCCTGATAATCGTAATTAGTTCGCAATTAGTTCAAGTTTAAGCCCGGCAAGGAATTATCGTAAGATCCGCAAAACAAAAACAGGGAAAGCAGAATAACCGAGGACCTAAAATAACCGAGTGCCGAATATTACTATTATTTTTTTTTTCGTTCTGAAATTAACCATACGATGACCATTATGTCGTCCTCTCTTTAATATTTCCTCCTGTTTCCCTAATCCCAGACACAGATACAAAACAGGCGCGTAAATGCGAAAAAAATTCTGAAACATTTCGCGCCAACAATAAAAAGGAATTAATTCATAATTTTCATTTCAATTAGGCGTCTGCTAAATCTCTTAGTATGGTGTGGTGACGATATGGCCTATAGAAGACCTAGTCCTGAGAGTCTGTTATAATTACTCCTGCAAGATTTTGGATTATATAATTTGGAAAAATGTGTCGACATTTTTTTTTTGCTGGCCCAGAATTACGAACGAGTAGCATGGACGATTGTTTGGGATAATATAATCTGGGTGGGTATTCGTATACTAGCGCTGAAGAGCAGTTTTTTATGGGCCTGGTTAGGGTTACGATATCAGGCAAAAGTCGATGCAAAATATATATTATAAATTTCGTTAGTATTACTCTTTCCACGAGGAAAAGTCATGCGACCCAAATGTAAAGCAATCAGCTGGAGAAATATTGTGAAATTCTTCGGTATTTGAATTTCACAAAATAATCGAACACATAAATTTTCTCCAAATTACTTTAGCTTCATGTAATCGCCGGACGTTAACCATGCTATGAATAAATTTTGCATTCCGGAGGAAATCGGATATTGACCATTGATTTTGACGAGGGATCCCGCCGCGAAGCCGTTAACTTGAAATTTGAATGCTAAAACGAATGCCCATCAATTTCTAGAATCAATACCAATGTAAGCTCATTGCGTATTGGCCTTTTTCAAATTGCTTACAATAAATTAGCTATACGTTACGAAAGTTGGTAGTATTTTTCGATTATTTTGGCTGTCCATGCCCGGACTTTCAATTTCCAATTCGCTACTACATACATACGCGTGTAAAAGGGAATGTTTTGCACTAAAATAGTAGAAGGACTCGCAGACTACTGTCTGAGAGTAATACCCGCAGATTGGTCACTATACAGAACATACAACAAACAAGAGTCGTTACAAAATCCGTACAATGTTAACAGTAATTCATTTAGTCCTAGTCGTTTTCTTAATCTATTCATACAACTAGGACGAATTTATTCATCAAAAAACCTTGTAGTGATACCATGTCCCAAAGTGCTTTATTCATGTCCTTCTCAGTACAGAGAAAGAAAGCCATCATGGTCACGAATTTCCTGAAATTTACAGCGTCGAGGAGACTCGTATACAGTCCGCGCGTTGCCGTTTGTTCAATTCGGCTGGCTCCACAAAAAGGACGCTTTAGAATGAACGCAAAATTGGAAAAATGGGTAACGAAATAAATTGGCATGTCGACGAATGTCCAAGCAGACGTAGTTACATTTCAACTGCTGAGTAAAGATTTTTGAGCTGAATGATGGATATTTATGGAATTTTGGAAATATCCTGACTGAAAGTTATTTTGATTTAACGGAAAAAGTTGAATTTGACGGCATTAAGAGTGTAATGTACGTATATTAAACGGAAGAGCAATTTAAAAGCGAGATATGATTTTAGGTCATTATGTGATGCGACTCTTTAAACATTTCATTTCATGAAACAAGATTAGATTAGAAAATGAGCTTCTGAGTCGTCTAGTGCGAATTAGGTTAATTTGAATTGAGAGCAATAGATTCGAGATTGTGGTGCTTATTTTGATTTGCGCTCTTCTGTGGAACGTGTGGACCTCTTATTTTAATAGGATAAAAAAATGATAAAACTTGGAAAATACTCGACACGTTCATGCGATAGTTTTCAGATACTATTTTTGTATAACAGAATATACCTGGATTATTTCTATATCTTACACTTCTTCGCAAGATGTTCATTAAAATTGAAATTTTGTCTTACAGCTTAATCTTCTGTCTGATCTTGTTTCTTTATTCATTTTGAGAAACGACTGCAGAAATCATTCCATGCATTTCGCCATTTTCATTAGTACATAAATGTTTGTTTTCGTAGAGACAACTCATGTCATGATCACTCAGCGATCGCTGTTAAACCACCGGTTCTAAGCACTATATGCGTATACGTTCTATACAGAGATGTTCCTTTAGGAAGGTCATCGTCGACACGACACAAGCAAAGTTACCCCATTCAAAATACATATATGCAAATATGGTTCGTAATTGCATGCAAAACTATAGGTTTGTGTTCGTAGAGACGACTCATGTGATGATCGCTCTGCGATCGAAGTTAAACTCCCGGTTTTGAGCACTTTGTGCGTAAATTTTCTATACAGACATGTTCCTTTAGTTCTTTTCGATACTAGGAAAGTAGCACCATTCAAAACAGTTTATGACTTAATCTTACACTCTGGACTAAATTTTCTTTTATCTCGATTTGTGCTATAACTTCTATGTTTTATTATAAATATCTTAGACATTTCGGATGCATGCATAATAAGTTATGTAAGATTTAAAAATGGAGATGACGGACTTTGTCAGTAATGATGTATATTGGCGGATTTTGAAAGTGAATACTATGGATTTGGCGGGATTTGAAAGTAAACATTCTTCAAAAAAGTGTCACCAATATACGTTTTTTATTAAATTTTGTGGGTGGTAGCTTACAAACTTAAAAATCATTATTTTTGCGTCTTAGTGGTACAAAAAAAAAAAAAATAAACATCGTGAATTTATACAATTAAGCTTTCTTCGTTCAAATCATGCCCGGAATTATCGCAAAGAGAGTTCATATCGTCATTATCATTGTTTAAGGTTTGTGTTCGTAGAGACGACTCATGGGATCATCGCTCAGCGATCGAAGTTAAACCACCGGTTTTGAGCACTATATGGGTGTATTTTCTATACAGACATGTTCCTTTAGTCCATAGTCGATATTAGAAAAGTAGAACCATTAAAAAAATATTGAAATACGGATCGAAATTGGATGCAAAATTACGATCGCTGAGCGATCATCACATGAATTGTCCTACGAACACGTACCTTTACACCTGCCTGTTCAGTCAATATTATTCGTTTGTAATATTCCAATTCGTCATGATCTTTCCAATTACTTCCATAATGTACTTTAAGAAGGCGTTCAACATCCTTAAGTTTTAGTTCGTTAATAATTGTTCCCAAAGGCACAGTTTCTGGCGATATATTTTGAATCTTTTTTCCTTTTTTGCATACTAATTTCAGTGTTCCCACATCACTGCGATAAGCGTTTTCGCCCTGTACTTTGATGGATATCGCATCCCGTTTCAAAATGAATCGTTTAGCCATTATAAATTTAAAATGCCATTGGCCGGGTGGTTTAAAAACCTCTTGTACAGCTGATTTCCAATTGAACACTTCTACGCCTCTCCCTAATTTATACACGGTTGCATGTTCCTTGAAAATATCGATATAAACGCCAGGATCGCAAATCACCTCTTTCCTCCTTATTTTCTTTTCGATATTAGCGAACACTCGGTCAGGTGGTATAAATGAATGTCCATCAATAGGGAATATTATTTCCATCCGTTTAATATTAAGTGGGGCGTCAAAAAGCCATTCAGCGCACATTCCAATTATTGTAGAATTTTTATTTTGACCACTGCAGCCATCAGCCTTACAACCTGTTTTCCCTCAAAGTTCGTATGGAAGAGAGCTGACGCAATCTGATTGGAACCCTTCGCGTATTCATCTTCAGTCCATGTATAGGTGTGGACGTTTCCGGGAGTCAATCTTGAATGCGAAGTCCCTGTCACAGTCGTAAAATTATAAATATATACGATAATTGTCGGGAATAATAAGCTGATTGATCTGGCAATTTAGGTAAAGGCAAATTTTTTTGGCAGTCGAAAGAAAAAGTTATTAGGTCGTCCTTCTCTTCCTGTAGCAAGGAGTAAAACGCTTTTGCCTTCAACTTATGTACTCGCTTTTCGATAATAAGTTTTGCCTTTACATTAGCTTCCTTTGTCATTTTCAACATTTTCAACTCGCCGATGGAAATACAGGTTGAACACATATCAGTTCGGGGATGGCCGAATCCAATATTAAAATGTGTGTTAAATTTTTTTCTAAAATAGCTTTTCTTAACAAATAGTTCTGGTTCTGATTGGTGTTTCAAAAACATTCTATACATTTTCCGAATATTCAGATCGGAGGCAAGGTATAAACGTGCTGTACGTGTTCTACACACAGCAAATTTTATTTCCAGTAAAAATGCAACTAGACGAAATCCAGTGATTTTTTCTACTGATAAACCAGCAAAAAATTAAATTTTCACTTAGATTCTACTAAAAAAAACTAGATTTCTAGTTTACACCTGAAATCTAGAGAAAAAACACTAGAAAATCGACTAAATTTGCTCCGCCACCGCTTTTCCAGTCCGAACCTGGTCTGGGTTTCTAGTGAAAAGCTAAGATAACTAGAAATCCAGTAAAACTGTTTAGAAATGCAGTGAACTAAAAGTATAATCTAGCGAAATCCGAAAAAAAACTTGACTTTCAGTTATTTTCACTAGACTTTCAATTCAACATCTTAGAGTAATGAAAAAAAAAAAAACGTTAGGAAATATATTTATGGAGGCTATGCTACTCCCTTTCTAGTTCCCAACATCCTCAAAATCTTGTGAAAACAATTCATTTCAGTTTAAAAAACGAAATATAAATTAATTTCTAGTGATTTTCACTAGATTATCAATTCTTAAAATTTATCGCTGGTTTGTTCAACTTCGTGCACGGTCTTGTATCGCATTCGCAGTTTAGCCGTCACCGTGCGTGTAAGTAACATTGTGCCCAACATTCCTTCCCTGTTCGCGTTCGGTAGAGTGCTCAAGTGGTGTCGCCATCGCCAATTTGCCAGTGGACGATCCGTGCAACAAGCGGTATGAGATTTGTGATTTGTGTCACCGTGTGTGTTTTGTGTTTGTGTTTGCTCGCGTTAAAAAAATTTGAAATTTCGCCATATTGCCGGTGAACATTGTGCGTAATATTTCTTCCCGGCTCGCGTTCGGCAGAGTGCTCGACATCGCCACATTGCCAGTGGACGGTCTGTGCAAAAAGCACACAGATTTGTGCATAGTGTTGACCGTCACCGTGTTTTGCTCGCGTTCAAAAAATATATGAAATATATGTATGAAATATATGTAATTAAAGCATTTTTCTATGTTATTTTATAGGTAAAATAAAAAAAAGCAAATACTTTATAAGTAAAACTGGACTATTATTTTCTACTACTGAAATTCTAGTGACTTTGAGGCTTCTTTCTCTAAAATTCCAGTATGTTTTCCCTGCTTATTCCATTTATTTTACTAGAATATTGTTTCTAATTAGGGAGATTCTAGCGATTTTTCAGTTTCATTCACTGGAATATTGGTGTTTAAACTCCTTATTTTCTAGTTTATCTCACTGAATTTATGCGGAAGCCCTACTGTTTATTCCGTTCACTTTACTAGATTTCGCTTTACAATAAATCTTCTATTCTAGCAAACTCAACTAGAATCTCTATAAAATTTTACTAGAAAACCGTGAAAAAACAACACAGAATTCTAGCAAATTCAACCAGAATCTCGTTAAGAAACAACACAGAATTCCAGTAAACTTAACTAGAATCTCAATATAATTTCGCTAGAAAACCGTGAAAAAACAACACAGAATTCTAGCGAATTTAACTAGAATCTCGTGAAAAACCAACACAGAATTCTAGCAAACTCAACTAGAATCTCAATACAATTTTACTAGAAAATCGTGAAAAAACAACACTGTATTTCTAGTTGAACGTTTTTCACTAGAAATTCTAGCGGTCATTTTCTAGTGACCTTTTACTAGAATCTAGTTGAAAAAAATTTAGTGTGCAGTAATGCGATTCCATGGGTTAACTTTCTTTATAAAATCAATTTTGACTTGTATCGATCGCCTCCACGTGTTTCCACGGCAGATGATCTAGAAAGAAAATGTCTTTTTATGATACCTGTAACCCTATCCTTCTTTATTTGAAGTATGTCTAGAAAAGTCTGCCTACAGACGGGCATCAATTTACCGCTTATTCATTGTGGCACGTAATACTTAGCCGAGAAACTTTTTTGAACATTAGTCGGATTTTCTCCAGGACGTTTTCTTTGGAGATTTCGGGACGAAGTATACTTCAAAATTATGTTATCCTGTTGAATTTTCGATTTATGTCTATAGAACGTTTTATGGAATCGTAAGTCAATGCTCTACATTGGTATGCCTTGCTGCTTTGGCTACAAACAGGATATACTGGTAAAGATGTCGAAGAATATCTAATAATAAAATAAATACTTGATTTAAAGCAAACTCAAAGTTAATGCTAGATTTCACCTGGTTAATTTATCTTTGTTTTTTTTTTTGTCACGTCTCGGGTTTCCTGGCACGCTTTCTTGAAATTCCAACACTCTCATTCAGAAAATTCTGGCTCATTTTGTACGATTTTTTTAGTTTTATCGGAACCATTTATTATGGTTCCCATTTCCGGAAAGTCATCAGAAATAACGGATCATACGCCATGTATTTTGATATGGAATTATTTGGCCAGAGACATACAAACAAAGGAGATGACGGATTTTGTCGCTTAAAAATAAATATGGATATGTCACATTTTGTAACTCGAACTCAGTTGGAGATGGCGGATTCTAGAAACAACCGGGTTTTTCTTCACTAAGTTTCGAGGGCTTTTAACCCTCTGTCGGGCGCACCTAAAATCAAAACAAGATCGGGCGCACTCGGCCTGAGAGGCCACCCATCTATTTGTGTCCTTCTTCCTTAATATGTTACTTTAAATTTCAGATACTTTTCGGAAATTAACTTATCAGTAACTAAGGGATCTAATTAAAGTAAATATAGTAGTACTAAGAAACCTATTTACTAGAGAGTATAATATAGAAATAAAATTATCGATTTACCAGAACAAAACCAAGCGAGGATGAATCGCGCAGCCATGGTTCGTTAAAAAAATTGAAATTAATGAAAGGCAGGCAGTCTTAATTGATAATAGTTATTAGAAAAGGATCCTAATGCTCGAAATTGAATGTGGGAAAGCATCTTTGATGCAGTGCTTTCGCGTAGTTTAGGCACATTCTAAATAATGACGCGATCAGGCGCACCCGGCCTGTGAGGCCAAAGGCCTTCCCACACAACTGTCTTAAGGACAATGTAAAACTGAAAGCAGGCATTGTGTGAGATTCTTAAAGTTAGACGAGTAAACGGAGCTAAAAAGTTGTGGGCCCCCCTACTAGAGTGGGGCAGAGCAGAAACTGTTTTGCTGGCCTGTCAGGCCGGGTGCGCCCGACGGAGGGTTAATTAAAAATCAGGAATTCTACTTTCAGAGTTCTATAGATAATTCAGTTACTTATCGAATGGCATCATTAGCTCAAAATTTTTAAAAATTGGAGATGGCGGCTTTTGAAAATAGGCTCCTCATATGCAAATATGGCTCGAAATTGGATGCAAAAGTAGGATCGCTAAGCGATCATCTCATCTTTACGAACACGTACCTTATGATCCGTCAGCGATTATCACATGAGTCGTCTCTACGAACACGTACCTTAAAGGGTTTCCCAAGTAGAGCGCCGGTCACCAAAACGCGAGCGGACACGACCGAGAAATGACCGATGCAGTAAAAACTCTTTCTCGTGCTTTATGGCATGTGGCAACGTAATTGTTGAAGCCACATGTCCTCCACATCAATATCTTCAAGATTCTGAAAGAAAAAACTGGTTAACATTTCACGATTAGGAACACCATTTACGGTTTGTGTTTGACCTGCCTAATTTTGGAAGAAATATGAACCGATAATGCCTCTAGCCCATAATCCGCACCAAACAGTCACACGCTGTGGACGCATTTGCTTGTCATAAATCATTCGCGGATTTTCTCACCCCCAAGTGAGACAATTTTGCCTGTAACGAAGCCATCGAGATGAAAATGAGACTCGTCACTAAAAATGATTTTGTCTTAAAAATTGGCATTTTCTTTTCGGTTTTCCATGAACCAATTAATAAACTCTTCAATGCATGGTCTGCAGGCTTCAGTTCTTGAGTCAATTGCACTTTGTACGCATGAAAATGCAAATCTTGTGTCAAAATTAGCTGCATAGTGAATCTGGAAACACAGAGCTGCTGTGATCGGTGTCGAATTGAGGTGGTTGGCCTTTCAGCGACACTATCACGCACAGCTGCGATATTAAACGCAGTTTGCCAACTGTAGCCGCGAAACTTTCACTATTTTCATAAAAAAAAAAATTATTTCTTTTTTTTTTGTAGCGCTCCATTTTTTATAACCTAACCTTTCAACGATCAAACGTACATTTATGTTTGAGTTTCACATGTAAAACCTAACAATAGCGCGAAATTTAAATCCAGCGCTCTACTTGATACCTTTACACTTGAATTCATCAATATTGTCCTCTTTTTCTTGTGAAGTACTCATTTAGAATTTTGAATGATTTCCGCGGCACATTGACTTAACCTATTTTCCAACATTTAAAATTCCCTCGAAAATGACATCGCAAGTCCTAACTGCCTTTTGAAAACACGTTTCAAAAGACAAATACCACCGTCTCCACAACACCATGGCCAATACCTTTTCTAGCACTTTTAATGGCGAGAGTGCACGAAACTACCAAGAACGTTTTCAAATTGGGAATTATGTACTTAAAAAATAGCTATAGAAGTTAGTTCTCTCTCTGTAGTATACTTCTTTTTCGTAATACAACGAAACGAATTGCAACGGTCCAATTTTCATCAAGTTAATTCCAGAATGGTGACTCGGCTATTTATTTTGTCCCAATTTATCAGGATCTAAATCATTTTGCCTGAAACATATTTCATGCATGTCCAATTCCTTAAAAATTGGAACAGATAGATATCACTAGCACATACGGTTGACATTTCGTTTACTTGGAAAATATTTATCCATATAACGAAATTATCATAATTGGAGTACATAACACTACTTGTCCTACATTATGGCAGTTGCCAGTTTACAAGTAGGTAAATACAAAGTCCTCGTAGCACGAAGTCACGACAAGTAAAATTCCAAATCTCAAGCATATAGTATGTCAGGCGGAAGAAATCAGGTTGACATAATTACGCTACGTAACTTCAGTAATGGGTACTTGCCGGTCGGCCTATGGGGTCTTATAGACTAAATTCTGGCATCCGCATCCACATGCTATTAAATTATTTTCAGTCAAAATTTTTTATCTGATGCGACTAACGACTATATAAATATCAATGAAGATACTCTTCTTTTCGTTCCTAATGCAGCTTTCCACAGGATGCTTTAAGGATAAGAACGATGAAGAAGAGCAAAATCATTCTGAATATCTTCAGAATGTGGTTGTAAAAATGTAAAAATGACTGCAACGAATGTTGAATTGCTGCGCTAAATGCAGTTCACTTTATATGTACATATATGACTAAAGTCCTTGCTGAACGTATCCAAATCTTCAATAGTTTGATTGTGAACTCCATCTTAACCGATCAGACACTAGATTTAACAGACATATGGGAAATACTTTTCTAAAGGTCTTATACAGCGTGTCCGGAAACTACCGCATAAACTCACCGGATTCTTTCTGATTCCTCATATAATTTCCAGCAAAAAAGTTGTACGGAACATACCCCCTTACCTTAACCTATTAGCTGCCACAGGCATTTGAAGACATTTGGAAAAAATTGTTTTCTTGTACGACGAAAACTTTAATATCTTAAAAGCTAGACTAGCTAGAATAGCAAAATAAGATGATTGTTATAGCCAACAAATTTACCTAAAAAATAAAACTAACGGCACTAAAATCGAATAAGAGGTTTGGTTTTTACAGAGCTTCAAAGTCAAATTTTTGTGATTTGACCCAAAAACAATATGTTTTTCCATCTCAATTTTCTCCAACTTTTGCCAAGGTGAGGTGCTCGTACGATTCTTTTAAAAATTGGCGCATAGTCTAACGATCATTTCTTTCTTACATCATTTTACTCTAGCTTCGTTATTTCTAACAGATTCAATGCCTTAAGTGCAGAAAACTAGGGTTAGTTTTGGATCGATTTTGATATAATTTGAATAATTTTTACCAAATTGCAGATCTTTAGGAGCAGTTTGAATTGAATTGAAATGAATTGAAATCGAGCTAAAATTAATTCTAGTTTTCTGCACTTAAGGCATTGAATCTGTTAGAAATAACGAAGCTAGAACTCAATTTGACTAATTACCAATCAACAAAATGTAAGCTTCCTTATTTTTTGTTGCAATCTAATTGAAATTGAAAACATCACCCGCGGATTTTTACAGCAGGAAGGAAAATAGTGAAAGTTTCAGTAATAAATTGATTTCACATTATGTGCAAAATTCCGTGTCCGATAATAATAATAATAATATCGATAATCGACGTGATGAGCTAATTAAATTCAATTAAGAAAAAAATGTTTATCCATGACATTATGCAATTACAATTTCCTACTAAATGTTAATGACGTCCTTATAAGTGGATAAATTGTTGCAATTTCAAAATAATCAGAAGTAAAATTGTGAACTCATTTATACTAGAGAGTATAGGCAGTGGATGTGTGGTGGAATTGAATTTATAAATTGTCAAGTCCACTCCATCAAACTAATCTGTATATCAATGTAAAAAAAAAATATTAATTGAAGTTTATGTCAAACATTTTTTATCTTTTGTATTGAAATTTAATTAAAACTTATAAAAATAATAATTAAAATATTATCAAAAAATAACTAATTAATGTAGAATGAACATTACAGATGTCCATGGAATATTCATATTTGTATTTATGTATGTATGAAATCCTAAATTTTTAAAACAAAATCTCGACTTCACAGTCATCTACTGGTACTATAGTTCACCACAAATACCGACTAATAAGTATCCGTACATTCATAGGTTACATACTCAGCATATTTCGATGAGAAACAAAATTTTCTCACGATGCAACTTGAGATGTTGCAGGTGCATCGCGAAACAATGACAAAATTATCTGTAATTTGAAAAATTATCTGTTGCCACAAACACATTGTGATGAAATTGCAAACTTGAAGTTCTAAGAGAACTTAGGCCCGTATTTATGAACATACCTTAACTCAAGGAGACCTTGAGTCAAGGATGCCGAAATTCAAAAAATTAAATGTCATTTCCCATACTTTTTCATAGAAATCATTTATATTCAGGCAGTGGTGCAACTACGGGAGGGGCTAAGGGGGCTAAAGCCCCTCCCAGACTCAAAAATTGGGAAAGGAAAATTTCAAAACGAAATTAAGGTGTATCGGCAAATTTTTGTACAGTTCCTTTGGTGCAAACATTTGTACAAAATTGTTTAATGCGCGAGCACCATATTCATAAAATGTGCAAAAAAAATTGTTTTTAAAATTTTACACAAAAGTTCCCGAATTTCGTACGAAAATTGTTCACTAAAATTTACATGCGTTTTTGAACAAAAATGAGTACGGAATCGCCAAAGTTGAGCAATCCTTACAGCAATTTTGTCATGTTTGATGATTGCCTTAATCCATTTTAAGTACATACATAATTGTTGAACGTGATGAAGGAGACATTTCTGTACAACATTTCGAAAAAATATGTTAAACCAAATTGATCAAATATTTTCTAATAAAAACAAAATCTGGATACAAGCGGTGTATCTTTCGATGTTATATTTTACTCGTTACTTATCGAGATACACGTCCGATATTAATTGGTTTTTTGCGAGATGGTGTAGGTGATCTGTCACTAGTTCCACAGTCGTTTTCACCTGAAAAGATAAGAGCTATTACATAGATAGATACTAGTCCAACTTCAGCCCGGTTTTTGAATAACGGACATTCATGAGTTCCATGCCTTTTTCAAAACTCCGCTGAGCGTCTTCCCCTAACCCGTAAAAAGTTGAGATACATTCGGAACGACAACAATCTATTGCCAAATCCAGATAATAGATCCACGGCGGTATCACTTTTTCTGTACTAGTAATATACGAAGACGATCAAAATACCGAAATTATAGAAACCAATCCGCACAAACGGTATTATATGGAGCGACGACGGGATAGTTCGTAGCGCACAACGAGTGGCGTACTTCCTATTTTCAGTCGCACCCTTATGTTTTAGCATTTACCTATTTGGTACTGAAAGTCTGTAATAACTGTCTGTTTACAGCGTCATTACGGAAAAATTGCACTATCACCCAACTCGGTACAGCCTCGTCCAATAATACGGATGGCTTTAGCCCCCCTCCAGGACCGATTCCTGGTTGCGCCACTGTACTCAGGAGTCAATGCATCCTTGATTTAAGGCGAAACTCAAGGAGATCATAAGTTTTCAATAGACTTGAAATATAATATTAGGCCAGTCAATAAACCGAAATATAAGGCGTTAGGTCGCAAAAAATAGCTCGGCTCTAGTTTTTTGGGATATTGCTAGGATAGATACCAGTAGTGTACCACCAAGTTTGCAACTTCGGTGCTAACCCCGTGACCCTCAAAAAACCTCAAAATTTTCGGACTTTTTTCATATTTTGTGTTGTAATTTTTAAAAGGTGCTTCCGAGAAGAAAGTCGTCCACTGCGCTTTTAAAGCTAACAAAATTTTCTTTAATTTGAGTGTAACCACAGGTTTGTAGGTACAAAGGATCCCAAGATACAGCATTTTAAAAGATGTTTTTTTTTGTAAAAAAATCAGAAATTGTAATACGACGTACTCTATGACGTGTTCTCATTCCATCTGTTCCTAGATGCGTTAAGTCTAATCCAGGCACTCTAAGATCAATTTTGGTTAAGATTCAAAAATAAAAAAGTTGTTCTTACAAGAACCTAATATTTAGGAGTTGGTTTGTATGACAGGCCTATGACGTAATGTTCCGATTCCATCCATTCCTAGATATGTTTTGAGGCTCTACTAGAAACACATTTGGATGAGTTTTGGTTAAGATTGGTTCATAAACAAAAAAGATTTTCTTAGAACAACCTAATTTTCAGGGGTTGGTTTGTATGACAGCCCTATGAATGACACACACGGGAACACACTTGGGTGAAGTTTGGTTCATATTGGTACATAAAGAAAAAAAAAATTCTTAGAAGAACCTAATTTTCAGAGGCAGCCCTATGACCCTATGGTCCGATTCCACTCGTTCCAACATATATACAGCTAAGTAACTGGTTTATAACATCGTATCGCATGATTTTGTCCGTAGAATGTGCATTTAAGCCGATATTTAGTTCGGAAGATGACTAAAATTACAATTTCGAACTTTTTTACAAAAAGACAATGTTTTAATTGGTGTATCTTGGGATCCTTTGCACCTACAAAGCTGGCGGTAGACTCAAATTCAAGAAAGTTTTGTTAGCTTTAAAAAAATTTGTAGACGACTTTCTATTGTAGGAAGCACCTTTTGGAAATTGCAAACCAAAATATGAGAAAAAGTCCGAAAATTTTGAGGTTTTTTGAAGGTCACGGGGTTAGCACAGGTTTTTCGAAGTTGCAAACTTGGTGGTGCACTTCTGGTATCTACCCTTACAATATACCAAAAACCATAGCGGAGCAATTTTTTGCGACCTAAAATCATAAAATGACTGGCCTATATTTCAAGGTACATGGGTAGCTACGTTGACTTCAAGTGAGATTGACTATAAAAATTTCAAGGTCTCCTTGAGTTTCTCCTTAAATCAAGGATGCATTAGCTCGTGAATATAAGTGATTTCTATCAAAAAGTATGGAAAATGATATTTAAGTTTTTTTAATTTCGGTATCCGTGATTCAAGGTCTCCTTGAGTAAAGGTATGTTTATAAATACGGGCCTTAGATTTTAAGAAGCAAAATAATTATTAAGTACGCTAGCCTCCGTTGAGGAATATTGTATCTAAACAATAAAATAAAAAATATTTTTTTTTTTAAGAAATCTGTCAAACAGTTATCTAAGTTATATACGAAAGAAAATCAGTTTCTAGTGCGTTCTCGAATGTTTGTATTAAAATGTTTCAATCGAACAAAGATTTAATTAAGACCATTACTACCAGATTTTACCTACTTTCATAAAATATTTTCTTCCTAGAATTAATTTTCGAACAAAGTACTTTCACCTTAACTGTGGACAGAATTACCTGAAGAGCCAGACATTTAAGCATTATTAGAAACGTTCATAGCATTCTCCGGATTTCCGAAGTCACCGTTCGTTTAGTAATGGGATTAAACAATCCTCTAGTGCATATTACCGTTTAGATTGCACACAGATTCAGGGTATATGTATTTCGACCCACTTAGGAGCAGAAATCGTCGTTAAATATTCAATACGAGAGTACACAAATATTTTCTAATCCTTGTTCATTGTGTGCTCTATGCGACCAACTGTGAGTAAAGCAATACACTCTGAGGTCAGTAAATCCATGAATTTATCGTGAAAATTTAATAACATATACACCCGTTGACCTGGACACAAAACTTGGTAGACAGAAAAGAGCTGGAGTTAAGGAGATCCGAGCAAGTTTAACTGCGTGGTAGGGACTAGAGTAAACGTTTACGGTTCAGCAAATTGCACAGACGAGCAACGCGACGACACGCGACGGTCAATCGTAAAGGACTAATGGACAATACTATGTCTATAGAAACACTATATTGTGAGGGAGTCATGATGGTGACGTTCTTGTGGTGCTTTATTTTATTTTACCATACTTCAATAACAATGATGAATTTGCGGAATAATTTACTAAAAAAAAGTTGTAAGAACAACCCTAAGGATAAAGAATCTCTTGCGAAAGGGTGAATGAAGAATAAAATATATTTGAGACATCCGCACAGAAATTGTTGATGCAGCAACAGGATTCGACGAGAAATATTAAACAGCATTCAATTACCACAAATCGAAGCAGAAGTAGCTCATATTGTGGTAATCACGTACAATGTTAACAATTCAAATTGCAACGCCACAACCATGACAACATTATCGATTGACCATGAGTATACATATGTAATTACGAATTTCTAGGATATTCCAATGAATACCATATTGGTTAACCATTTACAATTATTGCGGTTGTTCTATTCACGCCCATTCATTAAGATTTATTCATCAATTGGTATTTGTGGTAACTTCGATCATCTCTTGTGCATAAATTCAGAATCAAGGTATTGTCTTTCGGGAAACCGATCCACTTCACCGGTATAATCACAGTAAGCAATCTCCACCTCAACAATAGTTAAATTTCGAAATCACAGGTTTTCAGTTTTCAAAGCTTGTCTGCTACATATATTAGGAAAATAATAATTTTGTTTTGATACGCCTATTTGTGACTATGTAGTTGGTGACAACTGTTGGAAATATTGTCTTTTCCTATATTGTCCCTTTTCCAGAACAATAATTTTGCAGTTGCTCTCTATACTATATCTATGTCGAATGGACCTTCCGGCCGCAAGGCTTAATTGCAGCCATATCACGCTAGAGCTATCTCCAAAGTGTCGCCTCGCCGTCAGTCATGAATGCGGACGCGTGTTGTAAAAGTGAATGGAATTCAAGTACATACTATATAAAATGAACATTATGTCCTATTTATGGAACAGGACAGCGTCAGGCTCAACCTCGCATGCATGCAGCACACACTTGAACGTAGAAGAGAAATGTTTTTGATATGGAATTACATACAAGTTGTTATGCGTGTAATGAGAAATCTAGGACAAATGGATGGATACGATGCAGTCCTCATTCAGCCAAACATCAAAAGCAAAATGAATGAGCGATGAGTGATAGAAACGGCCTTGGACTACTGCCAGTTTTGCGCCTGAGGTAGTATAGTGACAACTTTCACTAGAAGCATACATTCGTGTAGAACAGAATGTAGGACAATTAGAAGTAGTTCGAGTTATTGTAAGAATATTGTGAATTGAGGTCGCTATTGCGAACTCGTCATTCGGCAAAATATTCAGAGTTCTTGAAAAAAAAAAACAATAAAACTTGTTGGTAAATATTTAATTTCAGAATAATTAATACGTTATTCATGGTGAATACAATTTATGAGCATCCTTAATTATCAGAAATGATGATTTTACCCACTATTGTGATTATAATAATTAATAACTGTACTTACTTGTAAAATTGATATGGAATAATTGTATTGATTACCGTAATAAACGTGTCGATTAAAATATTAATTTTCGGCCAATGTACGTAATTAGTGTTAATAAATGACACTCAATACTCGAATTCGGAGAAAAGGATTTATCGTTTTGCGATTTTATTGTAATTTTTACCAGTGCATATAATTTTTGGAAATATCATTAAAACGCTTGAGAAATGATAACAATAGAGAGTTTTATAGCCGATACAGACTTCGAACAAATCCTAGTGTAGATTAAAATAAATCCAGTCAAAAGCCTGGATACTAGATCGAATCATATGTCACTAAATTCAAAATGCATTGCAAAATGTACCTGTATTATTTAAATTGCAGTACAATATGGTACAATTGTTAATCAATTCGAGGATTAAATAAATCCTGTCAGGAGTGTGAGTCCCCTCTTAGAAACTCGTACAAAATGTCGTCAAAGTAGTTTAAAATTCGGTTGCAAAAAAGTTATAATTATGGTCTGTGAACAGCTGCGGCTGCGTGAACCCGAAGGGATTCGCAGCACTGAAGCCAGTGGGCCTATTGTGCTATCGCCCTAGTCGCGGATGGGCAGGACTATGCCTGACGACCAAAGTTGATCGTGCTGAGAAAGGAGTTGAGATCGCTTATATATGTCGAAGCTAGTGGTCGTGCTTGTCTGGAAAGGCCACTTCGAATTGTGACCAGCGGCGCTAGGCTAGTGCATCGCACTCGCGTAGGACGTGGAAAGCCGTTTCGTCGTCTTCTTTACAGAATCGACAGCTCGCGTCTAGCACAAGTCTTATTGTGCGTAAATGTAATCTCAGACAGGTGTGACCTGTCAGAATGAGACAGATGATGCGTACTTTAGCTCTGCCTAGCTGAAGCATATCAGCCGTTCTTTTGTGGGAATATCCTGCTATGGACATTTTAGATTGTCTAAGCCCAGATAGTGTATTGCAGTGCTCAGTTGCCTTGAGTCGTTCCTGGTCTTTGAATGTTCTCTTTCAGGAAGAGATTCAGCAGAAGGGTTCAGGTCCACAGAAGGGGATGATGCAGCTATGCGTGCCAGCTCTTCAGCCTGTTCATTCCCTGCAATGCCCATGTGACGTGGAGCCCAGAAAAGTGTTAGGCTGTTATTTTCACCTAGTTTGTTCAACGCCTTCAGACAGCGTTGAACAAGTCTTGACGTGACGGTGTACTTAGTAAGTGTTTTATTGGCCGCCTGGCTGTCTGAGAAGATAGCTATTCGTTTATTTACGTAGATCGTAGAGGTTTCTATTGCCTATTGCCTATTTCTGCCTAAAAAACAGTGGTGTGGAGGCCAATAGGTACAAGTTTACCATCTACGGGTATACCGTTAGGGGAGCACCTAGCCTTTTGGCCTTATCTCCCGGTCCTTCGGACTGTTTGGACCTTCGGTGTTTACTGACAAGATCGTTTTGTCAGAGGGGGATTTCTCCATCCGGCGAATGCACTTACCTTCAGGAACCCAACCCCGGGGTTGCATCACCAGCTCGATGACTCGGTTAACAACCTACAGCCACCACGAGGCCAACAACTTGATGGGCAAGGACCATGGTCCCCTGGCACACCCATCCCCGTGGTACACTATTCGGTAAAGACTTCACTATAGCAGGTGTGATTTTCCTTCGGCCCCCTATTGGTTAAGCCTCACGTACAATATTCAGATGTGCATATCCCAGGCTCGCTGAACCTGTGTCTACGAGCCTGTGCAGACTCGTAGCGCTGTTTTTCATATCCGGGCGGCCCCTTCAGTTTACTAGTCAGCAATGCGATTCGGGCCGTGTGGTCATCAATCCACAAACTAGTCAGATATAGGCGCGAAAGCATCTTCCACCAAGGCCATTCTCCCTGACTAGCCCCTTCGAGGCTCGGGTTATGCGAAGCCGCCAGCTCCGAGTCTCACACGATAAACCGTAATGGTGAGCATCATCATAAATTACCTGACTTCAGTGGGATTCGATCGCGGGACCCAGGGACGTAGCCAGGAATTTGTTTCGGGAGGGGTCCAAAATTCGATTTCAAAAATTGTCTTGTAAATCAATGTTTTAGTATTGCTAGTGGAGAACTGTTTTACTGTATTTTTGATGATACAGAAGAAATACATCACAAAAAAAATGTGTTGAAATGTATCCTTTTTTATTCGATATATACCGATTGTTTTCATCCGGTCTAATTACAATTCTGAATATCTAAAAAATAAAAACAAAAGTGGATCAACGTATGATTTCTGAGGAACGCCTGATGTTGGTGGAATTTTTGAGAGACTGTAAGGTGTAATTTTCTATAATATTTGTAGTAGTAGATTTACCTCTGAAAAGCCGTAATTATTAGTAGTCGTACTAGAGGTGTAAGGGAGGTTACCATGGTTATCCTGCAGGTCAAATAATTTAAGGATTGACGAGGAGATGCTAGTTCGTTGATAATTTTGAGTTTCAGCTCCGCCGCCATTTTTATTAATAGGCACTAGCACGAGGAACGGCATAGCGAAAATTTCAGTGTTGAGAATAAAGTGACTGGTTATTTAACCAGTTGCCTATTAGGCAACGAAAGTTGATACCTTATTTTTTCTGCACATTTCTTTAAACAATTCGGAAGAAAACCATCTGGTCTGGTGTCTTTAGAGATGTCAAATTAATTTATATACTTTTTTAGAATCAGGGCTAATAGCAGGATTTGATCTGTGGTCTTTTTTGAAATTATTCAGAGGGGAAAAACATAGAGACTTGACAACTAGAAACTTGAAGAAAATTATACGAGTATCAGCAAAAAATGTAGGTTCATAACGTTTTCATTTCAGTTGGTAAGAAAAAGCGGTCGATCAAACACGCTGAGTTAGAAAATCATGAAGCTGTTCTTGAAAACCAATAGTTTCAACGAAATGGGATTTAACGTAGGTTGTTGAAATTGATAAAAATTTATCACCGACAAAGGAACAACCTTAGCATATCTATCTAAAATAAATTAACTGTGAAGAGAAGAGGTTACTTTCCAAAACGGGTTCATTTATTGGAAGAGATTAGGGTAACAAAATCTAACGTTAACTGCGAGGTGACTAAAATAAACCAATTCCTAATTTCTAACTTATGTTGACTTCTTTGAAACTATCACTTCTAACGTGTGTTATAGCCAACATCCCTTAGAAAACGTATTTACAGCTACCGAATATTTTGGCTATGATTCATACAAGCAAACAAAATTAAATAATGAAAAACAGCTCGTATCAATTTGATCCATCCCCTTTGCAGACGGATTACTTACTTGTACGAGTATGTATTTTTATGAGGTCGGAAATTTTCAATTTTATTCGATTTTCTGCACATTTTTCATGTTATCATCACTGAAACATTTCGGGAGGGGTCCGGACCCCATGGACCCCTCCCCTGGCTACGTCCCTGCCGGGACCCTATGATTTGAAGACCTGCACCCTACCTACTACACCAACAAGACTACACGTGCTGAAGGTTTCTAAGATTCACATAAAGTATTTGTCAGAGTTAAGAAAAGCTTTCATTAATGTTATGAACAATTCATCAATATCGATATCATAAAAAATATACGTATCGTTGAACCAGAAAAACTTCCTGAATGTAACGTAAAGATTCTTCAACATGTTCCTCAATTTTAACGAAATTTTACGTTAAATTTACAACAAGGAAAATTATCATTAATTTTATGAAAGAAGTTTTTATTAACCTAATAAACGAATATTTTCTTCATGTCAATGTAAATATTCGTGATATTGACGAAAAAAAAAATAAACGAATCAGATGTCTTTAATGTGATGAAATGTGGCGTAAACCTTTATGAACGTCTACCTTATCATAACGAATAATTACGTTATGGCAATGAAAATAAGTCAACGAATGCGATTCGTGGATAATAGGAAAGATAATTTTTTCAGTGTAAAGATCCTCGCCATGGCGTATCAACTGTACCAGGGGCCTCCCTGCGCTACTCAGGTACGTGGTGTCGCAGCTCACCAAAGATCGTTGTCCCACTACATACAGCCTTTTTAGCTGATGTCGCAGGGACACCGACCCCCCTGCGGGAGGCCAATAGGTACAGACATTCTATGTGCTGGGCCAACCACATCGGCTCCATCAATCGTCTTAGAGCCGTCAGTAAACCATTTGATGGTCTGTGGATGCAGCCTAGCGAAGTTAGGGGGCCACACCTCCCTGCTCCATGTTACAGCCTGCAGAATGAGAGCTTGCAAGGTGGTCTGAGGGCATATTCGCGAAAGTATTATTGTTGAGCATATGTGCTGCCCCTTAATAAGCTCCAGACTGGTATGATTTGCAATAAGTCGAACCATTGCTACTTTTGCCTCGGTCTCGAGGTGGATTTCAATTGGGTGTAGATCTTGTAGAATTTCTAGAGCACTGACAGGGCAAGATCGGAGTGCACCGGTGGTAATGAGACATGCTATAGTCTCTGTACCTTACCTAGAGCGGACTTACTTCCGTAGTCAGCGCTCTCTTCCACCAGACTACAGCACCATAGTTAAAAGTTGGTCTGGATCATAATGGATGGTTTGAAACCCTAGGTTTTACCTACGATTTTTTTTCATATCCAAAGGGCTCTTGTGGCTTTTTCAGCCAGCGCCTCGACATGCTTTTTCCAGTATAGTTTGCTGCAGTGAATAAGATTTTCGCGTTCTATTCATCGTTGAGGTCCAGGTGGTGCCCACGGGTCGATGCGATTAGTACTCCAGGCGTTTGGTAAAATCAGAGTGCATGCCAGGCACTGTCTGAGATTATTTTAGAAATCGGTAGGGGCTTAGTCCTAAAGCTTAAATTTAAGTTTGCACCACTTGGAAAATTTTCTAACGGTACTTATCAGGGTTTTTGTCTTGTTTGGGTTTTTTGTGTATATCTCCGCTCCTGATGGTTGGACTTTCAAAAGAAAGACACTAAATTGTTCGGTACAAAATTGCCTTCATCTTCTGTATACTGACTGTTCATCTCAAAGCAGTAGATAAAATGCTACAGCGTGTCAAAGTGGAAAAACCCGTTTTGTTCATCAGTTTTTTTCAAATAAGCCGATAACGGTGAATTTTCACTAAATAATTAATCATAGTTCACTTGTAGCTTATTGAATTCCCTACAATCCAGAAAAAAAATCAAATCGATACGATCATCCACAACCGAGATATGCCCAAGAGAAAGTCGACGATCTGAGATAGCAATACATTCTACGGGTATGTACTAGGGATGTCAAAAACCGGCCCATAACCCGATTTTCGTTTTTTTCCGTTTTTTGCAAAGCCGGTCAGGTCGGACCGTCCAGTTTTAACCGGTCTCAAAGTACCGGTTTTCCGGTTAACCGAATCTTTTCATTGATTTGCTTAGAATTCTAGTAAAAACATGCATACACACTCGTATTGCTATAGTTCGTATCGTATGCAAAATTAAATCAAAGCTACAAGGAGAAGTAATTTGACG
The DNA here is from genome assembly GCA_949715475.1 of Microchrysa polita. Classification (NCBI taxonomy): domain Eukaryota; kingdom Metazoa; phylum Arthropoda; class Insecta; order Diptera; family Stratiomyidae; genus Microchrysa; species Microchrysa polita. The sequence continues at coordinate 13,686,272 of OX454419.1, forward strand.
AAGCGATGGTTCTACGAGTAATAGCAATAAGGAGAGTGTTCGAAAATATGTTTAAGGGCTGGAACTTGGAAACGAAATTTTTCATTGGGGACAAGTAATAGAATTGCATTCGGAAAAATCAAGAAAATATAAAAAATTGTATAAATTTGGAAAGAATTTTTGTCCCGGTCTTAACCGGATGGACAAACAACCTTCCGGGTTAAAACCGGGAGGAGGAAAAACCGAAAAAAAATGGTTAACCGTTCTGAAAGTACCGGTTTTTGGACTAACCGTCCGGTTTTTGGTATCCCTAGTATGTACCAACATTCAGTTGGGCTTTACTTGGCGGCCAGTTGTCTTTCGCTGCAGTTAGAGAGAGATATGTTCATTACGCGACACGCTTGCGAACAGTGACTCCATTAGCGGTATTTTTTGTAAATGAAAGTCAATTTGACAAACTTCGTTTTTTTTCGAAATCGTTTTATTTGTTTGTTTAGTTTCGCCATGAGTTTTTGTTTTGTTTGTGCAAAATCCTTAAACGAAGGTGACGTTGTATCCGTACATTGATTGAGAGATGCATTGAAAGTGGTCTAGGGAGCATGAAGAAATTTTGGGAAATGTGAATAGTGTTCTAATGCATGTTGGAAAATTCAACAATTCAACAGTCAGCTGAATTTATTTTTGAGTAGACCACAATCTTCAGAGGTATGAAGCAGGAGGCATTGTTGGCCAATTAAAGAAAAAAGAAACGATTTGTTGATATACTGCAAAATTATTTAACGAATCATGGTTTCTTAGTATCCCAGGCTGTAGAGGATGCGGATACACAAATTGTTCAAACGGCTTTAGGCATGTCGTCCAGGTTTGACTCAATTTTCATCGTTGGAGAAGACGTTGATCTGCTGGTTATATTCTCAGGTATTGGATATCATGTCTAGAGCGTCTATTTTAAAAAATGGAGCGAGGATCCGAAAATACAATTTTGTGTTCATCAACAGGTTTAAAACACCAAACTCTTTCAGAGGATATACTTTTTCTTCACGCCTTCACAGGGTGTGATACGACTTCGGCCGTTTTTAGATATGGAAAAAGTAGGCTTCTCTCCTTTTTAAAGAAGAAGGAACATACTCACGTTTTACAATCGCTCGAGGTTTTTAAAGCAGAGTGCTCAGATGCAAACACTATATGCACTATCGGAAAGAATGTTTTCATTGCCTTGTACGGAAGTACACGTAACGACACATCACTAAGCGATTTCCGTTTCAAACTTTTTGCTCGCGCAGGAACGAAAATTAAAGCTAATCTTGCTGCTTTGCCTTCACCGAATCAGCCGCTGATCATCATTCCTTACGGGCGTACCACCAAATACAGACATGGCTCGGCAACGTTTTAAATCCAGAAAACTTGGGCTGGAAGCGCACTCAGGTGGGATTGGAGCCTGTGATGATTTCGGGAGAAATTATCCCTTCATACCTATTAAATATTATTTCGTGCTCTTGTAAAAAAAACTGTGGGACAGCATGTGGCTGGACTCACATGTACCAATATCTGTAGAACGTGTTGTGGAAACATATTCTCAAATGTCGCAGTCATAACCGAAGACATAAATGATGAAGATTGCTACGATGACATTTATGATATTCCAACGTTGGTCCCCCTTCCACAACCAAGTAGATCTGTATATCATATTCAGGATTCTACTGAAGAAAATAATAAAAACGTACCCTCATCACTAAATAAACCTTCCAAAATTAACACTAGAAGGGTCAGAGCCGTCAATTTGACGGTTTTGTGATTTAAATCATCTATATCTTCTAAACTACGATGTTTTTAGCTTTCATGTTTATTGACTTTTCCTAAAATATGTATTTGATCATATATTTGAATATAAATAAAAATAAAAAATTTTAGCTTGTGAGATATTTCTTGTTATACCTATTAGGGTCAGAACCGTCAAATTGACGGTTAAGGCTTATCAGCCCAAAAAATCCATAAATCCGCCGTTAAAAATTTTTGATTGTAGTTAGAGCGCTCGTAAGAGAACATAATCGTTAATACATGTTTCCCACTTGAAGTTTTTGTGATATTGTGCGCTTTTGCAGCGCTTGAGTTCACTAGCCTAGGCTACGGTCTTAGTCATTTTCATGGTCCTTGGCGTGCTTGTTTGCCCAGTTATGATCTGTTGTAATGCAATAAAGAGTACGTTGCGTCAGTACTGATACATTTTCCAAAATTAATGCACGCCAGGTATAAAGAGTAATGTCGAGATAGAACAGGAGTTTCTTGAAGCGTTCAAGACAACGATCTCATGGGCACCAGAAAAATTGATGGCACTTATGCTGAAATAACTGGTAGCCAGTGAGTAACTAAAGTAAAGTAAAATACTAAGATACTCTAAAATACATTTAGAACTCCATGTCCAGAAATCCACTGCAAAGAAATAAGACTACTACATATGAAAGTAGTGCCACGATCAGCCCTGCTATATGTATAATCCACTTAGTTCTGACTTTTTGCTGGGCATCGTAGACGCTTTTGGAAAGTATCACATCCTTCCATGGCATGTGTAGAGTTTCAATACTAAATCCATGACGCTTGCAATCTCTTTTTGGTGATGAGACAGCTATATGACCATTGACCACAAATTGAACCTCTGTCAGTCCTACCGAACGAGTGGAATTCATATATTTAGTTGACATCCTGCCGAGCAACCCTTGCCAGGTTTGCAAAAGCGATCCTAATTTAGCTGTCCGAAGTTGTCTCCCTCTTCATGATCGAATCACAGTTGCGTACAATCAAAACGGTTCGTATTTGAGGCGTTGACTGCGATTACTTTACAATCATCGGGTATGTCGCTAGGAGTAACACTGGCTCTTACCTTTCATACTTCAACCTACACAGTGGTCTGAAAAGTAGATGTCACATATTCAAATATAAATAGTTTTACCAAAAACAGAATAGGTTTCGGTCTGAGATTCACTCGGGGTAAACGCTCTTAGCTACTGGGCGGTTTGCTTTTATTACTAAAGACCTACACCCTGTATAACTGGATAGAGCTAAAGCAACAAGCGAAAAGGATCGCCGGAGGATATCAGTGTAAATATGCATTTCAGGACGACTGGAAAAGAATTCAACTATTACTTTTTTACCATCTGTAAAAGGCTGTTTGAGAAGAATGTGCTATTAGTCATACTTCAAAAAAATAAATATCTCTACAAATTTCGCTAAAAAAATATTCTGAAATACGTTAATTTCTAATTAAAAGTAAGATAACGTCTTATGTCTTTTTTTTGTATAAGCATTTTATATTTATATAAGTACCATTTCAGCTGTAAACACCTTGCCGTCAAATTGACGGCTATGACCCTTTTAGGTATATAAAATTCCTGACCCTTCTAGTGTTAAAAGAAAGTAAATTAGGTACTTTATCCCATTAGTGAACTGCCAGGTTATTGGAAAACCTTACTTTATGGGGGTGAACCTATTTCAATTTCCGCTACTGTATTACAAATATCGGGTGGGTAAAACGTCCCTTTCCGATGAGGAGGAAAGATTTTTGGAAAATTTAATGATGAAAAATGCTAACATAAAATGGTTACCGCAATCGCCTGTTCTGATGGCTTCAGACTTTTTTCCCTCAAAAAGAAGGTATACGTCAACAAACTAGAGACTTTAACAGTGTTAAAATAGAATATTTGAGCAGAAATTGCGCAGATCACAGCGGTCGCACTCCAACTTGTTTTCCAAAATGTCGTGCAAAGACCCGAAGCTTCACCATCCTAACTGCATCTGCAACAAATTATACCTATAAGTATGTACGAGTATAGCGCATAGTTACTTCGGAATGCTCACTTTCTTTCGGGTATATCTCGGCTGCAGCTGATCGTATCGACTTAATTTTTTTTCTGGATTGTAGGGAATCCGATAAACTACAAGCCCACTATTATTAATTTTTGCGCGAAAAATCACCGTTATTGACTTATTTGCAAAAACCTGATTTGAAAAACTGTTTTTTCAACTTTGACACGCTGTAACATTTTACCTACTGCTTTATGGTGAACAATCGCTATGCCAAAGATGAAGAAAATTTTGTACCAAACAATTCGGTGGTCTTTTTTTGGAAATCCTACCATTGGGAGCGGAGATATACGCCGGAAACCCAAACAAGACAAAAACCTTCATAAGTACCGTTAGAAAATTGTTCAAGTGGTGCAAACTTAAATTTAAGCTTTCTGACTAATACCCTATCGATTTCTTTAATAATCTCAGACAGTGCCTGGCATGCACTCTGAAGCCCGATTTCACGACCGATCGCCTGGAGTATAGCGCCTTGTCAAAAGGATAAACCAGCTTTCACATATCTTTACAATATATTGTTGACGACGAAAATCCGAAATTATTCACGAGACCTGAGATGCCCTTTAACTTATTGCGTCACTTACCTGCAATGAAAAGAAAAACAGAAAAAAAGGTAAAAAGGCGACAAAAATACTAGACAATAGAAATGTGTAGTACCTACCGAAGTGACATTTTCACAAAAATAATTAAATCAGCGCGGCTTTCGGTCTGAAAAAAACCCTATGGAAAAAAAAACAGGTAAAAAATAATTTTTTTGTTTGGAAGTGTCGCCAAATCTGTAAGGGAGGCAAACTTGGGTTGTTATAAACCCAGTATGTAGTATGTAATGGGTTTCTCAAATCAAATAGAAAATAGCTTTTCAGAGACGTTAAACACAACTTGAGATTTAGAGCAAGTTCAATTATTTTTAGAGTTCTCTAGGTGCCAAATGTTGATTTAAAAAATCTTTTATTGGACATTTTCCAGTTAACAGCCAATAACCAAGGCTGAAAACATGAAAAAAAAAACATATCAGCACAGAAAATCAGAATACAGACAGAATAAAATGCCTTTCTGAAGGTTGACATTTTATTCGTATGCATAATTTTTTTGATATAATTTTTCGTAGAAACTACACCACCATGAACAATCGGTCTATATGTAGGTATAGAATCTAGTCTAGACCATCGTCTGTCACATTCAGTCATGCCGTTTGAATTTCGGTCAAAAGATTAATTGTTCGTCTGCGTAGAATATTAATGTGATATGGTTACTTAAAAAAAGTTGTTTTTCTGTCCTTTAGTTTGCTGATGTTTATTTTATCCAGAACCAACCACTCACATTCAACCGTATTCTGGTACAAATACACAGCTCCTTTGTAGTCTAGTCTGACAGTTCAAACACAAGTGACACGCAGCAGGTGTTGACCCACTTGAAAGCAAAAGACCATTTTGGCGGAACAGTAGGTACAAAGAGTCACTATGCCAATTCATTATAACGTAGAAGCGACAACAACGCTAGAGTAGAGTCCTTTGATGATTTACACGTCAATTTGAGGTAACTGAACAAATGTCTATATAAACTTCAGTTCATTTAACCCTTTAGCCAGACACAATAATTATGGCGTTTGATAAGGCAGTTGAGTGTGTACACTCTTGTTTACCGTACCATTTTCAATTTAGGGACGATCAATATTCAATGATGGTTCTTATTGCTTTTCGAATTTTACTTTACAATATTACACACACACAGCGCCCGCTCTAGGGGGGGGGGCGAGCCGGGCGGTCGCCCGGGGCGCCAAATTTTAGGGGCGGCTTTTTGGCTAGAACTCGAAGAAAAAAATAAAAGCTAGAAGGAAAAATTCAATATCAATTTCCATTAAGTGGAAACGAAACCTTCAGATGAAATAAATAGTTGAAAGTTGTGTTTTGAAGAAGCAAAGTTCTTGAGAGCCAACAATTGATAGAAGGTGCTGCATTTAGAATCCTAAAATGCTTGCCTAGTAAGAGTTGCGTAATTGTACGTTTGTGATGCTAGCCCCCGCCCTACTTCTGAAGCTATGCGCTATTCAAGTTCTACTTTAAAACTGCTAATTTCGTCCTCCAATTAAACATTTAGTACCCCTGCTTTTGACCACCATTAAGGATTATATTTGATCTTTCTATGCATGATCCCTGAGTCTTACCAAAGGGGAGATCCATCTAATTTTTAAATAGAGGACGAAAGTACCTATAGAACGTAATCTTATTATTGAGTTTATATGCGGAACTTCGCACTTCAATTTCCGGAAGTAAGGTCTAAAACTTTATTTTAGTCTATTAAATCGGAGGAGAGCACGTCCCCTAAAAAAATATTAATCCTCCGGAGAAATTTATATTAAATCAGAAATAATGATTCGTATAAACACTAAACACATAAAAGCGATTAAAACAAAGTCTCCTGAGAGAAATTTCATACCCCTGCAGGAGTTTTGGAAACTTCTATAAACCTTTGAAGGCAATTTGACTTCAATTCACCCGATCTTCTCGTGGATGGATCGCCACAGTTGGTTGCCATTGCATTGATTCATCTAGCATTTAAAGGTCAAATTTCGAACAAAATTGTTTGGGTTTCAGCAAGATGAGGGATGGAATCACAGTACACATTACCAGAGCCGCAGTAGCAGTACTTCCTTTTTATCCGACATGCTAAATCAGGACTTAGCTTGATTCCCCCGATTTAGCTAGCTCTGACCTTCTTCTTTATAAAAATTCTCAGGGCGTAGGCTGGATTTCCTAAAGACATAAACATTTTGTCAACATCATGCCGGAGGGTATGTCATTCCCAATAAACTGTATGACAACAAAAATATTTTTAGAAAAAGGGTTAAACATTTGAGAAAGATAAATCGAGAGCAGCCTTTTTCCTTTTAACGATAAATGGCGTTTGAATACATCACATGACCTTTGTCATAAAACTATCCCTTTCAGATGAAATGTTTTTAAATCGATTAACTTCCCAAAGGAAACTTAGTGTGAGGCCTTTATTCTAACATTAAAACATGGAGGACAGCAAAAACTCTATAAAGTATACATTTAAGCCCAGAAGTCATAGAGTGATGAAACAGGGACAATATAGGCTTTTTGGCGGCGAAATATTTTCTTGAATGAGGGTGGTTGGCCAACATGATCGGAAACATAGGTGGTTAGGATGCTCACAAAGAGAACTTAGGATGTCACTTGGGGCATAATTTAAGTTTCGAAAGGCTAGGTCACGCAAACGCGGATAGGATATGGATATGATGATGTTCATGACACCTACATGTGGGTGTTCAAGTATCGGATATTAAATGCCTAAAACTGCAGTCTCAATAGAATTGTGCGGATGATATACATTTAGAATCCTTGTCTCGGAATAACCGAGACCACCAGACTGAAATCTTTCTTAACCTTCCGGCGGGCGCAATACTAATCCTAACACGATCGGGCGCAATGCATCTGACAGATTAACTGCAGAAAAAGGGATGAAACTAAGTTTGTGTATATTTTAGACTCTTATTTTTTGTTGCATTGTCTTTTTGAAACAGTTCTACGAAATTTTAGAAACAAAAACTGGCTCACAAAGTTTGATACCCTTCACATTTTCAATTTTCTAGGAATATTCCGCTTTCAATAGCTTCAATATTAAAAAAAAAACTCCAACAACTCGACCGCTTAAAAAATGTGGGCTTATTTTACTAAAAACACACTATTGAACGATTTGGTGAACTTAAAAGTCAACACAACGTTATTACGCAATGTGAAGAATATAACATGTGGAAATTTTCATAGAAAAGGAGAAAATGACACAATCGGGCGCAATACATCTGAGAGATTATTTCATCCCCTCCCGCCCCTCAGACATATGGTAGATAGAAACTGAAAACTGCTTTAGGCAGTTGGTCGCTAAAGATTAAGCTACTGTGAGTTTCAGATCTCTCCCTTTTCATATCGCTGATTGGCGCAACAAAAACTGGCCACTTAATCTGTCAGATGCATTGCGCCCGCCCGAAGGTTAAAATTGCGATTGAGACGAGGCGCCAACTGACATACCAACACGCAGATTTGTAGCACTGCAATTTTCATACGTAGAGCATCGATTTTTTATGAGGTAATACAGCAGTAAGACAAAAATGTACCCTTGATCAACCGCCAGACAGGGGGAGGGAGGGTCAAGCGCCACTCCCCGCCCTGCCTCCCCAACCTCCTGGGCTACACCTATGATTTTCAAGATGTCGCATTTATGAAAATAAACCACGGATTTTCCACACTGAAGAAGTCCGGCTAACTGAAATTGATCGGCTGCGTAGTCTGCAAGGATGTTATGGGAAACTACTCATCTACTTCAACGACGTACATATTACCTACTATCAATCTGCCTGGTATATCACCAGGGGCGGCAATTTATCCTCTTGCCCGGGGCGGCGTAAGTCCTAGAGCGGGCGCTGCACACACATCCGTTGAAAGAAACCATCTGAAAGCAAGGAATTGCATAGGAGTCTCAGCTTGTTACATTGCTGAACAGACTTACAAGCACATGTACCAATGCCATCATGTTAAATTCAATTGGTTCTAGCTTATTCAAACCGATTCGAATACGTATTCAACTGTGTAGCCTAACGTCATCGCTACGGTTTCCAAATGGCCCGTGTAGAACAAGTATACCACAGTCAGCCAGACTTGCATTTATTTTCAAATGGAATTCGGGTAGTATGTCTGGTGTTTTGCCGTACACAGGATACCCTTCATTTAGGGTCGATGCATCACGAACGTCTAGAGAGATGAGCAGGTTTACTAGAAAATTGTATTGAAAGGGATACCATGCGGTTTATTTTCGACACAATGTTTACGTCCTGTTAACGATTTTGTGGGTTTGTTGCGCGAATACTGAGTAAACTCAAACAGCAATACTTGGAATAATTTGCTTTATTGAAAGCAAGTCGTGGCGTATGGGGAATTTTGTGCACCTTGTAGGTAAGTACTACTCACTAGATAATGGTTTTACTTGAGTACCCGAAAATAAGGCAGCGGATTTCGATTAATTTTGATTACTCAATTAGAAACCGTTACTAGGTTTAAATTTATTTTGATTTCCCATTCACAGAATCTTTATCTCGCTTACACATAATACATAATTTTAATTAATATTCTATTTGTACTTCCCCGGAAACAATGATTTTCAATAATATCCCCAAAAATGGTCCTGCATCAATTTTTCCCTAAATCGTCTGTCACATAAAACATCAGTTCACATTACATTATATCGAGGTCCTGTCTGTGCCATGTCTAACACGTAAATTGAGTGCTGAAATCAGTGGCGGAACAACTTCACTCGGGGCCCTCCCGCCAACCTCTTGAGTGGGCCCCCTACACTGAGAAAAAAAGCAGAGCGAAATCAATCGAAAGCACTTTTGAAGTTCCACACTTTTCAGTCATCAGTCACAGTCATTTTCCATACAAGTTCATATTTTGTCAGTCAATTGATTGATTGACTAAAAAGGTTGATCCACACCTTAAAGCAACTCTTTTGAAACATGATTTTGGCGTTACAGTGTTTCTACTAAAACTAAGAACGTCATACTTAAGATAACTTTTTAATGAGATACTTCTGACTCTCTGCATTCTTACTGTAACGTTTATTAAATTAATGATTTCATCAATTGTTTTTTTTTTTTTTTTTTATAAAAACGCTCACGCAGCTCAGCATTGACTTCTATAGGTGTTGGTGATATTTTATTATCATAGTATGTACCTAAATTACCTGCACCTACAATGGGATTCGATCCCGCGAATCTATGATTTGAAGGCAAGCGCCCTATCTACGCTAACGCCGGCCGTCGCACAAACACGGTCAATCCGAATCCATTTTTTTTTAATTGTATGAATTTGACAGCAAAAAAAATGGATTCGGACGCTTCGTGTGGGGGCGGCCTAAGCTTGTAACTTGCTAGACAATTGAATAAGGCGATATGTTATTATTTCAACACTATTGTTGGTTTCAGCTTAGTACCACTCTAAAACTATTTTGTTCGTGTTTCACAGTTCATGACAAAGTGGATTGGAATTCAGTCCGAAAGTTTAGAAAAGATACTATCAAAAAGAGGGACCTAAAGAATCTTTTTGCCCACATGGTACTTGGCAAGGAAAAGGGTGGGGCGGATTACCAACCGCGGCTACAGTTACAGCAAATAGCGCAGCCATGCCAGGAGCAAATTTTTTTGGTGAAAATTAAATTTGTTTATCTAAGGTACTTAGTGGAAGAGGAACAATCAGTTTGGCATCTTCTTGTCTACAAAAAATATCTAGGTCGGAGTGTTGATTTTCGCAGTCGTGCTGTTTTTATGGTTCAAGAAATCATTCATGTGGCTTTTGGGCCCTAAATTGAAATTGAAATTTATTAGGCCATAATATGAATTAAGTACATAATTTTACAATTTAGGTTTTTTTCGGCTCGCTTACTCGCTAAAAGTCAGACTTGAAACGCGAGGGCGATTATTATTAAAACTGGACCGGTTTAATATTCAGGCGGCAATATTCAAAATAATTCTTTAAATTAATTAAAAAGGAAAAATATAAATTATATAACAATTAAACATAAAAGGATATTAAAAAAATATGATATGAATGCAGGAAATTTCAATGAAATTACTCGTTTGACTATTATTATGTTAAGAATCGATTCAGATATTGTCTGTTCGCAAAGACAAAGTGTTTTAACTTCAATTTATAATTAGCTTCGTTTAAGTTCAGCTTTATTTCAGGCGGAAGTTCATTAAATATTCGTGGGCCTAAAACAGATAGATGTCTGCCGGTATTTGATTTATTACATCTAGTGGTAGCCATAGGGCGATTAAGTTGTCGTCTAGTACAATAGCCGGAATCATGAATCACGAACTGCGTCTGATTTTTAAACATGTACTTTAGAGAACCATATAGATATAAGTGTTTTATATTCATAATATTTAATTGGCAAAAGGCCTCCGTTGTTGAAGAAAATATTGATTTTTTTAAGCAAATCTTAACAATTCTGTTTTGTATTTTCTGTAGAGGATCAATATACGATGATAGGGCACCTCCCCAATTTATAATGCTGTATTCAAGTGCAGTTTGAACTAGAGAGAAATATACCATTCTGATCGTGTTATAGTCGACATTGTATCTTAACCTCAGGAATGCATAGGCAGATCGTCGTAGTTTTTTGGTCACCTTATCAATATGATTAATCCATGATAAGTGGTTGTCGATTAAAACACCTAGGTATTTGACATCATCAGTTTGGCTAATTTGTTTGCCATTTATGTAAAGACTAATATCTAATAAGTTATTACTCCTGTTGCTGCTGGAAAAGGCTACAAAATTGGTTTTATCCAGATTTAGTGCGAGTTTATGATTACATAGCCAGTTATATACTTGTTCGCAACCTGCAGAAGCTTTCCGTTGAACATTATCCCATGTATGACCTTTAAATAATAGAGCCGTATCATCAGCAAAAGCTATGATTTTTCCCTCAAAATCGTGATCTTGTATTTTCAGTAGGTCGTTTATATAAATATTAAAGAGAACAGGACCTAACACCGTACCTTGGGGAATACCACATTTCAATACCGTAGAATCACTTAAGATTGTGCCTATTTTAACTTTCTGCTGTCGATTGGTAAGATAAGAGTCAAAAAGAGCCAAACTGCTATCTTTGAGGCCTATACCAGCCAATTTGCTTTTTAGGATGCCGTGATTCACCGTGTCGAACGCCTTCTTTAGATCAAGAAATACTACTATTGGCTTTTCGTTTTTATCTAATGATTGGTTTATGAAACTAGTTACCTGATAGACCGCATCACTGGTGCTCTTTCCTTCTCTAAAACCGTATTGACTTGAGGATAGTAATTGAAACGAATCAAGGTGTTGAACTAGCCGTGATTTTAAACACTTCTCGAAAATTTTAGCAAGTGTAGAGATTAAAGAAATTGGTCTATAACTGTTGGGACACCTCTTATCTTCGGATTTGAAGACAGGAATGACTGTAGCAATTTTAAAATCGTCTGGGAATATCCCACTAGAGAGGCATAAATTAAATATATAGCAAAGAGGCGCAGACACGTAATTTACCAGATTCTTAAGAAGTTTAGATGTTATCCCGTCCTCCCCAGGAGATTTATTTTCAGTGAGATGTGAAATTTGCCTGTAAACTTCTGAATGAGTGATACGACTGAAATTTCTTAAATTGATTCTAGGACTTGAGTGGCTATCTTCATTTACTTGCGGAGTAATAGGAATCGAGCTGGAAATTGTTTCACCTATATCTACGAAAAAAGAATTAAATTCATTCGCTATTTCCGAGGGGGTATTCAAAATTTTCCCAGAGGTATCTAATATTTCAGTAATATTCTGTTCAACTTTCTTGTTTTTTGATATTATTTCGTTGACTTTTGCCCACAATTTTTTTGGATTACCCTTACAATTTTTAGTTTCTATATAGTAATATTTTGCTTTAGCGCATTTAATTATCCTATTCAGATAGTTCCGATAACTTTTGAAAGTATTTATCAAGGTTATATTGAATGGTTCATTCTTTACCTTCTTTGCGAGACGATTTTTATATCGAATCGAGTTGAGAATGCCGGTAGAGAACCAATTGTTCAGAGGTTGCCTACTCCTTTGAGATCTTGAAACTGCGATAGTTGCATTCTCTACCAAAATATGTATAATTTTTAGAAAATATTTAGTAGCTTCATTCGGATCTGAAATTGTATAAAGGGAACTCCAGTCCTGTTGAGCTATTTGCGATTGTAGCAGATTGTATTCAATTTTTGTAAGTTTTTTATTGTCGTTTTTTTTAATAGACATATTTTTATTAACATTCAAGGAGATTTTCGCAATAGTAGAATAATGGTCCGAAACAAAAGTTTCGTAAATAGCAGGCGTGAAATTAATATTCGTAAAGTCTTTAAAAAAGATATGATCAATACAAGTACGACTTATTCCTCTTGTAGTTCCTTCTAAGTATTGAGTAAAACCGTAACTGTTTAGTGTATTTAGATATTCTCCAGCTGTGCTAGATAATTTAGACCCGCCAATATTTATATTAATGTCTCCTAAAAATATGTGGTGTTTAGTAGATTTGAAATAATCGAGGTAATTTTCTAGTGACTCAGTGAAGGATGCTACTTCCAAGCTGGGTGAACGATACACACAACTTATGAGTATATGTGTTGTATCAGGTAATGCAACAGACAGATGCAGAGAATTACAATGCTCAATATTGGCCTCTACAGAATGTACAGAGAGTTTGTTTCTAATATAAGCAACAATGCCGTCGCATTTGTTATATCTATTTGGTTTAATTAAACGATAGTAACCGCTAATATCTAGACAATCGCACTCAGATAACCATGATTCTGTCAATATGATAAGATCAATATCAAAATTCAAATTTTCTAAAAGAAGTGTTAATTCATCGAAATTTTTCATTAAACTTCTGATGTTCATGTGGAAAATATTGAGAGAAATATCGCGATTATGTGTTAAGAATTTTCTGCATTCGCAAACATTTGCAAGTTTTATGGTTTTTACGTTAGATTCTTCAAAACTAGTTACAGTATTTAGAAATTCACACATATTAACTATTTATAATGTTAGCAAATTGGAAGAAAAGTAACAAAAATACAAACTAGTTTGGTGTTGGAGATACTTTGGCCAAATCGTGTAAATCACTTGCGTTTTTGATTCGAATAACACGCTCGCCTTCATCTTTCCTTGCAAAAATAGACCCGTTCCGTATCCATATATATTTGAAACTTGTCAGCTCTATCTTCGCTTGACATAGCAGCGTAGCAGTCATCGTAGTTAAATGTTCGCCAATGTACACTCTGCCTTCTCCGATGTTCTTGTTTATGTCAACAGTAGAAATCCCAGCACCACTTTTGTTGGATTTAACTTTATTTCGAAAAGCGGTTAAAAGTTTATCTCTTACAAGTTTGTGAGAAAATTTTACGACGATTTTTGGCTTAGTGTTCGTATTTTTAACTTGAAGTCGATATACATCGTTGATGTTGTAGTCGCTCAACTCGTAACCCACCGCACAGCCGACAGCTGTTATAACAGATGTCAGATTTTCGTTCGGAGTTACTGGAAATCCGCTGATGACTATATTATTTTCTCGCATGGAGGTTGCTAATTCGTTATACTCCAACTTTAGCCGCTCAACATCCATTTTAAGACCATCGTTTTCTTTTTTTAGAATTGCCATTTCTGTTAAAAATTGAGACATTGTTTTGGTGTTCTCGTGGAATTTTTCGGATAAAAAATCTAGCGAAGCTTTTATATCACGAAATTCTTTTTTCGTAGCTTTGTTGTTTGAGTCCATTTCTTGCTTCATTTCATCAAGCATATATTGCAACACTGCCGGATCAGTGACTTTATCTTTTTCCCCGTTTTTTGAATTTTTGCATCCATCACACTTCTTTTTCTTGGTACACAATTGACAATCCATTGTAATAGAGTACTGATGTTTGTATGTATTGAGAACCACAAGAGGCACTGTCCGGTATTGGAACACACAGCGCGGTTTGAATGTATCGTATTCGAGCCACCAAAAAGGCTAATCACTGTCCGGTAAATGGAGCGCACTTTGCCGTTTAGAAGAATGCGATTTACTTTAATTCCACTTAGATTACAGATGAAACTTCACAACGATGTCGAAAAAGGTGGACCAATGTCCAATTCAAATCACTATTTATTAGTTATTCCTTCGTAAAAACTAATTATATTTGGAAATTGCTCGCTAGCAGATATTGATCTCGTCCGGTACGTTGACAGTTCCAATTACATCATTCATCTCGTGGGCCTCCCCGCCACGCGGGCCCTGCGGGCCCTTATGCGCCGCCCCTGGCTGAAATGCTATCCTCTAACACAAGGTTTGACGGCTCTGTCAGTGAACATCCAACTGACTTCAGTGACTATTAGGACTGTGCTTCCCCACTTTGTTCAACCTTTACATGTCAGGGCTTCCCACCCCACCTGAAGGAATCGACATAGTATCCTACGCTGACGATTGTACCATCCTGACATCCGGCAACGATATTTCAGACATGTTCGACCGTATCAACGGCTACTTAGAAGAGCTCAACACCTTCTTCATTAGCAAGAACCTGAAGTTATCAGAACCCAAATCCTCGGCCACCCTCTTTACCACGTACAATCAGGAATACAACCTACGGCTAGACATTAGTGTAAACAACACCGAAGTCCCCACTGTTCGTCACCCCAAAATCCTCGGCGTCACAATTGACAATCACGGCATTTTCAATAGCCACGCCGACAATATATGTGACAAATTGAAGAGTAGGAACAAGATCCTAAAATCTCTCGCTGCCAGCAAATGGGGAACTGATAAAGAGACATTACTCACCACTTACAAAGCCATCGGTCGTTCAGTGGTAAACTACGCCGCACCCATATGGACAAACAATCTCTGCAACACTCGATGGAAACGGATTCAAACGTGCCAGAATGCAGCTATGCGTACCATCGCTGGATGTGTATGACATCACAAGATCACCTCCACCAAGAAACTAAGCTGCTTAATCTGAAAACTCATAATGAGCTACTCGCAAAGCAATATCTTGTTGGTTGCTATCGTATTCAACACCCGAATTTCGATCTTATGGACAAAACCCCACCTCCACGTCATGTTAGACGTACATTAAGGGACAAGGAAAGGGAAGTCCAGAGATTCAAAAGAGTTCCCCTCGATAACACCAACAACTACAAGGCCGTTCTAAAGCAGTTGCATACTAGCGAGGTAACAATAGCTACGAAAGATCTGTCATAAACCGTGTCCTTCGAGCTCGACCACCAGATATCTCCAATGACGAACTACAGCTACATAGAGCCACACGTACCACCTTGGCTCAGCTTCGTTCTGGATGGTGCTCCAAACTTAATTCATATTGGTCCCGTATTGACAACGCCATTGCAGACATTTGTCCAGCATGTGGAGCCAGCCCGCACAACGTGGACATCCTTTTCAATTGTACTGCCGCACCAACGCATGTAACACCCATTGCGCTTTGGGAAAAACCCATTGAGGTGGCAACCTTCTTAGGCCTCGAACTTGAGGAGAGGATGCCAACCATTTACGAATGACACTAATTCCCCCCCCCCCTTACTTGCGCCGCTATAACAACAACAACAACTGTGCTTCCCTATACCGTATTTCGTATTTCAATAAACATGAATTGGATTACACTAACAAGCCCTTAGGAGTAGAGCAAAAAAAAGCAGCCAAAGTCATAACCATATCAGTGTCAACTCGATATCGATACACAAAAAAATATGTCGTGTGACTTGCAGGAGGTGTCCTGCCCCAATACTTTCACAGAGGATCTTCCGAATCGACAAAGTAACCTATGGATTTCAGACCGACGAGCTGTTGAAATTATTTTCTCGGAGAACGATACGATTTCCCTTTTACCTATGTTCAAAGCTCAGGACGGGTCTTTCAATTTATTATTATCTCTGACTGAATGTCAATGTTATCTGAGGCATAAAAATAAATTTTTATTAGGTATCGTTAACATACAATAATTATGTACCTACACGACAGGATTTTTTTCAGAAAAAACTTCGGATATCGAAATATACTCGTACATGACACGAGGTTGTAGCAAAAGGATTCGATTAAGGCTTTACATATAGATACAATTTTCGGAACTATAATGTTTTCGATGAGTGGGGCGATTGGCATACTATTATGTTCTAGTCCGTCTCGGTCCAAGCTTTATTGAGTCAATTCGGGGAAATATGAAATTCGATGTACGACGGAGGATATCGAATCGATTCGTTTGGAGTCGATTCGATTAGGTTCTTCCTGTATATATTAACAAAACCGTTGGCCAGAAAAACATACATATGTAGGTAATTTGCAAATATCATAGTAGGGTATAATATTACGGAAATTCGATACGTTCTTTGAAATCTAGTCTAATTTTGGAGCAATGTTGAATTGGTTTCTAGAATTCAGAAACGATAGGGATTTTGCATGTCAGAATGGGGACATATGAACTGAAGTCAACAACGGTATGGTGTGTTTATTGACATTACACACAAAACATACCGTTAATAAATTCAAGACAATAGCCTCTTTCGAGTCTTGGTTTAATATGCGGGTTTATTAATACCTTGACACGTCAATTAAAAACAGGAGAGAAGCTGTTATAATAATTTGAATTAAGGATTGATCTATAATTTCTAAAATTGGATAGTACATAATAAATAATTTATTAAAACTTACATATATGGCCAAAAAAATAAGTACACCCCCCATGTACTTTTTATGCCAAATTGTCATACCCTTTTTAAAATTGAATTACTCCAAATAGATAGCCATTACAACATTTAGGATACAACAATGCCAACGGAACCGAAAAACTAAATAGCATCACCCTATTATTATCTTAGTCCGTCCCGATATTAACTTTGAAGTGGGTTTTCACCTTGGTCAAAATCAGGCACGTAGCAGGGGAGGGGTCCATGGGGTCCGGACCCCTCCCGAAATGTTTTCAATAATACCCGAATTTTTAGTGATTACAGTATAAAAATATATAAAAAAATCACTTTTCGCCATATTTTTCTGTGGATTCTGTGTGACTGAATATTATAAAAACGAGACCGAGTTCTAATCGTGCGAATAGCACGATGAGTGTACACCCTATACCCATGTAGAGACTTAGAATGCGCGTAAAACCGAAAATATTCAAATTATTTTTTTTAAAGGGGGAAGTTATCGTGCGAACTGACAGACACACGGACGGACATGGCTTATTCGAATCAGGAACCGACCCTGATCATTTATACATATACTCTGCCATACCTCCGGTGGCTCCTTTGAGGTGTTACATAAATCATCGTAACAAAAACAATATACCCTATCCTATACCATCTTATGGGTAGAGGGTATGAATAACCCATATGGCAATTGGTTTAACACTAGAAGGGTCAGGAATTTTATATGTGACCGGGAAAGTTAAAAGGGGGCTATCTGGTAAAAACAAACAAGCGAGTAAACGGCCAATAAAGAAATCAAGTCGGTGCATAGTGTTTAAATGATTTGTCGTGATCTGATTTTTATGAAACTTGGTATCTATGTACTTTCGATGATCCTGATTCGGATACTGTTACCGAAAATGTAATTAGCGGGCAATATAACAGTAAATCCAAATGCAAATTAATTTTTCGACAAGTTCGAGTATATTTTCAGCACTTTCTTTGCTATATTATATGATTGCTAATATACATGATCCATTGGTGGCCACAAAAATGATTCAGAGATTGCATTGCTGACCAGTAACTGGAATAACAGTAAATCATCAATCAATCATGTAAAGATAATGACGCAATTCCTTTCAATTGTTTGCTTTGATTCTCTTTGTGTGCTGATTTTAATAAGACACAAGTAGTCATTTATCAGCAGGACACTTAATATCTAAAAGTGCAGGGAATACCCGTAAGGACCAAAGGTCCTTTTTTGCTAAAGAAGTCCAATATGAGCAATATGGCTATGAAAATACAACACTTGGTGAGACAAGCGTCCCGAAATACTATTTGTACATTTTTGAAATCTTCGGAAAGGATCTTCTCTCCTGAAAAGGACATTTTTGGAAAATTGGTTATGGATAGGCAGGATGGGTTTCAAACGATAGGGACAGATTAGAAGAAGTCATTGAAATGGTTTTGAATATTTTTTTTTGCATTTGGGTACACCAGATTATCGCGATATTCTAGTTCGAATCAAGAATATTTTATTCGCATTATGTACCCTTTGTTTTAGATTGCGATTTCCATGATAATTACGTCAATAATAATCTACTACCGGTACAGCAAATATTGTCGGCAATATCTGATTTTACCGCCGACTGGTCAGTCAGGATCTTCCTTTCCCCACTGTAAAAAGAACTTTATCGGAAGGGTATTTTACACTCAGGAAAATATCCATGAATTATATTTTAATAAATAAAAGTATACAATCACAATTCTGTCTGATTGTGACTCGAGGCAATGGCCTTTTTAAGACAATAATGGAAGTGTTTTTGGTATTGTGAATTAAATGCCTAGATATTTAATTATAGTCGTTTCTTTCTTGGACAGACAGGATCATTGTCCAAGTAAAACGCAAACGGATCAAAATTGTCCCCTTCAGTAACAGCTTATACTATTTCGTCATCAGTCCCCAACGCGATATTTTGAATTGGAACTTGCATTTGATATTATGCGCCGTGCAAGATTTAATTTAAAGGAAAATATCCCAGGAAATTTTAAAATGATTGACTTTAATGATTAGAAACCAGATAAAGTGAAAAACAAAATTACATACGGGAAATTTTAGGGTAATTGTTTGCGGAGGCATCTGGGAGATGGCATTGGCAGATGATCCATGTCATAGCTTGGATCAATTTTACAGATTGTCGTTTTGTATGGGAATTCCAGTAAATATGGAAATGCTCCACAAAGTCGAAAAGCACTTATGACAATACGCGCGTTTTTTACCATCGCGATTAACGCGTGATTTAAAAGTAAAAAAAATCGCGGGTAACTGCTCAAACAACTTACAACTGTTCTACATTTTTGTCTCACTGTCGTCGGCTTATTTTTTAGATTTGACCGGTTTCGTCACATAAGACAATGATTTATCTGAAAAATCTAAGTACCTCAATAAGAAATATTCGCTGTTTTGTTTTGAATTGTCATTTTTTTTAAAGGTACTCAAACTTAAAAAACGAAATTGCCATATTTTTTCCCCTATAGATTTAGCCATCTACATTTCATTAACCTAAACTCTATCCCGCGTAGGGTAGTGGCACGTGTGAATATTAACTAGGTAGATGTATTTTTTTTTCTATTGAGTTCGTTACTCAAAACTACTCGAGATGATCAAGAAAACGCAACTGATGGTATTTCAACGAACCAACGTAGAAAATTCTTGGTCAAAAAATGAAACTTTTATATATATGGGATGTAAGCTTATACTTCCACGTTATGTGTAAAGTACAGCAAAGTTCTAGCGGCACAGAACTCGAAAAAATTACTTCCAGTCCCTAAACGGGGGGTTTCTGTAAGGATGCCTTTTAGCATTTCTTTTATTATTAAGAAAAAACCCGAGGAAAAAGATTTTTTTAATTTTCAATTAAATTAACAACTAAAACTATTTTTTTTTTTCAAATTCTACAGAACGTAATTAACTAATATTATCCAGTATAGATATTGTTCGGTGGAGATATACTCCAATCAACGGGGAGATTTTACCTTGCAAAAATTGCGGATGTCTCAAATTGATATGAATTGATATGTTATAAAGACAAGTGGGGTAAGTTAAAATCCAAGTTTGCGTCACTTCCCCCCCCCCCCCATCCCCTGTGCTCCTGCCGCCATCTTGAAAAAACCATCTACTATCTGCCTTTTCATCAGTTTTTGGGGTAAAACTTCTTTACAGTCCATTTGAACACAAAACGTGCCAAGACAATTTTGTAGAGGACAAAATTTCATCTAAAAAGTTGTACTCTACAATAAAAGCTGACAGAGTTATAGCACCAAGAAAATGCGGGAAATTCCAAAAATCATACCAATTTTGCAGTTTTTTGCATTTACATATCAATAACTCATTACCGCTGCATTGTAGCTTAAAGTCTTCTAAGTATGTGTTATAGGAATATTAATTGTCATCAAATTGCATCATAAGTTATGTTTGTAAGATGCACAGGAAGAGAGTAAATCCAAAGAGAGTATAATGACTTTTATCGACTTGACAGGGTCTTCACATGTTTAGGCTCGCCTCCCTACTCTTCCTATGCTACGAAATTTTTGTCAAATGGGGCATATTTTTTTGCGTTTGTTTGTTTGAATTTTTCCTAAGCAAATATAATGATAGAATGTTGAGATATTATGAATTCTAAAAAATTAAAAAGGCAGTGGCAAATTGAATTATTTGCGTAGTTATGGCTTTGGAAAGAAACACGGGAACACGATAATTTTTCATTTAAGCCCGGTTTATTTCGTCGAGGTTTCTTGAAATAGGAAACAAACACCGGATACGTAATGTACTCGACGTCCCCTTTCATATGATGCCCCGCATGCCGACCTCCGGTTAAGGAATAAATAGTGTCCTTTTTTGTCCTTTTTAGGACCTTTCTGATCAAAATGTTGATTTGTTTTGATGAAAACTGAGCTAACTACCGTGTAGAGTAGGAAAAATACTTTCGAATGCAGTTCATAACTCAATTTCGTATAAAAATGGAAGAAGCGAGTTTTGCCGCGCACCGCCTCAAATACAAACATGGTCATTATGAGAGACTCTGACATTAATCTTTTATACGCGCAAGAATTAAATATATTAACGGATTAGAATGCACTCAACGTCTCCTTTGATATGATATCGCACATGCCCGTTCCGCATTAACGACATTTCTGTGTCCTTTTTGGTCCTTTTTAAAATCAAAATTAATTGTTGACCTAGCTTGATATCTAGCACCCAAAATATTATAAAACAAAAAAATTAAATTTGATTATTTTTTCTATTGAACATTAAAAAAGAATTCCACTATTTAAAATTCTGTATAAAAGTCTACTTTATATAATTTGATAATAAATTATAACAGTAAAATATCATTACTTACATTATATACAATAATGCCTAGATATTATAAAATTGAGAAACTTATAAAGCTTAAATTTCCTAAAAATGTTGTATTCGATACTACATTTTTTGTTTTCATGCCGCTCCCTACCTCAACTCATGCAGACTTATATGATTTTCGGTATTGATTTTTACTTCCAACTTAGTGAATGGGACGTGTTGAAAATTTGGGTAAATTTGCTTTAGCGGTTGAAAAGATATTCAGAAATACAGAAAATTTCAATTTCACATTGGATTTTGATGATTTGATGGCGAACTTCAAGATCGATTTTCGGACCCATTTTTTGAATTTTGGCAACTGCGGTTTTCACCACCGGGAAGAGCACATTTTTTTCTGTGGAAATCACTAAAAAAGTGAAAATCGAAATTTTTACACGATAGCCCCTTTTTAACTTTCCCGGTCACATATATTTGAATAGAAACCAAAATAAAAAAATTTAGTCTGTGAGATATTTCTTGTTATACCTATTAGGGTCAGAACCGTCAAATTGACGGTTAAGGCTTATTAGCCCAAAAAATCCATAAATCCGTCGTTAAAAATTTTTGATTGTAGTTAGAGCGCTCGTAAGAGAAAATATTCGTTAATATAGGTTTTCCACTTGAACTTTTTGTGATATTGTGCGCTTTTGCAGCGCTTGAGCTCACTAGCCCAGGCTACGGTCTTAGCCATTTTCACGGTCCTTGGCGTGCTTGTTTGCCCAGTTATGATCTGTTGCAATGCAATAAAGAGTACGTTGCGTCAGTACTGATACATTTCCCAAAATTAATGCACGCCAGGGATAAAGAGTAATGTCGAGATAGAAAAGGAGTTTCTTGAAGCGTTCAAGACAAAGATCTAACGGGCACCAGAAAAATTGATGGCACTTATGCTGAAATAACTGGTAGCCAGTGAGTAACTAAAGTAAAGTAAAATACTAATATACTCTAAAATACATTGAGAACTCTATGTCCAGAAATCCACTGCAAAGAAATAAGAGTACCTCATATGAAAGTAGCGCCACGATCAGCCCTGCTATATGTATAATCCACTTAGTTCTGAAATTTTGCTGGGCATCGTAATCGCTTTTGGAAAGTATCATATCCTTCCGTGGCATGTGTAGAGTTTCAATACCAAATCTATGACGCTTGCAATCTCTTTTTGGTGATGAGACAGCTATATCACCATTGACCACAAATTGAACCTTTGTCAGTCCTAACGAACGAGTGGAATTCATATATTTAGTTGACATCTTTCCGAGCAACCCTTGCGAGGTTTGCAAAGCGATCCTAATTTAGCTGTCCGAAGTGGTCTCCCTCTTCATGATCCAATCACAGTTCCGTACAATAAAAACGATTCGTACTTGAGTCGTTGACTGCAATTACTTTACAATCATCGGGTATGTCGCTAGGAGTAACACTGACTCTTACCTTTCATACTTCAACCTACACAGTGGTCTGAAAACTAGATGTCACATATTCAAATATAAATAGTTCTACCAAAACAGAATAGGTTTCGGTCTAAGAAGCACTCGGGGTAAACGCTCTTAGCTACTGGGCGGTTTGTTTTTATTGCTAAAGACCTACACCCTGTATACCTGGCTAGAGCTAAAGCAACAAGCGAAAAGGATCGCCGGAGGATATCAGTGTAAATATGCATTTCAGGACGACTAGAAAAGAATTCAACTATTACTTTTTTACCATCTGTAAAAGGCTGTTTGAGAAGAATGTGACATTAGTCATACTTCAAAAAAATAAATATTTCTACAAATTCCGCTAAAAGAAATATTAAGAAATACGTTGATTTCTAATTAAAAGTAAGGTAATGTCTTATGTCTTTATTTGCATAAGCATTTTATATTTATATAAGTACCATTTCAGCTGTAAACACCTTGCCGTCAAATTGACGGCTATGACCCTTTTAGGTATATGTGACCGGGAAAGTTAAAAAGGGGCTATCGTGTAAAAATTTCGATTTTCACTTTTTTAGTGATTTCCACAGAAAAAAATGTGCTCTTCCCGGTGGTGAAAACCGCAGTTGCCAAAATTCAAAAAATGGGTCCGAAAATCGATCTTGAAGTTCGCCATCAAATCATCAAAATCCAATGTGAAATTGAAATTTTCTGTATTTCTGAATATCTTTTCAACCGCTAAAGCAAATTTACCCAAATTTTCAACACGTCCCATTCACTAAGTTGGAAGTAAAAATCAATACCGAAAATCATATAAGTCTGCATGAGTTGAGGTAGGGAGCGGCATGAAAACAAAAAATGTAGTATCGAATACAACATTTTTAGGAAATTTAAGCTTTATAAGTTTCTCAATTTTATAATATCTAGGCATTATTGTATATAATGTAAGTAATGATATTTTACTGTTATAATTTATTATCAAATTATATAAAGTAGACTTTTATACAGAATTTTAAATAGTGGAATTCTTTTTTAATGTTCAATAGAAAAAATAATCAAATTTAATTTTTTTGTTTTATAATATTTTGGGTGCTAGATATCAAGCTAGGTCAACAATTAATTTTGATTTTAAAAAGGACCAAAAAGGACACAGAAATGTCGTTAATGCGGAACGGGCATGTGCGATATCATATCAAAGGAGACGTTGAGTGCATTCTAATCCGTTAATATATTTAATTCTTGCGCGTATAAAAGATTAATGTCAGAGTCTCTCATAATGACCATGTTTGTATTTGAGGCGGTGCGCGGCAAAACTCGCTTCTTCCATTTTTATACGAAATTGAGTTATGAACTGCATTCGAAAGTATTTTTCCTACTCTACACGGTAGTTAGCTCAGTTTTCATCAAAACAAATCAACATTTTGATCAGAAAGGTCCTAAAAAGGACAAAAAAGGACACTATTTATTCCTTAACCGGAGGTCGGCATGCGGGGCATCATATGAAAGGGGACGTCGAGTACATTACGTATCCGGTGTTTGTTTCCTATTTCAAGAAACCTCGACGAAATAAACCGGGCTTAAATGAAAAATTATCGTGTTCCCGTGTTTCTTTCCAAAGCCATAACTACGCAAATAATTCAATTTGCCACTGCCTTTTTAATTTTTTAGAATTCATAATATCTCAACATTCTATCATTATATTTGCTTAGGAAAAATTCAAACAAACAAACGCAAAAAAATATGCCCCATTTGACAAAAATTTCGTAGCATAGGAAGAGTAGGGAGGCGAGCCTAAACATGTGAAGACCCTGTCAAGTCGATAAAAGTCATTATACTCTCTTTGGATTTACTCTCTTCCTGTGCATCTTACAAACATAACTTATGATGCAATTTGATGACAATTAATATTCCTATAACACATACTTAGAAGACTTTAAGCTACAATGCAGCGGTAATGAGTTATTGATATGTAAATGCAAAAAACTGCAAAATTGGTATGATTTTTGGAATTTCCCGCATTTTCTTGGTGCTATAACTCTGTCAGCTTTTATTGTAGAGTACAACTTTTTAGATGAAATTTTGTCCTCTACAAAATTGTCTTGGCACGTTTTGTGTTCAAATGGACTGTAAAGAAGTTTTACCCCAAAAACTGATGAAAAGGCAGATAGTAGATGGTTTTTTCAAGATGGCGGCAGGAGCACAGGGGATGGGGGGGGGGGGAAGTGACGCAAACTTGGATTTTAACTTACCCCACTTGTCTTTATAACATATCAATTCATATCAATTTGAGACATCCGCAATTTTTGCAAGGTAAAATCTCCCCGTTGATTGGAGTATATCTCCACCGAACAATATCTATACTGGATAATATTAGTTAATTACGTTCTGTAGAATTTGAAAAAAAAAAATAGTTTTAGTTGTTAATTTAATTGAAAATTAAAAAAATCTTTTTCCTCGGGTTTTTTCTTAATAATAAAAGAAATGCTAAAAGGCATCCTTACAGAAACCCCCCGTTTAGGGACTGGAAGTAATTTTTTCGAGTTCTGTGCCGCTAGAACTTTGCTGTACTTTACACATAACGTGGAAGTATAAGCTTACATCCCATATATATAAAAGTTTCATTTTTTGACCAAGAATTTTCTACGTTGGTTCGTTGAAATACCATCAGTTGCGTTTTCTTGATCATCTCGAGTAGTTTTGAGTAACGAACTCAATAGAAAAAAAAATACATCTACCTAGTTAATATTCACACGTGCCACTACCCTACGCGGGATAGAGTTTAGGTTAATGAAATGTAGATGGCTAAATCTATAGGGGAAAAAATATGGCAATTTCGTTTTTTAAGTTTGAGTACCTTTAAAAAAAATGACAATTCAAAACAAAACAGCGAATATTTCTTATTGAGGTACTTAGATTTTTCAGATAAATCATTGTCTTATGTGACGAAACCGGTCAAATCTAAAAAATAAGCCGACGACAGTGAGACAAAAATGTAGAACAGTTGTAAGTTGTTTGAGCAGTTACCCGCGATTTTTTTTACTTTTAAATCACGCGTTAATCGCGATGGTAAAAAACGCGCGTATTGTCATAAGTGCTTTTCGACTTTGTGGAGCATTTCCATATTTACTGGAATTCCCATACAAAACGACAATCTGTAAAATTGATCCAAGCTATGACATGGATCATCTGCCAATGCCATCTCCCAGATGCCTCCGCAAACAATTACCCTAAAATTTCCCGTATGTAATTTTGTTTTTCACTTTATCTGGTTTCTAATCATTAAAGTCAATCATTTTAAAATTTCCTGGGATATTTTCCTTTAAATTAAATCTTGCACGGCGCATAATATCAAATGCAAGTTCCAATTCAAAATATCGCGTTGGGGACTGATGACGAAATAGTATAAGCTGTTACTGAAGGGGACAATTTTGATCCGTTTGCGTTTTACTTGGACAATGATCCTGTCTGTCCAAGAAAGAAACGACTATAATTAAATATCTAGGCATTTAATTCACAATACCAAAAACACTTCCATTATTGTCTTAAAAAGGCCATTGCCTCGAGTCACAATCAGACAGAATTGTGATTGTATACTTTTATTTATTAAAATATAATTCATGGATATTTTCCTGAGTGTAAAATACCCTTCCGATAAAGTTCTTTTTACAGTGGGGAAAGGAAGATCCTGACTGACCAGTCGGCGGTAAAATCAGATATTGCCGACAATATTTGCTGTACCGGTAGTAGATTATTATTGACGTAATTATCATGGAAATCGCAATCTAAAACAAAGGGTACATAATGCGAATAAAATATTCTTGATTCGAACTAGAATATCGCGATAATCTGGTGTACCCAAATGCAAAAAAAAATATTCAAAACCATTTCAATGACTTCTTCTAATCTGTCCCTATCGTTTGAAACCCATCCTGCCTATCCATAACCAATTTTCCAAAAATGTCCTTTTCAGGAGAGAAGATCCTTTCCGAAGATTTCAAAAATGTACAAATAGTATTTCGGGACGCTTGTCTCACCAAGTGTTGTATTTTCATAGCCATATTGCTCATATTGGACTTCTTTAGCAAAAAAGGACCTTTGGTCCTTACGGGTATTCCCTGCACTTTTAGATATTAAGTGTCCTGCTGATAAATGACTACTTGTGTCTTATTAAAATCAGCACACAAAGAGAATCAAAGCAAACAATTGAAAGGAATTGCGTCATTATCTTTACATGATTGATTGATGATTTACTGTTATTCCAGTTACTGGTCAGCAATGCAATCTCTGAATCATTTTTGTGGCCACCAATGGATCATGTATATTAGCAATCATATAATATAGCAAAGAAAGTGCTGAAAATATACTCGAACTTGTCGAAAAATTAATTTGCATTTGGATTTACTGTTATATTGCCCGCTAATTACATTTTCGGTAACAGTATCCGAATCAGGATCATCGAAAGTACATAGATACCAAGTTTCATAAAAATCAGATCACGACAAATCATTTAAACACTATGCACCGACTTGATTTCTTTATTGGCCGTTTACTCGCTTGTTTGTTTTTACCAGATAGCCCCCTTTTAACTTTCCCGGTCACATATGATCAAAATTTTAGGAAAAGTCAATAAATATGAAAGCTGAAAACATCGTAGTTTAGAAGATATATATGATTTAAATCACAAAACCGTCAAACTGACACGGCTCTGACCCTTCTAGTGTTAAGGAAAGTTATTTTTCAAAACTGGATAAATCCGAATATCAATACACAGTTCTCTGAACACAACCCTTTTAAATAAATTGCGCGGAATCTATGCAAAAACCTATGGAATGTCTGGTGTCGAAAATTATTATTCAATCTCATTTTATTATTGGACGTATGGGCGTGTTTGCATGTGAGTTTGGAGCTTTAAACTTTCCGCTGCGCAGGTTCTGAGCGTTGCTACAAAAATAGAGAATGCGATAAAATAATTTAAACAGAGCTTTTTTCAGAGCACTTATTGGAAAACGCAAGATATTCGCCTGCCTTGATAGGCTGTGCAAATAATGGTTATGTAGCTGTTAAGCCTTTGCGTTGTGAATCTATAATTTTGCAATTTTTCTGGAATGAAAATATTATCTATCGAAAAGCGCATTATAAAGATGGCCTTTAACCCTTATGTCGACAACCACATACCCGGGTATGTTTTTCACCTTAAATTTGAAATATCTCGAGTTGTAGGGGTCATATTGACTTGAAATTTTCAGTAGTCTCCTAAAATGTTGTTTTTTAACATATTCTTGAAAAAAACTATTTTCCCGATTTTTTTCAAGGATGATATTAACATTTTTTGAGATGTAGTCCTTATATATACAACCAACATACCCCGGTATGTCTAGTATGGTAGAGCTATTCTTTGGACTGTTAATTAATAAAATTCATAGGAATGTTTTATTTTGAAATTGAATCCAATATAGAACACAAGAATATATTCATTCCATAATAGTTGCGTTTCTTTGGTACCAGAACAAGACTTAAGGTAACCTCATTTCCATACATAAATTTGACATGTGTTCTCCTGTAAAAAATTTATCTGTGAGAAGATTTGAATAGAGAATAAGGTTGCCGTGTCCTGTTTTAGATCCAAGAAAACGTAGATGCAGCCAATAAAACAAAACCTGTACTTCTATTAGTCTGGCTACTCAATAGACTAGTCATCTCAAAATACTAACTTGTGGGCAGAAGTTTTGAAGAATTATCAAGTATAGTACTAGAATTAGTTACATTTGGTTCTAAAAACGTTATTCGTTGTATGTAATATTCATATGCAATAACATGATAAATTATATATATATAAATATAATATTCTTAGAGTTCATCGCAGGAAACTCTATACTGACTGTTTCTGATTCCTCTATGGGGTTGCATATCAGTTGCAAAATGAGCATGACTATAATATTATGGAAATGTCACATCAATGTAAATGATTTGTTAATTATATTATTTCTAGCATTTTTTATGTACATAAAACAATTCATGGAAATCTCACATTGATTGAACAGACCGTGTACAGGATAATGATACCCTTCTCGGTTCAATATGCATTATAATAACTATATTATGTATCGCTTTCGGGTCGCCTAGACTCGATATCCTGGTATGAGAAGAGCCAAGAAGCAAACCTGAACATACAATAGAAGGTCTGAGTAGCATAACAGACGAGACAACTGGATTCGACAAAATTTTCGCCTAGCCTTGGGTCTCAGTAAGATTCGTGTCGCTTGGTGTGAGCTTTGACTAAGGAGAATATTAAGAATAACAATACTATGTGATACAAATTTTTCGGTTGACGAAATTGCATCATCTATAACTATAATTGGCAGGAGATTCAATGATATCTACTGCTAACTCCTTACCATCTTCAGGTTAACATGGTGGTATTTCCTTACTATGTTGATACTATAACTTCGTGTTGTCAATGATTGCCATTCGGTCCAAACTTTCTCTTTGCCCGCTGTACTATCACTTAAAAATCGTTTAGTAATCTATCGGCCAACATACGTTTTGTTGTAGTATGACTCAGGATAATTCGAAAACAAACGATAGAGTTCGCGGAAAAAAATAGTTTTTGAGAGTGTAATCCTTTGAATTATCTAGGAATGGAAAAGTAAGTTAAAAAAAATTCTGAATAAAAAATTTACCTATTTTGCCCACGACTAAATGCTATGTATAGGCCATGAATGGAACTGGAAGAACATTTCGAGTTAACGAGAGGTACAATGCCCAATTCTTTGATTTACAGAATGTAAGCCCTCTTCATCAATGTCCCTAATTATTTTCCTTCAAATTTGAATACTTTTCTCAACTCATTGAACAAACAGACATCAAATAATAAAAAAGTTCTATTTATCAAAAAATTCGAATTAACGAGGTATTCGAGATATCGAAACATTCTAATTATCGAGTTTTTGATCAAGGAGAGGATACTATGACTATTTAAGAGCATTTATCGGGCCATTTATAACGAAAAACCCATAAACAATCAGATGCAACAAATAAAATATACGGCATACCCGGGTATGCTGGTTGTACGTTTGTGTATAAATTTTTGGTTGTAGACACAAGGGTTAAGGAGTGAAAGAGTGTAGTCTTCTGCTGCCTGCTTATGGCAAAACGCTCAAGTTTTAACGAAGCAAAACAATTTTAAAGATACAAACGGTACAAAAAATTCAGTTTTTCCAATTAGTCTGTATGCATTTTTTCCACCTCCTACATCTCGCGGCGTCTTACGGACCCATTTGCGCACAAGCAATTCCACAT
The DNA here is from genome assembly GCA_949715475.1 of Microchrysa polita. Lineage (NCBI taxonomy): Eukaryota > Metazoa > Arthropoda > Insecta > Diptera > Stratiomyidae > Microchrysa > Microchrysa polita. The sequence goes on from OX454419.1 coordinate 13,716,478, forward strand.
CTTCATAGCTTTTGAAACGTTCAGTAGACCGAATAACTAATAATCATAGGGTGATAAATCTGAACTACATTCTACATATAGAGGTTTTTCCAGTCATCTCAATTCGTTCAATGCTGTAGAAGATGCTTACAAACTTCCCAGTGCTTGAATTTATACTCAATATTCAGAAGTTTTAGCACCCATCTGCCTGCGAGATTTACGGTAACATAGCCGCTCATGAAGAATCTACTCAATACTACTGACGTTGATACCCCAGTCATGTCGCGTACACTACTTCGTCGGTCATCCAAAATAAGTTTTTCAACGGTGGCGGCGCTCACGTTTTCATCGGTGACACTGGGTGCCGCGCATGTGGCAATTTTGCCTCAACTTTTCGGCCTTTTCAAACATTCATTCACATGGGTTATAGACAGACACTTTACATTAGCTTTGACTAAAAAAGGAATAATGATGCGTTGCGCAAGAGGCACTCGTACATCCTTTTCACTCATGATGGTTATAACTACACTAAAAAGTGGGGTTATGCGGTTCCAGCTGTTTTTCAAGGTCTCATCACAGATCAGTCTAATATTCAGTGCATCCATTTTTTCGACACTAAATTTGTCGCCCGTCTGAAAATTCCGGGTTATACTTGAACCGCCCTCGAATTTCAACGTCGTTGGACCCCTCCCGAAAAAAAATCCTGGCTACGTCCCTGGTCAAAATAATAAGTACACCATCGGTTTTTTAAATTTTTTGACAACAACTTGCTATTTTCCGTAAGGATTTGATTTTTTATTCATTGGTGTATGCAACAAGCGTTAAATTAAAAACAAACAAAAATACTAAAGGGGCGAAAAACGCATGGTAGCTACGAAAAAAGACGTTTAGAGTCCGAAAATTTGAAATAGCGGAAAAATTATTCTCTCATTAACGAAATAAACCAGCTAAACGTTGTATTTACTGTGTAATTCATTAAAAACTAAATAAAAGCAGTCTCAAATGCGGTTAGGTCCATGTAAGGGCCTTTAGGATATCTGTCGATCTCATTATCACTATGGCGAGAAAAGTTCCCTTGGCTTGACTGATGATTTTCGCGGTAAATATTGAAAATAGAGAATCCATTTGAAAAGTTAATCGGAGAATACAAGAAATAAAGCAGTTTTGGTAAAATGTTTAGAACTTTCCATGGCGATGTCAAAAAGTGTTGACAGTACAAAAAAATGTTGTAGGGATAGTTCTTCTTGTTCCAGACCGAACAATGAAAACTCACAGAATATTTTCTTTTATTTATTCGATCGTAAAAAAATTGATTGGAAATATTCTTCATTCAAGAAAAAAATTATATGATATACGCTACATCAACTATGGCTATTTCCCAGGGAGGCGGAAAAAACTTAGTCTTGTCTTAATTTTCATAGTTTGGTTTCGTTCAAATGTACCTAATAACCGTTACTATGAGGCAATTTCCATATAAGAAATGTTAGTTAAGAGTCCCAGAATATTTTACTGATGAGCCCATACACTTTAAATGGGGATTTCAGCAGGATATTAACCCTAACCATACCTCACAAACTGGTCAAGGATCCGCTTCAACCAAATCGAGTGGCTTTTCACGTTGTTACTAGAGTCAAATTGAATCCAGAATGTTAGGGAGAGTTGAATCAATGAACTAAAAACGAAGTTTTCACAAAACGGACCAAATACGGAATTTCCTGGAAGTAACTATATATATATATATGGGAACATACCATAAGAATAATTCTTCACCAGTCTTCAGTTCGTACTTTTTTAAGGTAAATGAAAGCTGTTATTTATTATAATATGCTAATTTACATTTTATTTGATTCCTCACCAATTAAGTATTTAAATCTTTCCATATGATTTTATTTACTCAACAAACTGCTTGGCTACAGGGTGATAAGAAAAATTCGTATGGGTGTACTTATTTTTTTGGCCATATGTGTATATTTCATACGATCATCTCTTCCCAATTTTTTGAAATTTTATCATTGAAACGAAACCGATCTCTTTCTGGGTCAGAATTATTATTCGCTTGAATTCTTTAAGCACTACTTTATTATTTTCTTCGTGTTCGTGTTTGCTCAACATCCCGTCAACCATCCATCCATTTTACTGTGGTAGACCTATAGTAGACTAGTATACATGAAATTGCAAAATGTGGTAGAGAAGTCTTTTTTTGTTTTGTTTCTTACGGTTTTGGGGGGCTGAGCACTGATCAAAATTTCGCTGCAAAACAAGGTCAAAATAGCAAGTAACGTAAAATGTAAATGATCATGTTTTCTCTAACACAGTGATTCCCAAACGGTGCCCTCCCTGCGAAGGCGTGACGGTTTGCGAAGGGAGCGTAAGCACAATTTATGTATCGCTGTAACAATAAATTTATTTTTATACTCTGGCCAAACACCGCTGAAAACATTTTAGACCGAAATAACTTGATATTGACGTCTAGGTTTGTGCTATTTGGTTGCTATTATGGCGACGGAAAATATGTTAGGTACTATTCGAAACTGTCCAAAAGATCTAAAACTTGGGCTTCACTAACAAACTATTGTGCTTTTTCCATGCAGGACTGAGATATGATTGAAAATTTTTTTGGGCCCTGGACTTGGTCATAACTCATAATTTTCACGACAAACAAATCTACACTTCTGTCCAAAGATCAGTGTGTAAGTACTCAAATTTATGGCGAATCATGTCTTCGTATTCTGACAGCTTTCAGAAGTTATAAACAAAATAAAACAATTAACCGAAGAAAGCAAATATAATAATTATCATACGAGATACGACAGAGACGAAATCAGCTGTTGAAAATTAAAAAGCAAATCAGCGAGCGGCAACCAAACTTGAAGGTGTACGTCAAAGACGAAGTAATGATTATAAATGACAGGCAGTTTACATGGAATACTAGCAACAGCCGGCTGGAGTGTGGAGACAGAGATGGCCAAGCTGAGTTAAATGAAATCTTACGATCTGAAGCTAACATTACAATCTCAGAGAGCCCAAATAATGAACGCGGCAAGAGCAACAAAAGTGGAAATGCAACTTATGCGACTTGTGATGGTGATAATGCTATTGAAGATATGTCTCAAATAAACGCATAGGGATTGGGAGCCGTCTGCGAAGTACTTGTACATCAACGAACAGAACTTAGGGTACTAGCTTTTAATGTTGCTGGATTGAAAAATAAAAATTTATTTAACGATTTTTATGACTATATTGATAGTTTCCATATAATTATGCTTTTTGAAACTTTTGTAATGGACGAATTTAAAATTTTTGAAAAGAAACTTCCTAATTTTGAATTATGCTGGACATCAGCGGTTAAGAGAAATGTGAAAGGAAGACCCAGCGGGGGGATTATGATCGGATATAAAAGAAACTTGGACCACAAACTGTCATTTGAAGATCACGATGGGATAAACTATATTAGATTAAAACTAAATAATAAGAACTTTTTCATTATCCCAGTATACCTGAACTGCAATAATTGGACAAACGACTACAACAAACTAATCGATCTGATCATACAAATACAAAGTAGCGATGTTCTTATTATGGGTGATATGAATGCGAGAATCGGTAGTGAGCAGCCCATGGCAAACCACACTGAAAAACTTGAAAGAAAGTCGAAAGATAAAGTTACCAACGCATGTGGTAGGAAAATGCTTGATTTGATGGAATCCTTTGGCTTACACCTTTTTAATGGATGCTCTAATAGCGATAGCGACGGCGAAATAACGTATATTGGACAGCAAGGACAGTCGGTGATTGATCTATGCCTGGCCGGAGGGGACTGGCTTCCTCTCATTACGGACTTCACGGTGGAATGTAAGCAGTACTCCGATCATCTCCCAATATTCGTTACGATTGGGCTAGATAGACTCGGCAGTACTGAAACGCAGGCTATTTCAATGAATTCACTCCCGAAAATCAAATGGAGGACTGAATACTGTGCACGGTACAATGCGAACTTGAGTATCCAACTAGCCGAAAACGAAAATGTGAGTATCGATCAGCTAAACTCAATGATTAAAGAGAGTGCTCATGGATTAAACAGCTCGAAGAAGTCATTTAAACACCCATGGTATGACAATGAATGTGAAAAAAGCAGGCGACGTTCTTTTGCATGGCTGAGAATTTTTAGAAAGCATAACACCGAAGCAGCTAAAAATACGTATGTGCGAATGAATCGCGAGCATAAATCCCTATGCAGACAGAAGAAGATAATATTCTGCCGGCGTCAAGCGGAAATGCTCAGTCAATGCAACAACTCCAAGGATTTCTGGCGAATTGCGAACCACATGAATAGTATCGATACGTATAAGATAGGAATTGATCTGAACATTGACCGACTTAAAATCCATTTTGAGGGATTACTACAAAAAGAAAGTGTAAATAACACAATCCAATTTGCGAAACCCAATTGGAGCCAACCCATACTTGACGCAATAATTAAGGTGGAAGAAGTACAGAGTGCTATAAAACAGTGCAAGGATAGTAAAGCTCCGGGAAGTAACGGCATTCCGGTTGAATGCTACAAATATGGCAATGAAAAAATCTTGGAAATTCTTTGCAAGGAGTTCAACCGAATTTTCGAAAGCGGCGATGTTCCTGCAGAGTTTCGTGATGCGGTGATATTCCCAATATTCAAGAAAGGAGACATAAACGACCCGTCGTGCTATCGCGGTATTTCATTTTTGAACACCACTGGGAAGATATTTACCACCATTCTGCAGGAAAGATTCAACAAATGGATTAGTCAACAGAATGCTATATCGGAGAATCAAGCTGGATTCAGAAAAGGCTATGCAACGCATGATCACATCTTCGTACTACTGAACCTAGCACGAACACACATGGAGGAAGGGCGAAAACTTTACGCGTTTTTTGTTGACTTCAGGGCAGCTTTTGATACTATCGATCGAAGTGCGCTTCTTTACAAGCTATACAATCATGGTATGTCAGCGAAATTTGGCAAAATTTTCGAAAAGCTGTACGAAGGTACCACGGCTAGGATTTGGAGTGGTAAGCATATGTCCTCATCATTTGATACCAATACCGGCCTGCGGCAAGGCTGCAAACTGAGTCCCGATGCCTTTGCGGTGTACATTGACGATATTTTGCAGGATTGTCCTAGTGGTGCTGAAGGGTGCGGCATTTTTCTGAAGGGTCTAATGTACGCTGACGACATCGTTTTTCTGGCAGAGTCCCCACAAGCCTTGCAGGATACTATAAACTACTTAGCTGCGTACTGTGACCAGTGGAATCTAACCGTCAATCTTGACAAATCAAAGATAATGATATTCAAGAAAAAATTCATTTTGGCGAGAAACGAGAAATGGAGTTTCAAGGGAAACGACATTGGTGTTGTCAACCAGTATAAATATCTCGGTGTGACCATAAGGAGTAACCTGCGTATGGAGGAGCATTTGGAACAGAAGCTGAAGGAGGCGAAATGGGCGATAAATGCTGCATGGAAAAAATGTTTTGGAAATCCTGATCTACATCACACTGCGAAATATAAAATATACCAGGCCGTCTCCAAGTCTATACTTATGTATGGTGCCCAAGTGTGGGGAGGGAAGGAATACGATGAGGTGGAAAAACTACAGCGTTTTTATCTGAAACGAATTTTCCAACTACCCACTACCACACCAAATTACATGTTGCGGCAAGAAACGGGTCTAAAATCGCTATTTGTAGAAACACTCACAATGCACGTGAACTATCTGGCTAAGGTTTCTAAAATGAGCATAGACAGACTCCCGAAGAAAGTTTTGATGTATGCCACGCAATATGAAACGCTATTTTTCCAGGACCTGCAGTTAACTGCTTGGGAGGCAGGAACCACCTTAAATTGGGACGGGTCATGGGAGAACTCATTCGTGCTGCACGAGCTTATAAATAACGTTAGGGATAATGTAACCCGAAATACGGCAGAAGAAGCATGCAGCTCACAACATAGAGAAATATATACCAGGCTCAACCACGATCTTCAATCAAACACATACTGGCTTAATGAATTCAGTGTGAAGAAAATCTCGATAATCTTTAAAGCAAGGGGTGAGATGCTTCCACTAAATTATATACCCCATCGTAATAATCTGCCAGTCATATGTGACTTATGCAACCTGAGGAAAAGAGAGGATTCCATGCATTTCATCGGTATGTGCCCCATCTTCAAAGAAGTTCGACGGACCTGTCTAGGAAAGGATTATCTGAGCGAAATCGAAGTAATATGTCTACTAAATGGAGCCAATTGGAATCAACTTTACGAATTCTGCATAACCGCTTTGAAATACCGCAATAGAATTGTAAATGGTGAATTATAATACTTGTCAGTATAATATAAAGCGTGGCGGTTAGAGGAGGTAGGTGAACATGCAGAATCTGGAGTTGCGTGAACTTCACCACCAACCTCTAATTAGCCACGCCTAATAATATGAATAACAAATGTGTCAGAGCAACAACTAAAAATTAAATACAAATATAACTAGGAAAAATTTTAATAAAAAAGAATTAAACAAAAAGTGAACTAAACTCATATACATTTACATTTATATAAAGTAAGCAAATTTAATTGCATAAATCAATCAATTCAGGCAGACGGCTATTATATGCCACGCCTTAAATCTGGTTTAAAATTTATATTATAATGGATTTGTAATTTTTGAATTTAATAAACTATCTATCTATCTATCTATCTATCTATCTAATAATTAAAGTCCACAACCTAGGACGTAGTGAACCATATTACTCGTATAAAGGCGAAAATACAAAAATAGCCCAACCCATTTTCGGTTTTTGGCCAAAATTTTTCAGGGCGCGGACTGAAAAAGATTGGGAACCACTGGTAACATGTTCAATGACAGGTTTTCGCAGAAATGTACAATTTCGGAGTTATATGCAAAAAAAAAACGGAAAAATCCGAAAATGTTGGGTTTTTAGCAGTTTTGACCCTGTTTGGCAACGAAATTTTAGCGGGAAGCTTCGGATTCGAGCCCAGAACCCCAAAAAAACATAAAAAAAAAAAATTATCCACGAAAACAAACGAGACGAGACACAAACCATACATATAATAAACACTGAGTGCCTTCTGGTGGAGAGTATTGTAACCAAAATTCGGTATATTTTACGCAATGGTTTCTGTCTCGTCTTCTGTTTTTCCTTAATTACTAATCCCGGCGTTTCCAGGACGAACAAACGCACAAAGCAACGAACAAACGTCTGGCTTTTGATTGATACCAAATTTATGCCATTCCAACCATATTTATAGATGGCGGGCTAAGTTCACACTTAGAATTTTAAAGTTGCTATTATTAAATAATTAAGGACGAACAAACGAAAATAATTGACGAACAAACGTAGCCGCCGGCGAGCAAACCCGGTTTTCGGTTGTTTTCGGTTTCTTGCAAAGCCGGATGGACGGTCCGGTTTTAACCGGGCTCAAAGTACCGGGTTTTCGGTTAACCGAGTCTTTTTATTGATTTGCTTAGAGTTTTAGTAAAAAAAATGCATACACACTCGTATTGCTGGTGTTCGTATCGTATGCGAAAGCAAATAAAAATGCACGTACAGGGTGCGCCAGGGAAACTTACTTATTTGTAAAAACTCCCGAGCGGTGATTTGGGCGGATAGACAGGTGGAAGGGGCGCATCTGGAGCAGAAAGTCCCCAAGTTTGTTTCCCATTCTAGACAGTTGCCATTATGCTCTTGTCTAGAGAGCAGTGGGTCTCGAGAGTTTCCTTTCTAACGGTCGCTTGGAACATGATCTAGGATTTTTTTCTTCCAAGTCTCGAAGAAATAAATGTTAGGGACGTGTGGTTTCAGCAAGTTCGAGCCAAAGCACACATAGTACGAAGGTCAATCAATTTGTTGCGACAACAATTCCCCGACTGCCTCCTATCTCAGAGGCGCTCTCATGGCCGGTACGATCTCCAAATTGGCGGATTTGGGATTATTTGAAATTCGAATTTCGATCGACCACGGACCATAGCTCACTTCAAGAACAACATTCGCGACGCCATTACAAACATACCGTTTGAGATGCTGCAAAGAGTGGAGGCGAACTTCAAAAATCTACTTAATCAGTGTATGCACAATGGGGGTCGCCATTTAGCCGATGTCATTTTCAAGACTGTATGAAAAAAAACTTGGGATATTGGGTGAGGTTATAAAACACAACGTTCGCGTAACGTTTCGCGTTTTCCGAAACGTTTCCTATTGTGTTCTGTAAACGCATAGATCCGGATCAGACTTGGTGTTCCCATCGCCATCTCTCGGAAAGTGACAAATGTGACAATTGACACATCACAGCTGATACGTTTTGCTCGAAAATTAAAATTTCCAGTTTTAAACGAGATGCAGATACATTTTATATTGATTATAAATAGTTTAATAAATAAATGAGGGCGGAAATGCACGGTTCGACGGCAGATTGTAAATTTCTGCCAATCAATCAAGCTATGCCTCGCAAGGGGGCGCTCAGAGGATCTGTTTGTAGGGAGAAGTTTCTGATCCGTAACGGCCGGTTGATTTGAAACGTTGCGCGAAACGTTGCGCAACGTTGTGTTTTATAACCTCACCCATTGTATTCTCAAATGAAAAAAGAATTAAGACAGTAACTGGAGTACTTTCGTTTTTATTTACCTTTCAAATATGCAAGTTTCTCTGACGCACCCTGCAGCAACAAAGATAGTGTTCGAAAATATGTTTTTAAGGGCAGAAATTTGCAAACGAAATTTTTCATAGGGGACAGGTAATAGAATTGCTAATAGAATTGAAAATAACCCGGTTAACCGTTCTGAAAGTACCAGTGTAATTTGAGAATGTGTGCGGGCTAACTTCACATAAGTGTTTTAGTCAAATTATTTCTTATTGATAGATAAGAATATTTTAGATAAACGAGAGCATTCGATTTAGTTTATTTTTTATTTCAAGAGTTTGGGTTTTGAGTGAATGCGGACAGTAACGGAAAAGAGTTGTGTTTAGGATGTTTATTTTTTTATTTGGAGTGAAACTGCAGATATCGTTTCGGTCAGGTTGGGTCTATGTAGTCTGAAAATAGATGGTGGGCAGCAAAAGGTAGGCGGACGTTGATGATTTTTTTCCTTGCTTGATACTCTCTTAAAACTGTATTGAACAGTAATCCGTAGAACAAACACTGAGACTTCAAAGATGTCTCATTAACCCTGTAGTAATACTGCGAAGAAGTTTGAAAAATGCAAATTTCCTGACATGTGTCCTGTACTCCAACGGGATAAATGGAGTCCTTTCAATTTTGATCTACAATTATTATTGGAGTTAAAACGGCCGTAGTTCACCATTACCCGGAGCAACTTCATAGAGCAGCGTAATAAGGCCACTCTGGTGGAGCTCACTTATTTCCAAGTGACATAACGGCACCCACAGAGTGAAAAGTTTTGTTAGTAACTTCAAAATTTAAGAAAAAACCTAAGTCCCCGATTCGGCTGATCAGCGTTCGGATAATCGACTCCCCACTGTAATATAAAATATTCACTTAAATTAGTAATGAATGAATTCAGCTCATAACGGCACTTTAGTGAAGAAACGAAAAAATGGGGTCGGCAAAAATATAAATAGTTCACGACCTGTGTCCTGTGCATTTGTAGGTAAGCACGTGGCGTGCATAATTACTGCACGATGGTACTTACTTTAGCGTAAAATAGAAGGATTAAATTGTCAATTCATTGCTGACACAAAAAGTCGACAGCTTCGGGGAGCTTTTATTAATAAATAACCAATTTTTGGAAAATTTTGCGTCAACTGTAAAGGAACCCATTGTATTCGACCCTATCTCCAAAGTTAGTTCTCTCGGCAATTAAATATATTCGAAACAACGACTTCTGCATAAGAAATCAATGTAATATCTTCCTACCTTTGTAAAGCATGATAATTGTAACAATTCGAAAAGGTAAATGAATTAAAGACATTTTTTAGCTTGAGCTTAGGATGGACGAACTTCTCTAAGCTCATGTTTTCCTGAAGTGACGATTGCCATTGCCCATTAATCATTTTCTGAATTTGAATCGCCGAAATGAATCCTTTATTTATTTAGTGGGGGCACCTATTGGATTGTCGTCCTTGTTTTTGGAGTGGGCAGAAACAAGCGAAGCATTTCTTTAACTTACAACATTCCAGTCACATAATAATTGAAAGACTTGACAGTTCACTGTGCAATATTAATGATGAGCGTCACAAGTGAAATCCAGACTACCTGTCAACAGAGTCCTGGGGGGAAATTACTGTATCACCGATGATGGTGCTCTGTTGGTGGCTTGCTGGTGAGTGGTTGTCGTTGTGGGAATTGTCCAAGTGTGATTGGAGACGAACATCGTACAATACACGTGCGGAATCTGCTTTAACGGTGGAATATAATAGTAATGGTTGGATACTTGTTTTTTGTATCTGAGGACATTGTTGCTTGGTGTGCACTTGGAGGGAGGGATGAATAGAGTGTGGGGTATGGGCGGGCTAGAAAATAGATTTATCTCACTGAAAAATGATTTATCATAGATAGATTTTATGTGTTTGGGGATTAGGTTATTTCCCATTCTTTCCTTAGACAGACTGAGGGAGTATTTCTGTGACCTATGGATACATTTACATCTTATTATTTTTTATCAGAAGCTTAATATATTTATTCTGAATCAATTTCACTTGTTCTCCGAAAAAAAAATGTAGCTATCTACACATTTTTTCAGGATCATAAATTATTCCTTAATTAAATTCACAGAAATAATAATAAACCGTCTTAAACAACCTTCTGTCTGTTGTTCGTTGAACCGAATCTAAATATGCTTCAATTGCTTTCGGAAACTCCCACAATGTAAACGTATTCGCATTTTTGTCAGTTCATTGAACATGCCTTAGTCAAAAGAGCAACAATTTCAATTTCATGAATTTTTCATTCAATTACTCCTATCGGCACAAAAGCAACTCTATTTTGAAAACATTTCGTATAAATTCTACGAGTATACTTTAATGGAAAATTTCGAATTTATTAGAATTAAATTCCACGCATTTTGGATGCTTTCAGAATTTGAAAAGTGTACCTACATGACAGCCAAAAAGAAAAACCACAACATTCTTCCGGTGTTTTCTATATTCTTGTAATTCTTCGAAAAAGCAACAAGTAGCCAGACTTTCAATGAAGATATTTTCACGATAAAATCACAGATTTACGATAGAATACCATTATTGTTGTAACGTAAAAAAATCGGTTTGCCATACTCGCTGTAATAAAAATATGAAAACATCCATCACCCGAACAACAATTTACCACAACGATTTCGATTGTAAATCCTTTCAAAAAAATTGTCTCTCTACTTTTGAGACAAATTCAGTTTCACAACACCACAAGATAAAGATGTCGGGCGAACGAATATAAAAAACGAGAGCAGGGCTAATTTCGGGCGCGGCCGAAATTTGGATACCCTTCGCTCTTCTTGGGCTAAAAGTTTTTTTCGGCCGTACCTAGGACTTGTATTTAACCCCCCCCCCCCCCCCACATTCTTTTCCTTCCGTCTTCACAAAAGTTCCGTTTCGTCGACAAAAAAATATTTCTGTGGGGTTTGGTTGCAATAAGTGGGCTGGGATTGCCACCTGCTCGCGCCTCGCCCGGCAGTGACGGGCCTAGAAGGTGCCTCCGGGATGCCGGGTTCAGGAAAATTTTACCGAGACGCGCTATTTGGTGTAGAAAAATGTAGTCCTCCTGAAAAGTCAGTACTTTAAATTAAAATTTAATTGACAGTTCAGTTTTTCTACATTTTTTTTTTCAAGGGGACGTAGCTGCAACTGTTTCTTTAAGGGCCGCGATTAAATTGAAATATTTAGCCAAGCTTTTCTTAAAAATATTTACCCTTATGACGATCGTGAGTTTGATTTAGTTTTCCAATGTCTGCTTTTCAAGAGTTCCTATAGTCTATCCTGCGATAGGTAGCGGCTTAAACGTTTACTCGCAATTAAAAAAAACATTACTTCTGTGGATGTATGTCCCTAGGTATGGTGGTCTTACCATATTCAGTGGAAACTAAAAATCTCGTCACACGTGTTACTCTGCACCGCTGCAAACTTAAGTTATCAAAGGTCACTGAAATTGCTATGCACGTAATATTGGCGTTTAAGCGAAAAAAATATTTAAATTTGAAATTAGTACTTGATTGCCTTGGAATGGCTGTGCCTCACAAGATTGCACGACTGCTGCTTTTCACCGGATCGAATCTCTATCGAAAACACTGCTGCTCTAATTTATCTTCGTAGAAATTGTACGGATCCCGTGGGTTATCTGAAACATATTCTGAAATGAAATTCTGACGAATGTCCTGTAAAAAAGATCAAAATTGTGAACAACACACGCCTGGGAGGGATAGAGGCAATAGGGTAATTCAACAGACGTTACCTTTTCGTTGACTGCCCTCATCACCTCTGTTCCTTTCATGCGAGTGTTGTCCACAACTTTGATCTTTTACACCGCGCGGTTCGGCGAACCCCGATCCGTGTGGGCCGGCTTAAGATCAGATGACCGTGGAGTTATATTTAGGCAATAAATTCCTGCCAGGTCAGAATGAAAAATAGGCAGTCTCTTTTCAACCAAATAATGTTTATAATTTGGTAAGTTTTTGCTGAATGTATTGGGTTCATTCCCAGGATATGAATTATTGCAATGGATACTTATTGACAGCCGGGATACAAAGTAATCGAGGGAAGTGGTGCAGCGAATGGAATGGGTAGACAAGACTCCACCGATTTCTATTTGATCGTCTCATGGATTGGGTCTCTTCTGTTATTACGAATCGGTCGAAAATAATGCGGGTGCGCTATTTCGGTAATAATCCAACTCTCTCTCACTCATTCAAATGAGTTGTTGATTGCCCTCACCCTTCCTTCGCATGACAATTAGCACTGCTAATAATCACTCTATAGAGCCGAAATAGTAAACTCATTTTTGAATCGATAGTGTGTACGTGTCCTACTTTCCTCTGCCATTATAGAAAAATCCTTCAAAGGATTTATTAATTTATCAATCGAAAAGGCTGATCTGATCAATTAAGCTTTTATTTCATAGGGCTGTCTTAGCTTCTTAGCTGCGCCTCAAAAATTCAATACATACTCGCAAAGAATTTTTTGAACACAGGGAGGGGAGGGGTCCCCTCCCTTTTGCAGGTGCCGGGCGAGGGTCGTGGTCGAGGTGGTAACCCTAAAGTGGGCAAAGAAAAATGTTTACTTGGAAAATGTTTTTGGGGGATGAGGGACCATGGCCCCATAGTATGATTCCATTTGCTTTGATCTTTTTTGTTGCTTTGATAAAGACACATTAATTTGTAATTGTGAAATTTGTGTAAAAAATGTTTCATAGAAAAACCAAAACGGGGGGTTGGTTTTGTATGGCAGCCCCATGACCCCATTGTCCGATTTGATCCATTTTTACATATGTTTTGTGTCATTAATAGAAATACATTTGTGTGAAATTTCGTTGAAATTGGTGCACAAATAAAAAAGTTTTTCTTAGAAGAACCTAATTTGGGGAGTTGGGTTTGTATGGCAGCCCCATGACCCCATTTTCCGATTTGATATATTCTTACATATGTTTTGTGACATCAATATAAACACGTTTGTGTGATATTTGGCTAAAATTGGTACACATATAAAAAAAGTTTTTCTTAGAAGAACTTAAATTGGGGGGCTATATTTGTATGGCAGCCCCATGACGCAGTGATCCAATTTCGGCGATTCAAACATACAAACAGCCTGCAACAATAATAAGCACGTGTGCAAAATTTCAGCTTGCTAGCTTCAATACTCGCCGAGTAAAATGCGTCGCAACAGACAGAAAGACAGACAGACGGACATCGCCCAATCGACTCCCCAAGTCATGCTGATCATATATGTATATACTTTTTATATGGTCGGAGATGCTTCCTTCAATGTCTTACAAACTTCATGACAAAGTTAATATACCCTTTCACTCTATGAGCGAAGGGTATAAAAAACGAAGAACGATCAGGTTCGTTTGTCAGGACTTTTCAAAGCGCAACAAGGATATGGTCCACCACAAAACCACAACAACGAGCCATGACGATCGTATGAGTGACTACCACAATGACAGCGAACCATTAGAGGAAAGGAAAATTCTTTTATTTGTGCGAATAACGGAATCTGGCTGGAAGTAGGTACGTGTCCCGCCGACTTATTGCGTTATTTGGCATGGGTCAAGAATAGTGCTACCACTTTACCCGGCGTGTTATATAAGGCGAATAAAGAGGACAAAAGAAATAAAAACTCTTATAGTGAAAAAAAAGGGGGATGCATAGTCAAGAGGGTGCTTGGCCGCTAGTATGCGAAAGTAGCAGGCAACCGTAACATCTGAAGCCTGAGACACATTTTAACATCAACACGACCTCCCATATGTTAGTGTGTGTGTTTGGGTTGCCATGTCCGGAGACTGCCGGCGGATGTAAAAGGAAAGTCCAAGAAGTACAAATTGTACTACTATGGAATCACAAATCAAAGAAACGGAGTTGACATTATGCTTAGTAGCATGTAGGTAGCATACAGTGTCGCGAAGAAAAGTGATCGCTTGATTGTAATAATCATTTTCTTTTGCTATTCTAGCTATAGTCTAGCTTTGGAAAAATTCAGGTTTTAGTCATAGAAGAAAATGATTTTTTTCAAAAATCTACAAATGCATGTGGCAGCTAAAGGGTTAAGAATTGGGGGTATGTCCCTACAACTTTTTTTCTGGAAATTACATGAGGAATCACATTTCGGTGCGTTTATGCGGCAGTTTCCGGACACCCTGCACAAAGTATACATGGTGTCCGAAAACTGCCGCGTATCACACGAGGAATCAGAATCCGGTGCGCTTATGCGGCAGTTTCCGGACACCCTGTATATATTATTGATCAATGTGACGAGACAAATCGATTGAGCGATGTCCGTCTGTTGCAATGCAAACTAGTCCCTCAGTTTTGAAGCTATCGGGCTGAAATTTTGTATAGGAATTTCTTTTTAGTCTACGCGCTGTATATATGTCATAGGACGAATGGAATCGGACCATGGCGTCATGGGGCTGCCATACAAACCAACTACTGAAAATAAGGTTCTGTTAAGAAATTTTTTTTTCTTTATGTACCAATCTTAACCAAACTTCATCCAAGTGTGCATAGTAAAACCCCCAAACATATCCAGGAACGGATGGAATCAGAATATTACGTCATAGGACTGTCATACAAATTAACTCCCAAATTTTAGGTTTTTGTAAGAAAAACTTTTTCCTTTTTGAATCTTAACCAAAATTTATCCAAGTGTGTTCCTGGCTAAGCCTTAACGCATACAGGAACAGATGGATTCGGAACACGTCACAGGGCTGCGGTAGAAATTATTAACACAAAAGAAGCTTAAATTTCATTCAAGTGTGACGGACATTCAAATTTCGGCTGCGCCCGAAATTAGCCTCGGTCTCGTTATTCTTCGTTTTCGTTCGATATATGTAATTAATTTTTTGAAGAGCGCCTGGCGATGGTCGATGACTTTTTGCCCTTTTTTTAATTTGGTTGTATGGAGATGCACTTTGGGAATGTATGCAGTTTTTTTGTGAATCGCTCGAATCACGATGTTCGTTTACCTTTTGGGGGAAAGGTGGACAGGGGACAAAGGCTGAAAAGGGGGGCCATGTCCTCCAGGGCGAGGGGGGTGGGGGGTTCGCTCACCGTTTCTAAGGCCAGATAGAATTTAACAACGTTCTTCAGTAATTACGAGTAGAATGGGAAAGTGGAAACCCATTTTACAACAAAACATGGCACACTGGCACACGCTGGGTTCTGGCACGCAAGGTTCCAAAATGGAGTGGTGTTGGTGCTAGTGCGATTGACCAAATGTTTTTTAGACCGAGAGTCACATCGAGAGGGAGAGTGATTCTTGATATACATATATCTGTACGAATAGCATTCACCTATACGCCAGTCTGGCTGGTCTAGCGGTTCGTGCGCGCACCTTCGGTGCACAGGGTCATGAGTTCGAATCTCACCGTGGATCATGGTGCTTTTCGAACTCATGAGCTTGTGACGGACTACGATCTCACTCAGATGTTAAACGAGTATAAATAACATTGCTGAGCGTGATGCTGATCTCATTACCTCAACAAAAAGCAGATAAGATCTTGGAAATAGGATGTCACTTACACTAACGATAACGACGTTGCTGTCAAAATTTTTATGTTCGTGAAATC
The DNA here is from genome assembly GCA_949715475.1 of Microchrysa polita. NCBI lineage: Eukaryota > Metazoa > Arthropoda > Insecta > Diptera > Stratiomyidae > Microchrysa > Microchrysa polita. The sequence continues at coordinate 13,732,730 of OX454419.1, forward strand.
GAATTCGCTTGGTGGTACTCACTTCACACGAAAGTCTCCACATTTGTTTTTGACATTTCGCCGGCGAAAAAAATGCAGTTGCACTTTATTTCACAGGGAAAAGGTGTCATCGGCAATCAATCAGTCTGCGAGTGCAAATTTATCTTAAATTTCGAGAATAAAAGGCAAGTCTCCACGGCATATTTTTCACGGGAAACATAAATGTATATTTACCTTAAGGTAAGTACTATGTTCACCGAGCGAAAAACTTGCACGCCAAAAATCGCTGTGGAGACTTTCGTGTGAAGTGAGTACCACCAAGTGAATTCGGCTTCACGACTATTAACATTTTGACAGTATTTGTATGGATTTTACGCAAAATGCCGATTTTAGAACCTACTCTTCGCAGCCAACCTTATGAGATGATTCTTGAGCAACATGTTTTGTTTTTTCACTTTATTCAAGCGATTTCCACAAAGTCTCAAGTTGTGCGGCAATATATGCCTCTGCCGTGAGCAGCAGGAAGGAGACTGCTCACTTCACTACCCACACGATGAGCAACGCCGAAAGTCCCCGCCAAACAAAAAAGTTAACAAAATCTACAAGGATACAATATTTCATAAATATCTACACCGATGATTTATTTTCCCACGAAAAAAAAAATCACATGAGTTTCCGCGAAAATATACCTACCTACGGCGAGAAGGTTTTTATCAAATTGCCAGCAAAACATACGTTAAAAGATGCCGTACGGCGTGATCACACGAAGTGAATTTTATCAGCCTTTTTGTTGTTGTTTTTTTTTAATGTTTTGTATCATGTTTTCGCCCAGAAGAAAACACTAACATGTGTATGAATAATATCCTTGGCGCTGAATTGTAAAAGAGTTTCTCACGCGAGCCTATACACGCAAAGGAATTTTCATAAAGTGGTGTCGGTCGTTGCTTTTCAACTTTCAAGTGATGATGATAGGTGTCCGCGGGGCTTTGAAGGAAAAACCTCCTTATATGCCAAACTTTTCTCAAGTGTACAGGGTGGCCCATTAAAAGTGAACTAGTGTAAATCATGCATAACTTTTCTATTTTTTAATATTTTTTCTGAAATTTGGTAACAATAAACTAGACACATGGGAGATATGTGTACACTACTTTCGAGGTAAATTCGCGTTGAGGAAGGGTCGATTTAGGTAGGTTTTATGAATGAGTTTCTTTTTGAACCATTTCATTCACAAAAAGTACGTATGCGGACAGGTAGAATGGAATTTTGCTAACGATTCATTAACTCAATGTTTAACCTTCCGGCGGGCGCAATACTAATCCTAACACGATCGGGCGCAATGCATCTGACAGATTAAGTGCAGAAAAAAGGATGAAACTAATTTTTTGTATGTTTTAGACTCTTATTTATTGTTGCATTGTCTTTTTGAAACAGTTCTACGAAATTTTAGAAACAAATACTGGCTCACAAAGTTTGATACCCTTCACATTTTCAATTTTCTAAGAATAATCCGCTTTCAATCGCTTCAATATTTAAAAAACCTCCAACAACTCGACCGCTTAAAAAATGTGAGCTTATTTTACTAAAAACACACTATTGAACGATTTGGTGAACCTTAAAGTCTACACAACGTTATTACGCAATGTGAAGAGTATAACAAGTGGAAATTTTCATAGAAAAGAAGAAAATAACACAATCGGGCGCAATACATCTGAGAGATTATTTCATCCTCTCCCGCCACTCAGACATATGGTAGATAAAAACTGAAAACTGCTTTGGATAGCTGATCGATAAAGATTAAGCTACTGTGAGTTTCAGATCTCTCCCTTTTCATATCGCTGATTGGCGCAACAAAAACTGGTCACTTAATCTGTCAGATGCATTGCGCCCGCCCGAAGGTTAAAAGGTAATTGCTGCTAAAGTTACCATTATTAGACAATTTATTTAGAAATTAAGTCGTAAAAAAGCGTCAGGTAATGACACCATAAAAACAAAAAACTAGGGGGCTTCGCCTCCTGCTCGCTTCGCTCGCCAACCCCGAGGGCGAGGCTAATTTCGGGCGTTGCTCAAATTTATCAAGTTTTTATAAAATTACATTGATAAAATAAAATGGAAAGGACTCATGTGCGTTAGTATTGAAAAAAAAAACAACATGGAAAGATTTACGGTTGAGCAACGAGTTAAAATAATACAAATTTACATACGGAATAATAATTCGATTGTCGAGACACAGCGCGAGTACCAACGAACTCCATGTATGAGTTGCTCCATCGAGATCAACTATCCGCTTTCGAGAACAACGAACTGGAACTCGACGAGCCTGGAAACGAAGTGCGAACGGGTTGAAGCCAGCGTCGAATCTGATGCAACCACATCAACCCGGAGAAGGACAACGATATCGTGAGATGCTCAAGAATGTTACTCGTTCTTTTGTCCAAAACCGACCAGATATGTGGTTTCAGCAAAACGGAGCGCCTTGCCATACCGCTGCAGCCACAATGGAGACGGACGTTTTCGACGAAAGAGTAATTTCCAGAGGATCTGCAATTAACTGGCCGGACAATTCAGGAATTGAGGCAAAATATTATAGCGGAGATCCTAGGTTTGCAGCCAGAAATATTGCGAAAGGTTATGGAACATACCGTAGAACGATCCCGTCTTTGTGAAGCCGCCCGGCGTGATCATCTAAAGCATATAATTTTTCGAACATAGTGTAAACATATCTCCTAAGTGTCTTTTTATGTGAAAAATTAAAAAAAAATTGGCTTAGAAATAAAAAAGTTATTCATGGTTTACACTACTTCACTTTTAATGGGCCACCCTGTATTTCTTGAACGGTTTGTATACATGTATTGTATTCACATATATGTATACTTGTTTGGTTTTCCTAAATCGTCTCTTGACTTGACAAACAGATTGACGAAATTATATGCAAAATATTCTGTGTACCTACTTATGGATATGTATCATAAAAATTTGTCGAGAAAATTAATGAATGTAATTTGACTTTCAACATGAGGACATATTTCAATAGTCGTCGCTCGTCATTGCCGCAGGAGGCTAAGGAAAAAAAAACGTTTGTGTGCGTTTATATGAAAGTTTGGAGAATTTAAATAATGGAAAAAAATTTTCAACAGAAACAATCTATAGGTAATAAAATATTTTATAATAATGAAAAATCTACAAAGTTTCTGTTTTTTTTTTCGTCATTATTTCAATGTGCCTTTAGAAGAAAAATTAGAATTGCTTAGGTTTCAAGTAACATATCCTTGAAAATTATTACTGGTTGGTTGTTGGGGTAGATTTTTGGAATAGGTATAGCCCAAGTAGAAATGGCTTCTTACGTAAAGAAGTAGGTAATCAAACAACTGTTTATGGGTGATTTTGAATATGGGCCGTTTGTTGAGCCCATATTCCATATTAAATAGGTAAAACCGTTTTATAAAAATTTTAATAGCACATTATTGTTTTATGCTCAATTCGCTAAGCGATTGAAGACTCATCTCATTATCTTTATCGTGATTTTATCCCATCAATTTCATGACAATATTAAATATTCGCGCTCTGGATCAGCTCATGCATAGAGTCTTCTGCCGTAGCGTTTGAGCTAAAAAGGACGAGGATACTCTTGCTTTGTCGATTCGTTATACATATCTCATTGTCACATTATCCGTTCAACTCGAGCGCTGCTATTGATTTCCGCCATAAATTTCGTAGTCGTCCTTGTCTTCGTCGTTTCCACTGCTTCTTCTCTGCAAAAGTTTCATCAGCACACACATAATCTTGCAGAGAGGCAATTTTCAAAACATAATCTATCACGTTACGATTAACATAAACTTTCCATACTCCTGCATACATGAAGTAGGGTATACCTAGTCCTGAGATGGCATGATGGCGTGTCTATACAGTCTCGCATAAATCTTTTCCTTATATACATACTTCTCGTACTCTTGCCTTCATATCATCCTTTTTTTCTGACAAAGATTTATCCCATGGGGCCCGTCTGCATGGTTAGAGTTCAAGAGTTTCCCTTTTTACAGAATTGAGGATCGTATCGTCGAAAACCAAAGCTAAAGAGATAAAAGGCGACCAACGCTTTGTGTGTGTCCTAGTGCCCTGCCCCCTGCCCATTCTTTTCCTTCCTTTCCAACCCTCTGGGATGAACACAAGAAATAGGAATGCCGAGGCAACCGATGGAAAATGCCAGCAGGACAATATCAGAGTGGAAGTGTGTTTTGTCCTGGAAACAGGAACGTACGTACCTCTATGCCTGTTTCTGGATGAATTGCAGTCGTGTCAGGTGAAAGTTCGTTAGAATCATCCCAAACACTTAAGAAGTTCAACCAGTGTGGGAGCGATGTACTTAATAAGTTTGCTCGTACGTCAGAAATGAGTTGAGAAGCCGTGAGAGCTAAGCTAAAAGGGTAAAGCAGACCTTCGGCTCCAAGGGTAGGGCAGACTATACAGGAAACTTTTGAATATATTATATTTTTCAATGAACGGATTCACACACTCACAGACAAGAGTATTCATCAGAGAGGATGTAATTTCCGATTTATGTCGAGTTTGGGAAGATGTCAAGCGTGCAAAATACACATGTCTTAGAAGGGAGAGATTATATAAAATTTTTAGGTCTTTAAAATATAAATTTATAATGCTGGAAAATTTAAAATTCTTATGAGAAAGTAGAGGATATTTGGTTTCAATATTTTTAATGAATAGCTCCACCCCACCCCATAAAAATATTCGCTTCACTGCCAATAAATTCCCAACTAAATCCTTTTTATTGTATTTCAACCACATCTACGCAATCCATAAATTGATTTACCGGCAGACATTTTGGTCAAGGAAAATGACCATTTATTGTCTGCGCACATGTGTTCCGATCTGTCCTATAACTATACCCCATCCTCATTGCTGGCCACAAGAAAATGAGAACACAACATCGACAGACGGTCCTTAGGACACGATCATTCTTCCGGGAATCCTTCAACTGTCATGGCCATGAGGGACAATTTGACCGCGGCCTTATAGAAGTTCAAATGTCCATTATTATTTTTTTCAGAAGAAAGTCGCCCGTGAACGACGTCCACTTATTTTGAGAAATATGTGTCTGAGCCTCTCGCCCATAAAGGCCTTGGTACAATATAATCTCTTTGCTCTTCGCCACCACAACTTCCCTTGGCGTGCTATTTTTTTAGATTTTTATTTCGAATTCCATGTGAGTTGTTTCCGGAATAATCGTAAGTGATTGCATGATATTTATTTTTTTAGTTGGCACGTAAACGTAGGCACCGGGGCTACAGCTGGGCATACTAACTCAATATGCTCATAGAATCTCTGAATTTTACGATCAGCGTAAATGTAATAAATTTCACATACAAAAAAATCTTAAATTAAAATCATTCTTGCCTTCTTGCTGTTGGATTCAGCCTGTTATTCGACATAATGCTAAACGGAAATTACATTTTCATATTTCAGTTTCCAAAAAGCAAAAAAAAAGTTTCGTGTCAGTAAATCGGATAAGACCGTATCATCTCTCAAACTTCTGCGCGCTCCATTATGATTTTCTGCAAGTATGTTTTATATGTGCCCCTTATTTGTTTCAAAAAAAGCGCAAATACAAAAATGGAAACCGCCTTAACCATTACAATCACCACCACCTCCATTACAATTTACCTCCTGGTAAATGGAATAAAATATTTTCAACACACCGCGGAGCGTGAAGATTTAATTTTGATAAATTGTAAAATATTTCCTGTTTTCCTTTTGAGAACTGACTCAGAAAAAATATACAAAACGAAATGGGCGAAAATGAACAAATTATTGTTCCATTAAATAAGGAGCGTTTGCTTTTCGTTTGACTGAATACAATATTGTAGCGGGCATCGTTTGTGTTCTTTTGTTGAAGTGGACTAGCCGGGATCCTAACAGGGGACAGAGGAGGAGAGGCGGTGCGCAAAAGAAGTAAAATGACATTATTGGTATGTAATCCTGTGTATCGAGTGAGATTTCATACAAATATTGTCATTGTAAGTGGGAGTTATACATCTTAGGATTTAATCCGAGGTAAACAGACATCAAAATGGTCTTTCTACAAAAATTTATCGACCGTAGGAGCGTATAAGCCTTAAACCTGTGTTATAGGAAGTGCATTGTGCTTTACTTTGTACCACAGGACGAGTGATATTACCCCTCCTTGTGAATCCATTGAATTCGATGCTAGCTGTTAGTTCGTTAATTCCTTGTCCTCGTTCATATCTAAGATTACACTATATCCACGCAGTATAGCTTTTCAATACATCCAGCGACTAATCTCCTTTCGCATATCCTCTTCGCACGTTTTGTCCAATTGTCTGTTCCATTCAATACCCGCAAAAATTTCAGTACTAACGTTCAATATTCTCCAATAATTGGAAAGTGGAAAGTCACAAGTTTTTGATATTTGAACGGACCAGGCTAGCAAGGATGACAACGGGGATTGTAAGGCCAATTAGTAGAATTGAAAAATTTGGAAGCGCGATCTAATAGTAGGTTTCCACGGTTTGAGGTATTCAAAAAAAATTACTAATTGAAAGCAAACAAGGGAAAAAGTGCTGAATGGATTTCGACTCGAGTTTACGGAAGTTTCATTACGTTAATTGATTTGTAATTAAAAGATTAAGTTCGGGATGAAAGTTGTGTACGAGTAGAAATTGTTTTAGATCCGATGATAACGGAGATAAGGCGGCTAATGGTTGAGTCAGACGTTTGCTTGTAAGTAAATTTTGACAATAAAAATCAATCTGCAGTTTTGACTTTTTTTCTTGCATTGGGATTTTCAGAATTTTTTTTTACATTCAGAAATTGATTTATTAATTGCAAAATATTAAGGTTTGTCTCAAATAGTTTTTGCATCACAAGTTTTTTTTAATTGTTTTTGTTGTTTTTCGTTTAAAAAAGTCGTTATGGGTCGAAAATTTCTAGAATAAGCATCCATTGGGACATATTATGTAGCTGTCATTGATGAGATTCGAAACTAGACGCTTCACTAGCAGCGCCCGCTCTAGCACTTACGCCGCCCCGAGCAAGAGGACAAATTGCCGCCCCTTAGGTGAAGTACCAGGCAGATTGATAGTAGATAGCACATGTTATGTCGTTGTTGTTGTAGAAGCAATTTAAGCGACTTTTTATTCTTGAATCGAGTGATTTTGGCAGCCCTTGGTCGTTGTAACACATCGGTTCCACAATGGCTGCCGTAGTATCACATATCAACATAAAAATTCATAGTCACAGTGGGATTCGTACCAACGCTATAGTAATTCAGAGAGTAGAATGTCTACCCACTGAGAAAGCCCAGATAGTATGTAGTAGAAACCTGTTCCGCCATCATTCATACTCTTAAGCGCAATTCAGCTCAGTTCAGCAAGGCCTAGAGAGTTTGTTTGAAATTCCAAAATTAAAGCTAAGTATTGAATTTCCCGAGCACATACATGCTATTCACCACCGGCAAAAAATATAGAGATGTCAAACCTTGCGGAATTTAGAATGACGAATGAGATTGAAAATTAATGGGAACATTTGTTTTCCTCAAAAACACTCAACACGACAACACATTTTAGAAAACTCCGCTCTCGAAAATGGTATGCCAAAAAAATGGTGGAGCGGATAAATTAGCTGGATCTGTTCGTGGACGAGTTTCTTCATTGGTTTAAACATGGATGGCTTATTTTCATAATGGCATCATTTCGCGAGTTGTTATAGAGAATAAGGTTAGAGCTAGCTAAATCGGCGGAACCTAGCTAAATCCCGATATTAGCATGTCCGGAAACATATTAGGGAGGACTGCTATTGCGGCTCTGGCAATGTGTACATCCCTCATTTTGCTGGAATCCAAACTACCTTGTCCTAATTTTGACCGTCCAACTCTTGATGAATCATGAATTAAAGTTGAATTGCTGCCAAATCCGAAAAGAAATTGTGTTGAAAACGGTGCATTTGGGCAGTGGCGCCGGAACGAATTTTTTATTGGGGGGCAACATTTTTTTTTCTCATATTCATATTAAATTAAGCGGTCACCATATACCGGACCTCTAGCTCAAGCACTTAAATATCCTGTGAGACGATACCAAAAAGTAATTATGAAAAATATTACAGAACAACAGCGATCAGAAACCACCTAGAATAGTCTTCAATATGAGGCAAACCTTTAAGTTTCTTTTTGTTACCCATTTTGATCCCATTGTAATTCCGAAGTGTTAAAGATTATAAACACATTCTTTATTTATTATTATTATTCATATTATTCAGTGAAATACTAATGAACGACAACGTCGGAGATGCTATCCAGTTTGCACGACCAGGTTGGGCTCATGCCACACTTGACGGACCCATATCTCTAGACGAAGTTCGATTAGCTCTCAGCAAGTGCAAAGACCATAAAGCACCAGGAAGCGACAGAATCCCTGTCGAATATTTTAAGTACGGAACTGAGCAACTGGTGGAGACTCTATGCAAGGAATTTAATCATATTTTTAAAAGTGGTGAAATACCTGATGAATTTCGCGATGCAGTCATTTTTCCATTATTTAAAAAAGGAGACCTAAATGATCCAACATGTTACCGCGGAATCGTTTCTAAATGCGTGTGGCAAGATTTTTACTACGCTGTTACAAGCCAGATTCGCTAGTTGGTTAAAGGCTGAAAATGTTTTAATTGAAAATAAGGCTGGGTTTCGGCAAGGATATTCAACAAATGATAATCTATTTGTGCTTCTCAACTGGGCTCGTCACTATATAAGTAAGACAAGAAAACTATACGCCTTCTTCGTTGACTTTAGAGCTGCCTTTGATACTGTCAACCGACAATCATTGTTTTATAAGCTGTATAACGCTGGTATGACGGCTAAGTTCGGAAACATGTTTGAAAAGCTATATGAAGGTACAAGTGCAGCTGTTTGGAGCGGAACACAACTATCTGAGTCCTTTGAAACAAATGTTGGAGTAAGGCAAGGATGTAAGCTTAGTCCAGAAGCTTTTGCGATTTTTGTTAACGACATATTAGATGATATGCCTGGTGGTGCGGTTGCCTTTAACGTGTTGCTGAAAGGTTTGCTTTACGCCGACGACATGGTCTTCCTTGCGGAATCATCTGAGGATCTACAGAAAATGATTAATCATATTGAGAGGTATTGCACGCAGTGGAAACTTACGTTAAATCTCGAAAAATCAAAAATAATGATATTGAAGAAGCGGTTTAAGCTGGCAAAAGATGAAAGATGGACATTTAAAGGGAATGAAATCGAAGTGGTAAAATCTTATAAGTACCTTGGAATTAAAATCGTAAGCAACCTACAAATGGCGGAGCATCTGGAGCAAAAATTGAAAGAAGCTAAGTGGGCGATAAATTCAGTGTGGAAAAACACATTCAATAATGCAGACATTTCTCACACGGCCAAATACGAAATTTTTAAGGCGGTAGCAAAGTCGATTATGCTGTACGGAGCCCAAGTCTGGGGAGGTAAGCAATATGATCAAGTCGAAAAGCTTTTGCGATATTATTTAAAGCGCACATTTCACCTCCCGTCAACAACGCCGAACTATATGTTGTTACAAGAAACTGGGCTTGCATCGATGTTCATGGACACGTTAAATCTACACACAAGCTATTTGTTGAAGGTGGCTAATCTACCCGATGTGAGACTACATAAGAAAGTTCTTTCGTACGCGTTGGCAACGAGGACGCTATTTTATGGTGATCAGGTGAAGCTTGGCGAAGAATCAGGTGTTCGATTCGCTTGGAATGGTACAAGTGAGAGTGGCTACATCATGCGGAAATTTCTGAGCGATTTGCGACAAAGCGAAATTAAGGAGTTTGCAGTAAGAGCGAGAGCATCACTACACAGACAAATCTACACCGAGCTGTGCCATGATATGAAGGAAAACACCTATTTTCAAAATGAATTCACCACCGCAAAAATATCAACAATATTTCAAGTGAGAGGAGAGCTGCTATCGTTAAATTTTAGACCACATAGACCGGACTTGCCAATAATCTGTAGTCTGTGCAATCTTGGAACGAGAGAGGATAGCCGGCACTTTGTAGGCATTTGTCCAGTGCTGAAGGAAATAAGGAGAGCGTGCTTTGACAAAGACAAATTAAACGCAACGGAAGTCGACGAACTACTAAATGGATTGAATTGGTAAGGCTTATACAAATTCTGCTCTGCTTCACTGAAATATCGGGATCGAATCGTACACGAAAATATGTAAACTTAAACTGGTTGCTGGAGCTTAGGGTAGATAAACCCGCATAATCTGGATTTGCGTGAACTTTATCACCCTAAGCGTCCATAGAACCAAATATAACTAATTCGAAGAATAAATACAGTAATTAAAACAAATTAGCCAGAATAACTATAATATATCAAAAACTAAAATCGAATAATATAATATAATAAAATTAATATATAGAACTAAAAACACACACACACACACATTTATGAAAATATTAGTAAATATGTAATAAGTTTCCCAGCGTACCACAATTCCGAGTACGGAAAATTCTTAGGTTATTCCGAACAAATTTCATTCCTCAGTTTGGAAAAATCCATGTAAACTCCGAAGTCGGAAGATTCCGAAAAATTCCATCACTCTGTTTGGAAAAATCCATGTAAATTCCGAAGTCGGAAGATTCCGAACAAATTCCATCACTCTGTTTGGAAAAAACACGATTTTAAAGCCGCGCTCGGAAAATTCCAAGCTAATTCCGAACTAATTTCATGTTGCATTTAAACGCAATGAGGATAAGCAACCAGTGCATGAGGATTCAGATTAAATGAATTTTTCATTTCAGTCCAGTGTGCTGCGGACCTTCTGTCAACTTCAGTGAAAGAGTTTGTTGAGTGTTAAGTGAAAAAAATAGTTGGTAAATATTTGTACTTTTTTATTATAATTTAGAATATTGAAATAAATTTATACAATATTTACGAATGCCAAGAAATAGTAGAATTGTAAAGTTCTACTTTAATATTGCCGAATTAATGGACATTTTAATATTAGACAAATGTTAACAAATATATGTAGATTAAGATTTTTCGCACCAATATGTCCTGGTTTTCGTGGTAGAATTTTTCTAGCATCAGTTTACGTTTTACTTCTTTATAATTTTCTATTCCGAGTAGAAGTAGATTATATTACACTCCTACGCAATATAAATTGTCTAAAAGGTTCTGTGAAATTACTTACAGCGGTGCAAAAGGCATGTCCCGACAAAGCTTTCGAAAAAGTTGTAAAAGGGAAGCTCTTCGTTTTATAGAAGATACATTAAAAAGAAATGAAACTAGCGTCTGCACTAATATATCTGAAAGTATGGAAGAAGATGCTTCATGTGAAGAATTAAATATTGAAAATAGAACCAGCACAGACAGTCCAGAAAATATGGAAGGAATAACTGTTTCAACAGATATATATGTTTCAAGTAGTATCACAACTGACATTGCATCGTCGCAAGCCCTACTTAATATTGAAGAATCTGCAGATTCCATCAATATAAAGGATTTTCTAGCCAATTGGAGCGTTATGCACAAAATTTCAAACAAGGCAATGAATGAGTTATTGAAAAGGCTACAACATATCGATAGCAGTAGGTATCCCATCAGATTGTAGAGCCCTGAAATGCACACCTCGTATTAATGAAATTGTTGAAATGGGAAGTGGTTCTTATTTTCACTATGGTCTTAAAAATAGTCTCACCGATTTTATGGAAATAAATTCCGATTTTGTGAAACTATCGGAAATTAGTATACTTCAACTTAATTTCGCAATTGATGGGCTTCCTTTGTTTAAAAGCAGTAACAAGCAATTATGGCCCATATTATTTAGCGTACGTAATTTTCCTGGTGTCTTTTTAATTGGCTGTTTTTTGAACAGACATGATAATGCTAAAAATGCTCTATCGTCTAAATCAAAGCCGAATGATCCAAACATCTTCCTACAGCATTTTGTAGACGAATTAAAAGATCTTATAATTTGTGGCTTTACTTATCAAAATGAAACTTATGAAATTGAAATTTTAAATTTCATTTGTGATGCACCCGCAAGGGCATTTCTATTAAATATAAAATCTCATTCTGGCTATTATAGTTGCAATAAGTGTACACAAAAAGGAGTTCATTATAAAAATAGAATAATTTTCCCTTATGAAAATTCTCCTTTACGGACGGATGCATCCTTTAAAGCTAGACAGCAAAAAGAACACCATACGAATATGTCTGAACTCACTATTGAAGCACTAGGCATAGGTTGTGTAAGTCAGTTTCCGCTTGACTATATGCACGTAGTTTGTCTAGGAGTAATGAAGCAATTATTGAAAATCTGGATAAGAAAAAAAGGAGAAAGATGCTCTTTATCCAATAGCCAAGTGGAATATTTGACACTACAAAATGTGTTCATGCGAAATCAATTCGGAATTGAATTTAATAGGAAACCACGAGGATTTGATGAATTAGATAGGTGGAAGGCCACTGAATTTAGGACGTTTCTTTTGTACAACGGAATTTTGTGTTTAAAAGGCGTTTTGGATAAAAGATTTTATGACCACTTCTTAAAATTACATGCTTCAATTCGAATATTATCTGATTCTGAAACATGCTTAACTTATAACGGGTTACCAAGAGAATTACTAGATGGATTCGTCAAAGATTTTCCTGATTTATATGGCGCAGAAAATATGACTTACAACTGTCATGTGATAAGGCATTTACCTGGAGACGTAGCCAAATTTGGATCCATAAACACTTTTAGCGCATTTAAATTTGAAAGTTTTCTAAATGTTTTAAAAAGAAAAATAAAAAAAGGCAATTCGATACTTGCTGAGCTTTATAATAGAACCGTAGAAGAAAGTATTGTCCAAAAGAAAACAAAGAAGAAAACTTTTCCTATTTTTGGGAAAAATGTTTCGGAAAACTCATTTCAATCGGTTGAAACAGAAAATTATACACTATCAATACGGTGTCCAAATAGTTTTATCTTGCGGCAGAAACATATTTATAATATTGTAAAAATTTATTTAAATGAAAACAATAATGTTTGTCTTGAAACAAAAATGGTGAAAAATTTAACAAATTTTTATGACACAGAAATAGATGTGAAATTTTTAAATGTTTTTACTTCGACCACGAAATTAGCGACTGAAGATAGTATCGAAATATTTAGACTGAACGAAGTCGAGAAAAAAGTTGTACATTTGAGAAATTCTTCTGAAATCAACTTGTTTGTCCCGTTATTGTGACAAAAAAAAACAAAAAACATCAAATGGAGGATCAAAATTATAGTAGGTGATTTCAGTTTGCAGCAATAAGAAAAAAATCGTTAAGATATTTGTTTCTTAGATAACACTGAAACAACTATATTTGAGACACCCGACGGATATACCGATTTTCTGATGATACCGCATGGTAAGCGTTTTGTAATATATACGTAAAATTTAAATAATTTATCTATTATCCTTTATGCTTTTAATCTAGGATCACATAACCCAACCACCTCAACGCAAAAAAGGAATATTAGCGGAGAATGTGTGCGAACATTGATGGATATTAGCAAATCGTATACAGGCAACGAAAATAATAAAAGTGTGGATGACACTATAATTAGTATGTCTATTATATTATATTACAATCTTTGATGCACTAACAATTTTCGTTATTTAAATTACAGATCTTTCTCACGAAGTGAAAAAAATGAAGCAAGAGCAAAAAAAAAAAACGCACGAAGAAAATAAAGTGCTAATCCAAGCGTTAACGACGGAAATTATTGCATTGCGGCGAAAGGTGGACGTGTGCCTTGATGCACTGAAACATCAAAATAATAAATACGACGAACTTCCAGATTTTCCATTAAACAGCAAGGAGGACGTTTTGTCATTAGCAAAATCCTTGCAAGAAGATGAAATCGTCATGAAACAACTGGTAATAGGTGTAAAATAAATAAACTGGATTTTCTTCAATGGTTTTTATTTTTTTTTAGTCTGATAAATTTATGGGTATAAAGCATGAAAATGCTACCAAATATATTACTGGGTGTTTGACGCTAATATTTCAAAATGACTCATTTGCTAGACTGTTTTCGTGGACAAACTCCCATGGGAATATTCCTGTTAAGGATTTTTCTTTAATACGGATCATCAAAGGTATATGTTTTTAACTAAACTAAGAATGTATCGTCAAATTTTTTTATATGTGAATAAGTAAATTATTTTAAGAAGCCGAAAAATTATTTTTCATATTGTATATTTCTAATTCATTATTTATAATCATTCTCTTTTTTAGATTGTTGCGTACGAAGTTTCAACCAGGTGACCATTGAAAACGTAGAAACACTAATCAAAAAATTTTTTAATGCAGCAAAGGATCGGCATCGGAAGGCGCTAAAAAATTAATTTGCCTGTAAAACTTTAAAAAACATAATATTCTGTACTTCAAGTTTTGTTTTCACTCATCATCCTTTTTTCAATTAACGTTTTTATTTCGATGATTTCTCTAATATTCGTTTTCTTTTGCACTTCGATCGATGACACCTTTTCGAGTATTCGGTCAACTTCCGGCTTAACATTTAGAAAGATTGCACTGTTTGCATCCGTATTTATATGTGAAAAGGTTCTTGATATTTTAGCATTAATTTCGATCAAATTGGTGACAGAATTTGCCTGACTAATAAAAATAATCTTCAAAACCAACAATTTGTTTTACAAAAAAAAAGGTTTACATTTATGTACTACCACTCGAAATAAAAGTAATCATAATCGACTACAACTGTGATGTAAAAAAGGTTTACAATTTTTATTTTTATACGCCGAAATAAATTGCATGCTGGGGAACAGCAGAAATTTCTCAGAAAATTATTCCTGAATTCCAGTCAGTTTTCCGAAAGAATTCCGAACGAATACGGATGGAAATTCTTACCGGATTCCTTTCCCTTTCGGTCGGAAATCCATTTGGAATTCCTGTCAACCGGTCTATATATTTTTCCGAGCGAATTCCGCCGGAATTCCATTTGAAATTCCAAGTTACTAGTGGAAAATTCCTTCGGAATTTGTTCGGATTTCATTCGGAATGGTACGCTGGGGAACAGCAGAAATTTCTCGGAAAATTCTTCCTGAATTCCAGTCAGTTTTCCAAAAGAATTCCGAACGAATACGGATGTAAATTCTTACCGGATTCCTTTCCCTTTCGGTCGGAAATCCATTTGGAATTCCTGTCAACCGGTCTATATATTTTTCCGAGCGAATTCCGCCGGAATTCCATTTGGAATTCCAAGTTCCGAGTGGAAAATTCCTTCGGAATTTGTTCGGATTTCATTCGGAATGGTACGCTGGGTTTATAATAGAAAACGTCATTCAGGGAGACGGCTAGTCCACGCCTTTCATTGTTTTGAATTAAAATATTATAATATGTATAAGTATGTTTATGAATTTCGACATGAATAAAAACATTTATCTATCTATCTATCATCACATTCTGTTCAATCTGAACATAATGAACACGCCGGTCAACGGTCATATCACGATGTTGCAGTATATGCAACAACGAACAATGACCCATGAGCGCGTGCAGCCAAACAGCCGACGAACGACCCATATGCTGTGCGTCTATAGATCGATAGACGCAATAATGCTTACATTAGCATATGGGTCAATTTACAGTCTTCAACCTACATTTGAATAAATAATAATCAATTTTAGCATGTAAGCAATAATTTTGTATATAATTAGCCATTAGTGTTATAATAAGTCAGTACAAGTACAATCTTGTATTCGGACTTACCTTTTAATTAGTTCATTTCAGGAATTAACATTGGTCCGTCGAGACAACGTAACCAGCCCTAAAGGATCGTTCACTTTATCATCACTAGGACATTATCAAGAGGACTCAGCCATGGCCAGCCTAGATGAGGAAACATCAAAACAACAAGAGCTAGGAGAGGACATATCCCGGCTCGTAATACGAATGAAGGAGGATCCAGCGGCAAAGAAGACAACAAAGTACCTGGACGACAAATCGGAGGCGCTGCGGAAGCAATGGACGCAGTTCATGTTCAGGGACGAGGCGATCAGACAACTGGAGGGTGCCACTGAGCACAAGTACATCGCCAAAGGATACTACCAACAAGTGAAGAGCTATGTCGAGGACGGCTTGGCTCACATAAAACTGCACCGGCAGGCCATCCTGGACGCTGCCAATGCATCAACGAGTACTAGGAGCGAAAGGGAGAAGGTTCCTCCTAGTGCATCGACAACACGAGGTTCTACGGAGGAGCTGTTGGTACGCCGCCAACAGATCAAGATAGGATCTCTACAGCGGGGGATCGAAAATCTGAAGACCCGAATGGCGCAGGATCGTTCACCCACATCGTACGAATACCAGAAACAAACGCTTCGTGAGCAGATGACGAGTGTCAGGTCCCTCCACGAGGAGATACTTATGCTGGAGGATGAGTGTACCAGGGAATACGTTGCATCCTCGATGTTCGAGCAAATTGAAGCCGCAGTGGAAGATGTGATGACTACCTTGCACGGAGCTCCACTGCGTGCACAAAAAGACGAAGCCTGGCCGAAGATTCCACGACAAGCCCTCCCGAGATTTGAGGGAAACTTCAACAATTGGACAGCGTTTCGTGACGTTTTTGTGAATACAATTCACAAAAACAAGCTGCTGGGGAATGCTGAGAAGCTCCAGTTCCTCAAATCGAGCCTGAAGGATGAAGCAGCCCGCCTCATTAAGCACCTGGAGATCAGCGACGCAAACTATGAAGGTGCGTGGAAGCTGCTGAACGATACATTCAACAACAAGAGGGCTTTGGTCTTTAACCAGCTAGATCTATTGTTCAGCCAACCGAACCTGTATGCAGAATCATCAAACGGGCTAAAAAATCTACACGACGTCACGAAAGAATGCATCCATGCCATCAGCAATATGGGGGTCGAGACTACGTCCTGGGGACCGATCATCGTCTATCAACTGTTAAAAAAAATGGACAAAGACACGCGGAGGAGTTACGAGCAATCTCTGACCGAGCCGAAAGAGATACCCGAAGTCGCCAACCTGTTAAATTACATCGAAGTACGGTTCCAGTCAATGGACAACTTTAAGAAGCATGATCAACAGAAAGGCTTCCAAACTACCAGCCCTAACAAAACCAAAAGCTTCCACGCAACACCCGTGCAATGTAAGTTCTGCAATGCACAACATTCAATCCACAATTGCGCTAAGTTCAAGGAAAATACCACTGGCGACCGTTGGAAGTTCGTGAAAGAGAACAAACTCTGTGTGAATTGCATCAGCCACAAAGAAGATGTGAAGTGCCACAGCCAACAGAGATGTTTTACCTGCAAGAAGTTTCACCACACCCTGCTACACAATAAGCCCAAATTTGAACAACGGAAGAAGACAACTCCTAACCCAGGTAGCCAACACGAAGCCACAGCAAACTCGGTTGCCAGCTACAATATCAACACAACAAAAACAGTTCTGTTAGCAACAGCACTCGTAAAGGTACAAACCATATTTGGGACATGTGAACAACTGAGAGCACTCATCGACCTTGTATCGCAGACATCATTCATTACAAAAAGTGCAGCCCGATTACTTGGAGTACCCAGGACAAAGACAGACGTGGAAGTCACTGGAGTAGGCAACACCGACACTTTGAGATCACAAAGTCAAGTCACCATAAAAATCAAACCGAGGTTCCCGTCAGAATTCATCATTTCCGTGGATGCATTAGTTCTGACATCCTTAACAAAGATGTTACCAAATGAACCAGTGGATGCAGCAGCCGTAACTCACTTCATCAAAAGCAAAAAATGCACACTGGCCGACCCGACCTTATGCATACCAGGACAAATTGACGTCCTTCCTGGAGCCGACATCTATGGATTTATCATGCTACAGGAGGTAGAGAAGCCAATCATGGGTTTACTGGCCCAAAATACAGAGTTCGGTTGGATTCTATCTGGACAAACCGCTCCGGTCAGGAAGGTTGTATCTATGCTTTCCCTAGCAAAGCTAACTAATCAACTAGAAAGGTTCTGGGAGGTAGAAGAATTACAACAACAAGAACCAAACTGGTCTGAGCAAGAAAAAAACTGTCAAGACCATTTCGCGAAAACTCATAAAAGGAACATCGATGGGACTTACACTGTCTCGATTCCTTTCAAAACTACAGTGGATGACTTGGGAGATTCAAAGAAGTTGGCTATGGCGAGGTTATTGCAGCTAGAGCGGCGTTTCAAAAAAGATTCCAATCTACGAGAACGTTATAACGCCTTCATGATGGAATACATACAGCCCGGTCATATGAAGCTTGCGAATCATACAAAGAAACGTAAATATTATTTACTGCACCAACCAGTAATTAAAGAAGATAGCTCCACAACGAAATTACGCGTAGTGTTTGATGCCTCCGCCAAAACAACCAGCGGGCTGAGTCTGAATGATGTTATGATGACAGGCCCCCGGTTACAGGAAAACTTATCGAGTATCTTACTTAGATGGAGAGTCCACAAATTCGTAATAAAAGCGGATATAGAGAAAATGTACAGAATGATCAAAGTTACGGATAAGGATCAAGCTTATCAAACGATTCTGTGGAGATTTTCTGATTCAGGGGAAATCAGAGAATACGCACTTACCACTGTGACATACGGCACTTCGGCTGCACCTTACCTGGCAGTAAGAACACTGCAACAACTGGCAATGGAGGAGCATACCTTCCCTAAAGCAACGAAACCAGTCTTAAACGATTTCTACGTGGACGACCTCATGACAGGAGCTGACTCCACAGAAGAAGCGAGCACGATAACACACCAGCCCATCGGACTACTTAAAACTGGTGGATTTAATCTACGAAAATGGTGCAGCAACAACGATGACATATTGCATCACGTTCCACCGGAACTACAAGACAATGATCCAATGGAAATTAAAAGTGAATACGCTATCAAAACACTCGGAATATATTGGATGCCTAGCAAAGATTACTTTCAATTCAAAGTATCCAACAACGATATCAAGTTTACAAAGAGAAACATTCTCTCTGACATCGCAAGACTATTCGACCCACTAGGATTCCTCTCACCCATAATAATCACAGCGAAGATTATTATGCAGGAAACATGGCGAAAGGAAACACAATGGGATAGAGAGGTTCCCGACGACATCGCCAAATCCTGGGGACAATTCAAACAAAATCTATCACAGATTGAGCAGATAAAAATACCACGATGGTTGGGGTACTCACCAAGCAACCAACTGACGGAGTTACATGGATTTTGTGATGCGTCACAGAACGCATACGCTGCAGTTATATACCTACGAACAATTGCAAATACTGGATCGATAAAAACAACTTTGCTGACGTCCAAAACTAAAGTAGCGCCGATTAAACTGAAGAAAACACTACCTCAACTGAAACTATGCGGAGCAGCCCTCTTAGCCAAACTGCTGCATGAGACGAAAAAGGCCACCAACTTACAACATGTACCGTCATACGCCTGGTCAGATTCAACCATAGCCCTAGCATGGATAAAAGCAGGACCAGAAAGGTGGAAAACTTTCGTAGCCAACAAGGTTTCGGAAATAAGCGAAAAAACCAACCCTCAAATATGGCGTCACGTCCGGTCAGAAGACAATCCAGCAGATCCCGCATCGAGAGGCGTAAATCCGTTACAGTTACGAAATCTTGCGATATGGTGGAATGGCCCCAGTTGGTTAGAGGAAGATAGCGCACATTGGCCGAAACAACTACAAACTGTATACGAAACGTCAGAGGAAGTGAAACGGAAAGTAATAGTTTGCCACCATTCTGCGGTCAGGAACAAAACAGTTAATGAAATTTTCGTACGATACTCAAGCTTACAAAAGCTGTTAAAAACTTGGACCTACGTTCGAAGATTCATAAAGGCAGCACGCAAAGAGAACAGACCTCTTACACTTCACCCCGTACCGTTAGAGATCAACGAAGCCTTAACAGACGTAATCAAACATGTTCAACAGAGTCAATTCGCTCGAGAATATAACGCTCTATTTAAAAAAGCACCAGTTGACAAGAAAAACCATTTGCTATCGTTAAATCCATTCATGAGTTCAGACGGCGTTATCAGAGTTGGAGGACGCCTAACCAACGCCGTAATACCTTATAACGAGAAACATCCAATCATCCTTCCGGCCCATCATCACGTGACTAAGTTAATAATCCGAGAAGCTCACCATGCGACATTACATGGCGGTATCCAGATAACATTGGCATTCATTCGACGTAAATTCTGGATAATAGACGGCAAGAGGACCATCAAAGGAGTGATAAACAGATGCACCCGGTGCATACGATTCAAGGCCCAGAACCAAACTCAAATGATGGGAAATTTGCCAGCAGCCCGTGTAACACCCTCGAAACCCTTTAGTCATACAGGTCTTGACTATGCGGGGCCAATAAAAATTCGAGCATCAAAGGGTCGTGGAATAACATCTCACAAAGCATATATAGCATTATTTGTGTGTATGGCTACTAAAGCGTTACATCTGGAAGTTGTGAGAAGTCTACAAACAGAAGAATTCTTAGCCGCAGATAAACGATTCATTGCGAGGCGCGGAAGATGTACCGACCTATACAGTGACAACGCTACAAACTTCGTCGGAGCTAGCCGAAAAATGGACAGCGAGCTAGCAAAGGCGATACAACAAAATACTACAACAGCGGCTAAGTTAGCCATACAAGGAACACATTGGCATTTTATACCCCCCGCAAGTCCTCACTTCGGAGGAATTTGGGAGGCGGGCGTCAAGTCCGTCAAATACCACCAGTTGGTACGTGTAGCAAAGATCAAGGTCAAGGATGGGAAAACGCTTCAGCGGCCAATAACACGGCTATGTCCACTGCCAGTAGACGAGGACAACCCAACCAATGAGCCAGCAACTACACCAGAAGCAGCCCAACAAGTGCATTTGACTACTTGCAATACCGAAGAGGACAACAAGGCTAAACCAACTACACTTTCAACTGAGGACTCCGAATTGCCAAAACGTCCGAGACCCACCAAAGGAACACCGAGCCAATCAACGATGACAATACTAACATTCATTCTCTTATGGTTTAACTTGTTAAACTGTTTGGCGAGTGAACATAACTACACGCTCAAACACCCACAACCTGGCCTCTACATTGAGCAAATGGGAGATGTGCAGATCAAGAGGGGAACTCTCCGCATTGAGTTCAATATATCGACGACGGAGCTGGAGAAAGATTTGAATAAATCTTCAAACGTGATGTCTGGACTGAGGATGTTTTGTAACAAGACCATACGAATCTCCGACGAAACCAACTGCGGTGGACTTGTACACCACCTACAGGAGATTCATTCGCAGCTCCAACGGTATATCCAAGGACTTCAAACAAATCGATTCAAACGAGGAATTTTTGGGAAGTTACTCGAAACGGTATTTGGAGTTAACGACGAAGTTTATCGTAACATTGATGAGCTCGACCATAACCAGAAACTATTGCTACAAACAGCAAATCACCAAACAAACCTGATGCTAACGACTATTGCAGCGGCCAACGAAAGCGAAACCCGAATAACCAAGAAGTTGAACAGCTTTACCGAAAAACTAAATAAAGGGTTATCGCGTATCCAGGAAATGCAGAGTTGGTACTCTGGCCCTGACACGAACAAACTGAATATCCACCTCCTAGCTGTATACCAAGCTGCTGAGAACTACATCAACGATCTCAATTCGAAATATACACGACTCACTAATGCCAAGTATCATCGAAGCAACATTTTGGACTTTATCAGCCCAACGCAATTAGCTGAAATCATCGCCAACGGAAAGAGCAAACTTCCAACTAACTTAGACATCCTCTACTTACCCACCAGCACAACCGATATGAGATGTTCCTCAGATGAAGTTCGAGTTTTCACGTACCTGGAAATCGTGGAAATCAGCAAATATGTTGTTTTAAAAGCAACATCAATACCACAACGCGTAAGGAACGACCAATATATGGCGTTGGACATTCCCACCCCAATATTGGCCATCAATTACGACGCGCAGATGTACTTCAGCTTAACAGAAAATGAGCTAGATAGCTGTTTAAGAATAAGCACTAATCTTTCCCTTTGTACTCCGTCAATTCTCAGGAATATCGAAGACAACCCAAACTGCATCATAGACGAGATCTACAATCGCCATGAAGGAGTCAAGTGTCTAACGCACAACTTTGTTGCAAATCGGACGACCTGGAAGCATCTACATCAACCGAACACTTGGCTATTCCTAGCTCCTAGACCTGTCGCTACAGCACTCCAATGTCAAGGAGTAAGGGAAGACGTGGTCATCAACGGAACGGGAATTATGAAGGTGGAGCCTAGTTGCATAATTCTCACCAAGCAAGGCATATTAAAGTCCGAGTACTTCCTGACTACTCCCGTCGTCGCGACTTTTATTAAACATGTAAACATGTCTTGGAATTTCGATATCCCAGCACCTCATGTGTTTAGTGTCAAGCCCGAAGACATCATAAAGCCATCGGAACAGGTATACGATCGCCTCAAGGCTGATAGTCTCAGTATCCACCCTGAAGAAGATTGGAAACCAGTTCACATACAGCACATTAGCGTTATCGGAGTTGTAATCCTAATACTGCTTGGACTTGGAGTACTCATCACAGTATGGTGGAAGAAACACATTCGACAGAGAACCGACATGGAATCCGTCTCGGAGTTCAACCTTCCACCTTTGAATCCCACTGCTTCCGAGTCCCGGCAGAATGTTCAATCTGAACATAATGAACACGCCGGTCAACGGTCATATCACGATGTTGCAGTATATGCAACAACGAACAATGACCCATGAGCGCGTGCAGCCAAACAGCCGACCAACGACCCATATGCTGTGCGTCTATAGATCGATAGACGCAATAATGCTTACATTAGCATATGGGTCAATTTACAGTCTTCAACCTACATTTGAATAAATAATAATCAATTTTAGCATGTAAGCAATAATTTTGTATATAATTAGCCATTAGTGTTATAATAAGTCAGTACAAGTACAATCTTGTATTCGGACTTACCTTTTAATTAGTTCATTTCAGGAATTAACACATTCTTTATTTTATATAGTTTTATAAAATTAAAAATGAAACGATTTTCCCAAAGGTTGTTTTCCGGTTTCCTCGAGAAGCGAATTCTTTCGTGATTTTTGAGGAATCTAAATTCCCTGTTCCATCTCTGTGAACATGGAGAAGGATTAGATGTGTCAGACGTTTTTGTGTCATAGTTGAATGTAGCCATGTTTAAAGACGTCGTAAAGCACTGATGATTCTGTTGATGCTGGAACTGTCAGGAGTAATGTTACTAGCCGTATTAACATGCTGCGCTCGATATACTTTGAAAATGATCAGCAATTTCGGCGCAACATGTAGGTGAAGCTTCCGGCATATTCAACAATATCGAAAGGGAGCATAGCAGCCCAATCTTACTGTGAGATTCTCTACCAGCGGCACGGTTTTCTGACAAGGAGAATGAAACACTTCTTCGTTTTCGTTGATCAACGGTCAATAAATTCACTATCGTTGGCCTTGTCGTTAATTTGTGTATAAGTACATGCACTAGATGCACGTATGCAACTTTCTGCGAACCAGATATTCCATCATGAAAACAAGAAATATCCACACTAGAACAGGGATGTCAAACTCAAAACCTGGCCGGGCCAAATATCAGTTTCTTCCGGAGCATCACAGAATATTACTTTTCAAAAATGAATATGAATCTCAGTCACTAACAACCTCGGGACATGAAAAAATTGGGCTACCTAAAATAGAAAACCTAGAAATCTTTTGAAAATGTTCTTCAAACAATTTTACACTCCTTAGAAAATGTTAAAACAACAAGATTTTGTAAATTAATCAGTAACCACTCTCTGAGAATTTATTTCGGACAGCTGGTCCCGCGACATGCAGACATGTCGCGGGACAATAGATTATTGAACAATAAATTGAGTATGTACACTGTATATGTATAAAAATATAAAATAAATTATTCTTAATTTTTAATACAGTGCAATATATGTATAGTACTAATTGCCTCTTCAGCCAAAATATTGAGGGGGCAGTTGCCCCCGCTGCCCCCCTGTTCCGGCGCCA
Organism: Microchrysa polita; assembly: GCA_949715475.1. Taxonomy (NCBI): domain Eukaryota; kingdom Metazoa; phylum Arthropoda; class Insecta; order Diptera; family Stratiomyidae; genus Microchrysa; species Microchrysa polita. Next base: position 13,756,888 of record OX454419.1, read on the forward strand.
TTGCATTTGGGCAAGAAATTTCTCATAGAGGATTTTTTTTAACGCTTTTATGTGCTGAGCGTATATGCATTACTTATTTCTAATTTCTTATGGTTTCTCCGGAGGTTCAATATTTACTTAGTGGACGAGATCTGACGCAAAAGACTGAATAAAAATATTAGGACGCAACCACACTGATCGGTGTTTGCAAAACCGCGAACAAAACATCAAAAATGTAGACAACACACGCCGGGAGGGTTAGAGTATTTTCGGAGATCAAGCGAAAAATATCAGAAACACAAAAGTTATCCTTATGAGAATGGATAGCAGTCCAAGCCATTTCAAAATCAGGAAGCCCTTCCCTTTGACAAGAATTACGGATAATGCAAGCAAATCCTTAATTCTGATGAAAAGAAGAGGAACTAGTTTTCAATTGAAGGACGAAATCCGCACACGATTCTCCAATAAGTTTCTTTTTAAAGAAAAACTTAATTAGCACATAACTTTGCAAGCATCACAGACGTAAAATTTAGGCAAACTCACTAAACATTTTAAGATTCTAAATGTAGTACTTCATATATCTATTGTATGTGCAAGCCTAGCAAGAACTTTGCATCTTTAAAACACAACTTTCAAAAGATAACTAATGATACAGTTGATAAATTTAAAAAGTAACGCGTTTCTTAAAGAAGCAATTGTTGTGCTTCATACCGGGTTTCGGTTTTTTTCAATACCCGGTACCACAAGCGGTTTCCCTGACTCAGGTTTTTTTCAGTACCGACGGTTTTTTTTTAACCATAAGCCGTTTTTTTAGTACCGGGTTAAAAACCGACTCAGGTTTTTTAAGTACCGACGGTTTTTTTTAAACCATAATCCGTTTTTTTTGAGTACCGGGTTAAAAGCCGGTACCAAAAAACCTGAAAAAACCGGCTCATGGTTGAAGTGAATCGTTCTTTTAAACTCGGTACCAAAAAACCGACTCGTCGGTCGGTTTTTTTTTAACTCGATACCAAAAAAACGGGATATCGGTACTTTAGAATATCGGGTCCGGTACCAAGGTTTTCGGAACAGGCCTAAGTTGAACTACACTTGGTAGGCTACAAAAAAAATATCGAATATAAGCGCCAGTGCAACGGGACACATCAGATAAAAACCCAATTACAGCCACCGCTTCATTATCCCTCTCGCGGCACAAAAAAACTGTATCAAATAAAAATTTAGCAAAGTAACACAAAAAAGCAACTCCCTTCAAATTACCTCTACACACTTCAGACATAAGAAACTTCAATTACACTTTTCCATACGCCTAAGATGAGCAAAAAATAAAAAAAAATTGTATGTGTATAATTATGAGAAAGTAAAATTCCCATCACGTTTTCGTAATATCATTTGAATATGCTGAGTACCTCACTAGAGAGATAACAGGTACAGGAAGAAATGGATTAACTTGGTATTCCCCCTCTCTTCTCCCTACACTTGTAGACTGTATAGAAGTAGTATCGTAGGCTTTGGTCGAGAGTCATTTCATTGAGCCGTTTGCTATGTCAAATGGCTCTTTTCATCTTGCTCATATTTAAATTTAACGGTCTGGCTAATAACTTGAATTACCGAGACCATTCCTTCGGTGTACAAAAAGCTGAATGACTTTTCTGAGAGGTTTGGTTCGGGATGGAGAAAAAAATGGGAATAGACAAAAGGAAAGCTAGAAAGTATCTAGTATGTGGGGAACTTTCCGATGGACGAAGAAAATTTTAAAAAAAATGTGGAGAGAGACACTATTTGCAGTACGATCACTGGAAAAATTGTCATTCAACTCATGGTACGACACTATGTTCAGTCTGAGACTGACTATATGAGCTTGTCTGCGTATATCCTTCAAAGGTTGTGGATAAATTTCTTTGCTTCTCTGCCCCTAATCGCATGCCATTGACCTTTCTTCGTAGAAATCAAGGATAATTTGATTGTTTGTATGCAAGATGAAAATTCCATGGAAACTTAGCATTTCATATTTTATTATGTTAAGTGTGCCATGTAATGGTTTGAAATTAAGTGCTGCCTGGAGGTTTTATAGCCATAGGTGGTCGGGCCAAATGGCTCGTAGGTAAAATTAAAATCGAGTCGAAACCCGCCTACTAGATGATATCGTATGTGACATTAAATTCAAAATACATCGTAGAATGTACTTGTAAGATTCAAATTGCAGTACAATATGGTACAACTGTCAACTAAATCTAGGATTTAGTAAATCTTGTCGATAGTCTGAATCACCCCTTAGCTATTAAACGATTTTCCAAAACACAAACAAAAGTAAAAGTTTTTTCACACCGCAACTAAAACCCATGTGGGAGATCTCACACAGACTTATGTGTATGCAATTTCACGTAGCCTCACCATTCAGTTGAACCCCATTATTTCCAATACTATTCGCTATTTAAGTACCTACTGTCCACAAGATTTATGTAGTTATCCATGAATTTTAAAGTCCTTTACGTTCTTCCGGCTTTGCATATAATTTTCGCGAAGTTGACCCCGTTCGGTTTCACTGCTTGACTCACATTTCGTCCATGCCTTAAATGCGTTCGATTTGGCTTGCACTGCTTCCTTAGTTTCGGTGTTCCACCACCATGTTTCTTTCTTCGTGTGGAGTGGACCTTTCGAAACTCCAAATGTCTTTTCCGCCTCACCTACTGACATGTCAGCGAAACTATTCCACATTTGTGTTGGACTGTGCTCGGTGCAGTTTGTGTTGTTTTGAAACCACTCCGTCATTTTATCAATGAATGGAGTTACTACAGGTTCAACGTTGTCGTTGTCGTTGTGCCACTTGATTTTTTCGACAGGCTTGGGAGTTCTTCTATTTCTTGCTCCTCCTACTTTCAAAATAAATTCTGACAGGAGCAAACGATGTTGGCTAACGACAGATTCGCCCAAGATCACCTTGCAGTCCTTTACCCACCTTCTCATAAAATCGAAGCAGTGGTGGTAATCGATCTGCGTCTCGTGTTTCCTATCTCCGTGTCCACTACTGTATTATTTCTTTATTATTAGAAAGTATATTTTTATTTCGATTGGACTATAATCAATGCATATCAAACAAGTTGTCCAACTTCTGTTTACACGATGGATTTGTTGTCCAACTTGTTTGAATGCTCAAAAATACGACAAATCCATCGTGAAAACAATGCTAAGTCATCTTTCTTTTAGCCCCGTTCGTCATAAAGTCTGTGCATTTTCCAGTTCACCTCCACACTCTAGGCTAGGAAACTCTTCTCTTCTGATGTGTAACAATTAAAAATTCCCAGTACCTGCGGCGTCGTCTTTAACTTAGTTTTTATTTTCTTCTAGGCTCAAAAAACGCCAAGAGCTATTGTTCCCTGAAATAAATAAATTGTTTACGAAATGTTTGTACATACGGGAAGGAGAACACGCTTTCGGCAAGAAAAAGGATGTAAGAGTCAGCACGATACCAAATCGCATGGATAGCCCATTCAGGACACCCGAACAAAGATTTGAAGGAACTCAAAATCTCGTTCGTAGGTATGTATTTTGTATATTCGTATATCTACTCGTTCGTGTTATGATAAGTGAATTGAATAATATATCCTAGTCTTGTACCGAACATACACATAGACGTGATATTACAGTAAACACTGGCAGAGGAAAAATGTATCGGATTTTCAATTGAAAATTGAAAGTCCTCATGTCGTTGACTCAGAAATTCAAAACGCAGGCGACTATCTTACAATTTGCTTGTATTGTATTGTTACCAAGCACATATAGCGAGCCATGTTTAAAAAAGTATGAATGAAAACAACTTCTCAGAAATCTTTTAGCAGGATGAATCCTGATGATCCATTGTTGTTTTCACACCGAGAATAATGCTGTGGTATGTTAAACGTTAGGTCATAGACGGACTCTGCAAGCTTATACTTTTTATATGGCCCAAGGAAGCGAAAGGATTTCATACATTCAACTCAAAGCTATTGCTGACAATTTCTTTTCACTTATCAAATATCAACGAACACAATGAAGGATAAGATAGTTGATGACATGGCAGGGCTAAGTTAAAATATTTTTTCTGACTCTGTGATGTTAGCACACCCACTTCGCATTATTGAAATCGAACATATCACAAAATTATGGACTAATTTCGTTCAACTTTTAATAAATTAAGTGCTCTTAACCGATCAATTCTTACATAAATATCTTCCGTCTTTGATTTTTTTTTATGTTTTTCGTATACTGTCAGAGTGTATCCGGGACTATTTTAGGTATCCATGTATGGTACTATATTACTAGCACTTTAAAAACATTTTAAGTGGGAAACACACATACATACATACTATACCCAATTTATCGAAAAAACTGACAGCAAAGGCTGACACATGATTGACACTTTTAAGTGTGATGTGTGAGCTTACTAGTCTCTTTACACCATGCAAGACCTAATGAAAAAGGACTCACTTAAGTAGCTTTTCAAAAGTTCGACAAGGACTTGTCTATGTTCTTTTCTATACGATGTATGTACCTTGCATACATCCTTCGCTTTTGATTGAGAAAGTGCTCTCTGTAGAGATGCGTGACGTCAATTTATGTATGTAGAGTGTTGAAAAGAATTTTGTTAAAGCTTACCGAATATCTATAGTGGCACGTGTGACGATATAATTTAAACTATTGAAAGTACAAAAAAAAAAACAGAGTATTGTAGGTAGAAACTCGACTGAATAGAGGCAAGGATTTAGATCTATTCGTGAGTTGCCTCAAAAAAGCTCAATGAAATCAGTAATCTAACCAATTTAACTGTATTTATCAATAAAAATGATAAGAATATACCAATAAAATTGCCCACACGAACTATACATTAATTTTTTTGTTGTAGGTCATCCCGACACTAAATATCCTTTTTATCGCATAGGGAGTATGCCGTCACGCCATAACTATATACGACCTGCGAAACATCGGTATACATTTTCGGTTACTATAAATGGCCAGGATCGGGTGCGTTACACGAAAAAAAAAGAATATGAGAACTTATGGCATTTGCCAAAATGGCCCCATAAAAATGATATGTATCGGAAAATGTTTTAATTTCCACCACCCTCTTGGACGAATCCAACCGATAGCTTTTAGGTAGAGTAGAGTCTCTATAATGTTTTTGGTATTCCAATGCCGGAAATTCCCGATAACGTATACGAGTAGTGTGGAGCAGAGTGTGAATAAAGACCAGACCAGGAAGCACCATCGACCCATATTCGTTTAGTCGATGTTTTGCATTTTTTCTAACCATTCGGTGGTATGACATTATTACATGGATTTTCTGATTACTGTGTCTGGCCAAAATAATCCGGCTAAATTGAATGCTATTTCAATATTTGCAGAAGGTACAAATGCACCAATAGCGATTGACAGGGCCGGATTTCCTATATGGGCAACCTGGGCAACTGCCCGGGGCGGTTTAATAAAGTTAAAATGTCCCCCTAAAACTTGCCGCTGTTGGCCTTAGTCAACTCAGTCTGCCAAGTCATTACTGGCGTTGGTAGATAATTGTGACGAAAACGTACCGCTGCTGCTGCAGATATCTGGTCTGGCATTTCATAAAACTACAAAAAATCTAAGGGTATCAAGGACCTTATATTTCGTATCAAATTAGACGAATGGAATGGAACTACAGATACCGCTCAAAATTCGTGAGGCATAATACCGATATTATCTATACGACCAAAAAAATACATGGACATATTCACTGTAAAGGCCAGGGTGACCAGATAACCATGGTAAAAAAACAACAGGGGCATAATATAGCTTTTTTCCTACTTATTTGCTAAAACTACATCTAGAGATCACCAGGTTTAACAGCTGACATTTTACTTCCTTTAAACTTTAATGTAAAAATTATCATTTTTTTTTGTTATTTGGTTTTTGGTATTTGTCATATAGAGCAATAGACTTGATTTGACTTCTCCCAGTTTTTAGTCAGTGAATCTACCGATGTTTTAACACCTTGGCTGCCATGTATCACCGGTGAACACACTAAACTCGATTCCCCACAGGCCAATGTGTCACCGGTGAACATAAACAGCAATTTTTTTCAGGTTTTCGGCGGATTTTAATGGAAAATTTTTTAGGGTGTTTACTGATGGCGTAGTTTCAACTCAATTTCAACGTGTGTTCACCGGTGACACATTGGCCTGTGGGGAATAGCCTGTTTTATAACAAATGAACTTTGTATCACCGGTGACACACAATACCGAGCGGCAAATTTAGTTTGCGTTGTTTGTTTCCTCTTTCTAGTATTTTTGATCCTTAAAACAGAAATCATTTGTCTTTCTAGTTAAAACATGAAGTAAAACCCCTTAAAGACACCACAAAAAAGCAAATTAACAATGTATTAAATTATTCACCATAATATCGTGTTCACCGGTGAACACAAATTGAATTTTCTTTCCTTTCAAACGATTTTAGATATTGTTGACTTCAATCAATTAAGCAACAATAATAAATGGCAAAGAAAACGTAAATCTGCAGTTATATTGCAAAAAAAAAACAACTTTAGAGTACTTTCTTCAGTGTAAATCAAAGTAAGAACGACGAAATTACGTTTTCCAACTTTACTCCTAATTTAATTAAGTTTGCGAATCCTTCTTCGAATGAGACCTAGAGGCTTATTACAATACAATTTATTAAAAATGTTATTCAGTTATTCAAAAACTAAAATTAATATTATTTTTGAGTAAAATGTAAATTCAAAAGAAGACTACAAATGTGTCACCGGTGACACATTGGCCTGTACAGAATGTCTTTCTCTGTGTTCACCGGTGATACATGGCCTGTGGTGAATCATTTGTGTGTGTTCACCGGTGACACATTGGCAGCCAAGGTGTTAAGAAAAATTTAGTTATCGTGAGTTATCGTCAAAGGTTACACTGACGTAAAAAGACATCATATACGTAACACGAATTTGCCAAGAAAAAACTCGCGCGCGAACCAGTGGCGTAACTAGGGGGGGGTTTTGGGTGTTAAAACCCCCCCCTTGCAAGTAGGAAAAAAATATAAAAATTTTAAGGTAAAAAGGCATAATGAAAAATAGTTGTAAAAGGCGAGTGAGTGAACTTTTTAAACCTAGGAAAGAATATACAAAGTTGGGTATGTAACAAGATAATAGGTAAGTTCATTCGAAACTCCTAACGACTTTTCCCACCTTAAATACATAGTTTTTTTTATACACAAACTCAGAAAATGGATTACTGATTTGTTCGGAACGAGTAATAAAAATCAAAGTTTTGTGAACGAGTAAAGTAGTCTGTGGCAGTGAAAGGGTTAAAAATTGGGGGTATGCTCGTTACAACTTTTTTGCTATAAATCAAGTGAGAAATCATTTCCCGGTATGTTAATGCGGTAGTTTCCGGACACCCTGTATAATATGCAGTTGCTTTCAAAAGAGAGAAAATTCGAAAATGTATTTGAATTTGAATAGATTTTTTTTTTCTCCAGAAAAATTTTGAGAAATTGTTTATCCTCTTTTCCAAGTAAGCACATACAATGGGTATGGTTCCGAAACGCAGCGGTCGCATATGTTCCGACAACATGTTGTCCATTCTGAACCTCTAACTGTGACTTTAGGAATAAGAAATAATCTCCGGAGCTTTTCGTTTACATATTCCACATTGGCACACATACGGAAAACATCTAAAGTTATTGCTGATCCGCAAAATCGCATTTATAGGGTCAGAATGGACAATATGTTGTGGGAACATATGCGACCGGTGCGTTTCAGAACCGCACCCATTATGTACAGTTAACTTTTGATATTTATCTATTTCGCTTTGACAAGCAGACACTCTAACGGCTTCCTTGTTGAGTGTTGCACGTCTTCGATTAGCCTGCTTGTTTGGATATTTATCAGCCTCCGTCTGGTCAAGTATTGTGCGTTTTAGTTGATCGAGAAAAACTTAAAACCATATAGTTTTAAATTTACAAAACCACCGTTCGTGGTATAAGGAATAAGGTGAGCTATTCAATGAAAAGTGGTGATTAATGTGTGTTTTCTTAGTGCTTTTCACTAGTCTGTTTCTCTCGCGGTGTTCACTTGATTTGAAAATCAATCAATTTATCTCATATCATTTGTGAAGGAGAAGCAAAGTGTGCTGAGGCTATTAAATCATGCAGCCTACAAAGAAACGCAAACCGGGTGTTGTGACTATCGATTCTTTTTTTGCGAAGACGAGACGCCAAGAACGAAAAGACTTGGAGCCCGACAATGTAAGTCAAACTCCGGAGCTCGATTTTGTCGCCTTTACGGGGCTTTCGGAAAGCGATGAAAACTGTAGACCGGTGGATATCGTTCGTGTTGGTGGCAATAATGCTGATAATGTCGGGGCTTCCACATCAAGAGCCTCTGATGCTAGCATAAACTTAGATGTTACGTTGCAGCATACGGAATCTGACATCGGGTTCTATGTTAGCTCTAGTGAAGGTAATGCAATTGTATTACTTGTGTCCTTTTGCCTTTGTTCGAACTATATTTTGGTGATTCATAACTTTCTAGGACTCCCTCCAAAGCTTCACCTAACTGATTCCGTGAGAACATTCCTTGCCCGTCAAGTTTGGCGTCCATCAAGTGACTTTGTTTTCCCAAAATCTGGCCCGCGAAATTTGGCTTTTCAACTGAAGTGGATGTCAACCTATCCATGGCTTGCGTACAGCAAAAGGGAGGATTCAGCTTATTGCTTATGGTGCGTTCTATTTTCTCCTATGTTCGTGGGGAAAGGTGCTGCGGCCACAACTGGTCAACTTGTTTCCAGCAAATTTAATAATTGGAAAAAGGCCAAAGAAAAATTTGAAGAACACAAAACTAAAGGGTTTCATGAGCACTGCAGAGTGAAATTTAACTACTATCTGACAATTGATTTAGATGGCAAACAAGATGCGATTAACTTGCAATTGGATAAAGCTGCGAAGGAACAGGTTAGTAAAATACGTTTGGCATTTTAATAAAATTTCACGGTGCTGCAATAAAATAGTCCAAAAATAAGAGGAGAAATTTCCAAGAACAGAATAAATAAAAAAAAATGCTTATGAATGAATGTTATTCAATAATAAAACTAGATATAGTATAGTGATTTTAGCTGAAAAAATGATGAAACCCAAACATCCAAAAAAAGAGCTGACTTTTGATGCCAAATTGTTCTATGGCCTGACCGCATTACGCAGTAAAAAGTTAGACTTTTTTGCGCGTCACGTTTGGCGGGTAAGGGGTGGCAAAGGGGAGAAATTATGATTTTTCGCGAATATCTTGTTAACTGCAATATTTACAGCAAAATGTTCTGACAACAATTTAAACTACACAAAATTCCCTCTCTAATGATATATAATACCGTATACCTTCTCTTGGCAAATTATATACTAGACCTAAAAACATTCGGTGTAATTTCGATTTTTTGATAGTTACATTTGGCGCTCTAGCTCCTGAAGTAATTTAATTGGAGCCATGATAATTGGGATAACTATTCCTAACAATATATAGCTGTCCCACACGGAGACTCAAGCTGCCCCGACAAAGCATTCTCCTATATCCCCTATTAACATTTAAAAAAAAGACATGCCTGTAACTTATCGGCGAATCACAGCAGGCAGGAACAATTTTGGTAAACGTTAAGGCTAAGTCCCATTAGACCCTCTACCAAATATTACTTCGATCTGATTAAAACAAAGGGTACCTTCCATACAAAATGACCCGAAAATTGCCTACGAGCAAAACTTTAATTTTGATTGCCTTGTTCCCTTATTTCTAAGGAAACTAGTGGCATTGAATTTGAATAATTTGTATGGGAGGTACCCTTTGTTTTAATCCGATCGAAGTAATATTTGGTGGAGGGTCTAATGGGACTTAGCCTTAACATTTACTAACATTTTTCCCGCCTGCTGTGATTCGGCGATAAGTTAAATGCATGTCTTTTTTCTAAATGTTAATAAGGGATATAGGAGAATGCTTTGTCGGGGCAGCTTGAGTCTCCGTGTGAGACAGCTATATATTGTTAGGAATAGTTATCCCAATTACCATGGCTCCAATTAAATTACTTCAGGAGCTAGAGCGCCAAATGTAACTATCAAAAAATCGAAATTACACCGAATGTTTTTAGGTCTAGTATATAATCTGCCAAGAGAAGGTATACGGTAATCTATATCATTAGAGAGGGAATTTTGTGTAGTTTAAATTGTTCTCAGAACATTTTGCTGTAAATATTACAGTTAACAAGATATTCGCGAAAAATCATAACTTTACCCCTTTGCCACCCTCTCCCCCCCAAATGTGATGCGCAAAAAAGTCTAACTTTTTACTGCGTAATGCGGTCAGGCCACAGAACAATTTGGCATCAAAAGTCAGCTCTTTTTTGGATGTTTGGGTCTAGAGCTAAAGTCACTATACTAATAGGCAGAAAAAAATTCAAAACAGTTTTGAGAATAATTAAAATAATGAGAAGTAGTGTCATTTCAATATCTCTGATCACTCCTTTGACTTTTTCATTTTTATTTCAAGATCACAAATAACAAATGCGTTGCCTTACGTATAATAAGGGCTGTGATATTCTGTGGAGAGCGTGGGTTATCCCTTCGTGGTCATCAGGATTCCGGCGCTGTACTAAGAGAAGAGGAACGAGATAATGCACCGAAACAGAGAGACGGGAATTTTAGGGCACTTCTCCGCTATGCTTGCAAATCTGGTGACACTCTGCTCGAAAACCATCTGAAAAACGGATCTAAGAACACTATGTATACTAGTCCAAGAGTTCAGAATGTTATAATTAGTGCCTGTTTCTCTATAATTACTGCTAAAATAGTTGCTAAGGTTAACAAGGCAGGAGCCTTTACAGTCCTTGCTGATGAGACAACCGACAGAAGTGGTGTTGAGCAGCTTGCCTTATGTGTGAGATATGTTTTTGAGAATACTTTGCATGAAGAATTTTTAGCGTTTATTGATGTTAGGGATATGTCTGGGGAAGGTCTTGGTGCTGCAATTGTTAAGGGTCTCAGGGATGTAGGAATAGAAACTCGAAATATGTGCGGGCAAGGTTATGATGGTGGGAGTAATATGAAAGGAAAATTCAGGGGCGCACAGTCATTCGTCAAGCAACTTTCAGAAGCCCCTCTAGCTCTATACTTGCATTGTGAGTCTCATAGTTTTAATTTAGCAGTATCCAGTGCATGTGACATCAGGGAAATCAGTCATTGCTTAGCAATTGTTAATTCCATTCAAGTCTTCTTGAAGACCCCGAAACGAAAAGAAGCCCTCCGAAAAGTTATTGCCGAGGCTACTGATGGCGAATCTCGAGTTCGAGGACTTATCCCATATAATCCCACAAGATTTATTGAAAGGCACACGTCAATTGCGCGTTTCTGGGACCAGCTCGGCTCCATCCTCCAAGGAAATGCGTTTGTTGTTATTTTGATACCTTTTTAATACTGATTTCAACCATTTGGTACATCTAGCAAAAGAACTTTTCTCAACTTTAAAAATTTGCCAGTTCTCAAAGTATATCGTTATAACAGGGGGTGGGGGTGATAACGTCAAGCGAATTAATGTCAATTGACACTACATATTTCCCACCCAAATGCGAGACATTAATTCGTTTTTGAAAACAAAATACTATCAACTGTCAAAGCGAAATAAAGCCAATTTTTGATATTGGCTTGTAAATCAGTTGGAATAACCCTCAGTATCTCAAACTAGAACGCTCACTTCCCTCGCTCTGTGTGATTGATTTCCATTATGAATTCCGCACCCAAAACGAGCACGCAGTAGAAACTTTTCCTACTAGTGTCAGCGAAGCAAGCGTTATTGGTAGAAATTCTGAAGGTTGTAAACCCTTCAGCCGCGGAGCAAGCGTAGCGAGCGAAGCTCACGTAAAAAAAATTAGCATTTGTAGACAAATCCTAGCCACGCAGCAAATTTCCTGCGTGAGTAAAAGTTTTGCGTACTGTTCGCGCCGCGAACAGTACGCAAAACTTTTACTAGAGATTTATTTCTCTAATCTAATCTCTTTCTAGCTAATTTATAGTACACAAGCTGGCCGTTTTTGTTTTTTTTTAAGAAGAAAGGGGTCTAGTTCAGTTTAGTTTTTCAGGAACAAACTCATAGTAACGCTTTGCCTTGAACATCGATTGTGACTGCACCCAGATTTCGATCAGCTTTCAGCGTAAACTGCAGCGTTTCATATCTTGCACCGTTTAGCTAATTGACTGGAACACTATCAAGGTTTCATACCCAATTTTACTTCTATCCATACTGATTTATTTATTTAAATGGAAGCCACCACTGCGATTGTTTTACTAAAATTTAAATTAATGTTGAAAGCGAAATTGTGTGCTATTCAAACTAAAAAGGGGACTTGTTGGGCTTAATGGGAGACAGAAAAGAGTGAAAAAGCAAGACATGTCCCCCTAAAAAGGACGCCTAGTCACCCTATACACAAGCCAAAATTTAAGCGCGTTGCGATATTGAGGTTGGATACTAAAGGTGCAGTGAAAAAGGACCTTACTCTTGACAGGTTTTGTATAATTTACTGGTCTTTTTTTGAAAATGACTTGTTTTTTTCCAGACAGGCCTGGCGGTGCTACCTTTTTTGCCACTTTGGCGCCGTGGGGAAGGAAAACGAGTTCATATAAAATATTGTGGTATACTGCATTTTCCACATAGTGGAAATTATTGGATTGGAGTTAAAAAGTGAATAAAATATTTTTATAAAAATGGAAAAAGTGAAGAAAGCTGTGCGTTAGCCATAGAATCAATTTATCCGTGTTGTATAAGAACATTGATGATGAATGCTTGGATGTTTTGAACGAAAAAAGCATCAAAAACGAACTGTTCTCGGTAATGACACGATCGAAGATAGAGTTGTCCGTAGAAATAGGCTGAGCAATACCGCCAGAACGGTCGTCGTGCCTATATCGCAGGCCAAGCAGGCCGTTAATAGTCAGGCATACATAAGAAGACAATAAGTAATGTTGAAAATTCATTCGAATATCCTTTCAAAAATCTGGATCATTCACTAAATCAATTCTTTTCAAATATGTAGATGATAATTCTTCGCTTCCCAATCGATTTTGAATTTTAAAATCGACTCTCTCACTTGAATTACTTAACCCCATCAAAAACAATTTATATCTAACAAATGGCTTTAAAATGTTCCATGTTCTACAACAATGGTTCCCAACTCGCAAATGACTGCGGACCACTTTGCTTGAACATGAGTCACCACGGACCACCATATTTTTTAATAAAGGGAATTTCGCGATTTTTTCACAAGGTTTTAGATTTTTTATTGGTTTTTTACGACACTTTATGACAAAAATGGCTCGAAACATCAAAAGAAAACACCACATTCCTCCTCTGTAACCGCCTCGTATTGAAATAATTTGAAGCAGACTCTACATAGGCTTTGTCGAAACATACACAAAAAAGTTCGTCCGAACCACGCGCAACAGTTCAGTCGAACCACACTCTAAAGATCAACGAACCGTCAGCGGGTTGAATTCACTGAACCACCCAAATGACGATAAAATTCGATTCCTCTGTTTTTCTTTTGTGTGGTACGGCGAACATTGCGCTAAGTTGGGCCGGCTTTAGAAAAACTAAAAACCTGCAATTTAACATTTCATCGAGTAACTTAGTATGTACCGACTTTTGTCCATCTTTTATGAGCTCTCTTATACCTTCGACAAAATGAATATGGGTGAAGAGTTTACCGTAGTAACTACCAAAATTAAAGTATAGGCACAGGCAGTAACATCGGCAGTTCTTTAGGTTCTTCAGAACAGGACTGAGACACCTAACTTTAAGAGTTAAAGGTGTCTAACTTTGTTCGATAATAATTCATTGGATGCGGTTTTACCGGATTAAGGAGGATTGAAGTAGAGATTACTCTAACATGGTTTGTCTTCAAATGATACTGTGGCAAAATTTGGACACTGTGCTGCCACTGTGCCAATTAACTTAAGAAGTAAAAACAATTAGGTAGAGACCACCGAACTTTTGCAACTTATCTTAAGGTCTGCACATCGCATTTTCAGATCAACCACATACCTAGTAGCGAAAGTATTCAGTTCTTTATTTATACTAGAAAAATTTTCAAAGCTCATGCCTGTTATTTCAATTAATCACAATTGAAACTCTTTTTTCAGAAGTAGTCCCCATAGTACCTCGCGGACCACTTTCGGGTCTCTCACGGACCACCTTCGGTCCGCGGACCACCTGTTGGGAAACAGTGTTCTACAAGGACCATAAAGATTCATTTTCTTTTCGTTACAACCTACGACGGAATGTCGAAGTACTATCGTGTGGTACTCTATCCAATTGACGGTTGGTTCTCGTTACTCAACTTTGCTCTCCGATCCCCTTTCCATTCAAAATATTATGCAATCAAATGTGAACGATGCATTTTCCGTGCAGTCGCCCCATGTTGGCTTCATGCCTCGCACCAACTGCGCGCTCACTAACAAATTGGAACACATTTGCATCTTATAGTCTAAGAAAATTGGACCAAAATATGGACATCGAACGGCAAAAATCCTACATCGGAATTTTTTTTTGATTATGGTTGGGGATGGTCCCGAGATGATGGCATAAAAAGTCCCAACCGATTGGGGTTCCGCAACATAAAGAAAAGGGGGAAAGGGGGGCATTTTTTCGTTTTTTTGCGATTATTTAAAAAACGGCAAGAGATACACAAAAATTGTCTGAGGACGAAAGAAACTACATAAAATTACCTTTTCAACTTTCCAATGTTATCAAACACATTAGAGTTTAACCTTCGGGCGGGCGCAATGCATCTGACAGATTAAGTGACCAGTTTTTGTTGCGCCAATCAGCGATATGAAAAGGGAGAGATCTGAAACTCACAGTAGCTTAGTCTTTATCGATCATCTACCCAAAGCAGTTTTCAGTTTCTATCTACCATATGTCTGAGGGGCGGGAGGGGGTGAAATAATCTCTCGGATGTATTGTGCCCGATGGTGTTATTTTTTCTTTTCTATGAAAATGTCCACTCGTTATACTCTTCACATTGCGTAATAATGTTGTGCTGACTTTTAGGCTCACCAAATCGTTCAATAGTATGTTTTTAGTAAAATAAGATCACATTTTTCAAGCGGTCGAGTTGTTGGAGGTTTTTTAAATATTGAAGCGATTAAAAGCGGAATTTTCTTAGAAAATTGAAAATGTGAAGGGTATCAAACTTTGTGAGCCAGTATTTGTTTCTTAAATTTCGTAGAAAGACAATGCAACAATAAAGAAGAGTCTAAAATATACAGAAACTTAGTTTCATCCTATTTTCTGCACTTAATCTGTCAGATGCATTGCGCCCGATCGTGTTAGGATTAGTATTGCGCCCGCCGGAAGGTTAATTAAATATTTCGGCGCTAGCCTAACAAAATAAATTGGAATATTTTCATTTTATACTTTTGTTAAAAGCTCCATAACTTTTGAAAGAATGCTAGTTTAGCCGTAAAATGTTGTATAAGTATTCAAAGCTCAAGATCATTTTAACGTAAACACTGAGTCGCTCAGCTCAAGGACCCCCATTATCCCCCCATTTAAATTTGTCAAAACGGCATGTCCATAACCCCCCCCCCCCCCAAATTGGAGCAGAGTGCTAAATTTTGGTATGTTGCGATTGGAGGTCATAGTCACCCCACTCACCAAAAATCAGCTCATTCGGATAAAAACTGAGGGTATCTCCCATACAAAGTGACCCATCAGGAGTTTGTTCAACTCCTGATGGGTCACTTTTTATGGGAGATATAATATATGTGCAAAATTATTCACTATGTATGTATCCAAAATCTAAAAAACCCTCGTATTGCAGGCGCAGCCCTCTGTACGCCGGTATTTTTTAAATAATCGCAAAAAAAAAACCGAAAAAGATGCCACCTCCCCCCCCCCCCCCTTTTTAACCCATTAACGACGAGACCCTAAAATCTTACCGATTGAGCTGAAATTTTCCATGTCGGCTTAAAATGGCTAAAAACACATTTTGTAGAAAAAATTTTTTTCCCCGGATGCCGGGTTCAGGCTCCCGGCACTGTTACATATATGTAACATCAGGCACTCGAAGTACTCGAGGGTGTTACATATATGTAACATCAGGCATGATACGGGGAAAGTGTATTCAAAATATATTTTTGATTTTTTTTCAAAAAGAAAACATTTTAGTAAATTTTTTTTAATAAAGCGAAAAATATATGAAATCCGATATTTTACATGAAGTTTGGAATGTAGATAATGCAACAATAACGTAGAAATAATACGAAATGTGTGCGAAAATTGAACAGCCTTACAAAAATATTATGTCAAATATTGTATTATTTTATTTTATTATATATGTGTTTTTGCATGTGGAGTTGTTGTTGTTTTATTGAGAAGTTTCTTGGACACCCACAGAACTAATAGATTTGACAGGTTGTGAATAGGAAAAAAGTTTATAGAACTACAGTAGTAAACAATACAGATTTTGAGGATTATGGAAGATTTGCCAGTAAATTTTAAAATTATTGTTTAAATTTTTTCGTCAATTTGTCCATTCGCCCAATTTGTCTAAAAAGGACTAAATAAAGAGCCTATAATTCCTCCTTGTCTATAATTTGGTATACATTAGAAACCATTTCTTCTTTCGTAGCTCAAAATATATCCCTCTAAATATTATATTAGCAGAATTAAATAGAATAACTTATCCTTGGCCTCATGAAAATAAAGCCTTGACTCCTTGCTTCGGATACCCTTGAATCCGGCTATCATTTTAATCCACATAGGACAGCTATTGTATCCATATTCCGGATTTCTAGGGCAATTCTAATTTCGACTCTTAATATTTTTGGTATGTTATGCCAAATATGGCCGCTCAATTTGCCAGTCAAGAAGACACAAGGGTCTAGAAAATCATGTGACATGACTAATTTTAAGGAAAAACCTAAATAATAGCATTTTTTCTTTTAAATTTTAACATTTATGAAGACTGTTTATGCTGTTTTCCTAGATAAAAATGTCTTGTTAAAATCCGGAATTTTCGTTAATCCGGATTTTTTGAGAATCTGGACTCCTTTTTTTTTAATTTATCCGGACTATCGCGTCAATAGTAAAAAGTCCATAAAATAAAAAAAACACTAAAAAAGTACATACTCATACACCTCGTATACGAAGAGTGCACTTTCCCCATATCAGGACGGATGTTACATATATGTAACAGTGTTATAAAAGTACTTATAAAACATAAACTACGGACAATATTTATTTCATTTATTTTTCGTATTGTTTCAAAAAGACCATGTAATGACATACGATTAATTTTTTCCCAATTTTTTTCATACAATTAAATATAAAAATAAAATTCCTCTACTACCTTTGCCATCGTGACGATTTTCGTCAACATCGAAAAAACCATCGGAAAGAAACCTCTATAACTTCCACAATAGTGAATCAAATTCAGCTAAATTGATTTCTACGCATTGCTAATAGTGTCCAGTACAGGATAAAATACTTTTTAGTGCCGAATTGATATCCTATTCCTTTAGCAGCCGTTTGAAACGAAGGATGTCTTACTGTTACATATATGTAACATCAGGCATTAATGGGTTAAAGTTGCGGACACCCCCATCGGTTGGGATTTTCAATGCCAGAATCTGGGGGCCATTCCTAACCATAATCCAAAAAAATTTCCGATGTAGGATTTTTGCCTAACAAATATGCCATTTTTCTTAGACTATTAAATGCATCTTTACAGGATGGTGCCTCAAATTGAATGGATGTTCCGTTCCCTCTTCTTGAACGAGTATACTTTCTGCCAAAAGATTGATCTGACATGTCGATTTATATAAATTCACATGAATCCTTATAGCAGCAGAAGGATGAGGAAAGATTTTTATATATGTATATTCATACCGTTGGATTAGGTGTCCTCATAGACTTTGAAGAAAAGGATCGCCGCATTTCGGTTGGTTTTCTTACAAGCGGACGTCCAAATGTTGGATGTATCCTACCGTTATGTGTGCTTTGGATGTCGAACAAGTGTCGTTCAATTTTCCAGCAAAGTCACTCATGCATTCTAAATAATGTGATATGATCGTTCTCTCGATTATATTTCTAAATTATTTCCAACTCAAAGATTCTATTTCGGGCGAGTAAATCTACTTTTTTTTCTTATTGTCTGGTTTTGCAACGTGGGATGCATATGAGATGGCTTGTAGTAGTCTAGCACAAGGAGATTTGTAGGAGTTTATTGTTCAGGGAATACCTATCCATATATGTATACTCGTATATAATCGTTATATGTATATGTGTAGAATATATCTCACAAAAACAACTGTGTTGTAAAAGGTGTTCGCCAAAGAAAAAGTCATCAGCCGCAAAAAGGATTGATATAAATACAATCCCGCCAAAATACTCGCATCTTGTCTCAATGATGGTGGTGGAGCAACATTTTTTCAACGCTTATTGGCGGGGAGCTGAACGAGGGTACTATTTGCTGCTATGTTCTTTTCTTGATCAGATTTAATTTTGAAGCTTCCAGTCTTATAGAAAATAAAAATGCGTTTTAGAATCTTATTTTGCTTTCCTTCGTATGGAACTCGTTTTTTTTTTCTATACGATCAAAGATCTTTCATAAATTTCTTAACATTGATTTTATTCAAGCTCCCCGCCAAATAGCGTTGAAAAAATTCTGCTCCACCACCATCATTGAGACAAGATGCGAGTATTTTGGCGGGATTGTATTTATATCAATCCTTTTTGCGGCTGATGACTTTTTCTTTGGCGAACACAACAACACTGTTGTTTTTGTGAGATATCATATCTTTTTGCAGTTTTCGATTTACAAAATTCGTAAATAAATTATTAAGACGATATTCATTGCCCTATTGTCACGAATTTGTTTGAGAACAATAATTATAAGAATGATAAACCCCTTGCTAACCTTTGTCTCCCTGGTCCCCTTGGTAACCTTGCTCGCCTTGGTAATCTTAGTAACCATAGTACACTTGACAACTTTGGTGATCTTGCAAACCCTTAGTAACCTTGGTAACCCCGATGGCCTTGGTGGCCCCAGTAACCTCGCTAACCTTGGTATCTTTATACATCACATTAAACTTAATGATAACCCTAATTGACCATAACCCTGGCCTATACCTAAACCTCAGACTCAACCTTAACCCTATCCTTACATTTAACCCTAATAATAACGTTAACTGCGACGTAACAATAAATTTAACCCTATCCTTTACCCTAAACTTGATTTTGACTTTAACCTTAGCCATAAATTGAGTCTAAATCTTTACTTCATCTCTATCACACTCATCCTAATCTTAAATCTTAATTTTTAATGTAACCATTAAGCCTCACTGTGTACTCAATATGTGATTCAAATTACATCCATATTTCCTAAGTTCCACATTGCGCCTATTAACGCCAAACGGTTAAGATACAAGTCCCGTTACTACAGACCCAAGACTGTCCTTATATCCAGGCTCCATCATTCTCCCTTTTAAAATACCCCTATCTACTGCTTTTGGCTTTTTGATCTTCATCGTCGTTGCTACGTTGCATTACGTTACGCTCGTTAGTTACGACATAAAATGTATATCATACCATAGAGAAAGACATGTACATGTGAAAATATCCTTTTATCCCTCATCGAAGGTCCCGAAAACCTGTTGAGTCCTGACTAGCATTGCTTTTACAATAATATATTGGTTTCATGACCAGGAATCAGGGATAGCTAAGAAATTCACTATATAACTAACAGTACCTTTTTGCCTACCACAACAGGATCAAACCGGGTGGAATTACAAGAGTAAATCTACATGCCAAATTTTGTTAAAATTAACTCATCAGAATTCCTTGAAAAATCGATTTTCCACATGCCATCATCACGTAACTCTGGTTTGAACACAACAGAATACACCGTCTAGACAAAACCGATTTGGTGTCCCAGCGCCATATTTAAGCTTCCACCAAACCAGCGCAGAACGGTAGCGGTACGTGTCAGAATGTATGAAATAGTTTCCGCCGCGGTACACCACGGATAACTTCTCAATTCGTGTGGTGTGTGTGTGTGTGTTGTGTGAACCGCTACCGTTTGTTGAAACCTTTAGGATCATCGGGATGTCATTTGTTCATCCAATATTATAGTAATATGCACGCACTCGTATAAGAAACGAACCAAAACAGGAACTTTGACCCCTTGCCGCCGCTCTTTCAGACGCTCTACAACTGAAAACTTTGAAGAGCATATACAAGGGATTGTTTGAAACAGTCCTGCCAAAGCACAAAACTATACGATTCTTTTCTAGGCATTTTTCAGGCCTATCCCCGACTTTTGCAAAATGCTTCCTTTAAAACATATAAAAATATTTAAGCGAGAAACTAAATGCATTTTTTCACATTTTCCGCTGTATCTTTTTTTCTACTCCACGGATCGGAGGAAACCTTCACGACAGACTCTATCAATGGGAAAAGAGACCAAATCCCGAGATGCCCTCTGCAAGGCTGTAGCCCTGTCAATGAACAACAAGAACAACGAGAACAACGAGAACAAGATTTTTGAAAAAATGCGATTTTCAATCTCTTATATCTCCGGACTCCGGTGTTTTTCATCGTATCTTCTTGAAATTTTCTACACTTCGTAAGACGGCGCGAACGACAACCCTTACCGAATTTGAACACTCAGGACCAACCAGGGTCCGAGCTACAGAGGTCCGAAAACCCGTACTTGTTCCGTTGTGTAAACATAGTCTTAGTCGCTTCTCACTTTTGATTTGTTCAAATTTCTTCGTTTTTCTTTGGATTTCTAATTTTGTCATATGGATAATTCTAGGACAGCTTTAATACACTTTTGACAAGTAAATTCTCATATAATTCCAAAAGGATATTTGATAGCTCACGCTACGCTATACGTGAACCCACGCATCTGAACGACAGAGCCATGAGAGAATCGCCCTCGGCGCTTAGTGTTAGCTACTTTAACGATTTAATGATATTTTTCGTTGTTTGGCTGTTTTTTTTTTCAAAGGGCGCGAAACGCTGATGTGTTCAAAAGAATTCGCACAAGTGTTAAGGATGTTTATGTACTTTCACAAAGGATGGCTTATTTGCCAGGTGTGGAGACAGTAGACAAATGTCAGTTGAAGTATCTCATGAAGTTACAGGAAAATGAAAAGGAATTTGAAAGAGTTTTAAGGGATTTTGAAAGTGTCATTAAAGTGGAGGCGTTTATGAAGAGCTGTTATTGTTTTTGAATTTGATTATTGTGATACGACATACGGTATAGAGATGAACAGAAACAGTCGCATTGAGAGGACTTTTTTTTTAATCCTCTGATGGTTCAGTGGGGTCTTACAGACCCCAGAGAAATTTAAATCATAAAATGTTCATAGAAAAACTTATTGAATAGTATTTTGATGCAAATGTAATTTAAGTATTAGTATAGTGATTTTAGCTGAAAAAATGATGAAACCCAAACATCAAAAAAAAGAGCTGACTTTTGATGCCAAATTGTTCTATGGCCTGACCGCATTACGCAGTAAAAAGTTAGACTTTTTTGCGCGTCACATTTGGGGGGGAGGGGGTGGCAAAGGGGTGAAATTATGATTTTTCGCCAATATCTTGTTAACTGTAATATTTACAGCAAAATGTTCTGAGGACGATTTAAACTACACAAAATTTCCTATCTAATGATATAGTATATCATATACCTTCTCTTGGCAGATTATATACTAGACCTTAAAACATTTGGTGTAATTTAGATTTTTTTACCGGAAAATTGCCTACGAGCAAAACTTTAATTTTGGTTGACTTGTTCCCTTATTTCTTAATAAACTAGTGGCATTGAATTTGAATAATTTGTATGGGAGGTACCCTTTGCTTTGATCCGATCGAAGTAATATTTGGTAGAGGGCCTAATGGGACTTAGCCTTAACGTTTACCAACATTTTTCCCGCCTGCTGTGATTCGGCGAAAAGTTACAGGCATGTCTTTTTTTCAAATGTTAATAGGGAGTATAGGGGAATGCTTTGTCGGGGCAGCCTGAGTCTCCGTGTGGGATAGCTATATATTGTTAGGAATAGTTATCCCAATTACCATGGCTCCAATTTAATTACTTCAGGAGCTAGAGCGCCAAATGTAACTATCAATAAATCTAAATTACACTAAATGTTTTAAGGTCTAGTATATAATCTGCCACGAGAAGGTATATGATATAATATATCATTAGAAAAGAAATTTTGTGTAGTTTAAATCGTCCTCAGAACATTTTGCTGTAAATATTACAGTTAACAAAATATAGGCGAAAAATCATAATTTCACCCCTTTGCCACCCCCTCCCCCCCAAATGTGACGCGCAAAAAAGTCTTACTTTTTACTGCGTAATGCGGTCAGGCCATAGAACAATTTGGCATCAAAAGTCAGCTCTTTTTTTGGATGTTTGGGTCTAGAGCTAAAGTCACTATACTATATGTATGTGTTACATACGTTCACTTAAGCATGCATTTTTTTGAATTTGTTCTGTTAATAAGTTATAGGAGTTTGAAAGTTGGGTTGCAATTTGTCAAAGGACGCCAACGAAACAGATGAGATAAAGCGACGGATGCAACTAGCTAATAAGTGTTATTTTTTGGTCCTCCCAATTATGAAATCGAAGCTGGTACACAGGAACATGAAGCTCCATTTGTATAAAACAATCATCCGACCTGTGCTATGCTATGGCTGCGAAGCATGGACCCTAACCCAAAACTCTGAACACCTGTTGGACACATTCGAGCAGTGGCGGCTCGTCACAGTGGGCCAGGTGGGCCCGGCCCACCCAAATATTATTTATTAAACATACCACTAAATATATTCCAAAACACATACCTATATTTAAAGCACATACTGTTCAAAAATCAATCAGGGTGCTTCATTCATTCTAAATTGCTATTAAATCCCATATAAAAAACGTTTCACGGCTTTTATCCTTCTTTTGTCATCATTAAATTTTCTACTTTTTTTTTATCGAGAACACTCTTTAAATTGTTTGATTTTTTTTTATAGGGTTAAAACCTACGTTTTTCTATCTCACCCAAGGTCGTCTTTTTCGTTCTACTAACGCCATCTAGATGGCAATGGTTATACGCAAAATCCATTGACTTTGAAAGCTTCGAGTTGCATGATATTAAGGACACTGACTGCAAGTGACCACCTGCTTGCATGCTATTTGTTGGATGCAAGGGAAATTTTGCATGGAAATTGTTGGTGGGATTTTAGACAAATAAATGCCACATTAAACCGCCTCTTGGCCGGCCCAAAAGCTCAAGAACACAGTCGAACTTATAGAGTGTGAGTTTTATATGCGAGAAAAATGAGAATGTCATCTCGTACATTGTCTTTTTTCTCGCATACAAAACTCGCACTCTGTGATTTTCGAATTAATAATAGAGAGAGGTGTGTTAGATCGGACTTTTGTTTAGGTTAGTGAATGAAAATAAATACATAGCTGTTTTTTCATTCATAGGAAAATAAATGCAATTATTATGGGGTTAAATTGTGGATGAACTTTTTCCTTGCTAAAAATTTGGAAAGGAATATTTTATGACTCTTACCCCATTTTTTGAAAATAATGACTTCGATGATTTGGATTTCAATTTTGGCCGCTGTTTTCGGTTAAATTAAATTGAATCGTAGTGTTTAGCCCTTTTTTGATTCTTGTGGCGCCCAAGCATTTTGTATTGTCGTGCACGGATTTAACTTTTGAATAATTTGCAAGAAATCAGATTGTAGTGTCGTGCATAATAGGTTTTTAAATTTGAAAGTTTGGTTTTAGCCTGTTTTTGTGCCATTCCGAAATATTGTGCCTAGTGCACGAACGGGAAACTTTTGTTGAATATTTGTTTTAGCATTTCCTGGATTGAAAACACATTGTAGTGTCATGCATGACCGTTTATCCTTTGAATTTGTGTTTTGTAGGTTTTTAACTACTCTAACAATAACATATAGCATTCCAAAGCATTTGACACCGTCAACCACCAAATTCTTCTTAATAAATTAATTGCATTCCCATCTTACCTTATTGTATGGCTCTTCTCTTATCTTAATGATCGCTCATCTAGAGTTGTTTTCCAAAATTTAACCTCTTCCGAATTTTGTCCATCATCAGGTGTGCCACAAGGATCTATTCTAGGTCCCCTTCTTTTTTTACTTTTTTTAAACGATCTTCCATCTTGTCTTAACTGTCACTCTCTCTTTTACGCCGATGATAGCAAACTATTTTCAGCTATTTCATCTATTTCTGATTGTATAGCTTTGCAATCCGATTTGGATAGCTTTACGTCCTGGTGTATCTCAAACGAGCTTGATCTTAATATTTCTAAGTGCTCCGTTATGGTATATTCATTGAAATCTACTCCTTTCATTTTTCAATACCAAATAAACTCCATTCCCCTCCAATGTGTTTCTACGGTTACAGATCTAGGGGTTGTTTTTGATTGTAAATTACGTTTTACTGATCACTACTCGTCGATTATTAGCAAATCGTCGAAACTAGCTGGGTTTGTTTTACGGTGCTCCTCTAGCTTTCAATCTATTAATACTTGTGTGAACTTATTTGTGACGCTAGTACGCAGCAATTAGAATTCGCCTCGGTAGTTTGGTCTCCTTATTCTTCTGTTTCTCGTGATGCATTAGAGAAAGTTCAGAGAAAGTTTTCTAGAACCTTATTGTTTAAATATAACTTGGCTTATAGGCCTTATCAAGATCGGCTTAATTTTCTAAATCTACCATCACTAAGCAAAAGAAGAGACTGTCTTGACCAGTGTTTCCTTTACAGGTTATGCAAGGGTCTTACTACTTCATCACTCATAGAAGATATAAAATATCGGTTTCCATCTTACAACACTCGATCAGTTGCAATTTTCTATCCTCCTCAATCTTCACTCTCTATTTATAAAAACTCTCCGTTACTTAGAGCTATGAGAAACTACGACCGATTGGAGATTGGTCCGTTACCTTCTTCTTTTTTCACTTTAAAAAACACCTTGCTACAAAAACTTTAATTATTTTTCATTTCACTTTTTGAATTTTAATTATTTTTTTTTATTATTTTAACTTTTTGAATTGTAGTTTGAACTTATTTTTTTATTTGAATATTTTTTTTTCTTTTCTTTGTGATTTTTTTCTTGATTTTATAAATTTATTTTTCCTTTATACTTATTTTCCTTACTTTGAATTCTTTACATTACATGTTTTGGGAATTTATTCCCGTTTTGTAATATTTAGTAAAATAAAATAATAAAAATAAAATATAGGGTTTTCCAATAAGGGCGGGTAGATTTTGAAATGGACTTTAACAAGCTATGTGTGAGGTATATACGTTTCTTTTATTTTATTTGAAAGATGCATATATGTACCATTGGGTGGGTAGGGAATTTAACATCATTCAAATGTTCGCCGTGGCTTGTCACGGTGGCAGGGATCCGAGTGACTCTCCCGCATAGATCCTGCTGAATTTCAGCGAATGGTTGATTGATGTTGACTTTAAGGGCATCGGTCGATTGCAACTAAAGAAACCCCCACAGAAAAGGTTCAAAGGGGTCAAACCACATGATCTTGGGAGCCAATTCCCGCAAAATAGGCGTAAAATTTGTTTTAACGAAAACTGATTTTGATAATAAAGTTTTGTCACTTGAACGCGCTTCTCAACCGTGTAACTTGCCATGAGTGAATAGTAAATAACAGAAATCAGTAACGTGATCAATTCTCATCCTCATGGCAAAAACGCTCTAGACGTCTGCGTTGGTTCTTTCTGGACAGTGCATAACTATTTATTGTAACCCTGATTTTTATAATTTAATATTTGTTAGCCTCATGAAATGCCTAAAATTGTTCACAATTTTAAAATTCAAGTTGGTATGCAGATACTGGCATAGAGCACAAATAAAATCAACTCCAACTATTTTTTTATGCGTATTCTTATTGTAGTTTGCAAGATAATTTAAGACGCAAATGTATTAATTCTTACAATAGTATACAGTAATATTTCGAGATATATTTCGAACAATATTTGAGCTCATTTTTTTACTGTTTTTTTTTAGGCGGAATCGGTATGGGGGAATAGGTATCAATACTTTTCTTAGTGGCCCACCCAGATTCGCAGAGCACGAGCCGCCACTGCATTCGAGCGAAAGGTTCTCCGAAGAATCTTCGGGGCCGTTCGTGAACGAGTTGAATGGCGCATCCGGTACAACCATGAGTTGTATCAGCTATATGATGAGCTACATGTGTCGAAAATTGTGAAATTGCAGCGACTGCAATGGGCGGGACATGTATAAAGGATGAACGAAAGGAAAACGATAAAATGTAATAATAATGGTGGAAAGTGTTGAAACTTTGTAATTAGAGTACATTTGTGAAATTATATATGTTAATTTTTAAAGAAATGGAAAACTTAGGGTGTTTTGAATTAGGTTTTTTTTTAAATTTTTTTACTCAATTCATTCATAATTAATGCATTTTTTACCTGAATTTCATTTATGAGGATCTCCTATGACTATTGTGTCATTACCTTATGATTTTTTAGTCAAGTCATAAATTAAATTAATGAATTTATTCAGCGTAAGAATTAGGTGGGGATCTTACATAATACATAAAACTCCCTCAACGAACCTGGCTATACACTTGTCGAGCCTCTTCCAAGAATGAGGAAATCAACGAGCAATATTCGTCTAAGCACAGTGGAAAATATTGACGACATTTTGGGCATTGCTCAGCTTGACCCCCCCCCCCTCTCATTGGGTCAGAGCTCAAGGCCACCAATGTGGCTGATGACCTCCCCTCCAAATGGGGTCAGATGGCTCCCAAAGAGGTAAAGATGTTTTCTATACCCACGAGCAATTAGTATTTAATACGTTTTAACTAACAAAAACAAAATTTTGCAAAAATATTTGTTTTTATATTAATTTATTTGTGATAAGTTCAAATTGCCCTCAAATTTGACATCCCCTATTTTTTCTTCGAAATACTAAAAAGTAGTGTCCGAATTCCACTTTTTTAATATACATACCATTTAATCAAAAGGCTTCACAGTTACTTTTTATTCAAACAAATGAGCCAAAAAAAGCAAAAATTTAAGTTTTAGAGCGATTTTTGCCTTGGGGTCTGTCAGACCCCACTGAACCATTTACGTATGTAAAATTTACCTGTACCATCCGAGGGTTAATAACTTAAAAAAAAAGTCGAATGTGCAAGAACTTATTGGAATTTTTCGTTTCAGTTTAAGCAAACAATGAAAAATTCGAAAATTTAAATGCAAAACTTGTGAGATATTGATTTGTTCTTTTTTATCACATTTTTCCTTAATTTATGCGTATTTTAGGTGGGTTGTAGGAGGAAGAACTGAGATCACAGCCAAGTGTTAAAACCATGTGGAATAAATTAAACCATAGGTACTCATACCGCAACGTTATTAGCTAACCGGATTTTTGTTTGTGCTAAGGAAAATCATCCACACGTGTGACACCAGTGGACCTTATTCCCATGTAATTGATGTGCCTAGTTGGCCGCTTATAGGGTTCGTCTCCTGAGGATTTGGTCGTTCGACGGTCTTTTTTTCACTTGGAATACGCCAGCCTTTCAATTCCTGGATTCCCATACCCGAAACATTTCCGAGGCCTCTTTCAGGACCGAAATGAATCACCAACCTGTCAGCAGTTCTAACATTTTATTCCAGTTGGCTGTTCGGCATATCCACCGCTGCTGCCATTCCATAAGCTGCCTCAAAATCTAAGATTTCAGCTATACAATTTATTAGTTTTCTTGGAAGAAGGCGGTATGAAGACTTCTACATACATTCTCATGATGTCCAGCTCCCAGTCGAAGGTGGGACTTACTGGTCGCGCCAGTTACCTATTTACTTTTTATTGCGTAGTGAACGTTGCTTCCACAACAGTGCTTGCTTTTTTATAGGAAGCCGTGATAGGGTGAAAGTATTAGCTTGGCCAGCTCGCTCAGTTCATACAAAGACACCACGCAGCTTTTCTAATTGTTTTGGAAAGAATGCTTCTTGCAACTAATCCAATCACAAGTAGGTACTCGGGTGAAGTTGTAATTTATATGAAGCTCGCTAATCCGTACCACACATTTAAAAAAGAAGCTTCCTTCTGCAAACCAAGTCCCTACCCAAGTTTGGACACAAACTTTATGTAGTGTGCAATCCAACTGCACTTAAGTTTATCAGTTTAGAGTCGTTTTTTTTGCGCGGGCAAATGTAAAAACCAATATGAAACGTACATAGCTCAAAAACTCTCGCAAACTCAAAAACTCTCGCAGACACGTTTCGTGTTTGTTTCTCGTTTTCTTTGCTTTTCTTGCACTGCTTCCAGTATTTGTAGTAACTATGAAATTTGGCATTACATATCCTGAAATCCGGTGCACTTTTTCCTTCACGGGTCGACGCCAGCCTTCGTCCTTGTCGACATATACCAGAAAACATTAAGGATTTTGTGTACTTTGCTTTTATAGCGAATTATTATGTTGTTTACTTTGTGGTATACAGCCAGGATTCAGTTCAGAGTCTAATGGAAGGATATGAGAAAATGGTACTTATGTGCGATGTGAAATGCAACTTGAGTTGCATTCAGGGATAGTTAGTGGAGGGTTGGAAATAAATTGTCGCAATAATTTATTATAAAAAATATGGTTGGGAGAGGATTTTTTTTATATCATGGATGATGGTTACTTATCAAATTTAAGCTTCACCAAAATTCTTGCAGTAAATTGTGATTTCAGATTTGTTTGGGTAATGACAATACAATCGTGTTATAGAGAACGCTTTTATCCAGAGGAATGGAGGATTTTATCAATGGCAATCGAGGAGAGAGCGCAGATATTTTCAAGCATGTGTTCAAAACATTATGAGTCCTACAATTGTACATTTTTGTATAGGTATTTGTGTAATCATCAAAAAAATTATACATATATTGTTAAATTACTCATTGTCCCATTTTCGGAAACTATTTATTTAATAACGATTTTTTTTTTGCTCAATTTCCAAGTTAACATTTCCAGCTTCTTCTAGCTCACCTTATAATGTATTGCCTTAATTAATTTTTTTTACAATAAATAAAAAATAAAAAGCAACGAATCCTGGTTAGTGTCTTCATGTCACCGATAACTTTTACCATAGCATTATACATATACGCAATATGAAAAACACGAGTCTCTCTAGCCAGTGCATAGTCCTCCTGGCAAAAAATGTCCCCCCCCATTTCATCTCTTTTCACTTTGTTTTTATTCATAAACTCTGCATTAACAACTTTGTTGACATCGAGTCTAATTAGTACCCTTTTTTTCGGTATTTGCGACACACGACAGTAAAAAAATGTGAAGAGAAAATCCTCATTTTACTGGAAATTCTTTAATATACAAATAACCAGGATCTGGGAACTTATACGTATAGCGTTTATAAAACGAACGACGGAGTATCATGAATTCAGAAGCTCGGGTCACCATATCAGCAAAAGCATTCTGTGAAGAGTCCTGTGCAGTGTGATGAAAAGATGTAACGTGTGTCGTCGTCGTCACTAGTCAAACACTTTTTCGACACATACACAACAAATTTTCCCAGCAGCAAAAATAAAGAGATCCTTTGAAAAAGAAAAAATCATCGTCGCGTGTTGACTTCTGTTGCTGCTACTGTTTTTTTTCTGTCATCCTTTTATTCAATGTTTGCTCAGTGACGAGTTCATGATTGCGAAATAATTGATGGGCATCCCTAATTGCGTTCCTGTGTAGCAGATTAATTCAATTTACTTTGAACTGGATATTTTTTTTGGGTAAACTTGTAGCAAGATTTGTGTACTCAAAGGGGGTTGATTCGATAATTTTTGGAGAGATTTTGCTACTAATATAATAGGAGGTAGTAGCTTTTGCTACTATATACCAACAAAATCAAATATAATCTGGTAGAGGGTGTTTTGCAATAGGAATACTTCTGATTGTGCGATTTTTTTATTATGCTTTATAGGAGAGCTCACTACGCTCAACATTTTCGGTCCTGGCTTGCAATTAGAAACAAAACGTCAGAACAGGACCAACTTTTCTCGATTTTACGAAATGGGGTAATTGAGTGCATTCACATCGAACTGTGCATTTCCGAATTTTTACAGATTTCTGCTTGTATTCTCTGCCACCAGCAGTGACGCAAATGAGAACTTTTAAAGCAAACAAGTCAAAGAAGTGATTTGTTACACACAGAAAAAAAGACTTTATTAAAGAAAAATTACATAGGCCGTATGAAATTCTGGCTCTGATTAGTAGCTGATAAAATAGCCTTTTTGGGACAATAATAGAAATATCATTGAAAATATGAAGTGAATATTGAATTATGAGAATGACATTTTCGTTGATTCTATGTGAAGATTTCATTGAATTTTATAAACAAAAAAATAGAAGTAAAAAAATGTCAGGGTCCACATCTCGTTCGAGGAGAGTATTTTGAAAATGTTTAAGCATTTGTAGCGATAGGAGTAATCAACCTATTTTTCGCAGAATATTCTCATTAGTTTTATGACAGACTCTGTATACAGGGTGTCCGGGAACTGCCGCATAAGCGCACCGGATTGTGATTCCTCATGTGATTTCCAGCAAAAAAGTTGTAGGCAACATACATACAGTAGGGTCTGTGGGCGGGCCGACATGTAGAAGCTTTTGATGTTCCCTCCTAAATATCAATTTTGAAAGGGGGTGCTTAGAAGGAAAAATTTGTGGGTTGCATTTGGAAAATGTATAATTCGAATTTTCTAAGCGACCACGCATTCTCAATGTGCCATCTGTGTGTAAGAAAGGGTTCAACTTAAACAGTTTGCTTCCCTTCTTGATCACCTTCTCTTCTGTGATGCGTTTTATTTCTTCAGGGAATGACTCATATTGTAAAAGTCTAACTAATTGTATATGACTGTTTAGAATTTCAACGAAAGTTAGATAGCTGCCACAGGCAT
This sequence comes from Microchrysa polita, assembly GCA_949715475.1. Taxonomy (NCBI): domain Eukaryota; kingdom Metazoa; phylum Arthropoda; class Insecta; order Diptera; family Stratiomyidae; genus Microchrysa; species Microchrysa polita. The sequence goes on from OX454419.1 coordinate 13,787,872, forward strand.
TTGAAGACTTTTGAAAAAATAATTTTCTAGTACGACTAAAACTTCAATATCTCGAAGGCTAGACTAGCTAGAATAGCAAAATAACATGTTTATTACAGCCAAAAAGTTTACCTAAAAAATAAAATTAATGGCAATAAAATAATAAGAGGATAAGAGGTTTGGTTTTTACAGAACTTCAAAGTAAAATTTTTGTGATTTGACCCAAAAACACAATGTTTTTCCATCTCAATTTTCTCCAAATTCTACCAAGGAGAGGTGCTTGTACGATTCTTTTAAAAATTGGCACATAGTCTAACGATTATTTCTTTCTTACATAATTTTATTCTAGCTGTTCGAGCATTGATTTAGCAAATTCATTTTCATTCTTTATTAATTTAATTTTGAACAATTGTCACTTAACATTGCACTTAATTAATTTTCAATTGAATTTCTTTTCCTATCAAATTTAATCCTTAGTCATTTTTCATTCATTAAATTTCACATTGAATTAAAATCCGAAAGCGGCAACATTGTTTATCAAAATCTAGTACATTTTACCATTACCTGTTTGCAAACGTACAGTTATGATGTTTCATGTAAGCAACAATTATTGAAATAAATCAGTCTACTTTGACCTTTTGAGCAGACCACTTGCCTTTCATTTTCTTCGCATATAAAATCAAACCGTAATACATTTTCAGTTGCTGCGGTACATCGAACCGTATGCAACACTTTAACCCTTCTGTCGGCACAAAGGTCTGGCCAGACCTTTGGCACTATATTTTGGTCAAAAAAGTATAGAAGATGAAATCACAGCGACTTCATATTTCATGATATCCTAGAATAATATGTTTTGAAGCATTTTGCAAAAATTTAAAAAATCGGTTGAAGTTTTGAGTATGTTTTTGATGATTTTCAATTTATAGTGCTTTTTGATACCCAATAGGTCTGGCTAGACCTACAGTGTTTCCCTCCATTTTTGTCTCAAGGTAAAAAGTGAAAATATTAAATTCTCCGAAAATTCTTCTATTTATGATGTAATAATGTCATTAAAATTCAATTTGTACGATAAAAAGCCGTGAAGTTCGTAAATTGGGTACGCCTAATTTTATCACATCTTATAAAATCACCTAATGAACTGAGATTTGATTCTAGGGAATTCAAAAGAGTTTTATTTTCTTTGTAATAGTAAGAACTAAGTATTAGTCACTTACGAACGTGTTTCTAAAAATATTTAATTGAGATAATAATAATAATAAATAAATAACAGGCGCGACAATCCAGCATTGGACTAAGGCCGCAGGATGTGTTAGTGACATCCTATTTCCAAGATCTTATCTGCTTTTTGTTGAGGTAATGAGATCAGCATCACGCTAATAATAATAATATTATTTAAGGAAAATTTAGAATGAAATTATTTTTGCGTTTGAAAATTCCCTATTTCTTTCTATCTATTTACCCAAATCTGCAGACTAATATCGGGGTAAAATCTACCAACAAAGCGCTAAATACGTCCCCACAGATATTGGAATCAGAAAATTCGATAAAAATTTCTGTACGGATACGCAATGAAAGAAGAGAATCAAAAAAAGAAGAAAATAAGGGAGAAACGTGTTTGTACTAATACCACCTCAAAATATGTCTACTTAAAAACGCTTCCAGTATATCTACAAAAACGATTTTAATGCTTTTACTGTTTATAAATAGTTGTAAGGAATGGGTAGAATGATTCTACCGTTAAAAAATTTACTTTTTCTTAAAAATAAAAAAATTTTCTCAGTAGGTCCAGCCAGACCTATTGGGTATAGAATATGCATATTGTAGTAGGTGCCGACAGAAGGGTTAACAAAACTCATTTAAAACAAATAATTAAATACGGAGTAAAGGCACTTCGTACACTAGCTTTGCTATTTCTAACAGTTTTAATGCCTTAAGTGCAGAAAACTAGGGTTTATTTTAGCTCGATTTCAATTCAATTCGTTTCAATTCATTTCAAACTGCCCCTAAAGATCTGCAATTTGGTAAAATTTATTCAAATTATATCAAAATCGATCCAAAATTTGATAGTAGACAAAATGACCAATCCACTAATATCCTAACCAGTTTTGTAGGTCAAATATTGACAGAGATACAGGTTTTCAAAAAAAAGGTATTTTCCACAATAAAGGCGAATTCCGAGCTTATGTTTTCTTTACCGAAACATTTACTTGAAATTCGCAATTTTTTGGTGAAAAATACCCTATTTTTAAAAACCTGTAATTTCGTCAATATTTGACCTAAAAAATTTGTTGGTGATATCATTGAATTGGAAATTCTGACTTCTTCATAATGCCGATCATCGTTTTTTTGCTAGATAATTTTTTTGAAGAATATTGTTGGAAATGTAAAAAAGAGCAATCATGTAGCCCTTTTTCGCCCCAAAAAAGTTAGCACAAGGGCCCCAGGTTTGCAAATCAGGATTTATATAGCCAGTAGTACTCTAAAATAGATAAGCGAAAGAACGGCGATCTTGCATTTTATGCCGAGGTTAGGCCTTATTTTTGTAAAATTTTATTGGCGTAAAAGTAAAAAAAATTTTTTTGCATGCATTGTGTTAACAAAAATATTAACCATCTGGAGTAAGTAGCCTTTCATCACTTTCTCTGGGTTTGAATCCATCTCATTTATTGACACTTTGATTTGATATTAAATTTTGGATTTATTTAAATCTAAACCACCGCTGACAACAAAATTAGGATAAATCGATACTCTATTGAATTTAGATATTGAAGCAAATGCGCTGCGCCATCACTACATGGACTAAAATTTAATAGTGTATCCTTTTGTAAACTAAATCTCATCATTTGCAAATGTTTTTTTTGCATCAATTAAACACATTCTTCAAGTTAATTTCTGATTCCAATATAAGCAAAAGCAATATAAGCCGAAAAGGAAACTTTATGTAGTCTGTTCTATTTCCACAAAAAAAAAAAAACAAATCGTACAAAATTTCCGTGTCTCTGAACTACCGGGTGGGCCACGAAAGACCTACCAATTTGAACCACGTATAGCTTTTTTATTTTTTGCAGATTATAATTTAACTCTTGAAAATTTATAATGAGCTCATACAGTACACAACAACGAGTTAAAATTATCGATTTTTTCTATTCTTGTCAACGATCTATTGTTATGAGTATGACACAGCGAAAATATCGCCAATATTTTAATTTAAGATCAGCTCCCACAGCGTTCATGATTAGAAGTTTGGTCGACCGTTTTGAGGAACGGGACTCAGTGGCCGACCGTCCTGGAAGAGGTTCTAGTCTAAATATTCGCACTGACGACATGGTGGAAGCTGTGCGGCAGAGTGTTGCAAAGGACCAATCTGTCTCAACTCGTCGTCGCTCGACAAAATTAGGCATGTCCAGAACAACATTGCGGAGAATTTTAAAGTTGGATCTTAAGATGCATACAAAATTCAAATTGTGCAAACTCTGCTACCCCAGGAATACTAACAACATGAAATTTTTGGCGAACGTTTGATTTAAAAAAATTCAGATTTCCCTTGGCCACCTCGTTCACCAGATTTAACTGCGCCCTACTTTTTTTTATGGGGATAATTAAAAGACAAAGTGTATATTAATAAACCAGAGACTATTAGACAACTAAAGCAATAAATATATAAAGACAATATTCGAGACGAAATACGGAGCCTGTAACCAGAAACATTGCGTGGTGTAATGGAAAATGCCCTAAAAAGAGCCGATGTCTGTATCGAGCGAAATGGTGCACATTTGTCTGATGTCATCTTTCATACTTAATTTCCATAAAATGTATTTCATATATAAAAAAAATTAAATAAAACAATTGGTAATTAGAGGAGTTATACGCGTTTAAAATTGGTAGGTCTTTCGTGGCCGACCCTGTATTTACCTGTGATTTGGAGATAGTCGTTTCTGATTCTAATATGCAAGTGAAAATAGCCGCTTTTGCAACTGAACATATTTTTCAATACTAAAATTAATATGGAATTACGCTTATTTCCAATGAACTAATATTTCTGTATTGCACTAATCAGGGCCGGCCCTAGGGGTGGGCGTACTGGTCGGTCGCCCAGGGCCACCACATTTAAGGGACCACCACTCTCAAGGAACCTATACTTTTAAGGGGCCACCACTCTGTAAGGGGATCATCTCTCGATTTTTTGAAACAAGTTGCAATACCTGCTCTCCAACGACCATGTTGCTCTTTGATGTTTCTTAAAAAATACCAGTGACGGTAGCATGATAGAATTGCCCAAAAAAACTTACCAATATCCAGTCTCGAGAAGGTACAGGACAGGACCTGATATTATACCATGAAAATAGGCGCCAGCCGGTCGTGATGACACCAGAGGCCATCACTGAATGGGTTGGTATAATAAGGGAATAAACCCATATAACAATTTTCGAATTACGGTATATGGATCATTGAATATGTGCTCTCCTAACAGACCACGTCGAAAGCATGGAAAATACTGATCTAACGTAAGGGCGAAACATTCAGCCAATCAGATCAGATACTTTTGTTTGTGTGTTAGTAACGGGGTAGGAGGCCACCATCATCCATTTGGCACAGGGCCAGAAGAGTGCTGAGGCCCGCCTTGGCATTAGTATTAATTACTTAAACTACATCATTAGGTCATTTTGTCAAGAAAGTGGAGATTGCCAGTTTAGATTTTATACCCTATCAAGTCAGATTACCACTCCTCAGCCCAATAAGCTTTAGGAGCTTTCCGTACACCACATATTGCAAACTTATTAGCAGTAGCAGGCCTTCCTTCACACGAATCTAGAAGAGACTTGCTGGCTAACAGCAAAAACTTTCGGGAAGATTCTGTTTGGTGGCAACAAACTTCTCCATGATGAGCTCAAGAAACTCTAATAAGTGAGCTTCTTAACATTCCGGTAACTGCTCGAAAAGTGAAGAGAGAAAAGCAGCCACCTGTGCTGCTAAGACCCAAGAATATAAATGAAGTTTCAGGAAAGACAACACTTCTCCTAACATCCATAGAACACTTTTCTCAGAATAGCCTGACCGACTTGGATATGAATGGAATTTTCTTTACACGGAAGGCCCAAACACCCTGTAAGGTGTTGGTGATGAAACAATTCTCAACCTTGGTAAATTGTTCAACTTTTGATCGGTCTTCACTGCCGAAAACCAATCTATCTTAGAAGTCATCAATTATGATGTGAATAAAAGTGGAAAGTTCTGCATCGCTACAGATTTTCTCTCAGCTATATCCGCTTGTCGTGCTCTGTGGCCGTGATCGTTCGGTCGCCACTCTGTGATATAGAGACTCATAGAGAAACGAGTTTCCAAACTCGGCACGACTTGTCGCAAGTTTATTATTCAGAAGAAAATGATAAGAAATATTCTTATCATAGAATAATAAAAACTAATAATGCGAAGTGACAACCGTATCACACTCCGAATTCAGTTGTCTTTGTAACGTTGACGAATATACACGGTAGTCGTCAGCGCAGCATGCTCCACTAGGAGTTAGGGTAATAAAGAGAGAGAGAGAGAGATATCCGCTTGCAGGAACATTGACTGCGATTACAATATTGTCAAAGAAATGCAATGCAAACTAAGCTGATATCCTCGAAAGCTCAAAAGAGTACAGATACCAGGACATGTTAACATAAGAGGCAATGAAATATGCGGATAGAGTGGTAAATTACGCGGCAAACGCACCACTCATTCAAAGGGATATTCAAAACACGACATGTTTAAGGAAATAAGTCATGTCTTCCGACAGCAAAACAAGCAAATTGGACTCTCAGGAATGACTGACTGGTATTCATCGTTCGTCAACATCGACAATACAAAACCATCCTTTCCAGAGAAATTCAAAAGGCGAGAGCAGACAACAATCACACGACTGCGAATAGGACACACAATAGCTATACACCTCCACGTAATTACGAAATCGCCACCACCAGCATAGCATGTTAAACTAAGGCTTACAATTGAACACTTTGTGAACACGCACAACCTCAGACCTATAATGAAATAATTTTGTAATCTGGACAATTGCCAGCAAATACTCTCAGACCTTAAATCAGCTCATTTACTTCACAGTCTATACTCTAAGCACCTTTCAATCAATCGAAATACAAAATATTTATTTGCAATAAATACTTTTAATAAACACCAAACTCAGTGAATAAGATCAAGATATTCTTGACTACCTCGTTAGACTAATATGAGAGGCAAAGCTTAATGGTCTTAGCACCCAATGCTACTCCTTGCTTCATTATTGGTATTTATATGGATGATCCGAAGTAAATTTCATTCATTCATTCATTTCGCTTCTCATTATAAGTAATAGGTATTCTTGCGCAAAAGGTATAAAATAAAACGTATGTGTAATAAAATTGAAAGTTCGTTAGTGTATTCAAGATTCTTTAAAAAAAATAGTTGCCTCTAGAATGGAATAACATGTTATTTGTTTCACACGTAACATGTATTCTTCTACTCTACATATGAAAAATTTGGAATATCACTCATACAAAGCAATAGAACCTGTTACTTTTACATTGAAAGAGTAAAATCTTCCTTACAAATAAAAAATCCGTAGTTTAAGTTTCTTCTCAAATTCACTGAATCATCCGCTCTTCGATTGTCAGAATGTTTGGAATGATTCGAATTCCAAGAATTATCAGAATCTTTAGAATTTTCAAATTCTCAGAATTATTAAAATTTTTAAAATTACAGAAATTTATAAATTTACATTTTTTTTTGAAATTTTAGAAATAATATGATTTTTTTCTTAAATACATAATTTGAATTTTCTGAATTTATATTACTTCCAGATTTTTTATAATTATTTTTTCCGATTTTTTTAAATTATCAAAATATTTAGATTTTTAAAATTTTTGGAATTTTAAATATTTCAAAGATTTTCATAGCTTTAAGAATTTTCAGAATTTTTATTCTAATTTGGTGTAGGGATTTAGTTTTAAGAAATTGTATGGTACTTCATGCTGTTTCCGATATCGGATGAATTTTATTACCCAATTGGTCTTGATATCTAGCCTAATTTTAAATTTATCTAATATCCATAGGACGTCCGAATGTATTCTAGACCAGTGGTCGGCAAACTTATTTGTCCAAAGAGCCAAATTTAGCCGTATATACCAATTTGGTGGATCCAAAGAGCCAATCATTTTTTTTAAAGAGGATTCATTAAGTTGATTTATTGAAATTTCTTTATTTACGACTATCGATAGAAAATTGTTAAAAATAATTACATATATGTATGCATAATTATTTGAATCTGTCTGTCTGTCTATTCCGAGTTACTATACATCCTATTTGCATGTGTACGTTTGAACTTGAAACTCCTATTTTGTATGTCTAATTTAATTTAAATTCAAAAAGTTTGAGTTTCAAAGTAAGTGAAGGATCGGAAATAAAAGTGTGTAAGATACTTTTTTTAAAGCTACTTTGCCATTTTTGAATGTCCCTGCGAAAGGGCACATTTCTCCCACACAGTAGATACCTACCGCTTTGAAATTTGTATTTTTATCAATTTGTTATATTACTTTCCTGTTGATGTCACAAAAGATTGATAATAATATGAATAAGGAAATTATGTATCTTGCGGAATCTTTGCAAAAGAAGCACAGCTTAGTTGCAAATAAATTACTTGTAGTCCCAACTACACGAAATATTGCACCCATATCGCAAATTTTGTGTACAAGATACGCATCTTACAAGCAGGAATGTGAGCTCGTAACTGTAAAGATCCGTTATTTTTGCTCGTATTTTTCTTGTCAAAGGAAAAGTTCATACCAGGGCTGACTATTTGAAACTTTGGACGTGTGCATTGTTATCCGTGTGTAGCATTTGCACTTTTCCATTCACTGCAAGTTTTGCAAATGTTTGTTGTTGTAATTCAAGGGATCTTTCATATTTAATGTTGGCTGTTTGTCGAGCAAAGGACAAATTTCTGTTCTTCACCTGAAAGTTATTCCTTGATGCAGGTGAGACTACAATTTATGTCCAAGGCTTTAAAATGAACCTAAAATATGTACATTTTTCAGCAACTAGACAAGTTCAGTCGTTATTTGAGAGAAACGAAAAACCCCACGCAGATCTCATGTTATTATGAGACACATAATCCTAACCGCCGTGATTTTTGTAAGTCTAAAATATTCCCATAATATTTTAGGTGTTTTTCTTAAAGATGGCCTCAAATCGAAAGCAAAGAAAAGTCGAAGATGAAAACCGTGAGTTCAGGGCTGAGTGGACGGAATCGTTTGCCTATATACCAAATTCTGTCGGATTTCCGGTATGCCTTATATGCCAAGAGAAATTAGCAAATAACAAGAAGTCGAATTTGGAAAGACACTTTTCTACGAAGCATTCAACTTTCGCTAGTAAATATCCGCCTGGTGATTCAAGAAAAAAAGCTGTCGAGGAACTATCCAGAAAGAACCAGCAATCGACTTCAATATTCGGACAATGGGTCCAATCGTCAAATAATACCAATATTGCTAGTTTCGTTGTAAGCCATGAAATTATCAAAAGAGGAAAGCCCTTTACAGATGGAGATTTCATTAAAACGTGCTTTCTAAGCGCATCAGAAGAGTTATTTAAAAATTTTAACAACAAATCGGAAATTCTCAAAAAAATAAAGGACATGCCCCTTTCTGCTAAAACGGTTAGTGATAGGGCTTCGAAAATGGCTGTAGATATAAATAATCAACAAGTGAACGATATTAAACGTGCTTCATTTATATCAATTGCTGTGGACGAGTCAACTGATGTAACTGACACAGCACAAGTGTCGCTCTTTGTTCGATTCGTTGCACCTGCGGGTCCTAAAGAGGAGCTCTTAGGGCTTTCGCCATTGAAAGGGCAAACACGCGGAGAAGATATCGTATCTTGCCTAGAGAAACACGGAATTCCACTCGATAAAATCATTTCTATTCCAACAGATGGAGCAAAAAGCATGACCGGACCGCGAAAAGGCGTTGTTGCTCTTTTGAAAGAGAAAATTAACCACAATATATTTACATATCATTGCATTATCCATCAGGAAGCCCTTTGTGCGCAGACATTTCCCGACGAAATAAAAATGTCATGGATGTTGTGATCAAAATTGTAAATACTATTTTGGCTAAGGCTCTTAATCACAGAAATTTCAAAGAGTTCCTATCGGAAGTTGGGAGTGAATATTCAGACTTGTTAATGCATAACAAAGTCCGCTGGCTCTCTCGAGGGAACGTATTAAAACGTTTCGCAAACCTTTTCCCACAAGTCAAAGAATTTCTTCAGCAAAAAGCAATTGTTTTTGAAGAGTTGTCGGACGATCTGTGGACCCAGAAATTTTACTTTATGGTGGATCTGACATCTAATCTCAACATCCTTAACCGAAGTCTACAGGGAAAATGCAATACCCTTTCTTCAATGTTGGAAGAAGTAATTTCATTTGAATGTAAACTTTCTCTTTTCGCGCAAGACTTGGAAAGAGAAACCCTTATTCATTTTCCACACCTGTTAAATTATCGGCAAAAAACTCAGGCGATAATCGACAAAAAATTCTTCAAAATGACAGTTTTGAAAATGAAAGATGCATTTTCGGAGAGATTTGCTGAATTTAGAATTAACAAAGAAACGTTAGCCTTCGTGAAGAAGCCACTCACATCAAACATCGCCGATTTGAAGTTCAGTCCATTTATTGAGATCGATCTTGCCGCATTTGAAATACAACTGTTAGACTTGAAAAATAAGGAACTGTGGAGTTCTAAATTTGAGCGTCTTTCTGTTGAATTGGAAGATCTTAGCAAAACCAAATGTGAGTTAAGTGCTGCTTATAAGTGGTCTCTACTTGATAGTCTGCAGACAGAAGAAATGATTATTTTCAGCACATGGAAAAGTATCCCAAATTCGTATGATCAGGTCAAAAAATACGCATTTGCCATTTTGTGTTTCTTTGGGTCCACTTATTCGTGCGAGCAGTCATTTTCTAGCATGAACCTTTTCAAAAATAACTTAAGAAATCGTCTCACCGATGAAAACCTAGAATCATGCTTAAAACTAAAAACAACGACATACAATCCTAATGTTTCGGAACTTTCGCAGAAGATGCAAGCTCATTCTTCCCATTAACTTAATGTAAAAAAAATTTTTGTTTCAATAAATACGTATGAATATAACAAATGTTTTTTTATACTAAACGAGAAATGAGTTTTCTGGACTCAACCCGCAAACTTTGCTCTTCATAAAAAATAATAAATACAAAATATGACCCACTCGTTGAAGAGCCGCACTGAATGAGCTAAAGAGCCGCATGCGGCTCGCGAGCCGCACTTTGCCGACCGCTGTTCTAGACAAATGATCAAATGTAGACGTTTTGAAAATAAAGGAAGGTAGTAACGTTTAACTCCAAAACATCTTCTCAATTGTTTCAAAGTGCATCATAAAGGTGCTTCAACAAAATGCAAATAATGCCTTCTCCATGTCAGACAACAAATATATGGTACTATCAAAATAGAGCCAATGCAAAGACTTTTGGTTAATCTAAAACACTCGCAAATACTATCCTAGTCTGGCTGAGTGTTTCTATTGTAAAACCACAGAAAGTTAAACCGAAACTTCTCCGGAATTTGATAAGGATTATTTTCTCTATTCCATACCAGACTAGTATTCACAATACATGAATATTTGTGAGGAATGAAATTGAAACTATACATACGTTAACGTACCTGTGCACTCTCGGGACATGAGAGTGTTTTGTATTCGTTGCACCCTTGGAAAGGTATAAAGTTTATTTGAATGCCGAAATTTATTTACCCTCTCTTGTTGTGGACTCAAGCACAAAGTTATGTATGTTTCTGTAACCATGTGAACCGACAAAGGTCGGTAACTTTTGAGAACAATTTCAAAGTCGGTTGAATTTGAAACGATATTTTCGTCTGTATGATGGCTATTAGCAAGAAATAAGATGAATTGTGAAGTGGCTCTTTTGTGAAAGTCATATTAACGAGACTTATATTGAGAGAAATGTTATTCAATATTTTATGATTTTTTTATCAGATGTAAAGTATGTCTGGAAAAGTTGATATCAAATTATTTCACGAAAAGAAAAAGATCTCCTATTTATATAAATCTGTATAAAAACCCAATCTCATTTTCACCCACATGCATACATTTTCGCGAACCCTCGAAAAAAATTATGTGAAAAAAGATTTTGGTACTCTGGTTACATGCATCAAATTGTAAAAAACAGTCTTTTTTAGCACCAAACATATACATATGTTCCTTCTATTGCTCGATTTTTGCTCTGAGTATTGTGTGCTTACATATCCATATTACTTCATCGTATCCAATCTGAGTGCCATTAGTCTACCATTAACCCTTTCGCTCCCAATGATGCCATATGGCATCATGAAATTTAATGATTTTTCATAGAAAATGTAAGAAATAAATTTTAACTTTTTGTGTTATATTAGACTCTCCCAAATGTGTAATACCTAGTTGATTTTTTCCAGCGTGAAATTTTTGGTTTTGGGATGTTATTTTTAATGAAATTTTAGAGAAGGTTTGACGATCGTCGTAAAGCCGAAAAACTGATTTATCCATTTCCCCATATTTCCTGATAATAATCATTTTATGCAAATCATTTTAATGGTTTTATTTTGCAAAGAAGTTGTTGTAAGAGAAAATCAAAAGATTTTTTGATTTTTTTTTTAGGAAAACCCTATAAAGTGGTTTTGCATGAGCATGATGCCATATGGCATCATTGGGCGTGAAAGGCATAACAGTAAGTCCCCTATTCATATAAATGCTAGTTGCTTGGTGTATGGAAGGCACCCTTAGTTTTTCTCCGAATGAGCTCATTTTTGGTGGGTGGGGTGATTATGAGCTGCAATCGCACTAAACCAAAATTTAGCACTCTGCTCTAACTTTAGGGGGAGTTATGGACATTTCCTTTCGCCAAATTCAAATGGGGGGATAATGGGGGTCGTTGATCGGAGCCACTCAATGCTTCTCCCAAAATAATATTGAACTTATTGTGAATACTTGTACGATATTTTACGGCTGAACTAACATTCTTTCAAGAGTTATGGGGCTTTTAAAAAAGGTATAAAATGAAATAGTTCTAATTTATTTTTAAGCTAGCGCCGAATCATTGAATATATCTCTAATGTGTTATATATCATTGCAAAGATAATTTTATGTGTTTTTTTTTCGTTCTCAGACTATTTTTCTATATATTTTGTCGTTTTTTAAATACACGCAAAAAAAACCGAAAAATGGCCCCCATTTCCCCCTTTCCCCCTTTTTTAAGGTTGCGGACCCCCAATCGACTGGGACTTTTTTTCCCATAATCTGGGGGTCGTCACCAACCATTCTGAAAAAAAAATCCGATGTAGGATTTTCGCAGACCAAATATCTATATCTATATTTTTCACACGGAACTTGCTAAGTGCCCTTTCAGTCCCAATGATGCCATATGGCATCATGCTCTCATTTGTTTACTATAGCGCTTAAAATTTTTTTTTCAAGAAAATATCATAAAAGATGCCTACTGAACGACATAATGTTGTTAGAAAAATTCTACGCTTAAAATCCATAATTTGGGCATGAAAGGGTTAAAGTAATTTGCAACGATGTGCGTAAAATATTGGCATCAGTGATGATGGTGCCTCCTCCTACTGACATTGGATGGCTGTAACATATCCGCCTCCAACTACATGTTTCGAACCTTGAGAGGACGGAGTTTGATATTAAAACAAGTATCTTTCTTCTCCAGTATGACGATGAGAACGTTTAAGTGAATTTCCTTTCATTTTCTTTCATCTAAATACACATATGCCTACATTACATCAACTGTGGTTATGGTTTGCGGAGGAGTCCTTTGCAATAATACATTGAAAATTACATACAGACATTTTGTGTAGTATTCGAGCAAGTATCTCAAGAATTACACTGAGAGAAAAAAAGTAGTCAGTTGTTGATATCGGCTAAAGTTCGTCTTTAGCCACAGTCACATTTGGCGAGCTACTAGTACTAGTAAAGTTGCATTCGAGAAATCACCATAGGCGACGACACGTAATAAACAACGAAAACAGTGTCATGTAAATGGGTGACTATGCGTTGTTACGACGTCGTCACCGAAAGTGTGATGCAACTAGAAGCGCAACTAGTCACCCTATATACAGGAGTTAGTTGCAAACATGAAATTACTACGGTGACGACGTCGTAAACAATCAACAAACTATTGTGCAATTTGACTAGTAGCTAGTCAACAGACAGATTTCCTAGATACTAGTGGAATAGGACATGTTCAATTCGACTAGCACCCAGCCAGCGAGTGAATATACGCTAAAATTATTTTTCGGTGGATTTCGAATTAACTGCTCAACCGATCGACACGAAATTCAGTGTGAATGTGTAAAATGGTAGGGTATTTGCTACGAATGCCTTCGAGATTACGAAATGGTAACAGGGTGTCCGAGACGAAGTGCGAAAGTCGATTATTTTATTTGTCATCGGAAAAGGGTGTATCGGCACGTATATCGACATGAAATTCAGTGTAAAATATGTAGAATGGTAGGCTATTTGCTACAAACACTTTTGAGATTACGAAATATCAACAGGGTGTCCTAAAAAAGGTGCAAATGCTGATTATAATCGGGAATAAATTTTGTTTGAATGTGTAGAATGGTAGGGTATTTGCTACGAATGCTTTCGAGATTACGAAATGGTAACAGGGTGTCCGAGACGAGGTGCGAAAGTCGATTATTCTATTTGTCATGGGAAAAGGGTGTATCGGCACGTATATCGACATGTAATTCAGTGTAAATATGTAGAATGGTAGGATATTTGCTACATATACCTTTGAGATTGGGAATTGGAACAGGGTGTCCTAAACGAGGTGCAAAAGTAGATAATAATCGGCAATAAATTTAGTATGAATGTGTAGAACGGTAGGATATTTGCTACGAATACCTTTGTAGTCGGGAAATGTTATCAGGGTCTCTCAAACGAGGTGCAAAAGTGGTTGTCATAATCAGCATACCCAACAAACAATAGCTAACAACACAATACAAAAATTCGAAAAACCTGCGGTTACAGAAAACATTCACAAAAAGTGACTGTTTGCTGTGCATTTTCGTCGAAGGGTCGCTACCACTATTTTTTCTATAGTCTGTATCTGCGACTAGTGTCATTTTAGCATTTCAAATAGAAAAGGCAGAGCCAGGCTACTTTTAGTGTTTTGGAATCAGTAGAGGGCCAGGTGTCTAAAAACTGTTTTTGGCAAAAAAAAACATGTTTATCATATTTATTTATAATTGTGACTGGCATATAAAGAAGAAGAAGACGTATAAAAAGAGATGGAATACATTGCATATTAATTACTCGTTTCCTATTTAAAACAACCACAGTGCCAGAGGATGTGAAAAAGACTTGCTCTATCTTTTCTATTTGAAATGCTAAAATGAGACTAGTCGTAGATACAAACTGTAGCAAAAATAGGGGTAGCGACCCTTCGACGAAAATGCACAGCAAACAGTCACCTTTTGTGAATGTTTTCTGTAACCGCAGGTTTTTCGAATTTTTGTATTGTGTTGTTAGCTATTGTTTGTTGGGTATGCTGATTATGACAACCACTTTTGCACCTCGTTTGAGAGACCCTGATAACATTTCCCGACTACAAAGGTATTCGTAGCAAATATCCTACCATTCTACACATTCATACTAAATTTATTGCCGATTATTATCTACTTTTGCACCTCGTTTAGGACACCCTGTTAGCATTTCCCAATCTCAAAGGTATTTGTAGCAAATAACCTACCTCCTAACCTCTGTTCCGATTCCCAATCTCAAAGGTATATGTAGCAAATAAATATCCTACCATTCTACATATTTACACTGAATTTCATGTCGATATACGAGCCGGTACACCTTTTTCCGATGACAAATAAAATTATCTACTTTTGTACCTCCTTTGGGACACCCTGATAACATTTCCTTACTTCAAAGGTATTCGTAGCAAATACCCTATCATTTTACATATTCACACTAAATTTATTGCCGATTATAATCAGCTTTTGCACCTTTGTTAGGACACCCTGTTGATATTTCGTAATTTCAAAGGCGTTTGTAGCAAATAGCCTACCATTCTGCAAATTTACACTGAATTTCATGTCGATATACGAGCCGATACACCCTTTTCCGATGACAAATAGAATAATCGACTTTCGCACCTCGTCTCGGACACCCTGTTACCATTTCGTAATCTCGAATGCATTCGTAGCAAATACCCTACCATTCTACACATTCAAACAAAATTTATTCCCGATTATAATCAGCTTTTGCACCTTTTTTAGGACACCCTGTTGATATTTCGTAATCTCAAAGGTGTTTGTAGCAAATAGCCTACCATTCTACAAATTTACACTGAATTTCATGTCGATATCCACCCTTTTCCGATGACAAATAAAATGATCTACTTGTGCACCTCCTTTGGGACACCCTCTTAACATTTTCCTTCTTCAAAGGTATTTGTAGCAAATACCCTACCATTATACACATTCCCACTGAATTTCGTGTGGATCCGTTGAGCCGTTAATTCGAAATCCACCGAGAAATAATTGTAGTGTATATCCACTTCCCAGTAGAATAATTGAACATGTCCTATTCCACTATTAAATACATTTTACTACTTACTAGTAAAATTGCATAACACTTTTTTGATTGTTTACGACGTCGCGTCGTCACCGTGGTAATTTCGAGCATACAACTAATTCCTAGGTAGATAGGGTGTCTATTCACGCGTCAAGTTGCACACACTCTCGGTAACGAACGTCGTAACAACGCGTAGTCACCCATTTATATGACACTGTTTCGTTGTTGACGTCGTCGTCTCCGTGGAGATTTCTTGTATGCATGCACTAGTAGCTAGTACTAGCACGGTCTGACTGTAGTTTTTAATTTTCGGCTTACGATTATATGTATGTAGTTAAAACAGCTTTGAACAGATGGATAATTTTTCTATTCCTTATAAGTTAAAACATTTACCAAATATGCCAACTCAATTAATTCATTTATTGTGTACGAATTGACCAATGTTTAATACTTTGAATTGTTTCGAAGGATTTTTAGCTGCGAAGATTAGATTATGTAAATTTAAAATTAACTACTTAACTTTAGATAAAAAGTAATTTTTCTC
The DNA here is from genome assembly GCA_949715475.1 of Microchrysa polita. NCBI lineage: Eukaryota > Metazoa > Arthropoda > Insecta > Diptera > Stratiomyidae > Microchrysa > Microchrysa polita. The sequence continues at coordinate 13,804,064 of OX454419.1, forward strand.
AGTGTAGTGGCAAACGAAATCCTTTACGTAACCGCCTACAGGCAGATAGGGTGAAATAGTAATTACATTATTTTGTTTGTGGCTGCAATTGACACACTGCTCCACTATTTCGTACGAAATACGAAACGAAATATTTTTATACCCTTCGCTTATTAAGCGAAAAGGGTATATTAACTTTGTCATGAAGTTTGTAACGCATTGAAGGAGGCATCTCCGACCATATAATAAGTATACATATATGATCAGCATAACATGGGGAGTCGATTGGGCGATGTCCGTCTGTCTGTCTGTCCGTCTGTCCGTCTGTCCGTCTGTCCGTCTGTTGCTACGCGTTTTACTCGGCCAATTTAAAAGCTATGGAGCTGAAATTTTGTACACATGCTTCTTTTTGTTGCAGGCAGTTTGTATGTTTGAATCGCTAAAATCCGACAAGGGGGTCGTGGGGCTGCCATACAAACCTACCCCCCAAAATGAGGTTCTTCTTAGAAAAACTTTTTTATTTATGCACCAGTTTCAATAAAATTTCGCACAAATGTGTTTTCATTGCTGACACATAACATATGTAAAAATCAATCAAATCGAACAATGGGGTCGTGGGGCTGCCATACAAACTTAGTCCCCCGAATTAGGTTTTTCTAAGAAAAACTTTTTTATTTTCTCATCGATTTCAATCAAGTTTTGCACAAATGTGTTTCTAGTGATATCACAAAAGATATGTAAAAATGGACCAAATCGGACCATGGGGTCATGGGGCTGTCATACAAACCTAGCTCCCCAAATTATAAGTTCTTCTAAGATTTTTGTTATTTATACCCTAATTTCAACCAAACTTCACACAAATCTGTTTCTATTCATTACTATTCATGACACAAAACATATGTATGATTAGATGGAGTCGGACCATGTGGTGATGGGGCCACCATACAAACCTAGCTCCCCAATTAATTTTTTCTAAGAAAAAAACATTTTTATTTGCACACCAATTTCAATCAAACCTCATGGAAATGTATTTTTATTGATGTTACAAAACAATGCAAAAATGAATTAAATCGGACCATGGGGTCATGGGGCTGGCATATAAACCCAACCCCCAAATTAGGTTCTTCGAAGAAAACCTTTTTTATTTGTCCACCAATTTCAACCAAATCTTATAATTAATGCCTCAAACATACGTAAAAATTGATTGAAAGGCCATGCGTTCATGGGTTGCCGTACAACCCCCCCTCCCCCCTTTGGTTAATCTAAGAAACCCACGTCCCCCGCTTCCACCAATAAATCGTCGCCCCGGCACTTATGTCAAAATTCAAGGAAAAGCATGGAAGCGGGGAGGACTGAACACAAGTCATAGGTACGCCCGAAAAAACTTTTAGCCCGAGGGGAGCGAAGGGTATCCAAATTTCGGCCGCGCCCGAAATTAGCCTCGTTTTTTTGTTTTTATACGTATCGTCTTAACTTAATTAAGAATGTGAATTCCAAAGGGAAACGGTAAACTTATTGGATGATGTTGAGCAAAATGGAACAAAATAAAGCAACGACCGCAGGTATGCAGAAGAAGATTAGATTGTGGAGGGTCATTAACCCGAAGGGTATTCGTAGCACTGAAACCGATGGGCCTATTGTACTATCTGTCGTTGGTGTCTGGATAGGCCACTCCAAATTTTATCCAGCGGCATTGGGCCAGAGCATCACACTCGCACAGGACGTGGATTGAGGTCTCGTCATCTTTTTCACAGAACCGACAGCTCGCGTCTTGTAAGAGCCTCATTGTGCGCAGTGCTAGTTTTGCCTCGGTTTCGAGGTGTATGTCAACTGGTTGTAGGTGAAGTAACACCTCTAGAGCGCTGCTAGGTCAAGACCGAAGTGCACCGGTGGTAATAAGACATGCTAGTCTCTGTAACTTGCCAAACACGGACTTACCCTGCGTAGTCAGGGTTCTCTTCCACCAGACCACAGAACCGTAGTCTAGAGTGGGTTTAACTATTGCTCTGTAGATCCAGAGCATAATGGAGAGTCTCACATCATACCCCAGGTTTTCCCTATGAATTGTTTGCATATCCAAAAGGGCTCTGGTGGCTTTTTCAGCCGCCGCTTCGACATGCTTTTGCCAGTAAAGTTTTCTGTTGAGGATTATCCTGAGATATTTGAATTGATTCCCAATTCGTAGATGGGTGTTGTGCATTATCGGATGTCTGAGTTCAGCTCGATTTCTGTTGTTCTGAGAAATGTATAATGATCGCTTACGCTTTGGAAGGGTTTACTCGGAGCCCGTTCCCATTACACCATTCTAAAACTAGGCACCACAGTAGGGGCGAAAGTACACTCATTTGTGGGCAGCCTCTAGTAACCTCAGCCAGGACAGTTAGCTCGTTGATTTGGCAGACGACTTTTCTAGAGGAAAGCATGCTGATAATCCATCCTATTTCTCAGCGCTCTTTCAACTCCATCGAAGGCAGTATTGTCGAATGCCACTTCAATACCCAAGAAAGCACAGCCTCAAGCGTCCTGTCGATCTCTCCTGCAAGGCTGTGGAGCGCGGATTCTGTAGATTTATCTGGTTGATAAGCCAACTGCCTAGCATGTTACTTATCAGCGTGGTTTTTCTGATGTGCTATCCATAGATTTGCGCATGAATGATGAAATACTGAATAGGTCTGTAATATTTGGGAGCCCCATTGGGCCGGTTTCCCATTTTAGGAATGAAGACTACTCTCGCAAGTTCATGAGCGTGGTATGTAGCCCAATGCAATGCTGCTTCTGAATATACTCAGGGGATATGGAGTTAGAAGTTCCAGACCCTTTTGCAGGAGAGGTGGAAAATCCCGTCGGTGCTGGGAGATTTAAAAGGCTCAAACGAGCCTATAGCCCATTTACTTTATCTTGAGTAAAGATTAGTCTTGCTGTTCTCCAGTCTGAAGAATCAGCTCTGTACAGACTGTTTTCATTTGAAGGCCCCTCATTCCTCATTCCTCATCCTAATCGTTATCGTGAACCTGGCGGTTACCATATCCGAGGCGGTGATGGCGTGATGCAGGTTACCCCATGTGCTCCACACCGCCCTGCGAATAGTTCAAGATTGGTGCACGGAGAGTGGTCTACGGGTCAACCCGTCCAAGACCACGGTGGTTCCTTTCAGTAGGAGCAGGATAACAAGAACCCTGAGTTTTCCTACTATGTACAACTTCCAAATTTAAATGGCAAACCAAGTCAAATATTTGGGAGTCACTCTTGATAGCAAATTACTCTGGGATGACCACCTGAAATCGGTCACGGAGAAGGCGATCAAGGCACTATGGACCTGCAGAGGTTATTTTTATTTTATTTTATTTATTTATTTATTTCAGGTAAGACCTAGGCCCTAGGGAATTAAACCACATTTAATTCTGTGGATTTACGAGACAGTTGTTAGACCTATAGTGGAGTATGGGGCGGTGGTGTGGTGGAAAAGGGCTTCAACTAGCACTGGTAAGTCCGATCTAGGTAAGGTCTGTCTAATTATCACTGGAGCTATTGTTTCATGCGCCACCGCTGTTGGTTGTTGGACGGATATGATCAGGTCCCTTCACCCCGACACTATCAGCTTTTACACAGATGGATCAAAAACTGACACAGGCTCTGGAGCGGGCATCAGTGGTCCAGGTGTAAGCTACTCAGTACCTATGCGGAAATTAGCGTCTGTGTTCCAGACGGAAGAACATGCAATAGAAATTTGCGCCAGAGAATGTCAGAACAAAGGATATGTCAACAGAAAGATAGCGATCTTTACCGACAGTCAGGTGGCTATCAAAGCTCTTACAAAACATACCTTTACTTCAAAACTAGTTTGGCTATGTCAGGAAATACTTCAATCTGTAGGATCTCGCAATGATCTTACACTCCTATGGGTTCCCGGACACTCTGGAATAGAAGGGAATGAGCTCGCGGATGAACTCGCTAGGGTAGCCTCTGGTAGCCCCTTCATTCGGCCCGGATCCCTTCTGCGGTATACCACTGTGTCTATGCAGAAACGAAATCACTGAGTGGGAAAATACGACAGTCACCGTATGCTGGGAGGCCCTTCCAGGACTAAGGCAGTCGAAGCTTTTTGTAGCGACCTACTCTAAGAAAAGCAGTCTGGAGTTAGTTAAGCTCAGCAGGAACAGGGTCAGAATCATAAGTGGCCTCCTTACAGGCCACTCCCGTCTGAACGGGCATTTAAGAACCATGCGCTTCTGCGAGGCCGATGACGAAACATCCACTCACATACTTTGCGAGTGTGAAAGACTGGCGATGAGACGGGAGGAATTCTGTGGCATAACTTTCCCTCTCACAGAGGACATCGCCTCCCTTAGCATGGGACAAATCAATCGATTTATCGACAGATGTCGGTTAGATAAATTTATCTAACCTGTAGCGTGGGCAATGGCACAATAGACCACCGGTCGCAGTGCTTATGGCAAATATGCCGATGCCCCCATTTAATCTAATCGTGCTTTCGAGACCCTCGTCCGTTAGAGGTAGGACACAATCTCCTGCTCGGTGGGGATTGTCGGCGGGCTCCGCGATTAGGCTGAGCTTTCAGCAACAAATGGAGGTTTCCCAGCTTTGTGGCGCTTCCAAGTTTTAGTGTGGAGGGTGATTCTGCTGAATTTATAGTCGAGGCTAAATTCAGCTTTGATAATTGCCCCGAAGGAGATCGGGTCTATCGACAGTGTGACTGTAATGCAGGAGTAATGTGAGATGTTTTCGCTGAGATATAAATAGGCCAACAGATAGAGACAAATTGAGAATGAGTTTCACCCAAGTGAAATATGTATCACCGTGGATTCGCAGTTCTATCTAGGACAAGGACAATGTTCTGTACCTTCGAGGCACTAGCAAAATATAATTCGAATGTGTGTTTAATTTGAACAATTTTGGAACACGTATTCCGAAATTATATTGAAAATTTTCGACTAAGAACCAGAAAAATTGCATTTGGGTGACAGTCACTTACGAACGGCAGTACTTAGAACTCCAGGCCCGTATTTATGAACATTCCTTAACTCAAGGAGACTTTTTTGTCTCCTTTGACCAGGGTTGGGCTTTGTTCCTGATGTCACCGCCGCTATGCGAAAGTCCACAGGTCAAGGAGACCTTGGGTCAAGGATGCCGAAATTCAATAAATTAAATGTCATTTCCCATACTTTTTCATAGAAAAAAAGTCTCCTTGACTTAAGGAATGTTCATAAATACGGGCCTGAAGCTTAGAGAAAATGTGCTTTATAAGTGTGCCAAATTCGAGAAAGATCAATAGAAGGTTCAGTTATCGACAATCTAAGATTGCGATTATCTTGCTTATAGTTTTGAACGTACGCATAGGTCACTTATTTTTTAGACGGCTGTAACTTTGGAACGCTGATAGCTAGAGCCTTGAAAATTTTAGCAAAATGTGCTTTATTTAAAAAAAAGTAACACGCATTCCGAAGTTATCGAAAATATATCTATCTCTATCCCTCAGACGGTAGGACGAGAGTTTTTTCTTTCATATACTGCATACACAATCTAAAAATGTTGCCTCATCCTATCAAATTCCAATACAAAATACAAAAGTGTAATTGGACGATTTACTTTGCTGAAACTAACTTAACATTCTCTTCCTTCTTCCTTTTCCCGCCAGCTCTATAGTTTCCTTCGAAATTATAACCGTTTCTAATTCAATGTAAACGATACTTGCTAAATGACGGTGTTGAACAATGAATTGTTCAAATTGCACAACAATTTCATGTTCACAACAATATCACGCGAAAACTTTTCGGTTTTATACTCGTAGTTATAACAAGACTTTATACTATACTCTTTTCCATGAATCTTGTGCACAGTATACTACAGAAAATAAGGACAAAGACAAACCTTTTCGTTGCTGGCTGGAAAAGCTTTCTTCATTGCATGCTTTGCTTGCAACAACTTGTAATTAGTATGGAAAAGTTCTCAAATACAGGGAGAAGAAACACGAGAGTGCTGAAGCACCCCTATTTGTCCTTAGGTATCCTTTAGCGTGTACTGGTCGATCTGGGTACTTCAAATCGTTTCGTGTAGCGTTGTCTCTATTGCATGCTCGGTGTTGAAAACTATATCTTTAAACCATTCAAGGAAAACGCAAACCCTACAGTAAGTACTCAGGGACAGAATATTCTCGCGAAATGGATACTCAAACATGTATTTGAGTTTCGAACCTTTTATACAATCTTACGACGAAAAGGCTGACTGTTTGGCCGTTCAATTACATTTCAGGATTTCGTGAAGAAACAACACAGACAGAAAGATACATATCCCGAAGGAGGCTTGCTGAAAGGAAGGAGTAGATTGTGGATAATTTTGGCCGGAACTTCGAAGATAGTTTGAAGTTGAAGTGAAGCGCATTTGAAGTTGAAAGATTGAATTGTTCAAAGTTTGGCGTAAATGCTTTATCTTTAAGCGAAAATTTGAGATCAAGAGAAAAGTCAAATACATATTTGTTACTGGGAAATGGATAATTATAGTGTCATTGTAGTTTGGTAACGGAATATTATTTGTTACGAAACATCTTTTGGAGGAAAACAATACGCAATTGTGTAGGACATCTCCAATAAGAAAATTATGGATTTTATTCAAAATAACTGATATTTGTTTAAATTTGAGACACACACGCAATTTTAAAGTATAGATTGTCCGTTAAAAAAGAATGTGGAAGAAAATAATGTAATCGATCCTCTGGGAGGCATTTCAAACGGGTAAATATTTGTATCCCCTTACTGATTTGTATGTTGCATATTGATATGCAATATTTTTGATATATTAGATAGTTTTTTTTTGAAAATTGAACTATAACAAAGAACCGTTTTCATAAAGTATATGTTGCGCGGAAAATGTTGAGGTTTTTTGGGGGTCACGGGGTTAGCACAGGTTTTTCGAAGTTACAAGCTTAGTGGTACACTACTGGTATCTATCCTAGCAATATCCCAACAAACCAGAGCCGAGCTATTTTTTTGCGACCTAACGCCTTATATTTCGGTTTATTGACTGGCCTACCTATGGAGTTAATTGTTTAAAGGAATACACTGCAGTAAATTCAATTTTGTAACTCAGACCATCAATTTCATAAACCAGCTGCCGACTGGCAATACGAAGCATAACAGCACAGAATGCATCGTACAATCAATCTTCATCTCGCTAGCCTGCATGCGCTGTACAGCACAACACAAGCTAAAAAAAAACGCAGCAGTATGCGGCAGCGGCATCCCCACTCAACAGATTCGGGCACATATAAAAGACGAGCTACGAAACGAGTCTGCAGCATTATAGTTTTGGCATCGAAGCATCCACAACAATAACTCAGAAGCAAGATCATCTGAGCCATTTGCACGTTCGTGTTGATCATTATAATATACAGTGTCACTGGGATGTGAACGTATTCCTTGGCGTGAAAATTTGTTCAAAATGCAACAAAATAAAAACGATCTGTCGATTTTCTGTGCTAACGGAGACATCTAGATCTTTGTAGATTTTGAGGAAAATAAATGAATTGAATTGATATCAAAGTACGCAACAAATAATGACCACTACCATGTGCGTTTCTGCGGCAACTGAATTCGGAGTGTGATGTGGTTGTCAGCGTGTATCAACTTCTTTATTTTTTTGGAAAGCACAAACATCGGAAAATGTCCTTCCTAATGAAAGTTCAGAAAAAATAAAGCAAGTGAGAAAAAACAAGTAATAGTCAAATCGAAAAATCGCTATCCAATCACTTTACAGACTTTACATGCCACGGTCCTATATCGATACTCTTTATATCTTTTGGAAGGCTTACACTACGGTTTTTGTTTTTCAGAAAAACGCATGATTTACTCTCTATATTTTATTTTTTGAGTAATATTACATTGAAATTTTACTATTTTTTCATTATAAATAAATACTTGCGAATTGGCACCGAATATGAAGTCAGTAAATAAATAAATCGGTTAAACTTGACAATCCAACTTTATGCCAGTAAATTTCTAGTTATAATTCTCACCGGGGTTACCGTTTTTCAGTGTAACATATGTGTAGTCAAGCTCGACGGACCACTCCTTTGGGAGGAGAAATAAGATTTGCACAAACGCACTTTTTACTTGAAACGTTATTATAAAAAAAACTTTTCGTCGCAAAATGTTGTATATGTAACATAGTGCATAGTCCATGGATGCCATCAATTGATCATGCTGTCACTTGTGTTGTGTTGTTCCGTGTTTGTTTACTTTGGTAATGGTGAGTGTTTAAGCTACTTCCAGGATTACAGCAGGGCGGAAGAACGATGTACGCTGAACGCAGGTGGACAGCGGATCGTGAACAAGCAGGAAATATTGTAAAAACTAATTTTTAGTGGAGCAATTTCACAGAAGACAAATTTAAATCAAGGTATAAGATTCCGGTTCCTTTCCAAATATTATTACTGATCGCTATCTCGAACAATAGAGACAAAATAGCAGAAAATTCTTAAAAATGTTCTTTCTTTTCTTAGTAATAATTTGAGCCTTAAAAAACAAATAAATTTTCTACAGGATAACTGGCTTAATCCTTCTGCTCCAAAGTGCAACACTCATGCCATAGGCCCTCTAAAACAAACAACGCTAACTTTGATGTAATGCTATGCAGCTATCCGCTCGCCAATTAGTTACTTTACTTGGTAAACTTTCGGGCTTTTTGGGCTGGTCTTGAGGATTTATTGGACCATGGTCGATTAACCCATTCACTTTTTGACCGATTTCTCTTCTTTGATCTAACATAGTCCAGGAAGTATCTTAAAGGAAATTCTCTTCGACCATTGATAGGACCATCTTATTGAGATGATAACGGAACCTGAAAAGACCCGGTAGACAGCCCAATATAATAGTTGCTGTCCAGAGAAGCTTCAGTTTAAATTGCTGATGGCGCAGACTTGTTCTTTAGCTTGTCGCAACAAAGATGCTCCCTAGATTATCTCAAATTAAAGCTCAAGTTCTCTGACTGAGTCCGCCGGAAAATAGCCACGGACTAATAGCTATTTGTCTCACCAGTTTATCCGCTCTGTCATTTTTATTAGCCTTCGTGTGGCCTGGTGACTGGTGACGCAAGACAATTTCAATAAAACTCTTCGAAAACTCATTGACTCTTCTCGCTTCTCCCTTATGCTTCACTTCGCTTTTATCTCGCCTGAAAATCGATGAGATATCAGAGAATTTGTGCCAACATTCATAGATATTAGAGAGTTTTAGCATGACGTAAAAAATAGTGCTTGCCGTACACAAAACAACACAACTTTATATGTGCCACAAATTTGCATGTCCCAACTAGGCATGGAGATTTAGAAGAGTCACTCGACAACACTCCGGGGTAGGATTTTATTCAAAATTTGGTAATAAGTTGAATGTTCGGACCTCAATGAACATCTTATGGATTTGAAGCAATTGAAGCTAAAAAAAGCTCCGATATCCAGAGAACTCGAGTCTGAATCCGACGGGTCTCGTATGACTTTAACAAGAGATCAGGCATTTTTGGGATCTTGTGTAGCATTTTTGTTTCTTTTTTTTCGTAGAATACTGAAGGCGAGCTTGATGATAGTAGTAAATCATACTGTTTGTGCTCAACAGATCATATTCACAATCCTAACGTTATTCACTTACTGATCGATCGGTGGCCTGTAAAAATAACATCCAAATTTGCTCTGAAGATGTGTGTCTTGAAAAAGTTTAGCTCAGAAGAAGAGGCATTGTTCTTTCCAATTATCCTTTCATCATTTACCTTTCGTTCAACGCTAAACGCTACATGAGACTAGAAGTGATAAAATATGAGATTGGTTGTTGGATAAGGGACGAATGTCCTATACACGTCCACTCTTTCACATTATTTTAAAAATGCTGGAACAGATTTTATGAGTAAAAGGTGCATGTGGGAGTGGAACGACTTCCGTACATATTCATCCTAACATGCAATTTGGATTTTTCATGCAGTGAATATACACGAAAAAAAAAATTATTGTCCTGACAAATATTATTGTTTAATGTTCGTTGACCGTTTCGCCGTCTCCAATCCATTGTCTAAAACTTCATATTCTGCAGTGGGCAAACCAAGCGGAATAAAGAGATATAGCACAAGGCACATACTTACATTTAAATTGCCCGAAACACTTTTCCATAAACAAAGCAGTAAAAACAGCACAGTGGCACATATTTGCCCAAAAGCACTGCAGTATCCTTTTCAGTTACTCATACATAGTTACACAGACACCTATTTATTTACGATTCAGCACGGCGCACAACCGACTGAAACAAATTTTAGGTAATGCCTCGTCCATTATAGAACATGAACCCAGTTCTCTATTTTTTTCAACTTAACTCCCCATGAGCTCAGTGTCCTGTACTGAACCCAGGGGGATAAAAAAAATGCGAACCATATCCTGGAGTTATATTAGGCTATGTGAGTGCACTGCACTCGGTTCTGGTCCCTTCGTTGTAAAAAGTGGACATCCAAGTGCATAGTAGAGGACTTTCTTGTTAGTATTTTTTCAGTACTCAACATTTGAATTTTTCTTCAGTGCAAATTATATAAATTGATTTCATTTTGTAGTACATCGACTGCCAGCATTCGACAAGAATTAAGCTAAGCTGACCATACGTACAGCATTTTGCTGTACAGTACAGAATTTTGTCCTGCCGTACAGCATCCAGAAGCGTACAGCAAAGTGTACAGCATTCTCGATTTCACACAATGGTATACCTCATACACTTCCATTTCGAATTCAAATTGTTTTCCACTTCTGAAAACCGATCTGAAGCGTCCAAAATTTCAGTAAGATCAGACAAGAGTTTTTCGAGTTTTCGGCTGTAACTTTCGAAATATTTTGAAGAGACTTAAAACTTTACCAAAAAGAACAAATCCAAATCTTCTGAAAACCGATCTCAAGCGTCCAAAATTTCAGTAAGATCAGACAAGAGTTTTTCGAGTTTTCGGCTGTAACTTTCGAAATATTTTGAAGAGACTTAAAACTTTACCAAAAAGAACAAATCCATTTTTTCATTGCCAGGACTCCGCCAGTATTTCTACGGACTATTACCTATAAGGAAAATTCCGGTGTATATGGCGTCAAACTTTGATGATAGCATTTGTAAATGCCATAAGATTCCAATTATAAAAATGTTGCCCAAAAATTTGTCCTAAACATTTTGCAGAAAAATCGATATTTCAATGCAAACGTATTGAAATTCTTTTCTACAAAGTTTCCCTTTGAAAAAATGTTGTGCAAAAATGAGCAAAAGTCAATGAATTTTTGTTAAAAATCCTCCAATCGAAATTTGGAGTCATTGAAGCATTGATAATTATATTTGATCGCTGCGTGCGGGAACAAAAACAAATTCTCTAAGGCAGCTATTACACAGTCATATATTGGTAATATATATTATAATAGATATTATCATATCCCTAAGCCTACTTGATTTCGCTTCCTGCACATCTAAAAATTTATACTGAATGAATCGAGTAGGCTTAGGCATATGACATACATATTATAATATAAATATGACTGTGTAATGGAGCCCTAAGGCATACAAATTTGGCAAGCTTTTGAAGCATTAAAATATCAAATTTTGCACGACAATTAATTCTTCAAAAAATTGCGCGGAAGTTTGGATTGTCCATGTGTGTGATCCTCACAATTGCGGATTTTCGTATGGAAATTCGGCTTCAAAGTTGCGTTTACGCCCAATATCGGTATTGTCGATGGAGCTTCCTTTAAACTAAGAATGAATTATTGATTTTTTTCGTTAAATTTGTATAAATATATATGTTTAGTACACAAAGCCTATCATGGTTTTTGCAATCTTGTACAATATCAGTGGCAATCGTGCGTAGCGGTTTTTCGACGAATTAATATTTTAAATGAAGATATTACAAACGTCATGTGTATTTGGATGGCAAACACCTTCATAGCATCGCATTTTTTTGAACATACGAAAAATTAGGAAAATATCGACAACAAGCAAGGAACTGAGCATCACGGGGAGGTGCTGGCAAAATGTTTTTCTGCTATTCCGTAGGTCACCACAAAACGTGGAAAGCTTATCTATCAAAATTAGAGCAACGGAAAAAAATGGGACGGTTAAAATTTCATTTATTTTCCTACTATTTTCAGATTGGGACTGAGAACCTCATTTAATATGCAATTAACTCCTTTGGCCCTTTAACATAAATAGGGGAAAATTAACCTAAGCAGTGGCTTTAAGTTCCAGAATGATAAGACTCTATCCAGCTATGGACAGGTTTTGATTCAATGCCCCAGGCGACCGTGATGCTTTGTAACGGAATATTTAAAATTGTCCTCCAATAGAAATCGACCGAGAATTTGCAAATAGCTAGACATCTGTCTTAACTTCGACGAAATAGGAACATTAATATCGTTTTAAGAGAAAATCAAGAACAATAATTATTTTTTTAAGAACGTTGACATGATTTTGCCTCGAACAAAAAACTGAGTTGAGCCTCACGGATAAGCCATTTATTGGAAAATGCCAGCGACTACCACGATTTGTCGAATTTCTCCCATAGTTGATTTAGGTTTGCCTCTAAATCGAATCTAGCCAATAGGTAAGAGTACGAGTATGTACAGCATGAACCATTGAGGCATCTGGTCACCTTAAATTAAGCTGAAAGTTGTACAAATGTCGAGGGTTATTCACATTTTATTTTACTATACTAAATGGCTGTTTTATGAAATTAGACTTTAACTGGGTACTGAATTAGTTTTGGCTTGGAAGTGTGCACTTAGCGATTTTTTTTTTCTTCTAGGATGAACAAAATGTTTTTCTCCATAACCCTAAAGACCAGAAATAAAGGTAAAAATTTAGGCCGCACGGAATCAGTATAGGGGTTTCCACACCTCTTGTAGTATATGGTAGGTCCCTTGGTTTTCTAAAAACTACATGAAAATGACTTTTTCACACTTTTGCCACAGCAACCACTAGCGCAGGGGCCATAAGACCCAATAGGAAAAAGAGCGATTCAGAACGGCAAAAGGAGTGCTTCCCATCTCCATTCCTCTTCATGTACTTTTTAACATTGCATGTCCGCGGGGACAAGCAGTTCAATATGATGCGCTCCAGAAGCGCTTCTAGGGAAGTGAGTGGTAAGCGCTTCTAGAGAAGTGAGTGGTAAGCACTTCTGGAGCAGTGTGCTATAAGCGCTCCAAAAGATTTCAGATTTCAGATTTGTTATTGTTGTTGTTGTAGCGGTGCAAAAGGGTGTGAGTCGCTGTGCATGTCTGTGGATGTGCTCTAAGTTTCGTTTCAAGCGACAAGAACGTAGCAGCTGCAATAGGGTTGTCCCATAACGCCCTCGGAGAGAGGTTAGTGGATGCAGCGGGGCATCAAAACAGGTGGTCCACATCATGTGGCGCACCACCGCAGCTCGTACAAATGTTCTGGATGTCCGGGTCTATCCGAGATAGGTACGAATTGAGGCGTGAATTTCAGATTTCAATCATTTAAGTGAATGAAATGCGCTTTTTAAGGATTGAATGCGAAAACCGAACATGATGATGCATTGTATAAAAAAGAACTTCATATATAAGTGAAATTTCAAATTTATTATAAAAATATGTTCATCCGTTTCTTTTTTCAAATTATGAGTTTGCTGCAAAAAAGCACGACTTGAACACTTTAAATTCAACAAGACGAATGACGTACACTTTTCACTTCTAGAACAACGGTGTATATTCAACGTGTGCTGCAATCGTCGCAAATAGTGGATGCTTTTCTATTACGATTTTAAAATCCTTCCTCATCATTCGTAAATGTTCTTCTGTGGAAGCGCTTCCTCCGAATCACATTTTTCCTATTGGGAAAAGACTCACTAATCCGTGAATAACCATTTTTTGCCGATAGGCTTAAGCGAGAGTAACATGACTTTAGGAACACAAGTTCCGGCAACATCCCTTTCTGGTGGAGTGAAGTGTGTGTGTGTGTTTTCGAAAGGATAATTTGTATAGGTAATATGAATAGTGGGTATACGATAGAGACTATTCTCGATAAATGTGTGAATAATCGATTTTTATTCAATTTCACACAACCTGCCAACTCTAGCATTCGCTTTAATTATGCATCCGGATCCATAATTTTTTGCTCTAGGTTTTGTCAGGCCGTTCACCGAGCAATATTTCCATTTAATTACACAACAATCAACAATTTAAAAGCATGTTATTATTTCCACTAATTCTTGTTGGAATTTGATAATATGTATAATAGATTTTGATTTTAGTAACGTTCACGCGAAACGCCGACAACGACGCGATATTGTTGTATACAAACAAGCTAACAAAAAGGTCATGACGCTCGATAACGTGCTCTGTTTACATCACAGAAAAATACTGGAAGCATTAAGCGCATGAATTAGGTCATGTATTTGGGAAGCCAATAATAATCCTTACTAATGGTTCCTAGTAAAGTTGGTTTGTTGTTGTCCCGATATCGGAACATATTTTTACAATTTCAATTTTAAAAAATTGGCTTTTGCGTCGCAACAACATGTGTATTTCAGAAAATTATTTCCATGTTAAATACACGCGATTTTTGTGTTATGTTCAAAATATGTTTATACCCTATACTAAGGTGGCCAGACTCCTGAAGGCCCAATGCTGTACACATACTTTGCGGAATTCGGTGTTTTGGCAAATCCTCAATCGAAGTTCAGAGGCATGTAAGGTATAATGCCAAAAACATAACTCTTGACAAATACCTCTACTATGATAAAATGTAAAATATAGAAAGGTGTTAATTGCGGCCCAATTTATAATATTTATATATTTCTCAGGCTGGTGGTGGCTTTCGAGGCACGGTTTCAATGGAGTGGAGTCCGAGAAGAACCTTCAAAGCAGTGGAAGGGTGTCTTATACTGGTTGCGATATTTCTGAAGGAGAGTATGCAGTGCCCCATGGTTACATTAGGGGTGTCATGCATACCGGTCCCCTGAGATGTTAATGCAATTTTAACCGATTCGAACTTTATCTAAAAACCCTTGCACCTGCCTGCCTTCGATTTACGGGTCACTAGCGTATAAAGGGTAGCGTAGGGTTTTCATTTTTTTACGGGGCAAAAATTAAAAAAAAAATATTTTTAGCCGGTATTTTTACATGTTACATATTTGAAAATTGCATTTTATTATAGGCTCACCCTTGACAGTGTGAATATTTAGTCGGTTCCCGCTATCTGTCCATGCGTTACCGCAAAGCGAGAATATTCTCTCGACCGGTGAATTAATTGCCACCGTTTATAGGAAACCTTGTTCAATTCGTCACCTGCTTGGGGACGAAGTCAATGAGCTTTCTAGTGGCAAAACTACCCATAACCCTTATCGATTTCGTCCTCTGTACGTCGAGTACATTCTACGTCAAAAACACAAAAAAAAACCTTCTTCTGCTCGAACAGGTTTTTGCCTGTTTTCCACATAAAATGTACTGGAAACCCTATGCAAGCTCGTCCACTTTCAGGAAACGAAATCGATAAGGGTTTTTTGATACTTAGCCACTAGAAAAGATGATCGATTTCGTCACCTGCGTCTGGAAAAACTGACCCTTGATCAGTTTGTCCAGACACTAAAGCATAGAAAAGACTAGTTTCAAAAATCGAATCATATTTTGCTGCTATTATTGATAGCTTTAAATAATTTTGCCCGTGTGTCAGGGTTTATCACTTCATCGGTCTCCTGTACATATTTATTAATAAGGGGCGAAGTTACACCAAATTCCTCATAATTCCTCATTTTTTTAAATGATCCATTGTTTGCCCCGCATTTGATTTTTTGGATTACGGGTTCTTGGACTTTCGGTGTCCGAAAAACGGGGTCACCCGTAAAATACGGGGCATCTGGCCACCCTACTTGCAGAGATCTTTCTTTAATATATGCATTTTCCTATGGAGGTTTATAGGGAAATCGGATGAAGTATACAGTGGCTGAGTTTCTATCGTTTTGTGATAGAAAAAATATATAAAAACCGCATCTTTCGATGGCTGTATTTCTAATACCTTGGTAGCTAAAGCCTTGAAATGTTTCCCAAGTATGGACAGTGCAATGCTCTACAAGTCTGTCTCGCTGAAGAATTTCCATGTTATTGGCCATTTTTGATTAACAAGTACACAAGTGCAAATTGGTCAGCTGTAACTTCCGAACGTGGAGAGGTAGGACCTTAAAACTTGGAGGAAATGCGCGCCAAATTTCAAAAATTTTGGTCAGTTTTCGAATGAAATTTTCATCAAATGAAAAACAGGGTTTTACAAGTTTTCAGAATTTAAAAATTTTATCACTCACGAATTTCCGAGTGATCGACAAATTTCAATTAGAAAACTCCAAATTGTAATTTGGGCAGCGGTAACTTCCAAACGCAGATAGGTAGGACCATGTAATTTGGAGGTAATGTAAGCGCCAAGCAGCTCGATGCAAGTGT
This sequence comes from Microchrysa polita, assembly GCA_949715475.1. Classification (NCBI taxonomy): domain Eukaryota; kingdom Metazoa; phylum Arthropoda; class Insecta; order Diptera; family Stratiomyidae; genus Microchrysa; species Microchrysa polita. The sequence continues at coordinate 13,820,505 of OX454419.1, forward strand.
GCCAAATTTCAGAAAGATCGGGAAAGGTTTCCGATCTAACGAAATGAATTAGATTTCATTGTGTGGCATAATGAATGCTGTACATTTTGCTGTAGGTACATTTATCAGTTCTGTACGACAGGTCAAAATGCTGTACTGTTACTGTACAGCAAAATGCTGTACGTCTGGTCAGCTTATCATAACCTCCTTTTTCATGATTTATCATCAAAACTAAATACTTTCATGCATAATATAAAAAACTGTTCTCTAAATAGATCTCAGAAATTTCGATTTGTTCATCATCTTCACGCCAGACAGACAAATAAATTGATCGTCCGTCCAATTCACTTTCCGAATCCTTCAACTCTTAGAAATTGCCTATTGATTCACATTTAGAATTAATTCCTACACCTAGTGCTGAATCTGTTGCTAAGAAATTTCTCAGCCTAAAGTAGATAAGTAAATATGTACTTTGACTCAAGATAAGCCCGTTTTATGTTCTTATACATGAATTGGGCAGAATCAAGTTGAACTATATAGGTGTTCACTGTCGGCCCTGGTCGTCCTTTTTTCTTATCTTGAAATTCCTTTCATCGACACTGTTGTCGTTTCTCTTGTTGCTGTTGGTCTTGTTGTTTTCATCGTCCTGGTCGTGCATTTCCAATTTATATCAGACAAGAAATTGATATTAAACCAAGTGCGAAATTAGAAGCATCAATAAGTGTTTATTTAGGATCCGATGTTCGTTAGCTTTGTTCCCAGGCGGCAGTAAAATTGTAATAGCTGGCTGGTTGAACCGACCAGCCGTCGTCGGGCTTAAACAACAATTTCCTAAATGGTCAAACGGACAAAAAGTGAAAATGAAATATTATTGATAAAATTGTTATAAGTAGGTTTACGGCTGAGTTCATGAAGAAGAAAATCTCTGGACTAGGTCACTCATTCTCCTGAAGCCATTCAGTAGATATTAAAGTCTCCCGTTTTTTTTTATGAAATATGAGCACCAATACTTATTGTTTGACAATGGACTTGATTTTTCTCTTTCATTTCTATATCTAGGTCTGTTTGCCTGGGGACCCCGAACAAACTAGTCCACAACAAGTCCACATTATTATTGTGAATAGAATACTTTTTGAAAAACTATTTACAAAGTTGAGTGGAATTTATCCGATTGACTTTGTTCTCATTTTTTCGGGTCTTTCACAGTTTTGTAATATTGAGTTGAACTCTTTAAAAATTGTCGAAAAGTAGAGTGCTCGTTGAGAACAATCGATTTTCATCTGAATACCTATTGAGCTCATTTCAGCGACCTAATTTTCTATTTGTGAATTAGAGATAGATTTGGAAAAAAATTGTTTGAGTATGGAAGAGATTGCTGAAAGTGTGAATTCCTTTGAGTATGAAATTTTGTGAGAGCTTTGTGAAAGAGTTTTCCTCTGCAAATGATTTCAATATAAAATGAAATTTTTGAAGATTCACTCAATTGCATTTTTTTTACAAAAACAAAAAAAAACAACGAACCAGTGTGGGGGTCAAATCCTGAACCCTAAATTAGCCACCTCACCATGTCTTTATTATTAATGACTTCAATTAAGTTCACATTCATCTTCAAATTGACCTCGTTACGAAGTTTTTATTAGTTCTATACTAAAAAAAAGGTCCTTGTTAGCATACGTATACAATTACGACGGTGCTTATGATTTCCATTAAATATTCATTGCCAATATACTTCGGGGCGACGATAATGCTACTAATGAGCTAAGTGGCGATTGCTGCCAGTGTGCCCATCATCGTCGCCGTTAGAGTATTTCCGGATAGTTTGTGAAACACGCATAAATAGTATGCGTCCGAGCAAAACAATTAACATTAATTATTCTAATGAAGAGTTAGTGGGCCAGAGAAAATAAAAACAAAAAAGCCATAATTCAGCAAACCTGCGAAAATGAAGAAAAAGAGTAACTGATTACTCCCGCACAGCTTCTCTTCTCATATATCTATAATGACAACAGTTAATTGCCCGTGTCACGAGACCATACCGACATTAATTTATCCGTCGTCGGCACAAGGACATCATATCGCCTTTATCGCAAAAAAGGTAAATATTTTCATTCACCTTTCCAATTTTTTTCCGGTCTCTCTATGTTCGGTTTAATGGTGTCCTGTGTGCGTTGCGTTAATCATCGAGCACTTTGATGATACTCATGTTGTATGCACGGTGTCCTTGTTCAAGTCAAACGAGGTTCGTTGTTTCAATATTATCATCGCAAAGAGAAAAACCGGACGACAACGACGAAGGACGACACTGTTCGTGTAATTAATTGGATGAACAGAATATGAAATAAAAACATTCAACAGAAGCACGGTTGGTAATGGTCAGGGACGAATGACAACAAGGATATGACTATGACTACATTGAAAATGTTCAGTTCAGCAAAGCCTATAAAGATAAAAAAGCTATATTGTGCGAACCGTGGCTGAATGTGCGGAAGTCACCTCTGTTTGGAGAGCATCAAAAGTAGGAAGGGACTTTTTTACGTTTAATGAAATTTCATGATGTGCACTTTACGACAGACGAGTAGAAAACAGCTTTAATTATGTTTGACTAACACAATTAATGTTTGTGTGCAGATTCTCAGTAAAGGAGATCGGATAACGCCGAAAATGAAAACTGAGCAAAAAAAAAAAGGGATTCGAGCAAGCGAACACAGTGAACAGGACAGAAACAAATGCGTAATGCCAAAGTGAATGTGGATGTGAAGGTTCGAAATTATGTTTGTGTCAATGCTGAAAGTACCAAGGTCAATTAGATTAAGGAACCTCACCTTCGCACTTCCTGTCTCTCCAATGTTACTCAAAATATGAAGTCCTTAACAGTGGATTTCCATTTGTCCTATGTTCTTCCTTTTGTGTAAATTTTAAAATCAAAATATCCTCGCGAAATGCTGCCTGACTCTTCCTCACTCTAGTTACCACTCGATTTACAAATGAATTTTGAATAATGAAGAGAGTGTCTACTATAGGTTTCCCCAACTGAAATTTGTAGAAACTTGTTCCGCAGCACAGAGGAGCACTACGTTAAAGTAAGTGTGATGTATGCTGTATCCTTCAGCAAGGCGACTAGGTACCTACTATACGAGTAAACTGTGTGTAGGTATCACTTTTCATATGACATAGTTGCGGTTTACTCTCAAACATTGTTTGTTTGTGTATTGTTATCAGGGCCGGATTTACCAAATGGACAACCTGGGCTACTGCCCGGGGCGGCAAATTCTTAAATTTTTTCATTGGACTAAAATTATGGGAAAGACGCAGTTTGAAAACTCAAACTCAAACATAATTGTAGAAAATAATTTACTTTTCTAATTTATTCTAATCCAAAGCACCCAATCGCAGCCTCACCTCAAATTTTAATGTGATTCCGCCTTCAAAAATTTGGCATTCACTCATTCACTCTGAATGGCGTGGCGGCCTTTAATTCAGTAAGATTAGGAATATAAATAATAATCTTTGTTTAAGGCATTGGCTTCACTTTAGACATTATGCCTGAAGCCACATTAAATGTTTTAACCCTTCTGTCGGCACAAAGGTCTGGACAGACCTTTGGCACTATATTTTGGTCATAAAAGTAAGTTTAGAAGCATTTTGCAAAAATTAAAAAAAAACGGTTGAAGTGTTGAGTATGTTTGTGATGATTTTCAATTTATAGTGCTTTTTGATACCCAACCGGTCTGGCCAGACCTATAGTTTTTCCCCGCATTCTTCTCTCGAGGTAAAAAAGTGCACATATGCAATTCTCTTAAAATTCTCCTATTTATGATGTAACAATTTCATTAAAATTCAAGATTTACTATAATCGATAAAAATTTCTCAGATGTTTCTTTGAAAAGCCGTGAAGTTCGGGTAATAAGTAAGCCTAATTTCATCACGTTTTATAACATCACCTAATCAACTGAGATTTGATTCAAGGTAATTCAAACCAGTTTTATTTCCTTTGTAATAGTTAGGACTAAGTATGAGAGACTTACGAAAGTCTTTCTAAATATATTTGATCAAGAAATTTACGAAAAATTTAGAATGAAATAATTTTCGCGCTTGAAAATTCCCTATTTCTTTCCACCTACTTCCCTGAATCTGCCGACTAATATGGAGGTAAAATCTACTTACAAATTTTATTTTTTACAAAAGGTGAAATTTTTACCGGTAGTATCATTCTATCAATTCTTTGCTGCCATTTTAAACAATAAAAGTATTAAAATAATTTTTGTAGATACACTAGTAACGTTTTTAATATTTTGAGGTGGTATTGTTATAAATATGTTTTTCCCTTATTTTCATCCCTTTTTGTCTCTCTATTTTCATAGCGTGTATCTAGTAGAAAGTTTCTTCGCATTTTTCAATACCAATATCTTTGGGCAAATATTTCCCAAAGATATTGGTATTGAAAAATGCGAACAAATGCGAATACTTTTATTGCTTAAAATGGCAGCAAAGAATTGATAGAATGATACTATACCGGTAAAAATTTCACCTTTTGTAAAAAATAAAATTGTGTTCTCAGTAGGTCCAGCCAGACCTATTGGGTATAGAATATGCATATTGTAGTAGGTGCCGACAGAAGGGTTAAATACGCAATTACAAGTTCGTTTTTAAAAATGCAATAAAATGAACAAAATTATTTTTTTTTATTAGAAAGTAAATAAGCTTCTATTAATGATGGAACACAACTTCATTCAAGTGGCTGTCCCGGCTGGCGTCGCAGTAGCGCATTCTGTCACACCAATTTTCCAAGACCCTGTTGATGATTTCGGGCTGCAGCTCACGGATTGCTTGGATGATATTGGCTTTAAGTGCTTGAATCGTTTCTGCATTGTTGGCATAACATCGGTCCTTCACGGTTCCCCACAAAAAAAAAAGTCCAAAGGGGTCAAATCGCAGCTCCGAGGCGGCAAATTGACATCGCCAAGATGACTGATAACACGATTTGGGAATTTGGTGCGTAAAAGATCGATTGTGGCATGGGCTGTGTGGCATGGCGCGCCATTCTGCATGAACCAGAGGTCGTCCAAATCCATGTCTTCAATTTTAGTAAAAAGTTGGACAACATGGCTCCTTAACTGGCTCTGGGCTAGACAGCACTAACTTTGAAAATAAGTTTTCAATGGCAGTGTTTTTTAATCAGCTAACCTACACTATAAGGGTTAATTTTCATACAAACGCTAACCTGTGACTTTATTCAGCTGTCAGTGTCAAACTAACCTATGATTTAAAAGCGAACTTGTAATTGGCCCACCCTGTACTTGGCCGCCAGCTCCTGATTTTCACTTTTCAATCCTCTAAAATTGCCCCATAGACTTGAAAAAAAAAACTAAAAATATTTTTGGTAATAGCAATCTCTTGGAAAGTTTAATCTAACCCGACATTTTCGTGTGTTCTATTACTTCTTAAATTTGTCCCCAAATCAAATTCGCTGAGCAAGGATTTGGTTTCGAGAGAGGTTCAAGTCGCGATATTAGAAATGTTGCTTTGGCTATCATATTTTTGAGTTTCTATCGTGTGAATAGGTTTAACTGAATTTTTAAGAATTTTTACGCTTAAATTTTCGAATTTGCAATTTTTTGTACAGAGTAAAACGTGAAATTCCACAATTTTCTATGTTGTCATTGGAGTTTTAAAACAATTTTCGGAGGTGCACGGAACACCTGGGAAGCAACATTAAAATACGCTTACTGGTAAAAAATGAAATTTTCAATTTTTCACATACGCCCGCTAACGTTTTGTCTACCTTTCCTTTGTGTATGTGACAGCTACTAGCTTCAAGCTTGTCTAGTGCCGGAGGGCGGCAATTTCGTTACTGCCCAGGGGCGCCATAGAGGCTAAATCCTGCCCTCATTGTTATGGTAAGTGAGCGCTATTTGTATTTAGTTGAAGGTTTTGGCAGTTGTCGTATTTCTGCAGAGTACACAACAGACATAGCGAAAATCCACGAAAACCAACGTTTAACTTGGCTGATTTTCGTATATTTGAATTTTGGGTTAAATTATGCAAACAAGTCCGTAACTGAGTAGACGTAAGATATTTATTTATGTAAATACAAGGTGGCGTGAGTGTGAAAAATATCGGAGATTTTCATTTGCCTGGCTCGAACTATGTATTTCGGAAAAATAACGTCCCCCGCTCTAGAGATATGAATCTGCAAAAAAAAAATCGGATATACAAAGATGTTTGCAGTAGAAAGAAGCTACAGTCTTATGAACAACAGGCAAAAGCATTGGGAACATGTATGAACTCTAAGGACATTCGATACCTAAGCGCGCATATGTGTTAACTGCAATTTTCATGAAAATGAGTTTATTTCATTTTTTAATTTATCAATCTTATAGTCATAATTCTGCACAAACGTTTTAAGCGATTGTCCATTAGAAACGCCACAAACGTGAATGCACTTCCGTGTTAAGTGCATAGAAATAAATTTTGTGAGTGCCACATGTACTAAGTGCACTTGCACTATCTGCGCTCTTTAGAAAATAGTAAATGTGTGTGCACACATGTGACAAGTGCACGTACCGATGGAAGAAAGCTTCGTTTTCGTTTGCTGTTTCGCTTATTCAGCCGGTTATTCGTGGTGGCTGTTCAGTATATTACCTATGGGCTTCTTTCCAGAAAAATAGATAAACAGTGGCAAAGAATCAAATAGAATTTAACGCCACAATTTTTATTTACTTAAAATGAAAAGTGATTGCAATTTCGTGTACTTGCTGTACAGCATGATCGGTTCTTCAAGAACAAATCCCAAAACATATTACGTTAAATGCCTCAATTTTAATGATTTTTATGACTTCACCTCTCTGAAAAATGAAGTGTTAAAAAATGCTTCATTTAATACACAAAATGAAAAAGTCAAATGGGAAGAAATCAATTGGCTTAGATTTGAAAAGGGAGAGCCAGACATCATTCAATACAAGTATGATTTGATGGCAGAAAATTTTATGAAATTGACATCAATCGAGGCAAGAGAGGATGTAGTACGGTGCAATGGAATGCTATAACTCTGGGCAAAAAAAACTGCAGAGAAATCCCTCCCTTTTACAGAAAAACGAGACCGAAACTAATTTCGGGTGCGGCCGAAATTTAGATACGCGGGCTAAGAGTTTTTTCGTGCGTAAGATGACTGGTATTTAATCCCTCCCTCCCATTATTTTCCTTCCGTCTTCACAAAAGTTCCGTTGCGTCGACAAAACAATATTTGTGTGGGGTTTGGTTGGAATAAGTGGGCAAGTAAAAATATTTACTCGTAAAATTTTATTGGGGGATGCGAGAGCATGGCTCCATAGTACGCTTCCATTTGTTTTGACATTTTTTCTTGCTTTGATAAAGACACATTAATTCAAGCTTATGAGAAATTGGTGTACAAAATGTTTCTTAGAAGTGGGTTGGTTTTGTATGGCAGCCCCATGAGTCCATGGTCCGATTTGATCCATTCTTACATTTGTTTTGTGTCATCAATAGAAATACTCTCTCTCTCTTTGGTTCCTTTTAACCCCTAGTGCCTAGTGGGCATAGGGCATTGACTACACCTCTTTTCCACCTCTGCCTATTAGCAGCCATCGCCTTTAGCTGGTCCCACGATTTGCCTATAGATTTTCCCTCTGCCTCACCAAATCTTCTCCATGTATTTTAGGGTCGTCCCACACGACGGCTAGCATTGGTTCCCTGAGGAATAGAAATTCATTTGCGTGAAATTTGGTTGAAATTGGTGCACAAATAAAAAGTTTTTCTTAGTAAAACCTAATTTGGGGAGTTAGGTTTGTATAGCAGCCCCATGACCTCATGGTCCGATTTTATCTATTCTCACATATGTTTTGTGTTATCAATAGAAACACATTTGTTTGAAATTTGGTTGAAATTAGTACACAAATAAAAAAGTTTTTCTTAGAAGAAGCTAATTTGGGGAGTTGGGTTTGTATGGCAGCCCCATGACCCCATTGTCTGATTTCACCGATTCAAACACACAAACTGCCTGTAGCAAAAAGTAGCATTTGTGCAAAATTTCAGGTTCATAGCTTTTAAATTGGCCGAGTAAAACGCGTCGCAACAGACAGACAGACAGACGGACAGACAGACGGACATACAGACAGATAGACAGACAGACAGACGGACATCGTTCTTGTTGGTGTAAAGGTGTAATCCCCACGATTACAACCCATTTATTGATAATTTGCCTACTACCCCAAGAAACGCTTAAGAGAATGTTTTTATTTGTAGTAGTGTTGTTTATTTGTAATTTTCGCTTAATTTTTGTCTTTTTTTATTCTCAAAATTTAATTTAATAAATATACCTTCCATATTAGTTGATTTTTTTCATCTTTTGATATATTTACGGCTATAATCAATTAGTGATAAGTAGAAAACTGTTTTAGTGCCAAATGTGGTAAGTGAACACTTAATTGAAATTTGACCAAAAACAATATTAAAAATTAAAAATTTCCATCTATTATTATACAAGATAATGCATAACAGTCCCCAGAATCATTCAAAATATCTTTATAGCCCATGATGTCAGTTTCAACCAGGGAATTCACAATTTAAAAAGGGCTTTTTTTGTTTTTGCTCTCCTGTAAAATTTTGTTTTTTGCAGTTAGCACATATGTGCGCTTAACAATCGATATGGAAAGCTGTTAAACGCTTATACGGCATCGAAAGTTACTCAATTCGCAATGGGATAAATTTTGAAGTACAATTTTCAAGGCCCAACTGGAGCAATCAAATTATGGATGCAGCCAAAACGAAAAAAGAAGTTCGATCCGCTTTGAATAAATTCAAGGATAGGAGAGCAGCAGGAACAGGAAGTGACCGAATACCGGTCGAATTTTACAAATTTGTCGATGATTAGCTACTTGATGGGCTAAGCAGTCATCTTCGCCATCTTAAAGCAAGGAGACGTAACTTTTTGATATCGCGAAATCTCCTTCCAAAACGCATCGGGTAAAATTTTGGAACAATTCTTCAGTCAAGGTTTGTCATTTGGTTAACGCACTGAGGTAAGAGTATTCAACGAATGAATGATTCGTGTTTTCCTGTTTGTGACGTCACTATGGCACAACCCCACTTTTTCTCGGTCGGATTAATTTGCAGAGTATGTCATTAAGGCTAATACGAATGAGATGTTGAAAAAACGTTTTTGTCACTCATCGCTATTAATACAGCCATATCCCGAAGGAATTCTAGGAAAACTCATTTTCAATCAAAACGCTTAAAATGAGAAAATTTCTGTAGCCTATGTAGAAACTCGGTTTGCATCCGTAAATGACTCCCAGAATTTTCGATAGCGAAAATTGAATATTTTGCGACGAAGTGCAATTTGAGTTTTTACCACATATTACAGAGGAGCGTCGATTATCCGAACTAATGTCGAATTAGGTTAATTGAGCTTCCATAGACAATTTAGAAAATAGCTCAAATGTTAAATTGAGCGACAAACTGAAAACATATGTAAAAGGACTAGAACTGAACAACAAAAATAAAAAATTCAAGGTAGTTGAGCGATGCAGATGAGAGGTTGTTTCTTTAGACCCGTGATTTTCCATTTTATTTGATGTGTTTCCAAAGAAAAGAAGTTGAATTAACCCTAGTCCTACCAACAGGGGTTCAGGTGTACCTTTTTCAGTTTAAATTTAAATATTTCCGACTTGCCAAAACCAAATATGTTGAATCACTCTGACATCTTAAAGTAAAGGGTTTTTGGTTATTTTAACTACTTTTTAGATTTTTGGTTCGATATACTTAAATGAAAAAAGAAAAAAAGTTGTGATATGACATATTTACCGGCACGGGGACACCTGTTCCCACTTAACTTTTTCAATGAATTGATTGAAATACACTACAGATTTCCGGAGGTACTCGTTTGTGTCTCTGGGCCTCTCTCTCCAGATCTCTGACTCCACTCCTGAAATTTCGTGGAGGAGGAGTATTGTCCATGGTGATCATCTCGTTAGCAACCGACCAGATATTATAAAGGCAGAAATAGATTGTGATCACGCACTGGTAACATGCTGGTTTCTTGATGAAGATGATCATCATCTGGGACGATATAAGGTGACAGCGATACGTCGACCAGCGTTCTGACATGCCCGGATATTATTCCAGTTTGTGTCACTAACGGTTTGAGACCACACAGGTGCTGCATAGCTGGCAATTACTCTACATATCGCTTTGAAGGTGACCAATATAGTTTCCTTGTCCTTGCCCCAGGAGCTCCCGGCCAGTGCCCTTAGGACGTTGTTTCTACTGTGCATTTTGTCGACTACGTCTTTGACGCGGTCCTCCTGGCGACCATTTCCGATGGCAGCCCCGCAGCCACACGGGAGTTACAAGCCTCTTCGGGGCGGGCCACACACGTTTCCAACAAGAAGATTTGCCAAAAAACCCTCCCTGGCAAGAGCCATGAAAGCTCGATGCACCAGGTTTGTGTATAAATTACGACCATTCCGCTTGTTTGTGCTGCTGGTCTTTGAGAAGTAGGAAACCATTGCATTCCATCGGATGCAGTAAATAGTGAAGACACAGGGGAATATCCTCGTTTTCATGCAATCACTTTCAGAAATATCGCTTGTTTCTATTTAGAAACATTTTTGCTCAGCATCAGACGCAATGTACTTATCTGGCATCCATTCGTCATCATAAGTTGGAAAGGAAGGTTCTCCGTCATAGTCGCTATCGTCTGACAACATATGTAATTGATTTTGTGTCAATCTGTATAAAAATAAATCAATAAAAACGTACAAATGGCGGCAATAAGCAAAATTACGACATGTGTATTTTTCAATGTGGATTTCCCCTTTTCCGTTCCATGGTAATGAATTACTGCTGGAGTTCAGCGGCGATCTACATTGAAATATATTAAATAAAAATGTTTAACCCGTTGCGTCACAGGTACGTCCAGTGGACGTATACTCGGCATATAAAACATTATAACTCAAAATCCTTATTCACCCCGACTGTCTGGTTTTCTTCTATTCGTTCACCAATTTGTAACTGATAATGGGGTGAAGAATATTTTTCGATCAGCATTACCCCCTGGCGCGAGTAACTGTATTTCGCAAACCATATACGTCTATCAGACGTAGCCTGTGATCTGCACTACTTTTTTTCTGTTCGTCTAAGATTCTTCTTACCGGGAGTTGCATTTTTGGTTGATTTAGGTTACTTATTGCATGTAACAAATATTAAAATGTACTAATGAATGCAATTTTTGGAAAATGATTTTCTGGAAATTGTTGTTGTAACTGTATAAAATAACAACAACAACAAACAGGAATTGAAATGGTGGCGGACTTTTACTCTTTGGTGATATAATTATTATTGCGTAAATACGAATATTTTTTAAACAGATGCTAAAGTATTTTTGTATTTCAAAGTTATTGAACTAAAATGTAGAGATCAAAGCGACATATTAATGATTTTTTTTTATAAAATCCAAAAAAAGCGCGCATAAAAATTATAGTATTTAGAAAAAAATAAGTTTGTGTTCTACAACAATTTTTTTTATTTTAGAAACGATTTTTTTAATATTTGTATACGCAGCAATCGTTTCTTTTTCTAGTGAAGATTATTTAAAAACGAGACCGAGGCTAATTTCGGGCGCGGCCGAAATTTGAATACCCTTCACTCTCCTCGGGCTAAAAGTTTCTTGGGGCGGACCTATGACTTGTGTTCAATCCTTCCCCATTCTTGTCCGTCTGTTTTCGCATAATATTTGATATCGATAAATTCTGTCGCGTCGACAAAACAATATTTGTGTGAGGTTTGGTTGGAATAAGTGATAAAATAAAAATATTTACTCAGAAAACTTTATTAGGGCGATGCGGGAGAATGGCCCTATAGTACGATTCCATTCGTTTTACTTTTTTTTTTGTTTTGACAAAAACGCATTAAGTTTTTTCTTGAAATTGGTGTAGAAAAAATGTTTCTTAGAGATCCAAAATAGGGGGGTTGGGTTTGTATGGTAGCCCCATGACCCCATAGTCCGATTGCATTCATTTTCATATAATGTCTTATGGCATCAATAGAAATGCACTTTTACGAGTTTTGGTTGAAAGTGAAAAAAGTTTTTCGTAGAAGAACTCAATTTGGGGGGTTGGGTTTATATGACAGCCCCATAACCCATTGTCCGATTCCACTAATTTTTACATATGTTTTGTGGTATCAATTGAAATGCACTCTTAAGAGGTTTGATTGAAATTGGTGCACAAATAAAAAAGTTTTTCTTTGAAAAACTCAATTTGGGGGCTGGGTTTGTATGACAGCCCCATGACCCCATAGTCCGATTCCATCCATTCTTTCATATGTTTTGTGGCATCAATAGAAACATATTTGTGTGAAATTTGGTTGAAATTGATGCACAAATGAAAACGTTTTTCTTAGAAGACCCTAATTTGGGGGGTTAGGTTTGTATGGCAGCCCCATGACCCCATAGTCCGATTTGATCTGTTCTTACATATGTTTTGTGTTATCAATAGAAACTCATTTGTGTGAAATTTGGTTGAAATTGGGGCAGGCATGAAAAAGTTTTTCTTAGAAAAACCAAATTGGGGGGGTTAGCTTTGTACGGCAGCCCCATGACCCCACGGTCCGATTTTAGCGATTCAAACATACAAACTGCCTGCAATAAAAAGAAGCATGTGTGCAAAATTTCAGCTCGATAGCTTTTAAACTGGCCAAGTAAAACGCGTAGCAACAGACGGACAGACGGACAGACGGACAGACAGACAGACGGACATCGCCCAATCGACTCAGCTCGTCATGCTGATCATATATATACATATTTTATATGGTCGGAGATGCTTCCTTCAATGCGGTACAAACTTCATGACAAAGTTAATATACCCTTTACTCTACGAGTGAAGGGTATAAAAAGCCGAAAACGCATAATATGTAATTAATTAATTAATTTTTTTCAAAAATTATAACTACGTTTTTCTTTTTCTTTTAACTTTGCTAAGATAAGGAAAATACCATGATTAATCATTTGCTTAGCTAAAACATTGAATAAAGCAGAAAAAATAAGAAAATAAAATAATTTCCCTCATATACGTCTGACAGACGTACCTGTGATCACAACTGATTTTTAGGGTTTTTTAGAAATTTTTTTTTTCAAAAAACCCTTATGAAATCGATTTTGTCTGTCCGTCCGTCTGTCCGTCTGTCCGTCCGTCTGTTCACTAAATAACTCGTGAACGGCTCAACCGATTCTCATGAAATTTGGTAGGAATATGTACAATGGTTACAGTCTTTGGCACATATACCTTAAAAGTTGGTAGGAAGAAGATAACAGGGTGTCCCGAACGTTTGAAGAAAGTCGACTTTTTTAGTTTTTATCGGAGATTGACATATGGGTATTTAAATCAAAGGACTAAACGAGTACACCTCACATCAGTTTAAATTTTCCAGTTTCGAGTAACGGTAAAAAAGTTATTGGCGTTCAAAATTAAACTTCCTTTTCGACCTCCGTTTTTCTAAACCGTTATAGGGATCGATATGAAACTTTGCACAAAGATTGGTCAGTATGGCTTTATATACGTTAAATATTAAGACTGTTGACTTTTGTTAAGGAAAAGTAAATAACAGTAAATTTGTAAAATTTGAATTTGATCGTGTGTAGCCCCTTTTAGGTTTCCAAATGTGAAAATTCTGCTAGGGATTTTTAGAAAATTACATAAGGAATATGTCTACGAATTTTCATTCGAATATCTGTATCCAAACCGGAAATATAGCCAAGTTAGTATTTAGTAAGGGCTTTTCACAATGCAAGGGAAGCCTCTTAAGCATTTCTTCAATGCATATCTTTTAACTTGATGAAAAAATGAACATGAAATTTGGTGGATATGCATAGAATGGTAATAGTGTTTGCCACAAATATTTTTGAAGTTTGTAGGACCAAGTTAACAGGGTGTCCCTGAATAGCTGCAAAAGTATACTTGTTCAATACTCATAGGAAAGCTTGCATGGGCTCTTATGTCAGGGGACACAATGGAATCATTTCATATAAGTTGCTTTTCCTTGATTAAAAAAAGAGTAACAGTAGTTTTACAGCCAATAATTCAGTTCATATATAAAGCCAAGCCGGCCTTACGTTTGCCTGAGTTTCTTTTTGCTCAAAAGCCATCAGAAATCTGAAATCGAAAAATGCCTGTAGATTTGCCTTGGAGTACCTACTTTTAAACAAACTGGGTAAATAGTAAATCTATTTTTGGATTGATCTAATTAAAGGTGGAACTAGCGCCTTTCATTCTGGAACGCGTTTAATTAGACCAATCCAAAAATAGATTTACAGGAAGCATTCCATTAAAGAATTGTGCACATTCTTATCTATTGCTTATAAAATATATGTACAAAAAAATATTCACCATGCGTCGAAATTCTAAAAAACCCTCGTATTGCGGGCGCAGCCCTCTGTACGCCGGTATTTTTATAGCCTGTGACGCAACGGGTTAATAAAACTGATTCATACAATCGATTGGATGGTCCTCGGGTTGGCTCGTATTACATCATTGGTTCTAATGCAAATGTTGATGCACTCACATTAAACGTTTTAATACTTTAGACTTCCACTTTTTTCCACTACTAGACATATTTTCACCTCGAAATTATTACATATCACCAGACACTTTGCCTAAAAAGTCAAGAATGTTGCAAAAATATGCGTGCGGTAAATCGATATGTTGCTCTCCCCAAATATGTACTCGTACATGATCTTTTTTTAGTTGATTGCTCGTTTATGTAGAATAGACTTAGGGTCGACTATTTTCAGTTTGAGTATTTTCATCATACTACCTGAAGAGTTATTCTAGCGGGAGTTTCAGAGCAGAAATTGTTGCATTTTCGGAACACACAATCTGTGGTGAGTAACTTCCATGACTGACACCAAGCTCGATGTAAAATAATTCTCCAATAAGACAATAAAATCGTAAGCTGTAGGGCAATTCAAGACCACTACCAGTAAACCTTCAAGCGAAACTAAAACTGATGAATTTCGTTCTAAGCCCCGTAAATAAATTTATAATAAGGTGCTGGTGTTGTGTTGCCTCCAATTGATCCACGAATCGTGGATCAATTGGAGGCAACACAACACCAGCACCTTAATGTTTTTCGATCCCGGCAACTACAAAATCCGTAGTTTATTATAATTTTAATAAACTGCACGAATAAAAATTTATAATGTTTGAACATCTGCATTAACAGACATAACGCTACATACCTGTATGGTCTTATCGAGTAGTCACTTTGTTTCAATCGCTCGACATACACAATTTTCCTTAAGTCCTTTTATGAAATGTTACCAAAAAGTCAGGTGCAACATACACAGCATGCTCGAACTCAGTAAACGATAATTTACAATCTCCATCCATGTCTGCCTCTTCAATGACTTTGTCGGTAATTTGTTGTCGCTCCTAGGGTGTTAGTTCATTCTTTGTAAGTACCAGTAACGCTGCTTTTATGTAATTCTGCCCGATAAAGCTGTCCTTATCAAAGAAAGAAAATATAACGGAAGCCATCAATCGCAAAAACGACAAAACACATCTGCTAACATGAACGGAACTACTCATATAACCCTATACGATACGCATGCTAAACTCAAGAATTATTACAAGAAAAATATGTACTTAGGTTCATTATCTCAAACATACTAGTAGCAGAATATAACGACTACTCGCGCATAATAATATAGGCCCTTAGGACATAACATACATACATGTCCTAGCCTAAAGGCGTCCTAAGTACTTACCATAAATTCTAAAAGCATAAAAACTTTAATGTCACGCGATGCTTGCTCGCTAAATACCGACAAAAGACCCATCAAAATCTTCAAAGAATAAATTGCCGTTGCCATCACGCGAAAATTCCTGACATATTCGTGTCCGAAGCGGATTCTCTCGTAATTCGGGCAATTTTTTGATGATGTATTCACGCGAAATTTTTACACTAGATGCTTCACCTTCGGCTTCGATCATTTGACGTTTGACTAAATTGGGACAAAGTGCACGGCATTTTTATGAACGCTTTGAGAACGAGAGAGTTTGTGAAAATGTTAGGATAAGCTGAACAGACGTACAAAATTTTGCTGCAGGTACAGTACAGCATTTTCACCTGTCGTACAGCATTGGGAAATGTACAGCATTCTGCATGTCACACAATGAAACCTAATTCCCTATACATAATAAGCTCATCGATGAGGCATGTGATGAATCATGTCTGCTTTTAAGGTGTAAAGTTTGACCCCTACGCGATCGATATTTACCGAGATAATCGCAATTTTATGTTTGCCAATCTTTCATTTTCGATAAATCGGGAGCCCTTCCCGATCTTTCTGAGAAATTTGCACTGCACACATTTAATGAACATTTCAAGTAGGTGTAGGTGCCAAGGTTCAGAAGTTACAACCGTCAAAGATGACATTTTAATTTCTTTTCCCTATGACAAAACTATATAAAAATCAGCCACTGTTCTCCATCCGATTCCCTTATCAACCTCTATAGGAAAATAGGTGCAAAAGATAGGACTCGCCATGGGTCTTAAGCCGGCCCCACACCGACCGGAGTGAGACAAACCCCTTGCAAAAGATTGATACTAAAGTCGTGCAGCAGTGTGGTTGAGCGAATCCAAGGTACTATTCTTGGACCGGTCTTTTGCGCGGTGTTTGCACACTCTGGTCGGTGTGGGGCCGGCTTTCAATTAAGTTTCTTAACACATTTCCTTAGAGTCAATTTAAAACGGTATTAAGAGCCCAGGGGAACGGCAAGGCATCAACCATCCATGGGAAATGCATTCTCTGCTCCAGAAGTATTGCAACCAGATATAAATAAGACTTAGATCTCTGGCTTGTCCTGAGGCTTATTTTGAACTCTGTACCTCGCCCTTCGCTCCATCCAGACTGTCAACATCCTTCTTACCAGCGCTTGTAGGAAGCGGATAAAGCGAAGTGCGACCGCAGCAAGCAGTGAGCGAATAGAAGGCAATTGGTAAGATTTAGACCTTTGGCTCGTCCTTAGGATTACTCAGCTTCAGCTTCGCCCCGTTCAGAACTCACTATCTCTCGCGCTATTCATAATTCGCCAAAAGTGCTGCTGGGAAATATGATAAAGCGAGCGCAGCGAGCGGCGAGTGTATGGAAGCCAATTCATAACATTTAGACCTCTGACTCGAACATACGTACTTAGATCCAGTACCTCGCCCTAGGCTACGACCAGACCTTGACTGTCTGTCGCGCATCAGATAATCTGCCAATATTTTTGCGAAGTAGACCTTGAACCTTACAGTATGACCGAGGATTCGCTTGAAAACCGAAATCCGCCAGTATGTGTACAACATTGGGCCTTCGGGATTCTGGTCACCTTATGTTAGGAACACTTGTTGTAGTTGTTGATTAGAAGCTTGTTAAGGGTATTTAAGGCTCTAGTTGTCAGTGTGAATATATGTTTCTACTTATTTCATTAGATTAAAAGATTATCGAAAAACACGCGCATCCCTTATTCCTTGAACTCTCGCTATAATGTTGCACACTCATTGTCGCAGTGCTACCTCAGCGAAAAAACAATCGCGAAAGTGGCGGTTAATTTAATTTCACGTCTATATCCACATACAACAAATGAAACAAGGTGAACTGGTGAACCGGGATGACCGAATCCGAATCGTGTCTCCTTCGAAAAGAAATGTTTGTACAAGTACACCATGCACGGACAAGGTAGTGACGTCCTTGTTCTCCCATTGATTACAAGGCACACAATGAAATCGGATCCAATAAAACGGAAACATTCACACACCGTCACCGTACCATATCGCTACAATGGAGCATGGAGGTCAACACAGAGCTAGATAAACGTTATATAGAACGTGCTTACAATAGAAACTCTAATTTACCGTAAAATCTCTTTTCGTGTAAAAAATGTGCAGTCCTGGGTCAAATTCAATTACGTCTGCATCACAAGATCTCGACAACGGTGGAGACAAGAGTAGCCAACATTCGAGCCAATTCAAATAGAATCAGGAAGACACCAATTCAGGAAATACACGAACAAGAAAGAAGAAGAAAACACAAGTCAAATAGTAAAATCGGATTGTGATTACAGCAAAGTACAAGGACAAATCAAATTAAGCACCAAGGTCCCTGTCGTCTCCTTGGTCATCCCCGTCGATTTAATGGTACCATAATCAATTTCTTTTAACTGGTAGTCGTCCAGGTGCTGTTCGGTGAATGTACTGGATCTCTATGGGTGAATGTAACCATTTTAATGCCTATCTCAAGTCGCAATGTGACTGACGATATCCTTGTGCCAATGCGTTCGCACCAAATTATGGTGATGACTGACGTTGAATTCTCACAATACTCTTGCTTTTGAATGTCCTCATCTCGACGTCGAGGTAATGGAACGACCGGCAGCGTGACCTCGCCTAGTAAGGGCAGCGCGGTGTGCTATCCTGATGATGATGAAACGAGTGGCAAATGGAAGAAATTCACAGCGAACAGTGGTTCTGCTAATATAATAGCATGGAACGGGCTACATGGATTGTAAGTGCGAGCCAGAAGCTATAAACTGGACTTGAACTCGCCTGGTACTGTGTGTCTAACCGTCGAACAAGGATTAGACAGAAAAGCATAATTTATGGCTTTCGTCGATGAATTTCAGCTGAGAGTCCGGTCGTTAATTCGAGTGTCCTGCTGAGATGATGTGTAGACACGAAGCGTATAGCTGCCCGCCTTCTGCTAGAATACGACATAAAGTACCCAATCGATTATTATGAAGTTGGAAATGGAAATAAACTTTGTCCAAATGTGCATAATTGCAATTTTTGGGAGTGGTAAGAATCAAAATGTCGAAAGCTGCCGAAAATTATGAGAATTGTGAGTTATGGTAGTAATCGAGAGGTCCGAAGATCGAATCTCGGCGTGGTCCAAAATTTCCGTACATGTGCGGATAGGAAATATATAGTGCTTGCAACATGATATGTATACACTCCGAAATGATATGCAAAGTAACTTTGACTCGATATCGCCTATAAACGGCTGAGTTAACACACCATGGCCCCACATGGGGCTATACGATACTGAGAAGAAGTAAGTTATGGTGGTAGGAGTAAATTTATGGGTATTTTGGTCTTATCCATTTTATGGAGAGGTAAGACATTCGAAGTGTTGTTGTGTTGTGTTGTGTTGATTTTAGATGATTTTAGTGATGAAATTAAAGGGAAAAGATCGAATCAAAATTAAGAAAATTGTCAAAATTTTGAAAATAATACTATACTAAAGAATCCGAAAATGTAGAATTCTGATTATTAAAAATCCTTTAAATTCTAGAATCTTCTGAAAGTGCTGAATATTGAAAAAAATTAAAAAGGCAGATAAGTCAAAAAATGCAGAAGAGTTGAAAGAAATCAAAAAATTAAAAATTCTAGAAAGTCTAAAAATTCTAATAAATAAAAAAAATTGTAAATTAAAAACGTCAGAAAATTGAAAAAATTCCACACATTCCAAGTTTAAAAATTCTGAAAATTCTGAAATTTTAAAAAATTAAAAATGTTAAAAATTGCGAAAATTCTAAAAAATTTGAAAATATTTTAACTTCTGGCGGGCGCAATGCATCTGACAGACTAAGTGCAGAAAATAGGATTAAACTTAGTTTCTGTATATATTACACTTTTATTTATTATTGCACTGCCTTTTTGAAACAGTTCTACGAAATTTTTGAAACAAATACTGGTTCACAAATTTTCATACCCTTCACATTATAAATTTTCTAAGAATATATATGTAGTCTGGCTGGTCCAGCGGTTAGTGCGCGCACCTTCGGTGCACAGGGACATGAGTTCGATTCTCACCATGTTCCATGGTGTTTTTCGAACTCACGAGCTTGTGTGGAAATAGGATGTCACTAACACATCCTGCGGCCTTAGTCCAATGCAGTGGCGGCTAGTATGCAATAATACTGGGAGTTCACAAAAAAGAAAACTAAATACATACGACATCAACCCCTCAAAATATATTTTAACGTATACTGAAGACTACCTACTTTTAACCTTCGGGCGGGCGCAATGCATCTGACAGATTAAGTGGCCAATTTTTGTTGTGCCAATCAGCGATATGAAAAGGGAGAGATCTGAAACTCACAGTAGCTTAATCTTTATCGATCAACTACCCAAAGCAGTTTTCAGTTTCTATCTACCATATGTCTGAGGGGCGGGAGGGGATGAAATAATCTCTCAGATGTATTGCGCCCGATTGTGTTATTTTCTCCTTTTCTATGAAAATTTCCACATGTTATACTCTTCACATTGCGTAATAACGTTGTGTTGACTTTTAGGTTCACCAAATTGTTCAATAGTGTGTTTTTAGTAAAATAAGCTGACATTTTTTAAGCGGTCGAGTTGTTGGAGGTTTTTAAAATATTAAAGCGATTGAACGCGGAATATTTTTAGAAAATTGAAAATGTGAAGGGTATCAATATTTGTGAGCCAGTATTTGTTTCTAAAATTTCGTAGAACTGTTTCAAAAAGACAATGCCACAATAAGTAAGAGTCTAAAATATACAGAAACTTAGTTTCATCCTATTTTCTGCACTTAATCTGTCAGATGCATTGCGCCCGATCGTGTTAGGATTAGTATTGCGCCCGCCGGAAGGTTAATTAAAATTATTTTGTTTTCATGTCAAAGTATAGTACATAACGTACATACTACACTGAAACAAAAGACGTCGTATATAGCATGAAAAGCTACTTCAATTTAACGAAAAATGCATTAAAAAACCTCCAAAACAGCAGTTCGTTACGTTAATAAAACTAGTTTCGTTGAAATTTCTAGTACGAAAACCTTTCTTACTCCATATGAAAACTTTCGTTGGTATTGCGTTAATTAATTCGTATGATTGACGATTTGATTTCTTTAAATTGAAGAAGATTATACTTGACTGAATTGAATTTAGCATTAAGGAATTCGTTGAGAAAATTTATATTATTTTTATATTATTCATAAAATTAAGGTACGTTTATCACAACTTGTTCATTGATAATGACCGAGTTTGTCAATTTTTTTTTATTAAAAAAAAACTGATGCAGTCCAGTATTGAAAACCTAGCTCTATAAGTATGGACAACATTTATTTTACCTCTGCTCTGAAAAGCATCATAAATGACCTACAGTGTGATTCGATCCCTGGACCCTATGATTTGAAGACTAGCGCCTACCTACACTAACCAGACTATACGTTATTTTTAAGATACACGTAAAGTGATAGCGACAACAATATTTAATCGTTCGTGAAATGAATGTATAGGCTTATAGTTCTAACGAATTTATACATAGATCGTATGTATGTATAATTTACATTGTTTTAATGAATCAGTTTATTGTTTCTATGTTCATTCTTGCATTCTTAAATGAAGAAGATAATAGAAAACCAATCAGGTGGTAAATGAGTTTAATAAGCCTGCATACATTATCCTTATGAACTGTACATAAACTAACTTTTTGAAAACTATAAGGGGTTCATTGTGATAATAGGTTCGTTTTATTGCTACATTCCGTGTAGGTTTGGGTAGCGAACTCCATATAAAAAATTACACTACCCATAGGTATGTTTCACGCGTTCCATTTCCCTGCCCTGGATAGGGTTTCGGGGAATCGAATGCATAGGGAAAAAATATGGGAATTTTGTTTTGTTTTTCTATGTTGGCGTGTTACGTGTTAAAAATATCAATTAAAACCAAATGTGAGAATCTTTCTCATGGTCGTCTTAGATTTCGCAGATATTATAATCGTCTATTGAGATGAAATCCACCAAATCTAAGAAGAGTGAGATAAAGATGCAAAACAACTGTCATGTGTCAGCTGTTTGGCCGAGCATCAAAATCTGTAACATCTGGGTACAATTCTTTATTAATTTAAAGAAATCGTTTTTCGTAAGCATTTTTCTTGCAAATTGACGAATATTGAAGAATTTATTCAAACTGACGATTTGCTACGGCAAAATTGTATAAACGTATTGTTATATTGAAAATTTTCGTCAAATAGACAATACCTAATTGTCCAATTGAATAGAAATTCATATGGTTCATCATATTGAAAATATTGCAGTCTTATTCTTCAAATTGAAGAAGAATATTCAAATCGAAGATGTTGTCGTATAAACTTTTCGCTATGTAAGTAATTTCTTCATATTGACGACGCAAAGTTAGGTGTTTTTACAAATGAACGAATTTTAATGAAACGGAAATATGTTATCGCTTAAATATACCGTTTTCTTCGTCGTTTACTAATTCGCTATTCAGTTCAGTTTCAGTTTAGCAACTTGATTGTCCTGTGCATGTGGTGTGTAATAATTTCACATATGTAAAATATATTTATATTTCTCATTTCTAAACATATATATATAAATATTGATATCATTAAGGCAATTTTAAAAATTTAATAATAACTTAGTTATCATAGCTACAAATTTCTGAATATATAGGTAATGCAAAGACATATAGATACAAATTTCCGAACATTAAAATGTTCATACCTCTTAGTGCAACTATCTTTACATACATATTTGTTGCACAAAATATGGATTTTTTTAGTTATGATGAGTGCTTATCCAATTCAGTAGTTTGCCTCAGCTATATCAATATTCATATGTATGTCAAGAAAAAAATACAGCTGGTAAAATATAATTTTCTTCACATTGAATATGTGAGAATAATGGTTTCTACGAAGATTCATCACAGTGACAATAGAATAATATTCAATATGAACAGGATTCTTCATATTGACAATTTAACTTTGCAATCATTTTTTTCAATTTGATAAATATTCATCAAAACTCATTTTTTTCAATTTATTCAAAACGAATAAATATTTATCATATATAAGATTGTTAGTTTTTCTTCAATTCGAATAAATATTCATCAACATATCTATCATTTTGTCAATATTCAATATGACTATAATATTCTTCCATCCAAATAAGAGCTTCATTGACCGTATTTTGATGAAATATTTTTCATATTAAATGTAATTTCGTCGAATTTACGAATTTTTTGGTTCAGTGTACCCAAAATGAAAATATTTGTACCTATAAACGGCTTACATTGAAATTATGAACAATAATTTTTTGAGTATCAATTCTAAGCAATAAAACTTTAAATAAAATACAGTGATTCTTCAAATCAAAAGTTGTTTTTCGTTGACTTTATAAAATATTGGTTTGGATTTCAACTAACAGTAAAAAATTTCTAAAATTGACATATTTTAACGAATCAATTTTCTTTGAAATTACGAAAAATGGTTTAAACCCGTTTAAATCTTTATGAAATGTTTCGTCGTCTTTACGAGAGTGTACGTTACAGTAAAGAAAATAAGACAACGAATGTGATTCGTGAATATTAGGTAGAAAAGTGTTCCATCAATGTATTTAACTTCCTGAATGTAACGTAAAGATTCTTCAACATGTTCCTTAATTTTAACGAAATTTCACGTTAAATTTACGACAAGGAAAATAATCATTAATTTTAAGAAAGACGTTTTTGTTAACCTAATGAACGAATATTTTCTTCATGTCAATGTAAATATTCGTGATATTGAGGAACATTTTTTTTAACGAATCAGATTTCTTTAATGTGACGAAATGTGGCGTAAACCTTTATGAACGTCTACCTTATCATAATGAATAATTACGTTATGGCAATGAAAATAAGTCAACGAATCCGATTCGTGGATAATAGGAAAGATAATTTTTTCAGTGTAAGTTTCTGGGAAAATGACAATTTCCAAAAACCTGTTTCCATCCTGTTTTCCTGCATCTCCTTGTAGCGGCGAACAAAAAACTAGATTTTATAACTAAAGAATCATTGCGATTTTCACATAAAGGTCTGAACTAAGATCGTGAGTGAAATTTTTCCCGATGCGATTTTATCAATAAAAATGCATACCTACTGTCGTGGAATATGTCACAAACGGTGGGGAATTCCATAAGCTACAATCCGAGACCGGTTCCATAACTCTCCTCGGCCATTTTATGTATTATTTTTCGATTCCCCGGTCAGTGGACATTTCACGATGAAATAAGCGGGGAATCGGAAAAAAATACATAAAATGGCCGAGAAAAATGGCAGTGCACGACTTATTTGTGCACAAATTCTAGTGTAAATTTTGCACTATCCCCTTGCCCCGAGAACCCGACATATTATTTCTTATTTTGGAGCGAGTGCACCAGTTCATATGACTGTGCAGTAGGGATGGGCCCAACCGATATTTTTGAGTAACAGTTCCAACTGTTACTGTGACTCGCAAGTAACAGTTCCTTGTTACCGGTACAGTTACTGTTCCTAATATTGTAAATTACGTCACGTCGCAAAGCAAGTTACTCGAGTGCAATAAGCAATGTATGTACGTGACACTATCAACTTGCAAAAAGTGTTCCCAAATTAGGCTCTTTTTTACTCGATTCGACATTGCTACAGCTTTGAAAATGCCACTTGATGACTTGATTGTTGTATTTAAAAAACTATAAGACGGAGTAATATTCCACTGCGCAATACACTTGATACTCGTATAAATTCGTTCGCTGAAACTGAAAGCCACAGTTGCTCGAACAAAGGGGACTTCCCTCAAATGCGACAACGATAGGAAATTGTACGAAAATTGGCATAAAAAAAAAGTCTCTGCTGTGACTTGTGACAGCATCCCTGACTTCGCTGACTGTGATACCGTCCCTGACTGTGACAGCGTCCTTGATTGTGCCACCTGTGACAGCGCCCCTGACTGTGACGTGGCAATGTTCGTGGTTGCGACAAAAACATAGTGACTAACTGTACCTGTGGCACGAAATAGTGACTGGCTGTGTGATAAACTCTTTTCTATAACTAGAAAATAGGTTGGATTATCTTCTATTCGAGGAATGCCATTATTTTTATGCTCAATGCATCTTATATTGTTATCAATATTAACACTCCTCTAGTAGTGTAGTGACCGGTTGTGACCAACAGTGACAGCTGTGACTGTGGACTCTGACAGAAAATAGTGACTGGATGTGACTGTAATAGTAGTGACTGATTGCGACCAACAGTGACAGTGCCAGCAGTGTTTAAACCAGGAAAGAAAGAAAGCAAACAATAGCGCGGAAACTGTGACTGCCAGGAACAGGTATTTATGCTCTTCGGGAACAGGTAGTCACAGTGACAGGAAAATACCCTGTTCCTAGTCACTGTTCCTGGAATATCGGCCCATCCCTACTGTGCAGTGTGCACCAACGCCGTGGCTGTTGGTCGCTGGTCGAGACACAGATTCAATGCATGACTTGGGTATATCGTATATGTAGATGTTTACTAAAAACACACTATATGGCACGATTTGCTGAGCCTAAAAGTTCAACACAACGTTATTACGCAGTGTGGAGGGTATCAGAAGTGAAAATTTGCATAGAAAAAGAGAAAATAACACAATCGGGCGCAATTCATATGAGAGTTTAATTAAAAATTTTCTAAAAATTTAAAAATTTAAAAAAATTTCAGAAAATTAAAAAAAAAATTGTAAAAAAAGGTTGAAAATTTTAAAAAAAAAAAAAAAAAAAACAAAAATTTTAAAAATTCTGTAATTTTTTTTTAAATTCTGAAAATTTTATAATTTATAAAATTTCAAATTCTGAAAATTTAGAATTACGAATCCTGAAAATTCTAAAAAAAAGAGTCAGAAAGGTCGGAAAATTCAGAAAAGTAAAAAAAAATATGAATGGTCAAAAATAAAAAAAAACATCAGAAAAGTAAAAAAGTCAAAAATTATAAATGTTTTGAATATTCTAAAAATTCAGCAAATTAAAAAAAACGTAAAATTCGAAATTGTAAAAATTAAAATTCTAAGAAGTCTAAAAGTTCTGCTAGTTGAAAAAAAAAAACAGTCATAAAAGTAGCAAATTAAAAAAAAACGAGACCGAGGCTAATTTCGGGCGCGGCCGAAATTTGAATACCCTTCACTCTCCTCGGGCTAAAAGTTTTTTGGGGCAAACCTATGACTTGTATTTAATCCTTCCCCATTCTTTTCCTTCTGTTTTCGCATAATATTTGATATTGACAAATTCTGTGGCGTCGATAAAACAATATTTGTGTGAGGTTTGGTTGGAATAAGTGGTAAAATAAAAAAAAATCTCAGAAAACTTTATTGGGGGGATGCGGGAGCATGGCCCCATAGTACGATTCCATTTGTTCTACTTTTTTTTTGTTTTGATAAAGACGCATTGAGGTTTTTTTTAAGTTGGTGTAGAAAAAATGTTTCTTAGAAGATCCAAAATGGGGAGGTTGGGCTTGTATGGTAGCCCCATGACTCCATAGCCCGATTATTTATGGCATCAATTGAAGTGCACTTTTACGAGGTTTGGTTGAAAGTGGTGTACAAATAAAAAATTTGTTCGTAGAAGAACTCAATTTAGGGGGTTAGCCCCATGACCCCATCGTCCGATTCCATTCATTTTTACACATGTTTTGTGGCATCAAATGAAATGCACTTTTATGAGGTTTGACTGAAATTGGTGGACAAATAAAAAAGTTTTTCTTAGAAAAACTCAATTTGGGGGCTGGGTTTGTATGACAGCCCCATGACCCCACAGTCTGATTCCATTTATTCTTACTTATATTTTGTGGCATCAATAGAAACACATTTGTGTGAAATTTGGTTCAAATTGGTGCACAAATGAAAAAGTTTTTCTTAGAAGAACCTAATTTGGGGGGTTAGGTTTGTATGGCAGCCCCATGACCCCATGGTCCGATTTGATCCATTCTTAAATATGTTTTGTGTTATCAATAGAAACACATTTGTGTGAAATTTCGTTGAAATTAGTAAACACATGAAAAAGTTTTTCTTAGAAAAACCAAATTGGGGGTGTTAGCTTTGTATGGCAGCCCCATGACCCCACGGTCCGATTTTAGCGATTCAAACATACAAACTGCCTGCAATAAAAAGAAACATGTGTGCAAAATTTCAGCTTGCTAGCTTCAATACCTGCCGAGTAAAACGCGTCGCAACAGACAGACAGACAGACAGACAGACAGACAGACAGACAGACGGACATGCTCCAATCGACTCCCCAAGTAACGCTGATCATATATGTATACTTTTTATATGGTCGGAGATGCTTCCTTTAATGCGTTACAAACTTCATGACAAAGTTAATATACCCTTTCACTCTATGAGCGAAGGGTATAATAAAAAAAGTCTAAAAAATTCTAGTAATTAAAAAAAATCGGTACATTACGCTTTCATGTCCCCAAGGGAAATTTTTGATGTTTCCGATATTTTCCGCTATGTGTCCGCTATATGGCGGACGGTAAGATAAGTATCGCTAGTGTCGATAAGAAGAACAAGAAGAATTTCCCTTGGGGACCTGAAAGCGTAATATACCAAAAAAGTCAACAAATATGAATAGTACGAAATTTAACAAAAAAAAAACGAGACCGAGGCTAATTTCGGGCGCGACCGGAACAGTTAAATGAAACTTCAGGCTCTTTTCTGTTAATAATTTCAAAATTAAAATCCTAAAAATTCTAATAATTTAGAAAATAAAAAATAAAGAAAATTAAAAAAATTAAGCTAAGGCGGAACGTAAAAAAAAATCAACAATGTTTAAAAATTCTAAAATTTTAAGAAATTGTCACATTTCCCAAATTTTTAAAATTATAAAAGTTAAATTCTCATACAATTCAAAATTGGATAAATTGAACATTTTGAAAAATTTTAAAAGTTATGACTATTTCTTTAATTCAGAAAATTCCTTTTAATACAAAAAATTCTCAAAATTTTAAGACTGAAAAATTCTGGGAATTCGGGAAATTCTAAAAATTCAGAAAATTTAAAAAATACCGAAAATAGAGAAAAATTTTATTATTCAGAAAACTAAAAAATTTGAAAAATTTTGAAAAGTCAGCAAATTAAAATAAAATCTGAAATTCTAAAAATTAAAAAAAAAAAGATGATTTCCGGTTCGGTTAATTGTAATTTGTAAAATAATCGTAGTTCAGATAGCCGACGCTCTACTGTGCTCTAGCACATTCACTATCTATATGTGTCACATGTGTACTACACACACATGTTTTGTAACTGTTTGGATTTTTGTATGTCAGACGTAGTGGTAATGTTTGCGAAGACCTGTGAGACCGTGAACGTGTTAAACAAACCCACTCACACATCATACACAATTGGAACTTTTTCAATTTCAATTCGGACGGCTTAGGCCTTTTCACAAACACAGCGCTAGATATATTCGCTGAAATTGAAAATGTATTTTACCCAACTTTGGCTTCAACGAACTCCTAAGTTTTATTTTATTCATAAGATGGAAAGATGTCATCCCTTATGACCGTCTATGCATGCATGCATCAAGCTCAAAGGATGCAAAAATCGAATACACAGATTGAATGCAATTGGAAACTTTTACGAAAGTCACACATCCCCAAGACCGACGCATAGAAATTTACCAACTGACAAACTAGCTTTAGGCTCACCCATATATTTGCTAGAGGTGACTTTAAAATTAGGAAAGTTTGCTAACTCTCTAGCGGCTTTTCCAATATATTTGAATTTCAGGTGCACACTCGTCTATAGTAAGTAAAAGTCAGGAAATTCAATTGGGATTGATGTGCCTGGCCAAGCGTGTTTCTCTTTTCGATTTTATTCAAAAAGTAAACTTTGAGCAAGGAAACCTATACACATAGATAGGTGGGTATAGGTAGCTAATATATGCGCCAGGAAAGTTGGCTAGAACGACCTACTCGCGTAGTCTATTTCCGATTAACTTTTTGCGATACGGTTTTTTCTCGGAATCGAAGTCTGAGTGTTTTTTTTTTTGGTTTTTCGTCCTGAAATGTCTTTATAGCTCTTGTCTCTTGTCTGCATGATATCAACAAGTTTTTACCTTCATCCATTTTGCACCCACCAGCCACCACCATCGTTATTTTTAGCAGAAAACGAAGAGTCTTTTCCACGAGATCTGCTTTCAATTGATGTCTGTTGTATCTCAGAAAATGAAGGGAAAGAGATTGTTATGTGAAGTGAATTATCCTGTTTTGGTATTTTTATGTCTGTCTATCGTGAATCCTTGTATGTTGTATTGTCGGTGCTAAAGGAGCGCGCACCTTCTTTATATTTTTATCGATGTGTATCGATGGGCTCAATGTAATATAAAATGTGAATAAAGGAACAACAAACGGAATTGGGACATGTACACACTTTGAGGACTTGACACATTGGAATAAGCAATGGGACGTTCCATAATCTGATAGTATATCGTCGTGATATTTTGTTATTTTCTTCAGAGTGCTTAATGTTGATCAATATTTTCACGAAACGAGATTTCTTGTGGAAAGGTTCTTTTTTAATTCAGTGCGCGACAATATAAAACGAACGAGGCAATGAGATGTATTAGGAAACACTTTTACTTTACTTTCTTTGAACTTTTTTACTTAGTAAAAACGTGAGACAAAACATCCATTTTAGTATTTTTTTAAATTCTCCAAAAAAATCATAAATGACCCAAAAATACGAATGCAGTTGAAAATTAAATTCGATTTCAAAAATTTCAAGGACATCAGATGCCAATTCCTACCATGGAAATATTTTCAATTAAATTGGAATTGAAGAAAAATGCAGTCTACAGACAGGTGTAGGCAAGTCTGTGTGGGAAGTCGTCTTTGCATCAATTCAACTCTCATTTGAAAATAGCAAATAAATTCAATGCCACTCTGTTGTGATTTGATTCAACGTAAGTAAAAAAGAAAATGACAACCGCTCCTTGCTCAAATGCATACAAAACAATTTATTTTCATTTCTTTATCAAAACAAGCACAATACACAGTACCTGAATACAAAAACATCAATTTTCCACGTGCCATTAATTTAATGAAAAATCTCGCGCAGAGTGTGTATGATGCGGCTTTTTTGTGAAAGAATTTATTTTTTATATTTTTTGAGTGTATGAACGTATCTTTTATCCTTCCATTGCGTTATAAAAATTGTGCTCGGCTCTCGTTCCACTGATTCTACACTGTGTCCTCATCAGCCGTTACTGCAGATGAGTGCTGTTTTTGCTGTTGTGATGACATAACCGTTGATTGAATTTTTCTTTCCATTCGGCTCGTAATTTCAGATTTGATTTTTTTTTTTTGTTCAGTGAGTTTGATGCAATTGATGATGGTGATGCTGACGAGGCTGATGTGTTCATTTTACTTTGATCAAGGACATCGACATGAGCTAGCTTTATTGTACGCTCGCTTGCTGATTGCCACCATACCTACCTGCAAATCAAACGAAATGAGTTTTAGCTCTTTCTGTGTTGAATTTTAGGTATAAATTGAAAATGTCAATGTTTGAAATGAATTTGGACGACATTTACTTCAAATCGGTTACATTCCAAATTATCCCGATTTACCTACAAAGCTGTACCATGGGTACATTTGTGTTTTGACTAGTCGAAAGAGATTTGTAGAGTAGCTCAATATCTGCAGTGATTAATGGTATGGTTAGTTTAATGGGATTTGTGTTATTGATATTTTCTATAGGTGCCTACACCGCAGGCCGAGCGACGCGATGCCATGGAGTGGTATATAAAGAACGAGGCATGGAAGTAGAAATATAATAATTTTGCTACGCTGTACCTTAATCAACAACAATTTCCAACTAGCAGTGGCGTAACGTTTCTCAAATTTCGTAAGTTCCTGTAAATGCAGCTTGAATGTTGACTCGTCTGAAAAAATGACTCTATCCCACAACTCGTGAGCAAGCTTTAAGCGTTTTTGCCTGACTTTTAAAGGAAATTCCGGTTTATGCACGGGCTTCAGCGCACGTAATCCGCAGCTTTTACGAGTCTACTTCTTACCAGTTTCGCCGAAATTTTCTTCCCAGTTGCTCGAACTAGATCGTTGCTAATGTCCGACGACGTCTTAAATCGATTTCGACGACTTTGTAAGACGATGAAGCTATCTTCCAAAAGCGTAGTTTTCTTAGGTCGTCCAGAGCCATTTTTCCGTTCAGTGGTGCCTCTTTCTCAAAAATTCTTTAACTGCCACGTCATAGTGCGTTGAGGAATATCCAGCCTGCGACCGATTTCACGAGTGGTTAGATTTGCTTGCGCCAAAAACAAAATATTACTCTTTAGTCCTGCACTTCTTCTTCCTTGCCTTGTTCTTTATACCGCTCCATGGCTTCGCGTTGCTCGACCCGCGATGTAGGCACAGTATAGTCCTGCACTAACCAGCCTCATAAAGTTCTGAGCAACTTTTTTTCCAGCACTGTATGTATAGTATATTCGTCACTTATTCAGATAATATTCTTTTGTAAATCCCAACTTCTATCTAATTAAGGAGATTCGAAAGATCTTGACAATGATTGATCTTCTATGGAGTATACTTGAACAATGAACATTAACTTTTTAGTTTGGTAGTTCAATCGAAAGACCTTCCTAAGAAGTCAATCGACTGCAAGTTCCACATAAAAGCATCCTCAGAATTTGTTGTTAATAAATACTTATAAAGATTATAAAATTAATAATTTTTTAATAATAAGTTTTCACTATTCTGCTGTTCTTTCTAAAAATTAAAAAAAAAGAATAGCAGTAACGAAGAACACCCTGCAGGCTGTCGTGCTATACTGTTATGAAAAAAAGTTTCTATAAAGTTAAATAAATATTATTACCCTACCCTTCGTAAAAACAGTACACTCAGAGAAAAAAACGCACACCACCTAATTATTTCTTCCACATACTAAAAGCTACTGTCCGAATTCCACTTTTTTTATATACCACTTAATCAAACGGCTTCACAGTTACTTCTAGTTCAAACAAATGTGCCAAAAAAGCAACAATTTAAGTTTTAGAGCGATTTTTGCCTTGGGGTCTGTCAGACCCCACTGAACCATTTACGTTTGTAAAATTTACCTGAACCATCCGAGGGTTAATTCCATGTAAAACTCAATTATTTTGAATGAGGTAATTTCTATGAAATGAAAACGCGATGCGTTACTTTCGAAATACATACCGTTTCATTAAAAAGAATGCTTCGTTTATTTTAAATAACAAAAATGTTCAATATAAAAACGAAGACGTTTGATACAATTGTCTTTCATTTATTTAAAATGTTTTACCCGTTTACAATAAAAGAATAAGTGTTTATTTCAATGAAAAATACGTTTAAATCGACTGGCTCCTTCTTTCCAGGTAAACGTAAATTCTTTTAATTCAAACGCTTTGTTACAACTCATAATGCTTTTGAAAGAAACGCCACTCACTCGTTAGAATTAAACGCATTTGCGTGTGGAGCCAAATCAAAAGCGCAAATCGTTTGAATTAAATATATTTCGTTCAATATTAGTGAATATTTCTCTGAGTGTATGTATATATTTTTGTGTGGTATCATGTCAATTAGCCGACGACTCAAGAATTACGGCGAGTTCACTGTCAGCTGTCTTCAGAACTCCTAAAAAAAGTTTTACCCAGACAATTCACTATTTATGAATTGCATTTTCTTAACCCTGCATGACTAATGTTAGTCGTTTCGACTACCATTGATATTTCCTTTGTTTGCCTCTTTTTGCTCTTCCACTCAATAGTTGTGTCCCTTCACATCCTAGGAAATCAATCAGTTAAGTATTGATATCATCAAGGGATACCTACATAATCCCGAAAAACAAAATCCCGCCCGTTCATAATCCCGCTTTTTCCAAAAAATCCCGCTTTACGTTATCCCGACATTACAAAATCCCGACATTACAAAATCCCGCCATATCAAAATCCCACCATTCCAAAATCCCGCCATTTCAAAATCCCGCCACCTCAAAATCCCGCCATTCCAAAATCCCGCCATTTCAATATCCCGCTACTAAATAATAAAAAAATCCCGTCAAAATACCGCCAAATTTTTTTTATTGTTAACAAAAAAAATATAGATATGCGTTCGACTTATCAATTATTTACATTAGTTTATGCGCCAAGTTTATCAAAAAATCTGTGTTTTTTCATAGTTCTCTTTGGTTGAAAGTAATTGCAGTCTACGTCTAAACACTTTAGTTTGCTTTTGGATGCGACCTTCGGATCGGGACTGCTCCCCTTGGTTATCAGCTAGGAGCAATTCCTTACATAGTAATTCCACCAGCCGGTAAAGACCGATATGGCTTTTCCTTGTGATAAAGTTTAATCGTCTGTGCCAAGCCTCAATATTATTTGGTATTTTTCCCATGGATATAATTAATTCCAAACCAATCTGCAATTTTTTTGGCATCTGCATCCTCCAAGCTTCGTGTCAATTCGGAAAATTGATATATTGAAATTGAAATTGAATATCACCGCCTCACTGATGAGAAAATACTAACTAGCTTTCACTTTCCAATATATATATAGCAGTATCAGTATTTTAACGGCACATGTGATGTTGTAAGAAGGTAAGTATTCTTTTTTGCCCTGCTTTTCAATATCCCGTCACAAAAGGTAAGTATTCTTTCATAAATCGCGCGCGCGATTTTTGAAAGAATACTTACCTTTTGTGACGGGATATTGAAAAGCGGGATTGAATAAGCGGGTTATTGAAATGGCGGGATTTTGGATTGGCGGGATTTTGATTAGACGGGATTCTAATTGAGCGTGATTTTTAATTGGCGGGATTTTGAAATGGCGGGATATTGA
This sequence comes from Microchrysa polita, assembly GCA_949715475.1. Lineage (NCBI taxonomy): Eukaryota > Metazoa > Arthropoda > Insecta > Diptera > Stratiomyidae > Microchrysa > Microchrysa polita. The sequence continues at coordinate 13,854,163 of OX454419.1, forward strand.
AGGTCGGGATTTTAAAAAACGGGAATATGATGGGCGGGATATCGTACCCAACCCTATCATCAACAATAGACATTTTTGCAGCTTTGGTGACGAGGGTTGTATCGTTAAAACAAAGTACTGCAGGTCGAAACGACCAAATTTTGTACTGTGAAACTTATTTTGCCACAGTGATAAGGTCAAATGCCTTTAATAAGTAGGCAGTAAGTTTTCTTTAAAATAAAATAAAAAATTGTTGGTCTAACATTTAGTAAAAATAATGATTGTATTTCTAGTTAGAACCACTTTTAATATATTTGATGCATCCCTAGGTTCAAAAAACGAGTCTTAATATGGTGTTAGTCGAATTGACGAACATTGGTTACAACGTAGAAAGAATAACGTTGGTTATTAAATGTTAATTTTGCTTTCCTGTAAAATTTACTAAATTTCACTTAACCATCGATATCGGCTGACCTAGCTAACCACTTTAATGAAGTATTTATAAATATAGGCGCGAAACTTTTCAATAATCTTAATCCAGAATTAGAAGCTGAAGAGCATATCATACCGGAAACAAAAGTCAACCTACACTTAGCGATGATATCAGAGGATGAAATTGCTGAGACAATTAATCAACTTAAAAACAATTCATCTTCTGGTTTGGATAAAATGAGTTCCTTGCATTTAAAAACAATATGTAATGATATGAAGGCTCCCCTCACAAATCTTTTTAATAAATGCATAAAAACAGGGACTTTTCCAAATGCATTCAAGAAAGCGATTGTAGTACCCATTTTTAAAAATGGTAGCAAAGATGATGCAAATAATTATCGTCCCATTTCTATTCTGCCCACTTTGGCAAAAATTTTCGAAAAATGCATCAAAAGAAGATTAATTAAATTTTTAAATGAAAATAATATATTATCGCAACAGGGGTTTAGCAAAGGAATTAGTACTGAGAGATGCAGTGTTGAATGTCACAAGCTTCTTATATGAAAGATTAGATAGAGATCATAAGCCTCTAGCAATATTTATGGATCTGTCTAAGGCTTTTGATACCATAGCATGCAATCTTCTTATTAATAAATTGAGAGAAATAGGTATTGAAAATAATCCACTGCAATTTAAATCGTACCTATACAACCGACAACAAAGAGTTCAAGTCAACGAACACTTTAGTGAGTGGAAATTTAATACGGATGTAGGTCTACCACAAGGAGCTGTTCTTTCACCAATTCTTTACACGATATATGTAAACGAATTATATAATTTCGCCTTCGATAATTCAACTGTAATCGCTTTCGCTGATGATACCGTCCTAGTAACTTCATCGCCTTCATGGGATCAAACTTTTAACTTAGCTCAAACAGCAATGAGAAAGATTCAGAAATGGTTATTCAAACACCGATTGAGATTAAATTTGCAAAAAACAAAAGCCATAACTTTTTCAATAAACTCCACAACCCAGCCATTACTTAATGAAATCCACTTGCCAAAAAATAATTATACAAATTCAATTACATGTTCTGATGAATATGATGTCATTAAAACAGTCCCTTCTACTACCTATTTAGGGGTGATTATTGATAAATATTTAAAATGGAACATCCACGCTGATTGTATTAATAAGAAAATCAGACAAAGCTTCTTTGTAATCAATGTTTTGAAATCAATCCTTACCACTGAACAACTCAAAGCTATTTATTTCTCATTGGTACAATCAGTCCTCCAGTACTGCATAACAGCTTGGGTAGGGACATTCAATGTCCACATTGAAAATATTATTATTACCCAGCGCAATATTTTGAAAAGTATTTATAGTCTTCCGAGACTCTATCCTACCTCTAATCTATTTGATTTGACGAAATTATTAAGTTTAAAACATCTTTAAATCCTCGCTATTCTATACATATAAAAAAAACAGAATTGTTCCTTTACACAATAGAACACCTCGCTATAATAATAGAAGAATTTACGTTCCACTACATCACAAAACGCACATTCAAAGATATATCTCTTTTATTGGGCCAACTTGTTTCAATATATTGCCAGATGAAATACGAAATATAAAAAGCTTTAGTACTTTTGAGTATAAAGTAAAAAAATGGCTCGTTAATTTAAGTTACGAAGAATTCTTTGCCACTTTTGATTTTTTGTGAATTAAAAAAATTTAGAATGTTGTACGTATTTTGTAAGTTAATGTTATATATATTTATTTAGATTGTAACAATAACGTCATATTTTTCTTGAATGGTTGATTGACTAATCCAAAAGATGTAAATAAAGCTAAAAATGTATAAAATCTTTAAATTACTGATGTGTTAAATAGAATTAGAAAACACACTCCCATCACAACTATTGTAATCTTAAGAAAATGTAATCGTATTGTGAATAAACTGAATTGAATTGAATTAGCATCCGTACCTAAAAATGTGTTTTTTTTTTCACAATTTTCAAACCTTAAAAAATCATAGAAAATGTCGAAATACATCTTTCAGCAAAAACAGGTCCATTAGATAATTCATAAATGCACCTTTCTTCCTCAGGGATCAAATTGATATTTTTTTACCAGAATAGCGCGAAACATGAAAATGTAAAGCGTTGCGATAACGCAACCGTAGGACAAAATGGGTTAAAACCGGACGGTCTCACCAAATTTGCATGAAACCGAAAAAAAACCGAAAACCGGGTTATGGACCGGTTTTTGACATCCCTAGCCTCCAGCAACTCAGATTTGGGGTGTCATCTCTACCACTGAGCCACCGAATGTCCGGAACGAGCTCTCGGTCGTCCATGCAATCTGTCTGCGTCCACTCTTTCCGCGTTAATTATTTTCTTACACATAAAATTGTCGTTCAACCTTTGTACAAATTCCGCCCATTGGAATCGTTGCAATTGTACGATTTTCGACATTTGTAGCTCATCGTACAGGTGATACCAGTCGTGACTGTAGATTTTCAACAAAGACACGCGTCTTTCGGGAATGGTATATTTACGAACCCGTATTCAGCATGAGGCATGATTGCCTTCAACTCCGCACGGGTATGTTGTGATAAATTTGCAACCAAACCCGTGCCGTGCTGGAGGCATTGATGCATCGTACTGAACACGAATTTGTAAATGCGCAATCGCGTGTTTGAAACCCGGACGAGCTGATTTCCCCAGTTTCACTCGGTGCTTCCCGGCTTGTAATAGAGGGGGTTTTGCTGTAATACTAAAAGTTGCGGCTACAAAGTCTTGTGGTGACGGAACCTTAGCTTACATATATGTATGTAAAAAATCGGTAAGCCGTCATTATTGTCGCTCTATTCTGTTTCATGTAGAGTAGATTTAATGGCTGGGCGTTCGCCGAACCACGAAAAATAGTTATCCATATGGAAATAGAATTTCATTGCAGATAACAAAGCTTATTTATCGACCCTCGACTTAACAACTTGTTCTATGTTCGGTGTTTTGCAGGCGATCGGAATATGCGTGTGCGATAAATATGTTGTTTTGAAGATTATTATTAGGAGAGCTTATGCTCGTGATTCTGCGAGCTCCGTGCAGTCTGGAGTCAAATCAACATCTTAATTATTTTCACTTACCTAAAATTTAAATTCAAAATTCAACAAAACACAACTTCGAACAATCCCTGAAAGTCCACTTACCAACGGATACATCTCAATTTTCTAAATAAATAAAATCACATAATTAACTAAAACTAAATTCCCCTTTTACACGCTAAGCGTGTGGACTTACCATAATTCAGAGTAATCAAATCATTGCACCTTGCGTCCATGACCACAAAATTATCCAACGTGCACTGTGCCACCCAAAGTATAGTACAAGCCGAGCAGACTCATATCATATAGTGACCAGCGTCAGGAGGCTCCATATAACGATGTCCGGATGGAAAAACATAAAAGGATACTCACACATTGGCGCTCGTCTATGTCTATCCCATGCATGTACATACACTGACCGCAGGCAATTAGAACATTTGGCGGAATTGATCCGAACGCAATATCAAATTAGCGCGCAAACGGCATCATTTTACTATACCCACGGACATACTGCAGCTATATCCACGATTGTTCGGATGTCGGTACCAGATATACGAATTGATTGGCAAAATGTGTACCTGCCTGCTCTTAGAAAACGCGATAGTTACCACGGAACGCATAATTTTGGAGTTAGCCATTCCATTCACATTGAATTGAAGCAGGATACGAGAACGAGTAAGCAGTCACTCGAGTGAAACGCCCAATTAAATTAGACAGCCATCGTCCCGGCGTGCTCCGCGGGTGTAGTGATTATTATTGTCGAGTGTGCTGCACTCCTGCATGTTCTATATGGACGCAACAAGCACATTTATTAGGATATCTGTGTGTATATCGTACCGTACCTGAGTTTCTCCTCGGTCGCATAGCGATACCCACCCAGCTCACAATCACAATACACAAATCCGAACGTTTGAATCCAACGAAGCTCCAGGCACGATCGTTGCAATAATGCCATCCCTATAAGCACAAATACGGCGAAATTAATCTGCAAGGATATAGCATAGGTAAATTTTTCAGTTTCATAATAATGGTTATTATGCGAAAATGCAATGATATTTTCGGGAAATTTAGAAGTTTTGGCTAAATGAGGATAGTTTTGTGTGGATTTTCAACAAGGATAAATTGTGGAAGTTTGAAGGACGTTGGCGAAAATGAGTTATACGTACACAGTTGGAAAATCAGCTAATGAGCTAAACTAAATTGTTTGCGGTAATAAAAATAATTGAATTTACCGTTGTTTAATTCAGGAATTTTCAATTTAGAGCGGTTTTAGGAATTTTCGAAAAATTAATAAGTTAACTTTAAATGTGAAGTGCTATTTAATAAAAAAAAAAACATTTTGAAAATGAAAAGGCATTCCCCATATCCACCGAACTAAAATTTCACTAAAACCGCACAATCAGCCACCCTTACAATTTTCAACAAACGACAAATCATATGATTTCCACAAGCCATATAAACCGTTCGCCCTATATATACCACTAAAGACAAAATTCGGTTAGTACCAGTGCAATATTGTTGGCCACGACATCATTTCCATTCGCCATTTTGAACAAGAGAATACATCCGAAATGTCACAAATGACCGCAGAAAACCCACAACTATGGCAATCCCACCACCCAATATCGGCAATAACCTCAAAATTCATGATGATAATTTTCCCGCCGATATCCTTAAAATAAATTCTGTTTGCACGCTGCGGGGCAAGCAAGCGTTGCAAGCGGATATTGCATAATGGATTGGGCAAAACCGCACGGGGCGGCGGAAAACCAACCTGTCAGTTCCATTCGTATTGTGTGGCAAATTCGACAACTGAAATGCTGCAGGATATGGAATTGTTGACGGTAGATGGTGGTACCGGGATTGATGTCAGAACATCGAGATCCTGTTGTGTTGAACTTGCTGAAATCGAAATTATGAATTGATAAATCGAAATGGATGGTGATTTACATAATTATAGCTAATAATGTAATATGTAGGTATGTATGCAAGCAAATTATAATTTTCCAAACAAAAAAGGCAGAAGTAATAAAATTAGTCATAACGATTTATCTATCTATGCAGGGTGTCGCATTCATGGTGGAGAATATTTTAGTGGTAGGTATTGTGGCGCATTTGGGGAAAATTAATTTACAACGAGATCACCATATTTTTAACCGTTACAATTTAATACCATTTTTTGTAAAAATGCCCGACTTTCCGAACTCAATCAAAATTTGCCACACCACCAAACATTTTCTCCGAGATATAGCTTCACTTTCTGGAACTGCATAACATTTGCAATAAAACGACACCACGCCCGGTACGAATTGTATCTTTGGAGATACACCAGTTCAAGCTTTAAAGAAATTTTAAAATTGTACATATACGATTTTATCATTTGAATTTTTGATGAAAAACCATTTACACCATTTATAACTCAAGAACGGACCAATTTGCATGATTTTGAGTTTATTGGATTAGACTCTGGCCGGAATAGCAAAATAACTATTGAAACACGCAAAAATTCACAATCATTAAAAATTCACAATGGGTTCATTTTCGCCTATTTCGGCGTGTATTTCTTTAACATATCAGTGGATTTCATTAAATTTGCTGAACAGGATTGGTCTCTACCCAGAGTAACAGGACAACTATTGATACATTTGAAAAATTCACAATGGGAACAAATATGACGACATTTTTTTTCACATATGTACTTCTTTATGTGTTTGTGAATTACCGGATTTCAGTAAGTAGACGGATTGGTCTACACAAAGCTCCAGCCGAAATAGCAGTATAACCATTGAAATATGCAGAAAATTCACGATGACCATCAATTCACAATGACAATTTTTTTTACCATACTTTTGCCTATATTTGTTGAACGTCTGACGGATTATTGAAAGATTTTCCCGTAAAATTGATCTCCACCAATAATAGCAGAGTAACTATTGAAATACACAAACAAACTCACAATTGGCAACAATTTTCTTTGACATATTTCTTTACATATGTCTTGAATTTTTTGCCGGATTTCAGCAAATTGATTCTACGGAATCGGTCTACACCCAGAATAAATATTGAAACATGTGAAAAATTCACAATTATCAAAATTCTGTAAACAGTTCATTTTCAAATACGTTTATCTGTATCTCCTGGCCGAATCCCCGGATTTGAGGACATTTTTGGCATCACCGGAATGGAATCTTCCCCGAATAGCATAGTATGAAAATAAGCAGAATGAACAAGATTATGAAGACAGTTTTTTTTCACATAATTTTGCATTTACTCCTGATAAGCGGATACCGGTAAATTTATTACGACGAATTGTTCCCTATTCCAAATAACAGAATAATAAAATTCGCAATGGGACCGATTTGACGATTATCGCCAACGCCGTCTAGATATTAAGGCTGCAATGTAGAATCTTAGACGTCAAAATCAGCTTATAGTTTTAGGTTATGTTCGCCAATGTTGCACTGTTTTGTTTTTGCTTTTTATTACGTCACTACTTGTTTTTGTTGTTTGTTCGTGTAAATAAAAAATTTAAGAGCTAAACTATGACGGCATTGTCCAGCTGAGTTGCGGCTATGATATATCTAGATGGCGTTGTTATCGCTTGTAGTTCCATGGTGTTATCGGCGGAAGTGATGTCAACGATGCTGTACGGTAGATTGTTATGAATGAGGAATGCCAAACCCCCTCCAGCATTGCTTTCTTGGTCGTGTCTGATAACGTTATAGTTCCCGTGTGAGCTGAGCGAATGGTTGGAGTTAAGTTTGGTTTCCTGCACAGCTGCAATCTGTATATGGTGTCTGTCCATGAAATCAGTAAGTTCGACGATTTTATGTTCGAGTCCGTTGCAGTTTAGTCGGACGATTTTTGTGTTGGTGTAGTTAACATCGATGGTACGTGGAGCTGGGGTCAAATTAGGTGTTGGTTGAACTGTGCGTACAACGTTTGCCGGTGTCGAAGGTGTTGATAGTTGGGAACCTTGGTTGGGCGGTTGCTGGTTGCATGAAGATCGTAGCCCTCGATTTCTACATCGACTCGCTGTGTAGGTTGGACCTCGTTGATTATAATCGGTAAGTCCCGAACAGGTCTTTAGGTGAACCCATTCTCCACAGCATGTACACTCGACCGACGTTTGAACATTGATCCAAATCCAGTTACCACACATTGATTTGATTCAATGCAGGCACATATTTGTAGCAGCTGGGCCGGCCAGGACTGCTCCCCAAGGGAAAACATGGTGTTGAAAGAATGACACACAGTTTCCATCCCCTTCTTGCGTCGAAGGGGGTCGTTGCGACTCTTGGCCATGCCGAGGCATGGGTCGTTCCGGTTCGTAGAACCGGTCAAAGTAGGAGCGTACATAGGAACGACATAGTTTGACATTTCCATACAAAAATATCGCTTGCCACAATTTTGCATGTCCGAATTAGGCATGGGGTTATAATGACGACAAATAGTTTCCTCAATTTCGACTGTTCACAAACACGTTTCTCTCTCATTTTAAAAACGAGTTTTTATATGGAATGAGCGAGTCGCTGTCGTGCAGTCGTGTCGAGGAAAATGTACCTTTAAAGGTACGTTGCGCTAGACGCGGCCGCACGACTGCGACTCGCTCATTCCATATAAAAACTCGTTTTTAAAATGAGAGAGAAACGAGTTTTGATATGGAATGAGCGAGTCGCAGTCGTGCGGCCGCGTCTAGCACAACGTACCTTAAGGTACGTTTTCCTCGGAACGGCCACAGCGGCTCTAGCGAATGCGGCTCGCCCATTGCATATAAAAACTCGTTTTTAGCTGATAATCGCTTTGCATAGCTCCACAATGAAAATTATGGTCGAATGAACCGCGCGGCTCTTGTTGTATATAATGCCCGCATGAGTGGTGAACCTGGTGCACTTGCTTGTTTGTAGGCTTCGGGCGACGGCTGCTTGGGGTAGGGAACTTGTTCTAGAGCCGCAGGAGTCGCTGCGGCCGCGTTGAGGACAACGTACCTTTAGAGAGCTTGGTTACCACAGTCTCAATCAACTGGAAGTGTACCTACACTCGAAACAATTTTGCTCCAATAATAGGAGGAAACTTTTTTTCCTTCTATTATAGTAGTAAATTTACACCACGATATGAACGAGAGTAATTTTACGCTTTACGGTGTAAATATTTACTACAAAATAGGTGTAAATCTACAAACGGTAATAAGTAAATTTGCATACATAAATAAGTAAACTTACTCTTAGATTTATGTAAATTTAAATCAGAAATAAGCAAATTTGCACTGGAAAAAATGTAAATTTACACCGGCGAACATGTAAATTTACATCCGGGTTTCTGTAATTAATTAATAATATTTACGGCAGCCGGTTCTTCGATCTAAATCGTCCTGGAGCTCCCCGTTATTCCAACGGCCAAAAGCTGTCATTCCCCCTTCGGTTCAAGAGCAAAAAAGCGCTACAACAACAACAATAATATGATGCTCACATGAAGGCACTTCGGACGGAACAGACTAACTGCACACAGAACAAGCCACTTGACAGATACAGGAAAATGCAATAATGCACAAAAGTATTGTAACAGTTTTTGCAGGTGTAATTTTTTACACCAAAATCGTAATATTACATGAAAATTTCCTTAAAATTATTGGTAAATATACACTGAAAATGTAAAGTTACACAAAAATAAAGTAATGACACATCTTCACACCAAATGTGGTATAAAATTAAACCAAAATTGAGTAATATTAAAAAATATGTGTAATATTACACTATTTTGTGGGTTTACTAAAAATTTGGTTGAAAAATAAAGGTTTACTGTAATTTTGCTAGAAAAAAAAGGTGTAAAATTCAACGAGTTTTCGATGTAAAATTCAACCTTGTTTTTACAGTGTATATTCGTTCTAATCAAAAATTCTAAAGAAATCCCATAAAAGTCATCATTCCTGAACCGATCGATAAGCTATTGATACGCAACCCACACAATTTCTATCAGCAATATCGTTCGCTACACTCGAAAAAATTTTACTCCAATAATAGGAGGAAACTTTTTTTCCTTCTATTATAGTAGTAAATTTACACCACGATATAAAGGAGAGTAATTTTACGCTTTACGGTGTAAATATTTACTACAAAATTGGTGTAAATCTACAAACGGTAATAAGTAAATTTGCACACATAAATAAGTAAACTTGCTCTTAGACTTATGTAAATTTAAATAAAAAATAAGCAAATTTGCACTGGAAAAAATATAAATTTACACCGGCTAGTATGTAAATTTACATCTGGGTTTATAATAATATTCTTCGATGTAAATCGTCCTGGAGCTACCCGTTATTCCAACGGCAAAGATCTGCTACACCCCCTTCGGTTCAAGAGCAAGAAAGCGCTACAACAATAACAATAATATGATGCTCACACGAACACACTTCGGACGGAACAGACTGCACACAGAACAAGCAACTTGTGGGATACAAAAAAATGCAATAATGCACAAAAGTATTGTAAGACACTCAGTTTTACACAAATGTACGTGTAATTTTTTACCCCAAAATCGTAATATTACATGAAAATATACACTGAAAATGTAAAGTTACACAGAAATAGAGTAATGACAAATCTTCACACCAAATGTGGTGTAAAATTACACCAAAATAGAGTAATATTAAAAAATCTGCGTAATATTACACTATTTTGTGGGTTTACTAGAAATTTTGTTTAAAAATAAACGTTCACTGTAATTTTGCTAGAAAAAAAGGTGTAAAATTCAACGAGTTTTCGATGTAAAATTCAACCTTGTTTTTACAGTGTATGCATATAATGCCGACCTGCTCTGTACTACTCCTTTCAGCTCTCCAAATGACATGCACCAAATCTGATTACCCATGTTTTGCATTAATTTATTGTTTTCATGAATCACTTCTAATAGAGCCCCCAGGATATTTCCATATGCATCTCATGCTTCTTTCCGCACCCGGATAAAAAGATAACTAATGCAGATGCATCCAATTAAGGTGTTGGAGGAAGATGGAAACGCGATATCGTCCAGAAAATTACACTCGGAAATTTGAATGGAAATTTCTATTCCCATAAGTTAGAATTGGATATAGTTGATAGTGGTTGATTTGTCCCAGAAGGATAGAATGGCTCATGAATGTGCCATGTGTCTTGTCCTAGAACGAATCTTCAAATGATCTGAATGAGTTTAACTGGACAGTCAGATTAGTGGCACCAGAGGATTTTGATTTTTCTCAGATTCCTCTTGGGAAAAGTGAAAATGGACATAAATTAAAATTCGCAGGATGTTTTTTGTATTGGATTTATTTGAATTTCAAATAAGAAAATCCATTTGATGAATGAGTTTTAAATGGGTTTATCTTGCAGGATTTCTGATTTTATTATAGTTATATACATATGTAGTCAGATTTTTTCAACAGAATTTTCGTTGATAACTGCAATTAGCAAAAAAACAAATGGAGTAGTGAAGTAAAGCATTTTTATTATGATTATTCTCTAATAGTAGGAATTTACGAAAAGTATATTGCCTGGGCAACCCCCCATTAATCGTCTGAAATGATCCGCTATCAAGATATAACTACAGTCGTGTCATAGACCCTTCTGAAAGTTTCTTAATTAACCGCTTCCGTTTCCCAGACTCATTATTATTACTTACAAGAGTTCCATCCTTCGCTTTCAGCACATCCTCCATCATTCCCTCCTAATTCTTCTATAACCCCATATAACTCTGCAATTGGCACGCGGAAGTGAAACTTATTGGCCTGCCTAGGTCGTTTCGGTAAAAACGCGTCTGTCATAGTAAAAGTTTGTCTTCCAAAAATATGTATGTATTCTTTGGCATTATAGTGTTTCTTAATACTTCTTAAGAATTTCGTATGCCTAGGTAAATGCCTGAGCTTAGCTTTGATTTAGACGCACTAACTACCATAAGAAGTGCACTTGAGAAATAATCGCAGTACCTACCTAAAGGTACGTTGTGCTAGACGCGGCTGCACGACTGCGACTCGCTCATTCCATATAAAAACTCGTTTCTCTCTCATTTTAAAAACGAGTTTTTATATGGAATGAGCGAGTCGCAGTCGTGCGGCCGCGTCTAGCACAACGTACCTTAACACTAGAAGGGTCAGAGCCGTCAATTTGACGGTTTTGTATTTTAAATCATCTATATTTTCTAAACTACAATGTTTTCAGCTTTCATATCTATTGACTTTTCCTAAAATATGTATTTGATCATATATTTGGATATAAATAAAAATAAAAAAATTGAGTATATGAGATATTTCTTGTTATACCTAATAGGGTCAAAACCGTCAAATTGACGGTCAAGGCTTATCATCCCAAAAAATCCATAAATCCGTGGGTTTGAGTTTGCGTTTTTTGTTAGAGTGGCTATGTAAAAGGAAACAATCGTTTATAGAGGTTTTATACTTGAACTTTTTGTGATAATGTGCGCTTTTGGAGCGCTCGCATGCACAAGCCTAGACTATGGCCTTGAGTCATTTTCACGGTTGTTGTCGTGCTTGTTTGCCCAGTTATTATTTCTTGTGATGCAATAAACTCTAAAAACAACATAAGTTTTGGTTGTCCAGCATCAGTACTGATACTTTACCAAAAGTTAGTGCACGTCAGGAACTAAGAGGCGCAATAGGTGTTTCTTGAAGCTTTGAAGACAACGCGGATACGGACACCGGAAAACATGAGGTCATTTATGCTGAAAAAATTGGGAGCTACTGAGTAAATAAACTAAAGTAAAATACTAAGATTTCTAAACTACATTGAGAACTACAAGACCAGAGATCCCTGCCAAGCAGTAAGACTAGCAAACACACCAAACTATCGCCAAGATAAGTCCTGTCATATATGTATAATGCTCGTAGTTCTGATTTTTAACTGAGGAAAGTATCATATCCTTCCATGGTATGGGTAGAGTTTCAATAAAGATCCGCTATATAACCACAAATGGTGCATATATCAGTCCTACCAAACGAGTGGAATACATTTAGGTCGACTCTTGCGAAGCGGTCCTTATTTAGCTATCCGGAGTTGTTTTCCTCTTCATGGTTGAAATACAGTTGCGTACAAGCAAAATGGTTTGTTCTTATCGTTGAGCTGCGATCGCTTTATGATAATTGAGTGTGTCTCTCGGAGCCAACGCGGACCCTTACCTTTCTTATTTCAAGTTATACAGTGGTCTGGGAAGTAAATGTCACTAACTCAGCTATAAAATAGTATGTGTTATCAAAAACAGAATATTTTTCGGTTTGAGGAGGGATTGGGTACGCTCTCAGGTACTGGGCAGTTTGTTTCTATTTCCAAGCACCTATACCTTATAAAACTGGCTACAGCTAAAGCAACAAGAATAAAGGATCACCGGAGGATATGAGGAGTGTAAATGTGCACTTCAGGATGACTCAAAAATCATTCAAATATTACTTTTTAGCCATGTACAAAACACTTTTTGAGGAAAATATGCCCTCGGTCATCACCTTAAAAAATAAATATTTTTACATGTTTCACACAAAATTTTTTCAGAAATACATTAATTTCCAATTAATAATAAGATATTGTCTTAATTCTTCGTTTACTTAAGCATTTTATATTTATGGGAGTACCAATTCAGCTAAAAACACCTTGCCGTCAAATTGACGGCTGTGACCCTTTTAGGTATACAAAATTCCTGACCCTTCTAGTGTTAAGAACGCATATTTATGTTAGAAAGGAAACTATACACTTTCTGTTGCTGCTATGGAGACTCATGCCCAATTACGTTTCGAGGGCATACTTCACTATTCTTAAGTCAATAATCCTTTTGAATACCTATCTGATCACTCTACAATAATTTGTATGTTGACTGTTACAGGAGCGAATTTATAGACATGAATGACGGAATAAATATAAATGTAAAAGTATTCTCTCGAATAATTATTACTACGATTCAAGGATTATGCATTTCTGTCAAACACAATCGTCATGACAATGATGCGAAACTATAAAGAAAAAAATATTGTTGAACTCCTCTGTTTTGCTTTCAAGGATTTGCTAGAAGGAAAATTTCCCAATTTGTCGGATTCAACAAGAGCTCAAAGTCGACCCACGAGGAATTTATTTTGGTAGAGGCAACGCTGCCTGCGTGGCCAATGGTAAGTACTTCTCCGTTTATTTATTTTTTTTTTCTATTTCAGCATCATGATTATAGTTGTTGACTTGAGATGATAATAAGGATAATGACGCTTGTTGCCAAAACAAAAATGTTGAGACTTGTAGTATTCAACCTTGATTTATTGGATATTATTGTAAATGTTGTTCGCATACTCTTAATTTGCTCACAATTTCAGCTCCGTAGTCAATGGAGCTTTTCGGTCCTTCAGAAACGGCCTAGAATTAAAATGAAGGATACATCCCTCCAGTATTGTCTTCGAAAATAAATCAATTTGGAACGTGTATTGACCCTTTAGCTTCAAAAATTAATAATAAATAATTCTAGAAGGTGTGCGAGGTGTGTCTCTGATCAGCATGAGCGTTGTCTTGATTTCACTTGTTTGTCTCACAAAATACCTATCTGACCAAAAACAACAAAGTTGTAAAAGTTAACCCGCCAAAGAAAAATTCATCTGCCGCAAAAAGAATACATATCACTCCAATCCGCCGCTCATATGTAATTTTAGGTGTAAATGCTGGAGAAGTTTAAATGTACACGACTACTTCCTAAAGTAATTTGGTGGGAGCCGTCAAAGTGGCAAGTAAAATGAGTAAAGTGAGTAAAATGTTAATGCTCCCACCAAATTAATTTAAGAAGTAGTTCTGTACATTAAAACTTCTCCAGCATTTACAACTAAAACAAAATTACATCCAACATTTACTCTTAAATCTAAACAAAATTACATCCAGCATTTACACCTAAATCAAAATTACATATGAGCGGCGGATTGGAGTGATATGTATTCTTTTTGCGGCAGATGAATTTTTCTTTGGCGGGGTAACTTTTACAACTTTGTTGTTTTTGGTCAGATATCACATATTTTTGCATACTTAAATAGCCACCTAATATTTTTGTTTTGGGATCCTGATGTCCCAGTGTTCCAATTTCCTAATGCCCTTGTGTCCGAATGTGCAAATATTACAGTGTCCCAATGGCCTAATGTCCGAATGTCCCACTACCCTAGTGTCCCAAATGTCCCAGTATCGCAATATCCCAATGTCCCAGTCTCTCAGTGTCCCACCCAATGTCCAACTGTCCTACTGTCCCTAGGTCCTAATGTCCCAATTTCCTAATATCCCAGTTCCCAATGTCTCAAATGTCCCAGTATCCTAATGTGATAATATCCCGATGGCCCAATGTCCTAATGTACCAGTGTCCCAATGTACAAATGTCCAAACATCCCAATATGCCGATGTCCCAATGTCCCAGTGGTCAGTGTCCCGATGTCGCAGTATGACAAGTGTCCCAAGGTCCCAATAGCCAAATATCCGAATGAACCACTGTCCTAATGTCCCCATGTCCCAATTTTAAAGAGTCGTCAGCGTAAGATATTATGTCGATTTTCTCGGGTGGGGTGGGAAGCCCTGACATGTAGAGGTTAAACAAGGTGGGGGATAAGACTCCACCTTGTGGTAGTCTTGTTTGATCCTTCTTAGTTTGGATTTCCCATTTTTAAACTCGGCAGTGGATTAACGTCCGGCAAGGTAGTTTGCAACCCATTTAACTATATGTGACGAGGTGGATGTGTTATGAAGATACGTCAGTAAGAGCGAGTGATTCACCGTATCAAACGCTTTCGATAGAGCTAATGCCACGAGGACCATGCGCTTAAACGGCTTAGGCTGGTTAATCCTGTTAAAGACCTTGGACATGATTCGGTCTAATGAAGGTGGTGCTAGGCGTTTTCCTAAAGCCGTGTTGGTGAATGGCGAATTGTATGGGCGTAGCAAGACAGACTTTTATGTATCAACGATTCCAGTACCTTTGCCACAGGAGATAAACGCGTGTTCGGGCGGTCGGATTCTCCTAAAGAGTGTTGTTTACCAGGTTTAGGTAATGGAATAATGCGGTCTCTCTTCCAAGTCTGTGGTATGAGGAATGTTCGAAGCGTCCGGACCAAAAGCTTTTGAGTTTAAGGCGTTGTTTATGGAATTGCCGACTTCTATGGTGGTGATTTGAAGATGTTTATTTACAGTGGTGTTTCGGATGGCTCGTGTGATTTTGAATCCTTGGGCGGATGCTCGACGAACTGTTTGTAAATTGATTGGCGCATTTCTTGTCCTTGCTCACAGTAGGGTTGCCAAACTTGATAGCCACGCTTCCTTGTGTGCTAGAATATTCAACAACTAGCAAAAGCCTCGTTAGTGAACCTTTTAAAGCTATCCCTAACTGCTATTTTCGTTAAGTAATTTGTCGAAAGGCATACCAAAACAGTGTCGCATACCTATATAGAACGGCTCCAAAAATCTAGTTTAAAATACATTTTTTTACTTTTTTTCGCACGTTTTGAAATAAGTGTCCCTAAGCAATAAAACCATACAAAAACTTTTGGAATTTCTCACACGGCTGCATAGGCATATCAATTTAATTCGGGTCAAGTTTAGATTCTAGCGATTTTTAGCTACAATTTGTAAATTTTACGGGCTTCGTTACTAAAGTTCCTGTGAGCCAGTACTAGCCAGTTACTACCAAGCGCAGGAATATGTTTTCCTTTAATTGAAAATTTAAGTATTTAGTAGCACATATGACGGGAAAATTTTCGACAAGAACCTTCCAGAGTAGTTCTTCACTCAGTTGATTGAAGCGCTCCTTCTCTTCAATATTATTGCGTCCATGATGTAGAACGAATTTGATGTACAGTCATATGCCGACGACACAAAACTCCCCAATGTCTTTTCCATCCATGTATAGTACATTAACATCATAATCAATAAAAATGGGGTCGGTTAAATATTTAGGTCTAAGCATTTTCATTACATCTTTTTAAATTGTTTGAATAAATAAAAGTATAGGTACAGAAGCCCCATAGTCATCATATTAATCATCGGCAGACATAACAGTAGCTCCCTGCTTTTTATCGTCCACACCTCGGATTGCACAGAAGAGCCGAATCACAGGACCGGAATTTCAATTAAATTTGCTGACAGACCAAATATTTTCGAATATTCGAATACACTTTGCGCTGACTTGGCTTTTTTCGGGAGTTATAAGCAAGCTTACGTGACATCCTGTGCTTATCCAGTTCATTAATGATATTGCCAGACTGGCCTCTAGGTATGACATTTATGTCTCGCAGACATAGCACGAAGTTATCTTCCTGATTCAGCGATCAGGACTAGGATATATACCGTGAATTTCGCCAGATCGTTTGACTCACAAGCAAATGGTTTTCCATAGCAAATGTGTTTTATATCATCATTTTCATTTTCTTCTTGAAATTTCAACGGAAATCTTTCAATCTGCGATGGATTTCATTCAAGTCCTCGGCCTACGATGCGATGTGCCGCTACGTGACGGTACCAAATTTCAGGACATTAGAGCATGGGCTTATTTGCATACACTCAGGAAAGCCTTATTACAGCTGCATTATCCACTATAAGAGACGAAGGGGAATTGATTTTATTCAAGAAAGTCCAAAGTTAAATCGAAACCATGCCCTCCTAACCACCTATGCAAGTCTCAGATATATTGAAATCCTTGTCTAGTAACACATTTCGTATTCGCAAGAGGGGTGAACCGTATAACGGTGAAATTAATTCACATTTTAGAGTGCTTTTTACTCTTTTTGTTATTTTCCTAACAGAAACTCAATTACGACCAAAGGAATAAGCGATTGTGATGGTCATGCTTTTAAGGTGTTAGGAGGGATTTGTGTTCTGTTGTTCACAACACTATGAAATTGAAACGACCAAACAAATTAAAAAGAACTACAAGTTCAAGATAAAATTAAACTAACTGAACGAGCAGGCCTACCTAGAAGCTTACTTAAAAGGAGCTACCATATCAACATTTACTTTGACTTCTGAGAGCTTATCTCTCCTTGTCTACAACGAGTTTTACAACAAAGGCAGATGTTCAACTTTATTTGTTAGATTCTCTGGTTAACTCATACCTAATATACATTGCATTTTCTTTTGGCAGTCGTGATTTTTGTTGTCTGCTCTAGGCTCTAGGGCTTATGGGTCCCTAAATTTTGTGGGCCCACCCGCCATGCTCTGCCCATGGTGGGTGGATAAGTTACATCTTTTTTGTTTGTGTCGCGTGTATTCTAGCTATATAGACACAGCTACTAACACCATACTACGGCTGAGAAAGCTGCACGGAGTAATGATTTAAATACCGTTTACAATGTCATCAAGGAGTGTAAAGGTAGCCGTAGCTCCTATCGACACCCGGTGAAAGATAGTGATGAAAGGGTACTTATCCACAAAGATGACCAGTTGAGGCAATGGGAAGAGCACTTCGCTGAAGTTTTAAATCGAGTAACTGATGGCGTGGTACCCCATCATACTGATAATTTAGCATCCCGTCAAAACATAGGTATACGATCAACACCCCCAAGGAAGCAAGAAATTGAGGACGCAATTATTGCACTGATACGTGGTAAGGCTGCTGGACTCGACGGCATTCCATCCGAACATTACCTAGCAACACCGGGCTAAACAGCGGAGTTGAAGTTGTTGCACCCTCTTGTTGGTAAACCGTGAGATATAGAATCTATTCCCACTGAAAGGAAGGATGGTTTTATTGTCAAACTTCCAAAAAAGGGCAGTCTTACAGAATGCAACAATTGGAGGGGTATATGCGTGCTTCCTGCTGTTGCCCAAATAATAGCTAGGATAATCTTGGAGAGAATCAAGCTTCACTTAGAAAGCAAAGGGTTTCGATCTGGGTTTTCTTGCGTGGACCAACATTAACCATTTCGCAGTTTGCTTCAACACCCATTTTGTCTATGAATTTCGCTCCGTAATGTAAATCCTTGAATTTTCATAGTACCTAATTATTCTGAGCTAGTCTCTTGCACAATGACAACGACGCGAAATTTTGTCAACAAACAAATTTCTATTAAATCTAAATTATTTACAAAATTTTCCACTAACCTGGCGTTAAGCTGAACGTCTAATAGCAAAACAATAATGGTTCCAAGTGTCAACTGTCAATACGATACGACCATATCGGCATCTCCTGCGTCATCTTTTAAAAAAAATATATTTGTGGTCATTAAATTACTATAAAATAAAAGCATTACTATAATAATGTTCTGATCTTCCGGTTAATAATAATAGTAATAATAGATAAACCCGACAGGAGCCAAATCTTTTACGACGATGTGCTACAAAACTGTGTGATAGCCAATTCGGCAAAATTACTTTCAGATTCACAAGACTTAAGCACGTATGGTTGCCTCAGGTGCATACACATCGGTGGAGCACTTTATTTGGAACCATAGAAACAACGAATTTGTACAGATTGCCTCCGGTATACGTTACCGTTACAGTAATTTTCACGAAAATAAAAAAATACCGAAATTGTATGGTTTGGAACCTCATAGCGCCCTTTGTACTACATGTATCGATCTGAGATTTGAACACTTAATTAAGCGTTGTAAAAACTTCAAATTCGCCATATTTCAGTTTTCGGTGCACATTACCGTTATAGAGATATTTTCCAAAAACTGCTTTTTTGGATGTTTGGACCATCATAACTTCCCTAGGGGGGCTCCCATCGTTGGGGACTTTTGATGTCTTACTAACAGCGACACAAGCTACAAATTTGCCTCAGATGCGTTCCCCGTAGAGGTTCCTGTTATTAAAAAAAGTTCCGAGAAACGGTTTTTTGTTTAATTTGGACCCCTCATAGCTTTCTTGGGGGTGCCCGCATAGATGAGTTGCTTTTTCATTTTAATTTGAAGTTACAGAAGCAACAAATCGTTACTGGCTCTCCTCCCGAAGCATTCCCGTTTTGAAGAAATTCACGAAAATAAGGAAAAATACCGTTATGGTACGGTTCGGACCCTCATAGCACCCTTAGCATTACACGCATCAATCGGATATTCGGATTTTAATTTAAGCGTTGTATAAGCTACAAATTCGTCATAAATCAGTTTTCGTTGCACATTACCGCTATAGAGATATTCCCGAAAAAACAGTTTTTTTTTATGTTTGGACCCTCTTAACTTCTCTACGGGGACTTCCATCGTTGGGGACTTTTGGCGTCTTACTGACAGCCGCAGGAGCTACAAATTTATCTCAGATGGGTTCTCTCAAGAGGTTCCCGTTATTAAAAAAATTACGAGAAACGGGTTTTTGTTCAATTTTGACCCATCATACCTTCCTTGGGGGTGGCCGCATAGATGAGTTGTTTTGGCATTTTCAGTTGGGTTTACAGAAGCAACAAATTGTTACAAGGTTCCCTCCCGAATGCGTTCCCGTTATGAAAAAATGCCCGTAATAAGGAAAAATACCGTTACGGTACTGTTTGGAAACTCATAGCACCCTTAGCGTGGCACGCATTAATCAGAAATTTAGAAATTTGATTATGCGTTGTATAAGCTACAAATTCGCCATATAACAGTTTTGGGTGCACGTTACCGTTATAGAGATATTCCACAAAAACTGCTTAAGTGAATGTTTGGACCCTCAGAACTTCGTTAGGGGGGCTCCTATATTTGGGGCATTTTTGTGTCTTACTACCAGCCACAGAAGCTACTAATTTCTCCTAGAAGACTATAGAGCACACTCCCGCGTCTTAGCGCCATTAACGAAAAACCCAAAAAAAACACCTTTTTTTAAGGTTTGAACCCCCATAGCGGCCTGAAGGCTGCATGTATTGATATGAAATTTGGCCACTGTCTTCAGTATTTTGTAGGCTACAAATTTTCCATACAAAAGTTTTTAGTACGAGTTACCGTTACAGATATTTTCGTGAAACCGTGTTAAAAATACCGTTAGACCTCCTGGCACCGTTAGGAGTGCCCGAACGTATTCGGTCTTTCCATCGTTTCTTGAGAAAGCACAATAGCTTAAAATTTGTCAAACAATACTTTTTTGTATAGCTACCGTTATCCAAATATTCAGAAAAGCCTGTTTTAGATGGTCTTAGACCCTGGAGAACCGCTAGCGGCATTCGTAGAGACGGGGACTTTTGGGGTCTGGTTTAGGACCTCGAAAGAAAGGCTCATGCGAAATTCCAGCTTTCCCCTAATTTTTCCGAAGTTTATTTAAGATTTTTTTCCAGGATAATGCCAAAATTTAATAAGCGATTTAGAGTCGTACTGAAAGTTATTGTGAAAGTATGTTCGTTAAATATTTTTGTGAATGCAATCATCTCAAGGATCTCAAGGAATTATGTTTTTTCCCATTAAATAATTCAGCCTTCACGTAGGTGATTATGTAAATCTATAACATTTTCGCGAAATCTATGAATTCACTCGGAGTACGACGATTACGAGCTCCCAAAAAATCGATTTATTATTATTTATTATTGCCTATTTATACATCGAAAACATTCCATAGCCTCTCTCATGAAATTATGCAAACACTCTATGAATCAATAAATAGACAAAGTTGTTTATGATATGTAGGTGCTCCTAGAAACGTGTCAACAAAAAAGGAAATGACGCCGTTTTGATAGGCCCCCAAACACAAACATCTCAACCGATAGACAGGGAAATGTTCACGTTTGCAGGTCCACATATACATACACCTGACACCCGGAGAGGAAGGAATAGTACTGCTGGGCTGACGCTGATTTCTATAAGGAAGGACTTACCCATAAAAGTACGTGGGCAAAACCATAAAATATCTTAGGAAAGTAAAAGTGACACTAATATTATGAACACATTGAATTTATCATAGCACCGAATAGATTACATATTCATATGGGTTTACACATGAAGGCATATGTCAAATTGTTTAATGGTACTGGAAGATGTTTGCATACTGCTTGAAACAAGAATTCAGTTTATTATGTTTTTCAATATTCGGTGGCTCAGTGTAATAGTGTCTTGATTTGAAATTGAGATTTTGAATTAAATTATCTCGCGGACTTCGAATCAGCAGATCATCGGTGCAAAGAGTTTACAGACGATACTTAGAGACTATAGCATTCGATCGGCGTCCAGTTACGGGCTACATCAGCAGCAGCTGATCTTTATATCCAACTCAATGTTCTGCGAAATCGCCGCCTCAACGCAGTTCAAGTCCAACAAAAGCTGCGTGGGGAACCCCAAGTGGTTATAAGTTCTTCTACCGTTAGAAGCAGACTTGTTGAGCGGAACCCGATTCCAAAGAGAGCTGCAGCAAGTCCAAAATTAACGGCAGCCCACCGTCGAGCACGACTTGAAATTGCTCAAGAGCATATGGATTGGACGTTAGAAGAGAGGGTTAATGTACTCATCACTGATGAGACCAGGGTGAGTCTATATCAAAGTGATCGACGTCAGACAGTATATCGTCGCCCTGGAGAGCGTTATTCTCAGTGTGGCATCGCGGAATTTGTTGCTTTTGTAGGAGGATTTGTAATGGTCTGGGCGGCATCTCGCTAACCGGACATACACCATTTGTTTTCATCGAATCGACGGGCCATAAACGTGGATTGACTTCACATCGCTACATCAATTAAATTCTTGCAGTCCATGTGATAACTTACGCAGATTATATCGGGCATAATATCCAGGATAATGCACGGCCTCATGTTGCTCATGTGGTGACCCAGTATCTTCAGGACGCTGGCATTCGTCCGATGGACTGGTCAGCTCAAAGCTCGGACTCGAATCCATTAGAAAACTTATGGGATAAGCTGAAACGTCGGATTCGAGCCCGCGTTCCTGCTCCAACAACGCTTCCAGAGCTGCGAATCGCAATTGAAGAGGAGTGGAATGCAATTTCCCAAGACTTCATTATCAGCCTCGTGAGTTCGAAAGTTGCGGGTGGCCCGATACTTTTGACGTAGAGTTTATTAAGACAAAAGTATGTATATACATACATATACGCTAAATTTCTGCTTTCAAAATTTGCTCATTTTAAATTTTCTGCAGGTTACGGTTGGAAATATCTTCATCAAGATTTGCGTATCCCAAAATCTCTGATCGATATGATTGCTGTTGTTTAACGTAAAATGTTTTACGGACTAACATAAAATAGCTTGATAATGCAGTCGCAGTGCCAACTATCTTATAGTCACGCATTCATATCACTTCATTATGACAACAATATTTCACTGTTGCACTCTATTTGTGCAACACCATAAACTACAGGAGTAAGCTGTTTAGTTTATACTGAACAGAGTGCTATAATTATTTCATAATTCCATTATAATGAAAGACTAAATTAACACTCCGGAATCATTGTGATGTGTCATCTAGCTGCAACATGGGATTAATGCGCTGCCCTATGCATTAGTAAGCAGATATGATGCTTTGTGACCTACAAAAGGATCCCTTCATGACTATTCTATGCATTCTGTCCGACAGAGACTACGTGATATCAATCTTTAATTTAAAACTAATTGAATTTTGTGCAACTGGCAAAATTATGTTTGCTAATAAGGTGAAAATAGTAATGACGCTTTTTTCGATTTGCACTCTTTGCAGGGACACATTAAAATATTTACATTGCAAGTTTTCATGCATTTTTGGAATTTATCTTATCATAAAAGTCACAGAATTCTCTGAAGCACTTTTTACTTCCTAAAGGTACGTTGTCCTCGACACGACTGCATCGGCTCTAGCGAAAGCGACTCGCTCATTTCATATAAAAGCTCATTTTTTTCCTCATTCTAAAAACGAGTTTTTATATGAAATGAGCGAGTCGCTGTCACTAGAGCCGATGTAGTCGTGTCGAGGACAACGTACCTTAAAGGTAACTGTGTGGATAAATCTAAACCGATCATATTCATAAGCAGAATCTTATAATATTCTCAGCATTTTCCCCGAAAGGAATCCTTTCATATGTTCTGTCTACTTTCTGTCCACTCTGAGTGTGAATTGTCCACTTTTGAAAGTACTTCCGCAACAGGAGTATCAGAGAGAGCTGAGAAATATAAGTTGAAACTTTATAACGTCGAAAAGAAGCTTTCGTAATGGCCCTGAATTTTGTTTGTATTGACCGATGAATGACTCTGAAACAATAGATAAAAAACTAGAAAACAAAAAAACTGCAAATCAGGAGTGTACATACTACAGTCCCAATCAATGGAATAGTTTCACTTGAAAGATGGTATGTCGGGAAGTGATAACTGTATTTTCTTCAAACTTGGTAAAAATAAGCCGGCTTGTTCTTTTAATAACAGAAGGTCTGAAATACGGAGTTCAGTTAGGGTTTTGTTAGGAGAATTCTTAAAAACAGTACAAATGTGAAAGTCATTGGGAAAATTACAGAAAAAAAAATCACAAAATAACGGTATTAAAAGATAATTTTACTTTGGGAAATGTGACTAGTTAGTTTAAGAAAATTACGATAATTGGTCGGCAAAAATCCTACATCGCCATTTTTTTAGGGTTAATTGTTGGACACATGGGCGTAGCCATGATTTCGGTCAGGGGGGGGCAAGCCCAAAATTTTTTCAACATCATGATTTTCTTAGGGGTTGAAATCTCCGGTCGCAGAAATATTGTTAGCAAATTTTAGAGTAGCCTGTCTTGTGGTTGGATTGGTGCACAGGGTCATGGATTCCAGACTCACCGTGAACGAATTCATTTCATGGAATTTCTCGAACTCACGACCTACGTGACGGACTATGATGTCGCTCAGATTGTATCCATTTATGGGGATAAATAACATTGCTGGGCGTGCTGTTGATCTCAACACCTTAACAAAACAGCAGTTTAGATCTTGGAAATTGGATGTCATTCACACATCTGCGGCCCTAGTTTACTGGTGGACTGCCACGCATGTTATTTCATTTTTTTTTTTTTTTTAGAGTCAAATTTTCAAAATGGAGCTGAGAATGATTTTCTTCTGCATTCTGACTACATTCAACTGGCCTCCAATATCTGCCTTTAGTATTTTCAGTGCATTTTTTGCATCTCGGACTGCATATTCCACTTGCGAAATCAGTTTGTTTCGTCTGTCACTTTCATCTTAGCAAAGTAGCAACGTCAGAATATTTATAAATCCTTTATTGATTGAAATATGGTTAACGGTTTTAATAAGATTTCCTCTAAATTTATCAAAGTATTAACAGTAGCTAAATTTTATTGCTGGTATGACTCAGCTAGAAAATAAATGTTGATTTAATAACTTGAAAGACCCGCTCTGTGGATCACTTGGTTGAGTCGCACTCTACGATGCTAGTAATCCGTAGATCGAATCTCGGCGTGGTCCAAAATTTCCGTACATGTGAATGGAGATATATGTAAATGTAGTCAACATATTTCAACATTACACACTTCGAAATGATATGCAATGTAACGTTGACTCGTTGCCTATAAACGGCTAAGTTAACGCACCATGACCCACCAAAGGGCTATACGGTACTGAAAAGAAAAAGAAGAACTTGAAAAACACTGAAATATGAGACCCGTTCTTTACAAGGTCCTTTACCCTGGAAGGTCATGCTTCTATTTAGTACGGAAAGGTCATGCTTCGTCGATTCGACGACACTCTACTTTGACGCCTCATACAAATCACCCTTTCTCAAAATATTTATAAATTTGACAGATTTTCAATCGTTAGTTTATTTAGAATGGAAAAACATCGATTTTGGAGCCGATTTTTATGAGTTCGAAATGCAATCTTCCTCAAATGAGGAAGAATTTTGAGCCATTTTCCTGATTTGTCCTATTTATGTCCTAGTAAATATTTTTGTCCATACTTTTTGAAAAAATAGGTCCCACATTTCCAAAATAAACATATTTGTTACGAGCTAGTTATATAGGCACGGACTTATCGTCGAATCGACAACTAGCCATAAGAAATACTGGAGATCTAAAAGTTACACGAAGTTTCGTCGTTTCGACGACGCGAATTTCCAAAAATCCAACTTACCCTGCTTACTTCGTCTAGCCGCAATGTACCCGGCAAGTACTCGTACATCGGCACGGTAAATGCTGTACGAAAACTCAGCTTCAAATAATGAGAATTGTCACGAAAAATGGGATAAATTTGATGATGCGTATAGTCGATCCGACAAAGCATGACCTTCCAGGGCGAACAAAGCAAAGCTGTATACCATTTGTCACCCTGTCAGATGAAAATAAGTTGAATTCCACTAACTTCCCGAAGGGAACTAACGGTTGAAATTGTGTACTCCTGCTCAGAAGCCATGAAATGAAACAGGAAATATGGGATGCACGCAGCCACAGTAGCACAGTAGCGCTGTCATCTCAAAAGTGAAATGTGTGTGCTGGTACGCAGCCTCCGTCAGTTACGAGAGGCCACTCGCTGTCATCTATTTGTATGCGCCTCCTGACTGCATCCCAATCATGGCTTCTACGGCAGCACGTGGAGTGGTGAAAAAGACATTTGACGGAGATTTCTATCCGGTTTGTGAATTTTAATCTGCCCGTAAATTCTAGGCGCAACGGCAGTATATGTTTTTTATATGCAGATCTCTCGTCAATGTAATGATGGAATTTGTTGCATAAAGTCGAGATTAATCTATTATTTTTACGTTCAAGAGATGCAGATTAAAATTCACAAACCGGATAGAAATCTCCGTCCAATTGTGTCTACAATTAACTCGGCTGGATATAAGCTCTCCAAATTCTTAGCTAATATTCTCCGAAAATCTTTCAAACCAAAATTTGCTATAAAAAACTCGACACAATTCGTCAAACATATCAAAAAGAGAACGATTGCTAAAGATTATCAGCTTGTGTCGTTTGATGTTACGAATTGCTTTAATAACATCTCTACAGATCTAGCTATTAGCATAGTTGAAAGAGACTTTGATAGATTAGTGAAAGATCACACGTTAATACCTAAGAAAGAGTTTCTTAATTTATTGAGTTTTTGTTTGAAAGACTGTAATTATTTTCGTTACAAAGATTCGTTTCTGTCTATGAAAGAAGGGCTGTTCATGGGTTCTAGCTTAGCCCCGATTTTGGTACAATGTGTATTGGACGACGTAGTTAATGAAGCATTATTAAAATTGGATTTTGTATCTTTATTTTGGTTTTCGTATGTAGATGATCACATTACAGCGATTCCAAATGATAAAATTGATGAAGTGTTGGATGCGCTACATTGTTACAATTCTAAGATAAGATTTACATATGAGACGGAAGTTGACGGAGTACTTAATTATCTCGATCTAAGCCTACATCGAACTGCGCAAAGCAAAGTTATCACAAACTGGTTCCACAAACCAATAGCTTCAAACAGACTTCTAAACTATTTCAAACCATCCAATGAAAATGAAGAATAACGTCGTAAAGTCTTTCATTCGCAAAGTATTTCGAATAAGTCACAAAGCATTTTGGAAGGACAATCTATCTCGTATTCACAATGTTCTTCGCAAGAATAACTACCCACCGAATATAATACAAAAATTAATAGAAGAAGTAAAACATAGTAAAAATGGCCCAAATGGATTAAGTTACGCTTATTTATCATCCACTACAGGCGAAAATGTTACTAATAATAACACAAACGCGACACCTCAATTATATTCATCTGTTGCCTATATTCCAGGTCTGAGTGAATCCATATCCCGCACATGCAAATATTTTGTACCTGACGTTAATGTGGCTATGAGACCTCTTAACAAAAATGCTAACTTGTACACTAACATGAAAGCAAATTTACCTAAAGTGGAAAAATCGGGGGTAGTGTATAAAATCGATTGTTCGAATTGTGATAAAGTTTACATTGGAGAAACGATACAAAAATTAGGAACTAGAGTAAAACAACATGGAAATGACACAAAAAAGCAACTTAAAGACAATATATCTGCCTTGGCAAAACATGCCATCAGTAATAATCACAGCTTTAAATTTGATGATGCAAAAATTTTAGTTAATCAACGCAACAAAACAAAGCTACGTATCCAAGAAGTCAATCAAATAATTAAATATGAAAATGTAGTTTGTAATGAAAAAACCGATAAAAAACATTATTCTGATGTGTATTACAATTTAATTAAAAGTAGCTTTAAATAATTTTTCCAAAAACTGTCTAACTGTGATATTTTGACACACATGCTTGTTTATTAATTAATTTATTATATTTGTTTGGGCTGGCCGCCCGACGTCGGGCTATCGTGCCACATTGATGATGATGATATTTGTTTGTTTCCTCAATTGTCATATTTCTTTTGTCTGTTACTGTATGCTTTTATCGACATATACATACTTTTTGACATAACTTTGATTAATTTATTGTCACAATCACCATAATTGGTTGACACTTTAAAAATTTAATTCACAAGGTATTTTTAATATTTAGTTAAGTTAAACTTTATAATCAAAATGTTAAATTATTCACAGATTGTATAACCCTGAAGATTGGCTTAACAGCCCGAAATATATAGGTTCATGTGAATAAAAATCAGCGTTTTGATTTCGGCATCACTGGAGGCAATACAACATAAACACCCTCTAAAAATTTTGATTCCGGCAATACAACAGTCTAACTTTAATTAAAGTTGACGATTTATAAAAATTATGAATATTTTCATATAACTCCATAACTTTTGAAAGGATGCTAGTTCAGCCGTAAAATTCTGTATAAGTATTCACAATAAGTTCAAGATCATTTCAAGGTATTCATTGAGTCGCTCCGGCCAAGGACCCCCATTATCCCCCCACTTGAATTTGTCAAAACGGCATGTCCATAACACCCCACAAAATTGGAGCAAAGTGCTTAATTTTGGTTTGTTGCGATTAGAGGCCATAGTCACCCCACCCACCAAAAATCAGCTCAATCGGATAAAAAGTAAGAGTACATCCCATACAAAGTAATCCACCAGAAGTTTGTTCTACGCGCGCTCACTTTATAAATCGATGAATACTGTAGAACAAAGTTGTATTGGATCACTTTGTATGGGAGGTACTTTTAACCTTCAGTTAGTCGCAATAAAAAATGTAACACAAATAGACGCAATGCATCTATTATATTAGCCAACTTTGTCATCCTGTTGTAAAGTAATGAATATCTTCCTAATGTTTTTTTCTTCATTATCTTAATATTTGAAGCCTTGTCATACCAATAGTCAATATCAAAAGACAAAAATCGAGTAGGTTAATATTTTTGGCATGTATATGTCTTTGCGGAGGCTACCTGAGAAATACTGGGTGTCGTTCCGTGAAAAAGCGTCATGAAAAACTGTAACGAAAACGTTTAACGCTTAAAATCGACCTTCCCGTAGTTCGATCTTCACCAAATTTGGTATACATTATCCTTTGATCGCTCTGATTCAGAATCGACAATGACTATTTCGATCAGTTGCGGGAATAGCGGTAAATTCGCCATTGAAGCGAACGAAAATTAATCCTTCAATTGGTTCTCCTGGCTCTCCCCGTGGACCGATGTCGACGAAACTCGGATGGAAGTTAAGCGGTGCGATCCTTAATATTTTGGTGCCAGCACTTCTTATGAGGAAGATGTCCTTGGACACAAAATGTCCTTTTTCTGTGGGAATGCATTATAGACGCTATGTATAAGGATATGGATATCAAAATACAGAATCCGTTGCGGCGTGTCTTGTAAAATCACGACAAGTTGATTTTGAGTTTTGTTAAAGGATATTACCACCAAAAAGGACATTTTTCTAGCATAGGAAACAGAGTATGGTCATTATGGGTGTCGTTCGAAAGGTGATATTTGAGGCACTGTATGTGATCGGATTCAAAATACAGTCTTGACTCGATAATCCGGATCAATTATTGCAAGGGGTAATCCGGACCATCGGAACATCCGGATTAGAGCAATGACATTTTTCTGAGGAAAAACAGTCCAAATAAATAACAAATAGGAAAAAGCCGATAAATGTATTATTTCTTTGAAATTAGTCAGCATCATATCCTTTGCCAAGCCGTCCCGTAAAAAAGTACAAGACCAAATCTACCATTTCACCCCAAAAATATCAAATATCCGGATTATAGAGTCATAATTGCTGCTGAAATCCGGACTATAGAGTACATAGTTGAAACATTTAGTGGTCCGGATTAGCGTGATATCCGGATTAAAGAAGATGCGGTTTACCGAGTCAAGACTGAATATTTAAAAAAAAAAAAAGTAAAAAAAAATTGTTGTCCCAGGGGGGGGGGGGGGTTCGAACCATGGTCTATACCGTCATCAATTCTAAAAAGTCAACAACGACCACCAAACCGCCTTGACCACACTGCGCCTTATCAGTACGAATAACTTTAGTGATCATCATCATCTGGTCTATAGTCATCACACAGTGCAGTACGAGTATAGTTACGTGAAGATATGTATGCAACGGATGGCTGATGCAATTGCCTGGTTCAATAATCGCAAATGGCGAGCAGGTATAAATTGAATTTTCGATTGCATATGCGTGCACTTTCGAATTTGTCACATTTAAAACGCACGCGTAAAAAAAGAGGCATCCAAAATGCATACGATTTATCGCGTAAATTTACGAAGAGTAGAAAATCAAAAATTACTCAAAATATCAATAGTCGTTTTAGCACATATCTTCAGTATGATGATCACCAAAATCAAAAGAATGGTAACTAAATAAAAAAGAAAAAAAAAATAACGCCCCCGTGGCGACTCGAAAACGTCACCCCATGCACCAAACACCTGTCACCGCAAATCATTGATTCGTTGGACATTTCTTTCTCTCCATTCAGCAATATTTAAACGCTCTGCAAAATGTTCGAACGAGATCATGTGATGATTGCTAGATTTATCGGGCCAATCTGTATTCGATGTAGCCTGGTTGGGTATCCGCCAGGTTTGGTGCGTAGGGCAATGTGTTCAAGTCCCCACAGCAACATTTATTTTTATTTTCTTTTATTAGTGTCCAAAACAATTTTAGCTTGGTGATAATTATTTGGAACATAGTAAAACACGTGTGACTATTTTAAGGAAATAAGGATGTGTACGCTGGGTCGTTCCGTGACAAAATGTGACATTGTAAAACATAGCGAAAACCTAACGAAGTTAAGTCAAACTTTCATTGGTTTGATCATTGCTAAATTTGGTATACATTTTCCTTTTTATCACCCTTACAAAGAATCGACA
The DNA here is from genome assembly GCA_949715475.1 of Microchrysa polita. Lineage (NCBI taxonomy): Eukaryota > Metazoa > Arthropoda > Insecta > Diptera > Stratiomyidae > Microchrysa > Microchrysa polita. The sequence continues at coordinate 13,884,821 of OX454419.1, forward strand.
ATCACTGATGAGTTGCGGGAATAGCGGTAAATTCGCCGTTGAAGCGAATGAAAACTTATCTTTCAATTGGTTCTCTTGGCTTCTCCCGTGGAGCGATTTGGATGAAACTCGGATGGAAGTTTAGTGGTGCTATCCTTATTATTTTGGTGTCGGCACTTGTTATGAGAAAGGTGTCCTTGGACAAAAAAAAAAGTCCCTTTTTCTTTGGGAATGCATTATAGTCGATATGCATATCAAAATACAGTATTCGGTGAGTTGAGCCCTTTAAAATCACCACAAGCTCATTTTGGGTTTTCAAAGGATATTATGTACATATTTATGTACCACCAAAAAGGACACTTCTATAAGGAAACTGAGAATGGGAATTATAGTTGTCGTTCGAAAGTCGATATTTGGGGTACTGTATGTAATCGGTTTGAAAGGATTTTTGGGCTTCTGGAGTGACAAGATAACGGCTGATGCAATGTGGATTATTTTGTAAGCAATAACGTAGACATATACATGATCTAAGATATTTCCCCTAAGGGAAAACTTCTCAGAGTTTTTTTTTAAGAAAAAGTCTTAAAAAATTAGATTTTTTGGAATTGTCTTACATAATTGCAGCTTTCTGAGCATAACTTTTAAAATAGACTTCAATGGTAAAACAAAAGTGTAAGGGTTTGTGTTCGTAGAGACGACTCTTGTGATGATCACCAAGCGATCGCAAACCACCTGTTCTGAGCTCTATATGCGTATATTTTCTATATGGACATATTCCTTTAGGTCATATTCGACACATGGAAAGTAGTACCATTCAAAAAGTATGCAAATATGGCTCGAAATTGGATGCAAAACTACGGTCGCTGAGCGATCATCACATGGGTCGTCTCTACGAACACGTACCTTAATAGTGTAGTAAATATTTTTTTTCGTATACTGCTGCGCCTATATCAATTACATGTTCAAATCACTTACACGAGTGCTTGCAATTCATCTAATAGATGCTCGAGCCTGCTACGTAAAGCCAAAGGACCCCACATTATGCTTCCGTACTTGGTATACGAAGCTACTCTGATTCACAAATGGAATTCGCAATAGAAAAGAAGTTATGGTAAAAAAACAATGCGAGGCATCTGTCACATGCATTGCGTCTAACGGAATGTTAATTTTAATGCGATTATCGTTGGACATTCAGCCATTTTTGAATCCTATTGATTTGGGATGGAAGTGTATGTAGCTTGGTCTTGGTATTATGCAGCACAGTGGCGTAATGTTTTTCGAACTACTTGTGTTCGAAATTGTAATGTACCTACGATTTTTGAGCCGCAGGAAATATCAGCAGAAACCGCATTTACAGCAGTCCTCAAATGAGGAAGAGCAACGAAAATCCTTTGCTTAAGCAACATGTTCCCATAGTGTCAACGACGTGTTTTAAGTGAAAGTTTAATATCATGCAGCTAAATCTTTCAAAAACGCTTATTTAAAAAAAACTTCAATGCCACTACTACTCGTGGTAAATTTTGTGCTTTTTTCTGCGATTTTTGACATTTTTATGTCTTGACTCTGGCACATAAATTCGAAAAGCGTCACGAAAATCATAACGAAAAAGCGTTACGTTTTTGGCATTAGAGGCCCTGTGAGTTTTGGGTGCCATTCAAGGTTCAACGGAAGTTGGGCTAGGTGGTACCCTGTGAGTGCTGGGTGCCATTTAAGGTTCAACAGAGGTTGGGCTTGTGTTCAATTTACGTTCAACTTGAGTTCAACTTGGGTTCAACTTGGGTTTAACTTGGGTTCAACTTGAATTCAACTCGAATTCAACTCGAATTCAACTCGAATTCAACTCGAATTCAACTTGAATTCAACTTTCAACTTAGGTTAAACTCACGTTCAACTTTTGTTGAACGACCCAAAAAATATTACTTTCAACTTAGGTTCAACTCACGTTCAACTTTCGTTCAACTTTTGTAGAACGACCCAAAAAGTGTTACTTTCAACTTATGGTCAACTCACGTTAAACTTTCGTTCAACTTTTGTCGAACGACCCAAAAAGTGTAACTTTCAACTTAGGTTCAACTCACGTTCAACTTTCGTTCAACTTTTGTTGAACGACCCAAAAAGTGTAACTTTCAACTTAGGTTCAACTCACGTTTAACTTTCGTTCAACTTTTGTTGAACGACCCATGAAGTGTAACTTTCAACTTAGGTTCATCTTTCGTTCAACTTTTGTTGAACGACCCAAAAAGAGACAAATTCGAAAAGCAAATCGTCACGAAAAACATGAAAATGTCCCACTGAGTTGCGGACTTGTACGCATGCTGTTTTTCAACTTTTTTTTTTCAATTTAACTTCTTTCCATTGTGGCTGAAGTAGTGCTGTTATTTCAAAGGTTGTGTAATCTCGATGTACTTGCTTCGCTGGCACTCACAAACGTAAAAAATTCCAAAAAAGGCTTTTTTTACGATTGTTTTCTCCAACTAAATTCGTGGCATTGATGGGGCGGTATTTGTTCTGAATATTGTTGTTGCTATTGTTTAAATTCTTATTTGACTAATTTTCTGTTATTTATGTCAATTTGAAGTTTTCGAAAATTCCAGAAAATCATTCTCATTCTACCTCGCTGCTTTTGCAGTTCCGCAATTAAGGTTGTCAAAAGCTCACCATTTTTCATATGAAAATTAAGGCTGATCCTTGTACCACATTTTACGCTCTGTTTGGATTCGCCCGCGAACATTCACACAGTGTAGGTAGGTACAACTAAAACTTCATTGCCGCATACACAATAAGAGCTAGCTAGCAGCTAACTCCCTCAAATTTGTCACTCTTTTTCGTACATGTACAATAAAAACTGCTAAAGTAGTGAAAAAGTGGATAATCATCCATAACAAGGAAGCACAATATTTTCCTCCAGCATTTTTCAGTCATGTTGAATGAATGGGCGACAACAAAGAACGAACATAAAATGAATGCAATATGAGCTCTCAGAAGCTCAGTGACATGTATGACTATGCACTAAAATTGTTGTGCGGAAAAATAAGAGAAACTAGAGTGACGTCAAACACAACGAGGCGAAATTTGGTTGAAATTATTCGTAATCTTATGGAAAGAGAAACACAAATGTGAACTTGATATTAGGTCCGTTTTATTGGGTCGGAACAGAATAGAACACCACAACTCCCATATAAATTTGATAGACAGTTGCTGTTCTATTAGGTATAGAACAACTTCTGTTAAATGTATGGAACTGGTGCTGTTATTTTCTGTTCTGACCCAATAAAACGTTTGTTTATTGAGGAAAAACAAAAAAATATTGTGCAAATTGCACGATTCAGTTTCTTTCTAGAACTCTTCATATATAAATATTTTTGTTCACTGGATTTCTAGGACATTTTAATCACTCACAAATACGAAGGGTTACAGCCTTCCATACACACACTTCATACAATAAATGGAAAATGTACGCCAAGTTTGAAATTCAGCTGAGCTCATCTCGGATACATTAATTTAATGAGCAAGGAGAATATTTATTCTTGCAGAGCAGAAAATATCAACGAAATACACGGGAAAATGTTTTTTTTTTGCGTGATTAAAATAATTGCAATAGCGCACGAGATGCTGATGGCACTTTTCAACGAAACATCGTGCCAAGTTTCTCGTCAATTTTTCTATTGAAAACAGCCAGGGAACGGCGACGGAGTCAGAGAAAAGTAATCACTTCAACATCCCTAGACGATTTAGATCCACGGGTGCCCCACTTCAGTCAAAATGTCAGTCTGTCTGTAGATATCCGCCCAAGAAATCTTTCTTCCAATAATAATTTCATAAATACTATGCCATCAATTCTGAAGCGACCCTAATACGCGTGAAATGACTGCAAAATATTTTCACAAGGACGAAGTTTTGTGCGGCTCATCTTTGCAACAAGCCAACAAGACAGAGTTGCCAAAAGTTTAAGTGAAATGTATGACATTTTTCGATTTAAGAGATTAGGCAGCTTCTCACAAGCCTACAATAATATGGGCAGAGCAATATATTGAATAATTTTGAGAGTGCTGTACATGCTTATATCGACCAGTCTTTCGTTCTCTCTTGATACGGAGTATGGTGTGCGTGGCAAAGGGCCCAGGACTATATCCACTGATAATGTGCTCGCACCGCGCTCGCTATACGATGGCAAGGACGGATTACGAAAAGACGATTTTGCGATTTATCATGATCGATTTAAACTGTGCTGCAACGAGCTGCGTTCACTTTCTCGTTGTGGTATCAATCAATCAATGTCTTCATGTGCAAAAGCCTTGAATAAGTGTTTAAGTCCTGAAGGAGTAATAGAGGTGACGGCGCGGGTAAAGTGCTACGCCATAACTCCGAAGAGCGACTCGTATAACTATATGGCTGGAATTGTGGTTTTCTGCTGAATTAATTGAATAGTGAAATATGGTGTTATTTCTACACTGGCTATTTGCTGTCAGAATGTAGTGACTCGCCATAGGGTGTCAGAAGAAGCAATAAATGTCATCTGATTGTTTGGACAGTTATGTCCCCGGGGTGAAAACTTGTTGTATGGGCGCAATTGAGACTTGTAATCCCATCGGTTGACGGAGTATTGTAATAACTAATATTTGCTTTCATTTCATTTTCAATTGTCGATTTTGGATTATGCAATGAAAGCAATAGACGTCATTTTTTTTTACACAAAAAAAAAATATCCTTGATAACAATATTGAAACTGCCATGAGATGTTTCATCATCAGAATTGAAAGCTTGCAAAGGCCATAAAGCCTGCAGCCAGAAAATTATAGGTACATACCTGGTTTCCAGTTCAAATTCATAAAACCTAAAAAAGTACGAAAACCTCAACCATTTCTTCACATTTCAAATGAATTAGAAAACTTTTGAAAATAATTGGCCAAGAAACATGTGTGCGGTTATGGCAAATTGTTGTTGTGGCCATCATGTAAGAGTGAGGTATGCCATCCGGCGATAACTTACCAACGTAACATTCCGCCTTCAACTTCAAAGTTTTAAACGCCTTGAAGCAGAACTTTTCCGATGATGATGCTCAAGGATAAACTCGTCTGATTTTCGTCTTGGTTGGCAACGTAGTAGGTATGTGATACGAGTAACATGGTGTCTTATCGATTAGTTGAAAAGTTGAAAATTTGGCTTAGGAGAAAATTCAGAAAATGTTAAAAAATAATTTTCTCTTCATACACCCATAAACCATAATATCCTGTGCGATGCATACGTATACCTATTACAAAACACAGGAAGTTGTAGTTACGAATTTATTTTATCTGCAGCCAACGTATACTTATGATGCTGCGCGGATCAACCTCTGACAGAATGATTATGAGTTTGAAAAGTTTTTTTCATTCGCTGCCCTTACGTCTGGGGTGTCCTTGCCGAAAGAAAATTTTAGGTTGACCTTGAATTATTTGCGGATGGAAAGAAATTTTGAAACTTACGGTTTAGTAAGGTTGAAAGAAGTTTACATAAGAAAATTAGAGCTAAGAACATACATACCTACTCATGGTATAGCGGCAAGGAGATGGCGAAGAGTGTTATCCTTCAGCATAATCGGCAAAGTGGACGTAATAAAAACTTTATTAATTTGCCACATTATTTTTTGAAAGATTTAAATTTTTGTATACCCTTCGCGCATCGAGTGAAAGGGTATATTAACTTTGTCATGAAGTTTGTAATGCATTGAAGGAAGCATCTCCGACCATATAAAAAGTATACATATATGATCAGCGATTGGGCGATGTCCGTCTGTCTGTTGCGATATGTTTTACTCGGCCAATTTAAAAGCTATGAAGCGGAAATTTGAACAAATGCTTCTTTTTGCTGCAGGCAGTTTGTATGTTTGAATCAGTCAAATCGAACAAGGGGGTCATGGAGCTGCCATACAAACCCAACCCCCCAAATTAGGTTCTTCAAAAAAAACTTTTATTTGTCCACTATTTCCAACGAAATTTCACACAAATGTGTTTCTATTTATAACACAAAACATATGTAAGAATGGATCAAATCGGACCGTGGGGTCATGGGGCTGCCATACAAATCCATTTTGCTTCTTCTAAGAAACATTTTTTACACCAATTTCACAAAACCTTTAATCAATGTTTTTTTTATCTAAGCACGAAAAAGGTTAAAACAAATGCAATCGTATCTACTATAGGGCCATGCTCCCGCATTCTTCAATAAAATTATCAGGGTAAATATTTTTATTTACCCACTTATTCCAAACAAACCCCACACAAATATTGTTTTATCGACGCAACGGTACTTTTGTGAAGATGGACGGAAGGGGGGGGGGAGAAATACAAAGTCTTAGGTACGCCAGAAAAAGACTTTTAGCCCGAGAAGAGCGAAGGGTATCTAAATTTCGGCCGCGCCCGAAATTAGCCTCGGTCTCGTTTATTTGTAAATTTTAGTGGAGTTTGTTTCAAATTTGTGAAGTTTGGATTTATCAGGGATTTACGAATACGTGACTCGTTTTTTTTTAGTTCATGCAAATTTTAATTATTATTTTATTAATTATTTATTTAATTTAAATTATCGTGAAAGTGCTGCTAAGCCTTTGCAGTTAATTTGGTTATATTCACCTTTTGGCTGTGGACTATTGCCCCTGGCGCTAACGAACAATTAGCACTTCCCCAAGAAGTTTGGTCTCATCCATCGAACTTTTAGGATATGAAATACCAATCAAAAAGTGTCAGAACATTTGGGAGAACGTTTTTGGTCTAAATTCTATAAATTTACAATTCACTGATGGCTTACAACTTAATAATGAGACTTTTTTTAGAGATGGCAGCACCGATAAACTAATGGTAGTCCATCTTTGACATACATACCATTTGAAGTTTCTATTCATAAGCTGGCAATGTCAGTATAAACATTTCGTGTTGATTGTTGACAACGCATTTACCGGACCATGGAAAGTTTCGAAAATTCACGAAAAAAACAACATTTGCGGGAAGTTTTACTTGGGCATTATTTTCCTAAGAAGACTGCAGCTCAGAGTCATCAATTGCTCGTAGAAGTTTACGGTGACGATGCTTTTTCGCGTGCATAGTGTTTTCGGTGGTTTCATCGGTTCAAAAATGGTAATTTTGACATTACCGACGAAGAGCGACCTGGCCAGCCAAAAAAGTTTGAAGACGAGGAATTGACGAAATTACTCGAAGAAGATTCGTGCCAAACGCAAAAAGAGTTCGCAATTTCGTTGGAAGTGACTCAGCAAGCCATATCGAAGCGGTTACAATCACTGGGAATGATCCAAAAGCAAGGCCACTGGGTTCCGTACGAGTTGAAGCCAAGATATGTTGAGAGGCGCTTTTGCATGTGCGAACGACTGCTTCAAAGGCAAAGACGGAAGGGTTTTTTGCATCGTATTGTGACCGGCGATGAAAAGTGGATACATTATGATAACCCAAAGCGAAAGAAATCATGGGGACCGCCCGCGCACCAATCAACATCGACCGCGAAGCGAAATATTCATGGTTCCAAGCTTATGCTCTGCATTTGGTGCGACCAGCTCGGTGTTGTGTATTATGAGCTGCTAAAACCAAATGAAACCATTGACGGGCAGCGCTATCGACTGCAATTGATGCGTTTGAGTCGAGCATTGCGTCAAAAACGGCCACAATATGCTGAAAGGCACGACAAAATAATTCTTCAGCATGACAATGCTCGCCCTCATGTTGCGCGAGTCGTGAAAACGTACATGGAAACAACCAAATGGGAAGTGCTACCCCACCCGCCGTATAGCCCCGACATTGCTCCATCTGATTACTATTTCTTCGCTTTGATGACTCATGCTTTGGCTGATCAGCACTTCACTTCATATGAGGATACTAAGAACTGGCTCGATTCATGGATAGCCTCGAAAACCCAAGATTTTTTCCGCGACGGAATTCGTAGACTTCCCGAAAGATGGGAGAAAGTTATCGCTGCTGATGGCCAATATCTTGAATAATTTAGTTATATGAATAAATCTATGAATAAATGCCCAAAATTCCAAAAAAAAAGTCTCATTGTTAAGTTGTAGGCCATAATGATAATGTCAAAAGGAAAGCAACTTTCTGCGGAGGAAAAGGCGACAAAAAGGATATTTAAACCGACAAAATGCAATACGGATTGAGCGGAGCTCGAACGTTGTTAATAATTTTATACAAGGTTGTGAAAGGCGATTTCCGGTGAATCAAAACGAAGTCTCTTAAGAGAAACCTCGAATTCGCCCCCTTACTGCGCGTAAGTTTGGGGAGAATTTGGGCCTATTAGCAAGTGTGAGGACAATTCAATCCTACGAGGTGCCAAACGGTTTCATTTTATAAGCAGCTCTTAGAAGAAAAAATCCCTAAGATAAATGTCATGTACGACGCAACATGATCTTGCCCCAACTCATACAACGAGGGTGGTTAAATCGTTTATTGACTTTATTGTGACTTTGTTAGACTGGGTGCCCAACTCCCCTGACATTAACATAATAGAAAACATTTGAGTGTGGCTTGTTCGGGAGGTTTACATATAGGCCAGTCATTTTATGATTTTAGGTCCCAAAAAATAGCTCGGCTCTGATTTTTTAGGATACTGTTAGGGTAGATACCAGAAGTGTACCACCAAGTTTGCAACTTCGAAAAACCTGTGCTAACCCCGTGACCCTCAAAAAAACTGAAAATTTTTGGAATTTTTTCATATTTTGGTTTGTAATTTCCAAAAGGTGCTTCCTAAAAGAAAGTCGTCTACCGGAGTTTTAAAGCTAAGAAAGCCTTCTTTAATTTGAGTCCACCTCCAGCGCTGTAGGTGCCAAGGATCCCAAGATACAGCACTTTAAACATTGTTTTTTGTTAAAAAGTTCGAAATTGTAATTTTAGTCATTTTCCGAACTAAATATCGGGTTAAATGTGCATTCTAGGAAGAAAGTCATGCGACACGAAGTTATAAACCAGTTATTTATGTCTATATGTCGGAACGAGTGGAATCGGACCATGGGGTCATAAGGCTGCCCCTGAAAATTAGGTTCATCTAAAAAATTGTTTTTCTTTATGTACCAATATTAACCAAACGTCACCCAATTGTGTTGCTGGTTAAGCCTAAAAAATATCCAGGAACGGATGAAATCGGAGCACTACGTCATAGTGTTGTCATACAAACCAACCTCTGGAAATTAGGTTTTTTTTTTGTATTTATCCTCTTTGATACTTTTCTGAAATATTTTTCAGTGAAAACATTATGTAAAACAGTAAAATCTTCCCTAAACATATAAGCATTTGTCGCACAGGAAATAGACTTTAAATGAAATAAATTATTGTAATTTAAGGAAGATTCAGTCCATCCATTTTCATTGTGAAAATAACATTTCTTGAACCGGTAAGCTTTTATTTTACCGTTTCCTGGAAGGAAGTAAGGGTGAACTTAAGCATTTGCCGCGCAGTGTATGTCATGAAAGAGGTTATCTCTTCTCAACATCTCTTCTCACGGGACAGTGACGGAAGGCTACTTACACTGGTAGAGGACCTAATGAGAGCATAGAAAGAACGCCGAAGTTCGGACCCGAGCAATAGTAGGTGAAGTTCCTCCTCATATCTATCTATCTATCTATCTATACAGGGTGTCCGGAAACTGCCACATAAACGCGCCGGATTATGATTCCTCAGTTGATTTCCAGCAAAAAAGTTGTCAGAAACATACCCCCTCAGCTTAACCCTTAAGCTGCCACAGGCATTTAAAGATTTTTGAAAAAATCATTTTCTTGCACGACTTAAAGCCTAATATCTCCAAAGCTAGACCATTAATTAACCCTGGTTTTCTGCATTTAAGGTACTAAAACTGTTAGAAATAATGGAGCTAGATTAAAATGATGTAGGAAAGATACAATCGTTAGACTATGCGCCAACTTCTAAAAGATTCCTACAAGCACCTCACCTTGGCAGAAGTTGGAGAAAATTCAGATGAAGAAAAAAATAGTCTTTGGGTCAAATTACGCAAATTTGACTTTAAAGCTCTGTAAAAACCATTATCCGATTTTAGTGTGGTTAGTTTTATTTTACAGGTAAATTTGTTGGCTGTAATAATAATTTTATTTCACTATTCTAGCTGGTCTAGCTTTAGAGATATTAGGCTTTAAGTCGTGCAAGAAAATGATTTTTTAAAAAATCTTTGAATGCCTGTGACATCTAAAGGGTAAATCGGAGGGGGTATGTTCCATACAACTTTTTTGCTGGATCCATAGTCCGGTGCGGTTATGCGGCAGTTTCTGGACACCCTGTATACAAAATCTTGTTAGTTACGCCTTTTATAGCTCGAGAACGGCTGGACAGATTTTTATGTTTTTTTTGTATTAGGCTCCGTCCGGAATAGCATAATAACTATTGAATCATGCGAAAAATTCACAATGAGTTCCTTTTTGTCGACTTTTGCCTGTATTTCCTGTACGTATCACTGGATTTCAGTAAATTTACTCTACAGGATTGGTCTCAACCATATAACAGCAACTATTGAGAAATATGATAAATTCATAATGAGCATAATTATGAAGGCAGTTCTTTTTAACATAATTATTTCCAAAATACAAGTATTGTATTTAGAAAATTCACAATAAGCAACAATTCGCAATGATTTTTTTTCGCATAGTTGTCTTTATTTTTTGAACGTCTACCAAAAAGAAATCCAACCGAATAGGTCTCCTACACGAATTTCAGAGTGACTATTGAAACACGCGAAAAATTCACAATGAGATAAATTCTAAAAACAGTTCCCTTTCGTATAGTTCTTAAACGACTTGCTGGATTTTAGTAAATTTATTCCATCGGGTTGGCCTACACCCACAATACTATTGAAACATGCGAAAAATTCACAATGATCAACATGATGAAAGCAGTTATTTTTCAAATCCTTTTGTCTATATCCCCTGAACGAGTTCTCAGATTTCAGTAAATTTGCATTACCACATAAATGGCAGAATAAGTATCAAAACATTCAGAAAATTCAAAATGATCGAAATTATAAAGACAGTTCGTCCTCACATACTTTATCATTTATTCCCTCAACAGATAAGCGGATTTCTGTATATTTGTCACGCCGAATCGGTCTCTGTTCCAAATAACAGAATAATAAAATTCACATGAGAATAATGTTCAAGCCAGCTGCTTTTCTGATCCTTTGGCGATCATTTTGGAATGGTTTGCTATAGATTTTGTTGAAGTTACACAACCGGGTTGGTCTCTACACGGAATATACAGCTAAGTAGGCTTGCAAAAGATTTTAAAGGAGCAAATTAATTTTGAAGGTAGCTCTTTTCCAATCCTTTAGCCATTTTGAACGGATTAGGAGATTTCAGTAAATTTAAGCCACCTTATTTGTTAATAGTTTGTCGTGCTCTGTGGCCGTGATCGTTCGGTCGCCACTCTGTGAATTAGACACTCATAGAGAAAAGAGTTTCCAAACTCGGCACGACTCGTCGCAAGTTTATTATTCAGAAAAAGATGATAAGAAATATTCTTATCGTAGAATAATAAACTAACAATGCGACTAGGAAGTGGTATGGCTGACAACCGTATCACACTCCGAATTCAGTTGTCTTTGTAACGTTGATGACTACACACGGTAGTCATCAACGCACCATGCTCCACTAGGAGTTACGGTAATGAAGAGAAAGATTTGTTAATAGCTTAATAATGTTATTGTTCTTGTTTTAATTGCCCTGCCATGAAAATTGAATGAGCAACAATTCACAATGAGTTCTTTTCCACATATTTTTCTCTGCATTTTTCAACGTCTTAGCTGATTGTCAAAGATTTTGTCCGAACTCCCGAGTTTGTATCAACCCCGAATAGTAGCAGAATAAGCGTTGATAACTTTGGAAAATCACAATGGTAGTAGTAGTAGAAGCTTTTCTTAACATTTCTCAAACGAATTACTGGATTTCAGTAAGCTTAGCCTAAATCATTGGTTTCTTCCCAGTATAGATATAGAGGGTAGATGGCTATACCCATAGTACAATAACTATCAATTGAAATGTGTTGAAAATTACAATAACCAAAATTCCCCACATGCACAGACCGAAATCAAATTAAATTTTATCCCAAAAGCCGAAAGAAATAGGCACATCATGGTCTTAGTGAAATTATAAGTCTGTTATTCATCAATTCACATAAAAGCAACATTTCGATTAATAAACAAATTCGTGTAAATAGGAACACTAAAATAATACTCGTAAATCCATCTCCAAACTAAACTCTAGTCATATTTATACACAACCACAATATACACAAATCTTACAAAAATTATATCCTTTCATCCTCTCCCATACATGACTCTCGTGTCGACTAGAACTCATTGTGCCTCTTCCGGCTGTATGGACTATCCAACATCGATTTTCCAAACGACATTTGCATTAATCTCTCCTGGTCATCTGTGGAAAAACAAACGATATGTCTTGTGTGCCTTTGCTGTTAGCATGCTGCATGTCCTTTTTGCTTTCTTCACCCAACCGCACCGATTCATGGATTAGACGTAATAAGTTTACCGATGAGCTTCGATTTCGGCACACGATTTGAATTTCTCCCACTGCGATCAGACTATGCGATCCTGTTGAAACGGATGATTGGCCAAATGTCCATATAACATTTCTCGCAGTCGGACATGTTGTACAGCATACCGACAATAAATTTATTCCTGTGAAAACATAGACAAAACACATGATGATTAGGTTCTGACAGTGACTGCAGTGATGAAGGTCGCATACACAGTAATCATTGGGTCGTAAAATTGTGTTGAAATTAGCTAAAAGACTGACAATACTTAACCGAACTGTGACAGCTGTGATTTATCTTCAGCTTTTCCGGAAAGCTAGTTCCCATTCGAATCTATTTCAAAGTGCGAAAACCTAATTCACCCAACACAATCTCTCGAAACAACAAGTGAAAGTCAAACGAAATCCGATTGACATCGTTATACGTATATCGAGGACGAATTCAAAAACGGGTATACCAACGGTTGGCAATCAATACGTATCGGTTCGTTAGTCCTAGATTTATCCAATCGACCACTCCTAGAATACCGGGACTCGGATACGAATGTTTCACTTCTGTTGAATTTTCTACTTACAAAGAGGAAAATCGATACGCCCGGTATCCACGTTGGACGACAGCTTCCTTCAGTTTTATTATCGTCTCGTTGGACATGATTCAGTAAATTCATGTCGCTTCCAACCAAGAGACATTGTTCAGTGATGCAGCGCACAGTAGCAGAATTTGACAGAAAATGGTTGTTGTTTCAACGATATACCTGGAATGAGATAAGCAACGAATTCATTCATGAAAAGGATTCTACAACAACACAAGACTGAATTGATTTGGACACGGAATTGAACTAATTCAAGCTTTCAGTTAAACAAAATATTGAAAAGCAGGCAGAAAAAACAGGAGGCATCCGCAACTGATCTGATTTTTCCAAAAGGCATTCATTCAATTTGTATGTATCCCTAACTTTGGTGGTTCAGTTGACAAATAGGCGGCAAGCTGCTGAACACTTTCTGCTATTCCATAACAGCGGGGGATGAAAGTGAGAACAGGACTAATGTGCCTGTCTAGACAGTTTCAATTTTCGTTCGTCTTCATCATTTTGACAATTGAAACTTGAGATGTATGCGCTATTGAAGAAACGCATTCATTCTTGAACGCAATTGCCAATGTTAAATATTAACAACACATCATCTATTCATACAATTCATGAAAGAATTTATCATTTACCCGTCCTGACCAAAGCCGTGACACATATTTAACGATAAATAATGAACAGATCTGGATATAATGAGACATTGATCTCTTCTGTTCACTTGACGCAATCATTGACATGTTCAATGTTGAAAGTGGATACGGAGCTTGAAGACGATAGGGAAGACGAAAGCGCACATGTGTGGACATAACCAATGAACTTTTTTTCACACATTCACCGTTGTGAGAAAATGTAGGTGAAGATGTTTCTTTTTTTTAACAATTTTATGAATGCAGGGGAATAGACTGAATAAAAAGAAAAGGATTGCTTGTGTTATTTTTTTAACTGAATATTGATTACGTCATCGTGCTGTGCGCGTTATATTCTAAATCCAAAACCAATTTCAATATTCGCACAACGTGCCTGCAATCGTAATAAATACATTTCCGCGTCGCGCTTTCATAAAAAAAATCGAAATCCACATCACAGGCATAGGTTGCGAGTGTTGACCTATGACACGAAAAATAGGATCGAAATCAATTTTATCTCCCCATTTCATCGAGATCTGGAATAAATAAATAATATCTGACGGCATCGAGTAAATAGGACGCGAAAAAAAAGCCATCAGCCACGTCGTGATTTGTAATTGAAAATGAATTCCCTCGATATTTTTCGTCCTTGATGGGAAAATCGCGCGGTCGAATGGCTTTCAATGCGAGGATTCGCTGTTGCCGACCAATATATACAATCCTGTGAATGGGAATCTCGTCCTGTGTAACGGACAAGTATTATGTGCGTGGAGGTATGACTCAGTCATTCATCCTTTCTATCTTTCATCCCTATTAATACGGATATGATGTATTCTATCGAAAAGTGACTTTCGGGTTAAATCGGTTATCTATGACCAGGACCAGGACATTTTACAGAGGACACCCATATACACATTGACGGTCATACAAGCAAGTTGGGATCGATGCTCCCCAAGCTATCATCATTTATGCTATATAGCATCGGCACATCACAAATCACATCACATGTTCCGAAGGATATCTGTGTCGGAAATCGTTTGTAAATCATATCGACCCAGTTACTCAACAAATGCAGTCATATAAATTGCATTCATTGATTTATACTTGAGGTTGACCATTTGACAAGTTTTGCATAGTTCAATCGTATTCCCAGTCTGGACAATTGAATCTCTTTAACGATGCTCAATCAAAATTTCAAGTGAAATTATGATGACGGCCATTCATGTCAAGTGATAGAAACTTTCAAAACAGTAATAGACCTAGAGCCAGCGACACTTCAAATGCAACTATTTCCTCTCCATTCTGTTACACATTATCGCAAATTTCACGATTGGAGATGCCCCAAAACGGTAGTCTGCTTCCTGGACAGTGGGGCTAAAGGGGTGGCAGACAACTTCAAAGTCGTTAATAGCTGCAAAAAATTGCAACTATTTCCTCACTGTTCGTGCTTTGCACGATCATAGTACTTGGTCCACTGATAACGAAAATGCAGATGGCAGACACTTTCAGTGGGGCTAAAGTGGTGGCAGACGAGCCCAAAGTCGTTAATAGTTGCAAATATTTGCAACTATTTCCTCGCGTTTGATTCATATACCATTTCATAGAGGACGAGTCCCCGCATATAAATTCCAAAAGGCAGACAAAAATTGGGGGGCTAACATGGTGGCAGACGCGCTCCAAAATTTGAAATTTGTATGAAAAATGGCAAGTGCTTCTACAAAAATAACGCTAACTCCATCATGCTAAATCATATAGGTACAGAAAGAGCTTAATTATTTTCCAGACACTTCCCTGAGTACTTAAGCCAAATTTCATTTCAAAATTCCAGTTGCAACCCGCTTAATTTATCAATCGAAATTTGACTATTTTCAAGTAAATTTACAGGCAATATAGTACATACACAGAAAACGAATATACAAAGTGACATTTTCCCCTAATATCACACGGATGGCCCTCAGCAGCGATTCTTTTTGAACGGCACATCATTCAGGACACCATGCTAAGTATATGTTTCCAAAGGCAGACAAAAACCTTTAAAAGGACGACGAGCAGACGAGCCTAAAGTGGAGTAAAAAGTGGGATTTTGTGAGAAATAACAAGGACCTAATTTTCCCCTAATATCACACGGATGGCATCCAGCAGCGATTCTTTTTGGACCGCATATCACTTAGGACACAATTTTAAGCAAATATTTCCAAAGGCAGACATACAGTATTAAAAGGACGATCAGCAGGCGAGCCCTTAAATGGGGCAAAAAGTGAAATTCTGCAAGAAACAACAATTATCTCTCGCGGAAGCATTTCCCCTTAATATCACACGGATGGCCCGCAGCAGCGTTTCTTTTTGGCCGGTATATCATTCAGCACACCATGCTAAGTATTGATTTTCAAAGGCAGACATGCAGCACTAAAAGGACGACCAGCAGACGAGCCCTTAAATGGGGCAAAAATTGGAATATTGCGAGAAACAACAATTATCTCTCGCGGAAGCATTTCCCCCTAATATCACACGGATGGCCCGCAGCAGCCTTTCTTTTTGGCCGGTTTTTCATTCGGGACACAATGTTAAGTAAATATTTCCAAAGGCAGACATACTGTATTAAAAGGACGATGAGCAGGCGAGCCCTTAAATGGGGCAAAAAGTGGAATTTCGCAAGAAGCAACAATTATCTCTCGTTGCAGCATTTTTCCCTAATATAACACGATATCATATCATTCAGAACACGATGCTAAGTGTATATTTCCCAACGCAGACAAAAACCTTAAAAAGGACGATCAGTAGACGTTCCTAAAGTGGTGCAAAAAAGGTCAAAAAGTTATAATTGTTGTTTTCCGCAAAATCACACTTTTCGGCCGACTTAAGGGCGCGTCTGCTGATCCTCCTTTGAATGCTTTATGTCTGCCTTTGGAAACATTTACTTAATATGGTGGCCTAAGAGATATGCCGTCCAAAAAGAATCGCTGCTGGGTGCCATCCGTGTGATATTAGGGGCAAATGCTGTCACGAGAGATCATTGTTGTTTTTCGCAAAATCAAACATTTTGCCTAATTTAGGGGCTCCTCTGCTGATCGTCCTTTTAAAAGTTTATGCCTGCTTTTGAAAATATTTACTTAGCATAGTGTCCTGAATGCTATACCCTTCAAAAAGAGACGCTGCCTTTAGAAATATTTACGTAACATTGTGTCCTAAGTGATATGCGTTCCAAAAAGAATCGCTGCTGGGGGCGATCCGTGTGATATTAAGGTAAAATGCTGCAACGAGAGATAATTGTTGTTTCTCGCAAAATTCCACAATTTGCCCCATTTAAGGGCTCGTCTGCTGATCGTCCTTTTAATGCTTTATGTCTGCCTTTGAAAATATATACTAAGCATGGTGTCCTGAATGAAAAACCGGTCAAAAAGAAAGGCTGCTGCGGGCCATCCGTGTGATATTAGGGGGAAATGCTTCCGCGAGTGATAATTGTTGTTTATCGCAATATTCCAATTTTTGCCCCATTTAAGGGCTCGTCTGCTGATCGTCCTTTTAGTGTTGTATGTCTGCCTTTGAAAATATATACTTAGCATGGTGTGCTAAATGATATACCGGTCAAAAAGAAACGCTACTGCGGGCCATCCGTGTGATATTAGGGGGAAATGCTTCCGCGAGAGATAATTGTTGTTTCTTACGGAATTCCACTTTTTGCCCCATTTAAGGGCTCGCCTGCTGATCGTCCTTTTAATACTGTATGTCTGTCTTGGAAATATTTACTTAACATTGTGTCCTGAATGAAAAACCGGCCAAAAAGAAAGGCTGCTGCGGGCCATCCGTGTGATATTAGGGGGAAATGCTTCCGCGAGAGATAATTGTTGTTTCTTGCAGAATTTCACTTTTTTCCCCATTTAAGGGCTCGCCTGCTGATCGTCCTTTTAATACTGTATGTCTGCCTTTGGAAATATTTACTTAACATTGTGTCCTGAATGAAAAACCGGCCAAAAAGAAAGGCTGCTGCGGGCCATCCGTGTGATATTAGGGGGAAATGCTTCCGCGAGAGATAATTGTTGTTTCTCGCAATATTCCAATTTTTGCCCCATTTAAGGGCTCGTCTGCTGGTCGTCCTTTTAGTGCTGTATGTCTGCCTTTGAAAATCAATACTTAGCATGGTGTGCTGAATGATATACCGGCCAAAAAGAAACGCTGCTGCGGGCCATCCGTGTGATATTAAGGGGAAATGCTTCCGCGAGAGATAATTGTTGTTTCTTGCAGAATTTCACTTTTTGCCCCATTTAAGGGCTCGCCTGCTGATCGTCCTTTTAATACTGTATGTCTGCCTTTGGAAATATTTACTTAACATTGTGTCCTGAATGAAAAACCGGCCAAAAAGAAAGGCTGCTGCGGGCCATCCGTGTGATATTAGGGGGAAATGCTTCCGCGAGAGATAATTGTTGCTTCTCGCAATATTCCAATTTTTGCCCCATTTAAGGGCTCGTCTGCTGGTCGTCCTTTTAGTGCTGTATGTCTGCCTTTGAAAATCAATACTTAGCATGGTGTGCTGAATGATATACCGGCCAAAAAGAAACGCTGCTGCGGGCCATCCGTGTGATATTAAGGGGAAATGCTTCCGCGAGAGATAATTGTTGTTTCTTGCAGAATTTCACTTTTTGCCCCATTTAAGGGCTCGCCTGCTGATCGTCCTTTTAATACTGTATGTCTGCCTTTGGAAATATTTACTTAACATTGTGTCCTGAATGAAAAACCGGCCAAAAAGAAAGGCTGCTGCGGGCCATCCGTGTGATATTAGGGGGAAATGCTTCCGCGAGAGATAATTGTTGTTTCTCGCAATATTCCAATTTTTGCCCCATTTAAGGGCTCGTCTGCTGGTCGTCCTTTTAGTGCTGTATGTCTGCCTTTGAAAATCAATACTTAGCATGGTGTGCTGAATGATATACCGGCCAAAAAGAAACGCTGCTGCGGGCCATCCGTGTGATATTAAGGGGAAATGCTTCCGCGAGAGATAATTGTTGTTTCTTGCAGAATTTCACTTTTTGCCCCATTTAAGGGCTCGCCTGCTGATCGTCCTTTTAATACTGTATGTCTGCCTTTGGAAATATTTACTTAACATTGTGTCCTGAATGAAAAACCGGCCAAAAAGAAAGGCTGCTGCGGGCCATCCGTGTGATATTAGGGGGAAATGCTTCCGCGAGAGATAATTGTTGTTTCTCGCAATATTCCAATTCTTGCCCCATTTAAGGGCTCGTCTGCTGGTCGTCCTTTTAGTGCTGTATGTCTGCCTTTGAAAATCAATACTTAGCATATGCATAGCATATTGCTGTGTGCTGAATGATATACCGGCCAAAAAGAAACGCTGCTGCGGGCCATCCGTGTGATATTAAGGGGAAATGCTTCCGCGAGAGATAATTGTTGTTTCTTGCAGAATTTCACTTTTTGCCCCATTTAAGGGCTCGCCTGCTGATCGTCCTTTTAATACTGTATGTCTGCCTTTGGAAATATTTACTTAACATTGTGTCCTGAATGAAAAACCGGCCAAAAAGAAAGGCTGCTGCGGGCCATCCGTGTGATATTAGGGGGAAATGCTTCCGCGAGAGATAATTGTTGTTTCTCGCAATATTCCAATTTTTGCCCCATTTAAGGGCTCGTCTGCTGGTCGTCCTTTTAGTGCTGTATGTCTGCCTTTGAAAATCAATACTTAGCATGGTGTGCTGAATGATATACCGGCCAAAAAGAAACGCTGCTGCGGGCCATCCGTGTGATATTAAGGGGAAATGCTTCCGCGAGAGATAATTGTTGTTTCTTGCAGAATTTCACTTTTTGCCCCATTTAAGGGCTCGCCTGCTGATCGTCCTTTTAACCCTTCTGTCGGCACCTACAACAATATGCATATTCTATACCCAATAGGTCTGGCTGGACCTTCTGAGAAAAAAAATTTAATCTTTAGAAAAAGTGAAATTTTTATCGGTATAATCATTCTACCCATTCTTTACAGCCATATATAAACAATAAAAGCATTAAAATCGTTTTTGGAGATATACTAGAGGCGTTTTTAAGAAGACATATTTTGAGGTGGTCTTAGCACAAACATGTTTCTCCTTTTTTTTCTTCTATTTTTGCTTCTCTTTTTTCATTGCGTATCCGCACAGAAAGTTTGATAAAATTTTCCAATTCCAATATCTTTGGGGAAATAATTGGCACTTTGTTGGTAGATTTTACCACGATATTAGTCTGCAGATTTGGGAAAATAGATAGAAAGAAATAGGGAATTTTCAACCCCAAAAATCATTAAATTCTAAATTTTCCGTAAATATCTCAGTTAAATATATTAATAAACACCATCGTAAGTCACTTATACTTAGTTCATACTATTACAAAGGAAATAAAACTCTTTCGATTTTCCTAGAATCAAATCTCAGTTGATTAGGTGATGTTATAACACGGGATAAAATTAGGCGTACCCCATTTGCGAACTTCACAGCTTTTTAAAGCAAAATCTCAGAAAATCTTATCGTTTATCGTACAAATTGAATTTTAATGACTTTATTACATTATAAATAGGAGATTTTTAAGAGAATTTAATATTTTCACTTTTTACCCCAAGACGAAAATGGGGGGAAAAACTATAGGTCTGACCAGACCTATTGGGTATCAAAAAGCACTATAAATTGAAAATCATCAAAAAATGCTCAAAACTTCAACCGATTTTTTTAAATTTTTGCAAAATGCTTCTAAACATATTATTCTAGGATATCCTGAAATATGAAGTCGCTGCGATTTCATCTTCTATACTTTTTTGACCAAAATATAGTGCCAAAGGTCTGGCCAGACCTATGTGCCGACAGAAGGGTTAATACTGTATGTCTGCCTTTGGAAATATTTACTTAACATTGTGTCCTGAATGAAAAACCGGCCAAAAAGAAAGGCTGCTGCGGGCCATCCGTGTGATATTAGGGGGAAATGCTTCCGCGAGAGATAATTGTTGTTTCTCGCAATATTCCAATTTTTGCCCCATTTAAGGGCTCGTCTGCTGATCGTCCTTTTAATACTGTATGTCTGCCTTTGGAAAATATTTACTTAACATTGTGTCCTAAGTGATATGCGGTCCAAAAAGAATCGCTGCTGGGGGCGATCCGTGTGATATTAAGGTAAAATCCTGCAACGAGAGATAATTGTTGTTTCTCGCAAAATTCCACTTTTTGCCCCATTTAAGGGCTCGCCTGCTGATCGTCCTTTTAATACTGTATGTCTGCCTTTGGAAATATTTACCTAACATTGTGTCCTAAGTGATATGCGGTCCAAAAAGAATCGCTGCTGGATGCCATCCGTGTGATATTAGGGGAAAATTAGGTCCTTGTTATTTCTCACAAAATCCCACTTTTTACTCCACTTTAGGCTCGTCTGCTCGTCGTCCTTTTAAAGGTTTTTGTCTGCCTTTGGAAACATATACTTAGCATGGTGTCCTGAATGATGTGCCGTTCAAAAAGAATTGCTGCTGCTGCTGTGTGATATTAGGGGAAAATGTCACTTTGTATATTCGTTTTCTGTGTATGTACTATATTGCCTGTAAATTTACTTGAAAATAGTCAAATTTCGATTGATAAATTCACCGGGTTGTAACTGGAATTTTGAAATGAAATTTGGCTTAAGTACTCAGGGAAGTGTCTGGAAAATAATTAAGCTCTTTTTGTACCTATATGATTTAGCGTGATGGAGTTAGCGTTATTTTTGTAGAAGCACTTGCCATTTTTCATACAAATTTCAAATTTTGGAGCGCGTCTGCCACCATGTTAGCCCCCCAATTTTTGTCTGCCTTTTGGAATTTATATGCGGGGACTCGTCCTCTATGAAATGGTATATGAATCAAACGCGAGGAAATAGTTGCAAATATTTGCAACTATTAACGACTTTGGGCTCGTCTGCCACCACGTTAGCCCCACTGAAAGTGTCTGCCATCTGCATTTTCGTTATCAGTGGACCAAGTACTATAATCGTGCAAAGCACGAATAGTGAGGAAATAGTTGCAAATTTTTGTAACTATTAACGACTTTGAAGTTGTCTGCCACCCCTTTAGCCCCACTGTCCAGGAGGCAAACTACCGTTTTGGGGCATCTCCAATCGTGAAATTTGCGATAATGTGTAACAGAATGGAGAGGAAATAGTTGTAAATAATTTCCACTTGGTCTCTTAGACTATAACAGAACTACTGTAACCACAGTGAGAGAGTGCTCCTCAAACGATCAAAGGGTGCAGATTGTGGGAATTTATAAACATCAAATTGAATATACATATTGTGAAATTGGATTGACAATTGCAGACTTTAGGGTCTTGAAGTAATGCATGTCGGTACTGTAGGGCCATGGACCTGCCACAAACATTTTTATCGTTAAAATAAAAAATTAGGAAGAAGCTGTCAGTTGAATAAAACTGTAGAAATATTTTGAAAAAATTATACAAAATAATATTTTTGAAACGAGTTATGACGTACATAATTTGTTTGAAAAATTATGTTTATTCTTTCTGTTTTCATATGAAAATTTTCGAAATCGGGGGTTGAAAAAGTCGATGAAGAGGGCATCCAGACATACATTTTACTGAAACCTCCAGGGTCCAAGCTATCACCATTTCAGAGATACAACCATCTAAAGATGGGGTACCAAATGCCCAGTTTGCCCCTCGAAAAACGCCCGGAAAGGCCTCAAAATCTCAATTTTCTGTTTTCGTCTGAAAATTTTCGAAATCGGGGATTGAAAAATTCGGTGAAGATGGCATTCAGACCTAATTTTGCTGAAACCTCCAGGGTCCTAGCTATCACGTTTTCAGAGATACAGCCATCTGAAGGTGGGACCAAATGGCCAGTTTGCCCCTCGAAAAACGCCCGGAAAGGCCTCAAAATCGCAATTTTCGGTTTTCATATGAAATTGGGAGTTGAAAAAGTCGATGAAGAGGGCATTCAGACCTACATTTGGCTGCAACCTCCAGGGTCCTAGCTATCACCGTTTCAGAAACACACCCATCGATTTTGAGGCCTATCCGGGCGTTTTTCGAGGGGCAAACTGGGCATTGAGTACCCCATCTTTAGATGGCTGTATTTATGAAACGTTGATAGCTAGGACCCTGGAGTTTTTGGCAAAATTTAGGTATGGATCAGGGTTGCCGTTTCCAAATTTCTACATAAGTGTAACATTGTCTTAATAAATTTGTAACATTTCTAGGTTCAGTGTAACAAATTTTAAGGACAGTCGTATCACTGAAATTTGTAGTAATAAATGTAACCAAAATCTAAACGGGTGGTGAGCAGTCAGGTTATTTATCCTCTTTTAAGCTTTGTGTTTCAAATCAAGAAATTTTTTTCATAAATTTTATAATTTAGCATTGGTACTAAATATTTTTGTCATAATGATATTTGACAAAAGGATGATATTCAGTTTTTTTTTCGCGAACAATGAAAGGTGAGCATTGCAACCTGAAAAGGTATATTTTTCCATAGTCCACTAACCCTAAACAAAGTCGACCTCTTTCTGACCATCTTGTTTAGATGATACCAGAACCTGATAGGAATTCCTCCAGGAATCTGCTGTGCGCTCTGCACCAGTTGCATTGGCGGATTTACTATAGTAGGCTTAGTAGGCTATAGCCTAGGGCGGCAGATTTTAAGAGGGCGGCAAATTTAGAGCAAATGTTTTGATGTTTGCTAAATCTTACACAGAACCTGGTAGTTTGAAGAAATCTGTTTTTTGTCAGTCCGACACAACGCGTTCAAAAATTAAAGTTGCAAATGGGTAAAAAAAAAACGTAAAAAATTTTGTTAAAAAATGTTACAGCTAGAAATCAAGATAAAATTATTTCTTGTGGTATTTATGAAGATCACAAGCCAATTTTAAGAAACTGTACGTGCACTGCAATTCATTTATATTCAAAATATTTCAGTTTTTTTAATTTATAAAAAAAAATCTTAATTTTTTTGGATGCGAGGTAAATTTAAAATTTAAATTTTAAAATCCATCAATGCGGAAGGATCTGCACCAAAAATTATGAAAAATTAAGCCGTCGAGTTTTAAGGAGATTTTCAAGCCAAAAAAGAGCTAAGAAAATGAATTGTTTGTTATATTGAAACCTTTTTAATACTGATTTCACCAATTTCTAGATATGTGTACTCATCTTTCGAAATGTGCCAGTTATCAAAGTACCGTTATATCATTTTTGTCAGAATTTTCAAAGAGAAATAAATTCTGAGACTTTTCTAAGATTTTAATAAATAAACATTTCACTTTATTGATTTTTGCTATTTGAAGTCAAAGAAAGAAAAAAACTTGGAAAGTTTCATGGAGATAAAAGTTTAGATAAAGGGAGGTCACAACCCAACAAACCATTCCGAGGGAATTCTTTCGGAATACTGGAACTATTTTCCATATTCCGAGTCGGAATCCAAGACTTAAACTCTCGGAATACTGACGGTTCGTCATATGAAAAGTGTCTCAGCATTTCCGAGAGCACTAATACATTCAAATGATGCATTTGGAAAATGTAGAGACATTTCCGACACTTTTCTGCAAAGTTATCGTTACAGCCCCAACAGACCATTCCGAGAGAATTCTTTCGGAATATGGGATCTTTTTCGTAGTTGGAATCCAAGCCTTAACATCTCGGAATACTGAGAGTTCGTAATATGAAAAGTGTGTCGTAAAACGTAGACATTTCCGAAAGTTTTCAGTATAGTTATCGTTACAGGTTTCCGTTTCGTCATCTCGGAGTTTTATACCAATTTCGATTAAAATTCAGGTCGGAATCGAGTATCGCTTTTGGAATATGGAGGGTTATAATTTCAGTTGGAGGGTGTTGTATTGTCATTACTTTCATTTTCAATTCAATAAAGAGGGACTCAACGGGACGCAAAGCAACCAAAACGCGAAGAAACCGGAATCCAAAACAACTTGCAGTCTCCCAACCATTGTCGACCAATACCTAAATACCTGAGAGGAAAAAGGATCTGGTCGTAAATGCATTCTGCAGAAGTCTTCAAAAAAAACAAAGAATATTTTTTTTATTATTATTAAATAACTCATCTTTATTTTCAGTTGTGTAACATAATCCTTTTCTTGAAAAAAATACTTAATACTTAAACTTTATAAAAATATACATAGATATAAAACAAACAAAAAAATGGGAGATGCCATGTAGTGAGAACTAGGTTTAACGTCGCATAGCCAAGGAACTGCTTTGCAGCTTTTGAGATAATCCTGTTAAATTTTCGAGACATTTTTTCCTGATCTACGAGTATAATAGGTACAAATTCGACACAACTCACAATATAGAAATTGACTCGCGCACCGTATCAGTAAAACTAAACTATATATTTTGACATTTGAAATACGCGTAGTATAGTTACGGCCACGAAAAAGTTGATTGTTTAACGTACGTCACTGCCTAGGCCTACTTAAAAACATCTCTACCTGGAAACTGCCTCAGATTTCGTTTGGAAAATTGCATACTTTTCCGAAACAATCCCGAGACGGCTTCCACGTTTTACACAAAGTGCAAAATCGTAAAAAAATCGACATCCATTTGCGTGTGTTAGTGCGGTCTCGGAATTAGTCTTGGAAAAGTGGTGGAAATCCGAAAAGAATTCCGTCACTCGGAAATATGGTTTGTTGGGAAGTTTTAATTTCTAAAAAAAACACGCTATACCAGGATAATTGAATGAATTTGTCGTGGATTTTATTATGACAAAATCCACGTCATCAAAGTAAGATTCGAATAAATAAAAAAAAAAGTTTTTATAGTTAGTCAGTTTGTGGTTAACGTTTGCATCAATAAAAATATATTTTTATACAACTAATGTAATAAATGTAAAGAAACATTAGTAAATAGGGATAAATAAAAATTAACATAAATTTTAAAAAATCTCTATAACTTGAATGTGCTTATGCTCAAACAAATCAAGTCGTTTATCACTTTAACTTCTATATGACCGCATCAATAAAAAAATACCGGCGTACAGAGGGCTGCGCCCGCAATACGAGGGTTTTTTAGATTTTGGATACACACATTGTGAATAATTTTGCACATATATTTTATAGGTAATAAATAAGCATTATGCACAATATTAATGAAATGCTTCTCGTAAATCTATTTTTGGATTGGTCTAAATAAACGCGTCCCACTTTTTAATTAGACCAATCCAAAAATAGATTTACTATGTATCATGGCTACACATATTAACTGGATATATTAGCTGTAACTCCGTTACCATTACTCCAAACTGGAAAAAAGCGACTGATATGAAATGTACCCATCGAGTTCTTTGATGTGAGTACCCATACGTCCATGTCCGCTAAAAATTAAAAAAGTCGGCGTTTTAAAATCTCCGAGACACCCTGTTAGCTTTATTCTACCAACGTCTAAGTATTTCGTGCTAAGGACTGTTACAATTCTACACATTCCTACCTAATTTCATAACGATTAGTTAGAGAACAAATTTTTAAATCTCCGGGACACCCTGTTATCTTTGCCCTACTAACTTCTAAGTATTTCGTGCCAAAGACTGTTACTATTCTACACATTCCTACTTTACATGACGATCGGTTAAGCCGTTCGCGAGGTATTTAGTGAACAAATTTGTAAATGTCCGGGACACCCTGTTATCTTTGCCATAGCAATTTTTAGGTATTTCATGCCAAAGACTGTTACCATTCTACACATTCCTACCAAATTTCATGACGATCCGTTAAGCCGTTCGCGAGTTATTTAGTGAACAAATTTTAAAATGTCCGGGACACCCTGTTATTTTTGTCCTACCAACTTTTAAGTATTTCGTGCCAAAGACTGTTACCATTCTACACATTCCTACCAAATTTCATGACGATCCGTTAAGCCGTTCGCGAGTTATTTAGTGAACAAATTTTAAAATGTCCGGGACACCCTGTTATTTTTGTCCTACCAACTTTTAAGTATTTCGTGCCAAAGACTGTTACCATTCTACACATTCCTACCAAATTTCATGACGATCGGTTAAGCCGTTCGCGAGTTATTTAGTGAACAGACGGACGGACAGACGGACAGACGGACGGACAAAATCGATTTCATAAGGGTTTTTTTTGAAAAATCTAAAAAACCCTAAAAATTAGGAAAAAGTAGGATTAATTGTTGCCCGTACAGATGTTTTAAAAAGTAAAATTTCACTCAAATCTTTGGAAAAAATGAATTATCAGGCACGCAATACCTTCCATAATAATGTAGCAATATACGCACCAAATTGAGAGGATGTTAAAATATTTAACTATCACCACTAAAAGAAAAACTTCGGATGGGCCTAAGATTTTACCTCTGCCCCCTTTCATTGAATTTTGCCCTGTGATAAGGTTTTAAGAACACTCACGACCTACGAAACGAAAAGTTCGAATCTTATGCGTCTTTTTCTATCTCAATTTTCTCCAACTTCTGCCAAGGTGAGGTGTTTGTACGATGCTTTTAAAAATTTGCGCATAGTCTTACAATCATATCTTTCTTACATCATTTTAATCTAGCTCCATTACTTCTAACAGTTTTTATACGTTAAGTGTAGAAAACTAGGGTTAATTTTAGCTCGAATTCAATACAATTCAATTCACACTGCCCCTAAAGATCTGCAATTGGTAAAATTTATTCAAATTATGTCGTAATCGAGCCAAAATTAACCCTAGTTTTCTGCACTTATGGTACTAAAACTGTTAGAAATATTAGAGCTAGAATAAAATGTTTTAAGAAAGATATGATCGTAAGGCTATGCGCCAATTTTTAAAAGAATCGTACAAGCACCTCACCTTGGCAGAAATTGGAGAAAATTGAGGTGGAAAAAAGATTGTTTTTGGGTCAAATCACGCAAATTTTACTTTAAAGCTCTGTAAAAACCAAACCTCTTATGCGATTTTAGTGTGGTTAGTTTTATTTTATAGGCAAATTTGTTGGCTGCAATAAGCATTTAATTTCGCTATTCTATATGGTCTAGCTTTGGAGATATTAGGCTTTAAGTAGTGCATAGATGGTTGAAGATTCGAGATTCAGTGGCGTAGATAGCTTTTCTGAGAGGGAGGGGATCATTTTGCAAGATTGCTTATACTTTTACGGTTATCAAATTTTGAATGTCAGAATAACAATTTCTGCATTTATTACACTTCAAATTAGCAATATTTTTCAGCAATTTTTTTTATTTGCCAAATAGAGAGCAATTTTTGCATACGAAAAAAAGCGTCCTGAAAATATTGAATTTTCCACAAAAATTGTGACACTGAATCGATAATTGGGCTTTCTTACCACGGTGAGTATTCCAATTTTCGTACAAATGTTTGCTATCGTGATTGGAGTATCAGAGCCACTAAATTTTTTTGGAGTCACGGAACATTTAACATGACCGCTTTTCTTCACGGAACATCTCAAAACAGGGATTAAAATAAATATATATCTCCAGAAAAGGGAAATTGTGAAGAAGAGAGCTCGTTGGGAATGCCCAGCATACGTGGATAAAGTACAGCTTTTGTGTTTTTAAATCGGAATTCTCCGATAACTCAGAAATTCGTGGTTCTATATTTCTAAAGTTTTCAAACTTGTAGGACACCCTAGCTGCTATCTTCAATAAAGGCCCTAGCTTTGACTGATTGTTTGAAAATAATACCAAAAATGTGAGAAGAACTTAAAATTTGGACCGTTAAACATTCGTTAAAAAATCGTAGATATAAAATTGTGATTAACACACATTTAATCCTTTAATTTATTTGCGCCTTAATTTAAATTCCAAAAACCTTAAAAAAAACACTGCGGAAATACTTTATTTTCTGGTCCTACTTCCTTTTTCATTTAAGAAAGTAGAAAGTTGTAAAAGAAAATCGGTCGAGTCTCTAATGCTGCTCAAATATTTTACAGTGTTGATTTTTAGTACAGTGTAGCAGACTAAGCTTCCGAATTTTAAAATTCACAAACATATTTTCGTATGGATTGTTTACTTTTTGTTGTCAAAAACTCTTTCTACATGTTTCCAATTTTTGTATATCTTCTCGAAACCCCGGAGAGATCTTCTCGGAACCCAAGAGTACCGCGGAACTCCGTTTGTTTGCTAATTTGTATTCGAATTACTGCCTGCATAAGACTATATATCTGTCAATTTTGGGAATTTTATAAAAGATCTAGTTAAAAATGAATAATCTTGGTTATAGCTTTGAGAGTATTTCGTATTAAATTCAATAAAATTGCGAACAACTAGAGAAATTCAAAAGTTTCATTGCCCTGAAAAATTGGAAGCAGTTTTGCAGCGTTTTCTTTTTATTCGCATTAGTTTTCCACTCTCCTGAGTAAAATCTTTATAATCGTATGTACTGGAAATTGCGCTTCTGTAGAAGGCACTCCGTGTTCCACAATATTTTTAAAATTTAGAACTGAACATTAAATTTTCCGGCAACAAATTTTCAATCAGTACTTACATATAATTTTTCTACCAGCACTTCTAGATACGCTTCTATTTTACAATTGAAACAATTGAAATTTGAGGAAGTGCAGGTTTTTATGAAATACTACACACGTTGAATAATTCCAGCTATAAGCTTACTTTTGCTTTGTTTTACGTATCTAAAGTAATAATAAAAAAATTGTGACCGAAGGGTGAGCGGGGGGGGGGGGGGGGAGGATTGATCCCCTTCATCCCCCCTTATCTACGCTACTGTCGAGATTCACTATTTTCAAATTTTGACCGTTTCAAGACTGTTTAATTTTTTATTGAACTGACAGGAACCCTTTGAAATCCAACTGATGTCTTTGAATGGCCTGGCCTCTAATCTTGGTTGATAGAGAGAAAACAAACGCGAGCCCATCTTTGATGTTAGGCCTCGCCCAATAAAAGACACTTAACCTTCGGGCGGGGGCAATGCATCTGACAGATTAAGTGGCCAGTTTTTGTTCCGCCAATCAGCGATACGAAAAGGGAGAGATCTGAAACTCACAGTAGCTTAATCTTTATCGATCATCTATCCAAAGCAGTTTTCAGTTTCTATCTACCATATGTCTGAGGGGCGGGAGGGGATGAAATAATCTCTCAGATGTATTGCGCCCGATTGTGTTATTTTCTCCTTTTCTATGAAAATTTCCACATGTTATACTCTTCACATTGCGTAATAACGTTGTGTTGACTTTTAGGTTCATCAAATCGTTCAATAGTATGTTTTTAGTAAAATAAGCTCACATTTTTTAAGCGGTCGAGTTGTTGGAGGTTTTTTAACCCTTCAGTGGGCGCGCGGGCTACGATTGTAGCCCACACTTTTTTAAATGGCGACCATTTTCAGGATATAAACCGAATTCATTCGAACTGCTCAGTAGCTGTTAAAATGTTGCTTCTTAATTGAATAAGAATAGTTTTGATATTTATTGAGCCTAGAAACTAATATTTTTTTGCGATCAAAGTCCAATCATGTTACGTGCGCCCAATCAAGTTACTTTTTTGGTAGATATCCGTTAAACTAAAAATATTATTATAAAACATTGTAGAAAATAGGAACAGTAAAATGTTTGACAAAAAAAAGGGTTTCAAAATAAATGAACAAAAATTAGATTACTATTTTAACGAAAAACCTGGAGTTGAAGTCAAAGTCATTTCTTACAGCGTGGATATGTTACCTGTTACTAACATTACTTATAGTTTCTGGGTGAAATTTTTATCCATTCTAGCGTAATTATTGCGAGAACAGTTAATATGGATATTGTGAGTAAAATTCAATCAGTTTGACTCACTATAGGTATATTTAGCTTTCTAGCAAGAAACTTTACTCCCATTTTAAAAAATTGTGAATATTGGGTACCCAAAAATGGGCTAAGTTTGGAATTCCACAAACTGGGCATTTTTAACTGCACTCTCCCGCTCAGTGTTCCATTTCGAAGATTTTTTGTTGATTTCTGAGAATATAAACTTTTTTGGGGTTTTCATTTTGAAAGGTAACTATTTTGTTCACCTAAGTAAGTTAATGTCAAAAAAGACTAAAAATAGGACTAATCTGCATTTTGTCCTCTTTTATTATATATATTTTAATAAAAAATTAAAGATTTAATATTTTTTAATCTGTACAGTAATCAAGAGACCACAACCGAGAAAATAAAATAAAATACAATTGAACAATATTTTTTATATAATTTTAAATTTGGGCTACAATTGTAGCCCGCGCGCCTAACCACGTGACAAATGGGTGCGCGCCTAACGAAGGGTTAAATATTGAAGCTATTGAAAGCGGAATATTCTTAGAAAATTCAAAATGTGAAGGGTATCAAACTTTGTGAGCCAGTTTTTGTTTCTAAAATTACGTAGAACTGTTTCAAAAAGACAATGCAACAATAAATAAGAGTCTAAAATATACAGAAACTTAGTTTCATCCCTTTTTCTGCACTTAATCTGTCAGATGCATTGCGCCCGATCGTGTTAGGATTAGTAGGTATTGCGCCCGCCGGAAGGTTAAGGAGAAAACTTCAAAAAATATTTTACATGACACTTTTCTCTTGTAACTAACAGTAAAAAAGCCTTACAATGTAAATTATGTTAAACTTTTGATGATTGTAACAAATTTGAGAGCGGTGTAACATTGTAACAGGAAAACTGAAATTGCGACAAAATGTTACAATTGTAACACGAGTGGTAACGCTGGTATGGATGCCCTCTTCATCAACTTTTTCAACCTGTCGTCCCCTTGAAGATTATGATCGTCTAGGTAGCCCTAGCCTATGGCCGGCCATGTTGTTGACTGTCCACAATGTATGAAAATAAGGGAAACGAAATAGGAAGCTAGAGAGAGTATCAAGTATGAAACTTATTTGTGAATTAACTAAAAATGTGAATTCTATGATAATTTGGTACAGGTTGTAAGTTTTACCAATAAACATTTCGAAAAAAGTCATAATTTTGCAGTTATAGATAAATGGAAACTTCGAACAATTCATCAAATCGAAACTAAATCATTTTTTCGACATTCATTCAAATATTTCTATATAACGCTATGTCTGTAGCTGTACACGCAAATCTCCAATTCAATGTCCCAGACAACATGTCTACACATCCTCTCAATTTCCATAAGGACCAAGTCGTCGAGTATGCTTGCACAAAGCATACAAACTATGGGCTCCTTACAAAAACAGGACGAAAGCGACCCGAAGTCGAAGGCAACACAAACAAAAAAAAATTCGAACAAACATTAAAAATCCATTTACGTTGACTCCATTATATTGCCTTAGACTTCAGGCAAACACTAAGGCCGAACAAAAGAAAAGAAAAAAAAATCCCTTTGATTCCCGGGGCCGCCCCTAAATCACCTGCCCGATGCCAACGGGGCGAGATCATTGAACTTACTACTCGTATGCATCGAATTTAGACTACTCGCATGGCCCGGAGATCGAGTTCATCATACCCATCTCATATGTGAATAGTGTGACGTAGTGTTCCAGAATAATTTCACACACGAACTAAATCATGAAAAATTTTCTATTTCCCGTTGGCAGAAACACGACAAAATCGTGAATCAAAAGGAGCGCGAGTCAGTCTCTTGAGTAGGGGTCAAGTGAGAATAGTTGGTGGGGGAATGCGATGCTCGGCGAAACCTACATATTTGGTTTGGGTTGATAAAGTACCAATTCGAAAATACTCGTAGCCTGTCGTTTTCTTTATTTCTGGGATAAAAACTTGTCGTAAACTGAAAAATTACCCGTAAATCTTGTTGTAAGGACATTTATGCTTTTACGTTGCCGCGTGGCTTAAAAATAGAATACTGCAATCTTCGATTTTGGTATGTTTTCGATTTCATTGGTTTTACTCATTTATAAAGTTCCTAACTTAATTTGTATGTGTGGCACTTTGAACATTTTCCAGTTTATGACACTTGTTACGGAGGTATTAAATTGAATAATTAAATAAAACCGGCAAATTAGGGCGTATGAAGTTAGTTAATCTCCGTAAGGATCTTTTTTTGGTTTTGTTTTTTCATTAGTAAAAGTATAGATCCCAGGTATTCGTCCCAATGACTCTTACAAATCCACATACATATTTTTATAAACGGAGCGGATTTGTCTGAAATTTTATAAATTGTCCTAATTTTTGAAAATTATTTTGATTTTTTTTAACTTTTGGAATATTTTAATGTTTTGTAATTTCCTAAATAAATTAATTTTAGTGAATCTTCCACATTTTCTTACCAAGGGACCAAAAGCGAAAGCTGTCAATTCATCGAAAAAAATATTTTCAGGGTGTCAAGGCGCCAATCATGATGTTGCGCCCATTTCAATGCCATAATTTACTGCGTTCATAGCCATAATTGACTGCGTTCACGATAAAAAAAAAATTTAAAAAGTCGCAGAATGGCGGACCAATTGCAAACGCTCTGAACTTTCGAGTTTTTTCTAAATTTTCTTAATTATTTGAATTTTTTATCTAAATTTCGAATATTCTAATTGTTATAAATTTTCTGAATTTTTTAACTTTTATAATTTGTTCAATTTTTTTTAATTTTGATTTCTTAGGGTTTTTTATATTAAAAAAAAAAACCCTTATGAAATCGATTTTGTCCGTCCGCGTCCGTCTGTCTGTCTGTCCGGATTTGTCCATCCGTCTGTTCACTAAATAACTCGCGAACGGTTCAACCAATCGTCATAAAAATCGGGAGGAATGTGTAGAATGTTAACAGTTTTTGGCCCAAAATTCTCAGAAGTTGCTAAGGTAAAGATAACAGGGTGTCCCGGAGATTTGCAAATTTATTCAATAAATAACTCGCGAACGGCTCAACCGATCGTCATAAAATTTGGTAGGAATGTGTAGAATGTTAACAGTCTTTGGCACTAAATACTTAAAAGTTGATAGGGCAAAGAGAACAGGGTGTCCCGGAGATTTGAAAATTTGTTCACTGAATAACTCGCGAACGGCTTAACCGATCGTTTGAAATTAAGCTTTATTTTCACCTCCGTTTTTCTAAACCGGTAAAAGTACCGATATGGAACTTTGCACAAATATTGGTTAGCATAAGCTTATATACGTTAAATAATAAGACTGTTGACTTTTGCTAAGAAAAATTAAATAACAGTAAATTTGCAAAATTTATATTAGTGCGTGTGCACTGTCAAGTTTGCAAATTTGAAAATTATGACGGTTTTAAGAAAATTACATAAGGAATATGCCTAAAAATTTTCATTCGAATATCTTTATCCTAACCGGAAATATAGGGAATCAAATATTTAGCTAAGGCGTTTCACAATACCCAGCGCCCGCTCTAAGGGAGTCTTTTTTGGGCGAACATATGACTTGTTTTCAATCCTTCCCCATTCTTTTCCTTCTGTGGCGTCGATAAAACAATATTTGTGTGTTTTTGGTTAAGTGGGAAAATAAAAATATTTACTCAGAAAACTTTACTGGGGGGATGCGGGAGCATGGTCCCATAGTATGATTCCATTCGTTTTATTTTTTTTTTGTTTTGACAAGGACGCATTAAGTTTTTTTTGAAATTGGTGTGGAAAAAATGTTTCTTAGAAGCTCTAAAATGGGGGGTAGACCGATTCCATTCATTTTTACACATGTCTTATGGCATCAATAGAGATGCACTTTTACGAGTTTTGGTTGAAAGTGATGCACAAATAAAAAAGTTTTTCGTAGAAGAACTGAATTTGGGGGTTTGGGTTTGTATGACAGCCCCATGACCCCATTGTCCGATTCCATTCATTTTTACATATGTTTTGTGGCATCAATTGAAACGCACTTTTATGAGGTTTGATTGAAATTGGTGCACAAATCAAATAGTTTTTCTTAGAAAAACTCAATTTGGGCGGTTGGGTTTGTATGAGAGCCCCATGACCCCACAGTCCGATTCCAACTATTCTTACATATGTTTTGTCTTATCAATAGAAACACATTTGTGTGAAATTTGGTTGAAATTGGTGCACGCATGAAAAAGTCTTTCTTAGAAAAACCAAATTGGGGGGGTTAGGTTTGTATGGCAGCCCCATGACCCCACGGTCCGATTTTAGCGATTCGAACATACAAACTGCCTGCAATAAAAAGAAGCATGTGTGCAAAAGTTTAGCTCGATAGCTTTTAAACTGGCCGAGTAAAACGCGTAACAACAGACGGACAGACGGACAGACGGACAGACGGACAGACGGACAGACGGACAGACGGACAGACAGACAGACGGACATCGCCCAATCGACTCAGCTCGTCTTGCTGATCATATAGATACATATTTTATATGGTCGGAGATGCTTCCTTCAATGCGTTACAAACTTCATGACAAAGTTAATATACCCTTTACTCTACGAGTGAAGGGTATAAAAACTCGGAAAGACAAAGCGAAGTACTGCATTTAGAATCTTAAAATGGTTAGTGATATTTGCCTAAACTTTACATCTGTGATGCTTGCAATGTCATGTGCTAATTAAGTTCTTCCTTAACCTTCCGGGCGCGGGCGCGGGCGCAATACTAATCCTAACACGATCGGGCGCAATGCATAAGTGAAGAAAAAGGGATGAAACTAAGTTTCTGTATATTTTAGACTCTTTTTTATTATTGCATTGTCTTTTTCAAACAGTTCTACGAAATTTTAGAAACAAAAACTGGCTCACAAAGTTTAATACCCTTCGCATTTCCAATTTTCTAAGAATATTCCGCTTTCAATAGCTTCAATATTTAAAAAACCTCCAACAACTCGACCGGTTAAAAAATGTGAGCTTATTTTACTAAAAATACCCTATTGAACGATTTGGTGAGCATAAAAGTCAAAACAACGTTATTACGCAATGTGAAGAGTATAACAGATGAAAATGTTCATAGAAAAGGAGAAATAACACAATCCGGCGCAATTCATCTGAGAGAATTTCATCCCTTCCCGCCCCTCAGACATGTGGTAGATAGAGACTGAAAACTGCTTTAGGTAGTTGATCGATAAGGATTAACCCTTCTGTCGGCACAAAGGTCTGGCCAGACCTTTGGTACTATATTTTGGTCAAAAAATTATAGAAGATAAAATTGCAGCGACTTCATATTTCATGATATCCTAAAATAATATGTTTAGAAGAATTTTGCAAAAATTTAAAAAAATCGGTTGAAGTTTTCAGTATGTTTTGATGATTTTCAATTTATAGTGCTTTTTGATACCCAATAGGTCTGACCAGACCTATAGTTTTTCCCCCCATTTTCGTCTTGAGGTAAAAAGTGAAAATATTAAATTCTCTTAAAATTCTCCTATTTATGATGCAATAAAGTCATTAAAATTCAACTTGTACGATAAACGATAAAATTTTCTGAGATTTTGCTTTAAAAAGCCATCAAGTTCGCAAATTGGGTACGCCTAATTTTATCCCGTCTTATAACATCACCCAATCAACTGAGATTTGATTCTAGGAAATTCAATCGAGTTTTTTTCCTTTGTAATAGTATGAATTAAGTGTTAGTGAATTACGATAGTGTTTCTTAATAGATTTAATTGAGATGTTTACGGAAAACTTAGAAAGAAATTATTTTTGCGCTTGAAAATTCCCTACTTTTTTCTATCTATTTCCCTAAATCTGCAGACTAATATCGCTGTAAAATCTACCAACAAAGCGCCAAATATTTCCCCAAAGTTATTGGAATTGGAAAATTCGATCAAACTTTCTGTACGGATACGCAATAAAAAAAGATAAGCAAAAATAGAAGAAAATAAGGGGGAAACATGTTTGTACTAATACCACCTCAAAATATGTCTCCTTAAAAACGCTTCTAGTATGTCTACAAAAACGATTTTAATGCTTTTATTGTCTATAAATGGCTGTAAAGAATGGGTAGAATGATTATACCGATAAAAATTTCACTTTTTCTAAAAAATAAGAAAGTTTTCTCAGTAGGTCCAGCCAGACCTATTGGGTATAGAATATGCATATTGTAGTAGGTACCGACAGAAGGGTTAAGCTACTGTGAGTTTCAGATCTCTCCCTTTTCATATCGCTGATTGGCGCAACAAAAACTGGTCACTTAATCTGTCAGATGCATTGCGCCCGCCCGAAGG
Organism: Microchrysa polita; assembly: GCA_949715475.1. Classification (NCBI taxonomy): domain Eukaryota; kingdom Metazoa; phylum Arthropoda; class Insecta; order Diptera; family Stratiomyidae; genus Microchrysa; species Microchrysa polita. Next base: position 13,921,560 of record OX454419.1, read on the forward strand.
TTAAAAAGAAGCTTATTGGAAAATGGAATGCTGATTTCGTCTTCCTATTGAAAATTCCTCTTCGGCTTGATCTGCTATCCATTCTCATAAGGAGAACTTTTGTGTTTCTAATATTTTCCGCTACATGTTCCCTTATAGGCGTAGTCAATGCCCTATGCCCCACTAGGGGTTAAAAGGAACCAGAGAGAGAGAGACATGTTCCCTTATACGGATGATGCAGAAAGTGTCGCTAGTGGCGATAAAAAGAAAAAAAAATCGTCTTTCTCTGTCCATCCCAGGCGTGTGTTGTCCACAACTTTGATGTTTTGTGCGCGGTTTTGCAAGGCCCGATTGTCGCCTAATATTTTTATTCAGTCTGTTGAGTCATAGGAGATCACGTCCACTAAGTAAATATTGAACCTCCGGGGAAACCATAAGAAATTATAAATAATTAGTGCATAAACACTCAGCAAATAAAAGCATTAAAAAAATCTTCTATGAGAAATTTCTTGCCGAAATGCACCACCAACAAATTTTTTTTCAGGCATTTTAGAAAACATGTATCCACATTTGGCAGCAATTAGCCCGGTCTCCTCGCGAATGGATTCATTGATTCATCTAGCATTGAGTGGGCCTATTTCGGACAAGGAAGTTTGGATTTCAGCAAGTTGAGGAAACACAGTACACATTGCCAGAGCCGCAATAGCAGTATCCTTAATATGTTTCCGGACATGCTAACATCGGGATTTGGCTTGGTTTCCCCGATTTAAGTAGCTCTTACCTTATTCTCTATAACAACTCGCGAAACGATGCCATTATGAAAATAAGCAACCAAATTGAAACCACTGAAGAAACTCGTCCTCGAAGAGACCCAGCTAATTTATGGTTATCGGCTCCATCATTTTTGGCATACCATTTTTGAGAACGGAGTTTTCTAAAGTGTGTTGAATGTGTTTGTGGAAAAGAAATGTTCGCATTAATTTTCAATCTCTTGCCTTATTCCATACATCGGCAACGATGGCGAAGGCTATTCACTTGTAGGCAGGCTCGAAACGCAATTACCAGCCCACTAGGAAGGAAAGCTAAACAGGTACTCAGTTATACACGGAGTAGCCTAAGTTGGACAACGGCCTTAGTGACAGGGCATGGTAATTTTAAAGTGCATCTAACTAAGATGAAAATCGTGGAGAATGATGTATGCAGACTATGTCTGGCTAAAGACGGCAGCACACCTTGTGTGTGAGTGATCAGCACTAGGTAGTAGGAGGCTGAGGATCCGAGGCAAATCCACAATAAGTCTGGAAGCCATGAGTGAACTTAGCTTCAAAGACATGCTACACATCCACACGGGACACAGTGATGACTTCTGGAAATCACTGTAAGGGGACGAAAATGGACCCAAAAACTAGTGATCTGCTTCGATAAATCCCCAAATCACATATATACGTCATTCTAAGTTCCGCCAGGTTTCCATATGACATTTTGCCGGTGGTCAATAATATGTGGCTGGGGAAATTCAATACTTAGCTTTAATTTTGGAATTTCAAACAAACTCTCTAGAAGGCTTTGCTGAACTGAGGTGAATTGCGCTTAAGAGTTTGAATTGTGGCGGAACGGACTTCTACGGACTTCTATATACTATCTGGGCTTCCTCAGTGGGAGACATTCTACTTTCTTAATCACTATAGCGTTGGTTCGAATCCCACTGTGACTATACATTTTTGGGTTGTGATACTACGGCAGCCATCGTGGAACCGATGAGTTATAACCAACAAGGGCTGCCAAGATCACTCGATTTAAGATCAAAATGTCTCTAACATGGCTTCTACAACAACAACGACATAACATTTGTGCTATCTACTATCAATCTGCCTGGTTCTTTACCTAAGGGGCGGCTATTTGTCCAGTCGCCCGGAGCGGCGTAAGTGCTAGAGCGGGCGCTGACAATACCAGGGCGGTGTCTGAAGCATTTGTTTACTGCATATCTTGTGACTAAACTAAACAATGAACATGAACTTTGGTGGGAAGGGAATACATAGGCCCATTCTCTCGTAGATCTTATAGAATGGTTAGTCTTATCGCCCAGAGAAGACACACACAATATTCAAAAAGTTTCTCCATTATATTGAATTGATTTTTTGTTAATTTTGCATAGGTATGTTATCTTTTGCTTATTTACACGGTCGGAAATTTGGTTTCTTTTTAAAACTTTTATAGTGAACCGAAAAAGTTTAGTTCATATTTTAAGCAAATTTTGTTTCAAATCTAAACAACTCAATCGTTTCATTAATTTTAGTGAAATTCGGTTTATTTCTTAAGAAATCCAAAAGTTCTATAAATTTTTAAGACTAAAAGTATTAGAAAGTAAACCAATTGGACCTTAATTATTAAAAATTTTCAATAAAACCAGACTTATATTAAAGTGTAAACTAAAAGTTTAAAATTGAGACTAAAAGTTTAAACCAAGAGTTTAAAATTTATTCTTTTGGACTAAAATTTTAACTTTAAACCAAAAACAGTTTTAAGTTCTTGCCATATGGCCAATTGCTCATGGAATAATAAATAATCATGAGGTATAAGCCCTCTGTGACGCACTCGGTTGAGTCGCATATGCTAGTAATCTAGGGGTCCGGAGATCGAATCTCGGCGTGATCCAAATGTCCGTACATGTGCGGCCTGATCAAACTGTATGTACATTATATACTCGAAATAGCCCATAAACGCTGAAGTGAACGCACACATGCCTCACAGAAAAAATGTAATATGAAATTAAAAAAAAAAATCGACTTTAAAAAAACATTTTAAACTAAATTCTTCTTTAAAGTAAACCTCTCCAGTTTTAATATTTCAGCCGATTCTGGTTTTGGATCGAATTATTTAAGTTTTGGATTTAAACTTTTATTTTATTAAAACCTAAACGGAATGTATCAAAATCAAATATAATGCAAAGTTTTGTATTTAAACTATTCAGTTTTATTTAGGTGTAAACGATCGAAAAGATTAAAAATTAAACTTTATTGTATTGGAACTATATACAATCAAAAAAGGTTTAATACATAAACTAAATTTCCGACGGTGTACGCTGTTAGATGAAAGTGCGCAATGATTTTCTCAATCTAAGATGATGGCTTAAACAAGCAAAATATGGCGTAGCTATGCAAAATAAACAAAAATTCCATTCAATACAATGGAAAAGCTTTCTAAATATGGTGTCTGTCTTCTCAACGCGATAAGACTAATCAGCCGACAGGTACTGAATAAGAGCTTTCAGAAACCCGGCCATCGAATGGTAATAGTGTTTGTCGCAAACACTTATGAAGTTTGTAGTACCAAATTAACAGTGTGTCTCTGAATAGCTTCAAAAGTCTACTTTCCCAAAACTCATAAGTAAGCTTTGGGTGGGCAACGGGCTCAACAAAGCCATTTCATATAAGATCTTTTCCAAAAAAAAAAAAAAATTCTTTACAAAATAAATGTGGCGCGCATGCTTCGATAGAGAATAGAATATAGATCTCGAGGTGATGAATTCATTTTACCTGTAATTGAGTATGGTGTACGCAATTCACGCAAATGTGTTAGTGACATCCAATTTGCTACAAATACTTTCAAGTAATAACATAATCTCGCTACAAGTGGAATGGCGTATCCTTAGATGTTATGAAATAAGGCGCCGTCATCGCTTGTTGTGAATTCCCTATCCCAGATCAATTGTTTTTTTTTTGTGCGGAGCTTCCATTTTCTATTTCATTTGCGAACATAAGGTTTCCTGGAGCTAGAACAATTTTAGCCCAACTTCCGATCGATTCTGTAAACTCATCACTTGCAAAGCTAGAAAGAGTGAGTTGCTTTTTTTAGCTGCAATACTTAGAACACTGATTTATTCAAAACGTATGTAAATTAGATTCCAGGACGGTTAAGGGCCCCAAGTAACATACAATTCTTAACAGTACCTATGCAACAATTGCAATTCGCTTCTCTTTCTGGACCTAGGCGATTTAAGGTCACCTATCAGTTTACTGAATGAAGGCTTTGGATGATATTAATTCTGTAAATTTCTATGAAATTCGAGTGAAGTGTCATTAAATTTTTTCGTCACCAAAAGAAACAGGCCGCTACAGGCGATAAACGTCTACCCGCTCTAATTGGAAAACCCTATACCATTGCCAGGATATATCATATGACGGATGTTTCACAAAATTGCCGAAATTTTTTTACTCACTCGTGTAACGTAAGCTCGTTATATTTACCCGTATAGCCATTAAGCCGAAACTACATCATCGACAAATTCAATTGATTACGTACAATATGGTATCACCATTCTTCCTCTAGCATTTGCTTTTAGCTTTAAATCTATTGAATTTCATGAATACAAAAAAAAATCCTTCCTCGTCATAAGGCTCTTTTCGTGAACGACTCGTCGGGACACACTTTCCAAGTATCTTCTCAGTTTCCGATCACCGTTCTTGCTCTGTTCGAATAACAAAATTCACCATGAGACAATCTATACGAAGAGAAAGTCTGTAAAGTTGCGTTTAGCACAATACGTAGGTATATTTATAGCGACTCAAGCGAATTTCCTTTTATTGGAACAGAAAACTTCAATTTTATAAACTTTCCGACTTATCGCTATACAAGAAAATAGATATGCGGCGTATACTACTACGAGTCGACTACTACAATCATTACATAAATACATTGTTGTCATGTTGTCTATTGAATACATTTCTAAGAAAATACTCTTATACGGATACAATTTCATGGAACCTTAGATGCCGGGACGTTGAACGTCGTCGATACGTACGTATTTCCCTTATAGCAAAATAAGGAAACTGGAACAATAGCAATATTGCAGCACATCTTGTTCCAATCCACTTCATCGCTAATGATTTCACTGGAAACGTTTATCTCACACAAAACTTTCAGCGCAATGCTGAGCTGAACATTATTTCATAATTGGCTTAAGAAAAGCGCTTTTGAAATGAGTTGGATTTGTTCATAATCGCACTCTTGAACTTCCAAAATCGTTTTCGTTTGTAATGTATTAATTTTTTTTTAAGTGTCCTGAAGGATATGATCTTGAACAAATTCCGAATTCCAACATTATTCTGTGGAAAGGTACCGTCCGAAGTTCTATGCCGACAAACAAAAAATTACTACAATGATGAAGGACTATAAATCGCGTATGAATGATGCTCCGTGTACATAAGGCCATAAAAATAGAAGTTCACTGTCGTTATTCTGGTTATATCCTAACTATATCCTATCCTCAATTTACAACACATGGCACGAAAAACGAGATAGATGCTTGCTATGAAATGTCGGCACATGTTGGATGTTGCATACAGTCTACAGCGTAAGTCGGCGGACGGACAATTCAGAAGATTGAATATATGCAGAATCCTTTCGAAAAGCAAGCCAGGACCAGGACACTAAAAAATGTTTGCATTAAAAGATAAACGTCAAGCCTTATGAATAAGTGATGAATGTTGTAGTCACATTATTCTATGGTATAGTTTTATGACCGAGAAAATGCCATGACGTACCACAAGGATATTCTCCGGAATATCCCATAGTACAGAAGATATCTTCAGCAAAACATCAGGCCTCAGCTTTAATATGACCATTTATAGTACGTACTCTTATAATGTATAAGGACGACTAGTATATATGGCGAAGAAGGATATCATCAGGGATACCATTTTATGAAAGGTGCGGTTATACAGACTATACATTTTTAAAACAAGGAATGGAGTGGTTAAACTGATGGGATATTATATGGAAAATATGATGGCATTTTCTTTTCGACGACAGAGATAAATGTCCTAATAATGTGGAAGAGAAAAATTATTTATAATGTCCAGTACAGTATATCGATTTGATACAGTTGCAAAAAAACCTGCCATCTGATTTCTGAAGTTTTAAGCGATTTACTTAAAAAAATATTTTGCTGGTTATCTAAAAACCAATGAATATCTTACAGAAAACTAATCAAGCAATTTTTATGTTTCTTCTTATGAAGCTAAGTTTAATTTTATTCACAGACAAAAATATAAAAAATATAGAATCTTTAGAAATTTTACACGATTCAGAACATCGGTTATTTCTAGTTGCATAAAGTGCGCTCACCACAGATTTCTTCGTAATTCTGATGCCACTTCATCTGTTTCCATAGTTCAATTCCGCTAGAAAGAGCGGCGCACGCACGGGAGGTACTAATGGGACTATAAAGCCACTCCTATAAATTTGTTGAAAGAAAAAATGCCAAGTCCAATACAAAGCATTGAAATTCGCTGTTTCGCTGCAGAGTTTATAAAAATATGAATCGTGTTCATGGAGCTTAAATTCTAGTTTGAAACCAAAAATATCTTCAGAATTCGATAATATTTTTTACCGAGGTCTAAATATCTTATATCCGATATTTTCAGGCATACACAAACTAAAATTTAAATTTTTTGTTATCATTCAAGTTGTGAAAAATTCGCTGCGCTGCGAAAGCAAGTTGCTCAGATCTATGTGTTACATTTCTGTACTCGAAATTGAATGGCTTGACGTATCTGACTTATATTAACCTTAGAGTTGGTGCGCTATGAGCATTTTGTCGCCCTCACCAAAAAAACCTTAATAATTCCCAAAATAATTCAGCGTTAAGTTTGCGCTTTTCAGTAGCTGCCCCTAATTTCATTCAGAACTCGTGCCGAAAGGCTGTACGTCGTCAGTAATGATGACGATAATGTAGAAAATGTTAAAAGCCTGGGTTGCGTTTTCCAAAATATCTTATAATCCAAAGTTGCCAGAATTGCTTATTTGTGTTTTACTTAAATCCTTAGAAAATAATTTAATTCAATTGTTTTATTCCTACTTAAAATGGTCACTGAAAAGGAGCGGCAAAATGCTCCCCACGCGCCCACTGACGTTTCTCTGAAAGTTGCGCCCACTCTAGGGTTAAAACGAGGCTAATTTAGGGCGCGGCCGAAATTTGGATACCCTTCGCTTCCCTCTGGCTAAAGAAAACTGAGAACATTTTATTAGGGGTTGCGGGAGCGTGGCCCCATAGTACAGTTCCATTTGTTTTTACCTTTTTAGTTGCTTTGCTAAAGACACATTAATTCAAGGTTTTTTGAAATTGGTGTAAAAAATGTTTCCTAGAAGAACCAAAATGGGGGTTGGGTTTGTATGGCAGACCCCATGTTCCGATTCGATCCATACTTACGTATGTTTTCTTTTATCAATATAAATACATTTGTGAGAAATTTGGTTGAAATTGTTGCACAAGTAAAAAAGTTTTTCTTAGAAGAACCTAATTTGGGGGGGGGGGTTGGGTTTGTATGGCAGTCCCATGACCCCTTTGTCCGATTTCACCAATTCAAACATACAAACTGCTTGCAGCAAAAAGAAGCATTTGTGCTTTCATAACTTTTAAATTGGCCGAGTAAAACGCGTCGCAACAGACAGACAAGTTTACCATCTACGAGGTTTACCGTCAGGGGAGCACCTAGCCTTTCGGCCTTTATCTCCCGGTCCCTCGAACTGTTTGGACCTTCGACAAGATTTTGTTGCCAGAAGGGGATTTCTCCATCCGACGAATGCACTCACCTTCAGCAACCCAACCCCGGGGTTGCATCACTAGCTGGATGACTTGGGTAACAACCTCCAGCCACTACGAGGCCAACACCTTGATGGACAAGGACCATGTTCCCCTGGGCACACCCATCCCCGTAGTTCACTATTCGCTATAGACTTCTCTATAGCAGGTGTGATCCTCCTTCGGCCCCCTATTGGTTAAGCCTCACGTCAGAATTCAGATGTCGCAACAGACAGACAAGTTTACCATCTACGAGGTTTACCGTTAGGGGAGCACTTAGCCTTTCGGCCTTTATCTCCCGGTCCCTCGAACTGTTTGGACCTTCGGCGTTTTACTGGCAAGATGTTGTTGCTAGAAGGGGATTTCTCCATCCGGCGAATGCACTCACCTTCAGGAACCCAACCCCGAGGTTGCATCACTAGCTGGATGACTTGGGTAACAACCTCCAGTCACTACGAGCCCAACACCTTGATGGGCAAGGACCATCCCCGTAGTTCACTATTCGCTATAGACTTCTCTATAGCAGGTGTGATCTTCCTTCGGCCCCCTATTGGTTAAGCCTTACGTCGAATTCGGACATGCACATCCCAGGCTCGTTGGACCTGTGACTACGAGGCTGTGTAGACTCGTAGCGCTGCTTTTCACATCCAGGTGGCCCCTTCAGTATACTAGTCAGCAATGCGATTCGGGCAGTGTGGTCATCAATCCACAAACTAGTTAGATATAGGCGCGTAGGCATTTACCACCAAGGCCGTTCTCCCTAACTAGCCCCTTCAGGACTCGGGTCATGCGAAGCCGTCAACTCCGAGGCTCACACGATTTACCATACGATGCACTCCCCCACCAGAGGACACCATAATCGTGCTTGGCCTTTAGTGACTCCCCTCCCGTAAGTCATGGGAGGAGGTAGGTCACGCTATGAGCCACTCGTACATAGCTCAGGAGCTCGGGAACGTTACCGCCCGAATGATCTTTGTACAGATTCACGCCATGGCGTATCAACTATACCAGGGGCCCCCTTGCGCTACTAGGTCCGTGGTGGCGTAACTCACCAAAGATCTTTGTCCCACTACAAACAGCCTTCCTTGACTGAGTGTCACAAGGACACCGACCCCCCTGCGGGGGCAACAGACAGACAGACGGACATCGCCCAATCGACTCCCCAAGTCATGCTGATCATATATGTATGTAATACCTTTTAAATGGCCGGACATCCTTCAATGCCGGACTTCCTTCAAAGCGTTACAAACTTCATGACAAAGTTAATATGTATACCCTTTCACTCTATGAGCGAAGGGTATAACAAAGAAGCCAACGCCTATGATTTAACCTATTTCTGGACGAAATTTCGTAAAAATATTTCAACCAAATTATTCAAGTCATGCTGATCATATATGTATGTAATACCTTTTAAATGGCCGGACATCCTTCAATGCCGGACTTCCTTCAAAGCGTTACAAACTTCATGACAAAGTTAATATGTATACCCTTTCACTCTATGAGCGAAGGGTATAACAAAGAAGCCAACGCCTATGATTTAACCTATTTCTGGACGAAATTTCGTAAAAATATTTCAACCAAATTATTTGTAAAAACATTTATTTTGATTTTATATCTTTATATAACCGCCATCTTAGGTTTCTTCACATCAACGAAATCCATTTGTCCTTTATGAGATAAGAACCTGCCTATCGAGCCTCAGAAGATGAACTTTCCTGGCAGTAGCGGAACAACTTGACTCGGGGCCCACCTGTCAACTTTATGAGGATATCCGCCCCCCCCCCATTTTTCCTTCTCTGATAATAGACAAAATCTGCCACTCTTTACTTGCGAGGTTGCTAATTATGCTATGCTTTTGACCAGTGGCGTAACGTACGGTGTTCCATATGCTCGTTGGAAGACAAGCCCGCAAGTTAAAAGGGCTTTAAAACACGTTCCCAATTAAAGAATGTCCATGACAAATTTAAAAATTATGTTGACGTGTGATGAAGTTCCATGTCAAATTGACGAATTTAAAATTATTCTGAATGAATTTCTGTAAAAATGTACAAATCAAAACTGATTCGAAATGCAAATCCATCAAATTGTACTGGAAAATTGATCGAAACGATTTAAAAATTCGTTAAGTTCACATGGAAATTTGACAACATGATTTTGAAATTCGACAATTTTTAATGGAAATTCGCCAACATGGTTTGGAAGTTCAACAATTTAAAATGAAACTCGTCGATTTGATCTGGAAGGTCATCAAATTGTATTCGAAATTCGTTAACACAGTTTTGAAATTCGTCAATTTTACATATAAACTCATAAACTTGATTTAGGAATTCGTCAACTTGCCGTCAGGCTGCTTATAAAGGCAACACAAACATTCATGGTGACAGTGGTTTTTCAAATTTGTAATTCGAAAATTTGACTGTACAAAGATTGGACCCCCGCTTGAGTCTGAACCCAAAGATTTTCAAAAACGTAACGCCAATGATTTTGACCATTGCAAAATAAAGTTTAAATATTTTCAGAGAATTTGACATACACTGGTCGGCATATGTATTTTGATATCTGGTACTCTGGATCCCAGACACTGATTTTGTTTAACTAGAGCGAATAACGGTAAATTTCTTATGAGGAAATCAAAGTAGGTACTTATTAACAGCAATAAATATGCTCAATATTTTTCCTGTCCGTTTTCCCACTCTCTAGCTATAATGAAGAGAACAGATAGGTTAGTGATGCTAGTACGGCGTGAGTATTTTGACAATATTTTAATCTTTGATTGTACAGAAATTTCTCTGGAAAAAAAATGGACAAAACATAATTTTATTAAAGATTTGTGTTTATATTTTGAATTCCAAGTAGAAAATGTGTCCAGTGGCTTGAAACATTGGATAAAAATCAGAAACTGGAAGTTTGGTTTAAGCCTCCGTAGAGGCAAACTTCAACCCTGGTTTAAAGGTTGGAGACGCTGAGAAAAGAAATAGAAAACTATTCCATGCGTCACAGGAAGGGGATGTGAATATCGAATAATTACCGAAAAATATACCAAATAATTATGGAAAATGTCCTAATTGAACCAAAGGATATTATGGATATGAAGAATGTGACATCGGAGGCATTGATAATAAAGACGACCTTCAGTCTGGAACTAAAAAAGGCAAATTACATGCATACACACACTGAACCAAAAAATTCGTAAATTCGACGAATTTACATTTAATATGAAGAATATTTCATCAAAATACGGTCAATGAAGCTGTTATTTGGATTGAAGAATACCATAGTCATATTGAATAATTACGAAATTATTGTAAATTGATGAATAATTTGTCAATATGAAGAAATTTTCATTTTTTTTTAAATATAAAAATTAACATGGCGTCTTGTCTTATTCGTATTGAAACTAATTTCATTTATTATTATATGTCTTCAAGATCAAGACTCTCACAATATTTATTAAACACTTTTTTATATACAAATAACCATATTACCCATTGTGTTAGAATCAGGATTCGAACTCGGTCCGCTTGCGTGCCAGTCCACTCACACTGCCATTGCGCCAGAAAGGAAATATACTTCCAATGTTCTCAAGACAAGCACTACTTGATACACACTGCATGGCGGACGCCTTATTGAGACTCGGCCAGGACACTTTTTATTTTTTTTCTTTCTGACAAATTGTATGAAAAAATTTCTTTTTGGAATTGAGATTTCCATTAAAATTTAAAGGCAAAAATTACTCAGAAAATCGAAAATAAACAGAAAATGCGTTACTATAAATTCATCAGTGTGAAGAATTTTCGTAAAAGAGAAGAATTGAAGAATTGATTTTATCAATATGACTAAATTATTCACTGTGATAAAATATAATATATATAAAATATAAGAATGATGCTATTCTTCCATTTGATTAAGTTTTATCCTTTTGACGAATCTGACAAATTGTGAATTTGTTATTTTGACGAACTTTTGTCAATCTTACAATTGCTTTCAATAATTTAGCGCAAACAAATCGTCAGTTTGAATAATTTCTTCTATACGAAGAAAAACTTTTACAAAGTGCGATTTCTTCAAATTGATTAAAAATTGTAAGCGAATAGTAATAAAACTGATGAAAATTTAGTTAATTTGATAAAACGAAAAACCAAATTTTCATATTGAATAATATGCAATTTTTTTCCAAAAATCTACCCGGACTTTTTCAATGGAACAAATTATTATTCAAATCAAATAAAAATTTTATTCAAAAGTTTACGAAGAAAAATTCGTTTATATGAAGAAATATTTGGCTCAGTGCAGATAAAATGAAACCAAAGAAAGATTAAAAATTCATCAAAAGCAAACCTCATCTATACTAAGGAAAAAGTTCAAGCCACAGCAACTTTCGGAAAAAGTTTTTTCAGCTAATAGGTATTCATTATTTATTATCAATATTTAAAGAAAATGCCCGGTTTATGTACAAAAACGGATATCTGGTGATCACAATTAATACCACAGTGGAGGCTCTCTCATGATGCAGGGATATATTGCTTACAACGGCCTAGGCGGCTTAATTTCAAATAACTGTTGCTATGGCCAAAGCTTCTTTTGGTCGTCATTGAATCGTCGAAAGTCATATTGGTTTTTTTTTGCTGCACAATTTGGTTTAAATTTCACTTCTTTCTTAGAGTTCTTCATCGTGGCTCACTGATTACTCGGGGATGACATTCGCATTATCAGGACAGGAAAAATATTGAGCATATTTATGGCTGCCGATATGTACTTTAATTTCGATAAAAGAAATTTATCGTTATTCGCTTCAGTTAAACAAAACCAGTGTCGGGGCTCGAGAGTATGAGATGTCAAAGTACATATGCCGGCTAGTGTATATCTATTCACCAGATACCTCGGTTTCGTACTATTTTTATATCAACTATCACCACGTTCGTTGGTCCAGGCAGTTCGGTCACTCAACGCCACAACCATACTGTTGGGGCGCTTCCATCGTTACGAATTCATGCAATGCCAGAAAAATAAAATCTTTCAATTTCCCTGCAGAGATTGGTACAGGGAAAAACAAGCGGGTCTTACAAACTGCGATTACTGTTCCAGGTTTCAGCAAACAGCACAGGCAAGCCAAGAGAAAATGTATTGCGTATAAGGGTTTTTGATAGTGCCGAAAACTGAATTTGATTTCCACAATTAGTTAAAACTCGCACCCATGAAATTTGAGAACCGGAGTTAATACAGTAATTGTAAATTCAATTATGTACTGTGAATTTACAATTCGGCATGGATCGAAATGCAAACGCAAAACCTCTCCAAGCAGATGCATAAGTACGACACGTACTTCCCAGAATTGACTCGCTCTGGTTTACAACAATCGGAATGAGAGTGGATTGTTACCGCCTCGAGACGCAGCTGGAATGCTTACACATCTTCCACCACACTTTCACCTGCTCGGAACGGCACTATACATTTACGACACAAAATACCTCAGGTCTACGGTATACGATGAATTTCAACTCTTAATCCTCCAAATATCTGTTAAATCAACAGACCAACAAACCACCAAAGTCAACTACACCGAACATTTAAGGGAATCCTTATGTGCGCTGGAAGTCATTACAGGATGCACGAATGTTTCTGCAGAATCTTATTATAAAGCAAACATTCCACGTAAAACTACTACTAAACAGACAGCGAGTTCACAGGGATTCTGTGGGAAAAGCTGTATGTGATTCCTTACAAAGCAGGACCACCAAAATTTCCCTAGACATACTCTCCCAGTCGGACTTCTACCGATGTTTCCAGGGTGAAAAACATACGCATGGGAGATATTCCGAAGTGAAAGGATACTGGAAACAGTGATGTCCTACTTGATTGTCCGAGTTAATGCGACAGAGATGTGACAAAGCGACAACACGACTGATTTGCTATTAGCACTCGTGTGCAGCACTATTAAAAGGTCATACAGAAGGTGTTGGCTTTTATGCTGGTATCGTGCATTGTAATCAACACTGCTCTTTCGATACGGACACGCTTCGTTGGCGAGGGGTTGCTCAAATTGTTGGCATTGTATCCTGTCGGCTGTCGTTATACTGTTGGAATGTGCAAAGGAGCTGTATAGTCAACTTTAGTTACATGCTATGCTAGTAAAAGCATGTTAGACAAATAGAGAAGCCCTTTGACACAACGGTTGGTTGAAGTTATACCCTGCGATATTTTCATTTTATGTGCAGCAGGATTCAGAACAAGTGTGTTATTGACTGCCGAGCTAACTATGGCAATAAGATTCCCGTTAGGGGAAATCGAGCTGGTATTGTCACAGTTATGAGGAACTTCGGAGGATTAGTTTTGATTTGTGCTGATCAGGAGGGAAACACAAAGTGTTGAAATAAATTTAATCATTGTTCAAAGTAATACATAAAATGTTTATGCACATAATGTAATGTAATTCATGCATTGACCACGAGTCGCCAATACTACGATTGCGGAAATGATAGTACATTTAACTTTAAATTTCTGATGACGACCATATCAGTTCGATCTTGTAACAACATTTTTTCATTATTTAGTTATGCAGAAATATTTAATTGAGCGAATTCATAATACCCAAATTTTCCACAAGTTAATTCCCATAACAAGCACTGAGTTTCCATAACAAGCTCTGAGTTTCCTTTGTAAAACAACTCGAATGCCATAAGCCATATAATAATAGTTCTTCCTTTAATCAAAAACCGCATAATTATTTCTTGCGAAAATTGATTTTCCGTTGAAAGCACACATAATTCAATTGCCTTGAATCAAAATCTTTCAAAACAATATCTTAAGAATCCTCTGTAGGCTTTCATAAAATTGAAAATGCTTGGATATGGCTGGCTGTTGCACAATCAGTGTTGTGCATTGAATTGAAGAATAGTAGTTTATGGTTTCTGGTCTGCTGATATCAATGCAATTATAGTTCTTGCTGATTTTCTTTTGTGGTATTATTATTGTAAAGAAGATGCCGAAAGCGGAAACAGGATATTGGGTTCTAATTGCATTTATATTGAGGGTGATTCAATTCTATTCGATCGATTCTGAGTATAAATGATTATTATTAGAGAGTTTTAGCAAGTCGTATGGAATAAAACGACATAATTTGACATTCCATATAAAAATTCGCTTGCTTGCCGTATACGAAACGAAATATCTTAATTTTGCATGTCCCAAGTAGGCATGGGTGTATTTCGGTATATTTGATTCTCTGGAAACAGTCGAAATTGGCGAAATAATTTGTCGTTTTTTACAGCTATGCCTACTTAGGATATGCAAAATTAAAATATTTTGTTTCGTATACGGTAAGCAAGCGAATTTTTATATGGAATGTCAAATTATGTCGTTTTATTCCATACGACTTGCTAAAACTCTCTATTATTTTGGATCGATAGATAGATAGTTAAACGTTTTATTTGCTATTCAAAATTCATATGTATATAGTGCTTGCAACATTATCTACACTCCGAAATTATATATAAACGGCTGAGTTAATGCACCATGACCCCACATGGGGCTATACGATACTGAGAAGAAGAAGAAGTAAGTTTTGGTAGTAGGAGTAAATTTATGGGTATTTTGCAGTGGCGGAACAACTTCATTCGGGGCCCTCCCGCCAACTTCATGACTGCCCCCCGCCTACATTAAGGGCGATCAATTGAAAACACGCTTTAGTTAACCATGATTTTGACGCTGCAGTGTTTGTACTAAAATAAGATCGTACTTTAAATAACTTTGTTAAGAGCTGCTTTTACTCTTTGCATTCTTATATTGACTAATGGCGTCCTTGTTGTAATACCTAAAGTGGGATTCGACCCCGGTAAACTATGATTTGAAGACGAGCGCACGAGCCAGACTATACGTGATTCACTTTGTAACTGGCTAGAGATTTGAAAAAAAACTACATGTTATTAATTAATTCATTTTCATTTTTAAATTTAAGTGTGTTCTAATTTAAATCGTTTATTTTTATAACGTTTGTTCTTCATTATTAAATTCAATAGAGCAATATTGGCAAGACTTCATTCAAATCAAATGTGGCTTTCGCACCCCTACCCTAATGATCGTGTATATGCCGCAAGCAAGATAAAATATTTTAGTCTTCAACGACATATACAGGCCGTACTAAGTTATACAGAAGAGTTTTTTTTTCTTGTGAAAATTTAAAGATCCAGATTGTCTGATGCACTTTCAAAAACTTTAGGATAATATTAACTTTTTTGGGCGTAGAGGCTTATCTAAGGAAACTGCCGAAAGAGGAGCAATATATTTAGCATTTGCTTTGACTTTAAAAGTGTATATCTCAGTCTACAACAAAATATCTAAGTCGGATTGTTATTTTTCGCAATCGTGCTGTTTTTATGGTTCGAGGAATCTTTCATGTGGCTTCTGGGCCCCTAAATCTCTCTCTCTCCGTAGTTCATTTTGCCGACAAATCGTCCATAAAAACTGTGGGCGTCATTCTTCATCCATATTCATTTCCAGTATTTCCACTTGCTTCCGCGATGAAGAACGATGGTTCTTGTCTTGCAAGTTTACCCGTTTCGTCTTACAATTTGAATCGACTTCATATTTCATGATATTTTAAAATAATATGTTTAAAAGCATTTTGCAAACATTTAAAAAAATCGGTTGAAATTTTGAGTATGTTTTTGATCATTTTCAATTTATAGTGCTTTTTGATACCCAATAGGTCTGGCCAGACCCATAGTTTTTCCCCCCATTCTTCTCTTGAGGTAATAAGTGCAAATATAAAATTCTCTTAAAATTCTCCTATTTATGATGTAACAATATCATTAAAATTAAATTTGTACTATAAACGATAAAAATTGTATGCCTAATTTCATCATGTTTCATAACATCACCTAATCAACTGAGATTTGATTCAATGAAATTCAAACCAGTTTTATTTCCTTTGTAATAGTTAGGACTAAGTATGAGAGAGACTTACGAACGTCTTTCTAAATAGATTTGATCAAGAAATTTACGAAAAATTCCCTAAAAGTAAAAAAGCGGCCCATAACCCGGTTGTCGGTTTTTTTTTTGCAAAGCCGGTTAGACCGTCGGATTTTACCCTTCAATTCCCATGAGAAGCCCATTGAATATTTTGCAAATTTCTGTTATGTTTTGTTTTACTTATGAGTACAGTAAAAAAAATTTTTTTTTTTCAAAAAAAAAGTTTAATAGTTTTTTTATAAAATGGGTGTCACCTACAGGTGACACTGGGAAATACAATAACTTCTCATGTGTAAATAGGAAAATGAAACAAAACAATTATTTTCCGACTTTTTTAATTCAATAAATCAATTAATACAATACATTATATTTTATCCGTTGTGAAATTTATACCAGCATTTTACATTGAGGCCAATGTTGCATTTGTCGCACATTTTCCGTGTCCGCATCGCCGCTGGGTACAGTCGATGACCCGATGATCTTCGGAGTTACCTGCAGCTCGGACTTCGGTCGGCACTCTGCTTTGAATCGGGACCCCACAAGAAAATACGCGAACTGGAGGATTGCCATATTTGTGGAAATACGCGGTAACCACAGATCGACGAAAATCACAATATGTCAAATTGCTTGCTTGTCTTTTTATAAGCCAAGCATTCTGACACGCAGCGTCTAACCCAAATGCAAAAAGGGGGAACCACTATTTTTTTTCATTTGCTTTGAATCTGCCAGTTTGCAATTTTGTAGACGATTTTCACGAAAGGTTCCAGTACCTCCAACGTCATACTCTCTAAGAACTTTTAACAAAGGTAGACTCGTAAAAAATAGTCAAAATATAAATTGAAGGGACCCAATTCTTTCGGCAGCCTTGAATGCAGCCCCAATATAACGGCTGCGCCAAGGCCGTATGTGGGCTGCATATTCAGTACTGGACCGGTGGCTCCTTGATAAAACTCGCAATTTACGAGGTATCCGTGTCGTGTAGCTGCAGACCAAAGCTTGTAGGCGAATCGTATGGGCTTTCCATGCTTTGTGCCGTGTCTACCGAAGTACGGAACTATTGTTTCGTCTATCGCAATATGTGATGACCCAGCCCTTTTAAAATTTTCCGAAATGTTCTCATTCAGAATCGTGAAATATTCGCGAACCTTAGAACATTTGTCGCCAGACTGTAAAAGAAACGAACTGTCACAGAGGTGTTGATATTTTTTTTTTCGAACAATCGGTTTCTCCTCATGCTGGATGCTACAAGTTCGTTATGAGTATCCGACTTCACTTCCCAGTACATCCTCATGTACTTAGGCGTCAAGGTAGCCCGTTAACAGTAGAATTGCCAGGTATACTCTCATATCGTCCGTAGATACATTTAAATTGTGGTTTCTTTGTAACTCTTTTCTTTTCTACAATAAACTGAACCAAGCTGACGGTATAAAGTAGCTCAAAACACTCCACGGACGAAATATCTTCTTCGTTCAAAAGTTCTTCGTGACAGTCGCCTATACCACAAGAAATGAAGGTGGTCGTGTTTGACTAAGTTTGAAATGCGTTCTCTTTCTTTCTTCTTTTCGGAGCAGAAACTTCCGGCTCGTTCTGTTCGTAGTCGTTTCCGGGAAGCGAAGAGTTGTTATGGATATCTACTTGTGAACGAAGCATACGGCTACGAAGATGAGATAAAACCGCCTCGTTTTCATTTCCGCTATCTTCATCAGTTACTTTTCCATCTTCGGGTGGAAGCAAAATAATGTCACCAGGAACTTCTCCTTTTTCTAATTCCTCAAGTATTTCGTCGAAAGTCAACCTCTAAGTGGTAAATTATGACAGAAATTCAACCAACCGATACGAGTGAAAAAATAATAGTTGATGATCAAATAATGCCCAGTGTCACCTCCAGGTGACACCTAACATTTACCGTTATCTCACGCACACGGTATTTATTTTTTTACAGAAAAACTGGTAAACACCATTGTTTATACTGTTATTGATATCACTAATCAAGAAATGAAAGGTAACTTACGGTTTAGGCATGAAAATTGCAATTTTCGTCACAGACAACACAACAGCAACTGAAAGTTGCAATGGCCCTCGAAACAACGGTAAAAACTTGGCAGATGGGATGGAGTGAGTACATTGTTAAAAATATATAGCACACTATAAGGCGTACACTGTTGAATTTTCAAGTCATAATTTAACCCTCGGATGGTTCAGGTAAATTTTACATACGTAAATGGTTCAGTGGGGTCTGACAGACCCCAAGGCAAAAATAGCTCTAAAACTTAAATTTTTGCTTATTTTGGCACATTTGTTTGAACTAGAAGCAACTGTGAAGCCTTTTGATTAAGTGCTATATAAAAAAAGTGGAATTGGGACAGTATCTTTTAGTATGTGGAAGAAAAAAATAGGTGGTGTCAAATTTGAGGGTAATTTGAACTTATCACAAACAAATCAATATAAAAACTAAAATTTTAACAAAATTTTATTTTTATTAGTCAAAACGTATTTAACACTAATTAACAAAGATAAGTACATCAACATTTTTTAGCTAAGGTTAATATTTTATCTTAAATCGGGATCCAAAGTTAGTCAATATTTGGAGCATTCATCTTCACAGCTTTTTCCTCGATAGTCTTCGCAGATTGGCTTTTTGCACTCGTTGCAATTGTATTTTGTCTTCCGATCATTTGCTCGTGGGCATAGAAAACATTTTTGCCTCTTTGGGGGACCATCTGACCACATTGGTGGGCCTGGGGCATCATCCCCAAAGGGGGGAGGGGGGCAAGCTGTACATAGCACAAAATGTCCTCAATATTTTGCACTGTGCTTCGGCGAATATTGCCCGTTGAGTTCCTCCTTCTTAGAAGAGGTTCGACAAGTCTATAGCCAAGTTCGCTGAGGAAGCTTTATGTATTATGTAAAATATCCACCTAATTATTACGCTCATACAAGTCATTAATTTCTGTCTTGACTTAAAAAACATATAATAATGACACAATTGTGAAAGGACATCCTCATAAATGAAAACCAGATACAAAACGGCATAATTTTGAATGAATTGAGTAAACAATTGAAAAACCCCAAATCAAAACACCCTAAATTTTCCATTTCTTTCAAAATTAACATATCTAGTTTCCCAAATGTACTCTAATTACAAAGTTTCAACCGTTCCCCACTATTATTATTACATTTTATCGTTTTCCAAATAACATACTTTGAAAATTTCCCACAAAACGAAAAATTTACTTTTGTAAAAAAGACATACGTAAATGGTTCGTGGGGTCTGACAGACCCCAGAGCACTTTCAAAGTGCATTAACAAAATCACAAATTCAAACAAATTCATGCTTAAATGAACGTATGTGACACATACTTAAATTACATATTCATCAAAATACCATTCAACAAGTTTTTCTTTGAAAATTTTAAGATTTAAATTTCTCTGGGGTCTGTCAGACCCCACTGAACCATCCGAGGGTTAAAAAAAAATGTTTACAAGAACTTTACAAATATCGTTGAAGATGTGTCACCCACAGGTGACACTGGGAATTGACGAGTTAACCGGACTCCAAGTACCGGTTCTTTTCATTGATTTGCCTAGAATTTTTCTAAAAAAAAATGCTTACACACTTTGCAATTGCTGGTGTTCGTATCGTATGCAAAATCAACTTAAAATTCACGTACATGATGTAGTAAGACAGCTAATTTAAAAGAAAAACATGTTGAACCAAAAAGACAATCAAAGAAAATTGTCAGATGTGATTTAATTATTTTATTAAGTTTTGAAAAAAAATTTGAAACATTTACAACAGGGGCCATCCTAATTTCTCTTGCGGAATACGAAATATTTTAGGGACACGATCATACGCGAAATGCACTGATATATTATACACGAATATTAATTCACTTTCACGTTGTACAACCAAGACACATGTGAAAAGCTGTGCTAACATAAACAATATCTGCCTTGGAAGAGATAGGATACAAGAGGTAATTTGACGAAGCAATTGTTCTACGAGTAATAGCAAAAAAAAGAGCGTTCGACCATTGTTAAAGGGCTGAAATTTGGAAACGATTTTATTCCATAGGGGATAAGTAATAGAATTGCTGGCTGAAAAATCAAGGAAACATAAAAAATTGTATGAAACCGGATGGACCAACAACCGTCCGGGTTAAAACCGGGAGGAGAAAAAACCGAAAAAAAAACGGTTAACCGTTCTGAAAGTACCGGTTTTCGGACTAACCGTCCGGTTTTTGATATCCCTATTCCAAATACGCCACGCCACTGCAAAGTATAAATAAATAAACAGGGTTGGTTCTTGATTTGAATTAGCCATGTCCGTCTGTGTCTGTCCGTACGCACGATATTTTGGTCAGATGTTTGCCTTGATAAAATCATGGCCGGTATCGTATTGAGTAGGTCTGACTTCCCTACAAAGCATTTTTTAGCCATGTATTTTAATGGAATGGCCTGACAAATTTTGAATTTGTGTACCTATAAAATATTAAAGGTGTGCCCGATCCGACCATTTATTCCTACTTCCCCTACAAAAAAAAATTGAATATTTTGTGTTTTGCGTACCTTCTGTATATGGGCATAGGGTATACACCAATCGTGCTATTTGCACGATTATAACTCGTTACTTCTAAATGTTGGTCGCTGCGTCATTTTTTGCCCCATCGAATGACTCCGAAGGAGAGTTTTTTTTCGGAGAAAGAATTTGACTCGAATGATTTTCGGAGTTTTTTTTCTCGAAGAAAGAGTTTTAAATGATTGGATTAAAAATGTATACATGGCGATACTTGGGAAATTTTTCGGAGACACAAACAAAACCATTTCTGAGTAAAATGACTTTATTGTATAATATTGGGTACCTACTAAAAGACGAGAGCATGGTATATGCCATAAAAAATATCGATATACGAATAAAATAAAGTGTACGTAAAGCAACCGTCATGCCGAAAATATTAACTACATTAGACATCGATTCCGAAATCCGATAATACCAGGAATACCAAAGTGTCATATCGTCGACGATATCGGAAAAGTCTTTCCCACGAACATGAACAAAATCAATTCATAACCATAAAACGTGAGCCGAGTTGCTTTCATTTTCAATCATTTCACGATTTTCAAAAGCGCGTTATATATGTATTCACACGCGTATCCTTCTATGCCAAGTCCCATCGACACGAACCATACAAAAGACAACAAAAGTTTTCGATACAATCCATATACGAGCAAAGAGGACAAGGACATGATACGTGATTGGGAATCGTATCTATCTACGAGTATAAGCTAAAATGTATCCTTTTTTTATGAGCCTCTTTTCAAATTCGCTGCGGCTTCAATAAAAATTGTGACGCGCTCAATTGTGTTGCCTCTACCATCCATTTCCAATTGCGACTTCGACGACGACGACAAGAACGTATAAATTTTTCCATTTTGTTTTCGTAGCACAAATAAATTCTCGCCTCATCGCTTGACTTTCTCACATAAACTTTTCATAGCAATATTATATTATTTTCTCTGGGAGAAAGAGAGAATGTTTGTCCTTCAAGGATATATGAAGACTGGCGCGACTTTGATGCTTCGATATAATTTAATATGCCCGCATCGCGCTATATGTTCTGACTTTCAAACAAGGACCAAACATATTCATATAACTTCGACGCGGCACGGCGTGTAATAATTGAAAAGAAGTAAACGGTCTGATGGACGTTAAATGCGAAAATTGTTTTTATGCTTGCCTTGCACCTGCCCCAATAATAATCTTCTTTTGATATTTGCATGGAATGCTGATTTATATGAAAAACGAATCCTTTGCGAGTTGCAAGCAAACAAACCATTTCGATATCGGTTTTCCTTATGTATTTTTTTCTAAGGACTTTTTTTATGTTTCTCTGCATTATTTCCGGCGATTTTTCTTGATTTCTTCGGCACTTTTTATATACCTACTTTTTTTTGCCTTCGTGTACATTGTGGTAATATTTTCATCGTTCAATTGTGCGGCGAAGGATTCTGACGTTGTAAGCGGAAAAATCCTCTTTGCTCGTGATGTGTATGGTATGATGCCCTATATAAATGCTCAGCGGAAGTGTGGACTGTGAGAAGAGTTGAAATAAATAAGGAGCAAATAAAACAAAAGACGTCTTAAAAATTGAAAGAGTTTTCATTCCACATAAAGTTGCGAACGAAGATGATGCTCGCGTGATGATAGGGCTAATGCCGGATTACTTTATTGCATGTGGAGATGCTAGAAAATAAAATCCATACTCTGTGAATTCATAACACGTAGTTGATTTGAGAGGATTCTATGGTACTCATTTTGGTGGCAGGGCCGGCTTTATACAAAATGGCGCCCCTTTTGAGTATCGTACAGCGTACACATTTTTCTTATGTTTACCTCTGTGAAAACATTCTATCCAAATTTTGCCAAAATTAGCCTCGCGGTCTCGTTTCAATTGTATCCGTATACTGGCCAATAATCATCTCATCCTTCCGGGCGTCACCACAAACTCCGTCAACGAACGGATCGATGTCATATACCCACATCCCATTCATTCAACTACGTTTCCAAAGTAAAATTGATAGGCACAAGGATAACATAATGCATAATAGGCTAACGGGACGTATAACAAGCTGTTTTTCGGAAGGTGTGCTAAAATATCTGTCAAATGTATGGAGAGACAAACTTTCGGGGCCTTTTCTCCGGATAAATACGGTAATAAATTTCAAACGAAAGACATCAGATAAATAGTACGGAATAAGAAGCAAGAGACAATTTACAGCCATGAAAGACGACAGCTAACCATACTATGGACCAAGCCAAAAACGATTTCGAGGACGACGACACCAACGACGCATTTCGGCAGAATACCTATTGTCTAATCTATGGATAGGAAATAAACTCTCATAAACAATGTCGACGATTCTGATAGTGAATTGTCTTGGTTTTTGTTTGTTTGAATTAGCTGAACGTTTTTCTTTTCGGAGAGCCATTAATGTAGGTCATGGAATGGTTGAAATTTATTGGAGTAGAGTTCTCTAAGTCGATTTTACATAAAGAAATCATCTTTATAGGTTAAAAATCTTTATCTGAGCGTAAGAATAATTTACTTTGTAATTAAAATTTCACATGTTCTTATCTTCATTTTATTTGCGCCAGAGTTCCATCAAAATTTATCAAAATTCCTTTTCTAAATGCCTCGATAAATTTATCAATTTACAGCTTAGTTTAATGCCATCACATAACCACATTCTTCTATCACCAACCACTCATGTCCTTTCTATTCATAAAATGTATCTCAATATTCCCAAATTACCTTAAAGATTGTGAACAAAAACAATACAACTACAACTACAAAAAATCAATGAATCACATTCCGTTTAAAACTTTAGTAATCAGAATCACACCACACACGATCCTGGCCAAAACTTTAACAGACTTTCGGTCCTTTCGGTCGTTTTCATTTGAGAAACTACTTATACTCGTTGGTATAAGAAACTTCTCTCTGACAAATTGCTGTAAATATTTCACCATCATGATTCTATTTTCTTGAAAATGTCTTCCATCTCTTCATTTTTCGGTTACCTCCACGTATAGTGAATTGTGAATAGTGTTGTGTGTGAGTCGTGTGCAGTGCATAGTATGATTAAATGAGGAAGTGTACTACCCGAAGCTTCATAGATGCGTAGTTTGGGTCATATGTAATAGCAAAGAAGCAACGTACACGCGTTGTAATAGTTTATTAACCACAGCTTCAGCACTATTTTGAATATTTTATGAGTCACGTATGTAAACTTTTGCTCTTCTATAGCGTCGTCATCCTGAATATGGTATTCGTGACTATGTTAGAGGCACAAGTCGGTATATAATGTTGTTATCTGAGGAACGAGTAAAAGGTTGAGTGTATCTGTATGGCACCTGAAGCATTGGTTTATCTTATGGTCAAGGGTTTCAATTAATTCCCCATAGAATAACATTAATTAATAAATTTATATGATTTCTGTTTTGAAGTGGTTTTGACTGTCTCTCGAACACACAAACATACCAAACAGCCACGAGCTCTTATGACCGCTCAATCGAGAACTGAGCTAATGTGGATTTAAAATTTCCTCTTCCGTTTAACCCTCATCCAGCGGGATAGGTACAGGTGTACCTTTTTCGTTTTTAAAACACCGTAACTTTTTTACCATGGGTCCGATCGGTCTGAAATTTTCTGAGATCTCTACGATTTTAGTTTAAAATATGTATGCCAAATTTCAGAAATGTGTGACCACCCTTCCTCAAGTTAGGGAGCAAAATAAATCGTACACCCTTTAACGGCGGCAAAGGTACATTTGTACCTTCATATATTTTGTATGAAAGAAAATTTACAAAAGACGAAAATAAAATATTTTTTGGTGAATGCTCATGCTTAGAGAGACTCATTATAGCATCAATAAGTTGAGAATCGAGTGATGTACAGAAGTATTTGACTTACGATTTTTATTTGTAATGACCTTGTCCTTGGAGATATCGATCTATAAGGACTAGGCTAACTCATACAGCGGTTTTTGGTTATTTGACATCAATCTGAAGATTACTGGCATACCAAACTTTTCGAAGTAATGGCTTGCGGCAACCAATACAATGAATTACGCCTTCTTTCCCCATAACATCTAGTGAAAATTAGGTTTGTAGCAAATGCTAAAATTTTGGATTTTAGCGGTTGATTTTCTTTACCACAAATTCCCATAATTTGTATTCCATCACCTAATATTTATTATTTGTGTAATTCGGGACGTCCATCCGAGTTCCTTTTGATGTTTCAGCTGAAAACCAGCAGAAGCATCCAACCAAATTTCTAAAATTGGATGTTTTTTTCTTTACATAAACGTGGTTGAATTGTACGTCGATACCATATAAATAACGATAACTGCTATAGATTATGCCACATGTCTTCGGTTTCTCGTTTTAATTTTTCAATCGATCCTTGGATTTGATTACATATATGCGAAAATATATTACAATTAACCAACAACAATCACAATTACTATTTTAGATATTTTTCTCCTATAGGAATTGGCCTGAGTTTAGATTTACAAAGATTAGAGACTGAAAATTATCCTAACCGATTCTACTTGCTTGTTGCTTGACAGGATCTGTCTTTCGTATAATAACCCATAAACTCATTTCTCCAATATATTTATTGCCTGAAGCATTGTTGTTTTATGGAAAATAACGAGAATGTGATAATTATTGATGTTTATTTCGTTAGCGGTAACGGGTTCTAGTAACAGAATAATATATTGGGGTAGGGGGGTAAATTTTAACCAAAAACTCCACAATTCGCAAATCAAACATACCAAATTCTTCTAAAATCATTAATGACTTAATTTGAACCGTTTTCTACTTTTCATTTGTAAATTAATTTTAGATTTCATCAAATTAAAATTTCAAGCAACCCATTTTATTTTTTCAATATTCTTTTTGAAATTTTGCCGATTTTCTAAATTGAACCACTCCAAAAATTAAATCCACATAAACCCAACTTCTTAAAATATCCACTTCGGCAAAAACAGTTAAAGCTACAGTCAGACCGTGCTAGTTACTAGCTACTAGTGCATGCATACAAGAAATATCCACGGTGACGACGACGTCAACAACGAAACAGTGTCATATAAATGGGTGACTACGCGTTGTTACGACGTTCGTTACCGAGAGTGTGTGCAACTAGACGCGTGAATAGTCACCCTATCTACCTAGGAATTAGTTGTATGCGCGAAATTACCACGGTGACGACGCGACGCACAGTGGTTTATGGGCGGCAAAAAATCGAAAAATTCATAGCGTCGTAAATTTTTTTTTTTGATTGGTTTGTTTTCACAACTATTTTTCGATTATGTTTCCACAAAAAAAATCGATTTTTTTACAACACTGAATGAATGAGGGCGGTTTGAATATGCATGAAGAGCCTAAATCATGTTTCTGCTTCAAATTAACCTACTCTTTTGAGTCCTCACATACACCTTAAAACATTCAGAATCCAAAAAAAATGCTAAAATCTCAAATTATGCAAGTGTGCTTGTTACTAAAAAAGGAAAAAAAAAATTTTACTTTTAGAGTTGTCTAAAAGCAAAAAAATTTGGAGGTCCTTTTAAAATACAAGTTTTTTCCGCTTTGTTAGAGCAGAACTCCTGAGCGACCGCGACCGACCGTCTCGGACTAGTTACTAAATGTCAACTAGGGTCCTGGCTAAAAGTTAAAACTAATTCCAGCTGCAAATATCTGCAAATCTTGCTGCTAGTAACATATTTGTGGAGGCAGGTCAGACACATTTCGCTTGAAAATTGAAGTCGAAATTCATACATTTCTCTAAGTATGCAACATTCTCTTTCTAATTGTACCCAGGTAGAGAGTGTCGAGGATCATTGTTGTGCATTTATCGATAGGACTTTTCGGTTTAATATTTTACGATACATGACATCATTAGCGTTGTGAATACAACGGCAATGATGTCAGGTAACGGTCAAAATGATGTCCTAATAACGGCAATAAAAAATAAATAATAAAAGTTGAGAAATATTTTAAAATTAATGTTTTGTTTTAAGTTATATGTGTGATAAACGTTACATGATGTGTAATTCAATTGCATTTAAGGAACGTTCAGTGATGGTTATAGTTAATTGAGTCAGAGCGCGTTAAAAGCAAAACATTATACAACGAGCACTTTTTCTAATAATTATATAACGGTTTTTTGGTTCAAAACAGGAAAGGATAGGATAACCACCCAAACAAATTTTATAGGAGTTGCCCCGGATAAATTTAACCGGGACAACTCCTATAAAATTTGCGCGGAAATTTATCCTATCCTGTTCTATTCTAGAAAAAAACTCAATTATTATATCGGAAAAAAAAAATTAGTTTGTGTTTTAAATGACATTAATTATTAATGAATGATAAAAAAAATAGTATCCTACTAAGGAAAGGTTGCTTTGATGAAAAGTCCCTAGGTTGGTTGGACTAGGTGTGACGACATAGGCTACTAAAAACGTTTGTATTTGTTACAAAAATGCAACGTTTATTATGAAACTTCGCAAAAGTAATGCTAGTAGTTAAAGCTATAAAATAAAACATTTTTTTTTGTGTGGATAAATAAGGGGGGTGTGGCGGGGTTCGTTTCCACAAATACACTGAAAAATTGCATTTGTTTGACATTTTACACTTCAGAAGAGGCATTGATAGAAAAAATTCCTTCACAGCTGAAATGTACTCAATCTCCCCTTTGATATGATACCCCACACGCCTATATTCACAACATTTTTTTTTGTATCCTTATTACTCCTATATGGGGACCCCCCTTTAAAATGTCCTTTTTACAATTTTTTTTTAAATGTCTGGTATTGGGTTAAGCTTCTACACATTCGTACAAAGTTTCATGTACCTAGATGAAGCCATTCCGGAAATATATATTTTTTTCCGCAAAATGCCGATTCTGAACCACTGTGCGACGTTGTAAACAATCAAAAAAGTGTTATGCAATTTTACTAGTAAGTAGCGAAATGTATTTAATAGTGGAATAGGACATGTTCAATTATTCTACTGGGAAGTGAATATACACTACAATTATTTCTCGGTGGATTTCGAATTAACGGCTCAACGGATCGACACGAAATTCAGTGGGAATGTGTATAATGGTAGGGTATTTGCTACGAATCCCTTTGAAATAGGAAAATGTTAACAGGGTGTCCCAAAGGAGGTGCAAAAGTAGATCATTTTATTTGTCATCGGAAATGGGTGTATATCGACATGAAAGTCAGTGTAAATATATCGAATGGTAGGTTATTTGCTACAAATATCTTTGAGATTGGGAATTGCTAACAGGGTGTCCTAAACTAGGTACAAAAGTAGATAATAATCAGCAATAAATTTAGTATGAATGTTTAGAATGGTAGGATATTTGCTACGAATACCTTTGTAGTCGGGAAATGTTATCAGGGTCTCTCAAAAGAGGTGCAAAAGTGGTTGTCATAATCAGCATACCCAACAAACAATTAATACAAATTTTCCTATCTGCAATCCAGCCAGTTTATTATTCATTTACATCCGACGTTTCCCACATTGCGTAGTTTAGAACAATAAGTAAGAACACAGTAGTTTTGATAAAAAACCTTTTATTTGATCCTGGATAATGGTCTAAGACCGAAACGTCGGATGTAAATGAATAATAAACTGGCTGGATTGCA
This sequence comes from Microchrysa polita, assembly GCA_949715475.1. Taxonomy (NCBI): domain Eukaryota; kingdom Metazoa; phylum Arthropoda; class Insecta; order Diptera; family Stratiomyidae; genus Microchrysa; species Microchrysa polita. The sequence goes on from OX454419.1 coordinate 13,950,307, forward strand.
GAGAGGAAAATACTCTTTGTATTAATTCATGGAAAACCAGCGAACAATAACTAATACCAACAAACAATAGCTAAAAACACAATAAAAAAATTCGAAGAACCTGCGGTTACAGAAAACATTCACAAAAAGTGACTGTTTGCTGTGCATTTTCGTCGAAGGGTCGCCACCCCTATTTTTTCTATAGTCTGTATCTGTGACTAGTCTTATTTTAGCATTTCAAATAGAAAAGGCAGAGCCAGGCTACTTTTAGTGTTTTGGAATCAGTAGAGGGCCAGGTGTCTAAAAACTGTTTTTGGTAAAAAAAACATGTTTGTCATATTTATTTATAATTCTGACTGGCATATAAAGAAGAAGAAGACATATAAAAAGAGATGGAATACATTGCATATTAATTACTAGTTTCCTGTTTAAAATAACCACATTGGAGAGGATGGGGTCAGAAAAAAATTATATGAAAAAGACTTGCTCTATCTTTTTTATTCGAAATACTAAAATCGGGCTAGTCGCAGATACAGACTATAGAAAAAATAGGGGTGGCGACCCTTCGACGAAAATGCACAGCAAACAGTCACTTTTTGTGAATGTTTTCTATAACCGCAGGTTTTTCGAGTTTTTGTATTGTGTTAATAGCTATTGTTTGTTGGGTATGCTGATTATGACAACCACTTTTGCACCTCGTTTGAGAGACCCTGATAACATTTCCCGACTACAAAGGTATTCGTAGAAAATACCCTACCACTCGATACATTCATACTAAATTTATTGCTGATTATTATCTACTTTTGCACCTCGTTTAGGACACCCTGTTGATATTTCGTAATCTCAAAGGTGTTTGTAGCAAATAGCCTACCATTCTGCAAATTTACACTGAATTTCATGTCGATATACGAGCCGATACACCCCTTTCCGATGACAAATAGAATAATCGACTTTCGCACCTCGTCTCGAACACCCTGTTACCATTTCGTAATCTCTAAGGCATTCGTAGCAAATACCCTACCATTTTACACATTCACACTGAATTTCGTGTCGATCGGTTGAGCAGTTAATTCGAAATCCACCGAAAAATAATTTTAGCGTATATTCACTCGCTGGCTGGGTGCTAGTCGAATTGAACATGTCCTATTCCACTAGTATCCAGGAAATGTGTCTGTTGACTAGCTACTAGTCAAATTGCACAACAGTTTGTTGATTGTTTACGACGTCGTCACCGTAGTAATTTCTCGTTTGCAACTAACTCCTGTATATATGGTGACTAGTTGCGCGTCTAGTTGCATCACACTTTCGGTGACGACGTCGTAACAACGCATAGTCACCCATTTACATGACACTGTTTTCGTTGTTTATTACGTGTCGTCGCCTATGGTGATTTCTCGAATGCAACTTTACTAGTACTAGTAGCTCGCCAAATGTGACTGTCGCCTGCCGTCCATTACCTGCTTCGAGCGGCGCGGCGCTCCCGCGTTTAAGGGCTCTCTTCCACTGCAAGCGTAAACTTGAGCGGCGCGGCGCTCCAGCGGCAAAGCTTTCACAAAATGTGAGAAAAAAAGCTTTTACTAGTAAAAGGTATAAGCACACACGCCGCGCCGCTCGAAGCAGGTAATGGACGGCAGGCGTAAAGCTTTTCCGAATTTTAATAGCGTAACCAAGCAAAATATGGCGTAACTATGCAAAATAAACAAAAAATCCATTCAATACAATGGAAAAGCTTTCTGAATATTGTGTGTGCTTATACATTTTACTAGTAAAAGCTTTTTTTCGCACATTTTGTGAAAGCTTTGCCGCTGGAGCGCCGCGCCGCTCAAGTTTACGCTTGCAGTGGACGAGAGCCCTGTAGCTTATAAGGCCTTGCTGAACTGTGGTGAATTGCGCTTAAGAGTATATATAATAGCTGAACGGTGGTTTGACTTCCAATGTGACCATGCATTTTTGTGTTGTTTTTATAAAAAACAATGCTCTTACGTCAGCTGGTTTCACTATGTACTCGTTAATCATTTTGGAGCAACGATAATGAGTACAAGCACTTGATTAAAGGGAAAAACCCTTTGAATCTATTCTTCAACAACCGTTCTATACATTTAGATTAGTGATTCCCAGACTGGGAGGGCGACCCTCCAAGGATGTGCGATGATTAGGGAAGGGGGGCGCGAGCAGAACTCTAATGAGGATGCCGTTTATGAATTATAGTTTCCTTCAACAGCATCATGCTGACTCGAAACTCACCAGGAGCAATCCGTTGTTGCAAAACGTGGCAAATTGTCAACAATTTTATTTTCTTCGATTAAAAAAAACCACTGCTGCTAAATCCGTTTGATAACCAACAGCTGATTAAATTGAAATTGACAAAGCTCGCGACTATGAAAAGAACCGCACCAATCAGCTAGTTTTTGTATGGATAGAATGAATCTTTGGTAAAAATCTTTCTGATTTTGGTCGCTCCGATGATTTCATTTCATTCATTTCGTGCTCGACGTATCACTGAAACGGTGACGGCCAAACTTACGACGAAATTCAGAATGCGGAGATCACGAAATTTTATTAATACTTCTTAACATTTCCAATAGTTCCAAAATATGGGCAAACAAATGTTCAAAGAATTTATAATGGGAGAATAGATCCTGAACTTGCCTATAAAATTGAAAGCATTGCCAACGGCAATTTTTGCACACATATATTCTTGGGGGGGGGGGGGGGGGGGCGCCAGGATCAGCAGTCCTCGCAAGAGAGGCATGAACTGAAAAAGATTGGCAACCACTGGATGGATGGAATGGATATCTTCTATCAATATGTTTGATACAGTTCCTAAGGGGCGCCAATTTGTCCTCTTGCCCGGGGCGGCGTAAGTGCTAGAGCGGGCGCTGACTGTAATGACTACACAACAAAATCGGAATGAATGAATCGGATAATATTGGCATAAAACTCGAAGCAAGGTATTGCTAAAGACCCCGAACGAATGTAATGATTTTATCCGTTTGGTGTAATAATATGAACTGAAAAGAATACTTGCATTAACACCAAAAGGAAAAAAAAAACACAATTTTCACAGGGAAGGAGAACATGTAACTCATAAATGAGATTTGTATAACTATAGCATTGACTTCTGTATAGGTGTTGGCGACATTTCATTTACCTCTAAAATGCATAATAAATACAGTGAGGTTCCATCCCGGGACCCTCTGATTTGTAGAAGAACGCCCTACCTACTAAGCCAACCAGACTGACTGATGGAGTTTGTAATTTATACCTACAACATGTGACGTCGATCTACTAACAAATTCACTGCGATCGGATACAAAATACCAAAATCGGATGAAATTAGACCCAGCACAATAATTTGATTGAACATGTTACAGAATTGATCTGATAGGTGTAATACTCAATACCAAATGGATATTCTTTGCAATGTGTCCGAAAAAGGTTTTAATTTAGGAGTTTCGTCTGTTTCGGATTCTTTTCTAATAAAACCCCTGATGGCGGTGTTATTTTGAGCATGTTTACTCCGAAATAATTTTGCTTTTTTATCCTGTCGGATTTTCTTGCATGAGTACCCGGCATTTTTTGCTGTGAGGTGCACATTTTCTAGCCGGAATTTTGGCCATTTTTGAAAAAATATAACCGGATTTCCGGCTAAATTTAGATGTTTTTCAAAATGTTCAGTTGACAAAAGTTTTTTTTGGGTTAATTTCACACACATTTAAGCCACGAAGACTCCGGAAAGAAATTATAAGAAAAAATTTAACACCATATTTTTTAAGGTTTGATTGTTGAAATAAATTTGGCGCTATTTTTTACCTTTAAGATACGTGTTCGTATTCAAGTGATGATCGCTCAGCGATCGTAATTTTGCATCCAATTTCGAGCTGTATTTAAATATTTTTTGAATGGATCTACTTTCCTAGTTTCGACTATGGATGGACTAAAGGAACATGTCTATATAGAAAATATGCCCATATAGTGCTCAAAACCGGCGGTTTAACCATAAAGTAAGAAATTGGAATAGAGATGGAACTCCATATAACATTAAAACCTACTGAACAACATTTTACCTTTGAGTGTGTGCTGTATATAACGTGTACATACAGGAAAATATCTTCCTGTATGTACACGTTACATACAGCACACACTCAAAGGTAAAATGCTGTTCAGTAGGTTTTAATGTTATTTGGAGTTCCATCTCTATTCCAATTTCTTACTTTATGGTTTAACTTCGATCGCTGAGCGATGATCCCATGAGTCGTCTCTACAAACCTTTATACGCTGGGCCGGATTTACCCTCTGTAGCGCCCCTGGGCAGTAGTCGAGTTGCCGCCCTCCGTCACTAGTTTAAGCTAAAAGTAGATCAGTTGCATTCATATGAGAGGTGTATAGTTTTTTTTAACATAACATTGGTTTCCCAAGTTTTCGGAAGTAGCAGAATTTCAGTGAAAATTGCATTAATTTACTTTTTAGAAAGGTGTTTAGACTGAACTAATGAAGGTTAAGCTGACCAGACGAACAGCATTTTGACCTGTCGTACAGCATTTCTAAATTTACAGCAATGTGTACAGCATTCTCCATGTCACAAAATGAAACCTAATTCAAATAACCCCCTCGGTGAGGCCTGTGATCAGTCTTGTCTGCTTTTAAGGTATAAAGTTGGACTGTACCCTGTAGAATAGTAGCAAGATAATCGCACTTTTATGTTTGGCAATCGCTCATTTTCAAAAAGTCAGGAGCCCTTCTTGTCTTTCTGAATTTTGGCACACTTGTAGAACTACTTGGTGCTCGCATTTTCTTCAAATTACACGGTCCGACCTATCCTCGTTCGGAACATACGGCTGCCCAAATCGCAATTTTGAGTTTTCTAATTAAAAATTGGTCTGGCTGGTCGAGCGGTTAGTCCGCGCACCTTCGGTGCACAGGCTCATGAGTTCGAATCTCACCGTGTTCCATTGTGTTTTTCGAACTCACGAGCTTGTGACAGACTATGATCTCACTCAGATGTTAAACGAGTACCCATTTATGGGGATAAATAACACTGCTGATCGTGATGCTGATCTCATTACCTCATCAAAAAGCAGATAAGATCTTGGAAATAGGATGTCACTAACAGATCCTGCGGCCCTAGTCCAATGTTGGATTGTCGCGCCTGTTATTTTTTTATTTTTAATTAAAAATTGTATATAACTCGGAAATTCGTAAACGACAAATTTTGAAATTTAGAGAATAGTTAGAGCACAGTACTGCTCATATTTGATGAAAATGTCAAGGCTCTAGCAGTCAAGCGAGATATTCGCACTTTTATGTTTGCCAATCAGTCATTCTCCATAACTCGGAACTGACCTAGAGATCAGATGTAGAGTTAAGAAGCAAATGAGTTAGTTAGTTAAGCAAATGTTAAGAATCGTTCACGCACTGAAGATGAACGCGGTAAAAAGAGGTCCCAATGAGTGGTTTGTCTGCAGGAAACAATAATGTTCTCCAGAGCGAGAAAGCCGGACGTAAATACGTTGAGGCTGCCTCTGTCAAGTAATATCGAAAAATGATCCGGCGTATGAGCGAACGAGCACAGATAAAAAAATAGTTCAGTGATCTTACTTTATTCCAATTATAGAAGTATTCGCTTAATTCGTTAGACAGCCATATTGAATCTATTTCGGAGTCAAGGATCAATCGATTAATAGTTGGATTGTAAAAATAAGGGGCAAGACCGGTAGGGTGGCAAAAGTTGAAACACCTACAGACGTCAGATATGTGAGTCCGCCACTGACCAAAGGAACGACTTTTGCAGAGCTCCCTTTTTTTCTATTTTATTTAAGCTGCCTCTTGAAATATCGAAATGTGTATATTTCACAGAAAATTAATTCAATGGAAGGATGAAATTTTCAGATATATGCCGCCCTTAAAAATTTGCCGCCCCGGGCAGTTGCCCAGGTTGCCCATATGGGAAATCCGGCCCTGTTTATACGACTCGTAGAGGTAGAATTGATGGTCCTGTAAAAAACACATAAACAAATTCTAAATCATCTCATAAAACACACGATGACCAACCTTCCGGCAATATTTTCAGCTAATAAGGTCCTTCATCTGAACAACATTGAATGAGTCCTTAAACATTCTTGCACGGCCGTATCTCATGACATAAGAGATTTACATAAAAAAGAAAGATTCTTTCGGTTATACGTCTTATCTCCAAATTCCAAAATACGCATCCGTTGATATACGGTTGACATGGTCTCGTCAATGTGTTGCTGTCATGATTCCCTATCAGGCATTCTAAGTTCATAGTTCCTGGCCCAGGATAAGTACATCGTTAACCTCTGGTACAAAGAGAGCCCATTCGCATGCTATACACTCATTGTATGCATCTAAACTCTTTATCCAACGAGATTAAATGGCAGTAAAGCATCCTTGCAATGAGCACTTTTAGGAGGACACTTATACTGAAAAAGGACGAACGTCGTCGTCGTAAGCACCTATTTAGCTGTGATTCTAGCACAAGTACCAAATGTCCACATGATTTTCCAAGTGTTTGACTAGCTATGAAAGCAGCATGCAAGTATGTGCAAAAAGGACATATTGTTACATTACGGAAAATGACGTTCTGCATCGGAAGTTATAGGTAAGGCTATGTGTGTGTTTCCTATGCTGCAGAGTAATTTCTAACTGAAAACTGGTCCAATTGATGCTATTGCTGTCGCGCTTATCCTTCGTGTGTGGGTCTCACATCCTCCCAGCTTCCATATTCTTCCGACACGTATGTAAGTGGTATCTACACATTTTAATGTTTCTAATACGTATTGGGGGCTGTGATGGGATCTCGCATGCACCGGCTGCAACCCGGCTTTTACAAGTGCAGCATTTCTAAGTACAGACGGCAGGAGCTTCATTACTATTGATTTCAGTACTAAAGACACGTCAAGAGAGCAGTTTATAAATGGGGTTAGTGGGCGACTAACGAACGTGCACGAAGTGCGCTGCTCTAAGCACCTTTCGTCTGGTTTATAATTGGAAACCAAGTAGATAGCGTCGGAGTTAATGCACATTTAATGAACATTCATGTTGTGAAATATGATTGTGAGGTTGCATACGTAGGAAGATACTGTCAGGATAACAATGGCGTAAAGCCTTCAGCGGATTGCAATATTAAAGGAAGTGCTTCCAGCAGTACAGTGTCTCTGTCGATATCAATTAACCTCATACTATTGACGTAATAAAATTTGCAGATTGTTAGCGTGTACTTGGTGGGGATTTGCAGTAAGGTTGAGACATAGATACAGAAGAAACTCTAGATAGGCCCTGAAGGGGAAATTTTGTCTAGGTTTTTATAACACAATCACAAAAAACACACATACTATCAACCACACCATAGGCGCCGTTAGTTTTTCATATGATGGGGGCACACATTTGGCGGAAAAATTTGAATTTCCAATTTAAAGAAAAAAATGTTTACATTGTTTGCATGCCTATGTCAACAATTTTGGCACTAAGCAAAAAAGAGAAAAATTAAATAAATAATAAATGTAGTCTGGCTGGTCTAGCGGTTAGTGCGCGCATCTTCGGTGCACAGGATCATGAGTTCGAATCTCACCGTGGATCATTGTGTTTTTCGAACTCACGAGCTTGTGACGGACTATGATCTCACTCAGATGTTAAACGAGTACCCATTTATGGGGATAAATAACACTGCTGATCGTGATGCTGATCTCATTACCTCAACAAAAAGCAGATAAGATCTTGGAAATAGGATGCCACTAACACATCCTGCGGCCTTAGTCCAATGTTGGATTGTCGCGCCTGTTATTTTTTAAATAAATAAATCGAAATTTTTGTTTTCTGCAAATTGCGTTGAAGTTTTCCTATGATTTTCATATCGGTGAAATGGGAATATGAGTAGGTATGTTTGATTGGGTCGAGTACAGGACAGAAAAGCGCAACTTCCAGGGTATAGAACAACTCCTGTAAAATTTGTATGAAAGTTATTCTGTTCTGACCCAATAAAACGGATCTACTAATTTGCTCCAAGGGAAATATACTTACGCATGTATTTTATTATTTATCAGTTTGATTGGAGAAAAAATTATACTTCGTTAATCACCTCTCGGCATGAATCTAATAATGTACGGGTAGTCCCAGACTGTGGATAGAAGTGTAAATAGATTATTTGGTACTCGCAAATTGAACGAGATTTGTGTATGTACTTACTCAAAATACTGACCGGATAACTCCATGTAGTCTTCGAAAATTTTTCTCCACTAGCATTGCAACGTCACCATAGGCTTCGAACTTCCATTCCGGTCGGCACGATTCTGATAATTTAGGGGTCGTCCCAAACTGTGGATAAAAGTGTAAATAGATTATTTGGTACTCGCAAATTGAACGATATTTGTGTATGTACTTACCCAAAATACTGACCGGCTGACTCCGTGTAGTCTTCGAACATTTTTCTCCACTAGCATTGCAACGTCATCAGTCGCCGATCCACTTTTAAAACCGACAAAAACGATAAGAACCAAAAAAACCGCGCATAATGGCTGTGCTAGCAACAACAAAATATGTGTAGCCCCCGAAACAGAGAGAAATTTGAAACGCCTGTGTGCACATTAACGAGACGAATTTCCGTCGTAAGCGTTCGTGCTTGCTTCGTACAAAACGTGTACGAACGCTTACGAACGAGGTACGAACGCTTACGAACGAATCGCTTAGCTGTCAACCACAAAATCGCGCACATGTTTCATATAAAATCTCAATTAAAAACGCGTTAAACTATCATTTTCAGACCGACATTTACATAGCACTACTAAAATCTAGGTACACACGCGATTACCTTTGAGAAGATACACCGATTATGTATTTGCGTTGTTCACTGGATCACCCGACAACAAAGGACGGAAAAACAACATGTGTCGCATTTTTTTCAAATTAAAACACTTTCGCGAGACTACGGCCTACACTGTTTTGGTGAATTTATCACAAATCACATCGAAAAACTCGATATTTCACTCGCGCAAACTATTTCGTGCACTCACGTTCACTTGCCGCCATTTGCCTCCAATTGGATTCCAACTGGATGGTTGTCAAAGGTTGACAGCGACGCGACCGAGCCGGCTATCTTGTTGGTTGCTCGAGAGGTGTAGGGGAGGTGGCGCTGAAGATGAGGGGAGAACTTTTCTGGTCACACACGTACGCTCATCTACGTGAAGTGGGCCAATCCATACTACATATCAAAGGGTTGAGATATTTTCAGAATATTGTGATTGTTATGATCTTGATTCTTCGGTCGTCGTGATTTCAACAAGTGGGTGTTGAGTGTTGTGCAAGGTTAACTTGGCCTATTGTTGTTGTTGTTTTAGCGGCACAAACGGAGAAACATGTCAAATAATTGCACATAATTAATTTGAAGATGGTGGGCAGCCTGTGCTCGAGCCGAGGTCGAGATTTAAAAAGAAGGCTGCTTCAATTGGCTGCGGCCATGACGCAAGAGGTTTTAATTGCGTATGAGCAGCCGGACAATCGAAAATGTGGTACATATCGTGTGGACTGTAGAGATGTAAAAAAAGTAACTACCCGTTTACTTAAGTAGTCGTTACTAAAAAGTATCGGAAGTAACGACTACCGAGTACAAAAATAGTCGTTATTTATGTACCGAGCAACAAACAAACAAAGAAATCTCGTATGTATGTATTCAGGCACAAACACAAGAATCGAGCATACCAAGTAGTATACAGTCCGATATCTAATCATGACTGTTATCATCCCTGTGAGTTACGCGGGGTAAATGCTCTCTTAGAGAATGTTGTTGCGAGTCCAGCGATACCTTGATCGTGTCGATCGGCTCAAGGATTCCAAAGATATCGACGGATTTCGGAAGTAGTACGAAGCTGATTGTGAAATTGCTGTGAGCAATATCCAGTTTGACAGTTATCTCTGCCCCCCCCTGTGCACTGACCGAAAAAGAGCATCCATCAACTCCTTAGACAATTTTGTGGTGAGTCTAGCGACATCTCGATCGTGTCGCCACGCCAAAGGACTGCAGAGATATCGACGGATTTTCGAAAGATCACGCGGTTTCGTTCATGGTGAGCGATAGGAAATCGTGCTGGTTCGATACTTGCGCAATGCGCTTCTCTGCTCGATACTTGCGCTTTTGCCTGAGAGTAGATATCATACCGTGTGCTGCTCGCCGAATAGTACAAGCTACAAGCGCAAGAATCGAGTAGATCGAGTAGTACACTGTGACTGTCTTATATCTACATTCTCTCAATAATCAAGAATCGAGCAAACCGAGTAATCGCGCAGACCGAGTAATCGAGCAGACCGAGTAATCGAGCAGTCCGAGTAATCGAACAGACCAAGTAGTAGGTAAGCGCAGTGTGCAAGTATCGAGCCAGCACGATTTCCTATCGCATACTATTAATGAACGAAACGATTAACCTCGTATTCTTTCGGAAATCAGTCGATATCTCTGCAATCCTTTGACGTGGCGACACGATAGAGGTGTTGTTGGACTCACCACAAAATTTTCTAATGGGTCGATGGATCCTCTTTTTCGGTCAGTGCACAGGGGGTCCGAAATAACTGTCAAGCTGGATATTGGCACACAGCAATTTCACAATCAGCTTCGTACTACTTCCGAAATCCGACGATATCTTTGGAATCCTTGAGCCGATCGGCACGATCAAGGTGTCACTGGACTGGCAACAAAATTCTCTAAGGGAGCATTTTTCCGGTGCAGCTCACAGGGGTGCTAGATGTAACCGTCAAAGTACAATATTCACAAAACGTATGCTCTTGTCAACCTACATAGATGTTGGCCACAGCAATTTTAAGATCGACTTGGTATTCGTTCGGAAATACCTCGATATCTCTGCAATCCTTTGGGGGAGCGACACGATCGAGGTGTTGCTCGGCACAAAATCGCCTAACAGCTGTCGAAGCCTGTTTCCCGATTAGTGCACAGGGTTGTAAGAGATAGCCGTCAACCTGAATATTGGCAACAGGAATTCCACAGTCAAGTTCGTACTACTTCGGAGATCCGTCGATATCTCTGCAATGCTTTGGTAGAGCGACACGACCGATATGACAGCGAGTTCCCCACACAATTGCTTAGAGTTGTCGAAGCCTTTTACCCGTTAGTGCAGTCAGAGATAACCGTCAACCAATATGCTGACCACAGCAATTGACGATTAACTTCGTACTATGCACATTAAAAATGGTCGATATCTCTACAATTTGCGGCCGAGCGATACGATTGGGTTTCCGCCTGTCTCGCAATTTAATTGTGTAAAACAGTGCAAAAGATGAGTACAAGCCCTCCTACCATCTCTACTATGTCGGCGACGAACCGTAAATAAGAGGACTATCGCATTCGAGTAGGTTGTCGTTGCAGTCGTTGTAGTTTTTTATGTGTTTCTTTAAAAGCAACGATTACTAAGTAACGATTACTCGAAACAAATGTAACCAGTATAACCGATTACTGAAATGTAACTAAAGTTGACATCACTGGTGGACTGGTTCCGCAGGCCGGGCATATGTTGGCGATTTCGCAAATCTATGCGTGATAGGTTAGGTTAAGTTAGGTAATGGGGCCGCCGGAATTGAGACCAGCGCCCTTAGACCAGTAATAGGTCCATTGTGATACCGCCAGTGAGAGCCTTAAAAATTAAAATATTTGTTTGGAACCAGCGTGTACTGGCGATATATTTATTGATCTGTATTGGGCTCACATCTCTGAGATCATCCAGATCGTAAAATTACCTACAACCAAGAAACCTTAAACGTTTCTCAGCCAAAGCCGAGCATTCACATAGAAGATGATGTACACTCTCCTCTTCCTCTTCATCCTCACAGCTTCTGCAGTAGGCGTTGTGAGGAATTTTGAGTCTCCTGGCGAGCTCTCCGATAGGACAATGCCCCGTTATAACCCCGACCACACTATACGAATATGCATCCGGTCCAGTGACAATATCATGGTAGAGCGGATAAAATCTAATTTCGTCCAGATCATCTTCGTTGTAGTACAAGTGCTACCATTGAAACATCTTACGTTGGTTCTGCGCTCAGATTCTGCTGTAATTGCCAATTTGCAATTGATAATAGGTGGTTTGATGCCCCCGCGGTCGACTTCAACTCTACCAGCTGAAGCACTGGCTAGATGGTCCGCACAGCAGGTGCCTGCAAATCCACAGTGACCCGGAATCAGCAGAGTGTTATGTTAAAAAAGCGACCCATCTCTTTAAGAACAAGGCGGCACTTTTCAACAGTTTTTGATGCGATCAGTACCGACTCGAGTGATCGAATTGCAGCCTGACTGTCAGTATACAGAATGACGTCCCTTTCAGTTACGACGTGACTACCTAACCAAATTAGCGATTCCATAATCGCAGAGACCTCCGCTTGGAGGACACTGCAAAAATCAGGAAGACGAGTGTGGTATTTATCTGGTTTGGGTATGTGGGTGATGCCTTATTCCATAACTCAGGTATGATGAAAGATCTTACGGATAAGTTCATCGTGGCAGTGATATACTCAATGGCCGGTGGGTCAGTGTGTTTGGGCATGATCATGGCAATACCGCCTGTACCGAACGCTTTTTCGGCGTTTTTTATTGCAAGCATTACCTAATTGGTGATAACACTAAGATGTTGGTCTGTTGTGGTGTTACGGATAAAAAAAAAATAAATAACAGGTGCGACAGTCCAACATTGGACTAAAGCCGCAGATGTGTTCGTGACATTCAATTTCCAAGATCTTAATTGCTTTTTTGTTGATGCACTTATCCCCATAAATTAGTACTTGTTTAACATCTGAGTCCGTCACATTGGTCGTGAGTTTAAAAACACTATAAATTGAATGCGTTCACGGTGAGTCTAGTGCGCGCACTATCCATTAGACCAGCCGGACTACAACCTACATACACATGTGTTACCAGATAGCGCTTGAGCTTGTCTTTTTCGGGATTTTTGACGAATTGCTGGATAAATTTATGAGCGCATTTGTCGCCGTTGCTGTAGGTCTTATCACCGAACTTTCTGCTACCTTTCCTTTCGATTTGACGGGGTTGGAAAGTGCACGTACAGTTTTCCAAAGGTCGCTGATATCATTTTTCGCCTGGTAGGTTTCTAAAAGAGCATTATATTTTTGTCTTCCGTGGTCGTAAACATGCTTTGTTATCTCGCTGTTTAGGTCGCTGATGCGAAGACCACTGGGATCTGCTATTCTGAGTTCATCCCTCACTTTTGCCAGTCTAGCCGCGGAGGATGGAAAGTGCGGTGTCAGAATTGGGATGCGTCCAGCTGGGTTGTATTTTTTGGCAACAGTCAGAATAATCCGTCTCAAGTTCTTTTCAGTTAGACGTACGTCGGTAGGAGGTGGTAGGGCAGAAACAAGGGCAGGTAGGGCAGTCGACTTTGTTGAAATTCTAGTATATGTGTATTGAGGTGGTTTTTCGAGCATGAGAACTATTGGTAGGTTGTCGGATGAAAAAGTGGTGAATGGTTCCCATGTGATATTATTTATGAGCACAGGACTGGCAATGGATATGTCAGGTGGGCTTCTGCATGATCCTGCAACGCGGGTAGGTGCATCGTCGTTTAATGGAATTGCGATTAGATTACCTCTGGTGTCGTTGTCGAGGGTGGAGTGCCATAGGTCATGATGAGCATTAAAATCACCCAGTACTAAGCGATGCTGTTCAATGAGGAACGGAGTAATGATGGCACGAAAACCAGTGGGACAACTTGAGGATGGTGGTATCTAGATATTTAGGATATATATATCAACATTTCCTGATTTGATTGTGAAGGTGATGCCAATTACAGTGTATGGCAACGTACTATGGATCAAGAAAGCATATAGGTCGATCGCGAGTCGGTTTATAGCTTTGTTCCTTGAACTGCAGCAACTTGAATATGATGTCTGTCCATAAAGTCGGTTAGCTCTACGACTTTGGTTTGTAAACCGCAGCTTCTGCAGTGACCACAGATTCTGCAGTTTGGTGCCGTTAAGGTGTTGATCGTGGTCTTTGATCGTAGATCAGCGTTGTTGAGCCCTGAACAGTTCTTAAAGTGGCACCGTTCTTGGCAGCACGGACTGTACGTTTATGTAGATCCTCCTAACACAAACGCAGCACATCCAGGGACCAGGATTTGTTTCGATGTCGGCGCGTATGAGTAGAATTTGGAGCAGCTGGACCAGCTTGAGTTGCTCCAGTAGGGTAAAAACGAATGAAATATTTCATCCTAATATATATATATATATATTTTATCGTAAGCACGGTAACTAATTTGTAATTATACCATAAATGCTTCCAGTAAATTAGGAAAAAAATCGAAAATAATCCTTTAAAGTTAAAAGAAATTCAATCGCTTCACAGTCCTTCTAAGATAACTTCCTTAGTTCCAACTTTGACAACAAAGGCGACATAGCTTCACTCAAGTTAACATCAAAGAACTCACCTATACATTGCCCTAGAAATTTTCCGAGCTATATCTGCTCTAGTCTTCTACATTCCTGTGGTTCTCCAAAATGTTTAAAATTTCTTTCTCAACTTTTGCGCTTACCGCGAAAAAAGGAAAGCTGCTTACACCAAGTTTGAAAACTAAAGGAATTTTCACATACACATTGTGGTTTCGAACTTTTCTTTGAAAACCGCTTACTATACCTATAAGAACTGGTGGAAACCAGAGAAGATCATGATGTGTATTAGTAGTATTTGTTATGCAACTTTAAAACTCATCCTATGTTTTAGAGGGGTTTGGGTCACAATCAATTAACTTACCCCCTTTGAAGACGTGTTGTCTGTGGTTAAAAATTTCAAAAAAAAAAATGGTCCTTAAAATGAATAGAGAAATATTGTTTTGTCTTGTGTTTGATAAAATATGAAATCTATGTACCAGTACCATACACGAAAGACTTCCTTGGTGATACAAGATGTATTTATTGTCCTGCTCGAAGCACCTCATCCTTCATCATCACTTATCATAGTTTCCCAAATCATATCATAATCGAACTTATTCCCGACATTCAGTGTTTATGACATTCTTTCGACAAAATTAACTGTCGAACTATGAAGATTACTCTTACTGTCTTAGAAAAGAATAGGCACTCAAACAGAGTTATAACAATGAAGGCAATTTGTCTGTTCATCGACAACTGCTCATGTCCTGCCGAAAGTCAAAATGGCAGCCACAAAGTTCGCATTAACTTCATAAGCATTATCTACGTCGACCACCCATAGGACTTATCTTTTTGGGTCTCATCTGTTTCGATTTCGTATCGTCTTTCACATCATGATGTTCGTGTGTGAATAAGAACTTTATCTTAAGTTGGTCCTTAATATTCTCATATGCATACAGGATACACATTCATGTGAAGTATGAATAAAAAAGAAACCTTCTGTGTCTGAAGTGTAGTTGTTCTTCTTTGAGTTTGGGAACTTTTTGACTGTATTGTGCTCTGTGTTGGACTTAAGTTAACGTTAAAATCTGCTTTTGATGTTTGCCTATGAATAGAATTTTATGATATCGAGTGGAATATTGAGACGTTTGTGAAGGCAAAGATGAATAACATCATTTTTGGTGGGAAGTAATCATGAACTATAATTTCTTTAAAACGTTACCTATGACTTAGGATTCTGCAATGGATTGGTTATAAGAAATAATAATCAGTTTGAGCTTTGTTCCTTCTAGAGCGTTAACCATATGCAAATTTTCGAAAATGGGGCTTCCCAAAGTCAATATATAGCGCATCGAGACCTACATTTTGCTGAAATGTCCAGATTACTAGCTATTTGCTTTCAAAAATTCCTGATGTTTTTACATAATGTTAAATAACTTCGATAGCGACAACATTAGTGTGAGTATTGTGCATATTTGACGGTTTGCCTTATAACTTCTGTCGTTGACGATGATCAGGATCTTTAAACAGGAGTAATTCATGAAGTTCTAACGACTTGATAGTCGCACAATTGCCTAAATTGTGAAGCATAACTAAAGTCCTCACTGTGTCGCGTGTGACATTCCATCCTTTGACTTGCTTTTCTCGCGATTGTGCTATTGTACGCTCAGTGTTTTCTGATCTAAAGACGTTTTCTTGCCTTTGTTATAACTCCTCATTTCCCTGTTACTAACGTTTCATGTATACAGTGTGTACAGCTTCGTGCGTGGGAGTGTTAGTGTATTTATTATAACGCTTCGTACTACAACTTTGTTACTAATACTATACTCGTTGTGCTTTTATCAAAGGCACCCGTGCATCGATTTGTTTTTCAAAACATCCGGTTTGTGTCTTTGGTATAAGTGGAGAACCTGGATAAACCGATTCACCTGTGAACTTTTTGTACACTAAACAGAACAGTACAGCGCGCCTGTCTACTTTCCTCATAACAGATCAGTTCAGTGTCTCCTGCGAATACTTATTCATGATGAGTTCTTGCAAAGCCCCGAAGTGTATTTCTCGTGCTAACAAATTGAAACATGTTCAGAATTCGCTGAAATTGTTGTTATCGGAGCTTTACATCCATGCGGCTAAGATTCGGTCAACACTGGATGTGGTGACTTCTTTGATCGATGACTCGGAATCTAATCTGCCTTCTGATGTTGCTGGTGAGTCGTCGCGAGTTACTACCAGGCAACGAGCGGCCAAAACAGGCCAACATTATGTTGCAAAACAACAGCCTCAATCATCACCGGCTAATCTTGGGTCAGTGGAAGGATCTACTTCCCGAATACAACAGCTCTCTCTTGAGCCATCTCATCGTCACCAACCGCTTTCTCCATCGCTGCAGAGTGATTGTTCACTACAGCTACCATCTATACCTGCGTCTGATCGGTCTGATGTTCAGTCTCAACCTCAGCCTGCACTAAGAGCAGTCCAACCGTCTTCAATCACAACATCTGATCTCTCTTCCAGCCAAGCGACGCTTCGAGTTTGCTCTCCTCCGAGGCAATTGTTCGTCAGCAGACTTGCCTATGACACGACGGAATCCGAAATCCACAACTACGTCGTAGAGAAACTTGGGTTTACTCCTTCATTACTAATTTGCCGCAAACTAACTAAGGAGAACATTCCGAATAAGGTTGTGTCATCTTTCAAATTAACTCTTCCCAAGGAGTTATCGTCCCCACTGAATACCTCATTCTGGCCGGATGGTACTTTTGTTAAGGACTTTGTTCATCGGAATTTTCGGCGACGACCATCTTCCCGCACCCTAAAATAATTAAAAGCCTTAAACTATCCTTTTATTATCAAAATGTTCGCGGCTTAAGGACCAAGCTTCCTGTACTTAATCTTTCTGCGTTGTCTGGACAGCATGACGTGTTATGCTTATCCGAAACATGGCTTAATTCCTCTTTCTTTAGTGGGGAGTTTCTCGAAGAGTTTGCTATTTATCGTTGTGATCGCAATCCAGTAGTCTCTGGGATGCTCTTCGGTGGTGGTTCTCTTGTTGCGGTTCGACGTAACATACCTTCGTCGCTTCTTTCTATTACAACTGCGGAACCTTATGATTGCGTTACTGTTCAAGTTAACTCATCCAGTTCTGCCAAGCTTCTTATTTCGTGTGTATATATTCCCTGTGATTCGTCTATTTCCACGTTCGAGAGTCTGTTCTCGCATTTCGCTAACATCATCAACATTACACATCCTGACTCAACACACATTATCTGTGGTGATTTCAACCTCCCCAACATCAGTTGGCCGCCTTGCCCTGGTCTCCCTAATGCCTCCTCCTCATTTGCTTTGGCATTGACGCTCTCCTCGTTTATGGAGTTCTGTGATCTTTTGCAGTTCAATATAGTTCGTAACTACATGAATAGAACGCTAGACCTGGTTCTTAGCAATCTCCCCTTGTCTGCTATCTCTACCACTATTGCATCTGCCCCTTACGTCCCTCCTGACCCGTATCATCCTTCCTTTGAATTTGAGGCGAAAATACAATCGCAGCAATCCAACAATCACAGCATAAATCCTCACTTCAATTTTCGCAAAGCTAACTATGTAGCGATTTCAGAGGCACTTAGTCGAGTTGACTGGTCAGGTATTCTTCTACGTCTCAATTGTAATCTTGCTGTTGATACTTTTTACGATATTCTGCAGACTGTCATTGACGAGTATGTACCTCTTCACTCCTCTAGACCCCGCAGGGGTCCTGTTTGGTTTACTCGCGAAATTTATAAAATCCTAAGGAAAAAAAAAAACGGGTGCATTTTAGATTCAAACGTTTTAAATGTCACTATGACCTCATTTTATTTCGTCAACTTCGTGCTGATGCGAAACGTCTCATAGTAACGGCTCTTAACGCTTATTTTGCCAGCATAGAACATGGTGTTAGGAATAATGAGAGTCAGTTGTTTTGGTCATATGTCAGAAATATGCGATCTTCGAGCTCCAGTCCTTCATCGATCTCTTACGGTAACCTTACTGCCAATTCACCTAACGATATTAGCGAGCTGTTTGCACTATATTTCTCTAGTGTCTATCGTCAGACAGGATCTCCTGCGACTTCCGATTCGTGTACACCAACCTACCCTTATTCGCTTTCGCCAATAGACCCCTCCTATGTGGAGTCACTTATCGCATCCTTGAAACGCAGCTCTTCTTCGGGGCCTGACGGCATTCCTAATTCGTTTATTAAAAATACACAG
Organism: Microchrysa polita; assembly: GCA_949715475.1. Lineage (NCBI taxonomy): Eukaryota > Metazoa > Arthropoda > Insecta > Diptera > Stratiomyidae > Microchrysa > Microchrysa polita. The sequence goes on from OX454419.1 coordinate 13,968,930, forward strand.
AGTGCCATATCCTATCCACTGGCTATAATTTTCAACAAAAGTCTTCAGGAGGGTACTTTTCCTTCTCGTTGGAAATCATCATACATTGTGCCTATTCCCAAAAAAGGGGACTCTAATCTAGCCTCTAATTACCGTCCTATCGCCCTTCTGTCCAACTTCTCAAAAATTCTTGAGCGTATCGCCTATGACTATATATATGAATGCTTTGGACATGTAATTTGTCCTAATCAACATGGATTCTGTAAAAAAAAATCCACTGTCACAAATTTGGTGGAATTCGTCGACTTTGTAGCATGTCCCTCAATAAGCATCTAGATATCCATACCATTTATACTGATTTCTCTAAGGCCTTTGACACGGTTGAGCACTCCATTCTGCTGGAAAAATTGTCTATTCTTAACTTTCGTCCAGGTCTTATGTCATGGCTGTCGTCCTATCTTCGTGGTCGCTCCTCAAGTGTCATATTTAACAACACCGTCTCTTCCCCTTTTTGTCCTTCATCTGGTGTTCCTCAGGGTTCGATCTTAGGCCCGCTTCTGTTCGTATTTTTTATAAACGATTTACCATCTATCCTGAAAAACTCGTGCCTGCTCTACGCTGATGATTGTAAGTTATTTTCGTCCGTCTCCTGTCTAGAAGACTGTATAGCCCTCCAATTTGATGTCGATCGTCTATCTGATTGGTGCCGTTCTAACAAACTTGAACTTAACGTTAGTAAATGCAAAGTTATGGTATACTCTCTCAAACCCTTTCCTCTTTAGTACTTGTACAAGGTCAATTCTGTTTGTCTTGAAAATGTAAGTAAATTTAATGATCTTGGTGTAACTTTCGACTGCCGGCTTCGCTTTAATGAGCATTATTCTGAGGTCATTAACAGGGCATCTAAACTAGCTGGGTTCGTCTTACGATGCTCTCGTGACTTTCGATCAATTACTACTTGTGTTAATTTATTTATTTCCTTAGTCCGTAGTATCCTTGAATATGCCTCTCCAGTTTGGTCTCCTTCGTGTTCCTCTGATTCCTTAGAATTGGTTCAACGCCGATTTACTCGCTTTTTATTATATAAATTTAATGATCCCTACCTTCCCTATGTTGAGCGCCTTTCATTCCTTAACCTATTATCTCTGCGTAAAAGACGTGTATTTCTGGATGAGTGCTTCCTTTACAAATTGTGTCGTGGCTTATTAATCTCGTCAGCGCAAGAGAACATCATCTTCAGAGTTCCATCCTACAACACTCGATCAAATTATATCTTCGATCCTCCCACTACTGAACTCTTGCTTTACATGAACTCGCCTCTCATTCGTATGATGCGTAAATATGATCGTCTGGAGCTCGGTCCTTTAGTTGCTTCGCTATTTACTTTTAAAAAACTGCTTCTTGATAAAGTTTCACTGTCTTACCTAACGTAATGTTTTATTTGTATTTCAATGTTCTTTTACTTTGTTGCTATATAGGCTTATGTATTAATTTATGATTTTTGTTTCTTTTTATATCTTCTTTCAATTTTTATGTATTTTATTTCATATCCTTTTTACTTAGTAGATTTTTTTTTTCTCCGTTTATTATTTTACTGTCTCTTTGTTATGTACCCATATTGTAAATTTATAATGCTAGTTTTTGGGGTTTTCACCCTGTTCAGCGTTTTCTTAAATAAATAAATAAATAAACAATGCTATCTTGGAGCTTTCTAGGCCTAAGGAGGGACAGTGGTAGGTTTTGGTGACGATTTAGCTGTCGCAAGAGACCCGGAGTTAGTCGAATTGTACCCAAGAGAGGCAATTACAACTATTAAACTGTTGATGGAAACCTTTTGATTAGAGCTTGCCGATCCAGAAACTGAAGCCATCCTAATTAGCAAGCACAGAAAAAAGTGTTCCCAAAAAAGCAGAGTCGGAAGTTACGTCATAAACTCTAAGCAGGTTAGATATTTGGGGGTTATGATTGACTCGAGACTAAGTTTTGGAGAGCACTTAAAGAATGTAGGCGATAATGCGGCAGCCGCCACGGCGGCTCTGGCAAGAATGATGCCATACATAGGTGGCCCCAGAACAAGTAGGAGGCTCCTATTGTCGAGGGTGGTAACATCAATCATTATATATGCCTCGCCACCTTAAGCCAATGCACTACGGTTCGCCTGTAACGCAAAACCCCTAAACGCGATCTATCGAAGGTATGCTTTGGGAGTATGTTGTGGGTATCGCATCGCACCACATCACATGAATCAGCCTGTGGTAGCCCGAATGATGCCTTTACCATACATTCATACAGCGGTCGCCAAGGCGAAACTCCGGATATGGTTATGAATTTTTACCGTAAATATCTGCATCGGTTTAAGCTAGACGACTCGCCAGAATGTCCGAGATGCAAGGGATTTGCGGAGGATGCAAAAATGTCTTCTTTGATTGTCTCAGACTTGGAGACATTCGCGGTCAACTGGAAGCGGAATTGGGTGAAACTATAAGTCCTGAGAACCAAGTGGGTCTGATGCTGTTATCAGCAAATAATTGGGTCTCTGTAAGAAACACAATTTGTGCCATTCAGAAGGAGAGCGTAGACGCAAGTCTGCTGGCCGTAGTGATGGCTGATTAGTTGAAAGTGGCCCTGTGATACTGAAAAGTGGTCACGCAGGGTCAATCGGTGACAAAAGAGGTGTTAGGTTCAGTCGGTAAGAATCCGACATAACTGCATGCTGATGGCGGTCTCTGCTGCACGGCACGCAGTATTTATATGCAAGATTCCCCACCTCTGAGAAAAAACGAAGAACAACGAGAAATTTTACTATTATTAGCCGGTGGTAAATCAACCAGCAATAGCACCACCCACTAATTGCAAACAAACACGGAACAACACAGTACAGGTCACAGCACGATCACCTGATGACAGTTCTGTACAAAACAATATGCAACATGCAATGATGCAATGCAACATCAGCTGGATACATAAATAACCGTGAGCTTGAATTACGTTATTTAAAGTATGTTACCCCCAAGCTCTCTATGTCAAGTGACAGGAAATCAATGGACTCTTTGATTTTGGAAGCTATTGAGAGTGTCAACAGAGTTTTACCTGCACCATTGAATTGATTGATTCAGACCCTTTGCTTTTTACGAGTTGACTTTTGAATTTGAACTTTTTGAGTTTGAATTAGCATTTTAAAATGTGTTTAGTAGTTTAACCCTATAAGGTCATGCTTCGTCGAATCGACTACGCATCATCACATTTATCCCGTTTTCTTGACAATTTTAATTATTTTCAGCTGATTTTTCGTACAGCACTTGCCGTGCCGATGTACTTACCGGGTACATTGCGGCTAGTCGAAGTAAGCAGGGTAAGTTGAATTTTTAGAAATTGGTTCGTCGAAACGACGAAGGATGAACTTTTAGAGCTCCAGTCTTAACAACAAACAACACATTTGTTTCTAATTGAAATGTGGGACATATTTTTTCGAAAGTTATGGAATACATATTTCCGAGGACAAAAATATGACAAATCAGGAAAATGGCTCAAAATTGTTCCTCATTATAGAAAGACTGCATTTCGAACTCATATCGCCTACAATGCACTCAATGTTAAAGCCAGACATCATACATAGAATTAGAATTAATCAAGAATTATAATTAATAATCGGGGAGAAGAAATTCCTAAATTTGTTGTAAATAATTCTGAAATTTACTCTAAAAACTGGAATAGGCGAAATGAAAGAAACCCCGTGTGGGGGCCCAAAATGGATCGTTGTGCCTCTTGTACACTCCCAATCAATAGGATAGTTCCACTTGAAAAATGGCTGTATCTCGGTAAGTGATAACGGTATTTTCTTCAAACTTGGTGACAATATTTTCAGTATCCTGCTTGTTCTCTCAATGATAGAAGGTATCAAATCCGGAGTCCCATTAGGAGAATTACGAGAATTCTTAAAAACAGTACAAATAATGAAGTCAATAGGATAGTTCCAGTGGAAATAAAACATCAAATAACGGTACGAAAGGATAATTTAAGTTTGAAAAATGTAGCTGGTTATAAGTATAACTTTATGTAAGTAATTTAAGCTCAAAAAGTTAATCTGGGATAGAATTGTATGGGTTTTAACGGTAAATTAAATTAATTTCGCCCCAAGCGTTAGCAGAAGATCTTCCTTGTCAATTATCCCCACACATTTTTGATGGTAATTAGATCTAGGAAGTATGGGAGGTCTTTCCAAGACCCTGATTAGTTGGTCTTGAAACCAATCTTTCATCAGTCTTGCTCCATGATTAACGCCATTATCTTGTTGAAATCTTATAGGAATGGCATGGAAAATGTCATATTATTTCAGTGCCCCAGACAAAATTAGTAGACCAATATACGCCCTTAGCCCTAAAATACACGTGGGTTTCAGAGGCGAACTATTGGGATATTCGTATTTTAAGGCTCCATTTCATGATTGGTGTGTGTCAATATAATCTGCACCATTTCGTTACTTATGAAAAGGTCAAAACATTCAGATGGAGTTGTGCGGTCTGTTGTTTTAGCAGTTGGTCCTGGTCGCATGTGAATAATGTTTCGAGAATGGATTTAGATTTTCTAAAACATTGCTAAACTTACCGCATTAGACCACAAACAGGATGTTGCCATACCACACACATCAACGTACAACAACTAACTGAGGAAAGCACTGCTGCAGTGAGTAGTTAACCAGACTCATGGAATTGCGTATACACATTATAATGTGAGCGAACACGTCAATTTTACGTATATTGTTGGTAATTTAGGGTTAAACCTAATTTCCTATTAAATTTAGAATATATATTTTAAGATTCGAGTACATTTTTTTAATTAACCGTTTCCCGGACAGAACGTCTATAGACGTCCAAATTTGAGCATTTGACATACAAATCGTGTCAAATTTTGGCGTTGTGTCCGGCAATGAGTTAAATTAACGTTAAGTTTTTATGTATTCCATTCTTAGATGTTTTTTACGTTTCCGGTCAAATATAATTGATTTGAGAAAATTCGATTTGTAAATCAATTAATTTAGAAAATTATTCAAAATCGATGTTTTTCGATGCTTATTTAGCAATTAAGGATTAAAAATCTATCAAATTTCATAAATATTTTGCAATAGGGTGGTTTGTATGAGGCGTCAAAGTGGAGCGCCGTCGCGTCGATTCGACCAGATGACCTACTGCGCTCCACAACTTCCAATTATAAGGAAAGATTTATATGTTTAAATTCCCTGCATTAACAAACGACTCTCACAGTTATGAGAAATATGTTTACTCTTGCAATATTATGCTTCAATACACAAATACCGAGTATTATACACAAAGCCGCTCTATGCTTTCTTCTTTTTAGCCTGAAGCAAATTGCTTGCCACCACGGATGAATGGTCACTCCATTACTTCGATGTAGGGATTTGGTGAAAACAAATAACCGTAAACAGCTTGTTAATTATTAATCGAGAACTGGTCGGCCAGCGGGCAGTATCCGTTTATTTCCCACAGTTACTCTATACATACTCTAGAACAGTGGTTCCCAACTCACAAATGTCTGCGGACCACTTATCCGGTAAATGAATCACTACGGACCACTATTTTTTGGTGAAACGAATTCAAGTTACCATTTTTTTTAGAACTGACCTTAGGGTCTCTCATATTATAACTTGCACTTATTCACATTTTGACTTTTTGCACTTAGCAATACAAAAGGTCCGTTTTATTGGGTGAGAACAGAACTGGACAGCTCAATTCCCATACATTTTTGAAATTTTTTGACAATTGCTGCTCTATATAGATCAACTCCTGCCAAATTTGTATGGAAATTGTGCTGTTTTATCCTGTTATGACCCAATAAAGGACGTAATGTAAGACAACTCCTAATAATTTAGGCCTGATTTGATGTGTTTATACCACGAAAATGTCATAAAGCAAGGGAACTCAAACATCTGGCTGTGGTTAGATTAGATTGTTAAGGGACATAGGTACCGTAAAATTTGTGGGACCATCGCCATGGGCCTATTGTTCTTTGGCCCAAGCCAAAAATAAAAAACTACGTCTGGTAAAAACTGTTGATCGTAAACCTACCTTAAAAGTGTATTAAGTTGGATGACTATAGCTGAAGGTAAGGTGGATTTGCGGACGCGGCGCTACGCTGCGCTCAACAGCTTGAGGCTTGTCTAAGGTTGCGGCTCAGAAAAATATAATGCTGCAGCTGTATACGCCAGCTCTTCAACTAATTTGTTGCCTGCGATATCAATAAAACGACGAAGCCAAGGCAGCCTTAGTCTCTTTTTAGAGCCCAATCTACTCAGCACAATCACTGTACAAGTCTTGTCGGCCTGCAGTTTGACCACAGTTCTTGTAATAAAGATTTATTTGGTTGAATTGTTAAATGTTATTTACCCTTTTCGCATGAAATGCAATGTAATATTTTTAAAGTAGTAGTCTCCAGGGTCTTCTCTGACCACTTACAAGCCTCTCACGGACCACCTTCGGTCCGCAGACCACCTGTTGGGAAACAGTGCTCTAGAAGGATACACAATTACGTACTCTGTAAATATACTTTTCGGCTGGGGGTAGTGTAGCAAACTGTACCAACGGTGCTATAGAGTCAACAAACTTATACCTAAAATCACACGAAATACCTTTCTCCTCATGGGCATTATGCTAAACAACTTAATGATTACAAAGAAGCAAGGTCAATGTCGAATGCTACGAACGCTAATTGGTAATTTTGTTATGTTACGCCTCGTTTACTACTACGAGACGAATTCGCGCTACAATTTGATACCATTAGTCGGTAATTTCTATTGAAGCTTACGGCACTGCTGGTCAATATAATAAATAAAACCAATTTCTGGATTAGTCATTTTGGAAAATGTTTTTCGCCATCACCTAATCACCACCAAACAAGCACTGATTTCGTGTACTTGTACAATGAAAGCCGCACTAGAAGACTATTTTCACCATAATTGTATTTTCGTTGTGGATGCCGACATAAACATACCCAGCGGTTACGACAGGCCACGATCCTTCAAGTTTAGGATAGATGAAACTCATTGCGAGGTCAAATAAATGCCAGCAACAGCCAAGTTTTTTACATGTTTACCGAACGGAGAAATAAGAAAAACAACAGGCACCAAAGAGCTTCAAATTGCTGAAATTAATGAAGCGAAGCGTTTTCAATCAAAGTCAAATCACCGAAACAACGAAGAAGCATTTCTGTTATTGAAATTTTAAAATTGAAGTTAATTAGGCACTTTACTCGTGTCCGAGATTATTTGGCATGTTCTCGAGAAATAAGAATTAATTTGATCGTAGAAAAGGATTTTTGTTTGAAGCGTGAGTGTATTTTTTTTTAGAGAAGTCTATAGTACAGCTTGAATAAAAATAAATGTAGGGAAGTGACCTCTTTCTCTTTCGTTATTTGTCACAATTAATCCATGAAATAATTTTCAAATTTATTAGAAAGCTCTAAACAGCATATCTGTCCAACATGATCCGATTTTGGCCTTCTTTCACTTTGGCACTAACAATGAATTATTCAATTTTACTATTAAGTTCTCTCTCTGCAAAAGTTATTTCATTTGAAAATAGTTTGCCCGAAATCGCATTCGATTTCTATTCTATTCCATGGCTATTTGGTGTTGGTACATACGTTGTGCAGAAAAGATGCAAGGCTCGCAACGACGACCATGAAGGAATGCCATGAAACATTTTCAAAGGATGGTAAATCTCGACACAACGACCGCATACATGTAGCCTTACCATATGAGGGAATCAAAGCGGTGCATTTCCGGTGCCAAGTATTGTTATCCTCTCCCGCTATTTTGTCCAAAATTCCACATAAATCGATAATTGATCCTTGCGTCTCTTTATATGTATACGAGCACGAAGCTATTTTCAGTTTCGCCGCCAAAATTTATGGGGCGCTCGTCGTCCAGCACGGGGTATTTTGTGGACAATTTCAACTTTTACTAGCAGATGCTACCGCCACCACAGGATATGCTGCGCCATGCAATGGTCAAAGAGATGACCGAAATGTGATGACTGCTGTTATTACTGCTATTGAAGTAGCCAAACAATTTTTCATGAAATATATCGCCGCTGCCTGATGTGTTGCACGGTGTCGGTACTACATTGGCTTTGACAAAGGACCAAACATAAATTATGCATTGAAATCCTGGACAAAGTTTTCTTTTATACATATATGAACTGGCTTTTCACTCTGATTATATGGAGGAGTTGGATTTGCATAAGACTAATCGTGTCTGTACAGATAGGAAGCAGGCTAGATAATAATTTTTTCGAGGACATTTATATTCACTTTTATTATGTAGTAGAAACTCTTTCCGCTTCATAGTTCAATTTGTACATTACATTATTTGAATAAAGCTAGAATCTGCCTGATTTTAGTGATTCTAGATTTCAGCATTTTCGAAGAAGAGCTTGTACTTTAGTACCTATTTTAAAAATTTCCATTTCTTCTTCTTCTTAGTACCGTATAGCCATGGTGCGTTAACTCAGCCGTTTATAGGCAATTTTCGAAATTCAAAATTCGATCTCCGGATCTCTAGATTACTAGCATCGTATAGTGCGACTCAAGCAAGTGAGCCATAGAGTGCTTAAAAATGTCCATTTACGGCACGAATTCCGATCAAATGCGGTCTTAGAATTGAGTTATCGTCGTTATCTCTGGCCGTAATCGTTCGGTCGCCACTCTGCCATAATCTTGGGACCATCCCCAAGCATAATCCAAAAAAAAATCCGATTTAGGGTTTTTGCCGACCAATTTTCTTAGACTAATTTTCAAAAATTGTAACGAATTCCAGCATGGTGATGATTTTTGCGCTACCTAGTACATGCTGCGAAATGTCTGTGCGATTGTTCTATATTTTTAAATTTTCTGTATGGATGGATTATGATTTTTATTGGTTTTCTGTTTGGACTCCCAGGAAATTTTTCGATAAAAACAATCTCCGCAAAATATTTTCGCCAGTTTTCCCCTAAAAGCTTGCTACGGCTCTGCCTATGCCTACTGGAGTATTTTAACGAAAACTCATCGCTAAAATTTTCAATACATACATAAATGTAACATGCAGTAGTAGTAGTTGTAGTCGAAGTTGTCGGTAGTCAGTTGGAGTTGTCGGCAGTCTGTTGGAGTTGTCGGATCAGTAAAGTTGAAGTAGTCAGTCCGGTCAGCGGAGTTTAAGTTGAAATTCCAATGTACTTTGTACTTTTCCCATACATTACTCATACATACTAATTATACGTATTTTAATCGAATGTGCTTTTCATTTTACATTTGGGGGCTCAACCGAACGCGAATATTTTGATGCGGGTCAAAACAATTAGAGAAAAGAAACTGTATAATACAAGAGCAAGAGTGTTTAAACAACAGTTGCTAATGAGTGCGAGCGAAAAAGAAGACAGTAGTAGCAGTAGTGCAGTGTCTGTTGTTGAGTGCGTTAGTGCAGGCAAGATGGAGGCATTATTGGAGGCTTACCAAAAAAGTTTGCAAGAGGTGATCCAGCTGCTGACTTTAAAGATAAAAGACGAACTGAAAAGCAACAACCAACAATCAAAAATCACAGCGGATAATTTTGCTAAGGTGGTGCCCGACTTTTACGGAAAAAGTGTTCCGGCTGAACAGTGGTTCATAAATTTTGAGCAGAATGCAGAAGCGTACGGCTTAAACGAGAAACAAAAATACGTCCAAGCTCGTGCGAAAATGGTGAATACGGCTCAATTATACCTGGAATCACAATTCGTCAGTTCATACGAACAACTTAAAAGTTGTTTAATAGCGGAGTTTGAACGCACATTGTCAAGTGCGGAAATTCATAAAAGGCTTGGTGAAAGAAATGGAGCACTGAAACATTCCACGAATACGTGCTGCAGATGAAAAAGATAGCCGCCTTCGGTAGTGTTGGTGAGAATTCAGTGATCCGTTATATAGTAGACGGTTTAAATATTGAAAAGCCATTCAAATATAACATGAACGGGTGCAAAACATATAGTGAACTATACGAAAAATTCGATGCGTACGAATATCCGGTAAATAACAATTCAGGTAGACAAAAAAACAGTAACAGTTAAAAGAAGACAAATCATTGCTTCAATTGCCGGTCAACTGAGCAGTTAAGGAAAACTGTGAAACTCAAACTAAGTGCTTCAAGTCTGACGGTTATGGACACATATCGAAAAACTGTAAGAAAAATCTGAAAAGTGTGCAAGTCGTTAATGACACTAAACCCCTTAAAGTTATTAAAATTGACAATGTCGCTATTCATTGTCTTGTGGATACGGGTTCCGATGTGACGGTGGCGAAACACAGTGTTTATAAAAAACTGTCTGACATTAGTTTGAAACAAAGTTCTTCGGTTTTACGCGGCCTCGGAAAGGCGAAACTGCGCCGGTCGGTGAGTTTACCGCCGTTGTTCATGTTGATGATATTGAGACGGAGCAAAGATTCGTCGTAGTTCCAGACAACGCAATGGAGTATGACGTCCTATTGTGATACGATTTTGCATCGAAGTTTTATTGCATATTGGATGAGAGTGGCTTCAAGTTTTCCAAGCGGTCAGCGCAGGAAGAAACAGTTGCGCTGAATGAGCTAAGTATTTACAATATCACTGAGACAGTAACTGATATAAACACCCCTCCGCAGTTTGAGCCGATGATTCGATCGCTAATTAATGCTTATCGCCCAACTACATCTACAGTGGAATGTCCAGTCACGCTTAAAATTATTCCGGACGAAAATATCACACCATTTCATCAGCAGCCGAGTCGTCATCCGCTGTTGAGAGCGAAGCCATAAAACAACAAGTGGACAGCTGGTTAGCGGACGTCAGAATGAAACATGTTGATTTTTTCAGTGGATACCCGAAGGTGCTAACGATTGGGTCTGAAATTTTCGCCCGATTAAAAATAATTGCTCAGCAAAAAGATAATTTTAATAGCGCTATTTTGGAGATTTTAAAAAGTTGACCATTTGACGGATTTCTGCTAAAAGGAGGAGTTCTCCACAGAAACGTTGACGGTAACGATTTGCTAGTCGTACCCAAGTTGATGGAGCGTGAGGTCATATGTGAAGCCCATAATGTTGGCCACTTTGCGACACATAAGACAGGTCATAGCCTACAGCAGCAGTTTTGGATACCGCACCTAGAACGCAAAGTAGCCTAAGTCGTCAACAATTGTATAAAATGTATAATCGACAATAAAAAGCTTGGCCGACAAGAAGGTTATCTCTGTTGTATCGATAAAGGGGATCATTCGCTACACACGATTCACATTGATCATCTGGGACCGATGGACTCTACCGCGAAACAATACAAATTTATCTTTGCTGTCGTGGACGGATTTTCAAAGTTTGTATGGTTGTTCACTACAAAGTCCACCGGCAGCGACGAGGTTATTAAAAAGTTGGAGGAATGGTCACAAGTTTTTGGTCAACCATTTCGTATCGTCAGTGACTGAGGAGCTGCATTTACCTCAAACACTTTTGAGGAATACGTTAAGTCGATCGCGATTGAACATAACAAAACTACAACTGGTGTGCCTAGAGGTAACGGGCAAGTAGAACGCGTCAACCGATCTATATTATCAATTATATCGAAGTTGTCAGCGGAAGACCCGTCCAAGTGGCACAAGTTTGTGTCACACGTCCAGCGAGCGATAAATTCTCACGTGCACAGCTCTACTAAAAAGTCGCCTTTCGAGTTAATGTTCGGAGTTAAAATGAAGAACAAAGTCAACGATAAAATGTTGTCGTTACTGGAGAAGGAAATGGTAGAAGGTTTTGGTCTAGAGAGACAGAAATTTCGTGAAGAAGCCAGAAGGCGGATATTGAAAGCCCAGGAACTTTACAAAAACAATTACGATAAAAAGCGAAAGATAGAACATGCCTACAAAGAGGGGATTTAGTGGCGATCAAACGGACTCAATTTGTTGCCGGGAGGAGATTAGCAAGCCCATTTCTAGGCCCGTATGAAGTAGTTAAAGTAAAGCGCAATGGCCGTAACGATGTCCGCTGCGCAAATTGAAGGACCGAACATTACAGCTACCAGTGCAGACAATATTAAGCTTTGGAGATATGTTGAAGCTAACGATGATTTGTTGTCGTCTGGGACAGCCGACGAATCGTAGGATGGCCGAATGTAACATGCAGTAGTAGTAGTTGTAGTCGAAGTTGTCGGCAGTCTGTTGGAGTTGTCGAGAGTCGTCGGATCAGTAAAGTTGAAGTAGTCTGTCCGGTCAGCGGAGTTACTCATACATACTAATTATACGTATTTTAATCGAATATGCTTTTCATTTTACATAAATACAACATTCATAGCAATCATCACAACACAATGTCTGTCTCGTTATCCGTAGTCCTATATTTTAAATTCCATCACTTTTAGTTCGTTTCAATTTAAATTCTCATATGCAATTCAATAAAATAAAAATAAATAACAAGCGCGACAATCCAACATTGGACTAAGGTCGCAGGATGTGTTAGTGACATCCTTATTTCAAAGATCTTATCTGATTTTTGATGAGGTAATGAAATCAGCATCACGCTCAGCAGTGTCATTTATCCCCATAAATGGGTACTCGTTTAACATCTGAGTAAGATCATAGTCCGTCACAAGCTCGTGAGTTCGAAAAACACCATGGAACACGGTGAGATTCGAACTCATGACCCTGTGCACCGAAGACTGCAATTCAATACGTAAATATAATATCCTTGCTACGCATACAGACACCATTTCGCGGTCAACTGAATATAGAGAGCGTTACGTAAAGTTTTTGCAAATTTATGTTAAATGCATTTAAATGAATAATGGAGTGAGGCATTAATGTGACATGAGAACAGTATGTCAGTCGGTCGTTTATGCATGGATAATCATACATTGGCGGATATTTCACTTTCATTTACGATGTCCTATCTGTTCAGAGGCTATAGATCTTTGTACTGCATTATATGCAATATCCGTTCATGTTTCACATTTGCATTTATGGGGCAATTATGCTTCTGTAGGCACTGCCAGTAGGATTTAATGGTAGGTATGGCTTCTACTGTATATTGATGACAGATACGCCCTGTAGTATCATTGTCCGAATTAATTACAAAATGCAGATGAATGTGTAAGTATACCGTGCTATCCAGATCAATCGCATAGTAATTTACTACTGACAACATAATTTCAGTCCAGCGAAAACCTGGATGGAAATTTACGTTTAGGCTACGTTTGTTGGGCCTAAATATCTACGGGAGGCGATGAAAATGGTTGCGTTGTTGCGGTTTTTGAATATATTGACAGCACATTACTGAGCCAAATCGTTGTAATTTTCATTTCAAGCAATTTCAAGGCATAATAGAATAATTCTGAAAAGCTAAATACATAAAAGAAAGTCGTGGTAGTTACACCATTTATAAATCGAGAAAGGCTGGACCGATTTTCATTATTTTAGGTTTGTTGAATTATTTTTCGGTCGGAATAGCGTAATAACTATTGAAACATGAAAAAAATTCACAATGAGCTAAAATTCACAATGGGTTCCTTTTTGGCTACTTCTGCCTGTATTTCTTGATGTATCAGTGGATTTCAGTAAATTTGCTCCAGGGGATTAGTCTCTACTAAATAACGGAATAACTATTGATAAATATTATAATTTCACAATGAGCACAATTATGAAGACAGTTCTTTTTAACCTACTTCTTTCTGAATTTAATGAACGAATTATCGGATTTCCATAAGTTTACCTCACCGGATTGGTCCGGAATAGCAGTATAACATTGAAAGTTCACAATGAGCAACAATTGACAATGAGTTTTTTGCGAATACTTTTATCTATATTTCTTGAACGTTTTAGTGAAATTTTGGCGGATTTACCTGCCGAATTGGTCACCTCCCTTAATATAAACATGGAAAATAAATCACAATGAGCAACATTATAAAGATTTTTTTGTTTCACATATTTCTTGTATTTCTTGAACGAATTGCTGGATTTCAAAAAATTTATTCCACCAGATCGGTCAAAATTCACAATGAGCAAAATTATGCAGACAGTTGTTTTTCATATACTCTCTTGACTACCGTAACTCCTAGTGGAGCATGGTGCGTTGATGACTACCGTGTGTAGTCCATCAACCTTACAAGATTTCGGAGTGTGATACGGTTGTCAGCCATACCACTTCCTAGTCGCATTGTAAGTTTATTATTCTACGATAAGAATATTTCTTATCATCTTCTTCTGAATAATAAACTTGCGACGAGTCGTGCCGAGTTTGGAAACTCGTTTCTCTATGAGTGTTTATTTCACAGAGTGGCGACCGAACGATCACGGCCACAGAGCATGACAAATATTTCATATACTACTCCCAGCATTTCTTAACCTTCCGGCGGGCGCAATACTAATCCTAACAATGTCGCAACATTATTGCGCCCACCCGAATGTTAAACGAATTACCGAATTTCAGTAATGTTAACCTACATCATTGGTCTTTACCCAGTAGAGGGTAGATGGCTGCCCGTACCCATTGTAGAATAATTACCTAATTAATTAATAATTACCGAAAAACTACAATTAGCGAAATTGTGGAAATGGAAATTCACAAACATACTTTTATTTTTATCTTCTGAACAGATAATTGGATTTCAGCAGCCTAAGCCTCATCGGATTGGTCTCTACTCCGGATAGTAGAATAACTTTTGAAACATCCACAAAATTCACAAATCTTTTCACATACTTTTGCCCACAAATCTTTAACGAAACAGCACATTTTAGTAAATTCGACTCTTCAGATTTTTTTTTTCACCCAAACTGCCAAACAACTATTGAAACATGCGGAAAATTTAAAATAAAAAATGGAAAAAATTTATGGAGACAGTATTTTACCATACTTTTAATTAGTGGGTTTTACTGAATTCCAACTCTCGCCTGAATGTCTTCCACCTTTATCCGCAGCTGAGTGACTTCCACGCTAAACAGCATAATACCTATTGAAACATCTACAACATTGACCTGGAGGAAATTGTGAAGGCAGTATATTGTCTCTATCTTTTGGGTATTGTTGATCTAATTAGCGCACTTCAGTTAAATATATCTACCTATAATGACCCCGGAGCCCCGGCGTTCGCCTATATCTTTGAATCGGTTGAACGACTTGTATATTAGATGGCAGAAGGAAAATTTACTAAGATGATATTTTCAAGGCAGACGCTTTTCCCTACTAAAATTAGTCCTCCTGAATGGATAACCGAATAAGTAAAAGTTTGGCAAAGCTTTTTCTCATCCTTTGGTCTTATTCTTAGTTTTCAGTAATTTGAAACATATGGAAAATGATAGTGAACAAAATTTTGAAAGCAGCTGCATTCCCTTTTTTTGGCAACCGCTATTGAACAGAATAGCGTATTCTTAATAAATTGTCACCACTTGATTGGAATCTGCCCACTAAGCCTTCAAGCATGTGGAAAATTCACAATGAGTCAAATTTGCCCTACCAGATTGGTCTCCAACATCACCTAAACGAATTATCGGATTTCAGTGAATTCGCTCCACCTTATTGCTCTCTACCGTAAATAGCGGAATAAGTAGTACTTCAACCTACAGAAAAATCTCAGTGAGCAAGATTATGAAGACAATATTCTTTCTCACATTCTTTTGCCTATTTCTATTGACCGTATTAGCGGGTTTCGGTAAATTCCACCCTATACCTCGCCCATCTAACTGTATAGCAGAATTGCTGCTAGAAAATTTGCAAAATTTGCCAATACAAAATTATTTCTATAACTTTTGTCTATATCTCTTGAATAAATTTTCCGATTTCAGTAATACCTTTCCCTTCTCCGAATTGATAACCACCCGAAATAGCAGGATTGCTTATGAAACATCTGGAAAATTGAACAATAGAAAAATACTCCCCAATTCGTCTAAATCCCCTGAGCGAATAAGCGGTTCTCGGTAATTCGGTCCCCCTTCAGCACAAGAGCCCCCCATTGCTATCTGCAATATCTGCAAAAATTACCCAGAGAAAAAAAGTGTTAATGCAGCTCATTTTTCCTCCTTTTGGCGGCTTAGCACACATCTGGAAAATTGGGCAGGAGAGGAGTAAAATTATGAAAGCAGCTTATATTCTCGAGTTTCACAATATTCTAATTTTCTCCTATTTTTGCATATTTCTCTTGAACGAATTGAATTAGAAAATTGAATTTAGAAAACCTTAGGTATTAAAATTATGCACCAGGTTTCTTTCTAATCTGAATTTTTCAAAAATGTAGTAACAATAAAATTTTCAATTCAAAATTCTATTGCTCTGAAGCGAACAGACAAGAAAAACAACCCAAGTAAGGACAAACTATTTTCATTTTCTCTAAGTGTGTTCAAAAGTCACCCGACTCCCTTCACCTCCTGTTCCTGTCGACGAGCAATCAACACAACCTGTATACACGTATGCATGGGGACAACAGTATATTCCACCTGCAAGCATATTGGACTTTTTGAATTGGATGCTGTTGAAAATGATGGCATAGTAAAATAGTGAGAATTTTTGCTTGGAAATAGGAAAAGTTATATAAGTTGATTTAGAAAATTGTTGTCAGTGTTTTCCTCTGAAAGAATTTCTAATACAAGTTTCAACCCCTAATACCTTGAACATTATAAACAAAATATCAAAGATCGCCTTTTCTGTTTTTTTTTTTTTTATTCTTTTAATTACCTACCAGTGAAAAGGGATCTAAAAAAACTGATGTGATTGCCCAACCAATCAGACTACCTCAATTTCACTTAACCATTCCAAACAACGAACGACCCAAAAATATTAATAAATCCCAGCGTAGAATATCCTCAAATAGCCCAACAGCATTCAAGTGAAACCTCTGGAGAGACTTATAAATAAATTTCTTGAGAAGGACATCCACCTCAATCGATTGCAAAGTCGTGATAGTACCGCTAAAAAATTAAGCCAATTATGAAAATGACTTCATAAATATGAAATTTTCCGTAGCTGGCGATAGAATCTCAATGTGCCTTAAGGATATATTGATATGGTGTCCAATGGAAGTTTTACCATGTTTTATACTATCCATTTATCGGAGAAGGAAGACGTTGGTTCCGTGTCGTAGTCCTATCTAATATACATCGACAACGACAACGTGAAATGTTGTTTTCGAAGCCCGGTCCGAATTTGTGTCATCGTCGTCTGTTTTCCTGAAAACTTTCCACAACGATATAACGTCAAGACGAAAGGTCTTCAGAAAGTCCTTCGACGTCGTCGCGTGGGAAAACATCGACAGCATCTTCAGCGCTTTAGACCAGATTGCCTGCTTACTAAGGCTACTATCTATTTTAGAAATTTTAGACACCGCATGTCTCATGCTGTGCTTGTACACTCTGATATTACTTGAATATAATAATTTTGCGGAAGAGCAATTCTGGCAGCTTCTTGCCAGGATTGCTGGTTGTGGTTTGATTTTATTGAGTCATATAGAGCCTATTGAAAATTGCTGAAGTTTCTATGATATGAATGAAAATATTCACTGCACTGCGGTGGTCGCCTTACTAAAAAGGGATGTCTATCGTTTCTTTGTATCCTTCATGCTTCATCGGTTATAGTCGCACAAAAAGGAGTTGCCTGATGTTTGCATCCATGAAGTTCAAGTTTTCTCCAACATCTCTCAACTTAGTTATATACCTCCCAGCTCCCAATACTCGTACTCGATTCTATCTGAATGATGGCATAAAAGAGGCATTGAGCATAGATGCTATTTTCCATCTTGACATCCTTGTTCATTTTCGAAACTAGAACGTCGATTATAAATTTCCTAAAAAGTTTTCTAAAAATGTTTGCTTTTTTTTTCGGGTTCCTATATTGTATTGTATTTTTTTTTCACCGCTTGTTGACTGAAAACTTTATCTTTTTTTCTTGTGTAATCTGATATTAATTTAATTTTCTTTCTTTTTTTGTCGGAGTAGAATAAAGCAGCGCAATCTCTAGATAAGGGATAAATTACTACAAGTAGTACGGTGGGAGATTGGGTACCCAATGAGAGAGAGAGAGCGGCGTATTTTTTTCCCGAGTCAGTGTATAGGATTTTCGTGAAAAAAGAAGAGAGCGAGGGTGAAACTTTTATAATTTGATCAAAAATTTTGGCCAGTGTGAGTAATTGCTGTTCGACGTAAGGTTTTATCAAGTATTCAAATTTCAATAAGGATTTTTCCGTAATTTTCCATTTTACAGAGAAAGGAAAATTGTGGATTTATCCTATATGTTCCCGCATTGGCTCAAATTCACGCTTTGGAAAAAAATTGAAAAATTACACAAAATTTTACAGGCTGCTTTGGGTGTATTCTAATACGAAACCCTTTAATGGAGTTCCATAGTAGTAACAACATGGTTTATCATTATAATTAGCTTTTAACGTATAAGTAACCCCAGATTATCCCACTGACTCTTCTCGGATACCTGTTGCTACATCATATCCTAATAATATTCAACGAGTACATTACCTGACCGACACATAGTACCTTTACCATTATTTTCCCCAACTGACCATATTCTATCACGATAAATCTCATGTTGGGTCTTACAGCCAATTCCAAGTTATCCTCATAAATCCCCAAAACAGCATTTACATAATCTTGGTGTTGGCCCATTCAAGTGCCAAGTGTTCTTGAGTAGGATATTGTCCATGTGTATAGAGAAAGGAGTGCACTATGAATTTCTATGGCATCAATTCATTTATGTATACAGGGTGTCCCGCAACTGGTTAGCCATAGACAAATGGTAGACTCTACAGGATGTTTTAGGAAAAATGTCGCGAAAATTATTTCTCTAGCTTTTACCGTTAAGAAGTAATTGCCTTTTTTGTGATTCTTGTCAAAAAACACGACCTTTTTCGAAAAACTCCTATTTTCTAGCTTCGACTTTAGCTAAATCAATGTTTTTCATATTCTTCTGAAAGTACACAAAATTTGCAATGAAAGGACATATCGTACGTTTCGAACGGTTTCGTATCTTCCCAGATACGACGTTTTGAATTTTGCAGAAATGTCAATTTCAATTTTTAATGTCAAAATTAAACCCGAATTTCGTAACGGGACATTGTAGTGGCAAATCTGCAAAGTTGACAAAAGTTGGCGTAGTATCTTAGCTTTCGAACGGCATATAAGAATAAAGCACAGAGTCATCCAGTTTCTGAATAATATGTATAAATGAAAAAAAACATATTCTGCAAATGTACGAAACCGACTTCAATCTTGAAAAGGAAGTAAAATTTTTACATCAAGCATAGACTTGGTTGTTATGCATTATGGAAAAATACTTGTCGCTACTTTTGTAGATGCTAATTATAACGGTATAAGTATAAACAAATTTGTTTTATGTGTTGAATTATTTGTACGAAGGTTCGCTGTGTACACATTAATATTGTGAGAGTATTTTTCATTTTCATCGTCTAAAAAAGGATAAACATTTTAATTTGTCAGGTATTAATTAGTGTCCTTTTATGTCCTTCTTCAGAGTTTTCCGATCCAATTTTTCCTTAGAAAATTTAATGACAGAATCTTAGATTCTAAAAAATGAAAAAAGAAGTGGCAGCTTGAATTATTCGCGTAGTTATGGCTTTCGAAAGATACAGATGATTACGGGAAACACGAAGATTTTCCATTCAAACGCGATTTATTCCGTTTAGGGTCCTTGAAATAGGAATCAAACACCGGATATGTAATGTACTCGGCCGGCGTCTCCTTTTAAATGATACCCCGCATGCCGACCTCCAGTCAAGGATTAAATAGTGTCCTTTTTGGGACCTTTCCGATCAAATTTATTTTAGTAAAATGGGTTTTAGACTCCTGGGACCCCACTGATTCAAGACCAAGAAAAAATAGCCTGTATTTTTTTTCTATTGGAAATACTTATATGACTGAACTATTTCCAAGTAAAAGCAAGATTTCTTCCACTTACGGACTATGTTTTTTTCCCTTTTACACATATTATTCACAAACTGGATGATTCTGTGATTTATTCTTATATGCCGTTCGAAAGCTAAGATACTACGCCAACTTTTGTCAACTTTGCAGATTTGCCACTACAATGTACCGTTACCAAATTCGGGTTTAATTTTGACATTAAAAATTGAAATTGACATTTCTGCAAAATTCAAAACGTCGTATCTGGGAAGATACGAAACCGTTCGAAATGTTCGATATGTCTTTTAATTGCAAATTTTGTGTACTTTCAGAAGAATATGAAAAACATTGATTTAGCTAAAGTGGAAGCTTGAAAATTGGAGTTTTTCGAAGAAAGTCGTGTTTTTTGACAAGAATCAGAACAACAAGCGATTACTCCTTAACGGTAAAAGCTAGAGAAATAATTTTGGCGACATTTTTCCTAAAACATCCTGTAGAGTCTACCATTGGTCTATGGCTAACCAGTTGCGGGACACCCTGTATAGAAATTCCTCTAGCCATTGCGCCTTCTTCAGCAATTTATGCAAATGTTTGGCAGACAATGGGGTTCTGTAGTGATGAGCATCGAACATCGATGTTTCGAAAAGATCGATGTTTTTGGTCCGATGGTCGATGTTTTTACCATCGATGGTTTTGCGTCGATGTTTTTCACCATCGATGGTTTACGTTTCGATGGTCGATGGTTTTCACCATCGATGGTTTTCAACTATCGATGTTTTTTTCAACTATCGATGTTTCTTTCCTCAACATATTTTTTTTTACCACTCAACTTTGTCTTTATTAGTGTATGCAAATACCTTCAAACAGCCCAATCAGAAAAAAATGTGAATCCATCGTAACATACAACATGCAATCCATCTATCGTGAACACTGTACACACAAAAAGGAGTGTCTTTCTTTATACGCCCGGTAGGGCACAATTTCCAAATGTGGTTTCGCCCTGGAATAGTTTCAACCTTTGGTCTGGGCCAAATATCAGTGTCCTAAGGTTTAAGCGGGCCGCAGAATAAACAAATTGAATACGCGTATTGAAACCTATGTATTTTTGTAATTTAATCTGAGAATGTTTCATTTAAGATGCGACTATTAATCTAAGTCAGTAGCTTCCTAGAGATTACGTCCTATAGAAATTACATCTTTTGAAAATTCTCTTCAAATAAATTGAGAACCTTAGATAAGAAGTTAAGACGCCAACATTATTTGTGAATTAATTTCCGTCAAATTTTGGACAGCTGATCCGAACATTGTGGAACCGGTCATAAACATCCAGAGGAAGCCCAAAACAACCTTGGGAGCGAAAATTCTTAGTCTGAGTTACATCAAGTCCGGTCATAAAGAAAGGCTCAAAATAGAAAAAAATTGGTTCTGTGATGAGGTGTGAAACGAACGCATGTACCAGTAAAGCTTAATAAGCTAAAAGGGAAAAATTCTGTACTTGGGCTGAAATGGCCATATTTACAATATTTCACGTTCATGTGATTTCCTCATCAAATATACGATTTCGGGGCTTTAGAACTTCGTCCCTCAAATAAATATCAGCCCAAGATGTTTTTGTCCAATATCCTGAAGGATGCGAACGCGAGTTATAGTGCAACGTGCCATCAGATAGCTAGCAAGTTCGGCTAATACTAAAAAAAATGGACCGAATTTCGGAACAAAACAATTTCACGAAAAGGCTTAACGTTTTCTTCCACAAAAAAAGGATGCCTTAAGCGAATGTAACTCAAATAATCGTCGACTTTTTTTTAGCGTGCATAAGCCACCGACTTCTTGGAGAGTTTTAATAAATTGTTGAAATGAGTTCAATAGCTCGAATTTGTGCTGCCACACATTTTTTTAATTAAGTTCTTCGACCTGGCTGCGGGCCGCGAGTTTGATATCTCTTCTCTATGCGGTGGGTTCTGGGTACGATACGAATGCAAAAAAACTCAAGGAGAAGAGTTATATTCTGGTGGGTGGGGGAGGCATTGAATGAAAACCATAATCAGCTTAATGTTTGATATTAAAGTGATTATTTTTTTGAGTACTCAAGAAACCCAAAACATCGATGTTTTTGGGTCGATGTTTTCTTACCATCGATGGCTTCGTCTCGATGTTTTTTCGATGGTAACCATCGATGTTTTTCTTTCGATGCTCATCTCTAATTGTTCCTAACATAGGTATTTAACGACCTAGAACTGATTCAATTATTATTTAAGGGTGTGATCCGCTGCTATCGCGACTCAGGAAATTACATACTCCACTAACAACCAAACTCCATTCGCATGCTAATCGTATTTCATTCTATTTGACCGACCCATTGACGCAGTCGCGACTCGTGAAACCTTCAAACTTTTCCGCATTGTACAGATATCTACGCGAGAGGAAGAGCGAGAGACGTGTTTTCATCCATCCGCGTTCAAAAATGCTTCGCGTATCTCGTACTTGTGCATCACTGCAAACATGCTCCAATTAATGCATACACCTCATATGCGGGATGGGCGCCCTATGGGCGCTAGATTTCATAGATTGTATGCTTGGAAGAAGTGAAGAGTTGTGCATTGCAGCAATTGTGCACATAAGAAATTGTTGTAGCGTACACCCCTATATTCTGCAAAAGAGCTGCTGCTTTGCAGGCTCGTTGTAGGTGAGATGTGCGTATTCACTTGATGGCTCATTCTCGTAGTCTCAGCTCGTAGTACATATTTGAATTGTATGAGAGTGGACGGTAGAGGAGTTTTGTAGGATGTATAGTTTTTAGGAAGAGATTTTACCGCGTTAAAAGGAGGTATTACACTATCAAATAAAGTTTGACCAATGACGCAAAAAGTTTGTCCCACTAGTGTAATAGCAAAATAAATGACCAAAAATGTGTTTGACCAAAAATGAATGACAATCGTGGTCATTCATTTCAGGTCAAACATATGACCTTAGTGTAATAACAAAACACATCTTGGGTCAAATTTATTTTGCAGTTTTTGGTCATACGGTCATTCCAAAATTAGCAATTTCTTGTGTGACCCATGGTGGTCAAACGAAATGTTTCGATTGGGTGCATTTAATGATCAATATAAAAAATAACGATAATTTTATACTTTTTTGCAAACTGTGGGATATTGGAAAATTCAAAATTTAAATTAATCCGTGGAATTATGTCGAAGAAAATGTTTTTAATAAACTTTCAGTAATAGCTTCGACTGGAACAATCTGCGTGTTCAGGACACAACTCTACACTGAACGAAAAAGGTACGTGATATCAACGAAAAAGTACGTTAAAGTGAGGATTTTTTAATTGATTTTGCTCCAACAAACGAGTTTATCAAAATAATAAATTGGTGTTTATTGTTTAATAATTTGTTCATTTAATAATAATTTTGATTATCAATGAACAAATATCTTTTATAAAATCCATGAAAGCATTTTATCAATCTAATGTATGTCATTAATTGATATAATGTTTGAGTTCATCATTTTTTTTTTTTTATTTAAAAAAAATCAGAGGCACTGAACCTAGAGTTCTTATTGTGTTGACAATATTTTATTTACTTCAGTGCGCTCTGAAGAGCATTAATAATTACCTACCTACCTATAATGAGATTCGAACTCGGGACACCATGATTCGAAGACCAACGCCCTACCTACAAGACCAAGCAGACTATTCGTGATAAGCGTTTGTAAAATACACTTAACTAATTGGTAGAGCCAATGAACAACGTTTTTCAAAGTGATGAACCAATTATCAACATCAATGCTCTGGTCTTTAATATGCAAGACAAGGAATTGGCTCATATCTACGCCAATATCTACAGTCAAGTAAATATATAATAAAGACTTTTTATTGTACTAAGAAACGGTTGATTATGTATATCCATAAACATAGATTATTAATTTGATAAATGATTCATTGATGTTTCGAGAAATATTTTTTTAACATTTTCACTTGATTTAACCAACAAATTTTGTTAGTTAATAAAATTTTTCATAAATCTGATTACCCGATTTATTAATATCAATAACTTTGATTATTAAAAATAATTATTCGTATTTTTAATTAATATTATAAACAATTTCGTTATTGCAATGAATATTTTCACAATATTAATAAAAAATGATCATAAAATATTAATAAACACGGTTTTCTTATATTTACGATACGGTCATCATTTAATAAAACTGAATTTTCAATCTGATAAAAATGTACTTTAATCCAACGAAAATGTACTGTTCATTTTCAATACGAAGAGTATATCATATATCCCACATAATTCTACAAAATATGTAGTTCTCATGTGTGTATCTTATATCAGTAAGAATTTCTATACTAACGCTAAGTATCTGTATGTATCTTATATCAGTAAGAATTTCTATACTAAAGCTAAGTATCTGTATGTATCTTATGTCAATTCATTTTTTCTTGAATTCTGTATTTTGCATATATCGTAAGATTCCTAAAATATGAATAACGTACACGCGAAAATGCTTACCCGTGCAACATGTGAACTTAAGCATTTTCCCGTGGGACAATTACATTCACTATACGTAAGTTTAAATTAGCAATGTAAGCAATTATTGTATATAAATTTAGAAGGAAATACAAATTATTTGGTCAGTTGAAAAAGGTCTTTTATTCAGAACAAAACATGTACTTTAATCGAACGAAATGTAAATGACACACAGCGTTTATTAATATCACGAACGATTTTTCTTTCTGTGTAGTTTGGAGATCTCATCTCTATCAAAAAATGTTGGTAGATGCACGCCATTTCAATCATTTTCTCGAATTTTTCTGGTTCTAAAAGTTTCTTTTTTTCCTCAACAACTTGGAACCTCTTGGCCATAGTAATCCACGATTAATAAATGAATTTATCTGTTTCTCCGGTGGAAACACAGCATATATTTCCCATTAAAAAATGTGGAAAAAATTTAAAGGGCGAAAAATATTGATTTATTTGAAAATTTGGGTTTACCTTTAGGCAACTGTTAGATATTGTATCTTATTACCAGATATTGGCAGATACCAGATTAGGCAACTGTTAGATATTGTATCTTATTACCAGATATTGGCATAAAATCGAGAACGGAAATATGAAACTATCGCTGTCGCTCTTAAAGTCACGATAAAAACGTTCTCGTGCTTCAATAATTTCGTTCAGGGTGGCAGTTTGATTTTTTACATGGTCCAACGGACTCACAATAAATGACTTGAAACTAGTGTCGATCCTACATATGGGTTTGAGGGTTCCAACCCCCTCCTAAATTTGGTGGTGATATTTGGATGAGAAATCGGCTTAAAATAAAACACGCACCGCAACTTCAAAAGCACAATGTCCAAGTTTCGAGCCCGGCATACAAGTAATCTGTAGCAACTTAACAGTAAGCAAGAGCAAGGGATATAACAATACATGGATGATAGCAAGATGTTTCTTCTATTTCTTCTTTCACAAAAATTATCAGGTAATTACTTTCAGAATTTTATTATGAACCCAGGCTGATCATTGGAAAAAGATTGATTGTAGGGTCTCTCAGGTTAGAAGTAGGACAACTAAAACTACTCCCCGGTGTTTCTCATTTTTTTTCCACTAGCTTGAGACTAAGATCCGCAGTTAATTTTGAATTTGTCTTTCCGCAATTTTAGATGAGACGGGGGAAAGGACCTGATCAGTGACTAGAAGACCCCAAGGGTGGTCTATGTACTATGTACTTTTAATGCTTTCTTTACAACCGTAGAGCGGTGAAGGCGCTTAGTAAACAAATACATATTATAGAAAAAATCTCCAATATAAATTGAACTAAAAGAAAATCGAATACTAATTTCGAGGATCGCGGAATACGAAACACTTGATTTTTACCTTTACCAATAGGTCGCTAGTATGTAAGTTTAGTAAAACCTTCGCTTTATCGATCAAAAACAAATATATTTTTAGAAATAAAAGAGGACCATATGATTCAAGCTACAAACGAGAAGGCGGAGAACATTTTTGGATGATCTGATGGTCCCTATAACTCTAACGATAATTTCCCAGTGTTCTTAAACTCAGTGATTTGGACGCACTGAGCAGTTATAAAATATGAGCACCGCCAACCATATTCCGAAACCCCCTTTCGAAATATTTTCTTGAGTACACCCCTGCATGAAACACACAGAAAATTTCTAGAAAGAGCTAGCTGCTACTCTAATTTTTCCTAAGTTCTCCGTACACCCCTTTTTTAAATCTAACTTTCTTTTCATTCTCCGCGGTCACTTTTCGTCTTCTTAAATTTTAAATCGCAAGAGGCAAGATTACGCCTTCAAGCAAAATTAAACTGATTTACTAAAGAAACATTTATTCTACTTAACCTTTGCAAATTCGAGAAAGAAATGAAACAATGCACAATAACCACTCTAAATACATATTGGAGCTAAGTTACCTTTGGTCATTTTTTTCTGAAACGGTCATACTAGTGTGATAGGTAAATTTGCTTCGGTCAAACAACTGACTTGAAACATGACTGACTACGTCATTGGCCAAACCAGTTGGTCATTTGTTTGTCCCGTAGTGTAATAGGTCTCGAAAAACACTTTTGGTCATTGCAAAAGTTGGACAAATTTTGTGTGACCCACTGGACAAACTTTATTTGATAGTGTAATACCACCTAAAGAGTGAGTGAAAAGTTTGTCCGCTACGATTTTCTCAATGAAAATTTTTGCTTACGGTCGTGGAATATGTGGCAAATGCAGTGGAATTCCATACGCTACAATCCGAAAATGGTTTGATAATTTTTCTCGGCCATTTTATGTATTTTTTTCCATTTCCCGGTCATTTCATCGGGAAAAATATCTAATGACCGGCGAATCTAAAAATACTTAAAATGGCCGAGAAAAAGTATGGGACCATTTTGAATGTAGCTTATGGAATTCCCCAGCATTTGCCACATATTCCAGTTAGTAAGCATACATTTTCATTGAGAAAATCACAACGGAAAAAATTTCACTCTCGGGTCCTATTCTGCGCTTTAGATTTGAATTACATTTCCCCTGCGGGGCGGACTACGGTCAGTTCCATTTTCGCTGCCAACGGTTTTTATCGTATTCTGCGTTTTAATGTGAAAAATGAACCATGTTTGGTAGGAATTTAAAAAGAAAGTTATCAGGAGTGGATAATATGAACAATTATTTTGCATAACATATATTTAGGCCTCGTATATTTTCTTAAAAATGACTTTTCTATCGAAATCCGACATCATACACTGTTCAATTCATCTGCGGGCCATAGTATAGTTACATAATTTGACGATCGATTGAATACCGGCGCTAAGAATTATTATTTTATCACAAAATCTAGTGATCGTTCGCAGTGACAGCCATCTTCCATACAAATTCAAAGTGTCAGCCATACAGCCACAAAATTCGTATGTAAAATGACTATGGCAGATTACTACATTCCATTCCTGATTAATATATAGAAGGGCGACTTTTTAGTATTTGAACAGGGCGCCATAATACCTAGGACCGGCGCTGTCTCTATGGCAGCCATTTGAAGAAATGTTCCAATTCCAACCGTTCTCTTGGAGCTATACTAGGAACACACTTATGTGAAGAGGTAGCTAGAGGAAGATATTTGAAGACATAAGGTTTCCTTAAAGGAAACTACTCTAGAGGGTCAGTTTATGCGATAGCATGTTTGCGAAAACACGTGGAAAATTAACTTTTTGTCGGGATTTTTTTTTCTTTTACTGCATTTTAGACACATCAATTCATGACACATAAGACTTTTTGCGACGAAAATCGACCGGCAACCAATAATTTTTGTGTAAAGTTTGCCGCGACCCAACCCGCTTTGCCTGTAGCGCAATGTAAATTTTCCATCTGATCCAGCCTATTATTTGACGTTTAACTCAGTTTCTTTTCCCCAGAAAAATTTATCGAGACATTTGTGTCAAAACCATTTGTTCAGTTTACGCGTTGAAACGTTAAATTTGTTGTCTCATTTAAATATCAGAATATCTTTCTATGATTGCGGATGCGGATTAAGTGTGATTGAGTGATTACTGTTTATGGACTAAAAGTTCGCAACATTTTTTTGAAATTCTAAACGCCCATCTCTCATTTTTACGCTCTCAAACATATTGTAGTGCAGCAATTTTGTATGAAGTATACAATACAATGTACAATGTTTCATCGTCTTGATGTAATCAAGAATTATCTTTCTTCGTGAGAAATCAATATCTGCACATATTACCGCGAAGGTAACAAAAATATGTGACCTGTAAAAAGAAAAGATTGTTGTTTTACCGCAGAGTCCTGAAGCTTTTTTTTAGAAAAGAACCAACTTTTGTTAATTATCAAACTTGATCCACGAGTCGTTTTTTTTTCGTCCTTTTGCTGACATAGCGGTTAAGTCGTGAAATTATTATTTTTAGATAAATCTCATTTTGACGACGCTCTTGCTATTTTCATAAACATAATAATTGTTTGGAAACACAATATCATTCTCCTTTTGATTTCATTTACCGATAGCAAAACGAGTAGCTTGGTGGCCCGGTACTCTAGAATAGACGAACTTGTTGCCCACAATGTCATATCCTGTTTTATGCGGTAAACTTTTCAACTGACGTCAAACTTTTCGTGGCGTGGCAAAAGTTCAAAGGAAGTGTTGAGTTGACGCATGAGAATGAGAAATTATATTGTACATCACCGCGAGTTGAAATGAGGAAGAATAATTTTCAATTTTGATTGTAAACTATACTGCATGGGTAGGGGCGACGGCGACACGGTTGCGATGTTGTGTTTGTCGACACAGAACGAAGATTAATGATATCCTTTTTGTTGAGTTTCCAATTTACTTCCCTCTAAATAAATTTAAACACAAGTTTCAAGTATTTATTTGTCATACAGCAAAAGTGTTAACTGTTAAGGATTAGACATATCAATTATTGCTGGCAGTTGATGTTCAATATTGGATTGAAGTAATAGTACGCAGATTTAAAATCAAAATCTTCAAAAATATTCTGTCTGGGATTTTTATTGAAATTATTGATTTTTTTTTTCAGTATGTACTGGTACAATATTTCCATAAAAAGTCTAGGATTTCCAGACCTCTATAAGTCCTCGTTGACGGAGGCACCAAGGCCAAAAGCAGCCAATACCCAATACGAACTGACAAGAAATTCCTTCATTTTCCCAGAAGGTGGAATGGAATATGCGTTTACAATATGATGCAAATGAGACACTGATCTGTGATTCACCTTTGGAGCAGACAAGATAAACCACTTTTGAGAAAATGTAGACTTTTGCTCAATTTATTCCGTATGAGCATTGCTATGCAATATGTCTCATAAGAAGGTCTATGCGGTATGTTGGGCTACGAATGGAGAATGTATAAATTTCTATTACACAAAATGAATATTTTATACGGTTGAATTTAATGCTGAAGGAAAATCAAAAAACACTCATGGGAAAACATAACATTTTGACTGCAATGTCAGCACATTCCAGCATACCGCTATAATTTGTGTTCACTGTATTTACGCCATACCGAGCAAAGTCAACCATATAAATTGACGTGAACTAATTAAAGGTCTACTACGTAAATACATATACAGTAGAGCGTCGTTTATCCGAACTAATGTCGGCAAGGGGTGGATCGGATAACCGAAAGTTCGGTTAATCGAGTTTTCATAGAAACACTGGAGAATTGCCTAAAAGTTAATATAAGCGACAACCTGGAAATGTGCCAAACGAATAGCACTGAGCAAAAATATAAAATTCGAAGGAATTAAGTGCTGTTGGTGAGAACTTGCTTCCTTCAGGCACTTGATTTTTTCATTTGATTCGAAGCATTTCATATGAAAATAGCTAAATCCCCGGTTCTGATAATCCACGCTCTACTGTAGTTGCACTTGAACATGAGCAGAGAAGCGGTGGGAAAACGTTTCCATTTAATTGCCATGCCATATCCACACAAAATATCCATCGTCATCGTTGTGACAGATTTGCATATCTTGCGGTCCTTTTGTTTGCTTACATATAAACCAAATCCGCATCATGTTTACGTATTGCAGTATAACAACACAGTTTACCACCATCGGGATCCAGGGTTCGGAATCAATGCATGATAATCAGGACGTTTTCGTTACAATCCATATTCGCAGATATCATACAACATCACCGTGTGGTTGTGTGACGAAAGAAGCCAATTTAATGAAATTCATCGAAGTAAAAGTTTTCACGTTTGCTTATACCAAAAAGGATATTCATGCAATGTGATGATAGAGAAGATATAGAGGTACACAGCAGGATTACAATATTTTCAATTTATGTGCAATTTACTTTTCGTAGTTTGTTTTCATTAATTTTTCGAATGAATATCGTTAATTGCGGATATGACAAGAATGATGCAGCGAAGGTCCATAAAAAAAGTTGACCTTTATCTCTGGAATAATATTTGCAGATCTCTCCTTAAAGAGTGAACTCAAGGACTTAACTTTCATGATTGTGTTTGGATGGAAGTTGTCTAATTCTTAGTAGAGCTCATCATAGCTTGGCACTTTATCCAACGTGTTAATGTTAAAGGTTCGATTGTGACTAGTACCTATTTCAGCTTCTCAAACTCTTCGCCGAGAAATTGATTGTTCTCTGAATTGCTGCGACCGTAGTTCCAAGTTCGAAATTAAAGACTCAGGGAGGAGATAAACCATACAATTCTCGCTTGCCAATAAATTTTAATTAAAATATTAAACGATTGCTCCACTTGACTCGAAAAAGAATCTACAAATACTCAAAACTCAACACAATTAAGAAAAGATAAGGCACACGTTCCTGTGTTCACATTACCTAACGAATTCAGGTTTATGCAGTATTTTAGCATAAGTTACAGAGAAACATATTTTAATGAAGAGAGTGCCACGTATCACCGCTTGCGTTTCGGCTTAAAACTTTTCACAAGAAGCAAGAAAATAATTTTGCTCTATTCCGCGTAATTCTGAAATATCAACGAACAACAACAGGAGTAGCCGTAGTTTCACTTCACAGAAACGGAGTATAATTTTGTGGAGATCTTCTCTCACAGCCTCACGCACACACGTAGGTATCCTAGAAGCGACACTTACACCAAAGTTAGGCTAAGCATTGTTCAGTCAACAATTCCACCCGCATATGTATTCTTGAAAACGACATCGCGTCACTTCGTAGCTAGTCGCCGCCATTGAAACTGTTCTCCTCTCCTCATAATCCTTATTTCATTTAATTCGAAACAATGTGTTACAGCGGTTTTGAAGACTCTAGCGGGTGTTTTGTACACGCTATGTATAGTTAAATTTAGAAAATCTCCCCGAGAGATTATCACGGATTAAGCAGGGCATATGGTCGTTGACGGTGTGCGAAGACTAAGCTGAGACCGTTCTGTAAGGACTTCCGGCAAACGGGGCGAGGCGAAGACGAAACGGTTTCTGGGGGCGGATGTAACAGATGCTTTTCTTGTTTTTAATGAGAGTGTAAAACTTTTGTCATTACATCTGGTGTCGGATAATGGGCAAACTATATAAAAAGATTTTGTATACTAAAGCCCTGGGAAGCCGGGGAGAATTGAAATGGCAGTTAAGGTCGCACCGCACAGTGATACCCTGCCCGCGCAAGTAATAGTGGAAAATTGCTCTAACATTAATTTGTCTTCATTATAGAGCAGGACATTTATGTTCTTATGGGTTCAAGCTACAATGAAGGACATTTATTTATTTATTTCCAATATATACGGATCGAAATCCATAAAACAATAAAATACATATTTACTTAAGAGTAGCAATAGATAATAAGTAATGAGAATATATTCGCTTTTTTAATTACATATAATTCAGGTTTTTAAATAAGTTACTATAATCTTAATATCGTGGACTTTATCATTGTAGAAATCGACATAATTACAAAGTTCATTACCAACACGTTTTAGTCTTTCAATAGGAGAATTTCGTATATAATTAAGTCTATTATTAGAAATGATGAATATGTCGTTGGATCTAGTGAATCTTGTGGGAATTCTAAATGGTAAATCTAAGAGAATTTCAGGTACATCCAAATTGCCATTTATTATATTAAATAGAAAAATTGCATCAGTTTGGTATCGTCTAGTTTCAAGAGAAGAGATTTTCAAGAGACCACTGATATACTGATTGTTTCTAAATTCAATTAAAGGTAATTTTAATCCAATATAGCGTAAAAAGTTGTTTTGAATTTTTTCAATTGCATGAACATAAAAATTATAATACGGATTCCAAATAACTGAAGCATAATCCAACTTACTTCTAACTAGAGAAAAGTACAACATTTTCATGGTATTTAAATTCAAGAATTTTTGGGTGTTTCTTATAAGAAAACCCAACATTCTGTTAGCATTATTGACGATATCCAGTACATGATTATTAAAATTTAAAGACGAATCGAATTTAACTCCTAGGTCATCGATTGACTCTACACGGCATAAAGGTGTGTTATTAATTTTGTAATCAACATTATATACTAATCGTGTCCTATTAAACACAATATATTTACACTTTTGTAAATTTAGTACAAGGCTGTTTTCTTGACAATATTCATAAAACTTGTCTATATTTGCTTGTAAAATGTAAATGTCTTCAAGAGAGGAAATAGATTTAAATATCTTGCAATCGTCCGCAAATAAAAGAAAATTAACATCTTGAAAAATAAATTCAATATCATTTATAAAAAGTAAAAAAAGAAGTGGGCCCAAGTGTGACCCTTGGGGAACACCTGATGTTGATGAGAAAGGTCTAGAGCAATATTTACCCTGCAATTTAACAATGAGTGAACGATTACGGAGATAGTCGCCCAACCATTGTAATATTGACCCGCAAAGACCGAAGTTTCCTAGTTTTCTTATTAACAACTCGATATTGATTTTGTCGAAGGCTTTGGAAAAGTCGGTGTAGATAGCATGTACCTGGCTTGAAGATATGAATGATTTCGATATATAGTTATGATACGAGACAAGATTAGTTGTTGTTGATTTTTTTGAGCAAAAACCATGTTGGTTGTTAATTATAAAAGGACGAAAAATAGGTGTAAGGTAGTCTGTCAAAATACTTTCAAAGATTTTTGGAATTGTTGACAAAATACATATTGGACGATAGTTAGTGATATCTGTTTTGTCATCAGCTTTAAAGATGGGTATTACGTGACTAACCTTCCACTTTTCAGGAAAATATCCAGAACATAGTGATAAGTTGAACAATTTAGTAAGCGGAATTGAAAGAGTATGCGCGCAACTTTTAAGAAGTATAGGTGGGATCAGGTCTGGTCCTGCACTTTTACTAATATCAAGTTGTGATAGTTTAATTAAAACATTTGAAGATGAGATGCAATAATGGGATATTGAAATATTATTATTTTGAACCGGGGGCAAGTGCTGATTAATTTCGTTAGTGTATACACTTGAAAAATAGGAAGCAAACATGTTAGCTATAGTCGTCATATCATTACTATGGACATTATTCAGGTGCATAATATTCGGTAGAGAGTCATTAGATTTTAACGAATTAATATAATTCCAAAAATATTTGGGGTTTTGTGGAATTGATGATTCTAACTCGCGTATGTACCGGCTATAATCAGATGAAAGCTTGGCTTTACTCTCGGATCTGAGCTTTGAAAAAATGTTATAGCTTACTGCACTGCCAGTTATTTTATATTGCCTATGTGCGATTTTTTTCTGTTGGATTATGTTTCGTAATTCATGTGAGAACCAATGAGGAAAATTATCGCTATTCGGTTTCTTCAACGGAACAAATTTTTCAATAATATCATACAACGTACTATAAAAATAGGCTACCGAATCTTCCAGACTTAAGTTTTTTAGTTGCTCATTCCAATCGATATTTGATAATTCATTATTAAGAAGATTATAATCAGTATTTTTAAAGTTTCGATAGGTTTCATTAAATGCGTTGTTGTTGGTGTTTGAAGAACATATTTTTACTTTTATTTCAAGTGCTGGGTGGTGTGAGTCTAAGGGAAGTAATGGGGAATCACTTGCTTCAACGACAATATCATCATACTGCGAAAAAATTAGATCTAGAGTTTTATTATTTGTGTTAAAAATGGTATTGAATTGGGAAAAATTTAAAAGTGAAAATGATTCGATAATAATATTACTTTTTTGAAGAAGTTGATGTTGTGTCCAGGTGGTACGATCCCATGTCACATTTGGAAGATTGTAATCACCAGTGACAATGAATAGAGCTTTGGGGAAAGAGTTAACACAGTTCGTGACGTCATCCGCATGTTTTATATATGATTCAGTCGCATCATCAGGGGGCAAGTACACAGTTGAAATAATAATTTTAGAGCGACCAACCTGAAGAGAAACGAAGAGCTGCTCGATGTCAATGTTGCGGCATTTCAGCAACTTAGTTGTTATCGATTGTTTGACTGCGATCAATACCCCTCCGCCTCTCGATTTCTGTGATGTATTTGAATCTCTGTCGCGTCTATAAACGGTGTAATTTGCCAGTCCTAATTCGGATGAATGGTGGTGAGATTTAAGCCACGTCTCAGTGAGTATAACGATATCAGAACAATTGGTGAGAATAGTTTGGCGAAGAGTATCAAGTTTCGAAGATATGCCACGCACGTTTTGATAGTAGAGCGAAATAGAGTTTAGTTTTTTGACGGGCGTTGCGTTACGATTTTCGGTGTGCCGTTGATATATTTTATGGTCGCGTTCGGTTCGGAAACTTTCCTGTGATCAAGTTCATTACGAAGGTTGTTAATGTGTTTAAGCTGGTTTCGCGTTTGATCGGGTGTAATTTGAAGATTCCTACTACGAAGAAATTTCCGCAAGCCCTCCTCTCGCTTCTTCGATAAAATTCGAACCGCTGTCTCCTGATTGGGTGTTATGATTTTAACAAGACGTTTTTTACCAGTAACAGCCTTTCCCAACCGAATAATTTTTACGTGCTCGGGAGTCAGACATTCCGGTTGAATAATTGTGTTCACAACTTCCAAGATTTTCGATTTATCGGTTGACAAATCGTCCTCGGGTAGTCCATGTAAGATGACATTGGCAGATCTACGTTTGCGATCTTCCATCTCCGAGAAAACGTCTTCGAGGCTGAATTCGTGTTTAGTAGCGTTAACCGCAGCCAGTTGATGCTTCAGTGATTCGACTTCCTCGGTCAATTTGTTCAAAAGATCATAAAGTCGGTTTGAGTCGTTCTCCTTTTTCGCACAGCTGTTGCACATATAAAGATTTTTCTTGTTTGCCGACTTGAGAGATGCCGCTTCTGAACGAGTAACACCAGCGCAGATAGCATGTTGATGTCGTCTACATTTATCACAAGCCGCAAAATCATCATTTGGTTTCAAATCATTACTGCATTCAGTACACACATTTAATGGAAACAGTGGCATGATTGCAAGTTTTGTGTTGATGAACTGTCACGGCGAAAATATACACGGCGAATTCAAGTCCGAGAGATGTTCGAAACAAAGAAAAACAATTTCTTGTCTATTGGTAAGAATATTAAATAGAGCACGAAATCTTCACGATATGTTATGAAGGGGCTTAGAGAGAGTCCACAAAAGCAAAGAGCGTATTAGATACACTATTAAATTCGAGAGAATTTCACTTTGAAATGCGCGAACAAAATTGACGTAGATTTGTTTTGGTTGCTACTGACAATTTGACATTTGCTGGATATATTTTTTTTCTGCTAATTTTCTTTGTGTTTTTTTTTTTTCATTAGGTCTATACTATCCAAAATGGAGCTGTATACGACAAATTACCGAACACGGTTAGCAATAATTTTCTGAATAATGTTGCCTTATCTTTTTCACGTCAGCGAGAATTATGCTAATGATAGTTATATGAGATAGGACAACGAACTTTCTGGTATAAGCGAGCCAGATCAATGAACTCGGGGATGATCAGTCTACAAGGAAGAGAAAGTTAAACGACATAATTATTCCAGTTGGAATGAAATGGTGGAGAAAATATAAAAGGAAGTTTTTGCATAATTTTGCCTGTTTTGTTTCCTTCTGTAGCTTAGAAGTGAGATTTAGGCGACAGATTAGAATAACTGATGCATCAATATTCTGACTATTCTTACTCAATCGATTGTTTTTCTATCTTCAGATTTTCGGCATTGCAGCCTTACACAAGCCACAGTGGGGTAACGTAGGGTGTTCCCTGCATTAAAAATTTACGAATTTCAAAATTATGTTGATGAATTTCCATTACAAACTTACAAATTGCCATCAAATTGATGAATTTCCATTACAAATTGATGAAATTGTCAAATGTGCTGGCGAAATTTACAAATTGATGGAATTGCAAATCAAGTTGGCGAATTTTCATTACAAATTTACGAACGACCATGTCAAATTGACAATACGTTATAAGTCATATTGACAAATTTCCATTAAAAATTGATAAATACCAAATAACGTTAACATTTTCATTAAATTTCAAATTGATGAATTTTCATTTATAATTATTGAATTTCTATGTGCAACTAGCGAATTTCCATTTTAAATTGACCAATTTCCAAATAATTTTGTTGAAAATTAATTTGATAAAATTTACTTCCATTTTAAATTGATCTTGCTGGTAATTTCCCACAATGACACTAGAAATTGATGCTCAATGTCGGTACACGCACAGTAACGCAAAATAAGAGAAATTAAGTTAAATAAATAAAATTCGAGTAGGTACCTAAACTCTAGACTAGAAAGTTAGCATTTAGAGCCAGGCGATTAGAATCGGAGGAGATTTTGGCAACAAGGGCTCCAGAACGATTTACATCGAAGAACTGTCTTCCGTATGAGCATTTTCTATAGGAGTTGTCCAGTTGTAAGACTCGTTAAGTGGCTTGTAGGTAATTTTGAGAAGTTCGCAAAAAAAGCTGATAAGTTTATTATGCACGTATTGAAGTAATTTTTACTTGAAATATTTTAGGGATAACCATCTGTGTAAATTGCAATATGGTATAACAATTCTATATTCGTATTTTTTTTAAATAGACTAGAAAATTGATTGGATTTAACAATTTTTCCTGATGGTTTTTATAGAGTTTTGCGACTCTAAAAGTAGCCAAGCAAAAATGTGATATTTGATTGGCGACAATGGTGAATATTTTAAACTTGACAGTTTTGATGGAGTTCTCCCTCAAAAAATGGAAAAAAAGTCCTGATCGACACGGAGTCAAAAAATATAAGAAATAGGGAAGAAACTTGCAACTTTTTAGTTGTTTGTGTCAATTTGAAAAATTGTCAAATCTGTAGCAAAATATTCTGAGCAACCTTTCAATGACGAAAAAGCGTGCTTTTTCAGCAGCTGGAATGCGCACTACCACCGATGAAATCGTGGGGGGATATGATTTGTATTTGGATGGGCTTCGTAGTGGCATGGTGTATTGTACGTGTATACATATAAATGGAGAGCTTTTTGTTTTGACTCATGTGAAGTTAGCCCTCCCATATCTTGAAATCACGCTCCGAACCGTTTGTTTGGGGATACTTTCGGGTCTTCCAACCCCAAATTTTTTTGCCCTCAGATTGGGAATCACCGACCCAAAGTTACCTTAATGTTTCTGCCACGCCGATTGTATGCGTATTTCCCCTAAAATTTAGGGATACCATTTTGGTTCCGGCAGCCTCAAGTAAGTGCGCTTACGCTACAAACTGGGTTTCATTGCACCACATGTCTCGGTAAATTATCTATTTCACCCATTCATATATCTGTTAACAAAAATTTATACCAAATACTAATGCCCCGAATATTGTTTTGAAACGAGTGAGCTAACACTGCAAATTTCCACAACGGTTACCCACTTCTTTCATCCATTTATCATTACATTACCTACGACAATCTATTCATTAATACCGACACGTATGGATGTATATAGAATATACCGAAGGTACTACACTTGAAGCGCCATGTCACAAAGCCGATCTGGAATCATTTCAAAACACCGGCAAACCGCACGAGCCAGCGCCGTATAAAATCGCCTTGAAAAATCTGGTTTTCTTGCCATGGAAACAAATCGCATTGCCTTTCAATAAATCGCATCGTCTCGCAAGAAATTGCATCGCTTCGCCCGGCCCGAAAAAGCTCGGCGTCGCACTGTAGGTGTATGCGCTCTTAACCCTTTATATCCCAACGTTGTAAATTTACAACATGTTGCTAATCCCATTACAGTTGCCAAATTTTTCAATTCAGCTGTATTTATCTAGTCTTGTATCAAACGGACAAGTGTTTTGAACAGAATCATTTAATGATTTTTTTCGTAATTGGCATTTTTTTACCGTAAATTGGGTATTTGAGTGAATGTAAGTACGTGTAACAGCTGAGTCGCAAATTTCTCATTTTTATTTTTTATCAAACACAAAAACTATGCGTACTGTGGATTTGAGAAAATTATGTACGTTTCACTGATGTCCCCTCAGTAGAATAAAAAAAGATTTCAGACTATAAAAGCTGTATGTTAGTAGATATGCAACAAAATGTCACTGTTGGTTTAAAACAACAGTGGGACTTTACTGCACTTTTTTTTGGGAAAATCAGATACATACATTCTGATCTATAGATTGTTCACCAGTTCATTTATATTGTATCAATTATGATATCTGAACATCAATCAGGTTTATGCTGAAAAAAAAATGATATTGACGCTAGCAATTATTTTGTAAATCAAATTCAAACAAAGTGCAGCCTTTATACAGTGCGTTGGAAAAATTGCAAATTGTGACTATAATTGTGAACAGGATAATATTATAGTAATTGAAGATTGTAGTTTGTGAAGGTTGTGTTGGTTTTGCATTTATAGTGAGAACAATTGCAAATAAATTAAAAAAATAGTGAAAATTTCAGTTTGCGAAGGTGGTGTGAAATTTGCATTTATTGTGGGAAACATTGCAGTTACATTCAAAAAACAGTAGGTAATATGTTTAGACGAACCTACATCACCTTTATATTTTAGTTGTTCTTTTATTCTATAAAGACAATATTTATCTGGCATTATAACATGAGTAAGGCGCTAAACGAGGAAAAGATTTTCGAGCTTTTGCAATTAGAAGATGAGGAGGAATATAATGTGGGAGTACCGATTCCAGAAGGATTGGACTCTGAATATGAAGCGGGTTTTGAAAATGACGATCATGATGAAATCGAATTTACTGACCGCGATGTTATTTCTATTCAGCTCTTAGAGAATATTAGGAGTCAAAGTAATGAATTGAATAGTGAATTAATGGTATACGTATATACTGTGGTTTAGCTAGCAATTTGAATGTTCTTTCATTCGGTTTAGGGAAACGAGCAAGCATCGACATCATCGACAACGAAAAAATCGAAAGCCATGAATCAAAAGGATATGTGGCGATTTAGGAGAATAGAATTTGAGAGTCCGGATAACACTTGGAAGGATTGTCTTCCTCCCCCACCTGAAGAGGATCTAACGCCGCTACAATACTTTAGAAAATTTATAACAAATTAATTAGTAGGACTAACTGTGGAGCAAACCAACATGTATGCTCTACAAAAGGACGGAGTTATATTTGGGACAAGTTAGGCTGAAATTGAGAATCTGTTTGGCATTTTCCTAAAAATTGGAATTTTCAAAATGCCAAGTGTCCACTTGTATTGGGCGAATGAAAGCCGATATGCTCCTATCGCTGATATTATGAGCCGGAATAGATTTCAGCAATTACTGAAATATATTCATTTCAATGACAATGAAAAGAGTAAACCTGTCACTGATCCGGAATACGACAAGTTGTATAAGGTACGTCCTCTTATCGAGCATTTTCAAAATTCTCTTCGTAGAATACCCAGACAAGAGGAAATCAGCGTTGACGAACAAATGATACCTTTCAAAGGCAGAAGCAGCATAAAACAGTATATAAAAAATAAACCTCATAAATGGGGTTATAAACACTGTAAGTTTTTTTTAACTAGAATCAAGTAATTCGTTACTAGAGTCAAGCTCCTAGATTTTCTAGTAGGTAATCTAGTGATAAAATAATTACTAGATTTCCAGTTATGGTATTCAATGGGAATCTAGTTACATCAACTGGAATCCATCACATAAGTCCTAGATTTCTAGTAAACCATTTTCCTTGACTTCTATTGATAAAACCAAACATTCTAGTCGTTCTAACTATATAACTAGTAAATTATTACAATAGGAATCTACACTCTAAAAAGTGAATTTAAATTTCCGCTGAAAATGCGGTAATTTTACACTTTTTCCCGCTTATAATCACATACAGAGTGCATTTTTCAACAATTTCTGTGTAAAATAAAAAAATTACACCAAAATCAGTGTGAAATGTATTTTTACGCTACACTTCTGTATAATTCAGATTTTCTGGTGCATTTTTACAACGTTTATGTGTATAATTCGGATTTGTGGTGTATTTTTACAACGTGCAGTTGAAGTTTTACTCATTTTTTGTAGCGTGCTCTCCAATTGTC
The DNA here is from genome assembly GCA_949715475.1 of Microchrysa polita. NCBI lineage: Eukaryota > Metazoa > Arthropoda > Insecta > Diptera > Stratiomyidae > Microchrysa > Microchrysa polita. Next base: position 14,009,314 of record OX454419.1, read on the forward strand.
ATACTTCAATCGGCTGGACTTAGCACAGTGTACCACATTTTTCCAAAAATTCTCTGCATTTAGAACTCATGTGTACACGCTCTGTGGCTCACTTGCTTGAGTCGCACTCTACGATGCTAGTAATCTAGAGGTCCCGAGATCGAATCTCGGCGTGGTCCAAAATTTCCGTACATGCGCGGATAGGAAATATTTAGTGCTTGCAACATTGCACTCCGAAATGATATGCAATGTAACGTTGACTCGAAATTGCCTATTAACGGCTGAGTTAAGGTACTGAGAAGAAGAACAAGTGTACAGATCGCAAAAAAAAAGAACAATTTGCAACCTCCCATGTATACGAAAAACTGATCAGCAAAACTCGACCGATACTTGTTTATATTTTATATATAACTCGACCGATACTTGTTTATATTTTATATATCCTTAAATAGTTTTATTGATAACTATATTATTTGTAAAGGTTCGCCACTTAAATCTTTACAACGAAAAAAAAGTGAAACCGCATTATATTCCTATTATTACGGAGTGTTTTTACACATAGCACGGTGTAAATTTGCTAATATATTAGAGTACTTTTTTACACATTTTTTTATGTAAAATTACACTTGATTTGCAAATTTAGATTGCAGAGTAATTTCACTATTATAATAGAAGGAAACAAAGTTTCCTTCTATTATAAGAGTAAAAATTTAATAGAGTGTAGTGAAATAAACTGGAAAGTACCAAATAAAAGCTAGACTTCTAGCGAAGCATTACCCTGGATCCCCATTGATAAAAAATGATAGTCTAATTATTTTGACTAGATTATTTGTAATTAATTCATCCCAATGAAAATCTAGATAAATAAAATGGAATCTATTATCTACACTCGAAAAAAATTTACTCCAATAATAGGAGGAAACTTTTTTTCCATCTACTATAGTAAATTTACACCACGATATGAACGAGAGTAATTTTACGCTTTACGGTGTAAATAATTACTACGAAATTGGTGTAAATCTACAAACGTAATTTACACCGGCAAATATGTGAATTTACATCCGGGTTTATAATAATATTTACGGCAGCCGGTTCTTCGTCCTGGTGCTACCTGTTATTCCAACGGCCAAGAGCTGCCACACCCCCTTCGGTTCAAGAGCAAGAAAGCGCTACAACAACAACAATACTATAATGCTCACACGAACGCACTTCGGACGGAACAGACTAACTGCACACAGAACAAGCCACTTGTGAGATACAGGAAAATGCAATAAAAGCATTGTAACACACTCAGTTTTACACAAATGTAGGTGTAATTTTTACACCAAAATCGTAATATTACATGAAAATTTCCTAAAAATTACAACTTCCAATTGGTAAATATATACACTGAAAATGTAAAGTTACACGAAAATAAAGTAATGACACATCTTCACACCAATTGTGGTGTAAAATTACACCAAAATACAGTAATATTAAAAAATCTGTGTAATATTACACTATTTTGTCGGTTTACTAGAAATTTTGTTGAAAAATAAACGTTTACTGTAATTTTTCGAGAAAAAAGGTGTAATATTCAACGAGTTTTCGATGTAAAATTCAACCTTGTTTTTACAGTGTAGATTTCTAGTGAAAGACTATCCTAAATTTCTATTGATAAAGGATGTTGCAGTAATCCTGACTAGATAACTATAGTATTCAATTAATTGCAATGGAAATGTGGTTTATTTAATTTATTGAAAATTTAGATTTCCAATCAAAAAATTTTCCTTGAAAAAATGGCAAATGTTGAATAATACCTCGGAACCATTCCTAACCATATCCATGATCATATCATATCCACGATAGTTTGATTTTTAGTCGAGACTTTTCTCAGCTGGGGCTGATTCTTCTTTTTTGAGGGTCATAACGAAAGCCTAATATGTTTCAGCCGGAACTCGATTTTTCCGGTTGTTTTTTTTTTCATATTTGGGGATCCTTTTGAGTCATACCACAGCCTACAATATTGGAATTAGCATTTCAATGAAAACTCATAATTTCTATTTCCCTTACATGTGCCGCTATATCAGGGCATGTGTATTGACCCAGCTGGGGAAAAGTTTCACAATAGCTCTCGCTAAATTTTCTTTGTCAATCGATTTTGGATAGCTAAAAGCTAATTTAGAGAATTTCATATTCATTTCATGTTAAAAAAAAAATATTATAATAAAATGCACAACTTACAACTTTCCTAATATGAATCTAGGGACGCGGGAGCGTCCCGCACGCCAAAGAAAAACGAAGAAATTTGAACAAATAAAAAGTGAGAAGCGACTAAGACTATGTTTACACGACGGAACAAGTACGGGTTTTCGGACCTCTGGTTGGTCCTGAGTCTTCAAATTCGGTAAGCGTTGTCGCTCGCGCCGTCTTACGAAGTGTAGAAAATTTCAAGATGATACGATAAGAAACACCGGAGATATAAGAGTTTGAAAATCGCATTTTTTCAAAAATCTTGTTCTCGTTGTTCTCGTTGTTCTTGTCGTTCATTGACAGGGCTACAGCCTTGCAGAGGGCATCTCGGGATTTGGTCTCTTTTCCCATTGATAGAGTCTGTCGTGAAGGTGTGCATAGGCTATCGTTTGCTCCTATCCGTGAAGTAGAAAAAAAGATACAGCGGAAAATGTGAAAAAATACATAGAGTTTCTCGCTTAATCTTTTTATATGTTTTAAAGGAAGCATTTTGCAAAAGTCGGGGATAGGCCCGAAAAAAGCCTAGAAAAGAATCGTATAGTATAGTATAGTATAATTTGTAGGACCGAACAATCTTTTGTATCCAAAATTTTCAGTTTTAGATCGTCTGCAAGAGCGGGGGCGGGTCGAAGTTCCTGTTTTGGTTCGTCTCATATATACGAGTACGTACATATTAGTTTAATATTGGATGAGCATACGCACTGTTTCATTCATCCCGATGATCCTAAAGCTTCCACCAAATCAGCGCGGTAGCGGTACGCGGTACACACAACACACACACCACAAGAATTGACAAGTACTCCGTGGTGTACCGCGGCGGAAACTATTTCATACATTCTGACACGTACCGCTACCGTTCTGCGCTGGTTTGGTGGAAGCTTAAATATGGCGCTGGGACACCAAATCGGTTTTGTCAAGACGGTGTATTCTGTTGTGTTCAAACCAGAGTTACGTGATGATGGCACATGGAAAATCGATTTTTCAAGGAATTCTGATGAGTTAATTTGAACAAAATTTGGCATGTAGATTTATTCTTGTAATTCCACCCGGTTTGGTTCGTTGTGCTAGGCAAAAAGGTAATGTTAGTTATATAGTGAATTTCATAGCTATCCCTGATTCTTGGTCATGAAACCACTTTATTGTTGTAAAAGCAATGCTCGTCAGGACTCAACAGGTTTTCGGGACCTTTGATGAGGGATAAAAGGATATTTTCACATGTACATGTCTTTCTCTATGTGTCTTAGGCGCAATGTGGAACTTATAGGAAATATGGATGTTATTTGAATCACATATTGAGTACCCAGTGAGGCTTAATGGTTACATTAAAAATTAAGATTAGGATGAATGTGATAGAGATGAAGTAAAGGTTTAGACTCAATTTAGGGCTAAGGGTCAAGTTAAAATCAAGTTTAGGGTAACGGATAGGGTTAAAGTTATTGTTACATCGCAGTTAACGTTATTATTAGGGTTAAATGTAAGGATAGGGTTTGGGTTAAGGTTGAGTCTGAGTTTGAGGTTTAGGTATAGGCCAGGGTTATAGTCAAAGTTAGGGTTATCATTAAGTTTAATGTTATGTATAAAGATACCAAGGTTAGCGAGGTTACTAGGGGTTTGCAAGATCACCAAAGTAGTCAAGTGTACTATGGTTACTAAGATTACCAAGGCGAGCAAGGTTACCAAGGAGACCAAGGAGACGAAGGTTAGCAAGGGGTTTATCATTCTTATAGTTATTGTTCTCAAACAAATTCGTGACAATAGGGCAATGAATATCGTCTTCATAATATATTTACGAATTTTGTAAATCGAAAACTGCAAAAAGATATGATATCTCACAAAAACACCTGTGTTGTAAAAGGTGTCCGCCAAAGAAAAACTCATCAGCCGCAAAAAGGATTGATATAAATACATTCCCGCCAAAATACTCGCATCTTGTCTCAATGATGGTTATGGAGCAAATTTGTTTCAACGCTATTTGGCGGGGAGCTTGAATAAGGTTAATAACAAAATAAAATCAATGTTAAGAAATTTATGAAAGAACTTTTATCGTATAGAAAAAAAACGAGTTCCATACGAAGGAAAGCTAAATAAGGTTCTAAAACGCATTTTTATTTTCTATAAGACTGGAAGCTTCAAAATTATCAAGAAAAGAACATAGTAGCAAATAGTACCCTCGTTCAGCGCCCCGCCAATAAGCGTTGAAAAAAATTTGCTCCACCACCATCATTGAGACAAGATGCGAGTATTTTGGCGGGAATGTATTTATATCAATCCTTTTTGCGGCTGATGAGTTTTTCTTTGGCGGACACCTTTTACACCACAGTTGTTTTTGTGAGTTCACTATACTTTATACACTTTAATTTTTTGTTTTAGTTTTTTTTTTATATTCGACAAGCACAAGCACTTCACAACGACTATTGCGTGTGAATTTCACTAGATTAGTAGTGAGTTTCACGAGATTAGTAGCGTTTTTCTTTAGTAGATAAATAGTGCATTTCACTAGACTTGTAGTATTTATAACTAGACTTTCATTATTTTTATCTAATGGTTTCCAGTTATATTTACTAGGTAAACTGTAGGTTTGGCTGTTTTTCTAGTTTGTTTTCCCTAATTACTGGAAAACTAGTGAACTTTACTAGAGAACATAGTAATTCTTTTTAAAATGCCTCGTTTTGTTGATAATAAAAAAATAAATAACAGGCGCGACAATCCAACATTGAATTAAGGCCGCAGGATGTGTTAGTGACATCCTATTTCCAAGATCTTATCTGCTTTTTGTTGAGGTAATGAGATCAGCATCACGCTGAGCAGTGTTATTTATCCCCATAAATGGGTACTCGTTTAACATCTGAGTGAGATCATAGTCCGTCACAAGCTCGTGAGTTCGAAAAACACCATGGAACACGGTGAGATTCGAACTCATGACCCTGTGCACCGAAGGTGCGCGCACTAACCGCTAGACCAGCCAGACCACTTGTTGATAATACAGTTGAAATAAATAGATATCTAGTGATATCTAGTGAAAATCTCTAGAAAACTAGCGAATCTTTCTACTAGAACATGTCTAGTAAAAAAACACTAGAAAAAAGACTTACAGTGAAGTGAATGCTTTACTGCTGCTGGTGTATCTGGCATTATGTATAATTTTAGGGTATATGTTGGGAAAGGAACATGCGACGACCACAATCTTGGATTCTCAGGGGACATTATGATGTCGCTTTTAGATCACATTCCCCAGAATAAAAATTTTAAGATTTTCGCGGATAATTGGTTCGCTTCCTTGCCTCTGGCAAAAGCGTTGAAAGAGAAGGGTTTTCTATTCCTGTGAACCATAAGGAGTAACAGAATGCTAGATTGTCCATTGCGTTCAGAAAAAGATTTGAAGAAAACTCGGTCGAGGTTCTTATGATAGCATTGTGAAGGTCAACAGTAACATATGTTTGATCAGATGGTTTGATAGAAAACCAATTAATTTCATATCGACCTTCACATCTGTAGAGCCAGTAGATACCTGTCAACGTTGGTGTAAAGAAAAAAAAACAGCACTTGGCTATCAATAGACCAAATACGGTAAAGCTCTACAACAGATTCATGGGTGGAGTGGATCTAGCCGATATGCTAATAGAGCTTTATCGTATAAACATAAAATCCCGCAAATGGTACATGCGTATTGTGTTTTGGATATTATCAGCTGCTGTAGTAAATGCATGGCTCCTGTGTCGTAGGCATGCAAATCAAAAAGGACAAAAACAGGAGCTAGCGCTGATACAATTTCAATCGTCTATAGCTAATGGACTTTCCACAGCAGGGAAGCCCATGACGAGAAAAAGAGGTCGACCTTCGTCTTCCAATTTAGAAGAAGGACAAGCAGTACCGGAAAAAATAAAAGTGAGTCTTCTTCCGATGGCAGATGTCCGCTTTGATACAATTGACCATTTCCCAAATGTCGTGGGTAAACAAGGGCGCTGTAAGAATTGCGTATCCGGTTATTCGAAAATAATGTGCACAAAATGTCAAGTGCACTTATGTCTCACTAAAGATAAATCTTGTTTTTTGAATTTCCATAAAAAAAATAATTGTATCCTAATTTTTACTTCTTATAATTTCATAAATTTACTGTGTATTCTAAATTAGATATAAAATAAACAACCGTTGCCTTATTACCAGATATTCTGTTTTTATACATTGTCATTTGTAATGTTTTATACATCGTCAATATATTCGCTGACTCATCATAATATAAACTGCGAACAACTTGGACTACAACCCTAATAACCCACTGTTGTTATTAAACAACAAAGTCCTGCAAACTACAAGGATATGCGTACATACAAAAATTGACTTTTATTACATTTCTAAGATGTCCCTTTAGCAAAATGAAATGCTAAATATTTTTTTCTAGCGGATTTCATAAATTGGGATATAAAGGGTTCATGTCAGGGGCTATTTGTATAGTTCAGGTGCGTGGAACAGTCATGTTCCAAAGCTCTGTCCTATTGTTCTCAAAGCTCATGTCCGGTCCACATAAAGGACGTACGGCAACAGCACTGGATTCAAAATTCCAGGGATGTGGATGCGAATTTAGCAATGTCCTCTCAAGCATTCAATTAGCAGATTCAAATGAACCAATCTGAGTTAATGAATCGAGTCATCTTAGCACTTCATCACTCATTTCGCCCCAATACAGGGTGTCCGGAAACTGCCGCATAAACGCACCGGATTATGATTCCTCAGTCGATTTCCAGCAAAAAAGTTGTACGGAATATACCCCCTCAGCTAAACCCTTTAGCTGCCACAGGCATTTAAAGATTTTTGAAAAAATCATTTTCTTGCACGACTTAAAGCCTAATATCTCCAAAGCTAGACCAGCTAGAATAGTGAAATAAAATGATTATTACAGCCAACAAATTTACCTGTTAAATAAAACTAACCACACTAAAATGGGATAAGAGGTTTGGTTTTTACAAAGCTTCAAAGTCAAATTTGCGTGATTTTACCCAAAAACAATCTTTTTTTCCATCTCAATTTTCTCCAACTTCTGCCAAGGTGAGGTGCTTGTACGATTCTTTTAAAAATTGGCGCATAGTCTTACTTTGAATAGATTTGACCAATTGCAGATCTTTAGGGGCAGTGTGAATTGAATTGTATTGAATTCGAGCTAAAATTAACCCTAGTTTTCTACACTTAACGTATAAAAACTGTTAGAAGTAATGGAGCTAGATCAAAACGATGTAAGAAAGATATGATCGTAAGACTATGCGCCAATTTTTAAAAGAATCGTACAAGCATTTCACCTTAGCAGAAGTTGGAGAAAATTGAGATGGAAAAAAAGATTATTTCACTATTGTAGCAGGTCTAGCTTTGGAGATATTAGGCTTTAAGTCGTGCAAGAAAATTATTTTTTCAAAAATCTTTAAATGCCTGTGGCAGCTAAAGGGTTAAGCTGAGGGGGTATGTTCCGTACAACTCTTTTGCTGGAAATCAACTGAGGAATCATAATCCGGTGCGTTTATGCGGCAGTTTCCGGACACCCTGTATATTTGGCTGCGAACTATATTAAGCTTTGTGATCGAAGCTAAACTTAATTGGCTCTGGCTGGCATTCGGACATGAATATTACTAGGATATGCAGAATTTATTCAATGATAAAGTTCACTGTCAGTAAGATATTTGCCCTAACAGGTATCAATTCAAAGGATATCTCTATTCTATTTACTTACTTTATAAAATAATATGCTAAAAGCATTTAATTCGAAAACTATTGTAGAATTAAATTCAATACGTGGCAAATTGAGTGGAAATACAAATTAAATACAATCTTTTACCACACAATACATACATACATTAAAACATACAAAATACAAGTGTATACAAAGCAACTCGTCCTTATAGCAATCTGCATGATTCGCCCTATAATGAAGCATCCGATATTTCAAAGTGCTCTGTCACTGTGTGACAAATCCACAATAATATCAATTGCACTGAATGAAACTGCATAAACCCTGTTGCAGAATTTGTTGCGGAAATCGCCGTACACAAAAATGACCCTTTGTGGGTGTGTACGCGAACACTGCAGCGTGAGCCAGGGGGCTCTTCGCAACATACGACATAGTGGTCGAAAAATATATTCCCTTTTTTTGAGTCCCGGCTAGGACAGTGGTTGGGGTAGTGGGCTATGGACATTTTTCCCCGACATGAAAAGAAAATATACCAGGAATATCCTCATGGAGATCCGCTCATCAAAAAAAAACTGCTCGACACAAACTTACCTTCACTTCTCCGTCCCACGTCCTATCCTGTTCCGAATTGTAATTTTATTTAGAGCTTAAACATTTTCTTTTAGGTTATTATGCATATTTATTTTTGTTGTACATATGTATATCTACATTTATTGTCTCAAAAAAAAATTTTCTGTAGTTATTTTATTTTTTTTTTTTTATTTATTAAATTCAACGTGATTATGTATCTTTATTTTTGTTGTAAATATATATTTATTGTTTCAAAAAAAAACATTTCTGTAATTATTTTTTTTTCTCAACGTTATTATATGTTTGTTTGTTTTTCTTTTTTTTTTTTTTACTTCTTATTCAATTCATGCTTCAAAAAAAAAATAAAGTTTTTTTTTCTATTTTACACATTTTTTTTTTTTTATACTTTCCCCTTGCGATCCCTCCTCATGCCGCTCGCACAAAAAGACACCCGTCACAACTCTCCAGCACGTCGTCCGAGTCCGCCCGATGCTCCAATCTGCCCTGAACCGAAATACTGCACCAACCAAAAAAAAGAAAATCTTACTCCTATAACCCCCCACGGAATTCGTTGTGCAACATGAAGTCTAAATTTCTTGATTTGAGTGGTAGCACGATAATACCGCAGAATAATACACGAGTAGGACGAATGTCCGCGTGCACATCAAAGTGGTTTTTAATCGTCAAACCTTCACTTGCTTATTTGTCAATTAATCTCAAAAAGGAATTATGGTCACCACGTCGACAACACAAGTGCCCTTGCACAACAAACCATTCCGAAATATCCGCCCAGGACCACGGCGCACTTTATTTATCGGGGATGACTATCTGTCTGTCATCATCTTCACCAACAGTTTTAACAAAAAAAACTATCACTTGTTCCTCACTGTCGATTTCAGGAAAATATCTATTCACCGAACAGGGATGAGATTCGTTACGCACGATCCCCAAACTCTTTTCTTCTTTTCCCCCCCACTTTCAGACAGCACACACAAAGGAGAATAGAATTACGTCACACACGATCGAAAGGATCCATCAACGTCCTTACACAGAGACGAGCGAAATTTTTCGCACTCGCGAAAATATCCGTATCAGGCGAGAACGACGAGACGAGGCGCGGACGGGCGAACCTTGCAGAAAATAGTTTTTTTCAACCAACGAGCAAACAATTTTTATTTCTTTTTCGGAAAACGGTTCTTTTTTCCTTTTGAACATGCGCACTAATTGCGGCCACTACGAAGACGCCAACGAGCCAACGCCAGCCACCAGTCCACCCAAGACGTATTCAACGAAAAAAAACCATAGGTATCGTCGCGTACCAGGAACACAAGAAGGAACTCGACACTACTACAAAAATTTTCACGATCGCGAGACGTTTTTGTCGAGATTCCGCAAAGCAAAAATACCGCCAGAGCAACCCAAAAACTACACGCCAACATCCAAAAATGCGACTCGACTCGCCTACCGCTACTTCCAGACTCCCCGTCTTTTTCCACTCACACGCACACACACCCGAGCAACAGAAAAAAAAACAACAATCACACCGTGCAGGTCGCATCGTGTCCGACGATAAAAACCTGGCATCAAAATGCGTCGCCATCATCCCCGTGGGAAATCCGGTGTGCGCTTTCGCTAGGCACACACGCCAGCACGAAAATGTGTCACCCCCCTCGAACATACAACCATTACAAACGAGGGGCCGACCCATCCCTGGAGAAGAGTCTCAATCCAAAAATTTACGAAGCCGGGCAGAACTAAACGAAAAAGAAATCCTTCATTCAAAATTCATTAATAATTCATAAAACTTTCTACCACCAAGCAATAGTCCACCCCAACAGGTAAGCAAGGTCAAATTATAGCTAGAGTATTATGTACATTTATAGAAAATATAGAATAAAGAAAGGTATACTTATAACATGAACTGTCTTTTAATACCATAAGTCATGGAAGTAAGAATAATATTGAATAGTGCAACTTATTCTACATGTCCCCCTTGAAATTCCCTCATGACCAGAATAGCTAAACCATAGAGGAACATTCCTACCTTACCCAAAAATAAAAAAAACTAGGTTTGTTTTGGGAAGCCCGTAAGATTCGCGTGCCTACCATCACTGCCCAGCAATTCCGTTCAAACCACTCCCCAGAGTCCCAGTTCCAGCAAACGCTGTTTCGGCGAACTGACCTATGTGAGGCAGGGCAGATGAAGCCCCCTCCTTGGTGGAAAGCGCGCAATCACAAGAGACAGAGTTCAAGTCTAAACCCTGCACAAAGCACCAATTCCTACACAGGCGCTATGGCTTTAAGTCCCGCGCACGAATCTAGACCTAAATTGAGTATCATTTAGAGATTGAGCCCCCATATCACCTAAGAGGTAGCTCCATAAGTCCTCACTTCTAAACTGGATCTACGTGCTCGTCCAGGAGTATCCTGGACAGGATATTGGGTAGACACGCCACCTTCAACCTTACGGAACTTCCACATCGGAAGGTCAGGGGCTGTGGTCTTAATCTAACAGAGCGTGAATTGGGCAAAACAAGAATATAAAACAAAAAAAAACCAATAAGAGGAGATGTGCATAACTGGTCTGAGGTTTATCTCAAAGGGACGACTAACCTAATATTAAATATTTCAAGTGAAATATTATGTTCGTATATCCTGAGCGTGATATACTCCTATGGATTTGCCCTTCATATCCACCAGTTCATATTGGACATTCCCTACGGATTTCAAAACCATCGCCGGAGTAAATTTCGGGGCTAACTTACTCGCGAACCTATCCACAGCTGAACTCTGAACATGATTACGAACATACACCTTCTGACCAATTTGTAAGGATCGAACCCTACTTCTCAAATTGTACCGTTGCGCTCCCTTTTCATATGCTTCCGTCATTTTAGTTTGGACCTTATCTTGTATTAAACGTAACCGCTCCACATTATTGTCAAGCCTGACTTCTCCATCTTCAAAGGCAAAGAGTTGATTCAATAACTTATAATGAGAACCATGTCGTATAGCCTGATACCCAAACATGAGGTAGTGAGGCGTACAGCCTGTTGCTTCATGGACTACATTCCTGAAAGCAGAACCCGATTCACTAAGATGAGTATCCCAATCACGGTGGTCTTCACCCACATAAGCCCTAATGGCGGCTAAGATAGATTGATTCACTCTTTCAGAGGCGTTCGATTGGGGACAATAACGAGGGGTATAAACATGAGTAACTCCATACGTCCGCAGAAAGTCTTCAAAAGTCTTAGACACAAACTGTACCCCATTATCTGAATGCAAGTATTCTGGGACGCCAAACGTATGCCAGATATAATCTCGAAGATATTTAACTACAGCTTCTGCGGTGGCCTTAGGCAGAGGCTTCAGCCAAACAAATTTACTATAATGATCTAAGACGACTAGCAGTTGTGTATTTCCTGTCTTAGATCTGGGGTATGGACCCAAGAAATCAATAAATAATCTCTGCATGGGGCGCAGTGAAGTACGTGCAGTACCCATGGGCGGACGCATAATTTTATTTGCAGGCTTTATCAATTTACAAACGTGGCAACTTGAAATGTACTTAATTACATCCTTACGAAGAGTCGGCCAATAATAATATCGCTGGAGAGATTCAATAGTTTTGCGTATCCCGAAATGGGATGCCGAAGGAACATCATGCGCATTACTAATGAGCTTGTCATATTGACTTTCGGGTACCCATAACTTCGTAGATGGAATATCTTCATCCAACTTAGAAGTGGACGCTATATTAATATACACCCGTCCATCTCTCACCACCAAATTATGAAACTTCTCTGGAGCTTTACTGACATTTACAATAATTTCCAAATAAGAGGGCTCCAAGAAAGCTGCGTCGGGTATAAGTTCTTCCAAATAATCATGTTCAGGCAAAAATGACAAGGAATGGCAAGAATACTCACGGGTGGCCAAAGATTCAACTTTCTCAAAAGCTCGAGACAAACCATCTGGCAGAACGTTGTTGGAACCTTTAATATGTTGAATGTCAAAATCGAAACTTTGTAGCTTTAAACTCCATCGGGCTAGTCTTCCTGACAGATCTTTTTGATCCATCAGCCACTTTAAACTGGCATGATCAGTGATCACGGTAAATGGTAACCCTTCAACGTATGCGCGGAATTTCTTGATACTTTGAACAGCGGCTAAACATTCTAATTCCGTGATGGTATACTTCCGCTGGGCCTGCGTCAGCTTCACTGACATGTACGCAATCGGATGATCATTACCAAGATCATCTTTTTGATAAAGAACACTTCCTATGCCTGTCGTGCTCGCATCACATTGGATGTAAAAATGTTTTTGGAAATCGGGGTTAACGAGCACCGGCGCGGATACTAACGCTTGCTTAAGCTGGCTAAACGCATTCTCAGCCGCATCATTCCATTTAAATGTTTTGTTGCCCTTTAACAAATCGGTCAACGGAGCTGCAATGGTGGCATATCGAGAAATGAATCTCCGATACCATCCAGTCATTCCCATGAATCTGCGTATATCCTTAACTGATCTAGGCCTAGGATAATTTAACATACTAGCAACTTTATCAGGGTCAGGTTTGAGAGTACCGTCACCAACTATGTATCCTAAATATTTTAGTTCAGGTTGTAAAAATCTGCTTTTTTCTACATTAATAGTGAGACCTGCATTCTTCAGTAAAGTTGATACCTGATTCAACAGATGAATATGCTCGTCAAAAGTTTCACTAGTAACGAGAAGATCGTCCAAGTAAACGAATATTTTATCATGTAACTCGTGTGGAATGACCTTGTGCATCAGGCGACACATTGTTTGAGGCGCGTTACACAGCCCAAATGGCATCACTTTAAAATGATAAAGTGGACGCCCAGGAACTGTGAACGCGGTCTTTTCCTTGGAAGCCTCATCCAACGGTATTTGCCAGAATGCGTCTTTAAGGTCCAGGCTAGATATGTACTTGGTCGATTGTAGACGAGCTAACAAACCATCCACTAATGGCAGTGGATAGGCGTCTTTAGTAGTTACTTCGTTTAGTTTCCGAGCGTCTAGACATAATCTTACTTTGCCGGGCTTTCGAACGAGAGTCACGGGAGCACTCCAAGAACTACGACTCTCTTCGATTACTCCTAAACTCAGCATTCGATCTAATTCCTGATAAAGCTGACTCTGTATTACCGGTGATACCGCGTAATGCCGCTGTTTAATCGGTTTTGCACTTCCGGTGTCTATATAGTGTGTTACTAAATGTGTTTTCCCCAATCCTGACTTATTATATGATGGAAATGCCATAATAACTTCCTGCAGCCTCCGTTGATCTTCCGTGGATAAAGATGGAAACTCCTGGGTGGACAAAACTTCATTCACTGAAAAATTTTGACATGGCTGAATGTTAAAGGCCTCCCAAAAATCTATACCCAAATACAGAGATCCGGAAAGATCGGGAACCACAAGGAATCGAATAGGTTTAACACTGTTGTTAAATCGGACATCTAAATTTAGGAATCCCTTTACCGATACATTTTGACCAGAAGCAGTTGTCACGTTGGTTTCGATATTACGCATTCGAGACGTTAAACCAAGTTCTTCCAATAGTTCTAATGACCCGTGTCCAAGAACACTTACACTCGCTCCACTATCCATGAGACCAGCTAACCTTTTACCTTCTATCACTATATTACAATGTGGACGTTTGTCATCAGATGTTGAAAAGAACATCACCGAACTGACAACAGATCGACTAAATTCACGACGTTTAGAGAAATACTGATTTGAACGAGTTCGACGCTTTATAGCACGCTTACTAGAATATTTAATATGTATCGCTATTGGTGTGCTGGAATCTTTAGGTGCGACTGGATAACGAGTATTTAGGGTAGTTTCCAATGGGGTATATTTTAACTTGTTGAACTGATCCGAGGGTTTTATTGCCGCCGAAGCTCCGGATCTACATTGCAAGCAGCATCTATCATTTCCGGTTTCCGTTGAATTGCAAACCGAGTTGAAGGAATGGGACGAGTCCCCGAGCCCGGCACATTCCTCAGCACGTTTCCCGAACGGCCACGACAATTCAAACATCGCGGTTTAAGAACACCCTTAGCACCGCATCCAAAACAGAAAATTCCTTTAACGGCCACTGGACAATTTACGAAATTGTGACCCAGTTCCTGACAGTTCCAACAGATTCTATAATCCCTATGATTCGCAGGATCAGGCTTAATTTCGACAGTGTTAAGTGGATTAACAAAAGGATTCCAAGACGACGATTTGGGCGTGAGAGCCTCAATACTAGATGGGTTAGAAGGAAGTTCAACCACCTGAACTTCATGTGTTCTTGATTTATAATTGGAAGATGTTTTATGAACCGGTGAGTCCATATTCCAGACAGACTCTACGGATAGACAGCATTTAACCAAATCCTTTGCGGTTGAAAAGTGTTGACCTGCCAAATGCTCTCTCATTCGCTTATGCATGTTTCTGAAAATTATGCACTGCAGATCATAGTCGTGCAGTCCGTTTTGTAATTGAAGAGACATACTTTCGATACAGTCATAGAAATCGTTGAAGGATTCGTTTGGCTTCTGAAGTCTAACGTCGATTTGACGCCTAATATCTACATCTGTCTGAGTCGACCCAAAACGATCAATCAATGCCTCACGTAAAACCGTCCAATCAGAGACAGGAGAATTCAATTCGTGAAATTTCCAATACCACTCGGACGCACATCCGCGAACTAACAAATGAAAATGAGCTGTAAGCTCTTCCAATGACACATTATGAGTTTTGGCTAACACCAATATCCGATATATAAAAGAAGACACTCCACCCCCTGAACTATTTCCGTCGAAAAATATGCCCCATTTTGAAATGGGCAACATGGGTTGTCTACTAAAATTTTGTCTTGCCGAATTATCAGAGTCCACTACCATGTTTCCCTGGGGTCTGGGCTGATTAATATTATTCTGATCGTTAAGACCTGAACCTGACTGACGATTAAAAGGATTGATAGAATTACCTCTATTCCTCATAGACCTCTCAGAGTTCGAAATTCCCTCGGACGAACCTAGACCTGTGTCCCTACCACATGTACCTCTTTTTGGAGTATCGATCATCCTCGTACCGACGGGTGCTGGAGTTGACGCAAACACGGGATCAAAATGGTCTTGATGATTATTCCAAGCCATCACAGTTTCGATTTACAGCGCAGATGAGGAATTATCTTGGAGAGTATTCTAAAATGACAATGAAATATAATTTTAGTATAGGTAAATATATATGTGTAGGAATGACAATCTGCAATATAAACATTTGTACCAATTACCTTAAACACGAAAAACTAGCATTAACTACAATTAGGTTCGGACTAAATTATTATTATTTATATGTATATATATATCGGAACAGGACAGGACGCGAAACAAGAAGAATAGATGGTCGTTCGGCAGTAACAAAAATAATAATAAAGACGCAGCCTTTGCTAAGCGGGAGGAGTTTGATCGAACTGTAATTTCTCAAATATAGCTGCTGATCAATAGTTTCCAATCAAAGGATAAGGAAGATTCAAAACGTTAAACGTCGAACAAAACCTTATTTGACGAATTAATAATCAACTTGGGTATCTCCTGAATCAAACTATACAGTCGAGAACATATACCTGGATTGCTATATAAAAAAAAACATGATCGATCGAAATGAGTGTTGCTTATACTTAAAAAAAATTTATGGGCGCCAGCTGCAGTGCTCGCCACACCAAAATATGCCGTGAAGGCTTTTAAACTCAACGCGAAAATTCCCTTAACTTGTCGATGTGACCAACCAAAAATTACAATGAGTGCGAAGCTCAGGCCACAAAATCACGAAACCCAAAAAGTTTGGGCGCCATTTGTTGCAGAATTTGTTGCGGAAATCGCCGTACACAAAAATGACCCTTTGTGGGTGTGTACGCGAACACTGCAGCGTGAGCCAGGGGGCTCTTCGCAACATACGACATAGTGGTCGAAAAATATATTCCCTTTTTTTGAGTCCCGGCTAGGACAGTGGTTGGGGTAGTGGGCTATGGACATTTTTCCCCGACATGAAAAGAAAATATACCAGGAATATCCTCATGGAGATCCGCTCATCAAAAAAAAACTGCTCGACACAAACTTACCTTCACTTCTCCGTCCCACGTCCTATCCTGTTCCGAATTGTAATTTTATTTAGAGCTTAAACATTTTCTTTTAGGTTATTATGCATATTTATTTTTGTTGTACATATGTATATCTACATTTATTGTCTCAAAAAAAAATTTTCTGTAGTTATTTTATTTTTTTTTTTTTATTTATTAAATTCAACGTGATTATGTATCTTTATTTTTGTTGTAAATATATATTTATTGTTTCAAAAAAAAACATTTCTGTAATTATTTTTTTTTCTCAACGTTATTATATGTTTGTTTGTTTTTCTTTTTTTTTTTTTTACTTCTTATTCAATTCATGCTTCAAAAAAAAAATAAAGTTTTTTTTTCTATTTTACACATTTTTTTTTTTTTTATACTTTCCCCTTGCGATCCCTCCTCATGCCGCTCGCACAAAAAGACACCCGTCACAACTCTCCAGCACGTCGTCCGAGTCCGCCCGATGCTCCAATCTGCCCTGAACCGAAATACTGCACCAACCAAAAAAAAGAAAATCTTACTCCTATAACCCCCCACGGAATTCGTTGTGCAACATGAAGTCTAAATTTCTTGATTTGAGTGGTAGCACGATAATACCGCAGAATAATACACGAGTAGGACGAATGTCCGCGTGCACATCAAAGTGGTTTTTAATCGTCAAACCTTCACTTGCTTATTTGTCAATTAATCTCAAAAAGGAATTATGGTCACCACGTCGACAACACAAGTGCCCTTGCACAACAAACCATTCCGAAATATCCGCCCAGGACCACGGCGCACTTTATTTATCGGGGATGACTATCTGTCTGTCATCATCTTCACCAACAGTTTTAACAAAAAAAACTATCACTTGTTCCTCACTGTCGATTTCAGGAAAATATCTATTCACCGAACAGGGATGAGATTCGTTACGCACGATCCCCAAACTCTTTTCTTCTTTTCCCCCCCACTTTCAGACAGCACACACAAAGGAGAATAGAATTACGTCACACACGATCGAAAGGATCCATCAACGTCCTTACACAGAGACGAGCGAAATTTTTCGCACTCGCGAAAATATCCGTATCAGGCGAGAACGACGAGACGAGGCGCGGACGGGCGAACCTTGCAGAAAATAGTTTTTTTCAACCAACGAGCAAACAATTTTTATTTCTTTTTCGGAAAACGGTTCTTTTTTCCTTTTGAACATGCGCACTAATTGCGGCCACTACGAAGACGCCAACGAGCCAACGCCAGCCACCAGTCCACCCAAGACGTATTCAACGAAAAAAAAACCATAGGTATCGTCGCGTACCAGGAACACAAGAAGGAACTCGACACTACTACAAAAATTTTCACGATCGCGAGACGTTTTTGTCGAGATTCCGCAAAGCAAAAATACCGCCAGAGCAACCCAAAAACTACACGCCAACATCCAAAAATGCGACTCGACTCGCCTACCGCTACTTCCAGACTCCCCGTCTTTTTCCACTCACACGCACACACACCCGAGCAACAGAAAAAAAAACAACAATCACACCGTGCAGGTCGCATCGTGTCCGACGATAAAAACCTGGCATCAAAATGCGTCGCCATCATCCCCGTGGGAAATCCGGTGTGCGCTTTCGCTAGGCACACACGCCAGCACGAAAATGTGTCACCCCCCTCGAACATACAACCATTACAACCCCAATGGGTGAGCACACCAAATAATAAATTGAAGTGAACCTGGTAAAGGAGGGCCTGTCGTCTATAATATGCGGTGGGTGCATAACAAAATTAGTTCAATTAAATCAGATATGTTCGATATTAATTTATGGTTTGTATTCAGAAGGAGTGGATTTAGTTTAAATAATAATTTAAGGGCGTGGTTATTAACTGGCGCTAACAATTGCGAGCTCTTGTCAAAACAAAGAAATTTATAAAAAAGCGTGGACTGAAAAGCTACTATCTTCAGCTAGTCAAAATAGCTTTATAGTTTTAGTCTAAAAGTTTTAATTTCCCCAGCACGACTCTAGCGGCTCTAGCGACAGCGACTCGCTCATATAAAATTCCACATAAAAACTGATGCTCATACTAAGCGATTGTCATTTAAAAGAGTTTTTATATGGAATGAGCGAGTCACTGTCGCTAGAGTCGCTGGGGTCGTGCCGAGGAAAATGTACCTTAACGAATGTCCTTAATGTGTTTGCAATAAATACCTGAGTAGTTTGATAATCAAATTAAATTAATTAATTATGGAAAACAATTAATTAACCCTCATCCAGTGGGATAGGTATAGATGTACCTTTTTCGTTTTTAAAACACCGTAACTTTTTTGCTATAGGTCCGATCGGGCTGAAATTTGACATCTCTACGATTTTAGTTTAAAATATGTATTCCAAATTTCAGAAATGTGTGACCACCCATCCCCAAGTTAGGGAGCAAAATTCATCTTACACCCTTTAACGGCGGCAAAGGTACATTTGTACCTTCATATATTTTGTATGAAAGAAAATTTACAAAAAACGAAAATAAAATATTTTTGGTGAATGCTCATGCTTAGAGAGATTTATTATAGCATCAATAAGTTGAGAATCGAGTCATGTACAGAAGTATTTGATTTACGAATTTTATTTGTAATGATCAAGGTCCTTGGAGATATGGATCTATAAGGACTAGGCTAACTCATAGAGCGGTTTTTGGTTATTTGTCATCAATCTGAAGACTTTTACTGGCATACCAAACTTTTTGAAGTAATGGCTTGGGGCAACCAATACAATGTATTACGCCTTCTTTCCCCCATAACATCTAGTGAAAATTAGGTTTGTAAAAAATGCTAAAATTTTGGATTTTAGCGGTTGATTTTCTTTACCACAAATTCCCATAATTTGTATTCCATCACCTAATATTTATGATTTGTGTAATTCGGGACCTCCACCCGAGTTCCTTTTGAAGTTTCAGCTGAAAACCAGCAGAAGCATCCAACCAAATTTCTAAATGGATGTTTGGGTGGTATAAACTTTGTTGAATTGTACGTCGGTACCATATATACATACCGATAACTGCTATAAAATATGCCACATGTCTTCGGTTTCTTGTTTTAATTTTTCAATCGATCCTTGGATTTAATTACATATACGAGCAAATATATTACAATTAAACAACAACAATCACAATTAAAGTTTTAGATATTTTTCTACTATAGGATTTGGCCTGAGTTTAGATTTACAAAGATTAAAGACTGAAAATTATACTAGCCGATTCTACTTGCTTGTTGCTTGACAGGACCTTTGTTTCGTATAATAACACATTTACTCATTTCTCCAATATATTTATTGATTCAAATATTGTTGTTTTATGGAAAATAACGAGAATGTGATAATTATTGACGTTTTTTTCGTTAGCGATAACGGGTTCTAGTAACAGAATAATATATTGGGGGCAGGGGGTAAATTTTAACCTAAGACTCCATAATAATTCGCAAATCAAACATACCAAATTCTTCTAAAATCATTAATGACTTAATTTGAACCGTTTTCTACTTTTCATTTGTAAATCAATTTTAGATTTCGTCAAATTAAAATTCCAAGCAACCCATTTTTTCAATTTTCTTTTTAAAATGTTGCCTATTTCCTAAATTTACCCACTCCAAAAATTAAATCCACTTAAACCCAACTTCTTAAAACATTCACTTCGGCAAAACCAGTTACTAATTTGTGACTAGTCAACATAATATAACGGTTTTACGGTCAAAACTCATACAAATAGTGAAGATTTTCATACAAAATGTACTAAGGTACCTTTCCCACCGGCAAGCGTTGTAAAAATCTGCCGCTGGATGAGGGTTAAAAGTCACTTAACGCAAAATCGACAATTAAAAAGAAAACTCCCATAAGAATTTAGTAATTTGAGAGAAACCAACTCTGGAATAGGACTCTCTCTAGTCGATTTTTAAAATAAAAACAAATAATCGGTTCAATGTACCCGTTTCTCAGAAAACGTGCCTAATTGTCACCTTAATCGTCAAGTCTTCATACTCATGGCTCATGGGAAACATTTTTGAATAACTCAAAAACTTGATCCCATCAAATTTTCTAAAGTCAAAAATCTCGTCGTATACAAGGATACGATACATATTAATTAATAGCACTTCAACTTTGGCTAATCCCACAAACGATTCATTAATCTATCGTGAAAATATTTCTCCAAAGGATTGAAATTATTTTCACTTGCAAACGACAAACGTTCCGAATAAATTCACAGTGACCTCACTCGCCTGGTCCCGACCTGATGGTGGTTTCGGATGAAACCAAATATAGGGGCCTCCACCAATCGAAAAAGTGGTGTGAGAAAGTCACAAGCTCACGAAAGTGGAAATAAATTTATGGAAAACTCGGCGTAAATACCTTTTTCACCTTCGTACGACTCATCTAGTTTGTTTTCAGAATTCATTGTGTTATGATATTCTAGTCTGATTGGTGAAATTGCAGACGTGGAGTGAAGAGGATTGAAGAAAATTGGATTTTTTATAGCTACTCAAGGTGCAAGTTGAATGTCCTGGATTTATCGGGTATGACAAGCGTGTGTGTAAGCCAATTTATTAAAACTGTTTTCTGACTTCTAAATGATTATTTAGACCCCTCGCCACTACAACAACTCACCGCAAACCCAAAAACAGATTTTTGTGCTTTTGCCCAGAAAAAAATTCGACCACCACAGAAAAAACACTAACCATCTATACTGTACTCCTATCATCATGAACAAGTAATGAAGACAATCTCATTGTGAAAGACTCGGACATGATGGGCACCATAAAGGCTTCCTTATATACGCTGGAGTACATCTATGGAACTTGGCTGATACTAGTTTACCCCTCTTAACCACACTGCTCGTATAAAGAACCTTCTGTCGTCCGGCGACAACCTACGTCCATCTCATCGCTTATTCATAAGGTTTTTACCAGAGGCGGTCTGTTGTTCGGCGATAAGTTTTTCCAGGCTCCATCATGCTGAAGTGGTTGCTAGTTGATGCTACGAGTTAATATCACACCAAACATACACTCACTCTATTTGCATATTTAAACGCATAAATGCGGCAGCTCTTAACAAACGCCTTACACCAACCGCACTTTGGTCTGGCGTCGACTATAAATTGAAAGTTTTTTCAAGTAGCAGAAAACGGATGGTCGTGCGATAACAGTTTGTGTAGAAGGAGGAAATAATAAAGGACATGGCAACAGTACTCTCCGCCGGGAGGCATAGAGACAAAAAGCCCTGCCATAGCAATGATTTCAGTGCTATATATGATTTCTTGAATAGCGTAGACAATTTCAAAATAGAACTAATGAACGACTTAATGTTTATTTGCAGAATTCGTAATGCGTGGGCATAATAGTATGATGGAGACTGTCACAGGAATTAATTTACTGACTCCTATTTTAAAATTACTCATTTAAAGTGAAACAAAGGGAAATTGTCATGCTGCATGTAGTCAGCAGGCGGACGTCAGGAATTATGTGAAAACATGGAAATCCAGACCGGGATATGAATAAGCCGCAAGCTTGTGGCCAAATTAATTTAATGAAATCGGATTAAAATGAAATCTGTTGTCTTTGAGGGAATATAAAAAAAAAAACAATTAAATTGACATTGCCTCAAGCAAATCAGTGCAATATGGCTGGTACTAGTGGCGGATTTACCAGTAGGCTGGAGCCTAGGGCGGCAGATTTTAAGGGGGCAGCAAATTTGCAGCAAATAACAAATTTCAACGCCATGCCAAATGCCACTTATTCTTCTCGTGAAGTGTGTTTGTTCCTCAGTGAGATACATAAGTGAAGAAATTTTTGTGACCGTTATCTCATAGAGCTTTAAACAACGAGACGATTTATTATTAAAAACGAAAAGCGAAAAAGCCTCTTATAATTTGCTTGCAGGCTAAAATTCGGAACAAGGCTCTTTTGTAAGGGTTTTTAGAATTTTTTTTTCGAAAAACCCTTAAGAAATCGATTTGGTCCGTTCGTCTGTCCGTCCGCCATTTCACTTAAAATTTGGTAGGCATGTGTAGAATGGTAACAGTCTTCGGCACGAATACCTTAGAAGTTGGTAGGGCAAAGATAACAGGGTGTTCCGAAGAGGTGACTTTTTTATTTCTTATCGGAGATGGACATACGGATAATCAAATCAAAAGACTCGCACTCATCGAGTCCTTTGATTTGATTTATATCTGTTACTTTTTCCAGTTTAAAGTAACGGTAACGAAATTATGGGCGTTTACACTATCACCTCGGTTTTTCTAAACAGTTATGGGGGTACCGATATGAAACTTTACACAAAGTTAATATGAGTTGATACACGTTAAATACTAAGTCTGTTTACATTTGCTAAGAAAAAGTAAATAACAGTAAATTTGTGAAATTTCAATTTGTGCGTGTGTAGCCCCTCTTAGGTCTGCAAATATGAAAATTTTGATGAGGGTTCTTAGGAAATGACAAATACAATTAACTGTTATAATGACGTTCTAAGAGATAAATGTTATTTTTCCATTTTAGATAGAATTTAGAAGTGAAAAAATGTGAAATTAGTTAGAATTTTGTTTCACTTTGTATGGGGGGTACCCTTAGTTTTGATCGGATGGTAATAATTTTTGGTAAGGAGCATATTTTTTTTTGTTTTTTTTGTTTTTCGACACCTGTCATTCGAACAAGTGGTAGCGTTCCTTTGTTTCGCTTTTAAAAATATTGTAATTCTTTGATAACTACGGGATATTTGTAGAAATTTTCTGTAAAAATGTGATTTTTTTCTTCTTTAAATCGGTGTAGAAGTAAATGTCGTAACAAATATCCACCATAGATATAAATAGACACTTTCCTCAACACCAAGTGACAATGCCGGTGATTAGCTTGAAAGAGTGCTCCTCTTGTTGTAAACAAAGTCGCTCTAACGATGAATTTTTCTTTTGTGATTTATGCAAAGTTCCTCAACATAAATCATGCGCGGGTCTTACTAGAACCCAAGTGCAAGATCTAAAGTCTCCGGACAAAACGAATCTTTTCATCTGTACTTTGTGCGCTAATAAAAATTCTCGCTGCGAATCGCTGTCAACTCAAGTCTCTTCCCTTTTGGCTGAAGTAAACGAATTGAAACATGAATTAAAGCAGCTCAAATCCGAGAAACCATCTATCTCGGCAATGGAGGAGATGGCTTTCGAACTGGAAGACCGTAGAAAAGGAGCAAACAACATAATTGTTCACGGTATTCCTGAAAGTAATTCCGAAACAGATTTAACGAAAGTTCTTGACATCGTAAACAGAGTTGTTCACCCCAGGAATATAGTGTCAGCTGACCTCAAAGTCAATCGAATCGGACGTCCGAACATGGGAAACACCAACACCAAATCCCGACCGATCAAAGTTCTTATGAAGGATTCCTCATTGCCAATTGAAATTGTCAAATCAAAGAAAGTACCAGATATACGAAATTATCTGAAGCACGACAACATTAACATCACTTGCGATCTAACACCATGTCAACGACAGCACATAAAATCACTTCGATTACAACTAACTGAAATCAAGAAAACCGACTTCAATGCGACCATCAAGTACATAAACAACGTACCCCAAATTGTGCGCTCTCGTGCTTCAAAAAACTGAATTTGTCCATCTATTATCAAAACACTCGTGGGATTTGCTCTAAACTAAACGAATTTTATCTAGCCACAACACTGTCATCTCACGATATTAGGTGTGTTTTTTTGGTTATCCCGTGCAGGTTTGGGTAACGAAACTTCATATAAAAAAAATGACAGATGGGTCAGCTGGCATTTTTTTTATATGGAGTTTCGTTACCCAAACCTACACGGGATAACCAAAAAAACATAACTATTATTGTCTTAACTGAAACCTGTTTAAAGCCCGACATACAATCTTCTGAGCTTGGTTTGCACAATTATAAAATCTTCAGACGTGATCGCGACGAACAAACATCTTGTAAACCAAAAGGTGGCGGCGTTTTAATCGCTGTCAAAAACTGTCTCCGAGCTACTGAATTCAAATGTCTACATAAGAACATCGAGCAGCTGATTGTCCGTATTGATACTAAACCCCAAAAAACCATTGTCTCAACTGTTTATCTACCGCCTGATGCTGTTCCTGAACTCTACAACAAACATGCTGTCGACATCACAAGCTGTGTTAGAAAATTCCCCTCAGCGAACTTTATTGTAACCGGCGACTATAACTTACCGGGGATTGACTGGAGCCTTGAGTCGATGGTATCTAATTGTACTAATGTTAAGAGTTCAATTATAATCGAATCATTTTCGTATTTAAATTTCAAGCAGCTAAACAGTATTCGGAATGTATGCAATAATGTGCTGGACCTAGTTTTTTCAAATAGCGATAACATTGTTATTAATTGTAATGATTTTCCTTTTTTGCCAATCGACAAGTTTCATCAAGCATTAAATATAAAACTCACTTTAGAGTCTATTAACAAGCAAACAAATCATTTCGATAATAAATCAATACCATTTTTGGATTTTAAACAAGCTGATTATGAAAGTATTAGCTCGAATTTGATATCTACGGACTGGTCCATTTTGTCACATCTATCGTTAAATGAAGCTGTTGATTACTTCCTAACTAACTTAATAAGTAATTATGTTCCCAATGTAACTTTACGTAGTAATGAGTTTCCTACCTGGTTCTCGGCTGAACTGAAATGTTTAATTCGTTCTAAGAAAACTGCACATGCAATGTTCAAAGAATCTGGGAAAATTGATGATTATAAAGTTTTTTCGAATTATAGAGCGGAATGCAAAAATAAGTCGCGAATTGATTTCAAAATTCACGTAAGTAAAATTGAATCTCAAATACCTTATAACCTTAAATATTTTTGGAGATATGTGAATTCATTTCGAAATGAGCCCGGGTTGCCAAATTCAATGTATTGTGATAATAATGTGAGTTCTAATGTCGTTGATATTTCGAATATGTTTGCTGAACACTTCTCATCCGTTTACAGTTGTGACGTTAATATTTATGATCCTCCTTCGTCTGATTTTGCTTTAAATCTTTCAAATTTTTCTATTGATGCTGAATCTTTATTAAAAAAGCTATTGCACTTAGATGAGTCGAAAAGTCCTGGGCCGGATGGAATTCCCACATTATTTTTGAAAAAATGTGCGCATTATTTAATAAACCCGTTGTTAATTATTTTCAATAAATCATTATCGCAAGGAGATTTTCCGGATAAATGGAAATTGAGCTTTGTCATCCCAATTTTTAAAAAAGGTGACAAAAGTGATATAAGGAACTATCGTCCTATTTGTATTCTTTCCAGTATTCCTAAAGTCTTTGAAAGTTTAGTAACAGATTTTCTCACTCCTCAAATTCGACCAATTATAATCAGCAATCAACATGGATTTTGTAGTGGTAAATCAACAGTAACTAATTTACTATCTTATCATAATTATATAAACAACTCTTTTGAGAAATTCTTACAAGTACATTCTATATATACTGATTTTTCGAAAGCATTTGATGTGGTTAACTTTGATCTGTTAATGAAAAAACTAGCCAATATTGGCTTCCATGGTATGCTGTTGAAATGGTTAAATAATTATATTAGAGGTAGGAATTTAGTTGTGAATATTAACGGTGTGCATTCTCAACCTTTTAGTTCTACTTCAGGAGTTCCACAAGGCTCTCACTTAGGACCGTTATTGTTTTTAATATTTATTAATGACATTAATCTAGTTTTCAAAGATGTTGAGTTCCTTCTCTTTGCTGATGATTGCAAAATATTCAAAGCAATTTCCACCCCGTCGGACTTAAAAATTATGCAATCTAATTTAAACAGCTTACACTTATATTGTGTTAATATTAGCTTAGTATTGAATGTTGATAAATGTCAATACATTATTTTCAATAGAACAAATTTGCGATACCAACATACGTATAACATAAATAACTGTCAACTTAAGCAGGTCGATTTTATTGTTGATCTAGGTATTACTTTTGACACAAGCCTTAATTTCTTAACCCATATCTGTGATATTAGTGATAAAGCGCGTCGATCTCTTGGTTTTATAATGAGGATTACAAGTCACTTTAACAACATTCATGCTATCAAAATATTATATTTCTCTTTAATAAGAAGCAAGCTCGAGTATGCTTCTGTACTATGGAGTCCATATTACAACTCACATTCTGTTATGGTTCAAAAGATACAGCAAAAGTTTTTAAGGTAGGTGAAGAACGTTGCTACTAATTATTTGTAAGGATTCATTTTCAGCTGTGTTTATTTATTCAGAATTTGTCTAGAATTACATCATTTTATAATTTTATATTTTAATATTTTTTAACTATTTTATTTTTGTCAATGTTATATATATATATATTTTTTTTATTTGCATTGCATACGTGAATCGTCTACCATTATGTATATTATTGTACTAAGGACTATTAATCCGTTTAATTGAATAAATAAATAAATAAATAAATGGGGCTTAGACTAGGCACCCCACCAAATTTGATCTGGTTGGCTCAATTTGAAAAGAAGCTACGGGCATGCTTTTTTGAAAAATGTTAGGAGGAGTGAGGGGGGCGTCAATGGTCGGAGCACTTCAATTTTTGGTACAAACTAAATAAATTTTGTGAGTAATATAATGAACAAGATCCTGTCACCCTAGGTCTATTCTATCAAAAGTTACAGTGCGAAATGTAAAACTCAAAAAATGGAAATTCTCTATATACTTTTGGGTCTAGGGTATAATTTTCCGAGAAAACGTCTAGAGTGCTATATATCATTACAAAGGTAATTTTGTTTAGTTTGTTTCGTTCTCAGGACATTTTAAGGTCAGATTCATAATTTTCCAGATATTTGCAAAAAACTGAATTTTCTCCCCTTTGCAACCTCCTCCCCCCTTAACCCATGGCGCAAATTAGTGTAACTTTCTTCTGCATATATTGGGCAGTGTATTCAACAATTTGGCATCAAAAATTTCTTTTCTTTTTGGATGTTTGGGTTTTGAGCTATCTGTACTAGACTATAGGTCGGGTGACTGAGCGTGCCATTTTATTGCCCTAATATTATTATTTTCCAGCCATTCTTATGTTAAAATTTCTGGGAGAGGTTCAAAAGAAGTCGCCCGAAATAGCTATCCCCCGAATCCGAGCGGTATTTTCGTCGGATAATTGTTACTGGTGCCGTTGATAATGCTGCGGAAGGGAATCTAGAGCTACGGAGCACACGAGGGATCCGTATTTCAAATGACACAGACCGTAGGTGTCTTAAAACCGGAGGGTTAAAAGCGAAAGCAAATGCTTAGAAGCCATTCTTACGACAGCACCATAAGAAAGTCCGCTTGACCTTTGCTAAGCAGCACCGAAATTGGGCTATTGCTCATTAGTGCAGTCAAAATATCCCAAATCAGGCCACCCAAATAGAAAAAAATAGAGTAAGGCTAATTTTTGTTTTTTTTTTTTTAATCAGTGTGCTCCCAGGAATCTACAACTGATTTTGCTAAAAAAAATTTTGATCGGAAAGGTCCCAAAAAGGACAAAAAAGGATACTCTTAAATCCTTGACCGGAGGTCGGCATGCGGGGTATCATATCAAAGGGGACGTCGAGTACATTACATATCCGGAATTTGTTTCCTGTTTCAAGGACCCTCAAAGGAATAAACCGAGCTTAACCCTTCTGTCGGCACCTACTACAATATGCATATTCTATACCCAATAGGTCTGGCTGGACCTACTGAGAAAAAAATTTTAATTTTTAGAAAAAGTGAAATTTTTATCGGTATATTTATTCTACCCATTCTTTACAGCCATTTGTAAACAATAAAAGCATTAAAATCGTTTTTGGAGATATACTAGAGGCGTTTTTAAGAAGACATATTTTGAGGTGGTATTAGTACAAACATCTTTCTCCCTTTATTTCTTCTTTTTTTGCTTCTCTTTTTTCATTGCGTATCCGCACAGAAAGTTTCATAAAATTTTCTAATTCCAATATCTTTGGGAAAATATTTGGCACTTTGTTGGTAGATTTTACCACGATATTAGTCTGCAGATTTGGGAAAATAGATAGAAAGAAATAGGGAGTTTTCAACCCCAAAGATCATTAAATTCTAAATTTTCCGTAAATATCTCAATTAAATCTATTAATAAACACCATCGTAAGTCACTTATACTTAGTTCATACTATTACAAAGGAAATAAAACTCTTTTGATTTTCCTAGAATCAAATCTCAGTTGATTAGGTGATGTTATAAGACGGGATAAAATTAGGCGTACCCAATTTGCGAACTTCACGGCTTTTTAAAGCAAAATCTCAGAAAATCTTATCGTTTATCGTACAAATTGAATTTTAATGACTTTATTACATTATAAATAGGAGACTTTTAAGAGAATTTAATATTTTCACTTTATACCTCAAGACGAAAATGGGGGGAAAAACTATAGGTCTGGCCAGACCTATTGGGTATCAAAAAGCACTATAAATTGAAAATCATCAAAACATGCTCAAAACTTCAACCGATTTTTTTAAATTTTTGCAAAATGCTTCCAAACATATTATTCTAGGATATCATGAAATATGAAGTTGCTGCGATTTCATCTTCTATACTTTTTTGACCAAAATATAGTGCCAAAGGTCTGGCCAGACCTATGTGCCGACAGAAGGGTTAAATGGAAAATTTTCGAGTTTTCCGTGTATCTTTCCAAAGCCATAACTACGAGAATAATTCAAGTTGTCACTACTTCCATCACTTTTTAGAATCTATACTAGCTGGAGACTCTACCATTAAATTTGCTAAGAAGAAAGTTGATCGGAAAGCTCTGAAAAAGGACATAAAAGAACACTAATTTCAAACCTTGATCGAACGTGTTCATGTGGGGTGTCATATCAAAAAGGACATCGAGTGCATTGCATATCCGGTGCTTCTTTCCTGTCTCAAGGACACTAAATGGAATAAGTCGGGCTTAAATGGAAAATTACGGCTTTAGAAAGGGGAGATACGGGAAAACCCAAAAATGTTTAAGTTGAGCCCAATTTTCTCCTTTGAGGGTCCTTGGAACAAGTAACAAATGCCAGATATGGAATGTACTTGTACATTCTCTTTGATATTACATGCCCACATGCCCACGTTCGACTAAGATGTGCAATTAGTGTCCTTTGATGTCCTTTTTCAGAGCTTTCCGATCAACTTTTTTCTTAGCAAATTTAATAGTAGAATCTGCAGCTATTATAGATTCTGGAAAGTGATAAAAGTAGTGACAACTTGAATTATTCTCGTAGTTACCTATGGCTTTGGAAAGATACACGAGAAACGCGAAAATTTTCCATTTAAGCTCGATTTATTCCGTTGAGAGTCCTTGAAACAGGAAACAAACTCCGGATATGTAATGTACTCGACGTCCCCTTTTATATGATACCCCGCATGCCGACGTCCGGTCAAGGATTTAAGAGTATCCTTTTTTGTCCTTTTTGGGACCTTTCCGATCAAATTTTTTTTTAGCAAAATCAGTTGTAGATTCCTGGGAGCCAACGGATTCAAAAACAACAAAAATTAGCCTTACTCTATTTTATTCTATTTGAAATGCTAATTTGACTGCACTACATATTGGAAGTCGGCAATATGGTCTGATGAGAATAAAATAATCGACTAGGCTCTTTTGGGAGGACTTGGACTTTGGTGGACCAAAAATTAGGGCTCCGCTAGCACGATATCATCAAATTTCTAAAATTCGGTGGAGGCTCTTTAATGGTTTGGAGTTGTTTTAAATGCAACAAGTGTGGAAAATGCGTGCAATTGATTATATAGACATCCTGGAGGTCTCTATGATTCCGAGTATCGATGTTTTTGGTTGCGAAACTGAAGACGCAATCTTTACGAATGACAATGACCCCAAACATACGGCCAAAATAACAAAAGAATGGCTGGAAAATAATAATATTAGGACAATAAAATGGCACGCTCAGTCATTCGACTTAAATCCTATGGAAAATGCGTGGTCTGTTTAGAAAAAACGGCTGCTCGCAAATAAGGATATTCTGAAACCTGTGGACGAGCTTTGGGAAAAAGTTAAATGCGAATGGGAGAAAATCGATGCTCAACTGTTGGATAACCTAATCTAAAGTATGCCCAAGCGTGTTGACGCCATTATTAAGGCCACATGCGGTTATACCTTGTATTAGAATTGAAAATGCGAACGACCCGCAAAAGTGTTCACAAAAGATTTACTTGTGAACAAATACATTTTTTTTATTAAATATTATAATTTAATTTTCATGTTTCTTTGATTTGTTTGCTTAGAATAAAATAAAATAATTATTTAAGTTAAAATTTTCATTGATTTCTTTCTCCTAATTTCACAGTGGCAAAAAAAGTTAAAATCTTTAATTTCGTGAACAGTAACTGTATGTACATACCGTATAATGTGTGCCTGCAAAAACATAACGCACTATCTACGCACATCTACCGTTTGATTTATATTTCACGTCGACGACGGAGACTTCATTATGCCCTCGGTTATCAAATGCAATTTATTATTCCTAGTTCATGTCACAAGCTTGCAAAATAATCTTTTCGGAATAAACTTTCAGAATGTATAACCACTCCTATTGATTACATTTTAATTAATACACTCTCAGTTTACCGAAAATGTTCGCAACCTTTCTCAATTCACAAAAGATGTTTACCACAGCCTTATGTGGGACCAGTGAATTTAAGCCACTAAATAAATCGTTATAAAATCAGGATGTTTATCTTTCAATTTAATCCCTTCATTAGATACAATTTTTCCATGAAAATTGTATTTTACTCGAAGTCTTGCCAATAAAAAAATTATTGTTAAAGGCTTTGGGACACAATTCCCATAATTTTCTGCATCTCCATTCGTATAGCGGAAATCATCAATATTATCTTTATTCTGGGATTCGCGGCACATTGACTTTGCTCGATTTTGAAATTCAACGAAAATATCAACTTTGTAAACACATTTCGTTATTATACACCTCCGCAGCGCCTACAACACTAGGAACAAGACCTGTTCAAAATTATTTCGTATCTGTTGTATGTAGATTCAACGAGAAATTAATGGCATAGTCTGTCAGCTATTTATCAAACAAAACTGTCGTTGGTTTGTCCTTTGTCTGTTCGACCGCCGCGCCGCGCCACTAAGGGAAAGGACGATAGAATGGTGCGGAACATTGGCGCTGGTTCAAGAGGAATTTATCACATTTAGTGAATGTGAGGAGCGCCTATAGGTTAGCAAACTGAATTGTCGTAGCTGCACGTACTCTTCAGTTTGGTTTGTTTGAAAATCGCAAGCGAAAGGATATATCTATGATTTGATGGACGTGTGTGTGTTATTATAAGGTACATGTAGGTTTTCCGTTAGATTCATGAGCCGATATTCGACGACCGAATATGTGAGTTATTCGACAAATATCTGACCGAATAAATGCAACGAAGCGTAATACACACTGTTAGTACTCGAAAAGTAATTTATGAGGCATACTGTGTACAATGGCAATTAGAATAGAGGCAAATAGATAGCCTACTTCGACGAAGGCAAACAAATCATACCTAACAAAGAATTTTCAGACATTTTTTGACAATAAAGAGAACTTATGATTAATGAACGCATAGTGATTGAATAGTTGTGCTTCGCTTGGCAGTAAGACTGATTTTACGTTTAGTTAGCCTCCATTCTAACATATACACTCCCAGTCACTCGAATAGGGACAGCCTTTTCGAGAGTGTTTTACATCAAAATATCCTCTTCCTTGCAGCACAGAGCATAAATCAGTACGTATTTGTTTACAAAGGCTATTATGTTGCTCATAGTTTGTCGAAATTCGATTTCGAAAATTTGGGTTCTTAGCGCCTTTGGTTGTTTGTATTGCTATTGTTGTAATACGTCTTACGTAGGGTTCTTAGCGACAGTTTTATCAGCTGATAATCTGGCTTGTATATCTAGATGGCGTTGCTCAAATCGATGTTTTGAGAAACGAACAATACAGTTTACGCGAAATTTCGAAAATAGTGGAAAAAAGTAAACCAGTTTAACCCTTCTGTCGGCACAAAGGTCTGGCCAGACCTTTGGCACTATATTTTGATCAGAAAAGTATAGAAGATGAAATCGCAGCGACTTCATATTTCATAATATCCTAGAATAATATGTTTAGAAGCCATTTGCAAAAATTTGAAAAAATAGGTTGAAGTTTTGAGTATGTTTTTGATGATTTTCAATTTATAGTGCTTTTTGATACCCAATAGGTCTGGCCAGACCTATAGTTTTTCCCCCCATTCTCCTCTTGAGGTAAAAGCTGCAAATATGAAATTATCTTAAAATTCTCCTATTTATAATGTAACAATGTCGTTAAAATTCAATTTGAACTATAAACGATAAAAATTTCTCAGATTTTTCATTGAAAAGCCGTGAAGTTCGGGAAATAAATGTGCCTAATTTCATCACGTTTCATAACATCACCTAATCAACTAAGATTTGATTCAATGAAATTCAAACCAGTTGCATTTCCTTTGTAATAGCTAAGACTAAGTATGAGAGACTTACGAACGTCTTTCTAAATAGATTTGGTCAAGAAATTTACGAAAAATTTAGAATGAAATGATTTTCGCGCTTTAAAATTCCCTATTTCTTTCCACCTGCTTCCCTAAATCTGCAGGCTAATATAGAGGTAAAATCTACTAACAAAGCGCCAAATATTTCCCCAAAGATATTAGTACTGAAAAATGCGAACAAACTTTTTACTAGATATACGCCATAAAAACAGAGAAGCAAAAAGAGATGAAAATAAGGGAAAACATGATTACAATAATACCACCCCGAAATATGTCCGCTTAAAAACGTTAGTAGTGTATCTACAAAAATTATTTTAATACTTTTATTGTTTAAAAATGGCAGTAAAGAATCGATAGAATGATTCTACCGATAAAAGTTTCACATTTTCTAAAAAATAAAAATTTTTTCTCAGTAGGTCCAGCCAGACCTATTGGGTATAGAATATGCATATTGTAGTAGGTGCCGACAGAAGGGTTAACTATTTAAAAAATAAAAGTGGATATGGATGAATCATGAAAGGGCGTACGCGAGGTGCCGTAACCGCCAAAGAGAAAAGAGCAATTCTGCGAGCCGCCTCTAATTCTGCACTATCAGCGGCTATAATTGGAGCTAAAATCGGCGTTGCAGCAAGTGTATCAACAGTGCAACGTGTAATAAGGAATTTCTGACACATAGAACGAAAGCAAATTCAAAAGAAACCACTGTTAGGTGCAAAGATTAAAAGCCATCGTCTGGATTTGGCTCGCCAAAATATGTCATGGCGACAGGAGTGGAACAGGGTAGTTTTTTAGGATGAAAAGAAATTTAACCTGGATGGCCCCAGATGGGTACCATTTCTATTTCCATACGATATGTGTAAAAACGAACGGTTTCTGTGAAGGCATCATAGCAGAGAAGGTAGTGTCATGGCTTGGGGAGCTGTCTCTTATTACGAAGCGATACCTTTGAGCTTCCAAAGCAATAAGATGACTGCTCACACGTATCAAACGGTATTAGAAACAGCATTTCCACAATGTCAAAACATCTTTGGGCATCTAAGATGGATGTACCAGCACGATAATGCCGCTATTCGCACGGCGCGGCCGATAAAACATGGCTCCAAACCCAAAATTGCGATTTAATGGCGTGGCCCCCCTACTCCCCAGACCTTAACATAATGGAAAACGTTTGGGGATGGGTGACGCGAAAAGTTTACGAAGATTGCAGACAATTTGAGTACAAAAGTCAGCTGATAGAAGCAATCAAAGTCGCGTGCGATGAAATATCTTTAAATAACCTCAAATCATCGTATTATTCGATGTCCAACAGCATTTTTGAAGTAATTTTAAATAAAGGAGGAAGAACATATTACTGAAAAAATAAATAGAATAATATTTGCATTTTTCTTAAGTGACACCAGGATTTCACTAGTGTCCCTATTAAAATGATTTTTTAACTTAGAATTTAGTAGTGCATCAGCATAATGCTGATGAAACATAACTGCGGTTTCTTGATGAATGTTGTTGTTAGACGACGGTTTTGTTTTGCCGGGAACGTTGCAATTCTTCGGTGTAGTTTTGTGTTGCCTCGATAGCAGAACCCAAATGAAAAAACCCAAAATTGTAGTGAAACCGATATATTTCGGGCTATCAACAGCCCATCTTCAGGGTTTAGTTTTCTATCAAACAATACCAATTTTGGGGATATATAAAACAAAATTGAATTAAAATAAATTAAATTACCTAATTAGTGGTTTTCAAAAATGATGGACAAATTACATGATGGTGAAACAAAGAACAAATTACAATGTCAAATTGGCATATAAAGATATCACAGATGTTAATGTGTCATTTAGTTATAAAAAATATCACAGGGTGTTGTTGTGTCAAGCAAATCAAAAATATCACAGGTGTAGTGTTGGACATTGATGTACATATAACAAAAATAAAAACGAACTTAAAAAACTAGTGAACATTCATCTTAATTAAGTTGTAATAAGAGTTGGTGAAGTCCTTTTTATCCGTTTTATAATTGCATGCGTGTTCTTCATGTCTGATAATTTGATTCGTCTCGTGAATTTGGAGTTTCGTTTTATTGGGATGTGATTTTAAAATTTTCGCATTATCAAAATCAAAGGAGTGATTACTTGTAATCGCATGTTTCGCTAGTGCTGACAGATTATTATTCAATGATTTCTTTGAGTCATAATTATGATGCGATACGCGTACCTAATTTTTGAATTGTTTCTCCAATATAAGTTTTATCGCAATCGGAGCAATCAATTTTATATACAACTCCTGATTTTTCACGTTTTGGTAACGGAGTCTTTAATTTTGCAAACATATTTGAATTTTTATGGTGAGGTCTCATAGAAATTTTAAGTTTTAGTGAGTAGGAGGGTGCAATGGTGTGCATTGAAGTGTTTGGCGTGAGCCTGCATGGAGCCGCCATTGGCACAGATCTTGGTGGTAGTAGTAGTTTAAAATCACATCCCAATAAAACGAAACTCCAAATTCACGAGACGAATCAAAGTATCAGACATGAAGAACACGCATGCAATTAAAACGGATAAAAAGGACTTCACCAACTCTTATTACAACTTAATTAAGATGAATGTTGACTAGTTTTTTAAGTTCGTTTTTATTTTTGTTATATGTACATCAATGTCCAACACTACACCTGTGATATTTTTGATTTGCTTGACACAACAACACCCTGTGATATTTTTTATAACTAAATGACACATTAACATCTGTGATATCTTTATATGCCAATTTGACATTGTAATTTGTTCTTTGTTTCACCATCATGTAATTTGTCCATCATTTTTGAAAACCACTAATTAGGTAATTTAATTTATTTTAATTCAATTTTGTTTTATATATCCCCAAAATTTGTATTGTTTTATAGAAAACTAAACCCTGAAGATGGGCTGTTGATAGCCCGAAATATATCGGTTTCACTACAATTTTGGGTTTTTTCATTTGGGTTCTGCTATCGAGGCAACACAAAACTACACCGAATAACTGCTGTTATTAAATGTTTCTTTTTTTTCGCAAACTATGAGCAACATAATAGCCTTTGTAAACAAATACTGAGTTATGGCCTCTGCTGCAATGAAGAGGATATTTTGATGTAAACAACACTCGAAAAGGCTGTCCCTATTCAAGTGACTGGGAGTGTATGTATTTACTGCACAATTTCAAATGGGAAAAAAGAACAATCAAATCTACACAACAATTACATATTCATTTCGCTGAATATACCCGGCCAACATTTTAGTGAACATTCACTAGGTGAAACGGATCTGAAATCACATACTGAATGTACATTTCACTTGAGGTTAACCTAGTGAACAATTAATGAACGTATTCACTTTTCTTTCAGGAAATGAAAGCTGAATGCATTCACTTAATCTTCAGCAGCTGAATAGTTACCGAATGTATTCTGATTTCTTTCAAGAAATGATTTCACTTAGGCTTCATGAGCTGAAAGGCAACTAAAACCTATAATAATACCCGTAGCAATCGTTGGAATGTTATATTGAAAACTTTTAATAATTTTTATAAAAGTGTCAATTGAGTATAATTAGCTGTGCTGTGAAGTAAAGTTAAGCTCAAAGCAATTTTAAAGAATTTTACTAAAAGCAACTTTAAAAAGGTAAGTGTCTAATCTAGGCCAGTCAAATTTATTTATCTCGGAGTAAATGGAATACGTACTACCGTTTTTTTTCTAAAGTGTTTTGGACTACACTACGCTATTTTTGTGGAAAATAGGTACCTTTTTTACACCCTGAAATTCAGTCAATATTTGACTTACAAAAGTGGTTGGTGGACACAAATCACTGCCTTAAAACGTATATTTTATCTGTTATAAATGTTATATACAATTTTTAAAAATTAATTTATATTTAGGAGCGTGAATGGCAGCAGTGCCCAACTCGACTGATGCATTAATAGAAGAGCACATAAAAAGGCATTTCCAATGTGCCAATGAATGACTGGTAAATATTGTAATAATATTTATTTTTATGCGTAATAATAAATTTATATATTTCAGAAAGGACAAAGAGACAGAATTGAAATTCACCATTTATTTGTTAATTTTTTTGTTTTTTTTTTTTTTCAATTATCATCATCATTTATAATTTCATTATCGTGTAATCTTCATTTATAAAATACGTTTGGTTTATATCCCTAGTTTAAAAAAAAAATAAATAAATTTAACAATGAACTAAAAAGCTAAGGACTTTTATTAAAATTTGTAGGATGCAATGTTTTAATTGTGAATTTTCTAAACCCAATGATGCAATAAAAACTAGCCTTTTGATAGCCAACAATTAATTTGAATTTAAAATCATGTACTGACTCCGTTCTGAAAACACCCTGTGATTTCACTTTGAACTCATGTACTGAGTTATTACTGAAACCACCACCACCTGCCTTTCATCTACTGAACTCACTCTGAAGCCACGTAATGATTTCATTTAGGACTCATATTCTGAATTCGTTTTGAACCCACCCTATGGTTTCAGTTGGGATTCATCTACTGAATTCATTCTGAATCCACCAAATGATTTCATTTCGGCGTAAAAATGTTCATACGTAGGTGAATCCGATATGATATCAAACTGAAGCCTAAATGAAGCTCAAGTGAATTCACTTTCATGAAATGAATTCACTTTGATTTCAGTATGAATTCAGAATGTTGGCTGGGTATGAGTAAAAAATGTACAATTATTCCAAAATTATTAATGTAAACGGAAACAACACTATAGATCATACAATTCAGCTGAAATTTGTTCATGCGAATCCACGAATTAAATTAAAATTTAACTGACACATTTATTACAGTAATTAACAAAGTTTTTATACCAATTTAACAAGTACATAGTAGTTTGATGAGTTAATCGACTGCAAATATTTAAATTAAAATGGTGTCGATAATTTATCTTGGATTTTAAACGAGTGTACACAAAACATCAGTACATATTTCGAGAAGTTCATAATTATTTTGCCACACAGCTGCAGACACAATGGAGATTTTAAACGACGTTTTCGGCGAAAGAGTCATTTCCACAGGATCTGCAATTAACTGGCCGGCTAGATCTCCAGACTAAACTACACTAGATTTTTTTCTGTGGGGATACCTTAAGGAGAGTCTACAATAATAAACCAAGGACAATTCAGGAATTGCAGCAAAATATTGTAGCGGAGATCCGAGCTTTGCAGCCAGAAATATTGCGAAAGGTATTGGAACAAACTGTAGAACGATCCCGTCTTTCCGAAGCCGCCCGGGCGGTCATCGAAACGATATAATTTTTCGAACATGTGTCCCAAGTGTCTATTTTTTATGTGAAAATTAAAAAAAAAATCGGTTCAGAAATAAAAAAGTTATTCATGATTTACACTAGTTCACTTTAATTGGGCCACCCTGGATAAAGGAGTATTGGAACACTGTGAAGAGGATAATTTAATTAAGTATTTGAAGTCAACTGGTTATAGCGTACGTTCCTCAGAAAACTTCATTGTCTAAATATTGTATCCAAAATTACTGTTCTAAAATTAATTTCACTCTTCATTTGCGCTTTTGTAAGTGATTCTTACTCTTTTTTCTCTGCGCTTTATATAAATAAGCAACAGACGCCAGTCCAACATTGGACATGGATTGGATATCCTTTCAACGAACTATGGCGTAAATCAATAATAATTGTAATCGTACGATCAATGCCACCAAGTCCTTCACGAACATGAATATTTCGTATGAATTTTTATTCATACTCCCCTAGAGTCCTGTTTCTATATACCGGGTGTAAAGTAGACCATTAGCATGCTAATTGATACGTCGTCGATTCGGTCGTGTCTGTGCAATTTGCTGAAACGCCAACGTTTAATTTGTACTCCATAGCACATATTAATAACTTTCTTATCTGTGTCCATAGTTAAAGGTTAAGCTTGCTCTGATCTCTAGCTTTTCTGTCTTCAATTTTGTGTCCAGGTCAATGGGTGTGTAGGTTATGGATTCAAGTTTCACAATAAATTCAAAGACTTACTGACCCCAACCGAATAATACTCGTAGCAAAGCAAGCTCATACAGTGAACAAGGATAAGAAAATATGTGTATTGAATATTTGTACGACGATTTGTGCTCTTAAGTGGGTGGAAATGTGCATTGAATGTGTGCTCTCTCTAAACGGTAATATGCGCTAGACTGGATCTTTTAATCCCATTATACTAAACGAACGATGACTTCGGAAATCCCGAAAATGCAATAAAAGTTTTTATAATGATTACATGTCTGGCTCTTGGTGTAAATTCTGCGAAAGTTTGAAAATTAATTCTAGGAAGAAAAACTTTGTTATACTTCGTAATTAATTCTATGGACTATGAAAAATTCACATTCGAGAGATCTCGAATGGAGAATTATCGGTGACTAATAATTGAAGCATTATGCTTATATACTGAAACCATGCCAATATTTGACTACAGCATGCATAAGGACTATGAGAAAATTGAGCGGAACTAGAACGTAACCCGCTCTGTGGCTCACTTGTTTGAGTCGCACTCTACGATGCTAGCAACCTAGAGGTCCGGAGATCGAATCTCGGCATGGTCCAGGAAATATATAGTGCTTGCAACATTATATACACTCATCTATATGCAATATACCTTTGACGCGAAGTAGCCTATAAACGGCTGAGTGAACGCACCATGTCCCACAAGGGGTTACGGTACAGAGAGAGAGAGAACGTAACGGATAAGACTGGGGTTGCAGCGAATCAGAACCTCCGTTTGATTCAAATGGAGATTATGTTATTTTTGGAAATTTCAAATTTGTATTTATTGTATATAATTTGTAGATGCAAGACTAGCAGATTTTCGATAGATACTGACACTTTTGGAACTGCACACTGCAGGTTCGAAGTAAAAAAGTTACTCGCTTAAGATTTTCGTTTCGATACAAAAAACACGTGATGCAGTTTTTCCACACATACCAACAACTATTTCGACCACTTTTTTATAGTGATGAAAAGTATCATGTGAAAACTGAGAAGTACAATCAATTAAACAAAAATTTAAAAAGTTTGGGTGTTAATTTACTGAGCGAATTGCTTAGATGTTGGTAAAAATCCTGAAATTCTTTTTGAAATTTCTTTCAAAGTTCCTAATCGTGTTACACATCAGCTAGATACGTTTGAACTTGAACTTTTAGAACTAACTATCAATGTAACTCACCTATAGAAAGAATGAAAGCAATCGGGAATCTAGTTTTTGGTTGGAGTAATCTTTTAGGAAATTTAAGCGTT
Organism: Microchrysa polita; assembly: GCA_949715475.1. Taxonomy (NCBI): domain Eukaryota; kingdom Metazoa; phylum Arthropoda; class Insecta; order Diptera; family Stratiomyidae; genus Microchrysa; species Microchrysa polita. Next base: position 14,049,764 of record OX454419.1, read on the forward strand.
TTATGAGTTTAATTATTAACTTTTGATATATTGTTATTTAAATCTGAATTTAAGTAAATTAAAGTACACATTAAGATCTATATAAGGCAGGGACGAACCCAGGAATTTATTTCGTGGGGAGCTTTGTTTATGCAAGTGACTCATGAAATCATACGTTTTAACCCTTGTGTTGCCACCCAAAAAAACTTACACTATCTGCCACCCGGGTACCTGGGTACCCCCCTATGAAACTCTTGATAAAAGTCCATTGTAACTGAAAATAATTGTTTGTATTTTTACCAGGAAAGTTAAGAATAACACCTGATAACATTTTTTTTTATTATTTTGTTGGCTCGCAAGTATTCTCTTCTAGAGTGATTGGCCAAAAATAACTCAGTACGTGTACGGTGTACTCAGATTTTCTGGTATGAAAACCAAAATAGATGGAACTGGTTCGACCTGCCTAGAATGCCGGTTCATTTCTTAGATAAGGCACACGACATATACGGTTATCGCTAATTTCTTTTATTAGTGTTTTCTATTAAGCGAAATGACAATTGTACTGTAGGCTTCTGCCTAATGCGCTGAAGAGAGCGATGGGACATCTGTAATTGAAGATGGAGATGAAAAAGGAATATAGTATTCCGGTAAGCATTTTGATAGGAAGATGTTTTATTTGGACTTTAGACAGATAGAAAATGGGAAAATTGTATTATTCTTTTGACAAAAGTGCCAAATTTGATCAAAACTCAACATCTACAACAACAAAAAAAGCAGAAAGCGAGAGATATTTACAATATTGGACGTATGAAGAAAAAAATACTTCCTTAATGCTTGGGTAAACTAGCCGATTTAAAGATAAATTGTTGTTTCATATGCATTTTAGCCAAGTAATATAAGCAAAGCATCCGTTTGGTTCATACGTCCTATTAAGCTGGAAGCCAGATTATTTTTTTTTTCAATTCCCTAATAGTGCGACAGTCATTTATATAAAAAGTTTTTTTTCGGGCGTACCTACGACTTGTATTTAACCCCCCCCCCCCCATTCTTTCCTTCTGTCTTCGCAAAAGTTCGGTTGCGTCGAAAAAACAATATATTTGTGTAAAATTTGGTTGGAATAAGTGGGCAAATTAAAATATTAACTAAAAAAATGTTATTGGGGGATGCGGGAGTGTTGAATTTTGATTTGCAACCTTTCTAATTTCTTGAACGCACTCTCTTTGTGTTGCATTATTCACATTCTGTCATTAAGTCAGTCGCTTATAAACCTTTGTACTATCAACTACGTGAAATACATACTTGTTTAAGCACTCACTGTTTTCTTACTGCGCGCTCAATGTCCAACAGGTTATGGGCCCAGTTAACTCATAACTAGTCGCGGTAACAGTAGTTTCTTTTCGGAAATAATAATTCTCAACTTTGCGAATTTCGTGTGTGCACTATGGAGGCGGAATCTTTGAAAATCGAGAAGCTGCAAGATGCTTCACAGTTTACAAGCTGGAAATTTCAAGTGCGGATTGCGTTAGTTGCACGGGAGCTGTTTGATGTCGTCAACGGGGATTTGCTAAGGCCGAAAATGGAGGCGGGAGCAACGTGTACAACGGCAGTCACAGCGTCGGAAAGGGCAATTTTGGATTGGGAAAAGAAGGACGCGAAGGCTCAGCATATTATCGTGACGGCTCTTGGCTCGAAAACCTTAGTGCATGTGATAAATTGTCTGACATCGAACGAAATGTGGTACAAATTAATTTCGATATTTGAACAAACGACTGAAATCAGTAAGTCTCAGCTGCAGCAAAAGTTTTTTTCATTTGCGAAAGATCCGGCGGATGATATGGCCACTCATATATCGAAAATGAAAATAATTATTCATCAAATGCATAATTTGAACATAACAGTTGATGAGACAATGGTTATCACAAGGCTGCTCATGACACTACCACAAGAGTATCGCCATTTTGTAAGTGCATGGGACTCAACTCATGATAGTATGCAAACACTCACACATTTGAAGAATCGGTTGATGGTAGAGGAAAGCCGTTTGCTGAACAGTGAAAGCGATTCGAGTGCCGCTCTTTTTGCAAGAGGTAATAAGAACAGAAAAGCCAACAGTACTTCGAAAGGCAAAAAGCAGAAAGGCTGTTTCAAGTGTGGTTCCATGGAACACTGGAAACGGGACTGCAATGCGGGAAAGAGCAAATCTAGTTCGAAAAGAGACGAAGGACCTGTTGCAAAAGCATTTTTTAGTATTGGTGACGTTAACACATCGATTGAAAATTCTTGGCACAGCGATTCTGGAGCAACAGAGCACATGAGCAAGCATCGACATTGGTTTCGTGATTACGTCGAATTGGACACTCCAAAGAAAATTACTCTTGGCAACGGAAAACCGATTTATGCTATTGGTCGCGGTAATATTGACATCTTGTCATTCGACGGAAGAAAATGGGTTAAAAAGATGCTGTCAAATACATTGTATTCACCCGAATTGTATACCAATTTATTCTCGGAGCTCAGCGTACTTGATCGTGGATACGAGATTCATTCGAAGTCGAAACAGTTGCACGTTTTAGACAGTGGACGTACAGTTGCAGTGGGAGCCCGTCAAGGTAATGGTGGCTTATTCAGAATGATGTTCAAAGTGATTTCACCAGACGAATCGGTCGCGAATCTAGCTGTCAAAAAGGAGTCGCTGCAATTATGGCATGAGCGGCTCGGACATCAAAACCTGACGCATGTTCGCGAAGTGCTACGTAAAAACGCCATTGATTTTGTCGACGAAAGTTTTGACTGCAGTGGATGTGCGATGGGAAAGTTGCATCGAATGAGCTTCAGTCTAAGGAAGGAACGAGCATCTGTCTGTGGTGAGATAGTCCATGCCGACGTATGTGGACCATTTTCCGAAGTTTCGCTGGGAGGTGCAAAATATTTTTTGCTGTTCAAAGATGACTTTTCCCACTTTCGTAAAGTGTATTTTATACAGCGAAAAAGTGATGTTTTCGAGAAGTTCAAAGTTTTCTTGCACTGGACTGAAAAGCAAAGTGGTCATCAATTGAAAATAATGAGAACCGACAACGGTGCCGAGTTCGTTAATTCGTGCATGAAGCAGTATTTAGACGAGCACGGTATTGAACATCAACGAACTGTAGCATACACCCCAGAGCAAAATGGTTGTGCCGAGAGAGATAACCGAACGATCATGGAAGCAGCACGATCAATGATCTACGCTAAAGGACTTAAACCGAATTTGTGGGCAGAAGCGGTTAATTCATCAGTATTCATTTTGAATCGGACGGGAACGAGCACGGTCAAACAAAAGACTCCATACGAACTGTGGTATGGCAAATCGGCAGAGATAAATAATTTTCACGTTTTCGGAGCGGAAGTCTTTGTTCATTTACCCGAGCAGCGTCGTCGAAAATTGGATCGTAAGGCCAAGTGTTGCATCTTTGTGGGCTACGATGAAAATGTCAAAGGATTTCGTGTTTTGGACACCAATAAAAACAGAGTAGAAGTCGTGCGAGATGTTAAGTTTTTATTGAATGAACTTTCTAACGCTACTCCGGAAAATTTTGAGAGCGAAGACGAATCGGCGGATAACAGCATAGTATCGATTGACATAAGTGGCGAAGAAGTGTCGGAACAGCAACAACAGGATCGAATTGAACCAGTGGAAGATACGCCAAGGGAACGAACATGTGATGGAAATACACAGCGTCGAGATTTGGTCGGTTTGGATGAAAGAAACATTTTGGCAAATCGTTTACGTGTACGAGATGTGCGAAATACATTGATCCCCATGGCGATGTTGACAATTTGCGGAGAGCCAAGTACATACGAAGAAGCGATTTGTTCTGTCGACAAAGATGATTGGATGGCTGCTATGAAAGAAGAGTATAACTCACTCTTGATCAATGATACTTGGACTTTGGTTGACAATCCGAAAAATCGGAAAGTCATCGACAACAAGTGGGTGTATAAAATAAAGAGAAATCCAGATTCTTCGATCGAACGGTACAAAGCTCGACTGGTTTGTCGCGGATTTCGTCAAGAATACGGCGTAGATTATGATGAGACCTTCAGTCCGGTCGTCCGCTTTACATCAATTCGTACAATTTTGGCGATTGCAGCACAAAATAAGTTCAAGCTGAAGCAGTTCGATATAAAAACCGCATTTTTGTATGGCGAACTTGAAGAAGACGTTTTTATGAAGCAACCCATTGGATTTGATGATAACACAGGCAGAGTGTGCAAGCTTCGAAAGAGTCTCTACGGTTTAAAGCAGGCGTCAAGGTGTTGGAACATCAAATTCAAAACGTTCATCGAGAAATTCGGCTTCGTAGTTACCGATTCGGATCCATGTGTCAGCGTATATACAAGTGCTAGCGGAGATGACATTGTTATTCTGGCGATTTATGTTGATGATGGGCTCATCACAGGCAACAACGAGAATATCATCAATGCAGTCATATCACACTTGAAGCAGGAGTTTGACGTGAAGACAATGAATCCAGGTTGTTTTGTTGGTATCGAAATTGAACAGCAGGATGATGGTTCGATCTTTGTTCATCAAGAAGCCTACGCCCGACGAGTACTGGAAAGGTTCAAGATGACTCAATGCAATGCAGTTGCCATGCCGGCTGACCCCAATCAGGTACTTACTAAAATTGAAAGTTCTGAAAATTCTAATTATCCTTTCAGACAATTGATTGGAAGCTTGATGTATCTGGCTATCGGCACACGGCCAGATATTGCTTTTGCAGTTGGCAATGTGAGTCGCTTTCTCGAGAAACCCACAGAAGCACACGTAACAGCGGCAAAACGTATTCTGAAGTACATAAGAGGAACGATTCGACATGGAATTTTGTACAGCAGCGAAGGTTATCAGCGCATTTCTGGCTACAGTGACGCTGATTTTGCCGGAGAAACTACAACACGAAAGTCAACAACGGGATACACTTTTTTGATTGGAAATGGAGCTGTCAGTTGGTGTTCACAGTTGCAAAAGTCGACGAGTATCTCAACTATGGAAGCCGAGTATATTGCAGCCTCAGAAGCTACACGCGAACTTGTTTGGCTAAATCGTTTGGCGAATGAGTTGACACGAAATAACTTTGAAGTACCAAGCCTCAGCGTCGATAATCAGTCAGCGATCAGCTTAGCTAAGAATCCAGTCAACCACAAAAGGAGCAAACACATCGATGTTCGCTATCATTTCGTGAGAGAAAAATTAAACGAGGAAGTCATGACTATCGAAGACATCAGAAGTGATGATCAAGTAGCTGATGTTTTTACTAAAGCCTTACCAAAGTCACGATTTCAGAAGCTACGATCTAAACTCGGAATGAAGGAGCTGAACACAGAAAAGAAATAGATTAAGTTAGTAATTTTTTATTTACAGAAGAACTAAATTTTTTTGAATACAATGTTTTGGATTTAGAGTAAAGTAGAAATTACAGAGATTCTATTACTATTATAAATTGATGCAAATAGTGGGAGTGTTGAATTTTGATTTGCAACCTTTCTAATTTCTTGAACGCACTCTCTTTGTGTTGCATTATTCACATTCTGTCATTAAGTCAGTCGCTTATAAACCTTTGTACTATCAACTACGTGAAATACATACTTGTTTAAGCACTCACTGTTTTCTTACTGCGCGCTCAATGTCCAACAGGGAGCATGGCCCCATAGTACGATTCCATTTGTTTAGACCTTTTTTGGTGAATTGACTAAATAATATTTTCAGACCTTAACCTTAAAATAATCGTTTTTATACATTCTAATTTCACAAAAATTTAATTCACATTTAAAGTTTATTTTCATCAAATAAATTGAAGTTATTTTTTTTTTAAATACTCCCTTTAGAAAAGAACTGGTTTTGATAAACGATTGTTACGAAAATTTTTAAGCGGAGTTACCTTATTGCATTTCTTGCAAATTATTATTTTAATTTAGTTTTTATACCCTTCGCTCATAGAGTGAAAGGGTATATTAACTTTGTCATGAAGTTTGTAACGCATTGAAGGAAGCATCTCCGACCATATAAAATATGTATATATATGATCAGCGTGACGAGCTGAGTCGATTGGACGATGTCCGTCTGTCCGTCTGTCTGTCTGTTGCGACGCGTTTTGCTCGGCCAGTTTAAAAGCTATGGAGCTGAAACTTTGCACACATGCTTCTTTTTGTTGCAGGTAGTTTGTATGTTAGAATCGCTGAAATCCGACAAGGGGGTCGTGGGGCTGCCATACAAACCTACCCCCCAAAATTAGGTTCTTCATAGAAAAACTTTTTTATTTATGCATCAATTTCAATAAAATTTCACAATAATGTGTTTTCATTGCTGACACACAATATATGTAAAAATCGACCAAATCGGACAATGGGGTCGTGGGGCTGCCATACAAACCTAGACCCCCAAATTAGGTTCTTCTAAGAAAAACTTTTTTATTTTCTCATCGATTTCAATCAAATTTCGGACAAATGTGTTTCAAGTTATATCACAAAACATATGTAAAAATTGACCAAATCAGACCATGGGGTCATGGGGCTGTCATACAAACCTAGCTCTCCAAATTAAGTTCTTCTAAGAATTTTTTTGTTATTTATACACCAATTTCAACAAAACTTCACACAAATGTGTTTCTATTGATGACACAAAACATATGTATGAATAGATGGAGTCGGACCATGTGGTCATGGGGCTACCATACAATCCTAGCCCCCCAAATCAAATTTTTCAAAGAAAAAACGTTTTTATTTGCACACCAATTTCAATCAAACCTCAGAAAATTATATTTCTATTGATGCCACATAACAAACGTGGAAATAAATGAAATCGGACTATGGGGTCGTGGGGCTGGCATATAAACCCAACCCCAAAATTAGGTTCTTCGAAGAAAAACTTTTTTATGTATCCACCATTTTCAACCAAATCTCAAAGAAATGTGTTTTAATTGATGCCACAAACATACGTAAAAAAAAGGCCATGCGTTCGTAGGGCTGCCGTACAACCCCCCCCCCCCCCCTTGGTTCTTCTAAGAAACCCACATCCCCCGCTTCTCCCATTAAATCTTCGCCACGGCACTTATGTGAAAATTCAAGGAAAAGCATGGAAGCGGTGAGGACTAAACACAAGTCATAGATACGCCCCAAAAAACTTTTAGCCCGAGGGGAGCGAAGGGTATCCAAATTTCGGCCGCGCCCGAAATTAGCCTCGGTCTCGTTTTACATACATTTAGGTCCTACACAATGAAGACATGTTTAACATTTTTTTACGGTCACTATGTATCATATTCTTTTCAATTTTACTTTATTTCGCATTCATTAAACCTTTAAAAAATAATTCGCAATATCTTGCCTATCAAAACTAATAAAATTAATTAAATAATTATTTTTGTTATTACACGTACACTTAATTTTCAATGTCATATTTTTTATTAGTAGTGTAGTAACCAGGTGATAGTATTTGAGATTGCAAAATGTGGTGGAGAATTTTTTTTTGTTTCTTATGTTTTTTGGGGCGCTGAGCACGAATCCGAAGCCTCCCACCAAAATTTCGTTGCGGAACAGCGTCAAAATCGCGAAAAACCAATGTTCGCTGTTTTTCCGGTTTTTTCGCTCCTAACTCTGAAATTATTCATGTCTGCGAAAAATGTTAGAGAGAACATGATTATGCGTCTAAAGAGACATAAATATTATAAATCCGTTGAGCAGTATTACTACAATTAATAATTTAAGTTTGCCATTTTTAACATAGTTCCGTATTATGAAGTAAATTTTGAGACTAAAGGGTTTTTAAAAAACTTTTGGTCGCAAAAGTTGTATTTCGTCCCGAAACAGGGTCAAAATCATGCGATACCGCATAACGCATTTTAAAGATTAATATCGCGTTGAGCCCGCAATCATGTTTTCTCTTACATGTTTATGTACAGGTTTTCGGAGAAATGTACAGTTTCGAAGTTTTAAGCCAAAAAATGGAAAACTCCGAAAATTTTCGGGTTTTTGCGTTTTTGGCCCTGGTCATCCCCCTAATCCCCCTTTGGGTTCAGGGGGGGGGATTAGGGGTTCGCCCGTGATATAAGGCAGCAATTATTTAATTATTATAAAGGATATATGTACGTTTAGCATCAATAAATAAATAACGTTTAGAATTTTCTAATAATGGTTCCAGGCCTCGGTCTTGCAGATTTTAAATTTTTCAGAATTTATTTGATTACTCCGAGTTAAAGTAATTAAACCCAAATTCAAACGGATGTATCCATGTATCTCAATCCAGGAAAACATATTTATTGTGTAATGAATTTTCGCATTTTATATATGAAATTCAATTTATCATGTATATTTATGTATTTAACATAATATATAAGTACATCCAACCTATAATACAAACTGAATTGTAACTCATGTACACACGCAAACATATTGACAACTTTTCTGGTCATTATTTAAAAACTGTAACAATTTATCCGCTTATAAGGATGTCATTAAAATTTAGTAGGAAACAATAATCGTGTGTCATGCATAAACAGTAGGTTTTTAATTGAATTTAATTAGCTCATTACATCAATGGACTTTATTTGGCAAAATGCCATATGCAAATGATAACATGTGAAACATTTAATATTGAAAGTACGTAATACTTTCTTACCGGCGGAAAAATCCGAGTATATTTTCAATTTATAAATAAATGTGCTGGAAAAAATGGAAGTTTATTATTTTGTGAAAATTTTAATTAGTTGAATATTATTAAATGGGAATAAGTGCAGCAAATAGAAGTTATGTTAAAGAGAATGTTATGCAAATACAAATAGAGAGCCTAATGCTAGATTATTCTGTCGTTTGGCAAATAATTAGCCTAATGCTAGATTATTCTGTCGTTTGGCAAATAATTTCTTTTAAGAGAGTAGCCAATTTGACAAAATCTTTCTTTCTTTATGAATGATGTGTGAGACTATAGCATTTGCGTATGCATGTAATAATGATGCATACGCAAATGCTATAGTCTCACACATCATTCATAAAGATCATGGGTTCCAGGGACGAAGGTAGGGGAACCCTCCCGAAATGTTTTAATGTTTTCATCAACAAAAATTGACCTTAGGCACTTCTATTCATTTCGGAGTTTTTATCAGTCTGTGTGTCTGGACATATATTGTACATTCACCAAATGGCACTTTCTCATTTCTCCTATCTACGAAATGAATCCAATTGAGTATAATTTTTCTGTTACTTTTCTCGTTTTTTGAATGCACTCACAAATGTTATATTTTCGACTTTAAACTTAGTTGTTAATTGAGTCGCTAGCAGGGATCAAATTCTCGAAACTCTATTAGTATTTTTTTTAGGAAAATTATATTCTTTCAGAACACACTTTTCTTCATAATTTATTGGAAATGTTTTCCAAACTTCCCAAGCTCTAAGGAATTTTTCCGCTGCAGAGGTGTTATGAAATAATAAATAAGAATTGTGCACAACATTAATGAAATGCTTCCTGTAAATCTATTTTTGGATTGGTCTAAATAAACCCGTTCTTTTCCACTTTTAATTAGACCAATCCAAAAATAGATTTACTATTTACCCAGTTTGTATAAAAGTACTCCAAGGCAAATCTACTGGCATTTTTCGATTTATGATTTTTGATGGCCTTTGAGTAAAAAGAAACTCAGGCAAACGTAAGGATGGCTTGGCTTTATATATGAACTGAATTATTAGTTGTAAATCTACTGTTACTGTTTTTTCAATCAAGGAAAAGCAACTTATATGAAATGATTCCATTGTGTCCCCTGACATAAGAGCCCACGCAAGCTTTCCTATGAGTATTGAACAAGTATACTTTTGCAGCTATTCAGGGACACCCTGTTAACTTGGTCCTTGGGGCACAGAGTACGGGGCTAATTTGTTACATAAAGTTTGGGTGTGGGGATACCCGAGAGCAGCTACATAGGAAAAACATTGGCAAGACTGAGGGATCGGTGATCCTTGATTTAAGGCGAAACTCAAGGAGACCTTAAGTTTTCAATAGACTTGAAATATAATATTTCAAGGTAGGTGGGTAGCTACCTTGACTTCAAGTGAGGTTGACTTTAGAAAATTTCAAGGTCTCCTTGAGTTTCACCTTAAATCAAGGATGCATTGACTCGTGAATATAAGTGATTTCTATGCAAAAGTATGGAAAATTACATCTATTTCAAGGTCTTCTTGAGTTAAGGTATGTTTAAAAATACGGGCCTGAGAGTCCTTTGCATTTCAGGTTTATTACACCAAAAGGTTACTTTTCCTGACAGATCTTAGAATAAGACTCATTAATTGCTTTTGGCTTTTCCTGAACCAAAATACGGAGGACCTAAAAAAAGTTTGCGTAATGTAGTTCGAATGAGCCTGAAGCCGAAAAGGAGTTTCACGAATATGTACTTAATTGGCTATGGAATTAATGCAATGACCAAAGAGACTGTTTCCATATGACAAAACGGATTCCATACGGAAAACTTTTCTTTGGAAGAGAAATTTCATACATCGTCTGAAATTTTGCCAAATTTCGGCCAAATTCCGCCAAAAAGTGGTTCATTTTTAAAAGAAACACAGATGAAAAGCTGATACAACAATGTTTGGCTGACATTGTGGTCTTGAATTCCATGGCAAGTTTAAGCGAATTTGAATGCAAAATTTGGATTTACTGAAAAAGAGGCCTTCGTATGTTTTGTCAAAAATCTAGTAACAGATTCCGTAAAATCGTAACAAATTCCGAATAATATTTTATAAGTACAATCCAGAATACTACACGGTTGTAAATTTTGGTGTAAACCGGGAGTAAATTTTATAAATAAAATATTATAACTCCTATCTATTCCAAAACTTGAATCAAATTTGACCCTTTTCAACTTATAATTTTAGTTTATTCAAAAATTATATTAATTATAACCGCTACAGAATAAAACTGTCCAAATACCCTTAATAATATACATTTTACACCGTTCGGGATAGAATAAATTGCATTCAATGTTGTTATAACATAAAAGGGTAGAATCAATCCTACTATGTTATCAAATCTACACTGTCAACGCAAGAAACCCATTCAACCTAGAAATCTATTGATTTGTAGTCTGTCTGGTTCAGTGAGCAGCGCGCTTGCCTACAAATCACAGAATTGTGAATTCGAAGCCGACTGCACTCGTATTACAATTTTTATTTTTCGAGCGGTTTGTATAAATTTGCTTATCAATTTTATACTATTGAAGAGTAAAATTTTTATCAAGTATACTTATACTTTTAATATAGTTCAATTATATTTTTGGTAAAGTTTTATATGGAAATGTATGAATATATTTTTTTATAAAAATTACACCTAAATTTTCAGCCTTGTAGTTATTATCCGTGGCATAGAGCCGGGAAGTGATCAATCGATTAATTAAAATGAAGCAACAAAAGTAAGCAGGAAGGTATGATTGTTTGTTATTTCCATATGTACTACCCTAGCTTCAAATCTATAGTATCTGCAATACCTTTTAAAACGAGTCCTAGATGGTAAGCTGAAGCAACATGCTTTAACAAATCAATTGCGAAATAGAAATGAGAAGGAATGGCTACGATGATGTTTACTTCGTGAAAATTGAAGCACTGAAGAAAGTACCCTAGGCAGAGCATCACAGAGACCGAACCGTAGTAATTCGAAAATGTATGCTAAAAATGCTTTCCCACCGAAACACTTCAATTTTTAGCATTTTAACAGAAAGAGAAGCATCTGCTGTAAATACCTTTACAGCAGCCCAACACGAATTTACGGCCAAATTAAAATACACAAGCCCGATCGAAAAATCAGACCGATTGTTTCAAATATTTATCAATTCAGCGGCTTCCAAGCAGGGTTGCCGTTTTGAGATTTCTAAGTGTAACATTTATTTTTTAAAATTGTAACATTTTGAGGTTGAGTGTAACAAATTTTAAGATATTGGTCTTAATGAACATATCGCTCGTACAAATAGTGGATTTGGCTGACTTTTTCCGAAAATGTTGCCCATTCTGTTCCATAAATTCCGTATATTATGGCAAATCCATGGATTTAACGAAAAATTCACGTGATAGTCGGACCCAGTATTTCGTATAAAACATTTCAGCATTTCAGGGCACTGTATTGTGCTTTAATAAGGAAATAGGAATCTCGCAATTAATCTTATAAATCATGTTACTACAGGTACACTGAAATGATGAAACGCCGATATGTCAAAATTTCCACAATTATTTTAATACGAACCCACGCTTTAAGAACAGATTTAATACAAAAGCAATTGTTTAAAAATCTCGCAATTAATATTAACACTGCTCTGGACAGAAACTTAGTCTCCGAATGATTGAAGGGGCATACCAGTTCTTTATGTTGTCGCAAAATGAGATGCTTCATCTAGTACCTCAGACAATGCTTGAGCTTTCAAAGTGAGTGCGAAAAAGGGCTCAGGACCCGTAAGTGAAGATGACGAACGTTGTCTGACAAGTTTGCTCATCTGCTCTTTCCTGTCCATCAAAATACTATCAAACCACTCGCAAATCTATTTGAATCAAACTATCCCGTTCCCCCTCAAACTTGGTGCCTATATGAAGCTTGCATTCCACATTTTGTAAATGTTTCGTTTGAATCTGCGTCAAGGTAGAATTCAATTCTCGAAGGCCTGGCGCAATTTAGCTAGTACAATTGAATGATGAACACTGATCCTAAATCAATGAAGGACCAGCTAAAACGGGAACTTAATTCACAGGTATCAACATCAAAACCTGACCTAGGCCAAATGGGCGAAATTTAGTGGGTCGATCAACAACCACTATTTCCGAATCAGAACCAGTCAACCAGAAATAACCTTGGGAGCCAAAATTATTCGGCGGACAATAATTAAGCTCGAACAAAAAGGTTGAGTACCAGAAAAATGTGAACACGAGGTATAATGCAACTGTGGTAAAGCCGATTACCGCTTTCTTAAATAAATCTCGAGAGAAAACGATTTCACTATGGGCTTTATACTTTTCTGCACAAAAGTACTTTGAACAACCGCTAGCTTCCTAGAACAGAGAGTAGGATTTTTAAATACATAATTTAAGTTTGCATAAGCTATCAAGTTTTAATACATTTCCTAGTTTTATTTCAACAAATCAAAATTTTAATTTTGTAAAAACATTTACATTTTTTATTTTATCCGATCTGGCCGGGGGCCTCACAAAACTGCGATGTGGACCACATGTGGCCCGCGGGAACAAGTTTGACATGCCTGACTGAATCGATGGGTGATGATGCACAAATCGCAAAAATATAAAATTTGTTTTTCAAAATACTTCTTCATGTCACTAATTATAGTAGAAATATATTAAAATATAGTTGAGTTCTCCGCTCTTGCCCGATTGTAACAAAATTGGTCGGGATGTAACATTGTAACAAGAAATTGGAAATTGTAACAAAATGTTACAATTGTAACACGAGTGGCAACGCTGCTTCCAAGACATCGATACCCCAACAACATCTCCTCAACTTATATCAACATAAGATGGGGTCACTTCACACATGACGAAACTTTCAATAGCAGTCCTTGTTTCCGAACAGATTCATGTCGAGATTGGGCAACGTTTCATGACCACCTCGTTGCCTTGACAAAATCATAGCTTGTACTTATTCTCTGAGAGTTCTTGTTCTTGAAACCCCGCGTCTATGAAAATAAACTCAACCCGTTCGAAAAACGGAAAGGGATCATCTACGAGGAGATCTGGTGAATTGAGAAGATGATGTGATGATAATGTTTCGAAAAAGATTTACAAAGTTTAGTAATAGAAACGCTCAAAATGAAAAGGGAACATTTGGTACTGCAATTTTTAGCATGGTGTGAAAAAAGTTTGATGTGCTCACAGGGGGGGCACCTGCCCTCTGTGCCCCCCTGTAAATACGCCACTGTAACTCGATAGCCTCGCGAATTCCATCTTTCAGGTCTTGAATCGACGCTGGGCTGTTGGCCCAGGAACCTTATCTTTCACGTGGCCCCAAAGGAAAAAGTCGCAAGGTGTTAAATCACAAGATCTCGGCGGCCAATTGTGATCACCTCTTCGAGAGATAACACGTTCTGGAAACTTTTCTCTTAAAAGATCAATGGTTTCGTTGCTTGTGTGGCACGTAGCGCCGTCTTGTTGAAAGTAAACGTTGTACAGATCAAAAAATGCTATTTTTCTTTGAATATCAAAATAACAACCCTTATTGGAAAACTCTATATTTTACAACCGGGAAATGCTCTTGCATATTTTTGAAGGGTAACCCCTCCCAGGGCATTGTAACATGTAAACTCTACACTAAATTGTCGTCAGTTTGGGTTCGGCTTTTCATTGACGGGGTATGAAGAATTACACGGCGAATCCATGGACTCGAATCCATAACCAAACTGCATAAAAAATGACAACTTGCCAATCTGCCAATGAATTTTCGTTGGATTCGACTCTAAGGTGATAGCATGATCGGATATGAATACTAATTCGTTTTTTGTTACTTGAAGGAACCCCAAAAAAGGCTTATTATTATTTGGGGAAATTAGACGGTAACTGGGTCTTAGTCAGTGGCGGCTCTACATCGGCACTTGGGCATCATTATATCTGCGAAATTTTCGGAAATATGACAGCGTGTGTGGTTGCCCTACTTGCGAAAATAGAGAGCTAGAACTTTAAAGGACGCTGCCAGGATTTTGACATTTTATAATTTGGTGTAACTGTTGTTTAGTAACGATGTGACTGATGACTTCATACTCACAAAAAGATGCCCCTTAATGATAATAAACTTACCAGCATGAGTCCAGAGTTCGACTTAGGTTAGGATATAAACGTGAATATAGGAAGATTGGGGTTTTTACTGGAATTACATAATTCGACTAGCAAAAGCTAAGACCGCCCCTGGTCTTAGCCTAATAAATAAAATTATAAACCGAAAATTTGGTGGTACGGGGAAATTTGGACCCCTCCCGAAACAAAATCCTGGCTATGTCCCTGATGGATTTCATGCTGCTTATAACATCATAAGTGCATGTTTCATAAGCCATGTTCAATCATTTCACAATCACGCTGGGATATGACATAAAAATGATTGTGCTTATCCCTAAAATATCCAGAATAAATTTGGTCTTCTTCGTTCTCCTTACAGTATCCAGTGGAATCAATGGAAGGAGACGAAGAGTTTTTTTTATTGAAACTTTTAAAATCGTTATTTGCCTGAAAGGTAGATATTTTTTGGAAATTTAATGACATGCATATATAGATGCCAGAAGTTATGTAAATGTAACGATTCATAGGCCGGCCGACAAGTAGGTACCCATTACTGGAGTTAGGTACCACAATTATGTCAGCCTGTTAGCCTCCTGATTTCTTCCACCAGGCATGTTATCTGCTTCAGATTCAGAATTTTGCTTGTCGTGACTTCGTACCTACTTGTAAACTGGCAACTGCCATGCATAAGTGTCGCGTATGATGCAAATGATGTGCTCAAATTATAATAATTTAAATATTCACTCTGGTGTACAAGTAAACGAAATGATACCAAACCATATGCGTTCCAAAAGTCTACTTACTTCAATACTTCGATATTGAAAGGAATGAATGCTACAAACTTTATAACTTTTTTAACGATCTATAATCAACATTCTGGAATAATTTGATTAAAATTGAATCGTAGGAATATTGAAGGACGCAGACATTTTCATTTCGTCGTAGTACCTACGCTGGTTACGACTCGTGACTGACTGACCTTATTTCCGAAATTTTTAAATTGAAATTATTTTGCGTGGGCTGATGGTAATCCAGGCAAAAGCGTCGGAAAAGAGACTTTATCTCCAATCTCAACACTGTACAACATATTCCATAATTCCCAGTCACGTACATAAGATTTGCATTTGAAATCATCTATGGCAATACATCTCAATCCACTTTCAGTATCGAAATGACCTTACTCCGAAACTGCGACCTTGTGAAATAGTGACTTTCTGGATTGATCTATATTGGTGTGGGCTATTTGTCCTACGCAGTAACAGATGCATTCTCATATTACAGTAAAACAAATTCTCGAATGGTCACATTACCCAAATCCCAAGGGCATGTTTTCAGTATTAGCCCGTGTCGCCTTGTCAATATGGGGACTTGACATTCACGTCTAGACAGAGAGACAACCGTTTCAGAATACAAATCATAGTTTGAAACTAATTGCTGAAGTTTTTATCCAATGATTATTTGGTTTTGGATATTTGGAAAATGCTATAATCTTACGATATATACTATACATGTAGAATACTATATCTCATTTGGAAAATGCTCCAATGGCCCAATATTTTATAAAAATATTTTTTTATTGACTCCGAGAATCTTAATTGAATTTTTCAACAAAAACGAAGCCTTATTCTTGATACACCAAAAGGGACTAAATTTTTCCCTAATAAATATCTATATAATTTGTGTTTTTTTTTCTCACGGGCCGCTGGTTCCATCAATTTTAATTGCTTCTCATAAATTATGTACAAAGATCGGCCACCGAAGTAAGAACCTATTTTCGTTAAATATTCTAGGTTGTCCTCGTTTTTTTTAAGGATTTTTCTTGTTTATGTAAATTTTAGGTTAGGATTCGTTTAGAAAGAAAAAAAAAGGAAAAGAAAATGAAGAAAAAATGCTGATGATTCCAAAAAGATATAGCAATTTATTAATTTGGTGGATTTACATGAACTCAAGTTTTGAGGTGAAAGTATTAATTACTGCAGGCAATTCTGATGGATACTTGTAAAGAAAAAAAGAAGAGGCTAGAATTTTTTATAAAAATGTAGGAATGTATAAATGTTCTCGTCTGGAAAATAATTGATAGAAAGGCAGGTATCTCCTTGAAATCACTCTGTTTTGTGGGTACATCCATATTGAAAATTTAACCCATTCTGCATCTACAGTGACACACGCATAAGTGTGTCGGAATCGAGGTGATTTCCTACGCAGATGATTGCACAGTGCTCGCTACAGGGGAGAATAAGGATGAAATTCGCCTCCCGATTAATCGCTATCTTGGGCGATAACAGGTTTTTTTCCAAATCCGAAACCTCACCATCTAAACGTCTAAATCTTCTGCGACTTTTCTTACCACCTGGTCGGGGAATTGTAAGTGGGAGGTTGATATACGTATTGGCAACAATCCAGTTCCTACTGTAGCTAATCCTAAAATTCTCGGGCTCCACTTAGAGAGCATGATGACGTCAGCTCATCGCGCGGCATCCGTTTGCGAAAAGATGCGCAGTAGGAACAAAATCCTTAAAGCACTAGCTGGTAGCACCTGGAGCAAAGATAAGGAAACCATGCTAGTCACTAACAAAGCGGTGGGTCGAGCAGCCGCTAATTATGCAACCCCAGTTTGGTCACATAGTCTATGTGATACAAACTGGTCCAAAATTCAGGTCTGCCCAAAATGCTGCTCTACGCACAGCCACAGGTTGTCTCTTGATGTCTGCCCAGGACCACTTACATCAAGAGACAAAATTGATGTCAATACGCGTAGGCCTGTTCGGTACCGAGATTTCAGTACCGGGTTCCGGTTTTTTTCAATACCCGGTACCACAAGCGGTTTCCCTGACTCAGGTTTTTTTTTTCAGTACCGACGGTTTTTTTAACCATAAGCCGGTTTTTTTGAGTACCGGGTTAAAAACCGACTCAGGTTTTTTTCAGTACCGACGGTTTTTTCAACCATGAGCCGGTTTTTTTGAGTACCGGGTAAAAAACCGGTACCAAAAAACCTGAAAAAAACCGGCTCATGGTTGAAGTGAATCGTTCTTTTTAACTCGGTACCAAAAAACCGACTCGTTGGTCGGTTTTTTAACTCGGTACCCAAAAAACCGGGATATCGGTACTTTAGAATATCGGGTCCGGTACCAAGTGAACACCGGTTTTGTACCGGGATACCGGTTTTTGGAACAGGCGTATTATACGCGACAACAATCTCCTTTTTCCAAACAGTATCTTGTTGGTTGCTACCGTGAGGATCATCCCAATCATAGTCTCATGGACCGAATTCCTTCACGACGACATGTCAGGAGTGGTTTACGAGATCTAGAGGTCCAGGGATACAAGCGGGACCCTTACGATGAAGATGCATACCGAGCTGCCATCGCAGAGATTCACACTGCAGAAGTGAGTCGGTCTATCGCGAGTTTAGGTGCGAATAGAGTCCTCTCAGTGCGTCCACCACCTATCTCGCCTGAGGAGATTAGGCTCCCGAGAGCCACCAGAATAACATTGGCCCAACTTCGGTCGGGCTTTTGTTCGCGCCTCAATTCGTACTTTTCTCGCATAAGCCCGGACATCCAGAACATTTGTCCAAACTGCGCTGGCGCTCCTTACGATGTGGGTCATTTGTTTCAACACCCAGCTGCGCCCACTGACTTAACCCCTATCGCACTGTGGGAAAACCCTGTCGCAGCAGCCATGTTTTTGTCCCTTGACATCACGAACGAAAACATCGACGAACCATAACTCGAGTCCAAATAGATACACAGCGGTTCCACCTTTCTGCACCGCTAAGAGAAGAAGAAGTATTGATTAATTGTCGTCCATTACGAGGACTAAAATGAAACCTTTCGTAGCGAAAGTGCTTAGGACGTTGTTTCAATTCATTCGGGACACTCAATTTATAAAAAAAATCATTTAACAAAAATCTTAGCATGTTTAATACTGTGTTACAATCCCCAATTACCCTTTCAGATCATCATTTCAGATCATCTCGATTTCCTTTAATTCCTTATTTAAAACACGATGGCAAACAGGAAGGTTACATGGGCGTAGCCAGGGGGGGCAGGGAGGGGCCGCCCCCCCCTGGTCGACGAAGATGGTAAAACAATCCTTATCGATGTAGTAAAAAAATCGCTGCACTGTACAACCTTTTCAAAAATGCCTTTTTTACCACTCCATGTGCTGCCGGAGATGCCATGATTGAAACAGTTTGCAGTCAGGAGGCGCATACAAATAAATGACAGCGAGTGTCACACATTTCACTTGTGAGTGTGCTACTGTGGCTGCATGGATACCATATTTCCTGTTTCATTTCATGGCCTCTGAGCTGGAGTTCACAATTTCAACCGTTAGGTCCCTTCGGGAAGTTAGTGGAATTCAACTTATTTTCATCTGAAAGCTTTGCTTTGTTTGCCCTGGAAGGTCATGCTTTGTCGAATCGACTACGCATCATCAAATTTATCCCATTTTTCGTGACAATTCTCATTATTTGGAGCTGAGTTTTCGTACAGCACTTACCGTGCCGATGTACTTGCCGGGTACATTGCGGCTAGACTAAGTAAGCAGGGTAAGTTGGATTTTTGGAAATTGGCGTCGTCGAAACGACGAAGGATGAACTTTGTGTAACTTTTAGAACTCCAGTATTTCTTATGGCTGGTTTTCGATCCGACGATAAGTCTGTGTCCATACAACTAGCTCGTGACAAATATGTTTATTTTTGAAATGTGGGACCTATTTTTTCAAAAATTATGGAAAAAATATTTACTAGGACAAATCAGGGAAATGGCTCAAAATCCTTCCTCATTTTAGGAAGATTGCATTTCGAACTCATAAAAATCGGCTTCAAAATCGATGTTTTTCTATTCTAAATAAACTAACGATTGAAAATCTGTCAGATTTTATAAATAATTTGAGAAAGGGTGCTTTGTATGAGGCGTCAAAGTAGAGCGTCGTCGAATCGACGAAGCATGACCTTTCCGTACTAAAAATAAGCATGACCTTCCAGGGTTAAGGACCTTGTAAAGAACGGGTCTCATATTTCAATGTCTTTGAAGTTCTTATTTTCCTTTTCAGTACCGTATGGTGCCTTGAGGGGCCATGGTGCGTTAACTTAGCGGTTTATAGGCAATTTCGAGTACACGTTACATTGCATATCATTTCGGAGTGTATAATGTTGTAAGCACTATATATTTCCATTCACATGTACGGATATTTTGGACCACGTCGAGATTCGATCTCCGGACCTCTAGATTACTAGCATCGTAGAGTGCGACTCAACCAAGTGAGCCACAGAGCGGGTCTTTCAAGTTATTAAATCAAAATTTATTTTCTAGCTGAATCATACCAGCAATAAAAGTGGCTAAATTTTACTTTAATAAATTAATACTTTGATCAATTTAGAGGAAATCTTATTAAAACCGTTAACCATATTTCAATCAATAAATGATTTATAAATATTCTGACGATGGTACTTTGCTAAGATGAAAGTTACAGACGAAACAAACTGATCTCGCATTTTAAGAATTTGACTCTAAAATTACAAAAAAAAAAGAAATAACATGCGTGGCAGTCCACCTGTAAAATAGGGCCGCAGATGTGTGAATGACATCCAATTTCCAAGATCTAAACTGCTGTTTTGTTAAGGTGTTGAGATCAACAGCACGCCCGGCAATGTTATTTATCCCCATAAATGGATACTTGTTTACAATCTGAGCGACATCGTAGTCCGTCACGTAGGTCGTGAGTTCGAAAAACACCATAAATGGATTCGTTCACGGTGAGTCTGGAATCCATGACCCTGTGCATCAATCCAACCACAAGCCAGGCTACTCTAAAATTTTCTAACAATATTTCTGCGACCGGAAATTTCAACTTCTAAGAAAATCATTATGTTGAAAAAATTTTGGGCTTTTTTGCACTGAATACGTACGCAATGATGCAGAATCCGATCTCTGAAGCAATAAGGAACATGGGCAGAACCCTGGTTTCGACCAACAATAATTCAAACAATTGCCGACAAAAGGAGAGCTAACTCTCCCAGACGAAAAACGTAAGTTGTTATAAGCTCCCACATCAGCTTCACCTAAGGTCGCACACACATTGCGAATCCGTTGTTTCGAAATTTTGGATGTTAATGAATTTTGGTACCGTCAAATGAGCCCACCCACAGGCGGATTCGTATTTAGACACAACGAAAATCCATTCAAATTTAATAAAAAACCAGACCGACGCTAATTTCGGGCGTGACCTAAATTTGAATAGCCGTCACACTTGAATGAAACCTAAGATTCTCTTGTGTTAAGAATTTCTACCAAAACCCTATGACGTGTTCCGATTCCATCTGTTCCTGGATATACGAGTATTCTGAGGCTTTAGTAGGAACACACTTGGGTGAAGTTTGGTTAAAATTGGTTTGAAAGAAAACAAGTTTTTCTTATAAGAAGTTAACTCTCGGGGGGTTGGTTTGTATGACAGTCCTATTAGGTAGTGTTCCGATTTCATCCGTTCCTAGATATATTTTAAGGCTTTATTAGGAAAACACTTGGGAGAAGTTTGGTTGAAAGAAAATTCTTTTTTAGAAAAACCCAATTTTCAGGATTTGGTTTGTAAGACAGCCCTATTACGTAGCGTTTCGATTTCATCCGTTCCTGGAGATGTTTTGAGGATTTACTAGAAACACACTTGCATGAAGTTTGGTTAAGATTGGTCCCGTTCGCTTGGCTTCTGCATGGACGCCCTCGTTTCAATTTTAAGGCTTTATTAGGAAAACACTTGGGAGAAGTTTGGTTGAAGAAAATTCTTTTTTAGAAAAAAAAGTACCGGCGTACAGAGGGCTGCGCCCGCAATACGAGGGTTTTTTAGATTTTGAATACATACATAGTGAATCATTTTGCACATATATTTTATAGGTAATAAATAAGAATTATGCACAATGTTAATGAAATGCTTCTCGTAAATCTATTTTTGGATTGGTCTAAATAAACGCGTTCCGTAACACTTTTTAATTAGCCCAATCCAAAAATAGATTTACCATATATTATGGCTCCACATATTAACTGGATTTATTAGCTGTAACGCCGTTACTATTACTCCAAACTGGAAAAAAGCGACTGATATGAAATGTACCCATCAAGTTCTTTGATTTGATAAAAACTAAAAAATTCAAATTTTCAAGTCTCCGGGACACCCTTTTTGCTTTGTCCTACCAACGTCTAAGTATTTCGTGCTAAAGACTGTTACGATTCTACACATTCCAACCAAATTTCATTACGATCGGTTAGTGAACAAATTTGTAAATATCCAGGACACCCTGTTATCTTGGTCCTACCAATTTTTAAGTATTTCATGCCAAAGACTATTACCATTCTACACATTCCTACCAAATTTCATGACAATCCGTTAAGCCGTTCGCGAGTTATTTAGTGAACAAATTTTCAAATGTCCGGGACACCCTGTAATTTTTGCTCTACCAACTTTTAAGTATTTCGTGCCAAAGACTGTTACCATTCTACACATTCCTACCAAATTTCATGACGATCCTTTAAGCCGTTCGCGAGTTATTTAGTGAATAAATTTTCAAATGCCCGGGGCACCCTGTAATTTTTGTTCTTCCAACTTTTAAGTATTTCGTGCCAAAGACTGTTACCATTCTACACATTCCTACCAAATTTCATGACGATCGGTTAAGCCGTTCGCGAGTTATTTAGTGAACAGACGGACGGACAGACGGACAGACGGACAGACGGACGGACAAAATCGATTTCATAAGGGTTTTTTTTTGATAAATCTAAAAAACCCTAAAAACCCAATTTTCAGGATTTGGTTTGTAAGACAGCCCTATTACGTAGCGTTTCGATTTCATCCGTTCCTGGAGATGTTTTGAGGATTTACTAGGAACACACTTGGATGAAGTTTGGTTAAGATTAGTCCCGTTCGTTTGGCTTCTGCAGGGACGCCCTCGTTTCTACAAGGCGCTTGTCTTCCTCAAGGCGCCCGCTCGCTCGCCTGGCTTCTTGAAGGCCGCCTACTACAGGGTGGCTCTCGATTTAGTATTATGAGCGGTAAAAAATTACAAGTGTCGGTTTCCTTTCTTTTTGTTAACGAAGTGCTATATGAAAAATCTTTGATGGTGACCAGAATTGTCTATGAATTACGGAAATAAAACAATATTTGTGTAAAAGAATTAAAGTGTTTGCTTCTTGGCGCCGGAGGAACGTTCCACTTCCAGTTTTTGTTTCAGATCGATCGCGAGCGGTTCCGTTTGGTGTTTCCTTCTTCACTATCTTTTTGCAACAATTTCGTTTTCTTTTAGTTGTTCTATCAGCCCGAGGCTGATGCGTGAATTTCGGAATGGCCATGAAAAGACCCCCACCGAACTACCGGCAGCTGAGCTAGTGAGTCAGCACGCATCCAAATGTCGTTTTGTTGGAGGCCATGGTGAATCTCCGTTCCCTGGTCCTCACGACCAAAGAAGGTCTCCGTCCCTCTTCGAGCGAGGCTCATCAAATCCCATAATCGTTACACCTTAATGACCATAAAAGTACAAATACATATCTTTAATTGTACAGAAATTAATTCGGTGTTAAGGTCCCTTTTGACAATAGGTTACTCACAAACTATATAAATTGTTCCTTTATACGAGTTTGTCTGGTCCACACATTCAACAGAGTCATATGTTCTGCGCCGCTTTGAATGCAAAAGTTTTAGCTTGCATATGTAATATCGGCTCATAAATGTTTGTCGCCAAAACTTTCCCTTAAAATCAGGATGTGCAATCAAAGTCCTCAATCTCCGAACACACACATACCTACACTTCATTAGATAGATACTATCGACTTTCTAGCATATTTGTCTAAACTCTAAACGACGATGAACGTAATGACATTTTAATTGGATAATGCTCGTACTATGAAAATGTTTCCTCCTAATTAGAAGAATAGCAAAATTTCATTTATGAAAATGACTACAAACCGGGATGCACACAGAGCAAAAACTGCACAAAGTTGTCAAGCATCCTCATTTAGAGAAAACTTTTTCCGGCAATTATGAGTTGAGAAATTATTATTTCCCTATCCTTTTTAGTGTCGTATTCGCTTGTCGTTCGTTCCATAATCGATTTGCTTTGAAAGGAAGATGCTATACTAAAAATAAAAGTTAATGCTAAGTCGACGAGAAATAAATAGTTTGTAAGAGAACTTGAAACTTTTTAAACCGGGTTGAAATTACATGTACACACTTGAGTTAAGTTAAGGCTAAATTTGGACGCAACTCAAATTTGGATACCTTTCACTCTCCTCGGGCTAAAAGTTTTTTCGGACGTACCTATGATTTGTGTTTAATCCTGCCCCTCCCCCCTATTCTTTTTCATCAGTTTCACATAAGTTCCACGGCGTCCATAAAACAATATTTGTGTGAGGTTTGGTTGGCATAAGTCAGCAAATAAAAAAAAAAATTTTTGGGGGAGGATGTATAATATTTGTGGCCGAATTAAAATTTCTTCTTCCTTGCCTCGTTATTTATACCGCTCCATGGTTTCGCGTTGCTCGACCTGCCGTGTAGGCACATCGCCCGTTTTGGCGGTAATATCTCAGCATTTTTCTACAGGTAGCTCTATCTTGGATGGTGTCATCGCCGAGACCAGTGCGTTGTTGTTGCTTTTTCATTTGACACATCCAGGTGTTGTTCGGTCTGCCTCTGGCGTCGGGTCCATCAAGTGGAACTTCCATGGATATCGCTTCTTTGCGGGGCTCTCAGGCGGACGCCTTTGAACATGGCAATACCAATCCATTTGTCGGTCTTCGAGCTTTTTGGTGATTGGTTGGTCTATGGACAAGCTGCCTCGGATGTAGCTATTGGCCGAATTAAAATATCAAGGAGGGGTAATTTGTATGGAAGGGTGGGGAACCCTTGGCCCGATTCAGTCAATTTTCAATAACATCCAAGATTTTGTCAAAAGAAACATCTGACCAAAATTTCAAACCGCTAGCTTCCTTATTTTAGGAGTTATCGTGCAAACAGGCAGAGACACGGACAGAGAGACATGGCTTAATAAAATCAGAAACCGGCCCTGATCATTTATACATAGGTATATCATAATATATATACTTTGCCATACCCCCGGTGGCTCCTTTGAGGTGCTACATAATAATGATATTTATTCGACTAGCTTGATTATTTCAACCAATGAATAAAACTTTCTCGTACTAATACCATTCCTAGGCGACAAACTCTAATGTGCTTTCGTCGTCTGTAGTATTGAATCAACACAAATAGTAACGATAGTCAAATTTAATTACCAACTCGCTGGTATAAACTAAACTCTGATTTACAGGACTATTCCATTTTTCCTTTTCTTTGTTTTTATAGCCTTCAATCATAGAGCGAAAGGGTATATTAACTTTAAGGAAGCATCTCCGACCATATAAAAGGTATACATATATGATCAGCATGACGAGATAAGTTGATTGGACGATGTCCGCCTGTCTGTCTGTCCGTCTGTGCGTTTGTTGCAGCGCGTTTTTCTCGGCCACTATAAAAGCCACGGAGCTATATTTAAGCTCTTCTAGGAAAAACTTTTTTATTTGAGCACCAATTTCAACCAAATTTGGCACAAATTTGTTTCTCTTCATCACACAAAACATATCTAAGAATTGAGCAAATCGGATAATGGGGTCATGGGGCTGCCATACCAGCCCCCAAATTAGGTTCTTCTAAGAAAAACTTTTTAATTTGTGCACCAATTTCAACCAAATTACACACAAACGTGTTTCTCTTGATGACACAAAACATATCTAAGAATTGATCAAATCTGACCATGGGGTCATGCGGTGGCCACACGAAGCCAACACCCCATTTTGATTCTTCTAAGAAACAATTTTTGCGCTATTTTCACAAAACCTTGAATTAATGTGTCTTTACCAAAGCAACAAAAAAGTTCAAAACGAATGGAATCGTAATATTCTGAGTAAATATTTTTATTTGCCCACTTATTTCAACCAAACACAAAACTTTTGTCAAGACGAAAGAAAAGAAGAAGAATCAGGAGGGGGATTAAATACAAGTCGTAGCTACGCCCGAAAAAAACTTTTAGCCCGAGGGGAGCGAAGGGTATCCAAATTTCGGCCGCGCCCGAAATTAGCCGCGGTCTGTTTTTTTTTAATTTTGTTCATACCGTTGTTATGAAGCGACGCTCAGATCAAATTTTATCCTAGTCGGATTTCGTTATAGAAAACCTCAACCTCCAATCAACAAATAGTCTAAGAAAATTGAGCCAAAATATGGCCATCGAACGGCAAAAATCCTACATCGGATTTTTTTTTGGATCATGGTTGGGGATGGTCCCAAGATTATGGCATTAAAAGTCCCAACATATTGGGGGTCCGCAACCTTAAAAAAAGGGGGAAATTTTTTCGTTTTTTTTTGCGATTATTTCAAAAACCGTAAGAGATACAGAAAAAAACGGTGTTTGACGTTTATCGATTGCGAACACAACAAAATTCTGCTCCGAGTTAAAATTTAAATTTTTCATAAAATTCATAATTTTAAATACTAAATCCGTCATTTTTTTGTTAAATTGGTCGTTAGTTATTTAAATAAAAGTGGTATCGCGGATTAGTGCAGTGAAATTATATATTATCACTTCGGAAAGTTTTTGGTTGTGTGTTGTTTACATCGCCGCTCGAGTTGCCTTTGTTCTCTTTGTTTCATTTGGCCAGTAGCGGATTCAAACTCAGCTTAACTGAGTTATCTGAATAGTATTTTTCACAGTAGTATACAGCTCAGTGGTAGCGTGCTAGATTCGCGCCCCTCAGGCCCGGATTTCAAATCCCACTATATACAATTTTTTTTATTTATCTTTTTTTCAAGTAATTACATTTTTTTCTTATAGTAAAATGAATTGTGTTTGCGAGCAATTTTATAGGGTTCAAATTGACGGTCTATCTCAGCTCGTTTCGTCGTTGCAGAGCCAACTTAGCAAGTTGAGATCCGTAATGAACTCTGTAAATTGTTGTGAGAACAATAGTAGAGAATTACGAGATAAAAATGTAAAATTGAAAAATAAAAATAGTAATTTAGAGAAAAAAAACTAAAAAAAATGCTATGAAAGTTTTTGCGAAATCTTCTGAGCATCCTATTGATGGCCAAGATACGGGAACTTCTACTGTTATTTTAGATCCATCGTCTTCTATAATTCCTTCTAATGTTGACAAAAATCAATCTCCGGTTGATAAATTTGTCACTGTACATAAGAAAAAGATTAATATCAAAAAACCCTCTCCTGTTGGTGATGTTATTTCCAAAAAGGCTGATAATAATAGGCGACATAAAAGAATCTTTGGAGTCGATGAAGCTAATGATTCTCTTCGAAGTGTCCCTAGTTTTAAAGTATTCCATGTTTCCAAGCTGCACGCTTTGGTAAAAGCAGATGAATTGAAGGAATACGTAATGAAAAAACTTGATTTAAAAGATGACACTTTTCTTTCGGTTTATGCACTTATAAAAAAAGATTGTGATATATCCAAATTAGTTTCAATCAGTTTTGGTTTGAAAATTCCTCAAGAATATTCAAAGCAAGTGTTTTGTGCCAACTTCTGGCCCAAGGGCATCAACATATCACCATTCAATTTTCCAAAAACGGCAAACGCCAAAACAGTGCCCAGCAAAACACATAATTTCCAATTCAGTTTTTTCAGTTTATTATCAAAATGTTGGTGGTCTTCGTTCAAGAACAAATGACTTTTACCTTGCAGTTTCACTAGAAGATTATGCTGCCATTTGCTTAACCGAAACTTGGCTCCACACAGACATTTCAAATGAGGAACTTTTCATAAGAAACTATGATGTCTATCGCCATGACCGTTATGAGACTTCAACAAAGAGAGGAGGTGGTGTTTTGGTAGCTATCAAAACAACATTCCCATCTCATGAAGTTGAGCTTTTTCATAAGGACGTGGAACAGATATGTGTTTCTATTAATGTTTCTAGTAGCGAAAAAATATACATTTTTAATAGCTATTTACCACCTTTGAGTTCAGTTGATGTTTATAAAAAACATTTAGATAATATCTCCAGATTATCCTTTGAGGAAAAAGACAAATTGATCGTCGTTGGGGATTTCAATCTTGGTAATATAAGTTGGTACTGGAACGACGACGAGAAAAAAATTCTGCCGCGTAATTTACATCTCGAGTGTGAATTTGTTCTAACAGATTGTTTATTTGCCATGGATTTGATGCAAATGAACTTTGTTAAAAATTCAATTGGTAGAATTTTAGATTTGATTTTTGTTAGTACTGATTTCAATGCTTCTGTAATGAAAGTAGATAAACCATTTTTGCCCAATTCAATGCATCATAGTGCTCTTCTTCTTGAGTTTGTTTTTTATGATTACATTGAAGAAGAGGCAGAAGTTACTCTTACTAGAAATTTTCAAAAAGCTGACTTTACAAAATTAAATTCAATATTTCGTAATATGGATTGGACTTCAGTTATATCAAATATAAATCTTGCTGAAAGTTATACAAATTTAACCTTCGGGCGGGCGCAATGCATCTGACAGATTAAGTGACCAGTTTTTGTTGCGCCAATCAGCGATATGAAAAGGGAAAGATCTGAAACTCACAGTAGCTTAGTCCTTATCGATCAACTAGCCAAAGCCGTTTTCAGTTTCTATCTACCATATGTCTGAGCGGCGGGAGGGGGTGAAGTAATCTCTCAGATGTATTGCGCCCGATTGTGTTATTTTTCCTTTTCTATGAAAATTTCCACCTGTTATACTCTTCACATTGCGTAATAACGTTGTGTTGACTTTTAGGGTCACCAAATCGTTCAATAGTGTGTTTTTAGTAAAATAGGCTTACATTTTTTAAGCGGTCGAGTTGGTGGAGGTTTTTTAAATATTGAGACTATTGAAAGCGAAATATTCTTAGAAAATTGAAAATGTGAAGAGTATCAAAATTTGTGAGCCAGTATTTGTTTCTAAAATTTCGTAGAACTGTTTCAAAAAGACAATGCAACAATAAATATGAGTGTAGAATATACAGAAACTTAGTTTCATCCTATTTTCTGAACTTAATCTGTCAGATGCATTGCGCCCGATCGTGTTAGGAATAGTATTGCGCCCGCCGGAAGGTTAAAATCAATTTTATTTTATTTATTATACGTTCCTTTACAAAAGAAAAAAATAAAAGCAAAAAATCCTTGGGGTAGTAAAGAATTGTTGAAACTTAAAAGAGCTAAAAATAAAGTTCATAAGTTGTATAAGAAGTCATCCTCTCTTGCCAATAAAGAACATTTCTTCAGATTGAGAAGAGAGTATGAATTAATGAATAAAAATCTTTACAAACAGTATATTGCGAGACCTGAAAATAATATAAAAAATGACAGTAAGACATTTTGGAGTTTCATAAACAGCAAGCGCAGGAATACAGGAATACCCAAAAATTTAGAGTTGAATGGCAATTTTTACAACGA
Source organism: Microchrysa polita (assembly GCA_949715475.1). Taxonomy (NCBI): domain Eukaryota; kingdom Metazoa; phylum Arthropoda; class Insecta; order Diptera; family Stratiomyidae; genus Microchrysa; species Microchrysa polita. The sequence goes on from OX454419.1 coordinate 14,078,975, forward strand.
TGTTCAATCGGTTTGTGATGGATTTGCTAGATTTTCCAATTCAGTTTACGAAGTGCCAGACTCCGTTTCATCATAAATGAATGCTAACATCAATGTTAGTCAGAGTGCATTGGTCCCTCGGATAGCTCAGGAGGACCTTACGAGTGCTCTTGAGATTTCTGAGGATGACCTATTGAATGCTTTCCGTGATCTTGATGTTAGTATTCAGGCCGGACCTGATGGCATTCCTAATATATTTTTGAAGAATTGCATGCAATCGTTATGTCGTCCTTTAGCCTTTATTTTTAATTTGTCCTTGTCTTCAGGTGTTTTTCTTGATGAATGGAAGTTTCGTACATAACCCCTGTTCACCAAAAGGGTCCAAAACATCTTATTGATAACTATAGACCCATAGCCAAACTATCAGCAATACCGAAGTTGTTTGAAATGCTTATTAAAAATAAAATAGATGTTTTAATTAGCCGTTTAATATCACCATGTCAACATGGATTCCTTAAAGGAAAATCAACTACAACAAATTTGGTATCATTCACTAAATTTGTTGCAGATGGTATTGAGCAGGGAATGCAGGTTGATGTGGTTTATACCGATTTCTCGAAGGCTTTCGATAGAGTAGATCATAATATCTAGAAAATTTAGGTATACAGTCGGTGTTTCTTAGCTGGGTGAAATCCTATCTAACGGATAGGACGCAGTTGGTAAAGTTGAATGGCTGTACATCGCTCTATCATAAAGTGTTCGTCAGGAGTTCCGCAAGGAAGCCATTTAGGACCACTTTTCTTCTTAGTTTTCGTAAACGATATCATACAATGATCTTTCATTTCTACAACACATTGATTACATTATTTCAAAAGCGAATAGTATGTTAGGATTCGTTAAACGTAACGCTCGTGAATTTAATGATCCTTTTACCTTAAAAATATTGTTTACAGCTTTCGTTCGCTCGCATTTGGAATATTGTTCTATTGTGTGGAATCCGTTCTATAAGGTTCATATCGAGCGTATAGAAGGAATTCAACACAATTTTACACGGTTTGCTATTTATCAAATTGGCTGGCGTTTCAAGCCAGAATATAAAACTCGCTGTTCCTTATTAGGTTTACAAGCTTTAGATTATAGAAGAACGTTTTTAAACGCTATGTTTATTAGAGATCTGTTTTGCTCTCATATGGTTTGTGAAGATATATTAAATAACTTTGAAGTCAGAACTATTCCTCACAATTTACGGCGGAACAACCTTCTTGTTCAGCCTTATCATAGAGTAAATTATGGTCTTAACGAACCAATTACAAGGTCAATAATTCTTTGTAACAGTTTGAAGGACTTAGTTAATTTTAATTGCATTAATAAATTAATTTTTAAAATAAATTATTTTGATAAATTTCCTTATTAATTTATTTTTTGTTTTAGATTTTATTTTATCGATCTGCTAGAGTTTACACTCGATTGATTGATTAGTCACTTACGTACGCATAGTAAGTAAAGTGATGCCGAGAAGCCCTGTCCCGGGGCAGGCAAAAAAAAAAAAAATGGTCGGAGGACGAAAAAAACCAAATAAAATTATCTTTGCAATGATATATAACACATTAGAGTTTAATTGAATGTTTTGGCTTTATACTAGAAAATAAATTAAAATAAATTCATTTAAGACCTTTTTTAAAAGCGCCATAACTTTTGAAAGAATGCTAGTTCAGCCGTAAAATTTTGAATAAGTATTCAGAAAAAGTTCAAGATCATTCTAAGGTAAACATTGAGCCGCTCCGCTCGAAAACCCCCATTATCCCCCCATTTGTATTTGGCGAAATGGCATGCCCATAACTTCCCCCCAAATTAGAGCAGAGTGCTAAATTTTGGTTTGTTGCGATTGGAGGTCATAGCTAACCCTACCCACCAAAAATCGGCTCATTCGGATAAAAACTAAGGGTACCTCCCATACAAAGTGACCCATCAGGAGTTTGGTCTACGTACTACTCATTTGATAAACTGTAGAACAAAGTTGTCTTGGGTCTAGCATTCTTTCAAAAGTTATGGAGCTTTTAAAAAAGGTCTAAAATAAAAATATTCTAATTTATTTTATAGTCTAACGCTGAAACGTTCAATTAAACTGTAATGTGTTATATATCATTTTAAAGATAATTTTATGTGTTTTTTTCGTTCCCAGACCATTTTTATGTATCTCTTACGGTTTTTGAAATAATCGCAAAAAACCGAAAATTTTCCCCCCTTTCGCCCCTTTTTTGAAGGTTGCGGACCTCCAATCGGTTGGGACTTTTAATGCCTTAATCTGGGGACCATTCCCAACCATAATCCAAAAAAATTTCCGATGTAGGATTTTTGCCGACCAAATATGCTATTTTTCTTAGACTAAAAAGGCGATGTGTATGTTTTGTTGGTATTTTTTCTTTTTCTAGCAAATAAAGTGATATGCGTTAAATGTCGCACAAGCCTCTGAAATATGTCAGATCATAGAAATACGCCTGCTAAAAAAAGTCAGACATTACAATATACAGGGTTATTGGTTAAGTCGACCTATTCCCTGCAACACGTTATAATAGGGTCAAAATGCAACAAAATGAGGCCATAAATGTTAGGCCGATTTTCAATGGTCACTGAGATATATGAATTTTTATGTTTTATTGAAATAACCTAGAATTTTGCCATTTAAAGTAAGAATTAAAAAAAAAACTACTAAGGTAATGGGGTTAAACTTATTTTTTGATTTTAGTCAACACTATAGCAGACATTTCTTAATCATTCTAAATTTCAAAAACCCATCACAATTCGAAATTTTTAATTTTAAATAAAAAAAAAATTCTTAAATTTTTTTAAAGATATTTTTTAATGTGGTATTACTAAAACAAATTATATGACATGGAGTCTGCAGATCACTGGAAAAACTTACGCGTGTTGTCAGCTTTCCAAAAAGGTGTCAATCTCAATACAAATACAGTCAAACCTGTTAATCGGACCACTCTATAATCGGACCACCTTCTAATTGAACCACCCTCGGTCAATTTTGTTTGGTTTTTCATACAAAATAACCTTTATAAACGGACCACCTCTTAATCGGACCATGGACCACGATCGGTGACTCCAATTAGATGGATCAGTACTAGACGTACCTCCACAATCGGACCAACCACTGGATAAATCTCCAAAATCGGACCGAAACTTCAGAACTTCTTACTTGAGCAGTACGAGGAAATTTTTGACCAACAGACAGGCAACGTGGCAAGACATTTTGTTGACTAAAAAAAATCTTAGAAATTTCGTTACTACATTCACTTCAGTTCCGATTACAATGATGAGCTATATTATTTCCCATGACCACGGGAAATTTCGTAGACAGCACCAACCATTGAATCAGTGTTGGGTAGATGAAGTGGTGAGACAATTCTGGAGTTTCTGAGACAAGAAGATGCAAGTGAAGTTAAAGGGAGGATTGCTTGAACCATTAACCATGACTTTGATTATAGAAACGCTTGATAAAATATTGAAGGATATTCAAAATTTCGGTGGAACTGAGTGTGGGAAGAATTTATAATAAAAAAATCACAAAGGAGTTACGCTGTTGAGCGGTTTCAAAACATTAATTGCATAGGGCATAGGTTCATGAATGACGTTTAAAAATTATTTCATTAATTTTTTGTACTCTTCTGGCATCCCTTAGTAATCGGACCACCTGCTAATCGGACCAAATTTGATCGGTCCCGTCAGTGGTCCGATTAGACAGGTTTGACTGTATTTGAAATAATTGAAACAGCTAGCCGCAAGTTGTTCGGGGACCATCATTTCGCCTTATAAAAAATGAAATAAAGCTGTACATTATACGTACTCGTACGATGCAATTTGAATTTAATGACATTTATTTAATTTTTTATCAAACGAAATGATGTTTCAATTATTTCAAATATTTGTATTGACATTGACACCTTTTTGGAAAGCTGACAACACGCGTATGTTTTTTCAGTGGTCTGCAGACTCCACGTCATATATTTTTTTTAGTAATACTACATTAAAAAATATCTTTAAAATAATTTAAGAAAATTTTTTTTATTTAAAATTAAAAATTTCGAATTGTGATGGGTTTTTGAAATTTAGAATGATTAAGAAATGTCTGCTATAGTGTTGACTAAAATCAAAAAATAAGGTTAACCCCATTACCTTAGTAGTTTTTTTTAATTCTTACTTTAAATGGCAAAATTCTAGGTTATTTCAAAAAAACATAAAAATTCATATATCTCAGTGACCATTGAAAATCGGCCTAACATTTATGGCCTCATTTTGTTGCATTTTGACCCTATTATAACGTGTTGCAGGGAATAGGTCGACTTAACCAATAACCCTGTATACATGTAGGTATATGATGTGCGATGTATGTGTTGTTTGCCTAGACATTTTACATATTGTGCGCATACATATGTTATATGCAAATAATAAAGTATGTATAAAATTTTTCTTTGACCCGGTTCCAAGTATTTGCCGTCATAAAGAAAGGATTGATGTACTCTATACATTTTCTGTATTCTTGTTTATTCAACGATAAAAGATATTAGATGTCTGTGCGTACTTAAGACCTTTTTTTATTTGTTGTTCGGGTCAGTGAAGGATATACATATGTACGAGTTATTTGCTGTATACATATTTAATTTCCTTTAGAATTCTTCAGCAAACATATTGCGAACCCGGATAAGGATATTGATATTCGGATTACAAAATTTATCTTTGAAGAAATTGCTAATATGTAAAGGATCTGTCCTTTTTCGAAGATTATATTGTGTTAGAAAATAAAAAGGATTTTTCCGTTTTGAGTACATATTATGCTCAAAAAATATTAAAAAGCTTACTTAAGATTTTTTTTCGATTTAACGCTTTACACATCGAAACCCTTAATATTTTTATACATGTGTATGTATGTATTTACTGAATTGGCATACTATAAGATGAAGCTGTATAGCTTCGGGATTTGTAATATCTGGAGATATAAAGCTTCATCCTACAGTATGCCGATTCAGTACGCCACATTGTTATAAGCATTTACATGCTTACATTAAAACAACCCTACCCAACCAAATAATAAAAATGCCGCTAACATTCACAATGTTCTCGTCCTTGAAAACAAGCACATGTCCTTAATGAATATATATCATCAACAAAACAAAAACAAAATCTCTTTCAAATTAGAGATATATTTGCCTATGCTCTATATATTTTACAGCCAAGCCAGGCTAAATAAAAATGTATGCTGGCTGGAGCGTATCAAAAATTATCCTGGTGTATCCTGTGTATGCATTGTGTGTATAAAATTGCTGGATGGCATAACACAAAATAAATTGAGCCTTGTCCCCCAGGAGACTCGTAAATGCGTTGTGCAGAAAATGTCACCGAGGGTATATGTATATCTACATACATAATAGGCACACATAATGTACCCTGCCGGCTTGAAACAAAAGCGCGGTTCCGAATACGCAGAACTACTAGATTTTTGTGTCTAGGCATAGGTATGCCTATCTATGTGTTCTGCATTCAAACATTGTCAAAAAAAAAAAAAATCGTGAGCGCGCACCGCGAACGGTGGGTTGGTGAGCGTAGCGAAAAGGGGGGCGAAGCCCTCTAGCTAAAAGTAACGGGGCGAAGCCCCTACTTAAAAGTAATTGCGTTAGGCAGGGTGGACTTAATGTTAGAGTTTTCGCTTATTTCTGGTAGTAATTTTTTTAGTTCGGTTGTTGTTGTGGTTAGTGCACACACCTATGGTGTACAGGGTCGTGAGTTCAAGTCTTACCGAGAACCAATACAGTGTATTAAGTTTTTCGAGCACACGACCCATGTGACACACTATGATCTCACTCAGATGTTAAGCATGGACCCATTTATTGGGATAAATAACACTTCTCAGTGAGTGGTTGATCTCATCACTTCAACAAAAAAGCAGTACAGCTCTTGGAAAATGATTGTTACTAACACATCATCAATTTTTAGTGAGAAGAAATGATTGTGTTCTCAATGGCCGTGTTTTTTAATTAGCTAACCTACACTATCCGGGGTAATTTTCATACAAACGCTAACCTGTGACTTTATTCACAATTATTTTCTAGTACGTTTTCCAATGACTAGCAAAAATTAAATTGTGAAATGAAAAGCTCTAAGGTATAGTTTACATGCAACACACAAGTGTGTGCAAAAAATATAGTTTTTGTTTGTAAATTCATGTTAAAAATGTTGTTCGTCGAATTCTTATTCTAACAAAATTATGATTCCTACATAAAAATATGTTTTCATTAAAAAAAATTACATGTTAACTTTTGCGTTTGTAAAGTGAAAACGGGGCTTTAATATTTTTGAGCAATGTTTTGAAATTAATGGCAATGCCTACGTGACAATTTGAAATTTGACCTGGATGCTACCCTCGATAGTTTTTTTTTGCGCGTCTGGGTTAGCAAACCTGCCCCCGATGTAAAAAAAACACGGCCTCTGTTGTAAGATTTAATTTTTTTTTAGAAATATAAAAAAAACTGAAAATGTAATGTAGGAGTTGACTTACCTCGCCATCCAGTTGAAAGCATTTCATAAGTTGAAAGAATTTCATAAGTTGAAAGCATTTCATAAGTTGATCGCATTCTTCAAGTGATTTTCACTTAAACACTTAATTTCACATTTCACTCCACTTATACTACGAATACACGAAAATACTACCGAGACACCACTTGAACGCGTTCAATATTCTTATTAATCACTGAAAGTTTTCTAGGTATAGAATGGCAAATACTGCGACTTAAAAATTTGCGCTTTTCGACTAAAATGACAAATAACCAACATCTATCAAAACTCAACTAAAACTTCGTCTACCTAGTTCGATCGATTTATACAAAAACTAGGGGGCTTCGCCCCCTGCTCGCTTCGCTCGCCAACCCCCGGTGGCGAAGGCTAATTTCGGGCGCGGCCGAAATTTGGATACCCTTCGCTCACCTTGGGCTAAAAGTTTTTTCGGGCGTATATATGACTTGTATTTAATCCCCTCATTCTTTTTCTTCCGTCTTGACAAAAGTTTTGTGCTTGGTTGAATTAAGTGGGCAAATCAAAATATTTACTCGGAAAATTTTATTGGGGTTGCGGGAGCATGACCCCAAAGTACGATTCCATTCGTTTTTAACTTTTTTGTTGCTTTGGTAAAGACACATTAATTCAAGGTTTTGTGAAATTGGTGCAAAAAATGTTTCTTAGAAGAACCAAAATGGGGGGTTGGGTTTGTATGGCAGCCCCATGACCCAATGGTCCAATTTGATCCATTCTTACATATGTTTTGTGTCATCGAAAGAAATTCATTTGAGTGAAATTTTGTTGAAATTAATGCACAAATAAAAAAGTTTTTCTTAGAAGAACCTAATGTGGGGAGTCACATTTGTATGGCAGCCCCATGACCCCATGGTCCGATTTGATCCAATCTTACGTATGTTTTGTGTCATCAATAGAAACACATTTGTGTGGAATTTGGTTGAAATTGGTAGACAAATAAAAAAGTTTTTCTTAGAAGAACCTAATTTGGTGAGTTGGGTTTGTATGGCAGCCCCATGACCCCATTGTCCGATTTTACCGATTCAAACATACAAACTGCCTGCAGCAAAAAGAAGCATTTGTGCAAAATTTCAGCTTCATAGCTTTTAAATTGGCCGAGTAAAACGCGTCGCAACAGACAGACAGACGGACAGACGGACAGACGGACAGACGGACATCGCCCAATCGACTCCCCAAGTCATGCTGATCATATATGTATACTTTTTATATGGTCGGAGATGCTTCCTTCAATGCGTTACAAACTTCATGACAAAGTTAATATACCCTTTCACTCTATGAGCGAAGGGTATAACAAACAAAGCCCCCTCCACACAAAGCCAGGAACCATATATTGCTCATCATACACACTTTGATAGTCAATATTGGTTTTCAGTTCGGAATCTTAAATTTTCCATTGCGTTAAACGAAATTGGATAGGGTCGCGACAAACTATACACGAAAAATATTCATTCCGGGTCGATTTGCATCGCGAGAAGCCAAAATGTGGGTACCAGTGGCGTAACGTACGGTGTTCCATGTGTTCGGTCGCACACGGGCCCCCAACCCACAGGGGCCCCCTAAGGTAGTGAAGAGGAGTGGACAATTTTGGACTGTGATTAAAAAAAATACTAGATTTCTTATTCATAGATACATTGAAGCTAGATTTAAAACAGATGATCAAGTTAGGAGTGCTCTTAAATGAAACATTTATTTTACTTCGAAGCAGTTTGATATGAGAACTTCAAGTAACATCTTTTGTATCGCTGAAGAACTGCATTTTCTGCATTACCAGGTCATCCACCTTAGGGAACATTACGCTATCAGCTCTCGATACGGGAATTTCTTCTTCTTTTTGTCGACACTGGCGACAATCAGCAGCAGCCGCCATATAGCGGAAAATATTTGTAACACTTCTTATGAGAACGGATACCAGAATAAGCCTATTTTTTTTTAAAGAATGGCGAGGACTTAAATTTAATTTTATAATTTTGAGAAAAACGTTTGGCTGCCTATTGACTGTTCTACAAAATATTCGTTTTTTTTTCACATAGGTATGGTATTGAGTTAAATGCAAATATTAATTTAATTTTTGTTTTTGTCATCTGTGGCGTGGTGCCTTGCCCTGTCTGCTCCTCTTCTCCCTAAATATTGATACAATACATTTCTAAGTAATTATTCAAAATGAATCAAAATTAAGATAATTTCAGAAAATGTTTTTGTAATCTTAATAAAATGAACAGAAGAAATGCCTTCACCCATTAACAGCTCTGATACTAAAGGTAAAATCCAATTAACAGAAAAAAATTCACCGGTTTCATAACGCGATTTAAAACAAAATCCCTGACTAAATCTATAAAAAAGCTTGGCAAAATGTGGTTAATTTCGCCTATGTTGCAAGAAAATACAGTTTTAGTCATGCATCAAATATTCGGAATGTATACATTTAAACGGATTCTACTCTACTGTCAAGTTGTGTAAAAAGTTAGGACGACAGTCTGAACATGATTCGAGATTTCATAATAAACCTAAATTTGTCAAGTGTAAATCGCGTTTTTACACACACCCTAATAACTGCCTACAAACAAATCCTGGATTTGAACTGTCGGTAGTGTGAATCCTCGCATGTCAGTTGGTGTAACCAAAAGGGACCATATCAAAAGTACCTACATCCGAGGTAGCTTGTCTATAGAACAACCAATCACCGAAAAGCTCGAATACCGACAAATGGATTGGTATTGCCATTTTGAAAGGCGTCCGTCTGATAACCCCACAAAGAAAGCGATATCAATGGAAGTTCGGCTTGATGGACCCAAGGCAACGCCATCTAGATATATCATAGCCGCAACTCAGCTGTACAATGACGTCATAGTTTAGCTCTTAATTTTTTTATTTACACGAACAAACAATAACAACAAGCATATGACGTCATTAAAAACAAGAACAATGCAATGTAATTTCAGCTCTTAAATTGACGTTTAAGAGTCTACATTGCGGCCTTAATATCTAGACGGCGTTGCCCAAGGCCAGAGGCAGACCGAAGAACACCTGGATGTGTGAAAAGAAAAAGCAACAACAACGCATTGGTCTCGGCGATGACACGATCCAAGATAGAGCTGCCTGTAGAAATATGCTGAGACGTTACCGCCAGAACGGGCGATGTGCCCACATAGCAGGTCGAGCGTCGCGACGCCATGGAGCGGTATAAAGAACCAGGCAAGGAAAAAGAAGAAGTCTAAGTCCCTTTAAATATAGTCCTGGAGATACAAGTAACTTCAATATTTTTCCAAATTTACAACAGCGTATATTAATCAGTAAAAATAGTGGTTTCAACAATTTTCTTTAACCTTCCGGCGGGCGCAATGCTAATCCTAACATGATCGGGCGCAATGCATCTGACAGATTAAGTGCACAAAAAAGGATGAAACTAGGTTTCTGTATATTTTACAATCTTATTTATTGTTGCATTGTCTTTTTGAAACAGTTCTACGAAATTTTAGAAATAAATACTGGCTCACAAAGTTTGATACCCTTCACATTTTCAATTTTCTAAGAATATTCCGCTTTCAATCGCTTCAATATTTAAAAAACCTCAAACAACTCGACCGCTTCAAAAATGTGAGCTTATTTTACTAAAAACACACTATTTAACGATTTGGTGAGCCTAAAAGTCAACACAACGTTATTACGCAATGTGAAGAGTATAACATGTGGAAATTTTCATAGAAAAAGAGAAAATAACACAATCGGGCGCAATACATCTGAGAGATTATTTCATCCCCTCCCACCCCTCAGACATATGGTAGATAGGAACTGAAAACTGCTTTGGGTAGTTGATCGATAAAAATTAAGCTACCGTGAGTTTCAGATCTCTCCCTTTTCATATCGCTGATTGGCGCAACAAAAACTGGTCACTTAATTTGTCAGATGCATTGCGCCCGCCCGAAGGTTAATTATAAATTACACTTTGTGGGGGCCCCCATTTCGATCTCGCACACAAGATATTTTAGAAACGTTACGCCACTGGTGGGTACTAAAAGGTTTTAAGAACTGTGAAATGGAAAAACTCGAGATATATTATTCGCGGACAAACGGGGTTGATGCGAGTGGATGAGCAATTAAAAGACACGTCTAACTCTTATAACGTATATTGGCAAAAGAGAATGACAATTCGTTTGACAGTTACAAACTTGGTTTCGTAGCAGTAGTACCAAAGTGGAGGAAATCAAATTTATAATTTCAAATTACACAAGTATGGGAAATCTACTTTTAACACCTCCACTGATTTTCTATTTCTTTACGTTAACTGCATTACAGCAAAAACTATTTTTTATGGCTGTTACAGGTTTTGTGAGGAAATCAGCTACCATATTAGAAGTTTTAACATATTCAAATTTTACAATTCCTGAGTCGACCTTTTCTCGTATAAAATGGTGTCGTATATCTATGTGTTTCGTACGGGGGTGATGAGCAGTCGTCTCGGAAAGACATATAGCGCCTTTGTTATCGGAATTGATGAGAACATGACGTAACTTACCAAATATTTCGGAATGGAGGCTTCGTATCCAAATCGCTTCTTGTGTTGCGGAAGACATCGCCATATACTCCGCATCAGTAGTTGATAGTGCGACCGTGCACTGTTTTTTGGAGTTCCAAGATATCGCTCCGCCTTGCAAAGTGAAAATATAGCCAGTTACAGATCGTCTGTCATTGCCGTCGCTTGCCCAATCCGCATCACAATAGCCAGACAGATTTGGGTTTCCATCTCGATGAAATGTTGACTATAAGTTAACAGTCCCCTTCAAATACCGAAAAATCCGCTTTACGGCCTTCCAGTGCGGTTCCCCTGGATCTTGATTGTATCGGCTTACTGCGCCGACAGCGAACTGGATATCAGGCCGAGTTACCTGAGCAACAAATAAAATGCTTCCCACGGCTTCCTGATAAGGGATTCTCGACATCTCCTTACGGCTTTCTGCATTTTTCGGACTCATGTCTGCGGTCAGCTTCTGATTCATGTCCATGGGTGTCGTTACAGGGTTACAATCCTTCATCTGGAATTTGGACAAGATTTCGTTAATGTATTTGCTTTGGTCGATAGAAATAGTTCCAGTCTGTCTATCACGAGTAATTCGCATTCCGAGCACAAACTCAGCTGGTCCCAAGTCCTTCATATGGAAAGTTTTCTTCAGATGGTCCTTTAATTTATTTTTCATGGGACTGAAATTCGAAAAAATTATCAAATCGTCGACATAAACAGCAACAATCAGCATCGTTCCATCTTGCACATAATGGTAAACGCATGTATCAGTCTTCGAACTCGACAAACCAAACGATTTCAATGACTCGTCCAATCTTTTGTTCCAAACCCTGCTAGCCTGCTTTAGACCATATAGAGATTTATTCAATCGGCATACCTTTGAAGTTCCATCGTTGAAAATTTCAGGTTGTTTCATAAATATGACTTCGCTAAGATTGCCGTGAAGGAACGCTGTTACAGCGTCCATTTGGTCGATTTCCAAGTCGTATTTGACTGCTATTGCTATCAGGAGCCTGATAGAGCTATATCTCACAACCGGCGAGAAAGTCTCTTGAAAATCGATGCCGCTTCGTTGAGAGCATCCTTTTACCACTAATCTGGCCTTGAACCGATCAATTTCGCCAGAAGATTTGGTTTTCGTTTTAAAAATCCATTTACAATTGATCGCTTTTGAACCCGGTGGTAGTTCTACCAAAGTCCACGTACGGTTTGCGACTAATGACTTGTATTCGTTTTCCATAGCCAACCTCCAGTTTGAACTATGTTTGCTCAACAATGCATCACTGACTGTTAGCGGATCAGACGCACTCGTAGCCGCCAGTAGTGATTGAATGTTGTGTGACCGTGTCACAATCGGGCTCTCACGCTCGACCACAATATCTCCAGAAGGTTCAAAGGTGTCATCTTCCTCGTACAATGCAGACGCTTCGATATCGGACCTCGAACCAGAATCGTCCGCACTTGAAGCATCGTCAACACCATCCGCTGAATCATCTGTCACACTTTCGTCTTCGCTACTGCTGAAGTTGTCCATACCATTGAAGAAAGAAATTCGTTTCCCAGTGCCTCCACTACTTCTAGTCTGTCTAGATACTTGGACTCTATCCTCCACTTCATTTTTGCCTTTGACGTCCTCAAATGAGAAAAAATGATTAAAACAAAGTTTAGAATCATCAGTTACCTTCGATTCTGCTTCTTCCAAGAATACTACATCTCGAGCAGCGACAATTCCATTATCCTCCGGGTTGTATAGTCGATATGCCTTCCTGTTTGGCTCGTATCCAACCAAGATGCACTCGAATGCCTTGGAGTCGAACTTAGACCGCTTCTGTTTTGGTACGTGCACCATTGCACGACTGCCGAAGACACGCAAATGACTTACATCGGGTTTGATGCCCGACCACAGTTCTTCAGGAGTCACATTATTATTTCCGCATGGAAGGCGATTTATCAAGTATGCGGCAGTACTAACTGCTTCTGCCCAAAAACATTTTTTTAATTTTGCATCGAATAGCATACATGATGCCTTTTCTACCAGACTTCTATTTAACCGCTCCGCTCTCCCATTTTGTTGGGGAGTATACGCGACGGTTGTTTGGTGTATTATGCCCGCATTACGTAAGAATTTATCGAAATCAGTATTAATATACTTGCGACCGTTGTCTGTTCGAAGTATTTTAATTTTTTTATCTGTTTGAGATTCATATAATTCCTAGAATTCTTTAAATTTACTCAACGCTTCACTTTTATATTTCATCGGGTAAACGAAAACTTTTTTACTATAATCGTCCAAAAATGTTATGAAATATTTAGAACCACCAATAGACGATTCTATTGGACCGCATAGATCTGAGTGAACAATTTCTAAGACTGTTTTTGTTATTGTATCGCTTTTAGCAAAAGGTAAACGCGTTTGCTTACCCTGCAAACAAATTTCGCATTGCCTGCGCTCATAATTGTGTAAGTCCAAACCTCGCACAATTTTACCCGAATATAAACGTTCGAACTTATTTTGACCGACATGACCGAACCGCCGATGCCACAAATTTTGATTATCGCGCTTGCTTATGAAACATTTCTCTCTAGATTCGCTGTCCGATACTTGCAACTTGAACATACTGTCCGTAAGTTTTGCACTACACGCTAGAACGCCATCACTGTCAAAAATTTCGCAGGTTGATCTATCAAACTTCACAGTGTTCCGATTTTTAATTAATTGAGAAACCGATAGCAAATTAGCACATAACTCCGGCACATATAGAATGTTTTTCACGTTCGCTATAGGACCAATCGAGCCTCTGTCAAGTGTCAAAAACATATCACCCATTGCCTCGACTTTCATTTTGCTTTCATTAGCCACTGTCACGTACTCTAATGGAGCTTTGCGCACATTTACTAAATTTTGTTTATTGTTTGTCATGTGACAACTAGCACCCGAGTCAACGTACCAATTATTATGAGTGCAACTTGCAGTTAGACAGAATAAACTACACAAATTTGCGTTTTGCTTTTTGTTCGGACACTGACGCGCAAAATGACCAACTTTGTTGCATTCGAAGCATTTTACTTTCTTTTTGGACTTATCGCCTTTTTTAGAGTACATTGCCACCGGAGCACTCTGACTGTGTTCGAAATCATTACCGACATCTTGGAGCAACTTTGTTTTCACGAAGTCGGATGATATTTTAGTACCCGAGCTCTCGACCGCCATTATCATCGGTTTGTACTCCTCACTCAACCCGGCCAAAAGCAATGTCCCAACCCATTCGTCGTCCACCGCCATACCCGTATTTTTCAATTTATGAGCTGTGGTCACTATCGTATTAACGAATTTCTCCATGCTGGAACAATTTTCGAGTTTCGTATTGATTAACGTTTTGAGTAAGCCGACACGCCGCGTTAACCCACTATCGTCAAAGGCCTTTTTAACATTCGACCATATTTCATTAGCCGTCTTAGCATCCTGAACATGCCCATAATTAACCGGATCGATCATAAGTATCAGCTTCGCCTTAGCCTTGGATTCATTTGTCGCTCTTTTTGCCTCATCCTTTTCAACCGCGTTACCTTCAACGTAAGACCACAATCCCGCCAGTTCGAATGCCGCTTGTGCTTCGATTTTCCACGTGGCGAAATTTTCACGTCCCTTGAGCCGCTCCGACAGCCCCAGTTGAATGCTCTTTCCATCCATCTTTTGTGGAAGATAAATTTTTCACAAAACGTCGGAAAAATATAAACGCAATATGCACGAATATTTATCGCGAACCGAGTTGAAAATTAATTGCTCTCGTTAAAATACACTTACTAAAGGCCCATAACCTGATGCGAGTGGATGAGCAATTAAAAGACACGTCTAACTCTTATAACGTATATTGGCAAAAGAGAATGACAATTCGTTTGACAGTTACAAACTTGGTTTCGTAGCAGTAGTACCAAAGTGGAGGAAATCAAATTTATAATTTCAAATTACACAAGTATGGGAAATCTACTTTTAACAGGGGTCATATTTTCCGAAATTTTTAAAATTATTTTTCTGACCAAACATCGATGGGGGTGGTAGATTAGGTCGCGGCGGTCATTTTAATAAAAATTTCACAGTCCCAGCCGCCTCCGTTCAGAAGATACAGACCCAAGACAAACTGCAATGCAAAGAGGGGAGTAAGGGCAGACGGGGTCAGATTTTCCGAAATTTTTTAAATAATTTGTTTGACAAAAAATTGATGGGGGTGGTAGATTAGGTCGCAGAGGTCATTTGAATGAATATTTCACACTTCCAGCCGCCTCAGCCTTCAGCAACAGCTATTCTAAGTGAAAACCATTAAGGGGTCGAATTTACCGAACCATGTAAATCCGTTCAAGAGATATTGACAGACAAAAGTAGGCGCAAATGAATTATGCCATTGTGGGTCAATGTCATTAAGCACAGAAAAAGACGGAGTGGGTGGAATGTATGAAAGAAAATGGTCTGCCCTTTACTTTTTTAGGATGAGGAGGCTGTTCAGGATATAGACTTATACGATAGATAAAGACAAAGGTATGAGAAATAGCTATTTTCACAATTTTGGTTAGTAATTGTAACTTCTACATACCACATTTCAATGGATAGGTATGGTAGTGTGGGTATGCATCCATATATGTATACCCTTTTATGCAAGCAAAGAAAAAGGCGGAGTGAAAAACGTATGTAATCATTCAGTGCTTACTTTCTTATCAAAGGTCGAAGCAATTTAGGATGAGGAGGATGTTCGGGGTATAGATGTATCCGATGAGACTTTTCTTACTGAAATCCACATATCTGCTTAGAAGCGGACTAAGCTATGAGAAGGAAATATTTCTAATCTAAATCATCTAAATCTCCAAATACGGTGAATCAAATTTCCTGAAATCTCCTAATCCGTTCAAAGTGGATAAAGAACTGCTCTAAGCATTTTTATAGTCCGTTTAGGTTTAGGAGATTCAGCATGTTTCAGTGGTTTTTCGGTTTTTGGAGGTAGAAAAACCAAGGGGAAAACTTTAAAAAAATGGTAAAGATTAGCAATGTGAATTTTATGCATATTTCAATAGCTGGTGTTTTGAATCCTATCCAGTGGAGGAGATACATATAGCCAAAGGTACATATGCTCAAAAAAAGATATCTTCAAAATTGGCTCATTTAACATTTTTGTCGCAAATTTACGTAGCTATTCAACTATTTGGTGTAGGCTCCAATACGGTGGTGTAACATGAAAAGCAGCTGTCTTGAACATTTTTTCCATTGTGCATTTTTTATACCCTTCGCTCATAGAGTGAAAGGGTATATTAACTTTGTCATGAAGTTTGTAACGCATTGAAGGAAGCATCTCCGACCATATAAAATATGTATATATATGATCAGCGTGACGAGCTGAGTCGATTGGACGATGTCCGTCTGTCCGTCTGTCTGTCTGTTGCGACGCGTTTTGCTCGGCCAGTTTAAAAGCTATGGAGCTGAAACTTTGCACACATGCTTCTTTTTGTTGCAGGCAGTTTGTATGTTTGAATCGCTTAAATCCGACAAGGGGGTCGTGAGCTGCCATACAAACCTACCCCCCAAAATTAGGTTCTTCTTAGAAAAACTTTTTTATTTTGGCATCAATTTCAATAAAATTTCAAACAAATGTGTTTTCATTGCTGACACATAATATATGTAAAATTCGATCAAATCGGACAATGGGGTCGTGGGGCTGCCATACAAACCTAGACCCCCAAATTAGGTTCTTCTAAGAAAAACTTTTTTATTTTCTCATCGATTTCAATCAAATTTCGCACAAATGTGTTTCTAGTTATATCAAAAAACGTATGTAAAAATTGACCAAATCGGACCATGGGGTCATGGGGTTGTCATACAAACCTAGATCCCCAAATTAAATTCTAAGATATTTTTTTTATTTATACACCAATTTCAACAAAATTTCACACAAATGTGTTTCTATTGATGACACAAAACATATGTTTGAATATATGGAGTCGGACCATGTGGTCATGGGGCTACCATACAAACCTAGCCCCCCAAATCAAACTTTAAAAAAAAAAAACGTTTTTATTTGCACACAAATTTCAATCAAACCTCAGAAAATTATATTTCTATTGATGCCACATAACAAACGTGGAAATAAATGAGATCGGACTATGGGGTCGTGGGGCTGGCATATAAACCCAACCCCAAAATTATGTTCTTCGAAGAAAAACTTTTTTATATATCCACCAATTTCGACCAAATCTCATAGAAATTTGTTTTAATTGATGCCACAAACACACTTAAAAATTGATGGACAGGCCATGCGTTTATAGGGCTGCCGTACAACCCCCCCCCCCTTTGGTTCTTCTAAGAAACTCACATCCCCCGCTTCCCCCATTAAATCTTCGCCACGGCACTTATGTGAAAATTCAAGGAAAAGCATGGAAGCGGGGAGGACTAAACACAAGTCATAGATACGCCCCAAAAAACTTTTAGCCCGAGGGGAGCGAAGGGTATCCAAATTTCGACCGCGCCCGAAATTAGCCTCGGTCTCGTTTTATTCTGTTGTTTGGAGTAGAGACAGATTCGACGTTAGAAATTTACCGAAATACGCTTATCTGCTCAGAGAATAAAGGCTAAATTATGTGAAAACGGGCTACTTGTAGAATTCTGTTTATTGTGAATTTTCCAAATGTTTTGATACCTATATTGCGGTGGAGATTTGCTTTCATCTGTTTCAATAGTATAGTATGGGTGTTGGCCAATCAATCATTTATGAACTGTACGAAAAGGAACTGTTTTTATAATTTGGTCATTGTAAATATTTTTCGTGTTTCAATAATTACTCCGCTATTCGGCTGGAACTCTGCTCGCTAAACGATCAAAAAATAAAGTCAGTAAATGCAAAAAAAAAATAATTGTGAATTTTCTGAATATAGATATGCTGCTATTTGGACTGGAACCTCGCATAGACCATGTTGATGTAGTAAACTTACTAAAAATTCGAAATTCGCTAGAGATATATAGAAAAGGTATGTTTGTCTTCAAACTTCCGCTCATTGTGAATTTCTCATATGCATTGAAATTCCTGTGGACAAAATTTTCTGAAATCCATTGATACCATCAGAAAATACAGACAGAAGTTGCCAAAAAGGAAACCCATTGTGAATTTTGGCTCATCGTGAGTTTTTCGCATGTTCCAATAATTATTATGATATTCTGAACAGAGGCAAATCCAACGAACCTAAAATCATGAAAATCGGTTTAGCCGTTCTCATGTTTTAAATGGTGTAACTAACACGACTTTCTTTTATATATATAAAAACTGTGATAGCTCGCTTCGCTCGCTCTCCCATCTTAAGCTCGCTCCGCTCGCCAATTTACAAAACTAGTTGTAAATTTGAAAGATACCCCTCGGATGGTTCAGTGGGGTATGACAGACCCCAGAGAAATTTAAATCTTAAAATTTTCATAGAAAAACTTGTTGAATGGTATTTTGATGCATATGTAATTTAAGTATGTGTCACATACGTTCATTTAAGCATCAATTTGTTTGAATTTGTGATTTTGTTAATAAGTTATAGCACTTTGAAAGTGCTCTGGGGTCTTTTAGACCCCACGAACCATTTACGTATGTCTTTTTTACAAACGTAAATTTTTCGTTTTGTGGGAAATTTTCAAAGTATGTTATTTGGAAAACGATAAAATGTAATAATAACAGTCGAGAACGGTTGAAACTTTGTAATTAGAGTACATTTGGGAAATTAGATATGTTAATTTTGAAAGAAATGGAAAATTTAGGGTGTTTTGAATTAGGGGTTTTTAAATTTTTTACTAAATTCATTCAAAATTATGCCGTTTTTTACCTGGTTTTCATTTATGAGGATCTCCTTTCACTATTGTGTCATTACCTTATGTTTTTTAAGTCAAGACATAAATTAATGCCTTTTATGAGCGTAATAATTAGGTGGGTTTTTTTTTACATAACACATAAAGCTTCCTCAGCGAACTTGGCTAGACACTTGACGAACCTCTTCTAAGAAGGAGGAAATCAACGGGCAATATTCGCCGAAGCACAGTGCAAAATATTGAAGACATTTTGTGCATTGTCCAGCTTGCCCCCCCCCCCTTTGGGGCTGATGCCCCATGTCCCCCAACGTGGTCAGATGATCCCCCAAAGAGGCAAAAATGTTTTCTATTCCCACGAGTAAATGATCGAAAGACAAAATACAATTGCAACGAGTGCAAAAAGCCAATCTGCGAAGACCATCGAGGAAATAGCTGTGAAGAAGAATGCTCTAAATATTGACTAACTTTGAATCCCGATTTAAGAAAAAATATTAACCTTAGCTAAAAAATGTTGATGTACTTATCTTTGTTAATTAGTATTTAATACGTTTTGACTAATAAAAATTAAATTTTGTTAAAATTTTAGTTTTTATATTGATTTATTTGTGATAAGTTCAAATTACCCTCAAATTTGACACCACCTAATTTTTTCTTCCACATACTAAAAGCTACTGTCCGAATTCCACTTTTTTTACATACCACTTAATCAAAAGGCTTCACAGTTACTTCTAGTTCAAAAAAATGTGCCAAAAAAGCAAACATTTAATTTTTAGAGCGATTTTTGCCTTGGGGTCTGTCAGACCCCACTGAACCATTTACGTATATAAAATTTACCTGAACCATCCGAGGGTTAATTCGATATTCAAAGAGGAAGGAGGTGTAGACCAATCCCCTGGAATCGCTTGACTGAAATCTGGCAATTTGTTCAAGGAATACAGAAATAAATATGCGAAAAACAAATCTTTATAATTCTGCTCATTATAAATTTTTTCGCGTGTTTCAATGTTATTCTGATATTCAGAGAGAGGACCTATAAATTCGACATTGTGAATCTTCTGCTTATTTCAATGTTTATACTGCCATTCCGGTCGTACCCTTGTGTAGACCCATAAGGTGGGGTCAACTTACTGAAATCCTGTAATTCGCTCAAGAAAGACAGAAAGAAGTATGTATGTATAAGAAAAAGAATTGTCTTCATAATTGTGCCCCATTGTGAATTTTTCATATGTCTCGATAGTTGTCCTGTTACTTTGGGTAGAGACCAATCCTGTGGAAGAAATTTACTGAAATCTGTTAAAGAAATACACGCAGAAATAAGTGAAAAGAACCCATTGGGAAATTTAGCTCATTGTGAATTTTTTGCATGTTTCAATAGCTATTATGCCGTTCTGGCCAGAGCCTAGTCCAACAAATTTAGAATCATGAAAATCTGTCCAGCCGTTCTCGAGTTGTAAATGGTGTAACTAACACAACTCTATTTTATATACAGGGTGTCTGGAAAC
Organism: Microchrysa polita; assembly: GCA_949715475.1. Taxonomy (NCBI): domain Eukaryota; kingdom Metazoa; phylum Arthropoda; class Insecta; order Diptera; family Stratiomyidae; genus Microchrysa; species Microchrysa polita. The sequence goes on from OX454419.1 coordinate 14,099,391, forward strand.
TGCCGCATAAACGCACCGGATTATGATTCCATACCCCCTCAGCTTAACCCTTTAGCTGCCACAGGCATTTAACGATTTTTGAAAAAATTATTTTCTTGCACAACTTAAAACTTAATATCTCCCAAGCTAGACCAGTTAGAATAGTGAAATAAAATGACTATTACAGCCAACAAATTTATCTGTAAAATAAAACTAATTGCACTAAAATCGGATAAGAGGTTTGGTTTTTACAGAGCTTCAAACTCAAATTAGTGCAGAAAACTAGGGTTAATTTTAGCTCGAATTTAATACAATTCAATTCACACTGCCCCTAAAGATCTGCAATTGGTAAAATCTATTCAAAGTATGTCGAAATCGAGCCAAAATTTACCCTAGTTTTCTGCACTTAAGGTACTAAAACTGTTAGAAATAATTGAGCTAGAATAAAATGATGTATCGTTAGACTATGCGCCAATTTTTAAAAGAATCGTACAGCCACCTCATCTTGACAGAAGTTGGAGAAAATTGAGATGGAAAATAAGATTGTTTTTGGGTCAAATCACGCAAATTTGACTCTGTAAAAACCAAACTTCTTATTCAATTTTTAGTGTGGTTAGTTTTATTTTACAGGTAAATTTGTTGGCTGTAATAATCATTTTATTTCACTATTCCAGCTGGTCTAGCTTGGGAGATATTAGGCTTTAACCCTCCGTCGGGCGCACCCGGCCTGACAGGCCAGCAAAACAGTTTCTGGTCTGCTCCACGCTAGTAGAGTGGCCTACAACTTTTTAGCTCCATTTACTCGTCTAACTTTAAGAGTCTCACACAATGCCTACCTATTGTTTTCCATGGTCCTTTAGTTAGTTGTGTGGTAAGGACTCTGGCTTCACAGGCCGGGTGCGCCCGATCGCGTCATAATTTAGAATGTATACCCAAACTACGCGAAAGCGCTGCATCAAAGATGCTTTTCCGCATTTAATTTGGAGCATTAGGAACCTTTTCAAATAACGATTATCAATTTAGACTGCCTACCTTTCATTAATTTCAATTTTTCTAACGATCAATGGATGCGGTATTTTTCATAAAATTTTCTCTCTTGGGTTTTTTCTTGTAAATCGATAATTTTATTTCTGTATTATACTGTTAAGCAAATAGGTTTCTTAGTACTATACTTACTTTAATTACATCCCTTAGATACTAATAACTTAATTTCCAAAAAGTTTCAGAAATTTGTAGTAACATAGTAAGGAAAAAGGACTCAAATAGATGGGTTGCCTCTCAGGCCGAGTGCGCCCGATCTTGTTTTGATTTGGGGTGCGCCCGACGGAGGGTTAAGTCGTGCAAGATAGATAGATAGATAGAAAACTCTCAGTAGTGTTTGCGTTGTTTAACTTTTTACATTTTTCTTTTTTTACCAATGGCTGATTATATCATCGTAATCGCTCCTGATACTTTACCATTCTCCAATTACTTTCAATATCCTCGCCAAATTACCGGGAACAAATACTTGAAATTATATTAGTCGACTTTTTTCAAATACTTCGAATACACATAAAACTAAATTCAAAAATTTCCTTCTACTGACTTTTAAATTAAAGAATTAAGCTTCTGTTTTATTCTAAATGAAGGCTACTGATATTCGTCACATCCACTTAACGCCTTCTCCGCACCCCCATCCCCCACTACAACTTTTAATCAAATTCTAATGTCTATCATCAGCTCTTCTTCACTTTATTGTCTTTATCACTATCCCGAAAACTTCAGCTTTAATTCACATTCAAAATAGCATGAAATCAAGTTCGTCGATATATTCTTCATTTTGCCTGCACAGTTAAATTTCTGTACATTATAATAACTTCCTCGTCGACGGTCACTGGATCTCCGTCGACAAACAGTGAATCCCTAAATCTGCCATAAATCTTTGGGTCGGTCTAAATAATTCTTTTATTTAGCCCCAAGGGTCTCCTTTCTTTTATTTTTCGATCTGTTTGAATCGTTTTGATTTTTTTCTGCAAATATATGTTTTCAACCCACTCATTCACAATTTAACAGTTTCATGTTGTGTGTATGTTTGTTTATTCTTTCTACATATTTTTTTGAGTCGTCTGTCAGAATAGAATCTTCCACTTCCGTTTCCTTTTTGTTTAAGGAACACAAGGACACAATCTTCTTGTTTCGTTGTTTCGTCGGTTCATATAATTTTATTCTGAGAATCTTGTTAAAAAAAAGGGAAAAGAAATTTGTCCTGAATATTTACCCTGAGATGAAATGACAGCCCACCCATACGTTTTAAGTCAAACACATCGTCACTCACATCACCAGCAATCGGAACGACTCATTCTCGTCGTTGGCGGTTTGTATATTCTGTGTTTTTTGACCAGGGATATTTCCGACGACATTTGCTTATTCAATCGACGACATTTTTACGAATTAAAAGGGTCGTGATCCTGTTTTTTTCTTGCCTCCTAGTCAATAAACAATGACTTAAGGATTTTTTGGACTGCTATAGCTGTGAGGAAGGACACAGAGATTACGCTAAATGACAAAAAAAAAGCAACAACCGACCGATCAAATAGCACACGCATTGATTTAATGGCAATTTTATTGGAAAACACACACGAGATTTTGTCTGGCTATATCCTTTGAATTTGTCGAATCTTATTTTAGTAGTGACATGTCTGCCTCATTGCCTCATTTTGGTAGACGCAGTGACGCGACGGTTATTCGATCGGCAATATGCCCCCTGATGTGTAATGCGAGACGGATGTAAAAGAAGAATAACTGGATATGTATCTCCATATGAGTCCTGTGTGTAGTGAATGTCTTTTCATTGATAGCAATAAAGAAAGAATTCAGAGGATAGTACTTCCGTCAGCCTTATTGACATTTTTGCTCCGACTTAAATTGTATTTATGGGATGGATACAAAACAGCAGCTCAGTGCGTTACAATTTTCCTTGGCAGTCCTTACTCTGTTTTCATTATGTTTAGTTGGTTCTGGGAACTAAGGAAAAACAGAAAAGTATATCGAAAAGAGACATCCGGTTGAACGGTCCTTTTCAGGCGGTCTTTTTTTGGATTCCACGAAGCCGGGTTCTGTTGGGGTCGTTGTATTTGAAAGCTCCATGGGTCAGTGATTTTCAATATGTCGCCCATACGTTAGCCATATATATTGCCTCACTTTACTATGCTGAATAAAATTTGTGTAGTCCTTCTTTATTTAAAATTTGATTTGTCGAGAGTATGAGTGAGTACCCCGCATTGCAAAAAGACATTTCGGTGCTTATTTCGACATTTGTTAAAATTTAAATTAAGATACATTTTTTCGAAATATGTAGATTTGCGGGAATCCTGCTACATGCTGTCATTTTTAATATAAAAAAGCAAGCAGCACGTTTCCTAACCCTCAATGCGGTCCTAAGATAAATTTTCAGGTCAATCATTTAGTGGCGACCGAATGTTGTATGTCGTAGCGTTAATTTATCACGTTACATGTGTACAAATGCGTTCCTTCTCGTTCACATCAATGAGTCATTGGCAACGTTTCTTCAGTGCGTCTCCCATGCCTATAGGATCTGTCGGGGAAACAATAGTTAGCCTGCGATATTTCTACCATCGATGTTGAGGATAGACGTATGTGGTCCTGGAAGGAATCTGTGAGTGTACTCCTTGACAGCTTCTTTCAGACTGCATCCGACTGGATCAGGCTCCTGAACAGGAAGAAATTCCTGCTCTTGCGGAGAAAGCGGCTTGCATTGCTAAGTTGAAAAGCAGAAAATCGCCTGGGTTGGATGGGATGACAGGCGGGATGTGCAAGCACATCTGGCAGGCCGTCCCGGAATACATGAGTGCCTGTTCGCAAATTGTTTTCGAACGCGTCTTTTTCCGAGGAGTTGGAAGTCTGCCCGCACTGTTATACTTCTGAAGGACCTTACCAGAAACAAGTCAATACCTCAGTCATATCGGGGCATTAGTCTTCTTCCAGTACTAGGTAAAGAGTTGGAAGGGGTGGTGATGCGTGACTCTTCATCAGGGAGTCAGTATCAAGCAGCTCGTCTCAATACGTCCTTGCGCTCTTTATATACCTCAAGTGTGCTTTTGATAGCTTATTGTGGGATGCTATCCTGTGCAAGCTTGACGCAGTTGGCTGTCCGGAATTGTCTGTTTGTCTTCGTGGCTTATGAAGTAGTACGCAAATGCGCATCCCGTGGTTGTCCGCAGGGTTCCATCCTAGGCCTATTCGTTTGGTGACTAGGTTCTGGATGACCAGCTTAAGTCTCTCGATCGGCTGTGGAAGTGCTGCGCTTATGCCAATGATTTACTCCATGTTGAGGGTAGCTCGCGTGCTGCGGTAGAGCGTTCGGGATCGTCATACATGGACGCTGAAGTCTCGTCGTCTAAGACTGTGACGATGTTGCTTAAGGGCAGTTTCGATCGCAGTCATCCTCCAGTGGTGAGAATGGGTGAAGTTAGACTCAAGTACGAGGCGGTTTAGGTCAAGTACTAGGGCATAACTATGGGGGAGAGGATGAACTTCAGGTTCCATTTCACAGTAGTCACCGAAAAGTTTGTTGATATATGTGGTTGACACGCGTTGTTAGGAAGGATTAGGGTCTCGGAAGGGACGCAATCTAAAGGAACTACGAATCCTTGTTTGTTGGCTGTGAAGCAAATGGATCCCCAGCTCTTATGGATTACGCAATTCCCGTTTGATGGTTGGGAGCTGTGTGACGCTGAATAAATGTCTCTGGGTATGAAAGAGGGTATCTACCGTGGCTCTCCAAGTCATGATGGGTGCACCCCCTCTTGAGTTGGAGATCTTGCGTCGCGGAACGCCGTTTTACATACCAAGAGGGCTTCCGTTACCTCCTAGTACTTTGTTATCCCCGATAGTGTCTCTGGGAGATCCCGGCTAGAAATCGTCAACCGCCTAGAGGAGTGTTTCCTATCTAGGTATCAATCTAAATGGGAAACAGCGGCCCATGGGAGAACAACTTACGAATACTTTAAGCAGGTTAGTGACGTGGGAGGAAATGGAAATGGAGTCAAAAGATGGGAAGCTGATTGACTATCAATCCATTCGCCTATTCAAAGCCGTTTGGTAAACCTTTACGGACGCCACGCCCACTTCATGACATTTATTGTGACTCCTGTATGTATAGATTTTCGGCGGCCAGAATTGGTGGTAATGTCGGCGTAAACTGGACAAGAAACGTGTTAATTCAACTCCAGTATACGCCAGTAGTCTGGTTGGTGTTTTTTTTAGAGCGCACACCTTCAGTGCACGTGGCCGTGGGTTCGAGTCTCATCGTGAAACAATTCAGTTTATAGTGTTTTTCAAACTCATGACCCATGTGATGGACTATGGGATGGGATGTTAAACGAGTACCCATTTATGGGGAATAAATTTGGTTGAGGTGTTGTTTATCTCAACACCTCAACCAAAAAGCAGTTAAGGGCTTGGAAATTGGATTTGACTAACACAACTGCGGCCTTAGTCCAATGTTGGACTGTCGTGCCTGTTATTTATTTATTTATATACATACGACAAAAGAAACTCAGAGCAACACTAAACAACTAATCCCAAGCTCATTTCCGCGCTTGTTGAATTTCAAAGAATTTCATTTCTCTCTATATTCGAAAATCAATAGGTTACTTTACTGTAACCATTATTTTCAGGACAAAACACACATTTCGTTCTCGTTTCCCCAAAATCGAGGTCAATAATACAGAGGCATGACAAACCACGGTACATATTGTTCTGCAACAACTGGAGCAGAAAATGTATCCACGTACGCTCCACATAATGCACATGTTTTGTATTTGTGGAGCAATTCCTTTGAAAACACAATATCCTCGTCGACCGAACAAAAAATATGCCACCCAATCCATATTGTATGTAGTACGCATCCCAAATCATTCGACTCCTGTCTAAAATCCAATCCGATTCGGTAACCATGAAGAAGAGAGAAGACATCGAATCTGTCAACAAAATCCTTTAAAAATATTCCAAGGTCGAACATCGTGTTAACGGCCTATACCAAGTTTTCTGACAACATCCCTTGAATCCTCTTACGGATTTGTGTCTCATATCATAGTACACCGCTCGCTATACCCCACGCTATTTAGAATTCGAAGATAACTGAAAATGTCCCTTTTTTCGAAATTGGAAGAGGTCAGTAATTGCGCAGGAAGTTGTACTATTGATATTGAGAAAGAAGGGAAAAATCAGTCTTTAAGGTTTTTGGCCGTAAAATTCGAAGTAGAATCTTTCATTCATTTCATATGGAATAAGAGTGTCCTTTAATGCTTGAGCGTTAAAGCGTATACATTCGTAGGACGTAAGTTGACATTACGTGCGTTAGGTCCGGGAATTCTTGCGTACCTACGCACCTCTCTCTATCTCTCTATCTCCGTAAATGTTTCATTGAAATGGGACTTTTGGGAATTTTGGATAATATGACACCATTTCGTATTTTTCTGTATTTTTTGTTTGTTTCGGTTCTTGTCTGCCTTAAAGGAATATTCTGATTGCACATACATATTTTGGATACTATACGTTTATGGGTTTTTGTACCCCCCTGAGGGTATATGTATATGAAGTCTGCTGTCTGATTTTTTGTCACTTCTTCGATTTTGTTTTTCTTTGGTTTTGTGGTGTTGTTCGTATTATCCTTGAGAAAATTTCTATATGAGATCAGGAAATAGCGGCTGGGATTGTCTGTGCATATGGTACGTAAAGAGATTTTGACTTGAATTGGTTACAACGATAGTTCTTGGGTATGATAAATTTTGTTATTTTATTGAGCAGGCAAGATGTGGGCAAATTTAATTTAATCTGACAACGGCTTAGGGAAAGGGTTAATGATTTATGTCAAATTGTTAATTGCTTGAATCCCGAAATTGGCTAACATTATTCATTCAAAAAATAACAGCAATTTATCGACAATCAAAGGAGCAAATTGTGCAGCATTAAGGTCATAAAGTCACATTCATTTCATTAACTTTAATACAAAGCTCAAACCTAAGCCATAAACCTAACATGTTTATAGCATGGTAACTTTTACACGTTGAAATCCTCCCGGAACGGAATCCTGACTACGTCCCTGGCTTTGTTGACATTGAATGAATGATTCGATGAGACTATTTGAAATGTACGCCTACTGATGAGCAAGAGTATCATAATGTGAGGCGTAACGAGACCGAGTTCTAATCGTGCGAATAGCACGATGAGTGTATACCCTATACCCAGTGGCGTAACGTACAGTGTTCCATGTGTTCAACGGAACACGGGCCCCCAAGCCAAAGGGGCCCCCAAATGCGAAAACATAAATAATTTGTTTTCGATAGATCCTTGTTTATTTAAAAGCATTCATTTTTATGAGTCTTGGTAGGATTCAGCGTTTCCGAGATATTCCCGAGATAAAGGCGAAATCCAGCAGATTTAGAAAGGTTTTATTAATGGAATCATCTTTGGGATATGTCTTAGATATAGGGAGGTACAAAATTGTTCCCCCACCTCCCCCACCTTTGTGGGGGTCGGGACACATATGTCCCGTCCGGTTTTTTAGATGGAACATATATGTCTCGATAGGTATCTACTTCACTACAGTAAAATGATAGCAGAATACAGTTTCTGCCAATATAACGTCAGAGATATACGAGCTTTGAGAGCACTGATCCAAAAGCACTCTAGAGTTATAACTTTTTCCATTGTTCTCAGCAAAAACCATTGCAGTAGGTAAAATTACTTGGCTAAAATCATTAATTGGGTTGTGTGTTACAAACGATGTCGATGGTTTGTAAGACGATGCATTGGGGTCTAGGCCAGTCATATTCGTTCCTGGTCTTGACTCAATTGCATTGTTTTGATTGGTCTGTTTACAATTTACCTTAGAATTGCTGAACTCAGAATGTAGTTCGGTCATATGATTGGTGTTGCAAATTTTGCATTTAATTTTATCGCCATTGAAGCATGGCAAAACTTGATCGTTAGCCTTACTTTTATATTGGTGCTTAGCACATCTCAGGCAGATATTATTATTTTTAAAAACACTGATCTTGTTTTTGGAATTTGAAAATTTACTACAAGCTAAAACTGTGTGACCCACCAACTTACAAACAGCACAAGCTAGTCTGGTTTTGTTGTTGGTTTGACTAACATTAGTCACCACTTTATTGGGTTTGATGTATACTTATTACTCGAGCTATTACTAGGATTCGAGCCATTAGCTAACTTGTAGCTCTCAAATTTTAATATTCTCGACTCCATAAAGATTCCTATTTCACTGACTTTTGGAAGTTTCTTCTTATCACTAAGAGAATCCTCAAAGTCAAGTTTCGAGGCTGTATCAAGCTTTCGATAAATTATTGGGAACAATATAGGATCCCAACCGGAAATATCAACCTTGGCCATTCTTAAATTTTGTAATACTTCTCGGATACCATCTAAAAGCTTTTTGATAGTACCGACGTCTTTTGGAACACAAGACGGTAGATCCAATAATTGAAACACGAATATTTCTACCAACAACCGATGGTTACTGTACCTATCATCCAAAAGTTTCCACAAAGCAGAATAATTTTCCGCCTCCAATGACAGATGGGACACCAATTCTAATGGTTCACCTTCTAGGTAAGATTTTAGATGAACTAACTTTTGTAAATTTGAGATATTTTGATCATCCAACACTTGTATCACTAAATTTTTAAAACTTGAATATCGCCCGACATCCCCCTTGAACTTAATAATTTCAATGGGTTTTATGCGAATTCTATTATCTCCATTTGAATTACTTTTCGAACCAGCCATTGCCTGAACTAATTTATTTATGGCCTGCTCAAAGGTGGCCACTGCACTTGGTCCTGAAGGTTCAACACGGCTGGAAGGGCCAGGTGTGTCTTCAGGAATGTCACTGTCGGCTAAATTTTCATTAACAAAGGCCATAATTTTCTGATAGATATCACAAGTTTCTTTAAATTTATTATCTACAAAGTAAGCCACCTTTTTGTCCTGTTTCGATTGCAACTCTTGGTCATTAGTCAGAAAAGTTATCCACAGAGTTTGACTTTCTGATTGGATGCTAAGTAATTTACTTTTTGTTCTAAGAACACTCTTTAACTTTGCAGCGTTTATCAAAATATTTTTTAATTTCTCAAAAATTTCTTGCTGCGATTTGATAAGTTCCGCCATATTTATTGAAAAAATTGGTTCAAAAATTCAAATTTTAAAAATATTCAAGATTTTAGTTTTTTAAACATATTTAAATTACCAACTCACCAGATATCTAAGCGACCTCAAAAACTGCAACACCGCAGCGATGCTCCTCGGACTTTCCTGGTATCGAGTAACACAACAAAACAGGAGTTCACAGCACACAGGACCACAGCGATGCACCTCGGACTCTCCTGATCTCGAGTAACTACACCACCAAGAACAGCAATTCATAACACGCAGAACCACAGCGCGCAGGGCCTCAGCGATGCACCTCGGACTCTCCTGGTCTCGAGTAACTACACCACCAGAAACAGGAATTCACAGCGCACAGCGATGCACCTCGGACTCTTCTGGTCTCGGGTAACACCGCAAAACAGCAACTCACAGTGCGCAGGACCTCAGCGATGCACCTCGGACTCTCCTGGTCTCGAGTAACTACACCACCAAAAACAGCAATTCACAGCGCGCAGGACCTCAGCGATGCACCTCGGACTCTCCTATTCTCGAGTAACTACACCACCAAAAACAGCAATTCGCAGCGCGCAGAACCACAGCGCACAGGCCACAGCGATGCACCTCGGACTCTCCTGGTCTCGAGTAACTACACCACTAAAAACAGCAATTCACAGCGATGCACCTCGGACTCTCCTGGTCTCGAGTAACTACACCACAAAAAACAGCAATTCACAGTGCGCAGGACTTCGGCGATGCACCTCGGACTCTCATGGTCTCGAGTAACTACACCACCAAAAACAGCAATTCACAACGCGCAGAACGACAGAGCGCAGGACCTCAGCGATGAACCTCAGACTCTACTGATCTCGAGTAACTACACCACCAAAAACAGCAATTCACAGTGCGCAGGACCTCAGCGATTCGACTAACACCGCGAGAATATGTTATATATATATGTTATACATCAACAAAAATCAAACTTTCGCGCACACCAAAATGTACTTTTCTTAAACTGGTTTACAAAAATACTCGACGGACCAAACTTTGTCGCGGTCAGTCAAAAAGCGTTTATTATTGTGGGCACAAGTATATTTATTCATTCTTAATTTATAGCTTACAAATCTAGGTTACAATAATTGTTCATTTATTATTAGGGTACGTAATTCAATAACTTATGAACTACTTCTAGAACATATTACAATATATTTAGACTAAAATACTGACTCTTATAAAGACCTACTTATTGCACATAGGTGAGGTCGACATTCACATAGTGCCTACACTGCAGGTCGAGCAACGCGAAACCATGGAGCGGTATAAAGAACGAGGCAAGGAAGAGGATGTCGACATTCACTCTGATTTAGGAGAAATATAATGTTAAAACGTTTTCACTTATGGTACGATCCTAAAAAACTTCTGGAAAGAGGAATTGGAAACTTTTCTCACATATTTTTGTGCGTCTTTCATTTTGGATCAGACGACACCCAAGTTTTTAACAGTTTACCATTGGCTTTGCTTTGAAAACGACAGTCATAGTGAGCAGCTTTGAAGTTAGTTTCCAAATGCTGTATGTTATCGTCCATATAATACTTTTTGCTAGCTTCAACATGTTTTCAGAGCAACCCGAAGTATATTTTTGAAAATTCTACCAACAAACTCTCGTAAGAAATAGGCAATTTGGTAGTTTCGATCCCATTGTCATGTGTTTCGACCACTAGTGTTTCAGGAGTGGTAGTCACATGTATGACATCATTAGTTTTCACCCGCTAGCTATTTGAATATCCCTGACACCGGTAGGCTAATCAGAACCAGTGTAGTTACGCTCACTACCAACGTCCAAATTACCGTGAAAATAATCCCAGGACGCATAAATCTCTATCACATGCTCTAATATTTCGTATTCTATTAGTTTCCGCGATATAGACCGAAGGACACCTTAGGATAAGGTTTTTTTATTATAATTTCATTTGTAAAGGAAAAGTATTCCCAAACACTGAGTGGGACATATTAGTACCACCAAACAAACCTGATGGGACACATAGGTCCCGAAAACGAAAATACACAAAAAGCACATAAAAACACATAAAAGCACAAAAACTTACATAATTACTACAACATTGTCATGCTGTAAATATACTTATTCTCCTATAAAACTTGTACCTATACTGATTTTTTACCGAAATAACACCATATTTCTAGATAATGATGAACTTCAGGCGCGAGAGCTTGCACTTTGAAACGAGAACTGTGCAAAGTGGGTATCAAACTGCAGGACAAAAATATTTTCGTATAATTATCTAAACGTTAAAATACCAGAAGGGACATCTTTCAACCACATTTTAAGGATAAATTTTTCTTTAAGATAAAACCAATCTTTTGCCGGGACATATGTGTCCCAATAGGTTCGAAAGGGTTAAAGCAAATCCGTGTATCTGTGCGTTCGCACGATAATTCCCGAAATAATAGAGAGTTTTAGCAAGTCGTATGGAATAAAACGACATAATTTGACATTCCATATAAAAATTCGCTTGCTTACCGTATACGAAACAAAATATTTTAATTTTGCATATCCTAAGTAGGCATAGGTGTAAAAAACGACAAATTATTTCGCCAATTTCGACTGTTTCCAGAGAATCAAATATGTATACGGAAATACACCCATGCCTACTACTTATGAAATCAATTTTGTCCGTCCGTCTGTCCGTCTCTCCGTCTGTCCGTCTGTCCGTCCGTCTGTTCACTAAATAACTCGCGAACGGCTTAACCGATCGTCATGAAATTTGCTAGGAATGTCTAGAATGGTAACAGTCTTTGGCACGAAATACTTAAAAGTTGGTAGAACAAAAATTACAGGGTGTCCCGGACATTTGAAAATTTGTTCACTAAATAACTCGCGAAAGGTTTAACGGATCGTCATGAAATTTGGTAGGAATGTGTAGAATGGTAACAGTCTTTGGCACGAAATACTTAAAAGTTGGTAGAACAAAAATTACAGGGTGTCCCGGACATTTGAAAATTTGTTCACTAAATAACTCGCGAACGGCTTAACGGATCGTCATGAAATTTGGTAGGAATGTGTAGAATGGTAACAGTCTTTGGCACGAAATACTTAAAAGTTGGTAGAACAAAAATTACAGGGTGTCCCGGACATTTGAAAATTTGTTCACTAAATAACTCGCGAACGGCTTAACGGATCGTCATGAAATTTGGTAGGAATGTGTAGAATGGTAACAGTCTTTGGCATGAAATACTTAAAAATTGGTAGGACCAAGATAACAGGGTGTCCCGGATATTTACAAATTTGTTCACTAACCGATCGTAATGAAATTTGGTTGGAATGTGTAGAATCGTAACAGTCTTTAGCACGAAATACTTAGACGTTGGTAGGACAAAGCAAAAAGGGTGTCCCGGATATTTGAAAATTTGAATTTTTTAGTTTTTATCAAATCAAAGAACTCGATGGGTACATTTCATATCAGTCGCTTTTTTCCAGTTTGGAGTAATAGTAACGGCGTTACAGCTAATAAATCCAGTTAATATGTGGAGCCATAATATATGGTAAATCTATTTTTGGTTTGGGCTAATTAAAAAGTGTTACAGAATGAAAGGCGTTTCTTTAGACCAATCCAAAAATAGATTTACGAGAAGCATTTCATTAACATTGTGCATAATTCTTATTTATTACCTATAAAATATATGTGCAAAATGATTCACTATGTATGTATTCAAAATCTAAAAAACCCTCGTATTGCGGGCGCAGCCCTCTGTACGCCGGTATTTTTTATATTGTTGTTTTTGTTTTCATCAAGAGCTATAAAATCATTAAAAACTAAAGGCATCATCAAACAATATATTTTCACACAGTACCTAAATGCAATTAGGATAAATAGTCACTTCGATTTAGTTGACAAATTTTATTCAGAATATGCTGATCCATCTACCCTTTTCCCCTGATTGGGCATATTCAGACTTCTATATTGTCGCCTGCATTATTTTTTCCACAAACCAAACAAATCCTTATCGTATCACATGCTGTGAGTAAACAATATCCCCGGCCCCGGCTGTCATGCAGATTTTTATGAACAAAAAAGAGAATTCTTTTTTTACCCCTATTTCGAAGCAAGGCTCTATGACTGCTAAAAAAATATTACAGGCCTTAAATGTGAACGACACACTGCCACTGAGATTCAAGGACATATTTATCGTTCTATTTAAATTCTTCCTGTTGTTGGATTTTTTTCTGGTTTGCTTTCGCTGAATATTCTGTACATGCTGGTATACTAAATATGTGGACGATTTATAGACTCTGCGTGATTACAGTGGCGACCGAAGACGCAGGCTGTGAATAATTGGCAGTATTTAACGCACCACAATGCGGCGATAAATATTGTCGAGAATGAATTCGTTAGGCGTGTATGGAAACAAATTGGAAAAAATAAAAACAAGATTTTGTTTGTCAGGATTCATCATAATGTAAATATTTTGCCTGATGCTTTTTCGTCATCCTATACATAGTTATGATAAGTCAAGTGTAATGAAAATACATCCGCTCACGTTTAAACTACAGTACATGAGAAGATTTTTATTTCTAGAACCTAGATTGATATCATATCTGTCAGTATGAGTATAAACGATTATAATATATGAGTACACAGTGAAAAAAATCGTTATAAAATCAAAAATAATAGCTATGACTCAAAACTTTTCAAATATGATTTGGCTCCATATACATACGTTTACGTTTAATTCAAAAATGTTTCATTTTGAATCAATAGTGGAAATATTAAAGTGATTATTGTACTAATCACTATACGGAAAAAAGGAAATGTACATGTGGCCAACGACGGGGGTATCTATAACTATTTTGAGGGTGAAATTTCAGCTAACCATCATTTTATGTTCTCAAAACCATCAACAAATGTTAAAACGAAAATGTGAACACAACAACGTAAATGTTCTAAAGACTATTGTTTTGTGTATACCAAATTACTAAATTGTAATAGTAACAAATTGATTAGTTGTTGGTACCAGTTAAAAAGTAAATAATTATTGAAATGTCTTTATTACATTGCGAAATGTGCACTGAACCATTGACTATTTTCTATATTAACCTAACTATTTTACCCCATGATTCTCAGCCTATCATGTCATAGTCAGTACAAATATGAAACCTGGTTGATTTTTCACGTGATTGCAAAAAAAAATATGACCAACCAGACTCTATGAGTGATGAAGTTTGTAATTTATACCATACATTGTGAGACATCGCATAAAAGAAATAGCAAAAATAGCGAATAGCGTCGAGGCAACAAATTTTCGGGTAGAGGAAACTAATGGCTGGGTAGCAAAGTTAACAAAATGTTTATTCTACATTTTTGTAGGTAGTATTCACTGTAGAAATACTTAATAACTAGCAAAATATATTTAGTACACTAAAAAAGTATTTATTACATTTTTGCATGTAAACTACGATTTTGGTGTTAACTAGGACAATTTATATGTTTGTGATACATTGGAAAATTAAGGTGTTATTACATTTCTTAATGTTGGAAAGAACATTTCATATCAAAACAAATATGTAATAGAAACATATTTAAATATACACACTACAAATGTTTTGTTCGTAAAACATATTTTTAATAACATCTGCAAAATGTTGAATATACATTTCCTTTTTTTCCGTGTACTAATTGCTGCATGTCAAATCAAAATTGAATATCACTTTATTTTAAAAGTGTCTCATTTTAAATTTAAAATGTTTTGATTGTAAGATTAAAAAACTGAAAAAGTATTTTTTCCCTTTTTTTTAGATTTTTTAAATAGTTTATTTTTTTTTATTTTTTTTTATTATTTTTATTTTTACAATATTTTAAAAACTTTATTTTCTCACTTTGCTTCTACTGGGAATCGAACCGGGTACCTATCGTTTCGTAGTCCCACTTCCTACACCTAAGCTATCTGAGATTACTAGCACTGAACAAAATAGCGGCGGGCTTATGGACATGTGACGGACACAGCCTTCAAAATGAGACAACTTTAAAACAAAGTTGAACATATTTAAATCGATGTTTCAGTCAATTTTGAATAGATAATTTAAGTGAATCCTATTAAATTTAATATAAAACTATTTGTTTTTAAAATGATTTATTGATGTATTCCAATTTTGTTTTTAATATGTTTCACTTCAAATATAAGTGGTGATTTTTTTCTCAGTGTACATCATGAGAATTCTACAGAGTCAGGACGCAGTTCATAAAAACGTTATATTTTTTTCTGAATTTTTGTTTTGTTTACTTATTTAACAGATATTCGAGATAGCTTTAAAAATATTGTCACAATCAAACTTCTTCCACTTTCATGTTAATACAGAAATAAATAATGTCTCACTCAAAATATCCGAAATATGACTAAAAGATAAATACTTCATACAAAAAACGTCTGATCCTTATATTATGTGTATCCTTATGAAGCCGTTATTTTCGGATACCTGAAAATAAATTTCATTATCTGGCAGTTTTACGATAGGAGACAACAACAAGAAAAATAACAGCATTCCAAGTGACAGTAGACCGACCAAATAGACCAAAAAGCATTTACTATAGCATACTGCTTATTTTACCTACAAAATGATGCTCCTGCTCAGGACTAACTGAAGGGAAACTCGTTTTTCGTTTTCCGCACATATGCTGAAATATAAATATTCTTGATATATGGGAGTGTTTACTCATGCAAGGACATTCGCGAAAGGAGAGAAATAGGTGGACGCGATAAGTTTTTATAGGCTTGATGATTTTGGCCTTGGGCCACATACGTGTAGGTGGGGTATTTGGAATATGTAGATATAAGTTTTGTGTAAATATTTTCCACATTTAATCCAAATACGTGGGAGCATATATTATGCTTATTGTAGGCAAAGGGACTGTTGAATCTTAACATCTCCATCATCTCATCAACTCCACCTACACTCGTTTTTGTACTTTTTCTTATACAAATAACACAATATACAAAATAAATTTTAAGAATTTATTAGATTTTATCAAAGCCCAAAAAATAAATCAAATAAAACTGCGGAGTTCACAAATCAAGGTTACGATTAAATGGAACCTTTAATTTTTATCTAAAAAAAAACATAAAATCCAAAAATGGGTCAGACGTGAAGTTGAGTTGAATACGGACAGAAGTCAGTCGGAGTCATATATGGCACTCACATCTAAGAAAACTTAATTCCAACACTGGTGCCAGCAAACTCTGGAACACTGTTAGGAACCTATAAAACGCCACTAAAACTCAAGGGAGGGTTTCAATCAAGTTTGGCAACTCTACCGTGAGCGACGACAAGAAATGCGCAAACCTATTCAACAAACAATTCGTCGAACACCCAACTAAGGTTAAATTCAAGCGCCTTTCGTTACGAACATTCATCATACCATACATTTGGAAGAGAGGCCGTATCATACCGTTATCCAAACCTGGTAAACAACACTGCTTAGAAAAATCCTACCGACCAATCACGCTTCTATCCGCTGTAAAAAAAATATTGGAATCGCTGGTTCACAAGACTCTTGCGACGCATATTCAACTCGCTAACCACCAGCACGGCTTCAGAAAAATGCACAGCACCACCACTGCACTAGACCGAAAAGTCTTCAATGGGATCAACCAGCCCCAGCCGTTTAAGCGTACCATTCTTGTGGCTTTAGATCTGTCGAAAGCGTTTGACACGGTGACCCAATCGCTCCTAATGACGAATCTCCGCAATTCATCCACACCGCCGCATATAGTCAAATGGATCGCAAACTACCTTGCCGGACGTCAATCCAGCACCGAGTTTAGAATGGGAAATCTAAACTAAGAAGGATAAAACAAGGAGTACCACAAGGCGGGGTACTTTCCCCCACCTTGTTCAACCTATACATGTCAGGGCTTCCCACCCCACCTGAAGGAATCGACATTGTATCCTATGCTGACGACTGCACCATCATGACATCTGGCAAGGGCAACGACATTCCCGACATGTGCGATCTCATTAATGGTTACTTGGAAGAGCTCAACCTTTTCTTCAACAACAGGAACCTAATGCTATCAGCGCCCAAATCCTCGGCCACCCTTTTTACCACATTCAACAAAGAATTCAACCTACGGCTTAACATAATAGTAAATGACACCGAAGTTCCCACAATCCGTCACCCTAAAATTCTTGGCATCACAAAAGATAACCACGGCCTATTCAACAGCCATGCCGACAACATTAGTGACAAAATGAAGGGCAGAAAAAAGTTCCTTAAGTCCCTTGCTGACAGCAAATGGGGCACAGATAAGGAGAGTTTACTCACCACCTACAAAGCCGTCAGCCGTTCTGTGGTAAATTACGCAGCACCGATATGGACAAATAACTTATGCAAAATCAATTGGAAACGGATTCAAACATGCCAGAACGCAGCCATGCGTACTATTTATTACTGGATGCGTACGCATGTCATCCCAAGACCACTTGTACCAAGAAACTAAGCTTCTAGAACTCAAGGCACACAACGATCTCCTGGCTAAGCAATATCTTGTTGGTTGTTATCAAAGCCAACACCCAAATCATGACCTTATGGACAAAACCCCACCACCACGTCGTGTAAGACGTTTGCTAAGGGATATGGAAAGGGAAGTCCAAAGGTTTAAACGAGTTCCTCTCGATAACTCCAGCAATTACAAGGCGGCCCTAAATCAACTGCACACCAGCGAGGTACCCAAAGCCACCAACAGGCTATCCGTAAACCGTGTCCTTCGCGCTCGACCAACCGACATCTCATCCCATGAACAACAACTGCCTAGAGCCACACGTACCACTTTGGCTCAGCTTCGCTCTGGATGGTGCTCCAGACTAAACTCGTTCTGGTCGCGCATCGACAACACCATTGGAAATATTTGTCCAGCATGTGGAGCCAGCACACACAACGTGGACCATATATTTGAATGTACTGCCACACCTACGCATCTAACACCCATCGCACTATGGGAGAACCCCAACGAAGTGGCGATCTTTTTAGGTCTTGACCTTGAGGAGAGGATGCCTACGATTTATGAATGATGATACAAGTTCCCCCCTCTCTTGCGCCGCTACAACAACCGAAAGGCATATTCCTCGGCTGCATTTCACGCAGGAGTAGTTCGAGAGCCGACGTTTACCTGTTTCTACGGTGCAATCACAGAATCTGGACCTTTATGGAGGGGGTGGGGATGATGTTGGTTGATCATCAGCCGGAAGGAATCTCTTTAGACGAGTTTTCAAGGAGGTGTGAAGTCCAGATGCCTGCTGGCTTCTTCGCTGAAGCTGTAAGGTACACAATTCATGTGACAATTATTTGAGGAAAACTCTTCTAGGCATTGATTCCTATTGATTCCCTAGGTGAATAACCAAGGAATTGATCCATCCCAAGTTCAACATGACATAGAAAATAAGCATTGGTTAACGCTGGGTATTTCGTTGAACATTGTATGTCGCGTACAGTTGATCTGCAGTATCCACTTTTCTTTTTTTTTTTTTTTGTTCTCCAGTACAACTTTCATCAATTCTTTTGGTTTCATGCATCGAAGAAACAAGGATAACACATTTATTTTTGCGTTGCACGTAGGATGTCAACACTCTCCCATCGTTGAAATCAAAAAGGCTGGCGTATTCTGCCCTTTGTCTAGATAAAAGCATCCGGCAGGGCTCGCTTATTTTTCCGTACTGTCCCCACGTATGAGATTTTTTTTGTTTCAATGAATCGAAGAGAGCGAAATCGGTGAACCAGTTATCTGCCACGATGTTACATCCACTTCCGAACAGTGGTTCTGCCAAACGCATCAACACATCACTTGGTTTGTTGCTCAATTTGAATGGAGCTTCTGGCTGCTTACCCACGTATACCTCCAAGTTGAGAGTGTAAAACATCCTGGAATCCACAAGAGCAAACATCTTAATACCATACTTGTTTGGCTTTGAAGGGATGTACTGTCGGAAGGGGCACCGTCCACGGAAACCAGGTAACACCTCATCAATGGTAAGGTTTTCTCCGGGAGTGTAGGATTTTTTACAGTTCGGGACATACATTTTAAACACAGCATCACGAATGGGTGAAAGGTGATCAACATTTTTTCATTCGCTTCTGGTAGTTTTGTCGTCAAAACGAATGCAACGAAGCAAGAACTTGAATCGTTTGACATTCAGGATAAGGCAAAATTTTTCTATTCCGTCACCATTTTCACCCCATATTTCCTCCAGAAACAAACGATTAGATTTATATACCCCTGCCAAATACGGCAAGCCAATGAAAGCTTTCAAAACAATCAAATCAGTGTGTTTGGCATCTCGCTCCCGGATGAAATTATCCTTCACTGTATTAATGTGTTGGTTAGTGTATATCACTATTATTTCCAGCATTTAATCTAAAAATATATTCCTCCAACACTCAGTGGGAGTTTTTGAATTCTTGGCAGCGCCTTTCACTCTAGGAAGGTGACTGATTGTGTTATGGCTCCCAGCGCGACTCTTCCGTGCAGGTTCTATGTACCACTTTGTAGATTTGTCTTTTCCCATAAAATAATTTCAAATGCACGACTCAAGCTCATGATCTTCTTGTTCAGTTTCTGAACCACTTACTCGTTCTTCAACTTCGTCGTCAGATGAAATATCGCTCTCCTCTCCAAGATGTTCAGTCCACACCGGATCTGCATCATCTTCACTAAGCAGCAAGGCCATTACTTCGTCCACGTGACTTGGGTTATTCAAATCGTACTTTTTAACGCCCATCTTTCTTGACCTGCAACAACAAACCAATGATTCAAGTTACGGCTGAAGAATGCAGACAAAAATATTTTCTAGGAAAGAGGCGCAGGCCCGGATTCAGCCTCTATGGCGCCCCTGGGCAGTAACCAAACAGCCGCCCTCCGCCACTGGTTAAATTTGAAAGTATTGTTATAGTTGAAATAGATTACACGTGTCAGCAGCAGCATCGGCAGAATTTCATAGCTGACAAATATGCTGAATGCCAAGTCTTCTGATCAACATTTTTGTCAGCAATGTAAAATGCATTCGGCTTGACGTTTCGCGATGCCGATGTTTCTGCTGACGCGTCTTATCTATTTCAAGCATTAGTCGTATATACATGCTAGGCAAAACGTTAGCTTTGCTGTAAGTAGTACCTATGTGAGAAGACAATTCCATATTTTTACGCGAGTGACCGAGTTTGCCTCACAATATGGTGCTTCCGAGTAATGCGGTCAAGTGGTCCATGGGGCTCGGGCCCTTCCCGAAATTGTTTAAAAAGCATTGAAATTCAGCATCCATTACATCGACTGTACATTTTCTTCAGGAATTTGTTCAGAATATTTTCTAAATACTGTAATGTATCTAGGCTATACGTCAACCCTTAGTTTACACCAGAGGGCGCTGATGTCACTAAAGGGAAATAACGTTGACGTATTAGCTTATACAACAACCACGACTTTCCGGAAGTTTGCAGAAAGTGCATCACCGAAGTTTCCGGAACAATGGAAATGGGTATAAAAGGGCGTCGACTAGAGTCAGTCAGTTAGTCCAGTTTTAGCCATGAATTATGTCGTGTCAGTAATTAGCAAAATAATTAGTGAAATTGTAAAGCGTGTGTATATCCGTGTGTGCTGTAATAAATAGTGTTACAGTACAGAGTGTTATTTATTATTGTGTACGCGAAAATCTATCGAACCCACTGGAACGTCTAGAAAAGACGAGACTATCCCAGAGAGTCGTTTAGTACGAAAGTTAGTTTTTGGCAACGCACTCTTTCAAAAAAAATAATTTTTCAAACAAGTATAACTTGGCATTGGTCAAGACATAACGGCAAATACCCTTACATTTGACGAGTCGTGTAGTGGGAAAATCATGTATTGATTACATATCTAATATTTAATGTAGGTTTAGGAGTTCCTTGATTGTTACAGGGATCTGGAGCGGAGAAGGTTGAAGCGAAACAAACACCCGGAGTGAGGAGCTTTTTTTTGTTCGTCGAAGAGGAGTGGATCGACTTTTTTTTTCAAAACTCAGCCCTCTCTGAGATATATCAAATAAAAAATATTGAATTGACATTTTAGCCTGATTTATTCTACTTTTAATTACATGTAAGATTTGTACAATATTCAAACGTTTGCGATAAATTCCGTTAGCCATAATCTTTATTCATATCGTACAAAAGGATACTGTCAGAAGAGAGACATATGTCAAATTTGTTCGAGTGGTAGCGTAGCGATAAAATTGGGCCGCTACCGATCCCTGATTATTGAACCCAAGGCTTCCTATTAAAATGGACGCTGAAGTATATGCTAGATCCCTTCTATATTTTCTACTTCTAGACTCACTGAACTACGCGCCATCAGTATGCTACTCGGAATGAATGCTAAAAGAATTTTGCATGAAAGTTAGGTCCCAACTTTTGTAGATGGAGATTCACATTTCAATTTCAGTTGAGTGTGCGACTGGGCGCCCTGGAATATATCTAACTTGAATAAACTGGAAAGATGAAATTAATGTTTCTGTCTAATTATGTCAACTGCTCTTCGGGTTTCCAATATGCACCTTTCACAGAGTTTAAAACCAAGGGATATTTTTAAAACTTGCCGCCCCTCAAAATCTGCCGCCCCGGGCAGTTGCCCAGGTTGCCCATATGGGAAATTCGGCCCTGAAGAGGCGCAATGAGCCTGACATACACATGACCCAAGAATGATACTACCTGATAGAAATGGCACAATCACAAATGTCAAAAAATACTCAAGTGCTTCAATTAGTTATCAAAAAGAAAAAAATACTAACCTTGGACAATATTCGTTATTGGGTGCGGTGAGCCTGATAGATCAAAACACGTGTGACACACTTTTTTGACGGCTGGAGACAAACTGACTGGGAGAGTCGGAACCACCAACTATAGTTAGGAAACTAGTGGGAGAAAGGGGCCTCGCTCGGCACGCTGTTGGAATGGCCATAAAAATTAACTACCTATCAGATCTGCCGTGTCTTACGCAGGGTTAATTAGCTTTATCTGAGAGACTTCTATCTTAAAAAAAAACCTACTTTACGAATGAACGTTTTTGCAATATAATTTCTTTTCATCTCTTTGCAATTTTTCGATTTTGGCACCCAAACGTGGGTACATACACATAAATCACGTCGCAATATTTCGAAGAAAAACAACAAAATCCTTTCATGACATAATTAATGAGCCCCGCGACTAAAAACCGATATTTTGTTCTTGGTTAACCATTTTCACAGTTTATTTTCACAAATAATGTCAAGCCATTTGTTTCGATTGCTGTTTATCGAAAGGACGTTGCCATTTGGGTCATACGCAACACAACAATGGCACGATGTAATGATTAAAATACATTTTTGTGCGGATCCGATTCATTTATCAAGCGGTTGTGGTCGAGACAACCGAAACAAAAACAAACCTCTTCTAAACTATACTTCAGCATCATTCCTATACGCAGTCCTGGATCCTGGTGTGTCCTCGACGGTCGACGTAATAACGTTTTTGCGTAAACAATTTAAAGTCCACCGACCACATCATTTAACATCCAATGATTACGGTTTGCCATATTAATTTTTATTAAATTGAGGGTTTTATTGTGGACAACCGTTGCTGCCGGTCTACTGTGCTGTGTCCTTGTTTATACGAACGGTAGCGGTACGGTGGCGAATAGATGGGTTTTGTATACGAAATGTCGAAAACGAACACTGAAAATTAATGGGGTACACTAGAAGAGTGCTTGTTATATGAATCAACGCGAGTACTATACTCCTTTGGCTTCCGCAACCGGTTGCCATTAAGTGCTATTCAATCTTTTGTTAATAGCAGCACTAATCCTTCGCACAATAACTATGGGTCATGAATCTTCTTGGCTTCTGGTCATATCCTCTCTCTTTCTCTTTGTCGGGACTGACCGTCGCAATTGACCAACCATTTTCAGTCGGTCCCCCCGCCACGCCAGTCTGACTTTGGCAAAATGTTGGGACAAACATAGCCACAGGATATCAAGCCCACTACTATAAACAGAATAGTCTACCCTACTGCTACATTGGTTGCTAGTCATGATGCAGTAGAATTGAGAATATAGTTTTCTAGTATGATTGCCATAAATACCCATGTAGTACGGCCCGTGAAACGACCACCACCCTTTTACGGTTGTTTAACAGAAATGTTTTCTGTCCACTTGAATAAGCCGCATACCGAAATATGGGCTTTTACTCAGTCGATTGGAATGGGACCGAAAGGATATTGCTATACTAGAAGAAAAATTGATAGAACCGCAACAAATTATTTCGAGAGTTTGTGTTTTGAATGAATGCGGATGGTATAGCTAATGGAAAAGAGATGTGTTAAGGGTGTGTGTTTTTTTTTCGGGGTGAAATACTGCAGATATCGATTGGGAATCTAGTCGGAAAAAAATATATGATGGGAAGCAAAATGTCTATAAATGTTTGATGGGATCGATGCTGCAGCTGCGTAGAAACAGTTGCAATTTAAACATAACTTTTCAAACAACTACTGAGACTAAAGACTGTTTGAAAATGTACAAGAAAGACATAAGGATCGTGGGACAATTTCTGCCAATCTTTATATCACGTCAAGGACTCAGCAAGGATAAGTAAAATTCCGTCAAAAGCAATTCTGTCGTTAATAAAGAGGGAGGATGAAACCTGGACGGAATCTCCGGATGAGTCCCTCTAGCTTAAGCCGACCACAAGTAGAGCTTTTCACTGTACAGTACAGCATTTTGATATATCGACTATCGTACAGCAATAGTGAATATACAGCATTCCCAATGCCACATAAAGGAACCTAATAAGCTCTTCGACAAGGCCTGTGATCAGTCTTGTCTGTTTTAAAGGCGCTTTTTGCAAGATAATCGCACTTACATTTGACAAACGGTCACTTTCGATAACTCGGGTGGTCGATCTTTCTGAAATTTAATGCATATGTAGAGCTACTTGTTGCTCACATTTCCACCATATTTTAGTCCTACCTATTTGCGTTCGACCCAATTGCACTTTTGTATTTTCTAATCGAAAATTGTCCAAAAAAATTTGGCAAAATAACATGACAATTTTTCACAAACCGATAGAAAAATCACTGTACTTCTTCCGATTCCTCTATCAACCTCCACGGATTCTTCAAAGATTTCCAGATAAAGTTTCTTTCAACAATAAGTCCATAAAATCCAATGAAATGGCGTTAAGACCCCAGGGGACTAATATAACCATGGAGGAGTGCATAGTCTCCTCCAGAAACATCGCAACAGCCACCCTTTCATTGATTCTGGAGGAAAACCTCCAAACGCTTAAGAATTGTTCAGAATTGGGGTTGAGAATGAGTATGATTTAGGGTTGGCATAAAAACCGAATTCCGCAATATGTAAGTACAGCATTTGGCCTTCGGGAGTCTGGTCACCTTACTCTAGCTTCAACTCGCATCTGGTGACCCAGATCGACTCGCATCTAATGATGACATTAGACTGAGTGATTCATATCATTCCAAAGGAGATGGTCTCCTGGCTAAATGGCTTCTCCCCATTTCAATTTTCTGGGCCAGACGGCATAATTACCGATCATTATGCAAAAAATGCAGGAACTGGTAGTTCCAATGCTGTTACATTGGAACGCATCGTCGACCTCCATATAAAGCATAGGCTGGAAAACTCTGTACTCTCTAGGTCGCAGCGTGCATATGTCAGGGGTAGATCCACAGAAGCGGCCTTCCACGAGGTGATGCGTTGCGTAGCATCGAGTACAGTCTTTAATACAAACAATACACGTAAGTCGCATTCCTTGACATAGAGGATCCCCTCGCCCTCCCCCACAATCCCCTCACGGAGTCAGGAGTGGAAACGGGGCTCAGCAAATAGATAGTGGCTCTACTAAGGACTATAGAGTAATCCATGCGAATTTGAGAGACTGGACTTAGACTGACTAACTAAATTCGTTTGCAAAGGTACACTTCAGGGTGGTATCATCTCTACGTTACTGTCGCTAATAGTAATCAACAAAATCTAAATTAAACTTGATGACAGGAGTATAAATATGGTCGCGTATGCGAATGATATAGCAGGGAGGCCAGGGGCGGCGCATAAGGGCCCGAAGGCCCCGCTTGGCGGGGGGCCCACGAGATTTAGGGGCCCAAAAGCCACATGAATGATTTCTCGAACCATAAAAACACTTTCCGAAGTCAAAAAAAATGCTAAATTTATTGTTCATCTTTCACCAGGTCCTAGCATGGCTGCGCTATTTGCTGTAACTGTAGCCGCGGTTTGTAGTTCGGCCCACCATTTTCCTAGCCAAGTATCATATGGGCAAAAAGATCCTTTCTGATTCCCTCTTTCCATTTTCGATAACTCAGGCACTCTTTCCGATCTATCTGAAATCTGACACACTTGCTGGAGCTCTCATTTCGTTTACACGCGGACCAATCTATCCGCCTTCGGTAGTTACGGCTGCCCAAATTTTAAGTTTTCTAATTGAAAATTGTCTATTACTCGGAAATGCGTGAACGAAAAATTTGTAAATTACGAAAACTTGTAGAGAACCATACTGCTCACATTTGGTGAAAATTTCAAGGCTCAAGCTGTCAAGGTTAAGAAGTTACGGCCGTCGAAACATGCAATTTAAGGAGTAAAGTTTGATTCATGTGCAATCGATATTTAACGAGATAACAACTTTTCAATCGTACATTTTTGATAAATCGCGAATCGATCAAAATTTATTAATTTTGGCACACTTGTAGAGCTATTTGGCTCACATTTTCTCCATGTTTCAACCTACCTATCCGCGTTCCGTTTGGAAATTAGAGCAGCCCTACTCGCATTTTTATACCCTTCGCTTATTAAGCGTAAAGGGTATATTAACTTTGTCATGAAGTTTGTAACGCATTGAAGGAAGCATCTCCGACCATATAAAATATGTATATATATGATCAGCGTGACGAGCTGAGTCGATTGGACGATGTCCGTCTGTCCGTCTGTCCGTCTGTCCGTCTGTCCGTCTGTCCGTCTGTCCGTCTGTCCGTCTGTCCGTCTGTCCGTCTGTCCGTCTGTCTGTCTGTCTGTCTGTTGCGACGCGTATTGCTCGGCCAGTTTGAAAGCTATGGAGCTGAAATTTTGCACACATGCTTCTTTTTGTTGCAGGCAGTTTGTATGTTTGAATCGCTACAATCCGACAAGGGGGTCGTGGGGCTGCCATACAAACCTACCCCCCAAATTTAGGTTCTTCTTACAAAAACTTTTTTATTTATGCACCAATTTCAATCAAATTTCACACAAATGTGTTTGCATTGGGAACACACAATATATGTAAAAATCGACCAAATCGGACAATGGGGTCGTGGGGCTGCCATACACACCTAGTCCCCCAAATTATGTTCTTCTTAGAAAAACTTTTTTATTTTCTCATAGATTTCAATCAAATTTCGCACAAATGTGTTTCTAGTAATACCACAAAACATATGTAAAAATGGACCAAATCGGATCATGGGGTCATGGGGCTGTCGTAGAAACCTAGCTCCCCAAATTAAGTTCTTCTGTGGATTTTTTTTTTATACACCAATTTCAACCAAACTTCACACAAATGTATTTCTATTGATGACACAAAACATATGTATAAATAGATGGAGTCGAACCATGTGGTCATGGGGCTACCATAGAAACCTAGCCCCCTAAATCAAATTTTTCTAAGAAAAACGTTTTTATTTGCACACCAATTTCAATGAAACCTCAGAAAATTATATTTCTATTGATGCCACATAACAAACGTGAAATCGGACTATGGGGTGGTGGGGCTGCCATACAAACTTGACCCCCACAATTAGGTTCTTCTAAAAAATACTTTCTTATTTGGACACAAATTTCAACTAAACCTCATGGAAATGTATTTTTAGTGATGGTTCAAAACATATGCAAAAATTAATTATATCGGACCATGGGGTCATGGGGCTGGCATATACATAAACCCAACCCCCAAATTAGGTTCTTCGAAGAAAACCTTTTTGATTTGTCCACCAATCTGAACCAAATATGTTTCAACATACGTAAAAATTGATGCGAAGGCCATAGAGGGCTGCCCTACAACCCCCTTCCCCCTCTTTTTGGTTCTTATAAGAAACCCACGTCCCGCTTCGCCCAATAAATCTTCGCCACGGCACTAATAAGAAAATTTAAAAGCATGGAAGCGGGGAGGACTGAACACTAGTCATAGGTAAGCCCGAAAAAACTTTTAGACCGAGGGGAGCGAAGGGTATCCAATTTTCGGTCGCGCCCGAAATTAGCCTCGGTCTCGTTGTGTTTTCAAATCGAAAATTGCCCATAACTTTTTTTGATGTGAATTTCGAAATTAGGCAGACTTGTAGAACATCGCACTGTCCATATTTTGGTGAACATTTTAAGGCTCTAGCTAAGCAAGGTTTTATGAAGCTCAATCCATCCGATTTCCCTATCAACCTCTATGAGAAAATTCAGACTAAAGAAAGGACTCTGCAAGGGTTTTTAGATAACATTTTGCCCACAATATACCCTTCGAATCCCTTAAAATTTGCGAGCACAGGGGACCGGTATGTCATCACTAATATAACCATAGAGAAACACATATTTGCGCTTTATTAAATTGTCTAGCAAGTTGCAAACTTAGGCCACCCACACACGAAGCGTCAAAATCTATTTAGTTTTTATTCTTCGTTCTGTTAAATACATGCATTTCCTTCGTTTTTGACGGAACGGAAATTCAAAAAATTGGATTTGAATTGACCGTGTGTGTGCGGCATTAGGGTAAATAGGGCGCTCGTCTTCAAATGATAAGTTCGCGGGATCGAGTACCATTGTAGCGCTTAAATATCACCAACAGAGGTCAATGCTGCCCTGCGTAAGCGTTTTTATAAGAAAAATCGATTGATGAAATCATTAATAAACGTTACAATATTACCGATATATCCTCAATAAAAGAATGTCACAGTCAAATGACCCATACAGAATTGACAGATAGTCAATCAATCAATGAACTGAAAATCTGTAAACATGTATGGAAAATTACTGTAACTGATGATTTGATTTATTTTATCCTTCTAGCTTGTGAAAAGCTGTAAGGAAACTCTGAACAACCTTGGAGGTAGAAATACAGTCACCCTACTTTGGATGCCGGGACACAGGAACATAGGGTGTAATGAGGCTGTAGATGAGTTGACTAATCTGGGAGCAACTCTGGACAGCTGTGATGCGGTGAGTGTGGACATTCCGATGGTAACTGTCAGAAGAAATATTTGCTGTCATTACCTCACGAATTATAATCGTAGAGGTTGCCTAACCTAGAGGATGTATCGGAGGCGAAAGTAGGGGAGATGAACCCCTTCCCAAATCTCTCTGAATGGTTCTAGATGTGTTTCCACATTCGAAATTATATATACTAAAACCTCCATCCTTTAGCTTAACGGAGTTTGTGGTCTTATCGTGCTAATTAGGTTCTTGGCCTGCCTCGCCTTAGCCACCACTTTTACCAAGCAACCATCCCGCTTTTTAATATCCCCTCATAGAAGGTAAGTATTATTAATTTCTACTAGGGGGCTTCGCCCCCTGCTCGCTACGCTCGTCAACCCCCCCCCCCCCCCCCTATTCCGACGGATTTGTGCTAAGAGAAAGTATCGCATTAACTCCTGGGAATCACATAAAATATGTCGGGATAATGTAAAGAGAGATTACGAAAGGGCGGGATTTCGTTTTTTGGGGTTATATACATATGTACATACATATAATGTAGGTATTCTATTTCTACTCCCTATTTACCGCAGGTGTTTCCGCGCTTCTCCCTAATAAAATTAACAATTCTCATCAACTAACAGCCAATTCATTGCCTGCTGTCTGTAGCGTGCAAAACTATACAAAATATTCACTTGAAACAGTAATTTATAAATTCAATTCAGTTTTTCTGAAAGGTAACGAGAAATTTAATATTTAATTTAAATAAAAATATTTAATAAATACCGCCTGCTCAAATATAAGCACGTGGTGTGAATAATTGGGCAACTATTCTTCCTTTAGCTTAAAAAAAAACAGAGACGAAATTGTTAATTCATCAGCAACGCAAACCGAAAAGAGCCTTTGTTAATAAAAATTCAATTTTAGGGCAAAATCTCTATTCCCAACACTTAAATGTATCTAAAACAACGACTTCTGCATAAGAAATCAACATCATTTTTCCCCTCCTCTTTAGGATGTATATGTATGTATGTATCTGTATAGCAATGAAAACAATTCCGAAAAGCTAAAATGAAATAAAGATATTTTCCAGAGGATGAGAAACCCTCCGTCAGTTGATTTTGTGAGACAATTCCCATTGTCCATTAATCACTTTCTGATGCAGAATCACCGAAATGAAATCCTTTATTCATTTCGTAGGGGGGTACCTATTCGATTGTCGTCCTTGTATTTGGAATGAGAGGAGCCTTGCGAGGTACTTTTTTATTTTTAACTCTCGACATTCCAGTCACATAATAATTGAAAGACCTGACAGTTCACTGTACAATATTAATGATCAGTATCACAAGTGAAATCCAGAATACCTGTCAACAGAATCCTGGGGGAAAATCACTGTCACCTGAGTGTAATCTGTCGGTATGATGGTGACTATGGTGAGTGGTTGTCGTTGTGGGAGATGGGAGTATGTTCATTGTGTTGTGCGGTACTAGTAATACGAATACACGTGCTTTTAGAAGGTTTGTTTTTACCAGTAAATGCAATAGTAAATGGTTGTATACTTGTCTTTTTTTATCCTGGAACAGGGGTGCTTGTTTGTGAAACAGCACAGACAAGAAACTGGGAAGCTTGTGGAGGAAGGGGGAGAAGGATGACTGTTGTTTGGTCGTAAGGAGGATGATGAAAATAGATTCATCTAAACGAAAAACAATTTCGTTTAGATGGATCTCGTGTGTTCGGGAATTAGGGGGTATTCTATTTTCGTAGTTGTGTGACAGGCTGAGCACTGATTCGAATATATAGTATGCACTTATATCCCGTTCAAGATATTTTTTTATGGTGGTTTGTTAATGAATGTCATTCCGAATCGAACTCCTGAAAACAATATATCTAAATCTGTAATTTATTCAAAAGGATTGCGAATAATTAAGTCGTTTCAAAGCAAACTCTGGAATAAATTTTATTTTTCATAAATATGTTCAATTATTTTGATTTTGCATTATACATAACCTTCTGTTTGGCGTTCATTGAACCAAATTTACTTACGCTTCAATTGCTTTTCAAAATACCTACAAAAGACTCACGTTCATATTTTTGTCAGTTCATTGAACACGCCACTCAAAAGCCTACCCGAATAATTTCAATTTCATTAATTTTTCATTCAATTCCTTATTGGCACAAAAGCATTTCAAAACATTTCGAATAAATTCCACTTTCATGGAAAATATTGAATTTATTAGGCCTAAATTCCTTGCTTTTTGGCTTTGCTTTTGGAATCTTGAAAGTACACTTGAGGATTAAATCAAAAGACTACCACGCACAACTTTGTTCCAGTGTTTTCGTTTTCATTTAATTCTAAGAAAAGGCGACCGTTTCTATGAAAATCTTTTCCATTAAATCACAATTAGATACACGAGGTGGCGTTGTTTCATAATAAAATCCGCTCGCTCGCACGATACTCTTTGATGAATATACATCCCAGTGGTCATCCGCATAACAATTCCCAACTGTCGGGTATAAAAACAGATTGAGATTGTATATCGTTTCAAAAATATTGTCTCTTTGACATAAATTCAATTTCATAACACAACAAGATAAAGATGATACGACTACGAGTTTTCTGAAAAAAAAGGAATGACACATTTTGTCAGGGCTTTTAAAACTGCAACAAGGATATGAAACAACTTTGTCCTTGCCAAACACAGGGCTACCACATACCAACAACGATTCTTATGAATATTTCACAAGCTCACCGATTCGTCCTTTTTCCACAATGTAATACAACTTGTTCGTTCCTTCGATTGTAGCTCGATCCGTGACGCGAGATCCTTGTTAATTTCATCCCATGGGGACTATATAAAGTCGCCATGGTTTCCAGATAGAAACTACCTGTGGACGATTTTGATTATAAAAGTCCTCTCACAGAAATGTATACATATACTATACACAGAACAGCGAGAGTAATTGGAAAACGGATCGTTGGAAAACTAATGGTCATCCTTTTTCTCAGGTGTATTCAATGACGTATATCTGTTACAGAAAAAGAGATTGGCTATAACAAGTTGAAAATAGCATAAAAGTGGCTTTTGGATGAGAGTCAGGCGGGAATTGAAGAATGTTATTGCACAAGTTTAAAGTTTGATAAAGAAAAATATCGAATAGATTGAAATATTGGAATAGATTGTGGGTCATTACTGGTACATTATCCTCTTGAGTTCCAGAAAATATTTTTTCTTGAAAATTAAAAATTGTATTGAAACATGCTGCCTATGTGCTATCATAACTGGGACAAAATTTTTTTTATCCGTATTAGGGTTTTGTTGAGGTCCTTATATTGATGTAGGACCCTGGAGAGCAGTGGTTCCCAATCTTTTTCAGTCCGCGCCCCCCCTTGCCAAATCTGGTGGGACTGACGCCACTCGAGAAAATGTGGCCGAAAACCGAAAGCAGATGTGGACAATTTGGACAGAAATCAAGATTAATTTTGTTGTAATATAAATTATGACCAACTCCAATGCACAGATTTACCACATTAATAAATCCAGATATGTACCTACTCCAAGCTACCCACATAATTGTCCAGCCATATCTCAACTTTTGCCGAAATAATTTATCCTAACACAAGAGATATATTTTTGGCTTAGCGATAAGTAAAGAACTGTTATTACTAGAGCTACCACAATCGGAAGGTGTTCTAATAAATAAATAAAAAGAAATAAAAAGAAAATTATTTCTACACGAGTTTAGACGTCAATATCATCAAGTGATTTCGGCCTAAAATATTTCCAGCGTTCTTTTGGGTAGAGGCTCTTAGCTAGAATAAAAATAAATTTATATATAAGTTGTACTCACGCCCCCCTTCCCAAACCGTCACGCCTCCCTAGGGGGGGGGGGCCCCAGTTTGGGAATCCCTGCTGTAGAGTGTAGACTGTAGAGTCACCTTGTATGGGAGGTATCCTTAATTTCTAGCCGATTGACCTGATTGTTTTTATGTCAGTATCATGTCTATATTTGTCTTGAAATGAAAATTTACCCGTCTACTGCAATTTAGAGGGATGTACGGGCGTGTCTTCTTATAAGATATGAATAGAGAGATGGGGTTTTTGGTAAGATAAAATAAAATTTCGTGGTAAACAAATGCATTATGTTAGAATGAATATTAAGGAACAATTACAAGACTAAACTGAACATTTTTTTAAATGTTAAGGTGGAAAATTGAATTGTCAAAACATGAAGAGACTTTATTTTTTGTCTAGCATAAAATTTGTCAAAAAAGGATCCAGTGGTTCAAATATCACCGCACAATATTTTTTTTTTCTTTTATTGTCTTCCTAGAATATTTCTCTGTGGATTATAAAATATTTGCAAAATTATCAAAAATTTGATTTTTTTTAGGTTTTGTTCGGCAGGGCTACTTCTCGAAAAAAAATGTCACCACATGGAACCACTACAAGGGTATTTTTCTCTCTAAAAGACTGAAGCCAGCAGGGGCGAACCCAATGGGGGGATTTGGGGGATGAAACACCCCCCGAAATTTTAAAATGAAAATTATAGGTATATGAATAAAATTCACACAACAAATCTTTATTTATAAATCAAATACATAAGTGATGATTTTCACTATGCCCGACGTCAGACTATCGTTTTAGAGTGCCCATAGACCTTCCAATCGATTGAAGCAATTGTTTGATTACCCGATAAATTGGAAGGTGTATATGACCATCTAATCCATTTTTTTTATTGGACGTGTGGAACATATTGCCATGCAATTTTTCATACAATCTGTCATGATAATCATGTGTTTTCAGTTGCTGATTTATTGACATAAACCAGTGGTCATTCTTCATGTTGTGGTTCTGGCGGTCATTGGCTATGTCCACACATGCGTGCTTTTGTCTTCCCTATCGTCTTCAAGCTCGGTTTCCACTTTCAACATTAGACTGATTGCGTTAAGTAATCAGAAGAGATGAATGCTTCATTCTATCCACATCTGTTCATTATTTATCGTTAAATGTGTGTCGCGGCTTTGTTCAGGATAGATTAATGATCAATTATTTCGTTAATAGTATGAATAGATGGTGAGTTGTTGACATATTCAACATTTGCAATCGCGTTCAAGAACGCGCAGACATGCCAAGTTTCAATTGTCAAAATGACGAAGACGAACGAAAATTGAGTGCCTAGACAGGCCCATTCTCCATCGAAAGTAGCAGTGGATCTTCCATCGCCACAAAATATATAATTTTCGCTATGTTGTGTTGTCTCGTGTGGACCGCGAGATTGTCATTTCAGATGGCGCGATAAATTGCATAGTGTATGTCCGGTACGGGCAGATCGATTGGTCAATAGATCGGACAGTATCTGGGTACTCTTAAGCTCAAGATCTAAGAACATTTAAAGCGTTGGATTCCATGAGCCACTTTGCAAATACAAATCACCCCCCGAAATAAATTACTGGGTTCGCCCCTGAGCCAGTAACCTGTTTGGTCGGGCAACGCTTCTTGATTGGAATCAGTGCCGGACCTAGGGGTGGTCGAGCTGGGTGACTATACTATCGAGGACATAGGCATTCCTAAGCAGCGCCCGCTCTAGGACTTACGCCGCCCCGGGCAAGAGGATAAATTGCCGCCCCTGGTGATATACCAGGCTGATTGATAGTAGGTAATATGTACATCGTTGAAGTAGATGAGTAGTTTCCCATAACATCCTTGCAGTCTACGCAGCCGATCAATTTCAGTTAGCCGGACTTCTTCAGTGTGGAAAGTCCGTGGTTTATTTTCATAAATGCGACATCTTGAAAATCATAGGTGTAGCCCAGCAGGTTGGGGAGGCAGGGCGGGAGTGGCGCTTGACCCTCCCTCCCCCTGTCTGGCGGTTGATCAAGGATACATTTTTGTCTTACTGCTGTATTACCTCATAAAAAATCGATGCTCTACGTATGAAAATTCCAGTGCTACAAATCTGCGTGTTGGTATGGTGTCAGTTGGCGCCTCGTCTCAATCGCAATTTTAAGAAAGATTTCAGTCTGGTGGTCTCGGTTATTCCGAGACAAGGATTCTAAATGTATATCATCCGCACAATTATTATATATCATCCGCACTTAAATTATGCCCCAAGTGACATCCTAAGTTCTCTTTGTGAGCATCCTAACCACCTATGTTTCCGATCATGTTGGCCAACCAACCTCATTCAAGAAAATATTTCGCCGCCAAAAAGCCTATATTGTCCCTGTTTCATCACTCTATGACTTCTGGGCTTAAATGTATACTTTATAGAGTTTTTGCTGTCCGCCATGTTTTAATGTTAGAATAAAGGCTTCACACTAAGTTTCCTTTGGGAAGTTAATCGATTTAAAAACATTTCAGCTGAAAGGGATAGTTTTGTGACAAAGGGGGCTAGGGGCATGATGTTGACAAAATTTTTATGTCTTTAGGAAATCCAGCCTACGCCCTGAGAATTTTTATAAAGAAGAAGGTCAGAGCTAGCTAAATCGGGGGAATCAAGCTAAGTCCTGATTTAGCATGTCGGATAAAAAGGAAGTACTGCTACTGCGGCTCTGGTAATGTGTACTGTGATTCCATCCCTCATCTTGCTGAAACCCAAACAATTTTGTTCGAAATTTGACCTTTAAATGCTAGATGAATCAATGCAATGGCAACCAACTGTGGCGATCCATCCACGAGAAGATCGGGTGAATTGAAGTCAAATTGCCGTCAAAGGTTTATAGAAGTTTCCAAAACTCCTGCAGGGGTATGAAATTTCTCTCAGGAGACTTTGTTTTAATCGCTTTTATGTGTTTAGTGTTTATACGAATCATTATTTCTGATTTAATATAAATTTCTCCGGAGGATTAATATTTTTTTTTAGGGGACGTGCTCTCCTCCGATTTAATAGACTAAAATAAAGTTTTAGACCTTACTTCCGGAAATTGAAGTGCGACGTTCCGCATATAAACTCAATAATAAGGTTACGTTCTATAGGTTCTTTCGTCCTCTATTTAAAAATTAGATAGATCTCCCCTTTGGTAAGACTAAGGGATCATGCATAGAAAGATCAAATATAATCCTTAATGGTGGTCAAAAGCAGGGGTACTAAATGTTTAATTGGAGGACGAAATTAGCAGTTTTAAAGTAGAACTTGAACAGCGCATAGCTTCAGAAGTAGGGCGGGGGCTAGCATCACAAACGTACAATTACGCAACTCTTACAAGGCAAGCATTTTAGGATTCTAAATACAGCACCTTCTATCAATTGTTGGCTCTCAAGGACTTTGCTTCTTCAAAACACAACTTTCAACTATTTATTTCATCTGAAGGTCTCGTTTCCACTTAATGGAAATTGATATTGAATTTTTCCTTCTGGCTTTTATTTTTTTTCTTCAAGTTCTAGCCAAAAAGCCGCTCCTAAAATTTGGCGCCCCGGGCGACCGCCCGGCTCGCCCCCCCCCTAGAGCGGGCGCTGTTCCTAAGGTCCCATTACTACGAGGATTATGCCCAAAAATACTCTAATATAAAAAAACTCAAAAGGGTTTTAAGAATAATTTTCTCTCTTTTCAGGGAGTGCAAAAAGTTGATTCAACCGGTTTCGACTGGCGTTAAACGGCTCCTTTCATCAGATGCCATCTTAGTAGATCCGTGTACCGCTCGCTACGAAAAGCATGACCGGGGATGACCAGGCAGATGAATGATGCCCACTTATATACTCTAATATGTTGATGCGATGCCGTGATTAAGCATAAAGTCGACTCAATATCGTCTATCCTATTATTTTCCAGAAACAAAACTGCTAAAAAGGTGTAAGGTATGTTTTTTCCAAGACACAATATCTAAAATCCATGTAAATTTTTGCTCTATAGGTAGCAGCCTTCTTCACTTTGACTCCCTTTCTGGCAAAATAACAACATTTCCAGCCGCACCAAAATCCGAATCTTCGATACAATTGTAACATTGCTTCTTTTTGGCTGTTCAACTTGGGAAGGAGACCAACGAGATAACAACTATGCTGCAAACTTTTGTAAACCAGCGTCTACGGCGCATCCTACAAAACCGCTGCCCGGAGTTTATTTCGAATGATGATCTACTTAACCCTGACAACCGACCCAGTCGAAACTGACTTGTTAACCGACCCATACGCCCCCGAGGCGTATATGTGCCATAATCATCAAAAAAATAACTAAAAACAAACATTCAGATTAAATTGTCACTTTTATTTTTAAATTAGGAATTTTCACATATTAAAAGGACAAAATTTGAAAAGCTAAATTATTCCTTAATTACAGAAAAATATTTTATATAGGTGTATATATAGAACACATTTGGATTTGCCTCCAGAAGGTTGAGTGATGGTGCTATTCTCTAGTAATGACGCTATACGGTGGTGTTCTAAGCTCTCATTGCATTCACGCTTGTTTTCTATAAAACTGAAAAGCAACGTTTCACGAGTAAGTTCCAGGGGGCTGCTGCGTATTGTGAAACAAATGTCGCGCCGTAATTAGAAAATTAATTGTGAATAACCTGCACTACATGAAAAAATAGGAATTCAGGCACAAACAGAATCTCGGTCTAAGTTTATACGTAAGTAATATCTTTCTAATAATCAAATGGCTCAGAGATCCTTATTTTCCCAGGAGTAGACGGTGGAAGCATTGACAGGACTCTATCTCGCAAAGCGCCAATTTTGAATGTAAATTGCTGCGTTCAGTTCAATTTTTTCCTTATTTTGCTCAACAACTATGCTCAAAATATTTTTACGAAATGCAGAAATATGTTTTATCGGCTCCTTTATAATTTACCATTCATCTACAATTTCAATTACAATGAGAAATTCACATTTTTAGTCGAAATGTCAGCCTTAAAATATTTGTATTATTATCGAAGCAGGCGGATTTTTTATGGAGCATTTATCTATATGTATTTCTAAGACATTTTTTTTTTTGCAAAAATCACTTATCAAACATCCGCCTTTGTCTTCTTTTTTTGCGCAAAAATATTTCAAAAATTCTGGTAAGCATGTTTCATATTGTACAGACCATTGAAGCTGATGAATAACCTTCACTCTAAGAACAATTCATATTTTTATCAAATATGCACCGAAATGCATTGCTTCATATTTCGGTTTGCATTTTTTTCCTTCCATACATATATCTGGGTCTGGGAGGGGGTTTAGCCCCCTTAGCCCCTCCCGTGGTTGCGCCACTGATTATATCATTTGGAATATTTATAATGCAAATAGAAATTTCATACATTGAACCGATCCATACGTCTGTGCAGCGTACAAAAAGCAACAAATAATTTACATCAGAACCGACTGACACGTTTCAGAGGCGTGGTGGCTTTTAAAGAACAAGTTATAGCTCACTGCATACAGGGACGTAGATCTTACCTGGACGGATGCAGCAAGCAGACTAAGTGGCCATAGCATACCTGGGGGTGCAAGCATGTCAGTTGAACCAGAGCTTCGGAATGGGGGAAAGATGACGGGATTACGCCTCGAAGGCGTGTAGGTCGGTTGTCAGGGTTAATATCGCTTGCCTGGATTGGATAGGCACTTCTGTCAAAAGATGTAAGTAGGAATGGATAGGTCATACCCTATGACGAGGTGAAAATAATATTGCAAAACAGGCCCTAGATTGGAACCCACAATGAGCCAATGCAAGACGCCGTTTTCGACCACCAAGAAACACGTGGAGAACATCGGTTGACAGCGAGGCTGCTTCATTAAACAAGAATTGGTCGGACCTAAAGAAGATGACACAGTACATGCTCCACCACGAGTTAACAGGAACCTGAGAGAGAGGTATATATATATATACAGGATGCCCAGAAACTGCCACATAAACTCACTGGATGATACCTAACCTCATGCAAAAAAGGTGTACCGGACATACCGTTACCCACGTGTTTTGCATTTTACTTTATTTCAACGATCTTTGCAAGGAGTATGAACGGCGGTACATAAAAACTTTTCGTACCGGGATCATCAGCCAGGGGAAGGGGAAATTTATACAAAAATGCAAAGTATGGAATATGTTCGTGTATGTTAGCTTATCCTTACGTATTTATGGTGTTTGTCGAACATCCACTATAGTCACTTTTCTCTCTACAACATTTTTGGAAGGCTGCTAATCTAAGCTAAAGGTATCGTGGTTATTCTTATTTTTTTTATAAAAAAAAATAATTAAGGAATGCAAAAATTTAGTATTCAACCAATAGTGTATTTCCTAGGTGATTCCAGATTGCAAAGTGTGGTGGAGAAAATTTCTTTTTGTTTTCTTACGTTTTTTGGGGTGCTGAGCTCGAATCCGGAGCTGCCCACCAAAATTTCGTTGCGGAACAGGGTCAAAACCGCGAAAAAAACCAAAATTTTCGGAGTTTTCCCGTTTTTTTGTTTATTACTCCGAAGTTGTACATTTCTCCAAAATCCAACGAAATGTTGGTGGGAAGTTACAAATTCAGGTTCTGCACTCCAAAATACATAATGTACAAGAAAAATGCAACTTTTGCGACCAAAAATGAAAAACCGTTCAATCTCAAAATTTCTTTGGACGCGCTATTATGTGCTCTCTACAATATTTATGGAGAGTTTTTCGCAGAAATAAATAGTTTCAGAGTAAGGGGCCAAATAACGAAAAAACAGCAAATATTTTAGGGGTTTTCCCGATTTTGACCCTGTTCCGCAACTAACTGTTGGTGGGAAGCTCCGGATTCGTACTCAGCACCCCAAAAAACATAAGAAACAAAAAAAAATTTTGCAATCTCATGTACTAGGTTTATCACGTAGTAACTACACTACAAAGACTTCCGAACATTTTTTGTCACTTTATACCATACGATTCCGACAAAGTCAAGATGTGCTTTAGTGCCTCTCCTCTATCTATACCCAAAAGGATGCGTACAATATTTCATAAATTCACAGGCGGATTCCAGCGGATTCCAAATGAGTATCTGCAACAAAATGCTTTAATGTCTACCTACGGCGAGTTGAAGATTTTTTTCGTGTTGCAAAAAAAAACCGTATGCTAAAAGATGTTGTTGTACGCGAAGTTCACACGATGAGAAATATGTACGTTTTTTTTGTAGGCTTTATGCTTTGTATTATGTTTTCGCCACGAGAAATATACATACATATCTATAAAGAATATCCTTGCCGATGAGTTGGAAAAGAGTTTCTCACGCGAACCTTTACGCAAAGGTATTTTCATGAAGTCCTCGTCGTTGCTTTTCAACTTTTAAGTGATAACAATGATATATAGGTGTCCGCGGGGGGTAAACGAGGAAAGAAAATTTCCTTGCATGGTATGCCTACATACAGGCGTGCAAACAATTTTCTCAAGAGTTCGTCTTGGACGGATTCTACATGATAACTTTTTCTTCAACATCTTTGATGAAATTAGATGTAAAATATATTAATATCAGTGTTTCGCCTTGTTTTTTGAAAATGGAAAAGTGGTAAATTTTTAAAGCTTCAGAAACACCTTTTTCGGAATCGTAAAAAGAAAAGATTTTTGTTGTAAATTTTGGTGGTAATGAAGAGTTTTTACAATGATTTCTTAGATGATTTCATTTTGAAAATAAAAAAATGTTTTGTTTTATCCAATTCCCGGCAGAGGTAATTTCTAGGAAAGGATAAGCGAAACCGTCGCTCTGCATGCCAGAATTTAGGGACACCAGTAAGGCTTACCTACTACTTTTTCCACTACAAGATTTTCACTACCAAGGTTTTTCATAATTTTTAGTTTAATAATAATATGTCTGGCTGATCTAGCGGTTAGTGCGCGCACCTTCGGTGCACAGGGTCATGAGTTCGAATCTCACCGTGTTCCATGGTATTTTTCGAACTCACGAGCTTGTGACGGACTATGATCTCACTCAGATGTTAAACGAGTACCCATTTATGGGGATAAATAACACTGCTGAGCGTGATGCTGATCTCATTACCTCAACAAAAGCAGATAAGATCTTGGAAATAGGATGTCACTAACACATCCTGCGGCCATAGTCCAATGCTGGATTGTCGCGCCTGTTATTTATTTTAGTTTAATAATCTTTGATGCTTCTTTTTCCTTGAAATATGGCCTTTTACCTTTACATCTAGTCACACACTATGATGAAATATGCCACCAAAACATCGTTCTAAAACATTTCCATCCATCCAATTATTCAGCATTCAGTAGACGAGTAACAAAACTAATCCCTTTTCAGATATTCTTTTATAAGGCCCTAATCTGTCGGACGGGAACCATACGAAATCCCCAGTCACAAAATCCCCAAACGTAGAAAAATCCCCAAAATCAAAATCCCCATATTCAACATCCCCATAATCATAATACCCATTTACAAAATCCCCATAATCATAATACCCATATACAAAATCCCCAATTATAAAATCCCCAAGCACCCGAAATATGCTGGTAAATGGTAGATGAATGGTAGTAAAAAATGGTAGATGGCTGGTAGATGGTGAATGGTTGATGAAAGACTGTAAATTGATGATGGTAGATGGAAGGTGTTAAATGGTAGATGGTAAATGGCACTAGGAGGGTCGTAAATCGATACTAACTTTTTTTTTGATTAGCACAAACAAAATTTTCGAGTACATTATATTGAATAAACGTTTGCATATATCGTTCTAAACATATTAGGCTTTCTTTAACATCGTCGAGACATGTCCTCATCCGAACGGAAAACTTGGTTGGCTTATTGTTGGAACCGATTCGCCTGCACATTATCTGATTTTGTTCTGTGTCACTTCAAAAAGTTTGCCGTTGATTAGCATATATGTATATCAGTCCACGACGGTGATTTTTTTATTGCATAGTAGGACTATTACAATTACAATAGTCTAAATCACCTACCATTTACCATCTACTATTTGCTATTTACCATCCACCATTTGCAATTTACAATCTACCATTTACCATCTGCCATCAACCATTTACAAGCTACCATCCGTGTACCATTAACCACCTACTATCTACCATTTATCATCTGCCATTTAACATCTATCATTTACCATCTACAATAGCCTGAAGAAATTCCCCATTTCCCATTTGAGGTGTGATCTTAGAATGCGCGCGCGTTCTTAGATCACACCTCAAATGGGGAATGGGGAATTTCGTTTGGGGATTTTGGTTTTGGGTATTTTGATTTCGGGGATTTTGATTTCGGGGATTTTGATTTCGGGGATTTTAATTTCGGGGATTTTGATTACGGGGATTTTGATTTTGGGATTTTGGTTTGGGGATTTTGTGACTGGGGATATCGTATCCAACCCCTGTCGAACTTCACAGTCTAGGAGCTTGGAATTGAACCTTAATCTCTTGAAGCATGTATTTAGAATTGATTTGTTAGGTAGGCTAAGCCAGTGATGAATGGTGGCAATTTGAATACTGCCCAGGGGCCTCACACATGGCAAATCCAGCCCTCAAAATAGGCCAGAAAACTTGCAGAAGATATGGTCTGACACCCATGTATTGATAATACAAAAAGAAATTTAATGAATACGAGTCAAATCAAAACATGTTATCATGAAAAAAAAAAATATTCCATCCAAGGTTAAAAAACCAATTGCAGCGCGGGTGCCAAGCCAACCACGAACAACGCTGAAAACACTTCTGCAACACATAATATCCTTGCGGCGACAAGTTGCAGATGAGTTTTTGACGTGAGCAAAGTTATTTTAATGAAGTCGTCGTTGCTTTTTAGCTTTCAAATGATGACGATAGGTATCCGCTAAGCAAGGATGATTTCCTTGTAATCGTATACAGATATTAGACTCGTAGGTGCAGACACTATCGTGAAGAGTTATTTTTGAACGATTTCTATTAGATATGATTACTTTTTCATCATCGAGTTCGTCGACTAACAGATTGACGAAAATAGATTTAATATATCTACAATATGTGTGAAAATTAGTCTGGAAAATTAATGAAGGCAATTTGACTTTCAAGGACAGGAAATACCTACTCATGTATCGTCGCCGCAGGAGAAGAAAAAGAAATTATTCTTATATGTATGTATGTTATTTTAAAGAAAGTTTAAAAAATTAAATTTGCTGCTAAGACAATCGTTAGAACGTTTATATTTTGAATAATGAAAACATCAGATAATTTTCATGGTTTTCTTTTCTCTCATTTTTCATATTTCTGTATGAAAAATTAGCATTGTCTAGGGGTCAAGTAAATATCCTTCAAAATTATTATACACTGGTATAGGATATTTATATCTAGCCGAAGAAAACATGGCTTCTTGGATTGTCTAGAAATTAAAATCAAATTACTCAAATCATAAATCTGCTGAACGGTTCACGTAAATACATAAAACAGGCTCACAATCTGAAATTTGATAGCAAATTATTATTTAACACACAATTCACTAAGCGATATTCAAATCATCTCATTATAATCATCATGATTGTATTTCAACATTTTTCTGAACGGTATTAAATATTCAAGCTGAGTTTTCGCATAGTCCCCTGCCATCGTATCGATTTGTCGATATATCTCATTGTCACATTATCCGTTAAGCCTGAGCGCTGCTATTGATTTCCACCATTTATTTTGTATTCCTTGTCGTCCGTATCGTCATCGTTTCTTCTTATTTCGCAAAAACTTTTACCTACACACATAATCTTGCAGAGAGGCAATTTTCAAGACATAATCTATCACGTCCCGATTAACATAAACTTTCTATATGCATATTCCTGCATACGAGCACATGAATATTGTATAGCATAGTCCTGGCTCCGATGGCATGGCATGTCTATACAGCCTCGCATAAATCTTTTTCTTATACGTCTTTTATACTCTTGCTCTCATCTCGTCCTTTCGACTAGTAAAGATTTAGTCCATTGGCTGTCTGAAAGGGAAGAATTGAAGAGTCTTCTTTTTTTTTT
The DNA here is from genome assembly GCA_949715475.1 of Microchrysa polita. Taxonomy (NCBI): domain Eukaryota; kingdom Metazoa; phylum Arthropoda; class Insecta; order Diptera; family Stratiomyidae; genus Microchrysa; species Microchrysa polita. The sequence continues at coordinate 14,142,662 of OX454419.1, forward strand.
GTTTAGAATTGAGGATCGTATCATCATAATAAGCCATAGTTAAAGGGATAGACTCCGACTAAAGCTTTGTATGAATCTGGTTTCTTTGGAGTGAACATGCCAAGAATGTCAGAGCAATGCAAGGAACATGCCTGTAGGATATGAGATGGGAAATCTGTTTTGTCCTGAAAGCATCTTTGAGTCTCATACCTGTCTATGGTCCTTTTGAACTTCCATCCATATAATACCTGTGTGCCTGTTCTTGGCTAAATTGTAGTCGTGTCAGGTGAAAGTTCGGTTGAACCAACCCAAACACTTAAGAAGTTCAACCGGTGTGGGAGCGATGTATACTTAATAAGTTTGCTCCTACTTCAGAAATGAGTTAAGCAGCCGTGAGAGCTAAACTAAAAGGGTAAACCAGACATCCAGCTTCGATATGAGGCGAACTATACAGGAAATAATGGCATCTTCAATAGACGGATACACACACACACTCGCACACAACAGTATTCATAGGAAAGGATGTAATTTCCGATTTATGTCGAGTCTGAGATGTCAAGCGTACAAAATGTACACCTGTTACAGACGGGTGAAAATATTATTAAAGATGTTTAGGACATTGAAACTCATAATGTTGAAAAATAATGATTTTCTTCTAAATAATAGTAAATTCTGTTTAGATTCTGAACATGACCCCACAATTCACTTCACTTCACTGCCAATAAATTCTCAACTAAATTTCCTTTAATATATTTCAACCATAACCACGAAATCCATCTAAATTGATTTACCGGCAGACAATTCGGTCAAGGAAAACGACCATTTATTGTTTTCGAACATGTGTTCCAAGTTGCCCTATTTATGCTCCGCGCCAATAACTGTGGCCATAACAAAATGAAAACACATATGGACACACGATACGGTCCTTATGACGCGATCATTCTTCCGGGAATCATTCAATTGTCATGAGAAGGACAATTCGACCACAGTCTTATACAAGTTCAACTGCCCATTATTTTTCTAAAGAAGGTCGGCCGTGAATCCACTTATTTTGATAAATAACGAATAGAAAGCTGAGACTGTATACAGGCGGTGCTGTGGTTATAAGGGTTTTGGTACAATAAATGTCAATAAATGTCCTTGCTATTCGACACCATCATCGGCCTTGCAATTTTTATTTTCATTACGAATTCCATGTGAGTTATTTCCGGGAGAATCGAAAGTGATTGCATGATATTTTTAGCTTGGCTCGTAAACGTACAACATGGAGGCGGACTCAATTGTTATTGAATTTGTGAATATTACGACAAGCGTAAATGTAACAAATTCGCATACAAAAAATTCTCTGAATGAAAATCGTTGATGCCTGCGTGCACACTGAACTCTGTTGTTATTTGATATAATGTTAAGCGGAAATTACATTTTCAATTTTATGTTTCCAAAAAAATATAAAAAAATCTCATGTCAGTAAATCGGATAAGACCCCGCCATCCCTCAGACTCCATTGCCATTACGTATGATTTTAAATAATGTAGAAGCTCGAGTATGTTTTATAATATGCTCCTAGTTGTTTTTAAAAACGAAAATGAAACATAAAAACCGCCACCATAATCGCTATCAACCCCCACGGCTATAACATACCACCCTCCTGGTAAATGGAACATTATATTTTCAAAACACCGGAGCGTGAAGATTTAATTTTGATAGATGGTAAAATATTTCCTGTTTTCCTTTCAACAACTGAGAAAAACAAAAATACGCACATATGTACTCCTATAAATGATTCAGAAGAAAAAAATGTTAAACTAAATGGGCGAAAATGTTAAAATTATTATTCCATTAAAATGTCGCACCAGCTTTTCGTTTGACTACTAACAATGGTGGCACTATGGCAGTCTTTCTTTGTATTATGTTTTTGCGTACGAGTGATGTGGGTAAAAAAAAACGAGAAAGGAGTAAATTGAAGAGAACTACCGTAAAACACGAATAAGTGCACATCGATAATGCACGCATGTGAAAACGGAGAGGAAAATAATGAAGGGGGAGGATTAACCCTTCTGTCGGCACCTACTACAATATGCATATTCTATACCCAATAGGTCTGGCGGGACCTACTGAGAAAAAAATTTTATTTTTGAGAAAAAGTTAAGTTTTTATCAGTACAATCATTCTACCCATTCTTTACAGCCATTTATAAATAATAAAATCATTAAAATCGTTTTTGTAGATATAATAAAAGCGTTTTTAAGAAGACATATTTTGAGGTGGTATTAGTACAAAAATGTTTCTCCCTTATTTTCTTCTATTTTTGCTTCTCTTTTTCCATTGCGTATCCGTACAGAAAGTTTGATCGAATTTTCCAATTCCAATATTTTTGGGGAAATATTTGGCGCTTTGTTGGTAGATTTCACCCCGATATTAGCCTGCAGATTTAGGGTAATGGATAGAAAGAAATAGGGAATTTTCAAGCGCAAAAATCATTTCATTCTAATTTTTCCGTAAATATATCAATTAAATCTATTAAGAAACACCATCGTAGGTCACTTATACTTAGTTCATACTATTACAAAGCAAATAAAACTCGTTTCAATTTCCTAGAATCAAATCTCAGTTGATTAGGTGATGTTATAAGACGGGATAAAATTAGGCGTACCCAATTTCCGAACTTAAAGGCTTTTTAAAGCAAAATCTCAGAAAATGTTATCGTTTATCGTACAAATTGAATTTTAGTGACATTATTACATCATAAATAGGAAATTTTTCAGAGAATTTAATATTTTCACTTTTTAGCTCAAGACGAAAATGGGGGGAAAAATTATAGGTCTGGCCAGACCAATTGGGTATCAAAAAGCACTATAAATTGAAAACCGTCAAAAACAAACTCAAAACTTCAACCGATTTTTTTAAATTTTTGCAAAATGCTTCTAAACATATTATTCTAGGATATCATGAAATATGAATTCGCTGCGATTTCATCTTCTATACTTTTTTGACCAAAATATAGTGCCAAAGGTCTGGCCAGACCTTTGTGCCGACAGAAGGGTTAAACACAAGTCATAGTTACGCCCGAAAAGAAACTTTAAGCCAGAGGGGAGTCAAGGGCAGCCAAATTTCGGCCGCTCCCGAAATTAGCCTGGGTCTTGTTAATATATGGACAAGATCTTATGACTCTAGGTTTATCCTATCAAGAATTACAGTGCGAAATGTAAAATCACAAAATGTAAATTCACTATAATACTTTTGGGTCTAGGGTATAATTTTCTGAGAAAATATCTAGAGTGTTCAATATCATTACAAAGGTAATTTTGTGTAGTTTATTTCGTCCTTAGAATTTTTTTGCGGTTAGACTCGTATAGTTTTCGAGATATTTGCAGAAACAGAATTTTCACACCAACGCAGCATTTTTGTCTTAAGCCTAGTATTGACTTCAAGAGCGAAATTTTTATTCGCTCCGATTTTTTAAATGAAAATGTATTCTTACTGTCAGCGCCCGCTCTAGGACTTTCGCCGCCCCGGGCAAGAGAAAAAATTTCCGCTCCTTAGGTACTGTACCAAACAGATTGATAGTAGATGCCATATTATCTATATGGTGGCATGGGCGTAACCAGGGGGGGGGGGGGCAGGGAGGGGCGGTCGCCCCCCCCCCCCTGGTCGATGAAGATGGTAAAAAATCCTTATCGATGTAGTAAAAAAATCGCTACACTATACAACATTTTCAAAAAATTTTCCTTTTTACCACTCCAAGTGCTACCGGAGAAGCCATGATCGGGACAGTTTGCAGTCAGGAGGCGCATACAAGATGACAGCGAAAGGCCTCTCGTAGCTGACGTAGGCTGCGTACCAGCACATACATTTCACTTTTGAGTGTGCTACTGTAGCTGCGTGGATCCCATATTTCCTGTTTCATTTCATGTCTTCTGAGCTGGAGTACAAAATTTCAACCGTTAGGTCCCTTCGGGAAGTTAGTGGAATTCAACTTATTTTCATCTGAAAGGGTGACAAATGGTATACAGCTTTGCTTTGTTAGGGACCTTGTAAAGAACGGGTCTCATATTTCAGTGTCTTTCAAGTTCTTCTTTTTCTTCTCAGTACCGTATAGCCCCATGTGGGGCCATGGTGCTTTAACTCAGCCGTTTATAGGCAATTTCGAGTCAACGTTACATAGCATATCATTTGGGAGTGTATATAATGCTGCAAGCACTATACAGGGTGTCCGGAAACTACCGCATAAACGCACCGGATTGTGATTCCTTATGTGATTTCATACCCCCAATTCTTAACCCTTTAGCTGCCAAAAGCATTTGAATATTTTTGAAAAAATAATTTTCTTGTACAACTAAAGCTTCAATATCTCAAAAGCCAGACTAGCTAGAATAGCAAAATAAGATGATTATTACAGCCAACAAATTTACCTAAAAAATAAAACTATCGGCACTAAAATCGGATAAGAAGTTTGGTTTTTACAAAACTTCAAAGTCAAATTTTTGTGATTTTACCCAAAAACAATCTGTTTTTCCATCTCAATTTTCCCCAACTTCTGCCAAAGTGAGGTGATCGTCCTTTTTTTAGGGTTTTTTAGATTTTTCAAAAAAACCCTTATGAAATCGATTTTGTCCGTCCGTCTGTCCGTCTGTCCGTCCGTCTGTTCACTAAATAACTCGCGAACGGCTTAACCGATCGTCATGAAATTTGGTAGGAATGTGTAGAATGGTAACAGTCTTTGGCACGAAATACTTAAAAGTTGGTAGAACAAAAATTACAGGGTGTCCCGGACATTTGATCTACATGTATACAATGATTGTTGTAGAATCGAATCAAAGTTTCATTTTGAATCAAGTGTTTGTACTCATGGCAGTTGCTCCAAAACGATTTACATAGTAAAACCAGCTGACGTAAGAGCAATTTAAAAAAAAAACAACGCAAAAATTCATTGGGATTCAAAAAACCAGACAGATATCATTCATACTCTTAAGCGCAATTCACCACAGTTCAGCAAGGCCTTATACAGGATGTCCCATTCTTGGTGGAGGATATTTTAATGGTAGTGTGGTTCATTTGGGGAAAATTGGGGAAAATGTACAACGAGACTCCTCTCTCTATTTTTAACCGTTACACTGTAATAACATTTTTTTGTAAAAATGCCCGACTTGCTGAACTTAATCAAAATTTGCCACACCACACAATTTATCCGGAATTATGACTTCAGTTTCTGAAACTACATAATCTACATTTTCAATCAAACGACGCCCGTTACGAATTTGCTCGTATCTTCCGAGATACACCCGTTGAAACTTCGAAGAATTTAAAAAACCGGGTTTTCATCAAAAAATCAAATGACTAAAATTTATGAAAACCCGATACGAGCAACTTCGTAACGGGCGAGGTGTCGTTTTATTGGAAATTTTATTTAGTTTCAGAAAGTGAAGTCATATCTAGAATGAAATGTTTGGTGGTGTGGCAAATTTTGATTTAGTTTGGAAAGTCGGGCATTTATACAAAAATGCTATTACATGGTAACGGTTAAAAATAGAAGCGTCCCGTTGTACATTAATTTTCCCCGAATGAGCCACACTACCTATACCATTAAGAGATCCTCCACCATGAACTGGACACCCTGTAGAGTTTGTTTCGAATTTCAAAATTTTAAAGACATCGAAAATGAATGCAAAATGTTGTTTTTCACTAAAACACACAAAACATTTTTAGAAAACTGTGCCTCAAAAAATGTTGGGCCAAAAATTGTGCTCGATTTCATTACTAACTTCCTGCAGTTGTTTTCCATAAATTTTATAAAACTTCATTGATTGCTTCAGGCTGTTCAATGTGCATGGATTATTTTCATAAATGCCTCATCTCGAGAATTTTTTAAAGAGAATAAGGTCAGCGCTAGTCAAATCGGCAGAACCTAGCCAAATTTCAATATTAGCATGTCTGAACACAAATTAGGCAGCTCTGGCAATGTGTTCTGTGGTTTGATCCCTCATCTTGCTAAAATGCAAGCCACCTTGTTCGTAGTTTGCCTCTGCCCTCCAAAGCTAGATGAATCAATGCGATTGGAACCAACGTAAGTAATCCATTCACGCGAAGGTTTCGCGAATTGAAGTTAAATTATGCTACGAAATGTCAATGGGAATTATGGAAAACAACTCCAAAAAATTATTGATGAAAATAATGCCTTTGTTCATGACATTTCTCACAGAGGAGTCTATTTCAAACGCCTAAATGTGCTCAGCGTTTATTCGACTCCATATTTCTAATTTTATATGAATTTAGTAGAGTTGCTCTCCTGTTAGTCAACAGACTAAACAAAAACTTTGAATTTCATCTTCCGGAAATCGAATCGCATTTAATGAAACAAGAAAATTTGGTGCTATAATTTCGCCCTCTGAAGGCAGAAATTAGGCTTCATGCAAGGCCCTTCTGGTGAAAAGAAAATGAAGTGAATGTTTAACCTTCGGGCGGGCGCAATGCATCTGACAGATTAAGTGACCAGTTTTTGTTGCGCCAACCAGCGAATTGAAAAGGAAGAGATCTGAAACTCACAGTAGCTTAATCTTTATCGATCAACTACCGAAAGCAGTTTTCAGTTTCTATCTGACATATGTCTGAGGGGCGGGAGGGGGGAAATAATCTCTCAGATGTATTGCGCCCGATTGTGTTATTTCCTCCTTTTCTATGAAAATTTCCACTTGTTATACTCTTCACATTGCGCAATAACGTTGTGTTGACTTTTAGGCTCACCAAATCGTTCAATAGTGTATTTTTAGTAAAATAAGCTCACATTTTTTAAGCGGTCCACTTGTTGAAGGCTTTTTAAATATTGAAGCGATTAAAAGCCGAATATTCTTAGAAAATTGAAAATGTGAAGGGTATCAAACTTTGTGAGCAAGTATCTGTTTCTAAAATTTCGGAGAACTGTTTCAAAAAGACAATGCAACAATAAATAAGAGTGTAAAATACACAGAAACTTAGTTTCATCCTATTTTCTGCACTTAATCTGTCAGATGAATTGCGCCCGATCGTGTTAGGATTAGTATTGCGCCCGCCGGAAGGTTAATCGGAGGACGAAACTGTATTACATACGAGTAATTTTTTGTTCAAAGAATAACTTAATTAGCGCATAACTAACGAATCCCACTTTGCTTTTCGAAAATAGGGCGGGTGCTAGCATCACAGACGTAAAATTTGCGCGGCTCTTACTTAGCATTTTAGGATTCTAAATGCAGCATTTCGTATCAATTGTGGGCTCTTCATAGCCTCCACTAAATCGAAGTTGATATTGATTTTTTTCTTTGGGCTTTTTTAATCTAGTGCTAGCCAAAAAGCCGCCCCTAAAATTTGGCGCCCCGGGCGACCGCCCGGCTTGCCCCTCCCCCTTAGAGCGGGCGCTGCTTACTGTTGTGGAATATCTAGGAAATGCTGCGGCAGTTCCATAAGCTACAATCCGAAAACAGTTCCATATTTTTTTTCGGCCCTTTTATGTATTTTTTTTCGAGTCGCTTTACGCTTGAATAACGTTGGGAAATATTGAAAACTTATTTTCAAAGTGAGTGCCCAAACAGCGCGTTTTTTGAAAAGAAGTTTTGGCCGAAATGAAGCACCCATCGAGGGTCACGTACGCAAGTTTGTGCAAAAAGTTCGTGAGACTGGCATGCTAGTGGACAACACTCACGGTCCCCGTCGTCGTACGGTGCGCACAGATAAAATGTGGTTGCTGTAGCCCAGAGTGCGAGACGAACATCGACACGCCATCGATTTCAACAGTTAATCATTTCACGCACTAGCCTGGGAAGAATTCTGCACAAAGATCTCGGATTATTCCCTTACAAGGTCCAATTGACTCAGCAATTAAAGTCGCACGACCATCGACCATGGACAACGATTTTGGGCAAAAAATTATCTTTTCTGATGAGGCGCATTTTCATCTCGGCGGCTACGGCGGTTAATAAACAAAATTGCCGCATCTGGGGCTCCGAAGACCCACACGTTGTTGTCGAGAAGCCAACGCATCCACAGAAAGTGACAGTTTTGTGCGGATTGTGGATTGGTGGCATCATTGGACCATTATTTTCCAAACTGAGGCTGGGAACAACGTTTCGGTCAACAGTGCGCGTTACCGAGCCATGTTATCCGACTCTTTTTAACTGAAATTGAAGACATAGATTAAGACGACCGCTGGTTCATGCAGGGTTGTTGGTCTTATTTCGTTGATTGCATTTTACAGGGTGTCCGAAAACTGCAGCATAAACGCTCCGAATTGTGTACTTAAGGCTTTAAAACTGTTAGAAATAATGAAGCTAGAATATGATATTATTAAGAAAGATATGATCGTTAGACTGTGCGCCAATTTTTAAAAGAATCGTACAAGCACCTCACTCTGGCAAAAGTTGGAGAAAATTGAGATGGAAAAATATATTGTTTTTCGGTCAAATCACAAAAATTTTACCCTTGAGCTCGGTAAAAACCAAACCTCTTATCAGACGTTAGTGGGGTTAGTTTTATTTTTTTGGTAAATTTTTTGGCTGTAATAATCATCTGATTCTGCTATTTTAGCTAGTCTACCTTTGGAGATATTGATGTTTAAGTCGTACAAGAAAATATTTTTTTCAAAAATCTTCAATGCCTATGGCAGCTAAAGGGTTAAGAATAGGGGGGTATATTTTATACAATTTTTTTGCTGGAAATAACATGAGGAATCACAATCCGGCAGTTTTCGGACACTCTGTATAGCCACGTTTTCACAGTTGTGTATGCGAATATCGGGAACAATGTCTCCAATAAGTTTATTTTTTTGTTGCATTCATGGCAATATGCAAAAAAAATTCGCACGTCTGCCTCAAGATATTTGAAAATTTTAAACATGCCACAAACAAAATTTTTCTTCTGAAACTTTTCCAATTTCAAAAATTATCATTGATTCAATGATTTACTATCGATTTGTAGTATGATTCTGTTGGGAATGTTTACTTACTTACTTACCCATATAGTTGTGGTCCACGAAAATTCCATAAAACGACACATATTGACAAAAATCCTAAAATCCCAACTATTTAGAACTGACAAACGAAAATAACCGTAGAATTTTCACAAACCACTGAGACAAAACCTTGGAGCCAGTGCTAGTCCAGTACCATGTTCTCGCTCATCTCTAATCTACACAAAATTGCTCATACAATATACCTACATTACATACACATGCACATAGCTTTTGGATATCCACAAGGGCTAATCCTCTTTTGTACCTCTCAGCGCTTTTTTTCCAATCGATGCAGTAAAATTTTAGTAAATTTTCAATATTCTCCAATACTTTTCGATTGTTAGAAATTTCCGATTTTTTAACGGTCCAGCACAAAAAGGACACTAACGACGCGGATTATTAAGCCAATTAGTGGAATTGGAAAATTCCGAAGCGCGACCAGGAGCTAGCATCCACCGTTTTGGGATATGTATTAGCAAAAAAGAACTGCAAACGGGAGACGACTATTGGAAAATATCAGAAAAAGTGCTGAATGGATTTCGGTGCGATTTTAGGGCGGTTTCATTACGTTAATTGAATGTTGTAGTGTAGTGTAGTGTGTGTTCGGAACGAAAGTTTTGTACGCGAAAATAAAAATGGATTTAGATTCGATGATGACTTGGACTGTTAGAACCGATGGTGGTTACTCTTTGATACTTGAGTCAATTGACAATGACGATTATTGATGTTTGGCTTTGTCGGAGGGTTTTTTGTGAAGGAAATATTTTTTTTTGCATTTCAGTTAGGGATTATCTTTCAATCATCATAATTTAGTTTTAATTCAAGAATATTGGATTGAATTTCGTCTAACATCATTCTTATTCTTCTAAATGCTTGAATAATTGAAATCATGTTATGATGGCTGATCATTGATCCATTTTTCGAGCCTACGTATACTTCACAGCTTGAACTTTATTGACAATTCAATTTCATTACCAGCTGGTTTCACATTTAAAGTTCAACCGATACCTTTCAGGTTTCACAAAAACGCATATCCCTAATTGACTACGTGAAACTTCCGCACGTATCCACTATCAATACTTACCTGTCTCAACTGTCATCACACTATGTAAATTGCGCCATATTGCCCATATTTCCAAGTACGCCTCCTGGCATCTATGCATTTGAACACTTCTTGCTATCGGCAAATATCCTTCTTCCGCATGCGACATGCATAATGCATCTTTTTGGCTCTGGTTGCAAGACAACTTCCGCGAAACCCATTTTCCGTTTGTTTGAAAATCAAATTACTTTGTCGTTTTCTACCGACTTCCATTTTTCACATAAGCAATTCCGGAGTGTGTTAGGAACTATACTGTTTTTCGCTCTCACTGTCGTCTCCCTGATATTAAAATGTACTCCGAAATGGCTGCAGGATACGAGCACATTCCCTGCGGTGATAGTCTTTCATCGGTAACGAACGACTTTCAACGCTTTATATACGTACCACACTATGTAACTTCCGTATATTACGTAATAAGACACAGAATCCAGAATATTAAAAACGAGAAAGGGCGAAGCACTCCCGTTTCAACGTTCGACTTCATGTTTGAAGCTACATACTTCCTGCAGAAAGCCTCCTCCAAATACCAGCAGGTGTACTCCTTATGTCTTGACAATAGGAAAAATGCGTTTTAACGTTATTTACAAGGGAAATTGAGAGGTCGTCGTAGTATTCATATCCTTGTAAGTGGCGTGGGAAAAGGATATATTTCCCGGCTACGCCACGGAACGTATACGAGTAAGATAGTGTATTTCATTCAGGAGATTCAATTCACAACTAACAAGATAAGTCGTGGGAGACTCGCGTTTTCGTACCTCAGTCATACTGTCATACTATGTAGTTCCTCGCAATGTAGGAGGATGCACAGAGAGTGTATTTATACGGAAAAGTCATGAATATTAATAATAACACAAATAGCAATTTGTGACAGAGTAATTAGTAAAATTTTGATGAATATTTAATGGACCATTCTAAACGTTCACTCATATTTAGCAAATTGCGTCGTCGTATAATTTTAACTATGAATTAAAAGATGTTTATGAATAGCTATGTCTATGTACTTTGTTGCAGGAATAGAGAAGTGGAGCATTCGAAGGCATGCGTATGAATTTATGAATATTTTGTTGAAAAATTAAGTATAGAATCCTAAGTTTGATATTGTAGAAATTAGTGGTATTTTTAAAATCTCTTGATCTCTTGGTCAAATTGTTTCTATAGTTTGCAATAAATTGCAATTTCAAATTTCATCACCTCGATAAAACATATTTGTGTAAGTTTAGAATACCTGCACAAAAAAAAAATTCTTAGTGAACTTTTTTGTTGGGAGGAGTCATTGCCCCATAGTACGAATATATTGTTTTACATATTTATACTCTTCACTCATAGAGTGAAAGGGTATCTTAACTTTGTCACGACGTTTGTAACGCATTGAAGGAAGCATCTCCGACCAAATAAAAAGTATACGTAGATGATCAGCATGACTTGGGGAGTCGATTTGGTGGTGGCAGTCTGTCCGTCTGTTGCGACGCGTTTTATTCAGCAAATTTAAAAGCTATGAAGCTGAAATTTTAAGGGGATTGTTTCTTTTTGCAGTTTGTATGTTTGAATCGGTAAAATCGGACAATGGGGTTGTGGGCTGCCACACGAACCTAACTCCCCAAATTAGATTCTTCCAAGAAACAGTTTTTACACCAATTCCACAAAACCTTGGAATTAAATACGAGTTGTAGGTACACCCGAAAAAACTTTTAGCCCGAGGAGAGTGAAGGGTATCCAAAGAAGAATGGTCACGATCCATACAAAATTTACCCAGTCCCGGCACAAACGAAACCTATCTCAGGAATTTCGTTATTTTATGTACATCAATTATTAGATATTTTTTTTTTAAATATCAGTGGCTAAGTTTGTTTGTTACGTAACAAAAGTTCTACAATATCCCTTCTGATTTCCAATAGACGTACAGAAAGCACATATCGCCGACGACTACGTAGTGCAAGTACACACACAACACACCACGCAACGCAAACACGCTAAGTCCGCTAGCGCAGGTAGAAACCCTAACTGTATATATCTCGCTTTTTAAGGGAGAGTGCGAATTAGATACGAGTAGTAGTAAGTATCGAGCTAGCATACGCGAATGCTTTTGTTAAACCTTCAATAGACCAGGTCTTTGGTATTCGTACTATTTTTAGCTTTGGTTGCTCGATATAATTGATGTAATATACAATATACTCATTTACAAGGTGGGCCAATTACAAGTTCGTTTTTAAATCATAGATTAGTTTGACACTGACAGCTGTTTTTCGCTCAAAATCTTTATAGAAACTCAGTATTATACCTCCGCAGAACGAAATGAGTCGCTTTACGCTTGAACAACGTTGGGAAATATTGAAAACTTATTTTCACAGTGAATGCTGTCTAGCTCAAAGCCAGTTACAGAGCCATGTTATCCGACTTTTTTTTTACTGAAATTGAATTGACATGGATTTGGACGACCTCTGGTTCATGCAGGATGGCGCGCCATACCACACAGGCCATGCCGCAATCGATCTTTTACGCACGAAATTCACAAATCGTGTTATCAGCCGTCTTGGCGATGTCAATAGGCCGCTTCGGAGCTGCGATTTGACTCCTTTGGACTTTTTTTTTTGTGGGGAACCGTGAAGGACCGATGTTATGCCAACAATCCAGAAACGATTCAAGCACTTAAGGCCAATATCATCCAATCCGTGAGCTACAGCTCGAAACCATCAACAGGGTCTTGAAAATTACTGCGACGCCAGCTGGGCCAGCCACTTTAATGAAGTTGTGTTCGTTCATTATTGGGAGCTTACTTACTTTCTAATAAAGCCATAAGACATTGAAAAAAAATTAATTTTGTTCATTTTATTGCATTTTTAAAAACAAAATTGTAATTGGGCCACCCGTTATATACTCATTTTATAATGAGTTAGCCACAGAAATCTGAAAAAAGAAAACCTGATAATTCATGTATACATATAAAATAACAAAATAACTGGGATATATTTCGTTTGCGCCGGAGCTGGGTCACAAATGACCATTCTTCTTTCGGCTGCGCCCGAAATTAGCCTCGGTCTCGTTACTAAATTTATTGAATCTATTTTCCGAATTATATCTTGTTGTATGTGTGTCCTTGATTAGATATATTTTCGTGTTTTGTTTGCGGGTCTCAGGCGTAATAGTCTGAAAGCGCGACGTCTGTGCCAACGGGCAACTCAAAGAAGCGCCCATGATGTTTTATTAGAGGCGTATAAAAACGTTCAACGATTACTGAAGGTCGCCATTAAAAAAAACAAACAAAATTGTTTTAAAAAAGTGCGATGGCGCCGGCATGAACCCGCGGGGAATGGCATATAAGGTGGGGATGGAAAAATAGAGCCACAAATAAAATGCCCGACGCTGTTCCAAAACATTGTTTCGATCCTCTTCCCTCAACATGAGCGGTTGCCCGTGGGGCAAGGCTCATCAGAGCAGATAGTTCACATTCATCCTGTAACAGACGAAGAACTTGTTCAAGCTGCTTCAAAGTTAGAGGAAGGCAAAGCTCCAGGACCGGATGGGATCCCTCATAAAGTGATGAAGGCCGCAATCCGTGCTGCCCCTCAAAAGTTCGTGGAAGTCTTCGACTTGGTGCTCCTTCCAAATAAAGCGGCTGGAGAGCCAAGCTCATAGCATCCAATCTGCTTGCTCGACACCTTGGGAAATCAATTCGTCTAAAGCCGTACTGTATAGATCTGACAGGCAACCTTTTTCTTTCACCACCGATAACAGTCTGTCATAGATAATTAATCTTTAACAGACTGTTATTGGTGGTGGAAGAAAAAGGCTGCCTGTCAGATCTACAATACGGCTTTAGATGGGAGAGGTCTACTGTGGATGCACTCCAAATGGTCACTAATTTGGCAAGAGAATTACTTCAAAAAGGTACATGCTGTTCTGTGGTAACGCTCGACATCAAGAACGCTTTTAATTCTGCCAACCAGTTTTACAAAGAATGGATATTTCACACTATTTTACAGCCATAATAAGAGGCTACGTCTCAAATCGTATCCTTCAATACGACACCAGCGACCGACCTATCATAGAGTTCAACAGGGTTCAGTACTTGGCCCGCTGCTATGGATAATAATGTACAACGGCATTCTGGAAATTTCCATGTTTAGAGGGGTGACTGTGGTGGGCTTTGCCGATGATATCGCGCAGTGGTGGTGGTGGCAAAGAGGCTGGAGTGCGTTGAAGTCTACGCCAACGAAGCAATTACAACAATAAAGCTCTGGCTATTAAAGGGTGGGCTCGAACTTGCTGAGGGAGTGGCGTAGATAGCTTTTCTGAGAAGGAGGGGATCATTTTGAAAATATTAAATTTTCCGGCAAAAATTGTGACACTGAATCGATAATTTGCCTTTCTTACTACGGTGAGAGAATCCACAGTATTCCAATTTTCGTACAAATGTTTGCTAGTGTGATTGGAGTATCAGAGCTTTATATTGGGTTAGATCAGTAGCACTAAATTTTTTGGAGTCACGGAACACTTAGCATGGCTGCTTTTCTTTCCGGAACATCTCAAAACAGGGATTAAAATAAATATATATCTCTAGAAAAGGGAAATTGTGAAGACGAGTGCTCGTTGGGAATGCCCAGTGTATGAGAATAAAGTACATCTTTTGTGTTTTGAAATCGGAATTCTCCGATAACTCAGAAATTCGTTGGTAGACATTTCTAAAGTTTTCAAACTTGTAGGACACCGTAGCAGCTATCTTCAATAAAGGCCCTAGCTTTGACTGATTGTTTGAAAAGAACACAAAAAATGTGAGAAGAATTTAAAATTCGGACCGTTAAACATTCGTTAAAAAATCGTAGAAAAATTGCAATTAACACAAATTCAATCCTCTAATTTATTTGGGCCTTAATTTAAATCCCAAAAATCTGAAAAAAAAAAAAACACTGCGGACATACTTTATTTTCTGGTACTATGTACTTCCTTTTTCATTTCATAAAGTAGAAAGTTGTAAAAGAAAATCGGTCGGTCTCTGATGCTGCTCAAATATTTTAGTGTTGATTTTTGGTACAGTGTAACAGACTAAGCTTCGGAATTTTAATATTTACAAACATTTTTTCTATGGTTTGTTGCGAACCACGGCTATATGTCGAGCCGCCGTCACTGCAACAAAAAAAATAATGAGAACGCCCCTGGCTCGGTGGCATATGACCCGGCGAGGTCAGCGCGTGGCGTGGGCGATTTGAGCCAGCGCGTTCCCATCCTTGCAAAAACCACCATTCTATTTAAAACAAAGGGAAGCTAAAAGGATGGGAAGGGGAAGGAGGTGCCCATCCTTCGGGACACGGTTGTAAAAAAAAAACGGTAAATAAAAAAATTATATTTTTTTTTAAATCATTATAAAAACTATATTCTCACGCTATATATAATTAGGGGAATTCAAAAAAAAAAAAACAAAGCAAAAAAAAAATTAATTTTGAACGTAAATTGTAAAAGATAGGAAAAACTAACAAACTAATAATTCAAGAAAAAAAAAAATACAAGAAAAAGAATTGAAAAATCATCAAAAACTTACTTTGTACGAGCCGCCGACGATCGATCGAAGGTTGCTATCGAAACAATGATCACTAAAAATAAAATGACTCCAAACGGAAGTAAAACAAAAATAAAAATGAAAAAAAAAATATTCCCCTTTACAATAAAGACGAATTTATCCAGATAATCAGCATCATCGCAGCGTTGCAAAGAGAGCGTTATGCATATAAAAATAACGGCACTGCAACTATTAGAACGGCAGGCACGACAGACTATTTCAAGGCTAGCCACACCATAAAAAAATGTACATGAAATTCATGCTCCACAGAATCGTCGTTGATCCAAAAAAAATTCCCGTACTTCCTTTCCATTTCTACGTTGAACCATTTAGTGCAGTCAAAATATCCCAATTCAGGCTCTATTTTTTCTATTTGAAATGCTAATATGACTGCACTAATTTCAGCATAAATTCTCGTCACGTCAAATTATTATGTAACAGCAACGTATTTGTGTAATCGTTTCGGATTTTTTTTTTTTTTTTTGGGAAGAATTGTTTCACTGTCTATTAAGCACAAGTGTTTTATATATTTTCTTTCTTTTTCAGATTCCAGAAAAAACAAATTTAGCCGCACTCACAGGCACATTCATCGGACGTTTACCACAGTTTTAAGGTGAGTTTTTTTATTTATACAATTAGTGATCGTATTTAGTGTTTTTTTTTTATCATCAAAATCACCAACACAACTCCCGGCAAACGAGAAAAAAAAAAATCCAAATACATATTTCAAACTAAATTTGATGAGCGACCGTAAATCAGCGAAAAAGGAGACAACGCAACGGCCCGACGGCCGTTGCTCGAGTCAACGGCCCAAAACCAACTGAACTCTAGCCTCAGAAAAAAATTCATCGATGCAGTCAACGGCATTTCACCAGCTAGTGGCATTCACCTGCATGCACATGGATCAGGTCGCCCCCGCATACCAACAGGTGCTATCGATGAGAAGAACAGTAAATTGTCATCGATAACACCGAGCACAACACACAACCAAACATGCATACAAGTCGAATGCATTAGAAATGATCTCTATGGTATGTATGTACGTACCCGCTAGAGATCAATTGTAATGCATTCAACAGGCAACCTGTTTGTTTGTATGCTGCTATTGCATTTGGAAAGTCGTCGTCCAAATTGTAATTTATGTAAACAAAACAATTTGGGCGACGACGATCGCAATACGTGGTTCGCGACAGGATTGTTTACTTTTTGTTGTCAAAAACTCTTTCTACATTTTTCCTATTTTTGTATATCTTCTCGAAACCCCTGAGAGATCTTCACGGAACCCAAGGGTATCGCGGAACTCCGTTTGTTTGCTAATTTGTATTCGAATTACTGCCTGCATAAGACTATATCTTTCAATTTTGAAAATTTTATAAAAGATTTGGTTAATAAAAATCAGTTTTGCAGCGTTTTCTTTTTTCGAGTGGAAAACTACTCTCCTGAAAAAATCTCTATAATCTATGGAAATTGCGCTTCTGTGCAAATCACTCCGTGTTCCACATTATTTTTAAAATTTTGAACTGATAACTGAACATTAAATTGAGGGACCTAAGCCCAGAGGCAAGGCCAGAGGCAGACCGAAGAACACCTGGATATGTCAAATGAAAAAGCCACAACAACGCATTGGCCTCGGCGATGACACGATCCAAGATAGAGCTGCCTGTAGAAATATGCTGAGAAATTATCGCCAAAACGGGCGATGTGCCTACACCGCAGGTCGAGAAACGCGAAACCGTGGAGCGGTTTAAAGAACGAGGCAAGGAAGAAGAAGAACTGAACATTAAATTCTCCGTCAACAAATTTTGACATATAATTTTTCTACCAGCACCTCTAGATACGCTTCCATTTTACAATTGAAAAAATTGAAATTTGAGGAAGTGCTGAATTTTCTATTGCAGTTCTGGAAATTAGTTCACGTTTTTATGAAACACTACACACGTTGAATAATTCAAACTAGAAGTTTACTTTTGCTTTGATTTACGTACATATCTAAAGTAATAATAAAAAATAGTAGCCGAAGGGGGGGATTAATCCCCTTGATCCCTCCCTTATCTACGCTACTGTGCCGAGCAAAAACCAGACGCTGTTCGTATCAGTATGTACAGAAAAAGGTACTCTCTAAAAATCAGAGCAGGAAGCACTATCATAATGTCCAAAAAAGCCATTAGGTATTTGCGGATTATGATAGATTCGAAACTGAATTTTGAAGAGCATTTGAAGTCTGTATGTGAAAAAGCGGCGGTAGCCACCGTGGCTTTATCAAGGATTATGCCGAATATTGAGGTTCCCAGAGCAAGCAGCAGATTAGGTTTTGCTGGCCAAGGTTGTTACTTCCATACTTATATATGCCTCTCCGCTATGAACTGTTTCACTAAACTCCTCTGGGAACGCATAGACATTAAGCTCGATTTACCGTAGGTGAGCATTGAGAGTGTGCTCTGCGTACCGAACAATTTTGCACGACGCTGCTTAACCCTTCGTTAGGCGCGCACATATTCGTCACGTGGTTAGGCGCGCGGGCTACAATTGTAGCCCAAATAAAAAACAATATAAAAAATATGGTTCAATTTTAATTTTTTTTTCCTGCTCGGTCTGCGGTCTGGTGATTGTTGTACAGAATAAAAAATATAAAATCCTTAATTTTCCAATAAAAAATATACAATAAAAGAGGGCAAAGTGCCAATTAGTTTTATTTTAGGGTTTTTTCATATTAACTTACTTAGGTGGACAAAATAGTTACTTTTTAAAATGAAAAGTACAAAAAAAGTTAATATTCGCAGAATTCAATAAAACATCTTCGAAATGGAACATTAAACAAGAGAATGCAGTGAAAAATGCCCAGTTTGTGGAATTTCAAACTTAGCCTATCTTTTGGTACCCAATATTCACACTTTTTTACACTGGGAGTACAGTTTCTTGCTAGAAAGCTAAATATATTGTAAGTCAAACTGATTGAATTTCTACTTACAATATTCAGATTAACTGTTCTCACAATATTTACGCTACAATTGATAAAAATTTCATCCAGAAACTAATTTATGTTAGCAACATGTAACAGATGCACGCTGTAAGAAATTTTAACTTCGACTCCAGGTTTTTCGTGAAAATAGTAATCTATTTTTTGTACATTTATCTTGCAACCGTTTTTTTTTTGTCAAACATTTTACTGTTGCTATTTTTTACAATGTTTTATAATAATATTTCTATTTTAATAGATATTTTTGAGTACCAAAAAAGTAACATGAATGGGCGCGTGGGCTACACTTGTAGCCCAGTGGACTTTGATCGCAAAAGAATATTAGTTTCTAGGCTAAAAAAATCCTAAAAACATTCTTATTCGATTAAGAAGCAGCATTTCAACAGCTACTGAGCAGTTCGAATGAATTCGATTCATATCCTAAAAATGGTTGCCATTTAAAAGAGTGTGGGCTACAATTGTAGCCCGCGCGCCCACTGAAGGGTTAACTTGTTTCTGGAATGATCTCAATAGGAATTCTGATTGAGGAGACAAGCATATTGTACAGCGGTGGTCGTAATAACACAGCGGACTTGGAAAGGCAAAAAAGGTTGAAAAGACTGGAAAGCATGAGACAGTGGAAACTGCAGTGGAACGAAGCTCTAACCGGTAGATGGACTCACTCTCTCATCCCTGACATTGAAAAATGGGTTAAACGCCAACACGGCGAAGTGAACCATTATTTCACACAATTCTTAACGGGACATGGTGCATACCGACAATATTTGTACCGATTTAAGCTGCACGACTCGCCAGAGTGTCCTAGCTGCAAGGGAGTTGCCGAAGACGCAAGGCATGTATTTTTTGAATGTCCGAGATTTAGCGTGCGACGCGGATGCGGAGTTTGGGGGAACCTTAAGCCCACATACTCGTAATGTGCCATAAGAATTGGGAGGCAGTGAGTGAATTTGTGTGTAGTTCACATGGAACTTCGAATAGAAGAAGAAGTCAGCAGCACATCATTGTGGCTAGTTAGCTGAAGTCGCCCCTGGGAAGTAACACCCAGAGGTGGTCCCGCAGAGAGGTCCCGCGCTCAGGCTCAGGCAGCCAGAGGCCACAGGACATGCTTATAGTAAACGGACCTTCAAAGTTATACATATGTAGATCTCTCTACTACACCCGACGAAGGTGCAAAAACGAGATTTTCTACAGAAGTGTCTAAAATGTAATTTTAGTGAATTTTACATTTAACGTTATTTGGCTTAATAGTCCATCTCGTAAAAATTGTCTATTTAAAATTATTATAAAATTGAAAAATTATATACATTGGAAAAAAATCACAAAAATTTTAATGCGATAAATTGACGGTGACCGTGTTTTTTTTTTGTAGTAGTTCGGGACAGTCTAATAGTCGTATGTCGTAAAGGCTTCGCGTAAGATCTATTTTTGCCTAGATTGAAAAAATCGTGCATTTAGCTGTCCTCATTTAAACACACAAATATAAAAACATTTCGGAGGAAATTTTTACAGAAACCTGACATTCAACGAACTAAAACTTTCTTCTCAAACAATTTAATTTCCCACACCTCTATTGACAATACAGTCATAATGTCCATTTATACACAAGTCTTTTTTTCTCTGAAAATTTCATAATACGCTTTAGAGATTTAAGTATCTACATCTCACTAACTTTTTCTCTCTGTCTCATTCTGTAAAGTACCTAAGAGAAATAATTTTGAAAAGTTCAATCTTAATTCATTCTATTGGTTGAACTAGGAGAGAAGGAGTATATACGATTGGAATTTCCGATCCGGAACGTCTATGTCGTTTTAAGAGGATTACATGCGACAGATGAAGTTTAGTTTTCGACAAGAAGAAGAGTAAGAAGTAAAGAAGTATACTTAACTTTAACATTTTAGACATTGGATCCTAATTAATTAGAGAAGACCGAAACTCAATCGGCAACATAAATCCCAATTGCAATGTGGGGAAGGTGTGGTGGACTTAGCAGAGTGAATTATTGGAAAACGTGAAACTGGAACTTGGTAAAAAGTGTGTATGGGTTTTTAATTCATTGTATATCAACTCAACTTATTTCTTATTAAAATGGTGTAATTTAATTAATTAAATTCGAAATGATCTGCTAGGAAGGTGTTGTGATTGGATTTGATTGTCGTTGTCCGCTTCATTGATGTTGAAAAGGCAAGAGATATACGTTAAGTCAAATGGTTCGAGCTAAATCAAATAGTGCCTACGTATATGCTTATAGACATGATCCTTTTGACCTATTTCACCCTTTGCACAGCTTATTCTAACATCATTATAATTATTAATTTAATATTGCCTGTACCACAACATACTTATTTATTTATTCACCAAACAAGGCATTTACATATACAAATTTACATAAACAAAATTACAATTAAGTAAAACTTAAAATAGTGGATTGGATATAGGGTTTTCTTGGAATAATAGCAGGGCCTGGGTCAACTTATGTTTGTATGAGGATTTAGTTATGCCATGGGAATAATGGGCAATATAAGCATTGAAAGTACGACAACATTTATTTACGGGTTCATTATAACCATATAAGGTGGTGTGCTGATATTCTTTAAGTACGGTTGTATGTCTGGTACGTCTGGGTTGATAATTAAGGGTAGTTCTTTCAGAGAGAAAATTTACGTTAATGACACCACTAATAATGTCGAAGGTAAAACAGGCGGAAAGTAGTGTTCTTCTACAAGAAAGAGGCATTAAATTTAAGAGCTGAAGCCTGTATGTATGTGACGAAAGATTCTGAAAATCGCGAGGATCGAAAAGGTTTCTTAAAGCGAAAAGAATGAACTGTTTTTGAATAGATTCGAATATATTTCTGTAAATCTCGAAGGCAGGGTTCCAAACAACGCAAACGTATTAAAGTAAGGGCCGTACTAGTGTAACATACAAAGATTTAGTAGCCCAGATACATATTATCAAACTCATAAGCGCGTCTCTTGATGAAACCAAGCTGTTTATTAGCCCTGGATAAGATACTATCGTAATGGAGCGTAAAACGCATTTTGTGGTCCAAAACTACACCGAGGTCTTTTATATGGTCAACCTTTTTCAAAATAGCATTGTTAAGATGGTAGGAAGTGGACAAAATTTGATTTTTTCGAGAAAAGCTTATTACCTGACACTTATTGACGTTAAGGTGGAGATTGCTAAGGTTACACCACTGGTCAAGGGATTGGAAATTTGATTGAAGAAACTCAGCATCGTCAAGCGTTTTAATAGAGCAGTATAATTTTAAGTCATCGGCATAGAAAAGATGGGGTATATTAGGCAATATGGATGAAATATCAGAGATAAACATATTGAATAAAAGAGGACCTAGGTGGCTTCCTTGAGGAACTCCGGAGAAGACATCTATGCTCTTCGAAATCGGACCCTGGAATTTTACAAATTAAATACGGCTGTGGACGTAGAATCTGAGCCAGTTGAGAAGTGGTCCAGTTACGCCAAAGGTACACACTTTATCTAACAGAATTTTATGATCGACTCTGTCAAACGCTTTGCTAAAATCAGTATAAACAACATCAACTTGATAACCCCTTTCCATGTGACAGAGGACATCGGAGACAATAACTGTGAGGTTAGTACTGGTGGAATGGCCTTTTCGAAATCCGTGTTGTTGTTCATTGAGCAAAGGATCGATAAATGGAGTGAGTTTATCACAGACCATTTTTTCAAACAGTTTGGGAATTACAGACAGAATAGCGATACCTCTATAATTTTCTACCGATTTTTTATCACCACTTTTGTAGATGGGCGTAATATGAGACGATTTCCATACAGACGGAAACGATCCTAATTGAAGGGATTTGTTGAAAATTAAGTGTAGTGGAGCTATCAACTGGTAAGCACACTGCTTTACGAAAATCGGAGATATTAAATCAGGACCGGGCACTTTAGTGACTTTTAATTCTTGGATAGCTCTGGCAATTTCATCCTGTGTCACAACAATTCCAAGATTGATCAAAGAAGTTGGGGGGCTATCAATAGGACGATTTGAGGAGTTGGGGTTTAAACCTGAAGAAAAGCAGTCCTGGAAATGATCAGCAAATAAATTACAAATTTCCTGGGGACAAGAAGATGTCGTGGGTCCTTTAGTCATGGAAGAAGGGAATCCTGTTGTCTTCCGTTTTATATTAACGAAATCAAAGAATTTTTTGGGTTCATGGGATCATCATCGTGGGATTTAATGCGAAATTCTTCGGCCAGCTCATCATAGTTTTTCTTAATATCTACACTAATGTTATTTTTAATAGACTTATAGAGCTTATCCCTTTGAGCCCTGAATTTAAACGTTGCACATTTTTTTCAATTTTTTATATAAATATGAACAAAAATGTAATTCAAAAAACATTTCTTGGAATTTGATTAAAAAAATTTCAGTCCAAAGTGTTGTTTTGAGGTGGTTCCATGGTGAAACCACCAGGGCTTAAGTGTGAAATTGTGCAAACCAATTTTTTTCTGTGGTCAAACACAATCCAACGTTACATGTGTTACAAGCCCACCTCCTTCAAAGGGGATGCGTTTTTATCCTACAATGAGCGCATCTGCGCGATGTCCCACGTCTGGGCATGTGCGCTGTAGAGTCAAGCCTCTTTTTCTGAGGCACATTTCCTCGAAAATTGAACATTTTTCTGACACTCTTACGCCTAGGTCGGGTGCCCGACTCTGCGCCCACCAATCCGGATACCACGGCTAGCCTAAAAGATTTCATACTCTTCGCTGTCCCATTCAATTTCTCGAATTTGGGGCTCCAGAACGTTTCCATCCAAATTGGGCGCTAAAGGATTCTCGTAGTTCTCTTCCTCATAATTCATGCCATTTGAGACAGCAGAGGTGAATGATTCGTTGTCGGAAGGTATGTCCTCAAAGAATTGTTGAAACTCTCCCAAAGACATAATTTCTATTGCGGAAAATTTCCACGACGTACGCGCGCCTAGAACAAAAAAAGAGCTCTGTAGTCCGAGTGGTTACACAGTGAAACCACCAACTTCCGGCGTGAACAAAACAAATACATCGCAACTTGGACGACTTTCAAAATTGGTTTATTTTCTATGGATGGGTTTCTGCTAGATTTATATATTATTACCTGCCATTTTCTTAGTATTTTACCAAATACAAAAAGAAACAATGAGCTTGTCACCAATTTTACATTTTTCACTCGAATGACTCTATTCTAGACGGCTTGAATGATATCCAGACACTAAATTTAAAAAACAACCGATTTCATCTGATAGACTATGATAAGAATGAAGAATGTTTGCGGTGGTCGTGTGCCGTAACCACTCGGGCTTAACGTACTCATAATTTTAGTAGGTGGTTTCATGGTGAAACCACTAGGGCTGAAAGGGTTATTTCTACGATTTCTCAATTGCCTTAGATCTATGTCAAGCCAAGGCTCCGAAAGGGTGTTTCGTTTCTTGATTTTGGGTACGTAGTAATCAATAGCGGGGAATATTATATTGTAGAAAGAAGAAACGATATCATCGATTGTAGGGGAGGAAAGATATGTTAACCAATCGGTTGAATCAAGATAATTTTTGATGCCATCATAGTCAGCATTCAAAAAATCATATACGATTTCACTATTGTATGGTGTTGGAAAAGAGATTCTCGGCGGCGATTGTAGGAGTAACTTCAACTTCGTCATAGCAGTTAGTAAAAATAAGATCTAACCAATTGCCATACTCGGGTATGTGTTTCATCTTTAATTGGAAATATTTCTAGTTCTAGAGGTCATATTGACTAAAACACATTCTGTAGACTCCTAAAATATTATTTTTTTACATATCCAAAAAAAAAAACCTTTAGTCGACGGAAAATATTATCAGTTTTAGAGATTCACTCCTTAAGTATACAATCAGCATATGCCGCTATGCCTAGGATATCTATTATTTTGACTGTAAAATTGATAAAAACAATTTTGTAAATTTGGCCGGTATAAAATTATAATGTCGTTGTAAAAAAAATTCATCCAGCCCATCGAAACTCATTGAATTATTCCATCGGGTGAATTGACTGCGCTGCAAAGAGAAGCAGCAATCTGCTCCCTATCACGTAGTGTTCCGATATGTGTTGAGGCTTTAACTAAAAGCACGCCCATGAATTAAATTTGGTTAAGATTGGTTTATAAAGAAAAAGTTTTTTCTTGGGACAAAAAAAGCGAAATTTATTATCTGCCATGTTTATATTGTAATATATTTCTAGCCTTTTCTAGACTTTCCAGTGGGTTCGATAGATTTTCGCGTACACGATAGTGAATAACACTCGCTTTACTGTAACACTATTTATTACAACCACACGGATATACACGTTTTACAATTTTTACTAATTACTTCACTAATTTATTGACTCGACATTATTCACGGCTAAAACTAGACTGACTGACTGACTGACTCTAGTCGACGCCCTTATACAGGGTGTCCCGCGACTCTTGATACATACGATAATGGGTTATAGTACAGCTCATTTGGGTACAATTAATGTTGTATGTGACCCCTCTATCTTTAACCGTTAATAGTGTCAGAAACCTCGACCTGCAGAGCAAAATCACAATTTGCCACACTCCCAAATATTTGATCCGAGGTTTGACTTTACTTTCTGAAACTCCACAAAATTCTACATAAAATAACTGCTTTGCCATTTAAATAATTTAAAACCCTACCCAGATACAACCATTCAAACTTTTAAGAAATTCGTAAATTGATTTTTCATTGAAAATTTAAATTGCAAAATCGTAACGGTACTTTGAACTGGCAAATGTGCAAAGTTGATAAAAGTTGCATCATAATGTTAGCTTTCGAACGACATATAAAAATTAGGGTCTTAGGATTTGAAAAATTGCATATTTTACGTGTTTAAGAGAAAAAAACGTGGTTCCAAGAGAAAACCAAAGTAAACATTTCCACAATTTTTATACGAGTTTTATTAAGTAAACAAGATTTTTTTTAGTAAAAAACGAAAAAAAAACACGTAACCGAGGTTAATTTCGAGCGCGGCCGAAATTTTGATACTCGGGCTAATATTTTTTTTCCGGTGTACTTATGACTTATGTTTAATCCCCCCCCCCATTCTTTCACTTCCGTTTTCACATAGTTTCGTTACCTCGATAAAACATATTTGCGTGAGGTTTGGTTAGAATAACTGCACAAACGGAAAAAAAAACTTTTTTTTTGGTGGGAGGGCGGATGGCCCCATAATACGAATATATGTATTTGTTTTTGCAATGTGTCTTTATAGAAAGTACAAAAATATGTAAAAACAAATATATTCGTACTATGGGGCATCCCCCCTCCCACCAAAAAAGTTTTTTTTTTTTTCGTTTGTGCAGTTATTCTAACCAAACCTCACGCAAATATGTTTTATCGAGGTAACGAAACTATGTGAAAATGGAAGTGAAAGAATGGGAGGGATTAAACATAAGTCATAAGTACACCGGAAAAAAAATATTAGCCCGACAAGAGTGAAGGGTATCAAAATTTCGGCCGCGCCCGAAATTAACCTCTATTACGTGTTTTTTTTTTCGTTTTTTACTAAAAAAAATCTTGTTTACTAATTAAAACTCGTATAAAAATTGTGGAAAGGTTTACTTTGGTTTTCTCTTGGAACCACGTTTTTTCCTCTTTAACACGTAAGATATGCAATTTGTCAAATCCTAAGACCCTAATTTTTATATGTCGTTCGAAAGCTAACATTATGAGGCAACTTTTATCAACTTTGCACATTTGTCAGTTCAAAGTACCGTTACGATTTTACAATTTGAATTTTCAATGAAAAATCAATTTTCGAATTACTTAAAAGTTTGAATGGTTGTATCTGGGTAGGGTTTCAAATTATTTAATTGGCAAAACAGTTATTTTATGTAGAATTTTGTGGAGTTTCAGAAAGTAAAGTCAAACCTTGGATCAAATATTCGGGAGTGTGGCAAATAGTGATTTTGCTAGGCAAGTCGAGGTTTCTGACACTATTAACAAAAAATGCTCTAACTTTATAACGGTTAAAGATAGAGGGGTCATGTAGAACATTAATTGTACCCAAATGAGCTGTACTATCACCCATTATCGTATGTACCAAGAGTCGTGGGACACCCTGTATACCCATTTTTACTGTTCTAGAATCTTCAGAGATACACTTTCTAGAAACGGCCAGTAAACTCTCTTGCTAGTGAAACTAGCGCCATCTGTTGCCAAGCACGGGAACACAATTTGGGATGACTCGTATCGCCATCTGGTGCCAATCACGGGAATACAATTTGGGTAGTTGTATAAGCTAATACGTCAACTTTGTTAGTGACATAGGCGCCTTCTGGTGTAAACTAAGGGTTGACGTATAGCCTAGACATATTATGGAAAATTATAACCTAGCAATAACTAAGGGTCTCGGCACGCAATGAGCGAATCAGAAGTTTTTTTCTCCGGGATCACCACCATTTCCTTATATGCTTTTGCCTGTCAATCCTATTTTCACACACATATTTTGCAAATTAAGCTGAATTTGTAAATGATTTCATGTAATGCACCATCTCAAAGACACTCAATTCTCAATTTTCAATTCAACAGTCTCACTTGAATTTCTTAACCTCATCAAGAACAATTTATTTCGAACAAATGGCCATAAAACGTTCCATGTCTTACAAGGACCGTAAAATTTCATTTTATTTTTCTTATATACTATACGACGGAATGTCTGCAAATTCATACATAGCAGTGCGCTATGGTACTCTATCTGACAATTGATCGTTGCGCTTATGCTCATCCTTACTCTTCGATCTCGTTACCCTTCCTCTATTCAAAATATGCAATCGAATGTGAATGATGCCTTTTCCGTCGAGTGTATAGAACCAACTGCGCTCACTAACAAATTGGAAGACATTTACATGTTAAATGCATCTCCACAGGATGGCTCCTCCAATTGAATAGATGTTCCTCCTTGAACAACTACTTTCTGCCAAAAGATTGATCTACTCGACACGTCCATTTATATAAATTCATGAATCCTAGTAGTGGCAGAATGCCGATGTAAATCTGCATGCATGTAAGGACAGCAAAGGAGCTGAATAGTTTGGAAAAGGATCGTCGTGTGGGGTGGTTTTCTTACAAGCGTACGACTACCCGGACAAAATGTTATATGTGTCCTTAAAATGAATCAGACGAGATATGTTGTGTATAGGACGAAGTCGAACAAGTTAAGTCGATTTTCAAGTATTGTCATGAATTCCATTCGATTTTATTGCGAAATTATTTCCAATTCAGCGTGCATAATATTCGTCTTGTATGTATCTTGTTGTGCAACATTGTAACCATGGTATTGATTTATAGTCGTGTAGGGATTCGAGGGATCTCATTGGGTCCCACGAGTGGTTATGACTTATTGCACTCACGATGAATTATTACATCTAATGAAAACTTTTGAGGATATGATTGTTGTGAAATAGCCTAAATTGCCCCAAACTATTGCATTAACGCTTTCACCCACACAATTAACTTGAAAAAACGTCTTTGAAATTGAGAAGCTCGCCATTCCATTTCTTATACACTTCTGTCAACCAAAATACTCCAGATAATTCCAAAAAGTACTGCTGTGAACAGTATTTTTCTTAAGGATATTTTAGCGCACACAATACGCATTTAAACGACGTAAGACACCCACTCACGTTTGCTCAGTTGTCACACTTTAACGTTTTAATGATTTCTTTTGCAGTTCATATTCCTTTTACAATTTACGATGAGATACGATGTGTTGAAAATAATTCTCCTAAGCGTGGAATTTATTTTCAAAAAGGCTGGCTTAATGGCCAGGTGAGCGACTGTCGGCTGTTAAACTGTTTTATGAAGTCAATGTGAGATAAAAAGGAATTTAAAGGAGTATTAAAGGATTTTGAAAATGTCATTAAAGTGGGGGCGTTTCACGTTTATGAAAGGCTTTTATTGTATTTGAAATTAATGAGATAATATACTATTTCGCTCTTCTCATAATGTACTTCAAACGAATAGATGAAGCGTCCCTATTTAAAACTTTAAAAAAAAACTTTTTTTCATTGAATCAAAATTATTAGCTTATAAAATAAATATTATTCTTCACTCGGAATTATGTTATTTTTTCCATTTGTTCATCATTGACTTGATTTGATTTGATTGATTACCCCAAATTATGGTCATTGCTTCCGATAATTCTGTAAACTTTCTCTTCAAAATCGACAACGTTCAACCTTTTTTCGAATCAACCGTGTCTCAGTACACAAGTCGCGTCATTGTTTACACTCTACATATAAAAAGTCCCAGGACAAAGTAAATTGAATTAATCTGCTACACAGGAACGCAATTAGCGACATCCATCAATTATTTCGCAATCATGTATCGCCATCGCCATGAAACAAACATTGAATGGAACACGCAACGACCAAGGATGAATTTTTCAAAGGACTTCTTTATTTTTGCTGTTTGCATTAATTCGCTGTATATCGACAAAATTGTTTGACTCGATGACGGCACACACGGTATATCCTTTCATCACACTGCACAGGACTCGGATGCTTTTGCTGATGCCCAGGATGGTGACGGGCTGCCTACACCGCAGGTCCAAAAACGCGAAACCATGGAGCGGTATAAAGAACGAGGCAAGGAAGAAGAAGAAGGATGGTGACGGGCTTCTGAACCCATTACATCGAGAACCAACGTTAACGTTGGTCTTATAAACGATACGTATAGTCAGACCTTGGTAATTGTATACACTCAGAGAAAAAAACGCACATTCATATTAAAAGCTCCACATTTAAATTGAACGCAGTATTCGTTTGAAAAATATCGTTTGATTTGAACGAGTTCTCATTTACGCTAAGAGAATTTCTTTTAAAACAAAAGAGCAGCTAAACCGCAAACGACGGTCGTTTAAATCAAAAGATTCCGTATTACATAGTAATGCATACGCATACCTAAAGGACGTGATGCCAAAATATAATTTGTTTCAACGTAGCACAACAGGTAGTTAATACTTCTGGCCGGTCCGATGAGTCTCACGTGTTCATATTCATTCCAAACAAATGTGTATAGTGTCTAACAACAAACGCGTATTAGAATCTTCGTCGATGTTAAGAGTGTTTTCGAGAATGTACTTTTGCATTCATCTGGAGGAATGGACGCTTGCACACGTGCAATTTAAGTTTAGTGGGTGTTAAAATAAAAGTCTAATGTATTAATCGTATTAATATTAGACCTAAATAAAAAATAAAGTGTTTTTCTGAAGTTTTCATAAGTTTTATTCTTTATTCATTTGTCAACACAGGTAACAGTAAGTATCTAATCGAATGGAGAATGGACAATCAAACGGAATGTATTATTTTATTTCAGCAGAGTTTGCCTTTAATTCCATGTAAAACTCAATTATTTTGAATGGGGCAATTTCTATGAAATGAAAACGGGATGCGTTACTTTCGAAATACATACCGTTTCATTCAAAAGAATGCTTCGTTTAGTTTAAATAACAAAAATGTTCAATATAAAAACGAAGACGTTTGATACAATCGCCTTTCATTTATTTAAAATGTTTTACCCGTTTACAATAAAAGAATAAATGTTTATTTCAATGAAAAATACGTTTAAATCGACTGGCTCCTTCTTTCCAGGTAAACGTAAATTCTTTTGATTCAAACGCTTTTTTACAACTCATTATGCTTTTGAAAGAAACGCCACTCGTTAGAATTAAACGCATTTGCGTGTGGAGCCAAACCAAAAGCGGAAATCGTTTGAATTAAATATATTTCGTTCAATATTAGTGAATATTTCTCTGAGTGTATAAGGCAATTTTCAGCAAAGTGTGGATTTTCTGTATTTATTTTTTTACCGTCCCAAATAATGAAAAAGAGTACTAATTGGACATGGTGTCAACAAAGTTTTTTTTTTTGCAGAGTATGAATAAAGACAAATTGAAAAGAGATGGTATGTGACTATTTTTTATACCCTTCGCTCATAGAGTGAAAGGGTATATTAACTTTGTCATGAAGTTTGTAACGCATTAAAGGAAGCATCTCCGACCATATAAAAAGTATACATATATGATAAGCGTGACTTGGGGAGTCGATTGGAGCATGTCCGCCTGTCTGTCTGTTGCGACGCGTTTTACTCGGCGGGGATTGAAGCTAGTAAGCTGAAATGTTGCACACGTGCTTCTTATTATTGCAGGCTGTCTGTATGTTTGATTCACCCAAATTGGATCAGTGGGTCATGGGGCTGCTATACAAACCTAGCTCCCCAATTTGAGTTCTTCTAAGAAGAATGTGTTTCTATAGATAACACAAAATATATGCAAGAATCGATCAAATCGGACTAGGGATGTCAAAAACCGGCCCATAACCCGGTTTTCGGTTTTTTTCAGTTTTTTTGCAAAGCCGGTTAGACCGTCCGGTTTTAACCGGGCTCAACGTACCGGTTTTCGGTTAACCGGTTTTTCATTGAATTGCTTAGAATTTTAGCAAATTAATGCATACACACTCGTTAAGCTGATGTTCGTATAGAAATATGTATGACTGTGTGATGGAGCCCTAAAAGAGAAACATGTTGAACAAAAAAGATAATCAAATAAAATTATCAGAAGTATTCATAATGTTTCAAAAATAGTTAATTGAGTTTTATTGCTAGACTAAGCTGACCATACGTACAGCATTTTGCTGTACAGTACAGCATTTTCACCTGTCATACAGCATTGGGAAATGTACAGCAAAGTGTACAGCATTCGCCATCCCACACAATAACTCACTCAGTGTCGGTTACTCGTACATATTTATCCATAATTTAAACTTTAAACATACTTATAGCATGGTCGTTCACACTGGCTATAGAATGCTTTGAGCTTATTTATTGGATAAAATGTATGAGTAACCGGTATTCAGTCTTGTCTGCTTTTAAGGTGTAAAGTTTGACTCCTGTAGGTACCATGTACGATCGATGTTAGTGAAATAATCGCCATTTTTTGTTTGGCAATCGTTCATTCTCCATATCTCGGACCCCTTCTCTGTCTTTCTAAGATCTGGCAAACTTGTAGAGCTTTGGCGCTCACATTTGCTGCAAATGACACGGTCTATCCGCGTTCCGAAGTCACGGCTGCCCAAATCGCATTTTGAGTTTTCAAAAATTTTCGAAAATTGTCCATAACTTTGAATTTTCCTATCAACCGCTATAGGTAAAAGCATACTAAAGAAAGGACTCTGCTAGGGGTTTAGATAAAGGTTTTTTTCCCCAATATGTGCTTCGAATCAGTTAAATTGGCGAGCCTAGGGAACCGAAGTAGCATCACTAATGTAACAATGAAGAATTGCATACTCTCCTCAAAAATATTTCAACCAGGATAAGCAACCCTTCCACCGCCCTGGAGGTTCTCCTTAGACTCCACTCCGTAGCTACCATTTTATGTGTATAATCTTATTTCGAGTACTCTTCCCTGATAAGTTTTTCGTCTTAAAACATACGTTTGTTCAGATAATTTTTTGTCAAGGAGTGGCGTAGATAGCTTTTCAGAAGAGATCAGTGATCAGTATATTTTTTTTCGGCACAGGAGGAGGAGTTCTAAATAAGGAATTTAACGTATAGTAACCACCATATTGTTTCAATATTTTTTACCGAATAAAAATTTCCTTTGGTCGTTTGAGGTCTACTGACGAGATCGAAAATGGGCTGGGGCTTGTAGGTTTTGAAATTGTTTCAATTTTGCTTGTTAAGCTGAAGTTCTGAAAGAATAGGTTTGACATAGTGAAATAAATATTGTACGTCGAACAACGTAGCATAATCCCCACCTTAATGTTGGTATACCTATACTTAATTGAAGTTGGACTTGAGACTCCTGAATGATACGCGGACGCTTAATCCCGTCAGGCGACAAAACATCCTAGGAAGAACTGAGAAGTGTATAGCATCACCTGAAATTATCAGTATGCAGAATACGTTCTATACCTTGAAAGTTCGATCCTGACAGGTTGAGGGTGAATTTAAAATTAAAGGTTCGTCTGCAATACCGAATGCAAATGTTAAGAATAGTTCCCACACTGGAGATGGATGCGGCCTCAGTGAGTGGTTTGTCTGTAGCATACAATAATGTTCTGCAGAACGTGGAAGCAGGACGTAGAGACACTGAGACCGCCCCTGTGAAGTAATACCGAAAGATAGTCTGGCGGATAAGTGAACGAGATGGTTGTGATTTTATTCGTTAAAAATCTTACATAACTGCATGCCTGGTAGCATGATGCAGTATTGTTTACGCAAGTTAGTACAACATGAACATGTGTCGTAATGCCGCTAGAACCCTAGTGTATCACTAGATTATCTCACCATGCTGATTTTTGATATAATGTTAAGTTTTCTTAGTAAATTCCAGCTGATCTGCTCTTGTGGTTATTATTCTTTCTCCAAATCAGCGGGCGTGAAGGGGAGGGGCTGAGGCTTTGCATCAAAACCGAATGCTGCAAGTATGTGTACAGCATTGGGTCTTCTGAAGTCTGGTCAGCTTATGCTAGACAATGCATATAGTGGAGTCAAAATATCCCATTTCAGGCCTCCAAATAGTAAAAAAATAGAGTAAGGCTATTTATTGTAGTTTTTGAATCAGCGAGCTCCCAGGCATCTAAAACTCATTTTGCTAAAAAAAAAATTTTTGATCGGAAAGGTCCCAAAAAGGACAAAAAAGGATACTCTTTAATCCTTGGCCGGAGGTCAGCATGTGGCATATCAAATCAAAGGGGACGTCGAGTACATTACATATCCGGTGTTTGTTTCCTGTTTCAAGGACCCTCAACGGAATAAATCGAGATTAAATCGAAAATTTTTTTTTTTTTTTTCCGTGTATCTTTCCAAAGCCATAACTACGAGAATAATCCAAGTTGTCACTAAGTTTCTCACTTTTCCGAATCTATGATAGGTTAAGATTCTACCATTAAATTTGCTAAGAAAAAAATTATAAGAAAGCTCTGAAAAAGGACATTAAAGGACACTAATTACAAACCTTGATTGAAAGTGAGCATGCGGGGTGTCATGTCAAAGAGGACGTCGAGTGCATTGCATATCCGGTGTTTGTTTCCTGTTTCAAGGACACTAATTAAGGCTTTGGAAAGATACATATACGAGAAACATGAAAATTTTCCATTGGATCCCAATTTTCTCCTGTGAGGGTCATTGAAACAAGTAATAAACGCCAGATATGGAATGTACTCGACGTCCTCTTTGATATGACACACCGCATGCCCACGTTCGATCAAGGTTTGTAATTAGTGTCCTTTTTGAGAGCTTTCCGATCATTTTTTTTATGTAATGTACTTGACGTCCGCTTTGATTTGATACCCCACATGCCGACCTCCGGTCAAGGATTAAAGAGTATCCTTTTTTGTCCGTTTTGGGACCTTTCCGATTAAAATTTTGTTTTAGCAAAATGAGTTTTAGATTTCTGGGAGCCCACTGATTCAAAAACCACAAGAATTAACCTTACTCTATTTTTTTCTTTTTGAAATGCTAATATGACTGCACTAATAGATGATGTAGAAGTAGATGTTGAAGTCTTTGTGGACACAACGGATGTTGAAGTGCAAGTGGACGCGGATATCGATGGGGACGCGGACGTCGTAGCAACTGCCGATTCGTCTTCCTATAACAATGAACTCTAAATGCACTGATCTGATACATATATACATTCACGACGCACAAAAGATACACGTGTGACACGCAACGTAAACAGTATCTGCCTTGGAAAGGAAAAATGCAAGGAGCGGTAGTTTGACGAAGAGATGGTTCTTGGAATAATAGCACTAAGGAGAGTGTTCGGAAATACGAAATTTTTCATAGAAGACAAGCAATAGAATTACAGACTGGCAAATCAAGAAAATATTAACATTTTATGAATTTGGAAAGTTTTTTTTTCGGTTTTAACCGGATGGGCAAACAACCGTCCGGGTTAAAACCGGGAGGATGAAAAAACCGAAAAAAACCGGTTAACCGTTTTGAAAGTACCGGTTTTCGGACTAACCGTCCGGTTTTTGACATCCCTAAATCGGACTATGGGGTCATGGGGCTGCCATACAAACTTAACCCCCCAAATTAGGTTCTTCTAAGAAAAACTATTTTATTTGTGCACCAATTTCAACGAAATTTCACACAAATGTATTTCTATTGATGACACAAAACATATGTAAGATTGAATGAAATCGGACCATGGGGTCATGGGGCTGCCATACAAACCAAACCCCCCATATTGGTTTTTACCCATTTATTTACGGGTGTGTCGAAAACGAAACATATAATGAAACTAATAATGTAGTGCTTGTACGACACGCGACGAATCGACAGCTATTTTAAACTAATAATCAATGTCCACTTTACATATAAAAACCCATAAAATTTTCAATCACAACATTTTTGACTATTTGCGAAAGCGACAAAAACACCTGTTTCGCAAATTTTTGAAATCCTCAAACAAAATCGCTAAATTTCAGAAAATGCTAATAGAATTCATGAAATATCCCCTGGATAAGTAAATTAGAACTGTTTTCTTTGTACTGGTCAAAAATTATTTCAAGCGGGTAACGCAAAGTACTCAGAAGTTGCATTTACAAAAAATGTTGCGAAAACGACACATCCGCGCATTAACAGCGTTATATTTGCATCAAGTACATTATGTGATTCTTGAAACTGGGATTTGATATTTTCATAATTGAGTTGGAAATCAATGTATGAGAAGCACTGTAACGACATTCTGATACAAGTAAAGTGTCGATACTTCTGTTTCGATACCAAAGAATTCTGGTATCGATACTTTTCTTTCTATTTTACTCGGTATCGAAACGATTCGATTCAAGTAACCAGATGAGTACTTTTTGAATCTTTGGTATCTGCCCATACACCCACATGCTTTCCGGCAATAAATTATTTCGTAAATCGTATCATTATGGCCAAACATAAAGGTGAATGATTTTATACTTGATGTATGTATCATGAAAAACCGATCGGGGAGATGCAGTTCAGCATCTCCTCTCACGTTTGAATACTCCATTATTTTTGGAGGCTATATCTTAGTATGCGGGCAGCTAATATATTCTATATCCTATTCCCAGTGATTCCCAATGTAAACCATCGCAGACAATAAATATATTGTTCCCAAACAATGTGGAAAATAAGGCTGTTTTTTTCGAAATAATATGGGCAATATGAAAACAAGATTTTTCAAATGAATGAATGCTTTTTTGCATAACCTACTAACCTCCCGGACGTAAATAAAGTATATTAAGTAGACTCTTGACTCGATAATCCGGATCAATTATTGCAAGGGGTAATCCGGACCATCGGAACATACGGATTAGCGCAATGACTTTTTTTTCAGAGGAAAAACAGTCCAAATAAATAAATAAGAGGAACAAAAGCCGATAAATGTATTATTTCTTTGAAATTAGTCAGCATCATGTCATTTGCCAAACCGTCCCGTAAAAAAGTACGAGACCAAATTTACCATTTCACCCTGAAAATCTCAAATATCCGGACTTGTTCCCAGTACCGTATAGTCCAATGTGGGGCCATGGTGCGTTAACTGTATATAATGCTGCAAGCACTATAATTTCCTATCCGCACATGTACGGAATTTTTGGACCACGCCGAGATTCGATCTCCGGACCTCTAGATTACTAGCATCGTAGAATGAGACTCAACCAAGTAAGCCACAGAGCGTGGTATAAATATCCGGACTAGGGTCAAAATTGGTGCCGAAATCTGGACTATAGAATACGTAGGGGAAACATTTAGTGGTCCGGATTAGCGTGATATCCGGATTAAAGGAGATCCGGATTACCGAGTCAAGACTGTATAATAAAATATTCACTCCCATTTATTTTCAATATGTAAACCATTTTTCTCAAGAAAGTAGATAAGATTTTCCCTTGCAAATTTTGTGTTGCTGTAGTGCGGGTGTGTCGTTTTTGACACATGTCCTGGAAATAACCCCTGAATCTAGGATCGAAGAGAACATAAATAAAATAAACACCAATTTTCATCAAATAATTCCCATTGGATCAATACCCGCAAATAATGGGTTAAGAAACATTTTTTTTACACCAATTTCACAAAACCTTGAATTAATGTGTCTTTATCAAAGCAACTAAAAAGTTCAAAACGAATGGAATCGTACTGTGGGGTCATGCTCCGGCAATCTCAATAAAATTTTCCGAGTAAATATTTTTATTTGTCCACTTATTTCAACCAAGCCCAAAACTTTTGTCAAAACGGAAGAAAAAGAATGAGGAGAGGGATTAGTAAATACAAGTCATAGGTACGCCCGAAAAAAACTTTTAGCCCAAGCGAAGGGTATCCAAATTTCGGCCGCGCCCGAAATTAGCCTCGGCCCCGGGGGTTGGCGAGCGAAGCGAGCAGGGGGCGAAGTCCCCTTGTTTTTCAATATGAATCATATGAAATAAATAAGTCATTAAGCTTTATTTGCAGAATAAGAACTGAATCCTATTCAACTCTCGTACACTTTTCTACGCACTTCTAATATTGACAAAGCGTTCAGCAATTTATGCGACATTACACAGAGAAAAAAAATTAGAATGGTTATCTAAAGAAATAGTCGAATTCATCTAAAGTTCGCGT
This sequence comes from Microchrysa polita, assembly GCA_949715475.1. NCBI lineage: Eukaryota > Metazoa > Arthropoda > Insecta > Diptera > Stratiomyidae > Microchrysa > Microchrysa polita. The sequence continues at coordinate 14,179,889 of OX454419.1, forward strand.
TGATTTTCAGCTTATGATTCTATGTAGTTGAAACAGTTACGAAGATATGGATAATTTTTCTATTCGCCATTAGTTGAAACATCTACTATATTTGCAAATTCAATTAATTCATTAGTAAAGACAGCTATTCAATATCTATAAATTGTTGAATGTTGGATAGCTAAATTGTGTTGAAGAAAAAAGAACGATTGTTTGTAGTTAAATTTTATATTTGAATAGTACAATCAACAACTTTTGTGGAAGAATTGACTAAACTTTTTCTTCTAATCTTGCGTGGTTAAATGAACGAATTTAATAGTATTTTCAGCTACGAAGATTAGAGAAATCAGCTATTTCTTTGGTAAAACTATCTAAATTCAAGTCAACTACTTCACTTTAGATAAAAAGTCTAAACCATTTTTTTCAGTGTACGGCTTAAAAGTGCCGAGAAGTGCGCCAACGCATATGTTTCATCTATTGTTCAATTTAAGCTCTAATGAGTATTGTGTGTGTTTACACATCCATATTATTACATCGTAAATCGCGTATAATCCCAAGAGCCATTAGTCTGCAATCAAAGTAATCCGCAAGGATGTGCGTAAAATATTCGCAAGAGATGGGGGGCGTAAAATATTCGCAAAAGATGGGGGCGCCCGCCCACTGCCGTTAGCCTTACTTCAGAAAGAAGTAACATACGCCCCCAGAGGGCTGGATTATGATATCAAAATAAATATCTCCTCCTCTTCTTCAGTATAGCGATAACGAGAACGATTAATGAATTTCATTAATTTCCTTTTATTCCCTCTTATATCAACTGGTTCATTTCAACACGAGTCCTTTGCAATAACAGATCGAAATATACATACATATACACGCCGACGTTGTATATTATTCGAGAGTATCCTTGACGTACAAGTTACAAACGAAATCCTTCACGTAACCGCCACAAGGCATATTCCGTAAAATAATTATTTTCTATGTGGCTTTGGCTTCAATTGACACACTGCTCTACTGTTTCCAACGCAATATTTTGTGTTTTTACATGACGCCTAAGTTAATTAAAACTGAATTCCAAGGAGAATCGGAAATCATCCAATAGGATGATGTTGGGCAAAATAAACTACTCACACACACACAGCAACTATAGAGCAAGTCAGAGTAATGTGAGATGTTTTCTCATAAATAGGCAAACGAAAGGAGAACACACTTGAAAACGTGTGAAATACATATAGTGTAGTTACTACGTGATAAACCTAATACATCAGATTGTAAAATGTGGTGGAGACAAATTTTTTTTTGTTTCTTATGTTTTTTGGGGTGCTGAGCACGAATCCGGAGCTTCCCACCAAAATTTCGTTGCGAAACAGGGTCAAAATTGTGAAAAACCCTAAATTTTTTGCTGTTTTTCCGTTATTCGCTCCCTAATTCTGCAACTATTTATTTCTGCGAAAAACTCTCCAGGAATATTTTAGAGAACACATAATTGCGCGTCCAAAGAGACATAAATATTAAAAATCTGTTGAGCGGTATTACTACAGTGGATAATTTAAATTTGCCATTTTTAACATAGTTCCATTTTATGAATACAATTTTGAGATTGAACGGTTTTTCATTTTTGGTCGTAAAAGTTGCATTTATCTTGTACATTGTGTATTTTGGAGTGCAGAATCTGAATCTGTAAGTTCACACCAACATTTCGTTGCAAAGCAGGGTCAAAATTGCAAAAAACGCCAAAAAAATGACTATCAATTGTAGCAATACCGCTTAACACATTTTAATGATTAATGGCGCGTTGGACCCGCAGTTATGTTTTCTCTAATATTTTCATGGACAGGTTTTCGGAGAAATGTACACTTTCGGAGTTATAAACAAAAAAACGGGAAAACTCCGAATATTTTTGGGTTTTTTCGCGGTTTTGATCCTGTTCCGCAAAGAAATTTTGGTGGGAAGCTCCGGATTCGAGCTCAGCACCCAAAAAAACATAAGAAACAAAAAAAAATTTCTCCACCGCACTTTGCAATCTGAAATCACCTCGGAACTACACTAATATGTATCCTTGGAAATTTCCGATGGTTTGATTTGCCCTCGGGGAGCTGACAAGAACTAATTCGAATACGTCTTAGGCTTGAACATTTGAAACTATGTTCACTATAGCTGGAATTTATCTTTTTATAAGGATTTTATTCGGATTTCATTAACAGAATACGAGTTGATAGAACCTAAATGATGTTATCAAAGTAAACTGATATTGTGAATGTTTCCGTTAAATATTACAAAAAAAAAAAAAAACCAATGTATCTGTGTTGTCTTGCGTATGGAATTTCCAAAAAGACAACAGTGTAATTAGACGTATTCGCTTTTGTGAAAATTCTACTAGTATCTTCTTGCTGTTAATATAAAATTCCATTTAAAATTAAAATCTCTTCTAATTCAATGTAAACAATGCGCTTATAGTCTGACGATGTCGAACAACGAAACGTTTTCATTTCACACAACAATTTCGTGGTTACAACAATATCATGAACATTTTTTTTTTGTAGTTCTCTTCTCCTCGTCTCTTTTTTTTCTATGCACATCGCACCATACCGCCAAAAGATCTTTCATTCTTTTATTCATTGCTTGCGAAAAACGTTTCTTGCTTCTACACTTCTAATTAGTGGAAAAGTTTCGAAACACTCTTTGTCCAAACAAACACGAGAGTGTTTTCGTTCTTTGGCAATTTATAGTCGTTCATTAGATATCCTTTACATTTAGCGTGTCTTCGTCGCGGTTTGGATATTTGTTTCGTGCATTTTATGCTATCTATGGCACGCTGTATTTGAAAACTATCTTTAACCATATTCACCGGAAATGCAAACTTTCTTCTGTGCTTCGGATGGGTTAGAATATTCTCGCGAGACATCTATTTGAGTTTAATTTACAGAATGTTAGAGAGTAACGAAAAGGATGTTCATGTTGGTCATACGATTACATTTCACAGAAGATTGCCAGGAAACAGCAGAGCAGAAACAGGATGATACATATCCCCGGGGCTTGTTAGGATTGCAGAAAGGCTAATGTAGCCAGGTCTCGGAAATAGCTTTAACTAAAGCGAAACGAAAGTTTGAGGCATCCAAAATCTGACGGAAATACTTTGTGTGGGTGGAATTTGAGTTAACGACAAAAGTCAAATATTTCTTGAAAGAGAATTGATATAATGTCATTGTCGTTTGTTGATTGTTTTATTTTCTTTCGGAAAAACAGCTCAAAATTATATAAAATTATCCAATTTTTGTTTTCTTAAAACTGCTAGACGAGTAAGATACAAATTAAAGCGTGTCCCTCACACCGGCGCGTCAGCAAATATTCGCGCCGATTTTTTTCAGCAGCGTCAAAAGTTAAACATACTGACTGAGGTGTATGATATGTTCACTTCACACCAACGCCAATATTACCGAGTTTTGCAGCATTTTTTTCCGTCTCGAATATTCGCTACCTAATATCATTTTATTCAAATAATTACCCTTATATTACCCTTATAGCAGCCCAAAATTACCCTTATATTTCTGCCTGACCGATTCGACGTGTATTTCCCGAGAAATGGGGACATACTCGTAATTCTGGGGCAGGCGCACCAGCATTGGCCTCAAATTCCGAATCAGTGACCAAAAATTACTTTATTGCTCCTACCATGCCAATTGGATGGAGTAGGACGATTGGAGTACTTTTCGAAAAAAATCTGGGAACCATTTTCGGGCGGGCTACTTCCAAGTTTTACTTCTGCTCTCTAGTACTAACCTTTTTGCGAAGTCTGAGTATGAGTATTAGTATTCATACGGTCTATGTAGAATGCAGGCAAACATATACTTTTCCTGCTCCCGTGTGCAGTCTTCATGAGAGCAAGATAAGTATATTTTTGTGTATGGAATTAATCACACATTTAAAAATTAACAAAATAAATATTTTATAAACTCTTTAGATACATCGCTTAATCGTCAGTTCACACAATCGACTGCAGCGCTTCCATTAGTCAGCCCACCAAGGAGTGACTATTGTTCGTCATTAACCATTACTAGCTAGCGGGGGCCCTAACCTAATTAAAACTTTTCAACCGAATTTGTGGTGACTTCAATCTTCCCTTCTATTTTATGTTCAGCAGTGGCGCCGGAACGAATTTTTTATTGGGGGGGGGGGGGGGGGGGAGGCAAGATTTTTTCTCAAATTCATATTAAATTAAGCGGTCACCATATTCCGGACTTCTAGCTCTAGCACTTTAATATCCTGTGAAACGATACCAAAAAGTAATTATGAAAAGATTAGAGGACAACAGTGATCAGAAACCACCTAGAATAGTCTTCAATATGAGACTAACCTTAAAGTTTATTTTTGTTACCCATTTCGAACCCACTGTAATTCCGAAGTGTTGAATATTATAAACATATTCTTTATTTTATATAGTTTTATAAAATTTAAGATCAAACAATTTTCCCACAGGTTATTTTCCGGTTTCCTTGGGAAAGGAATTCTTTCATGATTTTTGTGGGATCTAAATTCCCTGTTCGATCCCTGCGAACATGGAGAAGGATTAGATGTGTCAAACGGTTTTGTGCTATTGTTGAATGTAGCCATGTTTAAAGACGTCTTAAAGCACTTAACGACCTTTCTGATGCTGGAACCGTCAGGAGTAACGTTACTAGCCGTTATTAACTTGCTGTGCTCGATATACTTCGAAAGTGATCAGTAATTTCGGCGCAACATGTAGGTGAAGCTCCTGGCATATTCAACAATCATACTGTGAGGTTCTCTACCATCGGCACAGTTTACTAACAAGGAGAATGAAAAACTTCCTCGTTTTCCTTGATCAAGGGTCAATAGTTTCACTATCGTTAGCCTTGTCGTTATTTTGAGGTACTCTTGTTAATAAAGAAGAAATGAAAATGCAATGATCATGTACATACTCATAGTATACATGCACTAGATGCACGTATGCAGCTATCTACGAACCAGATATTCCACCATGGAAAAAAAATATCTACTAGAACAGGGGTTTCAAACTTAAAACCTGGCTTCAGGCAATTTTACACTCCTTAGAAAATGTCAAAACAACAAGATTTTGTAAATTAATCAGTAACCACTCTCTGAGAATTTATATCGGACAGCTGATCAAAACACTATAGCACAGTAGATACCTGTAGGTAGACCAACACAACCCTGGGAAATTGATCGCTAACATCCATTATACACCTGTAACTTGGTTGCCCCCCGCAGGGGGGTTTGTGTCCATGTGACACTCAGCTTGGAAGGCTGTTTGTAGTTGGACAGAGATCTTTGGTGAGTTACGACACCACGGACCTAGTAGCGCAAAGGGGCCCCTGGTACAGTTGATACGCCATGGCCAGGATCTGTACAAAGACCATTCAGGCGGTAACGGTCCCGTGCTCCTGAGTTATGTACGGGTGGCTCTCGGCGTGCCTACCTCCTCCCATAGTTTGCGGGAGGGAAGCACTAAATGCCAAGCACGATTGTGATGTCCTCTGGTGGGGGAGTGCATCTTATGGAAATCGTGTGAGCCTCGGGGTTGACGGCTTCGCATAACCCGAGTCCAGAAGGGGCTAGCTAGGGAGAACGGCCTTGGTGGAAAATGCCTACGCGCCTATATCTAGCTAGTTTGTGGATTGATGACCGCACTGCCCGAGTCGCATTGCTGACTAGTAAACTGAAGGGGCCACCTGGATGTGAAAAGCAGCGCTACGTGTCTGCACAGGCACGTAGTCACAGGTCCAACGAGCCTGGGATGTGCATGTCCGAATTCGACGTAAGGCTTAATCAATAGGGGGCCGAAGGAGGATCACACCTGCTATAGAGAAGTCTATAGCGAATAGTGTACTACGGGGATGGGTGACCATGGTCCTTGCCCATCAAGGTGTTGGACCCGTAGTGGCTGGAGGTTGTTACCCAAGTCATCCAGCTAGTGATGCAATCCCGGGGTTGGATTCCTGATGGTGTGTGCATGCGCCTGAGGGAGAAATCTCCGTCTGACAACAACACCTTGTCAGTAAAAAGCCGAAGGTCCAAACATTTTAGCGGGACCGGGAGATAAAGGCCGAAAGGCTAGGTGCTCCCCTGGCGGTATACCTGTAGAGGGTTAGCTTGTAACTTGGTTGCCAACCTAAGTTGGCAACACGCAAAAAAAGCGGAAATTAAGTGATTTGTAGGCATGTTGCAGGTTGCAGTACCAGGTTTCAAGAACGTGAATGGCGTGGTTGCCGGAATGTTGCAAGTGTGTAGTAACGTACCTGCAACCTAGGTTGGCAACCAAGTTGCAGGTGTATTTGGCCTGTAACATACACAAATTTCGGATATTAAGGTGAGTAAAAACAGACAAACATTAATTGTTATGTGGTGGAACAAAAATGTTTCCTATGGTAAAGCTGAACAGGCTGCAACAATTCACCTCAAATAACCGTCAGCATATTGTTTGCAGAATAGAGAAGAAGATTTCAAATTCAAGCCACCGGTTTCTTCACGAGTTATAGTATGTTTCTTAAACTTTAGCTCAACACCAATATTTAATTATAGCGCTTTTGTGCCGATACAGTGTGTCTCTTCGACCTGGCCGCGGGCCGCACAAAATTACGTGATGCGCCGCATGCGGCCAGCGGTCCGCGGTCTGCGAGTTTGACATGACTGCACAAGAATAATAAATTGAATATGTACACTGCTTATACCTATATAAAAATATAAAATAAATTATTCTTAATTTTTAATATAGTGCAATATTTGTTGTACTAATTGCCCCTTTAGTTAAAAGATTGAGGGGGCAGTTGCCCCCACTGCCCCCCCCCCCCCCCTGTTCCGGCGCCACTGATGGTCAGCAACTTATTGTAGCCTAGACGTTATATCCACTAACTCTATTTCTCTGTTGCTTTCATCGGTCTTGTCTCTCTGTAAGCTACCTGCTACCTCACATAAATTGTGTCAGAACTCGGAATGGGCGTCTTCTGGACCTGGCTATGCACAATTTTCCACCTTTCTGTGCATCCCAATCACCTTCCCTTTATAGCTAAGTCCACCCTGTTCCTCATCATCCACCCCTTTGTATCGAGCTTGCAATTTAATTAATTAAATGTTCGCAAATTCAATTTCCGTAAATCTGATTACATACATATATCTCTATCTCTGCTGAATTGGATTTAGTTGACTGGTCTTCTTTTTTTTGATAATCTTAGTTGCGATAACGCTGTGGAAAATTTTTACAATTATCTCAGGACTCTTATCGATCACTGAAGTCATCTTCCAGTCTTCCCGAATACTCTGCAGCTAACACTCCAGTAGAAGCCTTGGAGTTGTTTGCCAAATTTTTTGCTTCCACGTTTTCTCTAGCTCGTTCTTCTCGCTCGAATAGGCTCACTACTCCTTCATCAATACTTCAATTTCCCCATTCACAACAAGTCCGCTTGAAGTGGCTTTTATTATTGAAACCCTAAAGGCAGATGGTGGTTCCAATCCCGGCGAGTTGCCTAATATGTTTCTAAAGTCTTTGTCTTCCTCTATATGTAAGTGTTCCCCTGTTCATAATAAATAATATTAGCATGAATTGTGTTGTTTGCCAATTCCCAAAGCTTCTCTAAGTCCTCTGTATCAAACTACCCGAAAATTTTCAAGCGTGTCGTCCACACTAATCTCAACCCAGCAGTTTCTTTCCTTCTATCAGAGCAGCAACATGGTTTCGTCAAAGGTCGTTCTGCTTGCACTAATCTAATGACTTTTACTAACATTCTGGCAAAGGCCTTGGAAAATCAGTGTCAATTCGACATTGTATAAATCGACTTTTTAAATGCGTTTGACACTGTTGATCACAGTATCCTTCTGGCCAAATTTCTTGAGTTTGGTGTTAGGGGGAACCTTTCTTAACTGGTTTTCGTCATATCTACATAATCGCGAATGTTGGATTCTTTATAACGGCTCCTCCTTTTCTCTTTTTTGCTTCTCTTCAGGTGTTCTCCAAGGGTCAATTTTGGGACCACTTCTGTTTAATTTTTTATAAATGATTTGCCTCTGTTAATTTCTTCTTCCTGTCTTCTATATGCCGACGACCTGAAAGTTTACGGGGCTATAAGGTCAGTTGATGACTGCCTCTTCCTTCAAGATGATCTAGATGCGCTAGAGCTGGCGTGAAAGAAATCATCTCAATATAAATGTACAGAAGTGCCACACTATGACCTTTTCACTAAAACAGATTCCATTGATGTTTGACTGTCACATCAGAGCGACTTTCTAATTTAGATTTGACAGCTTTAAGGACCTGGGAAATAACCAGATTAAATATTTTAAAAAAATGTAATTATTACCTGCAATTCAATCCAAATTCGACTACCAGCGCGAATTCGCGGCGGAAAATTTTTGCCGCGTTGGTGTGAGCGCGACTTAAGAGTGGGCTTGAAATATTACCTGCGGGAGCATAGAAAAAATATGTACGAAAATTGATAACAAAACTCAGTTCCGTTTTTGCAAAAAGTTCTAGAAATAAAGAGAATAAAAATTGGGACTCAGTCTCGAGGTCACTGACAAAGGGTGAGATCTGCGTGACAAAGGTGGACCGATAGAAATAGCACTCTCTCAGGTGGTGTATACTTCCTATCATACAACGCAAGTTTTAGCAAATTTTGAATGAATCCTCATATAATTACAAATGCATACAACTCACTCGAATGGAACTCATCATTTCCGGAAAATTTTCTCAGAACATGATTAGAAACGTGAATGTCCTTATTTACATTTTTCTCACTCCAGAAAACGAAAGAGTTACTTCCGCTCACCACTCGACTGGACGCTGGACGAAAGTAAACACATGTACGCGATTGTCCTGAACATCAGGAGCATAAAATTTATTTCTCATTCATGGTACTATGGTGTCTGCTAGCACATCGGTTCTCCCTCTCAGGGTCAGGGTTCCATTTGTGTCCTCTGTACTTATATGTATACCTTTGTTTGCCAAAGAACTTACATCATGTGTGTACCGAAATGATACGTGTGGATTCTTTCCGTGATCGGGTCAGTTCTTCCGTAATTTAAAATCCATGCACGTTCGACATATGCCCAATTTACTTCTATTCGAGGATGAAACACGATTTTGATTCAACATTAATAGAGAGTATGTACCTAGTTCGGTTTTTCATCCCCAACTACATAATACACATTCTAACACTGAAGGCCGCTCCATCACTTGTCCCTGACGGCCCGGGCCCGTTTGAACTCATCCCTTTTGGATATAGTAAATAAACTGAAATGACTGACCTACATACATGTCAAAATACATATGATGTGTATATTTACAGAAGTGCTGATAGTATCCTGAATATGTGCGTCTGTGTATTTTATGAACCTTTTGTAACCATACACCAAAAGTACCTTATCAGTTCCTAATTTCTCCCAGGTGAAATGATGCTCTGAATTCGCAAAACCATTCGAGGTAGAGGGGTGAGATATCAGTGCGTTAAATGTTTGAATCCTCCTACTATTTATAATTGTGGAAAGGATGTTTTCATTCACAGAATAGATAGATGAACTATATGAAATGTATCTGCTCTGAAGGCTCGATCTAATATTAAAGCAAGTATTGCAGGCGGGTTGTGGAGCAGAGAGCCAGCTAACAAATAAGGCTTTTATAATGTTATCATGTTGCTGGGCGTGTGTAGTTTGAGTTCATGATGAAGATATTATTCAGGGCAGAATATCTCAAATTTGTATTTTACTATGAAGATGTTGTAATCGCTCCAGGGAGTGAGTGGGATTTTCCATACAAAACTTAATGTCTTTCGTGCGTATGAAGGAAAACATGAATACTCGCTTCTCGCTAGCATCAATTGATACGTTTCGTGTTATGTCAGGCTGTCAGGTTTGACAGGATGAAAATTCATGGAGAACGTGTAGTGGCTGAATGCGGGTGCTAATGAAAGGTAATTCTTGTTTAAAATTCAATGAATTGTGGCGGAAACTGGTGTTGGGGGCAAATGGTATCTAAACACTCTGATAATAGAGTTTTATTGAGTTAAGTAACTCTGGGAATGTTGGAATGTTGAAAAGATGAAACGGGGAGATAGCAGTTTAAACAGTGTTTACAATTTGGTTTCTGTTGTTGATTAGCTTTTAATTGCTTACATTTTTCATTGTTGTATTTTTAATAGTATTTTAATTACAGTAGACCCCCGTTAAAGCCAACTGTAAGTGGGCAAGCGAAATCGTTGATCTAAAACCAGGTTTGCTGTATTGAAGGGTTTCGCCCATACAAGCGAACTTGTAGGACATCTAAGCCACATCAATTCTGCTCAGGAATATGCTTTGAAAAAAAACCCAAATATTTTCAGAAAAAAAAGTTTTCATAACCTAAAATACAAATTTACGGGAACGGGCTCATTATTACCAAGGCCTTGATTGTCCTGAATCCAGGAATCGAAACTCGGAGTCATATTCTATTTATTTAGACTGTCTCGATATCTTATTCTATTCCTAACTGGCTTGAGAAATTCACGAAAACTGCTTCTAAATCTGATCTTCAATTGCTTCTTCTGATATAGGCGGAAAACACACCTTGACTGTATAGCGAATCTGGAAGAAAGTTTTTTCTCCACTAATTCTTACCATATCTTATTCTACGTCAATGAAAGTCGCACAGACATCTACAATAGGTTGAAGACAAGTTTATAGGCACTGCTATTTCACACTTCAGAAATTTGTTTTATAAGTTATCCTCACTACTCCAGCAACGTAGTTTTCCTTGAGTCCAAAGCAAAAAAAGTCTCCTGTCTTTCTTTCTTTCTTTTGAGTTTAAAACCCTAGTCACCAGACGATATTTTTGTGTTGTCCAACGCTAAATCTGGCAAGATAATGAACCTGGAATTATTGCGGATTTGGAAATGAATCAGCTGAAATATTACTTAGCGTGTAGCTTTGTTTTACCTCGTAGATCCTCTACACCCTTGCCTTAACCATTGTGTTGCCACTAAAAAAAAAACTTATATTATCTGCCACCTGGGTACCCCCCTATGAAACTCTTGCTAAAAGTCCATTTTAACTGAAAATAATCGTTTGAATTTTTACCAGGAAAGTTAAGAATATATTGTAGTTTTGTTTAGAGAACTTAGCGTGTCCTAAACATGCATTGCATTATTGCAGTTGGCGTGAAGAAGCCAGGCATTCAGTCATGGCTGAGAGAGTAACGATAGACGAATAAAAGAAAACGATGACCACAAAAGGAACGTTGAGGATCTAAAGATACTAAGGAAGGCCAGTATTATCCGTAGAAGTGGTAACTACTACCAACGATCAAAGAAACGCTAGAAGTAGAAAAGTTTACACATTTTTATGTTATACTCGAAATATGTATACGATATTCTATACAAAAGTCATTATTTTTATATCGGGGTACCCGGGTACCCGGGGGTGGGGTGTAGAAGAACGTTCCACTACACCCCCTCCCCCATTTGAATTGCTAATATCTCTAAAAGTTGACTAGCACAAAATGTTTAAATGCGGTACATAATTAGCACATAATGAGCACGTAACGGTGCAATGATTTTTTAGTAATTTTCCAAAGTGGGGGGCGTAGCGAAACGCACCTCTCAAAAAGCGTTTATGACCTTGAAAAACAAGTGTTAATCAACGCAATGAAACATATTGTATTTGTTTGCATGCTGCAGGGATTACCTAAGATATCAACAAAACAAAACAAACAAAATCGCACCCATCTACACCCTTAAAAACTACCCCCAAGTGCGGTTATGGCCCCAAACACAGTTTATGGAGTAAAAAACTAAAGTTGTAAATATGTAACGGGTGGTCCGAGTAGAATGCACGATGTTAATTGAGTGTCACACCTTAACGGTAATACATTTCTTTGCTTCAGTGTTTGGATAATTCAACCATGGAGAAGTACACACTTGAGCAGCGCGTTAAGGTCGTTGAAGCCTTTTACGAAAATTAATGTTCAAATCAAAATGCTTTTCGTGCACTTCGTGATTTTTTTGGTCATCATAATCGATCAAAAGCATCCACATAACGGACTTCTTTTGGCCAGAAATCGAGGATATGGACGATATGTGGTTCCAACAGGATGGGGCCACTTGCCACACAGCCAACGAAACATGGCTCTTTTGCACGAGAAATTCAATGGCCGTGTTATCTCTCGTCATGGCGTTGTTAATTGGCCGCCACGAACATGATGTGATTTGACATCGTTGGACTTCTGCTTGGATATTTAAGAGAAAAAGTGTTCGTCAATTAGCCAAAAACAATTCAAGAGCTAAAGAATGGGATAATTCAGAACATTAACGATATTCAACCTCAATTATGTCTCAGAGTCATTGAAAATGTGGACCATGGGATAGAAGTATGCCACCGTAGCCATGGCGAGCATTTGACAGATATTTTGTTTCACACATAATTGAAAAATTTGCCGCGCCCCTCCTTCCCTTAAAAACAATTCTTGTCAAGCTAGCATTAGCACCCTAGTAGTGGGAATTTAATTAAAATCAAATTTGTTCAGGAATTTTCCGCAGGGGTCACTAATGAGACCTGAACTTTCAAAACATACCCGCGCCCCTCTCCATCCTTGAAAACTACCCAAAAGTAAAAACCCTAGTTTTAATAATCCTTATCCCACGTATTTTTTCTTGTTGAATGCTGCAGGGTTTACTTAAGATATCTGCACTTTCAAAAAATTTACCGCGTGGTGGCAAAGGGGTGAAATTAAGATTTTTCGCCAATATCTGTTTAACTGTAATATTTACAGCAAAATGTTCTGAGGACGATTTTAACTACACAAAATTTCCTTTCTAATGATATATTATATCATATACCTTCTCTTGGCAGATTATATACTAGACCTAAAAACATTCGGTGTAATTTCTATTTTTTGATAGTTACATTTGGCGCTCTAGCTCCTGAAGTAATTTAATTGGAACCATGGTAATTGGGACAACTATTCCCAACAATATATAGCTGTCCCACACGGAGACTCAGGCTGCCCCGTCAAAGCATTCCCCTAATCCCCTATTAACATTTAAAAAAAGACATGCCTGTAACTTATCGCCGAATCACAGCAGGCGGGAAAAATTTTTCGTAAACGTCAAGGCTAAGTCCCATTAGACCCTCCACATTATATTACTTTGATCGGATTAAAACAAAGGGTACCTCCCATACCTGCTGTGATTCGGCGATAAGTTACAGTTAAGTTTAAATCGTCCTCAGAACATTTTGCTGTAAATATTCCAGTTAACAAGATATTGGCGAAAAATCATAATTTTACCCCTTTGCCACCCCCTCCCCCCAAATGTGACGCGCAAAAAAACTTTTTAAAACTTTTTACTGCGTAATGCGGTCAGGCCATAGGCATCAAAAGTCAGCTCTTTTTTTTGGATGTTTGGGTTTCATCATTTTTTCAGCTAAAATCACTATACTATTAGGGGTAACCTAAGAAATCTGTACGTTCATTAAATTTACCGCTGCCCTCCTTCCCATAAAAACAACCTTTGTCAAGTTAGCATTACCATCCTAGTAGCGATGAATTTAAGAGTTTCCTTTAAAACCAAATGTGTCCAGTAATTTGCTACGGGGGTCATTTATGACACCTGATCTTCCAAAAAATTTGCCGCGCCCCTCTAAACCCATAAAAACTACTGCTCCATGAAGACTCTATAGGGTAAAAAGGGAAGTTTTAAGTATCATCATAAAATAAAATGTATTTAGTTGAATGCTTTACGCCTGCCGTCCATTACCTGCTTCAAGCGGCGCGGCGCTCCCGCGTTTAAAGCTTTTCCGAATTTTAATGGCGTAACCAAGCAAAATATGGCGTAACTATGCAAAATAAACAAAAATTCCATTCAATACAATGGAAAATACAATGAGCCTTCAAGCTCGACCGTGTAAATGTTTGTTGTAAGACGTCTACTAACAACAATTAAAAAGGTCAAGCTTTAAAGCCTTTCTGAATATTGTGTGTGCTTATACCTTTTACTAGTAAAAGCTTTTTTTCGCACATTTTGTGAAAGCTTTGCCGCTGGAACGCCGCGCGCGCCGCTCAAGTTTACGCTTGCAGTGGACGAGAGCCCTTAAGGATACTTCGAAAAAATGTGCGCGCCCTCCTTCCCCTGTTGACTTAGCACTTAGCACCCTGTAGCGGCGAATTGAATAATTTCCTGAAAACTAAAAGGGGGTTTAAAGGACAATTAATCGGATGCTTCTTGTTTTCAGGAAATTCTTGAATTCGCTGCTACGGGTGTGGTAGTACAGGTATAGTAGGACTTAGAGAAGGAGGGGCAGATAATTTAAGTAACCCCTGCAGCATGCATGTGGGTATCATATGTTTCATTGCGATGCTTAAAACTTGCGTTTCAAGGCCGTAAACGCTCTTTGGAGTTAGAAAAACACTTAGTTGTAGTTTTTAAGGGAAGGAGGGGCGCGGAAAATTGTTTCCTGCACTGAATCACGGCAAATTCGCGACATTTAATGCAGATTAGCGATCATCGTAATTTAGAAGTGGTAATACTAACTTGACAGACATTTTTAATTTTAACTAGCCGATACAATTTAATTTGGCAGACGAAGATTTAGCGTGCTATCGTGTCGTGTGACTAGGGTAATGTGAGAAGGAAAGGATTAAGTTCTAACAACGGAAATTCGTTCTCGATGGGGTTACACATGGTTTCAGAATGATGGAGTCGTAATCCATATTTCCTCGATTTATTTTTCTGGGAGGTCTCGAGATTATGAAATTTTGGAAATAAACCACAAACGATGGAACCTCTACGCCACTGTAGACTGCTAAATACTTTTGATGAATATCTTCTTCGAGTACACACACAAAAAAAATCAAATCAATAGTCATAATAAAACGAGACCGAGGCTAATTTCGGGCGCGGCCGAAATTTGAATACCCGTCACATTTGAATGAAACTTAAGCCCCTTTTGTGTTAAAAATTTCCACCGCAGCCCTATGACGTGTTCCGATTCCATCTGTTCCTGGATACGTTGGGGTTAATCCAGGAACACACTTGGATGTATTTTTGTTAAGATTCAAAAAGAAAAAAAGTTGTTCTTACAAGAACATACTATTTGGGGGTTGGTTTGTATGCAGGGATTTGGAGCGGAGCGGAGCGGAGCGATGGAGCGGAGCGGAGCGACCTTAAATTTCGGAGCGAAAGAGCGGAGCGTGGAGCGGTTTTTGGCAGACTGGAGCGGAGCGATTTTTGCTTTGAAAGTAGCTCCGCTCCGCTCCGCTCCGAAGAAAAAAACCAACAAAAAAATCCGAGAAAAAAATTAATTTTTTCGACGAAATTTTTCATTTTATGGCACGATTTGATGATTTTGGACGATTTAAAGGCGAAGAATCCGTTGGGAGACTTGCAAAATTTCGGATTATTGTGAAATTTATTGTGATAAAAGAGGTTTTCCGTTTATTCATAATTATCACGCTTCATTATTAAGAAATTCAAGATCATCCATGACAGAAAAGTCCTGTCCTGTACGCGATGAATGAAACGCCGTTTTTAATTTAAATTAGTTATTAGATGCGTTTTATTCGATGGAGTACAGGACAGCGCAGCTTCTATAACAATTTTACAGAAATCGTTCTATACGGTATGTCCGGAAAGTATGATTCCTCATGATATTTCCAGCAAAAAGGAGTATAAAAGAGCCCGAACTAGCTACCACAGACATTTAAAGATTTTTCAAAAATTTAACACTCATACTACCTACATGTTCTAGATAGGGTGTCCGGAAACTAAACTATCGCATAAGCGCACCGAAATATGATTTATTAATGTCATATCCAACAAAATAGGTGTACCGGGAATATCCCAAATTCTTAACTCCTTAGCTACCAAAAGCATTTAAAGATTTTACAAAAATGCTACCACTAAGACCTCCGTCGGCTAACAATTTTTCTTAAGAATAAACCCATTGAAAATCGGATAAGTAGTTTAAGCTGTGTAAAAAAGCTTGAAAGATAAAATATTGTGATCTTACTTCATACAAATTTTCTTTTCCGACGGAGGTGTTAGTGGTAACATTTATGTAAAATCTTTAAATGCTTTTGGTAGCTAAGGAGTTAAGAATTTGGGATATTCCCGGTACACCTATTTTGCTGGAAATGACATTAGTAATCATATTTCGGTGCGCTTATGCGATAGTTTAGTTTCCGGACACCCTATCTAGAACAACTCAATCTTATGTTCAAATTTGTACGAAATTGGTGCTATCCTGTTCTGTACTTAATCGAAAAAAACGCGCCTATTAAGTGATATTCTATAATACGTGAGTAGATATAATTTGAATTCGAAGAAAAAAATAATTTGTATTTTTTTAATGGAGCGGAGCGGAGCGTGGAGCGGAGCGGAGCGAAAAAATTTTAGTCGGAGCGGAGCGCTGGATCGGAGCGGTTTAAAATTGGTCGGAGCGGGAGCGGAGCGGAGCGAAAAAAAGTGTCGCTCCAAATCCCTGTTTGTATGACAGCCCTATGATGTAATGTTCCGATTCCATCCATTCCTAAATATCTTTTGAGGCTTTACTAGCCTAAGGTGATCAGATTCCCGAAGGCCCAATGCAGTACACATTCCGGAATTCGGTTTTCATGCAAACCCTCAATTGTACTATTACTACTATTATTATTTGTTATCATTCCCTTAATGTTATCAAAACAGCAAGGTCCCGATGTGATCGCATTAAGCGGCGTCAACTGTATGTCATGAGGCTAACACCATGATGGATGCCATAAAACGACCACATATTCTCCATCGTTTCATAAGTGATATCTTCCTAAACGGAATACAGCAAGAATAGTAGCCTTTATTCTGGGAAATGTGTGGTGAACCTGGGGAAAGAAAGGTTCCAGGGACGTAGCCAGGGGAGGGGTCCAGGAGTCCCTAACTTGCCACAGTATTTCTAACTTATTTATTCCTAAAACTCTGCCGAAATTAAGCTTGCAGTTGTAAAGATCCTCACTGAGGAGGTTTCCGGCCTACCTAAACACCTAATGCCCGTGGTAGCTCATCCGTAGAGGTCGTCTTAGTCGCGGGTCTTTATTTCATCGGCCGTCATCACATCAATTTAATAACTAGTGTTTAGGATTTGTTTTCCTTTTTTCTTTTTCTTCATTTTTTTTTTTTTACGGACCCATCTCCTTCTGAGCAAACTACCCCTTCCTCCTTTATCTCTTAATACTGAACACACATTCTCAATTTATAATAGTAACATTTATTTCATATTATACACTCTTCATAAACCCTCCGTTTTTTTTTTTCTTTTCTGTAGATTTCTGTACAATTATCTTTTTTTTTTTTTTTCTTTTGCTTCCTGCACGACTAAGCTCCGTTTAAGTATTGTATAGTAATTATAAACATTTTTCTCTTGTATTATCTTTTCTACAGGGACATACACACAAGCAACGGCCGCTACTAACGTGACAAACTAATATAGTTTTTTGCCAATGGGATTGACACAATTACAAAAAAAACGAAAAAAACGAGACGACTTTCCTCGTGCAGGACGCCTTTGATTTAAAACTAATTTTACAATGCTGATATGTACTCAGATCGAATTACGTTCTCAATGTTATTAAATTTTTTTTTTTTTTGTATTTTTCTTATTAAATGATTTTTGACTAAAAAGTTTCGGAAGGAATTTTTTTTTTTTTTATCTTGTTCTTTTGCTAAGGTTCATATTAGTTTTGTTGGAATAGTATCAAATAAGCATTAAGACTGAATATCAATTATATCGAACCGATTATGAATATAATTATGTTGGCATGATTTTCGAATGGAAAAATTTTTTTGTCCTTTTTTTTTTTTTTTTTCGCTGATTATAGTTTACAACACAACACAAAACAGAAAATAAATGGATGGATCACACCTTTTTTTATGGTCTCCGTGTTGCAGCAATTTCCTATTCCCAGTTGCGGAGCAATGGTCGAAGTTGAGAGTGACGACCCGCAAATTTACGTTCTAACCTCAATCCGTAGTACTCGTCACTTTTAGGCCCAATTGCGGAGCAAATGGCCGAAGTTGAGGGTGGCGACTCACGAATCCTATGTTCTAACCTCAATCCGTAGTTCTCGTCACTTTCAGGCCCAATTGCGGAGCAAATGGCCGAAGTTGAGGGTGGCGACTCGCGAATCCTATGTTCTAACCTCAATCCGTAGTTCTCGTCACTTTCAGGCCCAATTGCGGAGCAAATGGCCGAAGTTGAGGGTGGCGACTCGCGAACCCTATATAAATTCAACTTTTCACTCTGGTTTTATTTTTTTGACTGATTCAATCACTAATTACCTAAGATTGCAACTTCCTGTTTTTGTAGGAATTACGTATTTTGTCCTCACACGATTGTAGGGCACCGAACCGTACGCTACACGTCCGCAGAGTCTCGAAAAAGTCGCAATATCGGTGCTCTGGTCCGTAGCACCGGCGGGACGGCAATCACTTCTCTCAATTCGGTGAAAAATTGGTGAATTGTAGCCCTAAGCACGAATGATGGTTCTTATTTAACACTCTTTAATTAATAGTATAAAAGACAAAGAGTTTACCTGTCGTGACACCACGTAATACCACGACAACCTGCTGCGGCCGGGTTCGAGGAGAAATGGAAACTCACGTGGCGCTGACGTCTGACAGTGTGTAGGATGGCAAAGTTGGCCACAATTGAACGTGAATCAACGCCATCTCGGGGTAGGCACTGTCATTACAAGATGGTAAAGTTGGCCACAATTGAACGTGAGTCAACGCCATCTCGGTGTGAGTCATTAGTCATTACACAGTCAGATAAATTGTGTCATCTGGACGAAAGTAGTGACTACATAATAAATAATTTGAAACACATAAAAATCTGGTGACCCAAAATTGGGATGGTCTTTCATAATGGAAACTTCAACAAATTTCGTAAGACCTCATAAAGGCTACACAATTTGAAATAAAATATTTGCCTGTAAGAATTAAGTAATTTTTTTTGAGCCGTGCGAAGGGAAGCCAAAAGCAGCACGACGCGGGCACCGAATACGCGATCGTACTTTCCATAGCTATCCATAGTTGCTGCTTCGTGCATATACCATGGCCCACGAACCCTTCCATAATAAATGTACAGAAAAGAATTCTTTGGCGTTGTAGACGTGACACTGTCTGCTTCCGATGATAGTGGAGCAATTAACACTTTCCCGGACACAACGTCTATAGACGTCCAATTTTGAGCATTTGACCATACAAATCGTGTCAAATTTTGGCGTTGTGTCCGGCAATGAGTTAAGTAATCGTGCGTGCTATCGTGCTCGCCCAGCCTCGTCAATCCATAAAATTGAATTCGACACAGGACCCCACTGTTCCTGTGTCGAATTCAATTTTATGGATGCATATTATGCATTAGGGCAACGCAGAAACTAGTGTCTACAATTAACAACAAGATTCTAATAATGTCCTAGCTTCTGAAACCCAGCTAAATCCTGGCTACGTCTCATTGGCAAAACATCATCAGCATGTGAAGTGCAAATGTATGTTTTAACACGCAAAGTTATAACAGGCATGGAAGAAGTGTAGCCAGAATCTCGTTTAAAAGGGGCAAACCCAACAATTGTTTAACACAATGAACCCGGAATTTTTTCAGGGTTAGGAATAGGTATTTAATTTAAATCTACGACAAAGATTAGGATTTTTTGTCAGTTTAAATTGTCGGTTCAATTTTGTTAGAAAGGTATTTTTTTAAAACCATATTTCAAGAAAGGACAATTTATAATCCAATTTGTTTCAATACGGATTCGATTTCCGCTTTCTAGACAGTCGATACCCAGTGATTTTTCAACTTTTGAATTTCAGTGTTCGAAACTGCAGTCTCAGCAGCATTGTAGGGATGATGATGGCCCTTTCCCTATCTATGACTATCCGTGACCCTGAGACAAAAATCATGAAACTGTTTATTTGAAGTACGAAAATTACACCTCCTTGTACCTACCTATTTAAAAGTTTCGTTTTGTTTATTACAATAGATAAATTAATACTTCATTGCGTAGAGAATTCTTAAGCCGATGGCGACCCTCTGGGGATTTATCGCTACTTTATTGGATTTAGTCGAAACATAGGGGAAATCCTTGCAGAGTCCTTTAGTTTGCATTTTTTTTTTCCTAAAGAGGTTGATAGGGGAATCGGATGGAGTACAGTATTTTTTCCATCGTTTTGTGAAAAATTCAAATCGCATCTTTACATGGCTGTTACTTCTGAGCCTTGGCACCTATAGATGCTTGAAATTTTCACCTAATACGGGCAGTGCAGTCCTCTATACTTGGCTGTTACATTTCAAAATTGTCTGCTCTAAAATTTCCGAATGAGGGACAATTTTCGATTGATACGATTGAACTCCCGAACGCAGATAGGTAGGACCTTGAAATTTGCAGACAATGTGAGCGGTGAGCGCCTAGTATAGCTCTACAGCTACAAGTGAGAGCTAGAGCCTTGACATTTTCACAAGTCTGCCAATTTTCAAATTTATTGGACAAATTTTATAGAGTTTTCGATTAGAAAAGACGAAAGTGCAATTTGGGCAGCTGTAACTGTCTAACGCAGATAGGGGAGAAATTAAAGTAAATGGTAATCCCCAGGTTGTGGAGCTACCTGGCGCTTACATTTAGGTACATTAAATTTCAGAACGATTGACCAAAGAGTTCCGATCCGAAATTATCGAAAATGAACGTTTGCCACATGAAAGTGCGATTACCTTGCTAATAACACCTAACAGACTGGACTACATGCCTCATCGAGGAGGTTATTATGCAGTCATTTAGGTTTCTTTCGGGTGGCGTTGGGAATGCTGTACATTTACTAATGCTGTACGACAGGTCAAAATGCTGTACGTCTGGACAGTTTATACTAGCCACACATTGGGGTGAAGTTTGGTTAAGATTGATTCACAAAAAAAAAGTTGTTCATGCAAGAACCTAATTTCCAGCGGTTGGTTTGTATGAGAGCCTTATGACGTAGTGTTCCGATTTCATCGGTTCCTAGATATGCTTGGTGGCTTTACTAAGAACACATTTGCGCAAAGTTTGGTTAAGATTGGTTCATTAAGAAAAAAGTTTTCTCAGAAGAATCTAATTTCCAGGGGTTGGTTTGTATGACAGCCCTATGACGTAGTGTTCCGATTTCATCTGTTCCTAAATATTTTTTGAGGCTTTACTGAGAACACAGTTCGGTGAAGTTTGGTTACGGCCGGTTTAAAAAGGAAAAAGTTTTTCTTTGAAGAACTAAATTTTCAATGGTTCGTTTGTATGGCAGCCCTATGACGTAATATTCCAATTCCACTTGTTCCTAGATATGTTTTGAGGCTTTACTAGAAACACACTTGGGTGAAGTTTGGTTAAGATTGGTACATAAAAAAAAAGTTTTTCTCAGAAAAACCTAATTTTCAGGGGCAGCCCCATGACCCCATGGTCCGATTCCATTCGTTCCGACATATATACAGCGTACACTAAAAAGAAACTTGTGTACAAATTTTCAGCCCGATAGCTTCAAAACTGAGGGACTAGTTTGCGTTGCAACAGACGGACAGACAGACAGACGGACATGGCTCAATCGATTTCTCTCGTCACGCTGATCAATAATAGATATACTTTTTATAGTCGGAGGTGCTTCCTTCTGTGCGTTGCAAACTTCATGACAAAGTTAATATACCCTTTCACATAGTGACGGGTATAAAAACATAACGAAGGACTACGTTCATCCACTTATTCAAACGAAGGTAATCGAAATGTAACCAACATGCACTTTATGTTATAGTGCAGTCAAAATATCCCATTTCAGGCCTCCAAATAGAAAAAAATAGAGTAAGGCTAAATTTTGTGGTTTTTTAATCAGTGGGCTCCCAAGAATCTAAAAATCATTTTGCTAAAAAAAATTTTGATCGTAAAGGTCCCAAAATGGACAAAAAAGGATACTCTTTAATTCTTGACCGGAGGTCGGCATGTGGGGTATCAAATCAAAGGGGACGTTGAGTACATTACATATCCGGTGTTTGTTTCCTGTGTCCTAAATGGAATAAGTCGCGCTCAAAAGAAAAATTACGGCTTTGACGGGAAACACGAAAATTTTCCATTTGATCCCAATTTTCTCATGTGAGGGTCCTTGAAACTTGAACACCCGATATGGAATGTACTCGACGTCCTCTTTGATTTGATACCCCTCATGCCCACGTTCCATCAAGGTTTGTAATTAGTGTCTTTTATGTCCTTTCTCAAAACTTTCCGATAATTTTTTTCTTAGCAAATTTAATGGTAGATAGCTGAAGATATTATAGATTCGGAAAAGTGAGAAACGTAGTGACAACTTGAATTATTCTCGTAATTATGGCTTTGGAAAGATACACTGGAAACACAATAATTTTCCATTTAATCTCGATTTATTCAGTTGAGGGTCCTTGAAACAGGAAACAAATACCGGATTTGTAATGTACTCGACGTCCCCTTTGATTTGATGCCCCACATGCCGACCTCCGGTCGAGGATTAAAAAGTATCAATTTTTGTCCTTTTTGGGACCTTTCCGATCAAAATTTTTTTTTAGCAAAATGAGTTTTAGATTCCTGGGAGCCCACTGATTTAAAAACCACAAAAATTAGCCTTACTCTATTTTTTATTTGAAATGCTAATATGAATAAATAACAGGCGCGACAATCCAGCATTGGACTAAGGCCGCAGGATGTGTTAGTGACATCCTATTTCCAAGATCTTATCTGCTTTTTGTTGAGGTAGTGAGATCAGCATCACGCTCAGCAGTGTTATTTAGCCCCATAAATGGGTACTCGTTTAACATCTGAGTGAGATCATAGTCCGTCACAAGCTCGTGAGTTCGAAAAACACCATGGAACACGGTGAGATTCGAACTCATGAGCCTGTGCACCGAAGGTGCACAGCCAGACCACAAATGCTAATATGACTGCACTATTATTTATTTCGAGGATATTGATGACCCGAGTCGTTACGGTCGGCATTTTGTAGCCACCCATCGCAGGCTCAACAGCTAAACGAAAGAAGTTGGCTAAAAAAAAAAGTGAAATAGGATAGGTGCTATGCTATAATGGACGAAGTATTGTCCTTTAATGCATATGGGTGCACTCAATCATCACGTATGAGTGTGTGTATTAAATGCTATACCTAGCTAAAAAGGACACGGCAGTGCTTTTGGGCATTTCTGTGCTATAGTATTGCTTGTTGCACATTGTTTATGGAAAATTGCTTGAGGCATTTTATGTATGTTTTTTATTCCAGTTTGTCCTGCAGATATTAGACGAAACGGTCGATGAAGAATATTTGTCAGGGCAACGACACCGGAGGGTTTTTGAGTGCGTGTATGCATATAATGCAAAAACTTATTTTTTCCCACATACTCACATTGTAAAATCCAAGTAAATTGTTAGCGTGCTATTCAAATAATGATTGAATTTGTTATTCAGCATTTTATTTAATTTGATGGAAGGCAAAAGAAATTTGCATATTAACATCAGTTAGTGCATAGATGGATTATTGAAGATGTTTTCTACGACGTAACTGATTGACCAATGTCTCTGTAAATGCTGCTTTAATAAAATAAGATTAATTTTTCAACACGTTCGAGCTTTTTACAACTATGAAATTTATTAGTATTTTCCTTAACAGAGCATATAAGCCCATAAATCCTCCTACGGTAATAAAATAATTTTAATTTAATCCAGAACATAACTCCGCAGCTAAACACCTCCAATTTTAATATTTCGCCAACAAATTAAATGGCATCATAATGCAACATAAGTATACCATAAAAAAATCATTCATCAATTAGTGGAATCGGTTACGCCATATTATACCCTCAGTGTCATTCCCTCAGGGATCATTTCAATAAATCCTTCCATCGCACACTTACATATATATATTTGTCGTTTCATATGAGAGAGTGCATATAGCATTTGTGCGCCGAAATCAGTTTGAGCCTGTCTGTCAATAACGCATAGGGATGACCCATCACAACTCACGGCCGTCTACCACCAAGGAGTCACAAGTACAGCCTCCAGGTTCTATATTTGTGTCGTAATAGTTATGACCAGCTTTTAGGACTCTCATTACGTTGACGATATTTTTATGAGAGTCGGCAATGTGCGTTGTCGTAAATTTTAGATACCATACTGCTACTGCATAGCCATACTCTCTTACTTATGGGTATTGCCATACAGTGAGCGATGCGAGTACATACGACTTGTGAGGTTTTACCGTTAAGCTCCATATCACTCTCATTGAAATTGATTACCTCTGTGAAAGTGTAACGCTTCGTAACGCAGGGAGTATACCTCGAAACTGTGTCCTGTGTGTGCATTGCTGTCACTCACAGTCGGCAAGAGCTTCCACGTTATATGATAGGGTTATGCAGTCCTGGATAAGTATATTCGCATATAAATTTTTCTTTTTATCTATGACGACGCGCTGAGTGAGTAAGTAGCACCCACAAAAAGGATAATAGCATACACATCGTGAAATTACTATGGTACGGGTTGTTGCAGCCGGAAAATTATTAGGTACTATGAGTATAAGTTTGGGTAATATACATACATAATAACACAGACTACAGTGTGTGCAGTGAAAACACAAAAAAGATTAATGACGCTCTGGCTGATGATCACTCTTCTGAGACGTTACGAAAGTATGTAGGTATTGAACTCCTTCAGAGAATATTTACATTAATTTGAAGTTATTCTGTGATTCTGTTGCAGTTTGTTTCCAGTGAATTTTATATGCCTACAAGCTACGACCGTAACTTCAGTGATCTCACTTGTTTCGTTGGATCAGAATTGCATGATAGTTTACATTATAGGGGTTCGTTGAAATTTTCCGAATTGGTTATTTCTATTACATATTGCTTTGATATTATGTAATACCTGTAATAAAAATTGACCAGAATTTTTGAAAAATTTACATATTGCCTACCTTTAAAAATGAATTTTTCAGAATATTTTTCCATTACGTTAATTATTGTGGCGTAACGTTTCTAAAATATCTTGTGTTCGAGATAAAAATTGGCGCCTTCACGGAATCTAATTATTGTTGAAACCACCTTTTGGCCAGAATTTGTTTGTAAATAAAATAGCTATTAGGATGTGGTCAAATGCCATTTACACTTTGTAACAAAATTAAGGCTTATTATGAAATTTCGAATCCTGCTCACACTATCGTCCTCGTTTTATAACAAAATTTAAAAATACAGTATAATCCGTCTAAATTTCAGCTCTGACCATTTGCATGACTATTATGTTTTTTTGTTTTTTTTTTTTTATGCACAAAGTGCAATATAACGACGTCAAAGACTTGTGTTCGTAAAAAAAGTGTAAATTACATTGGTTGATAATGATAATTAGACCGAATGGATTGTGCGTTAGATGGGCTCTACTGTAAATGATAAATGTTACATGTATTTTCAAAGATTTGGATTGCATTTAATCAGGAAAAATTCCCCACACTTAACTTCGATTTAATGATGATTTCGTTTGGGGGTTTGGTTGAAATCGCGTTATGAAATCATCTAAAATGTTTATCCGGTTTACTTAACACGAAAAAGTTGGTGGATTTTTTTCAGTTATGGACTTTTAACTTTAGTACCAACACTTTTGTTAATGGATGAAGCCATATTTTTTCTGTTAATGGGTAAATCTACATATTTCTTCGGTTCACTTTATTAGGATTTAAACAATTTTCTCGAAATGATCTTAATTTAATTTTTTTTGCGAAAAATTACATGTAAATTTCATCGCTGTATTTGTAACAATATTTAAGGGGCGGAGAACTGGCGACTGACAACGACAAAATAACAAAAATTCATAAGTTTTTGAGTGGAGTAACCAACTCATGCAAAAATACGAGTGTTTCTAAATAGAGCTTTATATGTACAGGGTGGAGCAGAGGAAACGCATGTTTTTCACTATTGCATGACTGCGAAACGGTTCGACAGAATTAATAAAATAAAGCATTAAGTAATAGATTTTAATGCAGTTTTGAAATATACATACTTTAATTAAGTTCGAAAAATAATGTCTTGGAGATGACGTCCTTCTTGCTGGACTTAAATTTGGATGCTCTTCTGAAAGTTACGGACGGCTCTCTCCAACATTTCATTCGGCGCGGCTTCCTGACGAATGGAATTCTACAGGTCATTGATTGTGCGAGGCTTGTTCATGTAGACTCTTGGTTTCAAATATCCCCACAAAAATAAGTTGCATATCGACAAATCGGGTGAACGAGAGGGCCAGTGAACATCATTATTACTCGAAATATGAGGGCGGTTCAAATATGATCGAGACAAATGCTCTGACACGTTTATTTATTATAGAAAAAAAAAAATTAAAAAAATTACAGTTTTTCTAGATACTCCCCCTCACTAGTTACACATATTTTCCACCTCTCCGGAAGATTTTTGATGCCGGTATCGAAAAATTCCTTGGACAACTCGGACATCCATGTGCGCACGAACTCCTCTGCTTCATCGTCGGTGTTGAATTTTTCGACCTCCGAGGGCTTCTTTCTGAGGTCCATATGGTAATCGCAGGATAATAAATCCAGACTGTAGGGGGATTGCTCCAGTACCTCCCACCCCAATTCCAATATTGTATCGAGCGTAAGACGAGCGGTATGATGACGCGCATAATCCTGGAGAAGTTTAACAGTTTGAGAATCCATCGCATTTTGCGATATTAAGGGGGTTCGTGGATGAGAGACTCTACTCTACCAATGATAGAGCCGAGTTCAGCCGAATTTTCTCGAACATTCATCCTACGGTCCTCCGAAATGAGTTGTTCTTCGCGGCGAATGTTGTCTGGTGCGATGCTGGTTGGCGGTCGATAATCATGCGGCTCATTCTGGACGGTTTCACGGCCATCCTTGGCCGCTTTGGCCCATTTAAACACAGCAGTCTTACTCAGGCACTCACTACCAAACGGATTGTGCAAACGCAGAAACATTTTCGTGTTCTTAACGCCTTCCTTCACTAAAAAACGAATGACAATACGTTGCGCAATGGCAGTTGTCACTTGATCTTCACTTGTGGTCGTAGCACGAGCGTAAAATATCCCTTCGCGACGAAAACTATGCCACTCTGTTCGTAAGGGACCCAGCTATCATATATTCAAGGCACGACCTTCAAAACATACATGCGCGCCATCTACAGCGTTTGTCTCGATCATATTTGAACCACCCTCGTAACATGTCCTGGGAACATTTGTCGAGCCATTTCCATAAATACTCTGGCCGTGTGAGCTGTGGCACCAGTAGCGTAACGTTTGCTAAATTTCTTGTGTTCGAAATCGGCATGGGGGCCCCGAACGTTCAATTTTTTTCATCAGGAAAAAAAAACAAAACATAACTCACATTGAAGCAGTAAAAAAATTAGAGCAAGAGCAACGAAAATTTTCGGCTTTAGCAACATGTTTCAAAGTTTTTTTTTAACAACATTTAAATTTGAAAAATTTCAGGAGAACTTTTGAGATCATCTATTTATTACAAAATCCAAGAGACGTAAAGAAATCACCTTGTAGATTGCTCCTGCATACCTGCCTCGAAATTGTCGTTAATCCTAGACTAAAAGCGATTGTCTTAGATATGAGGATCACATCAACTAGCTGGGGAGTTTCGAAGATTCTAATTCTGAATTTGACGCAAGAACATTCTAGAAAGACACTTCTTCTAGCAAATTGAACTTTCATTTCTTTTCAATATTCATGAGCAAAAACCGAGAAGAAAAATATATATTGAGATAGATCCATACTCAACAAGCTTGATAGACGCTGACCAATAAGTTGCGTCTCACCAGCATGAATAAAGTGTTTTTTAAAGAACAGTCACCCAAGAATCCAATGTTACCAATTTAGGGGAACGTCCCCTTAATTTAGGTATTTTTCGACTTACTAGGGGGAATTTTAGGGAGATACATAAATTTCATTAGTAAAATTTTGGGGTTTGTTTCCTAACAAATCGTCAAATTCCGGGATAGTCACTTAGACAATTTGTTCGTCCAGCGGGATTTTGTTTTGTGGAGGACGAAAGATAAGAGTGCCCCATTTAGAAGGTATCAACGAGTCACCTGATAAGCTATGCTAGGTTCCTTTTTTGTCAACTATATTACAAAAGCTGAGATCAAAGACAAGCATGCAAGGATGCCATTTTATGGGTTTAGTTAATTTGATCTACTTCTAAGTCCCTGTTCACCTGAAAACAAGTCTTCTCGACAGCTGTGTTGTTGTTGCGTAGTATTGCTTCAAGAGTTTTTATTCTTGAATTGAGAGGGCTTGACAGCTCTTGGTCGTTGTAAAAACAACGCCGTAGGAGCATTTTTTAAAGACAACACAAACATTCATAGTCACTGCGAGGCTCAAATTCACGCTCTCCGAACTTAGAGATAGAGTGTCATTTCTCACATGCTCTCATAGCTGAGTCATTTACCTTCACGGTACCCTTAGGCTTCATCCCCTCATCCACATATCACATTTGGTGTCCATCGTGAGGCTTTTTGATCATTTTCTATCCTTATGCCAATATGGCAGGAAGAGCATCATTTTGGGGGAAAATTAAGTTTCGTTTAGGGGAAGTCACAAGGCCTATCGAGCAACACTGTTTGATGTTTTCGGATTTGGGGGCCCGTGTTTCGCTGAACACATGGAACACCGTACGTTACGCCACTGTGTGGCACCGTCTTGCTGAAACCATATTTCTCTCATGTTCACTTGACCCCTTTTAAGTTTTGGATGAAGAAAGTTGCTTAGCATTTCAACGTAGCGCACTAACGTCACAGTAACTGCAGTTCCTTCCTCTTCAAAAAATAGGGTCCAACAATTCCCATCTTTGAAATGCAGCACCATACTGTTACTTTTAAACTGTGGAGAGGTCTTTGGTGCAATTGATGTGGGTTCTCCGACGCCCAATACCGGCAATTTTGAACATTGACGTTACCGTTTAGTTGAAAATGTGCTTCATCACTCATGAAAACTGTAGCATCTGCATCTTCGTCCATTACGCGACAAAACTCCCTGTGCTGCACAAAATCCCCTTCACTAAGCTGCTGGACGATCATTATCTTATACTGGTGAAACTGAAGATCATCATGCAAGATGCGATGAAGTGAACGATGTGATATACCCAGCGCGCCAGCCTGTCGTCTATCCGATCGCTTCGAACTAGCAAAAACTACCGTTCTCACTGGGTCTACATTTTTCGGAGCTCGTACTGAACGGAGAAGAACAGGTGGTTTATTTTTCGTCACATATCCAGTACTAAACGCTGCAACCCGTCGGATTATTTCGATCAGGCAATGTACCTCGACGTCCAACTCTAAAATTTTGACGGAAAAGACGTTGCAATGTGACTACGGAATCATTATTGCTAAAGTACTGCTCGACAACTAACGCACGGTGATATACGCTCCATAGCTACCGAAACTGCGTTGTATGGGCAGTCTGCCAATATTCATTCAAATTCAAGGTTAATACCCCGTCTTGTCGCCGCGTACTATCAGTTCAAAAAACATGCGTTTCCTCTACTCCACCCTGTATTTTTCTTATTGAAACGATTTAAAGGCTGTCGTCGACAATTAATAACTTAACACGTTGGCTGCGGTCGTCATTTTTGGTTATCTTCTTTTCTGTGCGGCATATGCCCCCGGGGCATGTATGTCGTTATTATTTATGTGCAGCACATGCCCCCGGGGGCATGTCGCTACTACAACAGTAAATGAACTCTCATATCCCGGAATTCAATTTTAAACGACCAAAAACTTTATAAGGTACAAGCCTGTCTTCAATTCAGCCAGGAGCCAATTCCAAATAATTATAATAAAAAATTGTAATTTTTCCTTTTTTTTCACCTTTTCTTTGGCCAATTGGACCATGTGACACGAGCGTTCCGACATGATAACACTAAAAAATGTATTTTCGCACTGAAATTCGGCAACAGACTACAAAATGAAGACAATGCAGCCAGAACTTATTTCTAACGGTGTTTTTTCTAGCACTTCATTAACAAGAAATACATGAGTTCGGGGGCATGTGCCGCATATGAGCAATAATTGATTACTCCTGTGCGGCACATGCCCCCGGGGGCATGTATTATGTTTCTATTATACTGTTATAAAATAATATAGGGCGAACCAAGTAAAATGCTCTTCCGCTCGCTAAAATCGGATGATTTTAGAGATTTTATAGCCTTTGCACATGGAGAATGAAAAGATAAATAAAGAAAATAACTATCACATCATCCGTGTTAAAACTAGTAAAAACGAGACCGAGGCTAATTTCGGGCGCAACCGAAATTTGAATACCCGTCACATTTGAATGCAACTTAACTCTTCTGTCGGCACCTATTACAATATGCACATTCTATACCCAATAGGTCTGGCTGAACCTACTGAGAAAAAAATTATTTATTATTATTATTTTTATTTTTTTATTTATTATTTTTCAGAAAAAGTATTATTTTTTTCTAAACCAGCATTTTTAATACTTCAATCAACGGGAGATTTTACCTTGCAAAAATTGGGGATGTCGCAAATTTTTGATATGTTATAAAGACAGGTAGGCTAACCTAAAATCCAAGTTTGCGTCACTTTCCCCACTGTGCTCCCGCCGCTATCTTGAGAAAAAAAACACCTAAAATTGGCTCTTTTATCAGTTTGAGGTCTATAACTCCTTCCCAGTCCATTTGAGCACAAAATGTGCCGAGACAATATTGCACTATAAATTTAATCTGACAAGTTTTACTCTACAATCAAAATTGGCAGAGTTATAGAGCAAAGAATATGCTAAAAATTCCAAAAATCATTACCAAGAAATTTCAAAACATACTTGGAGAACTCTATACTAAAATGCAGAGGAGGCTATGATTAATTGGTATACAATGCATTTTTGTGAATTTGAAATTGGCATGATTTTTGATATTTTCTCAATTTTCTTAGCGCTATAACTCTGTTAATTTTGACTGTAGAGTACAACATCGTAGATTAAGTTTGTAGCCAGATTTTGTGCTCAAATGGACTGTAAAGAAGTTACAGGTCAAAAACTAATGAAAGGGCCGATTTTAGATGGTTTTTTAAGATAGCGGTGTGAGCAGAGGGGGGAAAGTGACGCAAACTTAGATTTTAACTTACCCCACCTGTCTTTATAACATATCAAAAATTTGAGACATCGCCAATTTTTGCACGCTAAACCCTATTATTTCGTCTCTATGGATTGGAGTATAAACAATAAAAGCATTTATACCGTTTGTGTATAGATATACAGCGAGGTTTTTTAAGTAAACGTATTTTAAGGTTTTTCCCCTATTTTTTTATTTGTTGGTTATTGTATTTGCCTGGCGTGTATCTAGCACAGGGGCTCCCAACCTTTTTCAGTGCATGCCCCCCTTGCAACGTTAGCAGAATCTGGCGCCTCCCGAAGAAAATTTCGCTCACGAACGGAAGAAGGCGTTTTTTCAGCTCGTTCATTTCTTTTGTGAAGAATTCGCCTTGTTGAAAAATAATGAGAGAAAATTTGCCATCGTTTGGAACAATCTCACAGAGATTTTGGATTAATCAGATCAGCTTAAATTCTATTTTCGCAATTTTAATTTATGAGCAACTTCAATGCATACATTTAGCATATTTGAATATTGAATTGATTCCACACTTAATTTATAAAACATGTCTTCAGTGAGCAGGAAATTCGTCTCGCCATGGCAATGTTTGAATTTGACTGGTAGATACGCACGAAGTTAAGAAAACGTAGCAGCCGTAGTGGCCAGTATACAGCTGAATTGGACATTGCCGGAGGGCTAGATTTGGCCCTATATCCCTACTACATTGGGTTATAGCTCATTGAAAATGTTGAATAAAGATTCGATTTTAGACCAAGATCTCATTTTCCCAGGCAAGTTCTATTTTCTGGCTCAGTGGTGCGTCAACAAGTAACATTGAAGTCATTGGAGTGGCTACATGTATTTTATGAAACATCATTTCAAGCACCGGTTGGGAAGTACTGATCTAGCAGAAAGTTTGATCGCATTTTCCAATTCCAATACCTTTGGGGAAAATATTTGGCGCTTTGTTAGTAGATTTTACTCCGATATTTCATCATTTAATTCTATTTTTTTTTGTAAATTTCGTGGTAAAATCTATTTAGAAAGACGTTCGCAAGGCACTTACACTTAGTCCTTACTTTTACAAAGGAAATAAAATCTAAATCTAAACTAAAACTAAAAATTTCATGCCTTAGCCGTTTGGATTTTGAAACGATTGTTGCCTGTCTCTTAGGACGATTCTCACAAGTATTTCGCAACCTTATTTCATTCAGGTGACTCCCCCGTTCAAGCTGTAAAAAATCTGCCGAAACATCAACTTTGAAAGAAGTAGCATGAAAAATGCCATATCATTGGGTTTGCTCTAATAAAGCCACAGAAACCCCGAATGACTGGAACTCCCGTATATAAAAAAAAAAGAAACACGATTCAACTATGAAAACTGCTTTTTTTGTATATCATACGCAATTAACTGCAAATTCCACTGAAAATAAATATTTTCTGACCAAAAGCATAAACGTAAATAAGTTTCCCTTTGTCTCACAATACGTCCTCAATTGCCCGAAGTTGCTTATAAGCAACTTCCTGTTCCCGGTCACCAGGTGGACGTAGCACGATGAAATCTTGGATAATATGTAGTTTTTTGTCATGCTATAAGTAAATGATCACCGGCTTAGGAGTGGGGTCGAAAGGGTTAATTACATTATTACATCGTAACTAGGCGAATTTTAAGAAAATTTTATATTTTCACTTTTTACCTGCAAGCGAAAATGGGGTGAACAACTTTAGGTCTGGCCAGACCTATTGGGTATCAAAAATCACTATAAATTAATTTCACCAAAAAATGCTCAAAACTTCAAAAAATTTTTTCAAATTTTTTCAAAATGCTTCTAAACATATTATTTTAGGATATCATGAAGTATGAAATCACTGCGATCTCATCTTTTATACTTTTTTCACCGAAATATAGTGCTAAAGGTCTGACCAGACCTTTGTGTCGACAGAAGGGTTAAGCTTATTTTGAGTTAACAATTTCTACCGCAGCCGTATGACGTGTTCCGATTCCATATGTTCCTGAATGCGTTGAGGCTAATCCAGGAACACAATTGGATGAATTTTGGTTAAGATTCAAAAAGAAAAAAAAGAATTATTACATGAAACTAATTTTTGGGGGTTGGTTTGTATGACAGCCCTATGACGTAATGTTCCGATTCCATCCATTCCCAGATATGTTTTGAGGCTTTACTATGAACACATTTGGTTGAAGTTTGGTTAAGATTGCTTCATAAAGAAAGAAGTTTTACTTAGTAGAACCTAACTTGCAAGGGTTCATTTGTATGACAGCCCCATGACGTAGTGTTCCGATTTCAGCCGTTCCTAGATATATTTTCAGGCTTTACTAGGAACACATTTGGGTAAAGTTTGGTTAAGGTAGGATTAAAATAGAAAAAGTTTTTCTTAGAAGAACTTAATTTTCACGGGTTGTCTGTATGGCAGCCCTATGACGTAATGTTCTGATTCCATCTGTTCCTCGATATGTTTTAAGGCTTTATAAGGAACACACTTGTGTGAAGTTTGGTTAAGATTGGTACATAAAGAAAAAAGTTTTCCTTAGAAGAACCTAATTTTCAGGGGCAACCCCATGACCCCATGGTTTGATTCCATTCGTTCCGACATATATACAGCGTACACTAAAAAGAAACATGTAAACGAAATTTCAGCCCGATAGCTTCAAAACTGAGGGACTAGTTTGCGTTGCAACAGACGGACAGACAGACAGACAGACGGACAGACAGACAGACAGACAGACGGACATCGCTCAATCGATTTCTCTCGTCACAGTGATCAATAATATATATACTTTTTATAGTCGGAGGTGCTTCCTTCTGTGCGTTGCAAACTTCATGACAAAGTTAATATACCCTTTCACATAGTGACGGGTATAAAAATGAGCATAATTGGTTTATTTTTTCTAGTATTATTTATAAGCAATCAATTGAGCAATCTTTTGGTCTCCTGGATGTAATGTAGGGTGAGGTTTTTCAGCGCAACAGTCCAATGTTCCAATTTCTTAAAAGCCAATAAAATTGTTCCGCTCAAATCTACATTTTTTTTTAATGGCAGTCTAAAATTTCCCAATCATCGTCCCTACGCTAGGGGCCCGCCACTGATTATTATTATTATTTAAAATTAAAATCCTACAGCTTTCCTAGAGTTGTTTTGGATATTGAAAAGACTACTTTTCAATATTATTATTCTGAATACTTTTCATCACATTATTAGTGTTCTTTATAATTTAACCACTCAAATATAAAGCTACAACATCATCATTTCCCAACAAGTTTAATTAATAACAAAGCGTATTGCAGAATAGCCAATAATGCACCCAGGCACGCATTAATTAAACAATACGAATCTACCTTGAAGCATGTATGTATCCATAAAAAATGAACAAGCACAAAAAACATGGAAATTGTTCACGAATATTGTTGCAACACAAAAGTCAAAATTATTTAAAATTAAAATTGTTAAAATATGCCCTGATATCGGTGCAATAACATCAATCGCCAGGATCAAAAGCCGACAATATTGTTCCCATTATACTCGTACTCGTAAATATAAATGGCATATTTAATGCGTTTAACATTTCCGCGTTTTTTTTTTTTGGGGATTTTGGGCTAGAGCAAAGCCAATACCCAACGCTCGCGCTCCCGTCCCAGGACCTTTTTGTTCACTTTTTTTTTTATTGTTTATTTGTAGATATACAACAAATTGTGTCGTTGTCGACATTTTGCGTGATAGTTCATAAAAGGAACATTTATTAATTACGCAAATTCCAACATGAATTCGTCGAAATCATAACATGATTTTGTATTGTTAATTTTTGCGTAAATGGAAATACTGTTCGAATAGTTGACTCATAAAAGAGACGACGAAGGCACACACTTAAAACGACAGGTAAACAATTATAAATTATAGGAAATTTAATGAAATATTATTGGTGCATTATACAATTATTGTGATTTAACCAGTGAAAGTAATAAAACAAAAGACTTAAGAGAGTAACTTCTTATTCAAAAAAAAAACTACAAATAATCGATATAACATCACCAAATGACTTGATATCACTGCCATAATTTTTAGAAATTGTTACTAAGGTGGGAAGCCTTATAAAGAGAATAAACTTTTCTTTAAGTTTCCAATAAACTAATTAATTATTCCATAATGAATTTCTCTCATCAATGTTAAATCCCATAAAATCCAAATACATAATTGTCCCATATTTCATGTTTAAGTTTTAATTGAACTACAAATCAACCTTCTCGACAATCTGCATGGACTTTCCCAAGAATATTTTCAAATACATCCTGCCTGAGACAACAGCGAATTGCTTCCCCCGCCAAACAACATACGCATCCGTCATGAAATCCTGGTAAAATTGCTCAGAATGTAAAAACGTGCAGTAACTCGTAAAAAAACGGCAAGCCATTTGAATTTTTTTTAAAGAGACACAGACAGAATAGATACTTTGTGTATTTTATCCGTAAATTCTCTCTTTTCCTTTTTTTCTCGATACTTACTCTGTGTACTTGTTCAGTCCAGGAATGTGATGTGATGATCCTTCAAGCACTTTGGCGACAAATCCATGAGCTTAGGATATTTACTTTATTTTTTTGGTTTAAAGAAATGGAAGAAATGTAACTTCGAAAGTTTTAAAAATGTCTTGAAGGCAAAACTAGGGAGAGGAGAGACACTTTTTCCACAGTGCTGCGTCCGGTTCCGGCGATCACAACAAGCTTTGCAAGATGCTTTCTGTTTTGCCAGATGATTATGAGATACCTATATATACACAAGGATGAAAAAAAAAATCCAACTAGCCTGAATTTTATAAGAAAAATTAATTTCGTCACACAAAGGAATAATTGTTCTCACTTCAGACAGAAAACGACGGTCCCCAGAGTGCGTGTGCGTTTTACGCGGAGCAAAAAAAAAATGGTGCTTAGCTGTCCTTCAACATTCGCACCGGATTTAATATTCTATAGCATGGTCTTTTCAGGACAAAGTCTCGACAAGAAGTAATGTATCTCTATGGGATCTTAAATGGTGGACTAAATGCTATAATGCTGTCGGTATTATGAGATTATAACCGCAGGATTTTTTGTTCCAGCGCTACTCACCATCGTCTGTGCATTACACTTGCGAGTGAGTGTTTTATTAAAAGTGCGAGTTCTAGGGAAAACTTTTGGTTACTTTGATGTTGAATGGAAGCCGCTTAATTGAATGTATAGTGATAAACGGAAGTATTTAGTACTATCCATAACGTCAACTTAAAAAACGAGTTGGATACGATATCCCCAGTCACAAAATCCCCAAACCAAAATCCCCAAATCAAAATCCCCATAATCAAAATCCCCGAAATCAAAATCCCCGAAATCAAAATCCCCGAAATCAAAATCCCCGAAATCAAAATACCCAAAACCAAAATCCCCAAACGAAATTCCCCATTCCCCATTTGAGGTGTGATTTAAGAACGCGCGCGCGTTCTAAGATCACACCTCAAATGGGGAATGGAGACTTTCTTTAGGCTATTGAAGATGGTAAATGATAGATGGTCAATGGCAGATGATAAATGGTAGATGGTAAATGGTAGGTGGTTAATGGTAGACGGATGGTAGCTTGTAAATGGTTGATGACAGATGGTAAATGGTAGATTGTAAATTGCAAATGGTGGGTGGTAAATAGCAAATAGTAGATGGTAAATGGTAGATAAAAAATTGTAGGTGCTTTAGACTATTGTAATTGAATAGTCCGACTATGCAATAAAAAAAATCACCGTCGTGGACTGATATATATGCTAATCAACGGCAAACTCTTTGAAGTAACACAGAACAACAGCAGATAATGTGCAGGCGATTAAATATGCAATCGGTTCCAACAATAAGCCAACCAAGTTTTCCGCGAATATTCGTTCGGATGAGGACTTGTCTCGACTATGTTAAAGAAAACCTATTATGTTTAGAACGATATATGCAATGGACTCGAATATTTTGTTTGCGCTAGTCAAAAAATAAGTTAGTATCGATTTACTTCCCTCCTAGTGCCATTTACCATCTACCATTTAACACCTTCCATCTACCATCAACCATCAACAATTTAGTCTTTCATCCATCAACCATTTACCATCTACCAGCAATCTACTACCATCCATCTACCATTTACCATCATATTTCGGGTGTTTGGGGATTTTATGATTGGGGATTTTGTATATGGGTATTATGATTATGGGGATTTTGTATATGGGTATTATGATTATGGGGACTTTGAATATGGGGATTTTGATTTTGGGGATTCTTCTACGTTTGGGGATTTTGTGATTGGGGATTTCGTATGGTTCCCTTAAAAAACATGTGGACTGAAAATGACTTTCGGCTTTATTTTGTACCCTTATTAAAAAGATATGCACTTAAACTAATATAATAAATTTTATCATAATATGAATAGTCCCCATTCTTAATTCCATTCGCAGTAGGAAGCTCTGACCCGAAAGAAGATATAGGCCTGATACGATAAGTGACAACTCGTTCAGTTTATAAGATAATTATGCTTTTTCTCAATTACATCAATGAACGCTGAATTTCAATGATTCTCGTTTTTTTTATACCCTTCGCTCATAGAGTGAAAGGGTATATTAACTTTGTCATGAAGTTTGTAACGCATTAAAGGAAACATCTCCGACCATATAAAAAGTATACATATATGATCAGCATGACTTGGGGAGTCGATTGGAGCATGTCCGTCTGTCTGTCTGTCTGTCTGTTTGTCTGTCTATTGCGACGCGTTTTACTCGGCGGGTATTAAAGCTAGCAAGCTGAAGTTTTGCATACGTGCTCCTTATTGATGCAGGCTGTTTGTATGTTTGATTCACCCAAATTGGATCACTTGGTCATGGGGCTGCCATACAAACCTAGCTCCCCAATTTGAGTTCTTCTAAGAAAAACTTTTTTATTTATGCACCAATTTCAACCAAATTTCACACAAATGTGTTTCTATACATAACACATAATTAATGCAAGAATGGATCAAATCGGAAGATGGGGTCATGGGGCTGCCATACAAACTTAACTCCCCAAATTAGGTTCTTCTAAGAAAAACTTTTTTATTTGTACACCAATTTCAACCAAATTTCACACAAATATGTTTCTCTAGATAACACAAAATATATACAAGAATGGATCAAATCGGAACATGGGATCATGGGGCTACCATACAAACTTAACCCCCCAAATTAGGTTCTTCTAAGAAAAACTTTTTTATTTGTGCACCAAATTCAACCAAATTTAACACAAATGTATTTCTATTGTTGACACAAAGCATATGTAAGAATGGATAAAATCGGACCTTGGGGTCATGGGGCTGCTATACAAATCCAACCCCCCAAATTAGGTTCTTCTAAGAAAAACTTTTTTGTTTGTGCACCAATTTCAACCAAATTTCACACAAATGTATTGCTATTGATGACACAAAACATATGTAAAATTGAATCAAATCGGACCATGGGGTCATGGGGCTGCCATACAAACCAAACCCCCCATATTGGTTCTTCTAAGAAACATTTTTTTACACCAAGTTCACAAAACCTTGAATTAATGTGTCTTTATCAAAGCAACTAAAAAGTTCAAAACGAATGGAATCGTATTATGGGGTCATGCTCCGGCAGGGGCGAACCCAGGCATTTATTTCGGGGGGTGATTTGTATTTGCAAAGTGGCTCATGAAATCCAACGCTTTAAAAGTTCTTAGACCTTAGGCGTAAGAGTTCCCATATACTGTCCGATCGACACACGGGACAACACAACATAGCGAAAATTATATATTTTGTGGCGATGGAAGATCCATTGCTACTTTCGATGGAGAATGGGCCTGTCTAGACACTAAATTTTCGTTCGTTTTCGTCATTATGACAATTGAAACTTGGGATGTCTGCGCTATTTAAGAAAGGTATTAATTCTTGAACGCGACTGCAAATGTTGAATATGTCAACAACGCATCTATTCATACTTTTAACGAAAAAATTGATCATTAATCTGTCCTGAACGAAGCCGCGACACACATCTAACAATAAATAATGAACAGATGTGGATAGAATGAAGCATTCATCTCTTCTGATTACTTGACGCAATCAGTTCAATGTTGAAAGTGGAAACGGAGCTTGAAGACGATAGGGAAGACAACACACACACAACATGAAGAATGACCACTGGTTTATATCAATAAATCAGCAACTGAAAACACAAGATTATCATGACAGATTGTATGAAAAATTGCATGGCAAAATGTTCCACACGTCCAAAAAAAAAAATGGATTAGATGGTCACATACACCATCCAACTTATCCGGCAATCAAAAGATTGCTTCAATTGATTGGAAGGTCTATGGGCACTCTAAAAAGATAGTTTGACGTCGGGCATAGTGAAAATCACCACTTAGGTCAGTACTTCCCAACCGGTGGGGCGCGCCCCCCTAGTGGGGCGTGACGGTCGACAAAGGGGGCGTGGGCCCAACTTGAGTGTTGATGTGATCGACTATGTTACAAAAGCCATAAGCTTGCAAAATTCTTCGATTCATGGACAAAATTCAAAAATTGCGGCAACCATAATAAAAACGGGACCGAGTTCTAATCGTGCGAATAGCACGATGAGGGTATAGGGTATACTATACCCATGTAGAAACCTAGAAGGCACGCAAAACCCAAAAAATCAATTTTATCTTTTTTGTAGGGCAGGGAGGGGTAGATGGTTGGGACCTGGCACATATTTAATATTATATCAAGGCTACCATTTGATACTAATTAGAAGTTTTTCGCGACATTCTACATAACAACAGATATGGCTGAATATAACTTTGTAGGGGAGGTAGGGGTAGTCGGACGTTCTCCACTTTGCACCAACTTCAAGCATATGTCACAATTAGGTATTGATGAAAATTTCAGGTCGCTAGCGATATTCTGTTGAAAAATATGGGCGAATTAAACTATCACGGAGGGGTCATTTGTACGGGAGGTAGGGGAACGCTTGGTCCGATTTGGCCCATTTTCATTGCCATCCAAGCTTTTATCAAAACAATCATCTGACCTAAATTTCAAAACGCTAGCTTCATTATTTCGGAAGTTATCGTGCGAACTGACAGACACACGGACGGACAGACAGACAGACAGACAGACGGAGATGGCTTATTCGAATCACGGACCGACCCTGATCATTTATATATATATACTTGGTCATACCTCCGGTGGCTCCTTTGAGGTATTACATAAATCGTCGTAACAAAAACAATATACCCTATACCATCTTATGGGTATAGGGTATAAATATAAGCGAGGATATCTGTGCAAAGTCTGTTTGATGATGATTGCTTAAATTGTTTTAGGAATAGAGACCGAGGGAAAAAACTCGAAAGAAATTAAGCTCCAATGACTTCAATTTGGCGTGTTGACGCACCGCTGAGCCAAAAAATGAACCTTGCCAGTAAAAATGAGTTTTTGGTCGAAAATCGGATCTTAGGCAACATTTTCAGCGCGTGATTACCGTTTTATGATTATGCGGCCTCAATTCTTTACGTAATGTAGTAGGGATGTAGGGCCAAATGTAGCTCTCCGCAATGCCCAATTCCGTTGTATACTGGCCGCTACGGCTTCTACGTTTTTCACTTCGTACAAGTCAAATTCAAACATTGCCATTCTGCATGCTAATTTTGAATTGCGAAAATGTAATCCAAGCTGATCTGATTAGTTCAAAATCTCTGTGAAATTGTTCCAAATTATGGCAAATTTTCTGTAATTATTTGCCAACGTGGCAAATTCTTAACAGAATAAACAGAATAAGCTGAAAAATGATTTCTTCCGTTATAAAGCGAAATTTCCTCTGGGGGCGCCAGATTCTGCTTATCTTGCAAGGGGGGCATTCACTGAAAATGGTTGGGAACCCCTGCTTAGGTATTTGATTTATCAATAAAGATATGTTGTGGGAATTTCATTCATACCTATAATTTTCAATTTAATTTCGGGGGGTGTTTCATCCCCCAAATCCCCCCTTTGGGTTCGCCCCTGCTCCGGCAACCCCAATAAAATTTTCCGAGTAAATATTTTTATTTGCCCACTTATTTCAACCAAGCCCAAACCTTTTGTCAAGACGGAAGAAAAAGAATGAGGAGGGGGATTAAATACAAGTCATAGGTACGCCCGAAAAAAACTTTTAGCCCAAGCGAAGGGTATCCAAATTTCGGCCGCGCCCGAAATTTGCCTCGGCCCCGGGGGTTGGCGAGCGAAGCGAGCAGGGGGCGAAGCCCCCTTGTTATTATACACTGTGACCAGATCGGAACATTGGAGGACACTGGTCCTGATTCAATTTCGGCTGTTGAATCACGACCAGTGTCCTTCAATGTTCCGATCCAGGCCTTTTTCGTTCTAGGCGAAATTTTCATTGAGCTTTTTGATTAGTCCGTAGTCCACGCGTTTTTACCAACAAATGTACAGCATTAGTCTCTCACTCAGTTGGTCACCTTACAGATACAAGAAAATTAGTTTATTGCTTTGGCAACACCCCTTCTAAAGCCAATAAATTATCGAATATCCTGTATTGATTACATTTACTCCATAGACCTTGCTCAATTAATTGCGTTCGTCCGCAAACTCATTAATTGCTCACATAAGAGTTCCACGATGTTTATTTCCGAAAGATATTCAATCATACTCACCCAGTAGCCCCGTAACTCTCTCCAAACTAATTGACAGATAATTACATTGAGGAAGTGAAACTTAATGGCAAGGCATTACTAAGTCGATGTACAGAAACTTCCTCATATATGTTCTATAGTAAAAGTAGTTCATCTCCCATATTATACGGTGGGGCTACAGTTTAATTAATGATTTTCAGCGATGTCGATGAAAACTTCCTGTGTATGACATAATTCTAATAATAATTCTAACATAAGTACATACTGGCAAAATGCCTTTTTTTCTGAGCCTGTCTATAGAGCTCGGAATTAAACCATCTAACGAACTAAGGATGAAATGTGCGAGGTACTAGGGAAACAATCAAGTGTCTTCCTATTGTGCTTGCGGGAAATGAGTTGTGTTTACGGGAGGAATTAATCTCCTTCAATTGCTTCGACTTCAATTCCCATACCTGCCACACCAAATTAGTTTTCAGAGCATCATTTCACTCATTCTTAGTAAATATTTAATCCCATTTAATATCTTTTGATTGTATGGTAGTTTGTATGTTCAATGCACCACAGGAAAGGCATGAACAAGGACATAGATGAAGGTGATGTTCATGGGCGTAGCCAGGATTTCGGTCAGGGGGGGAGGGGCAAGCCCAAAATTTTTCAACATTATGATTTTCTTAGGAGTTGAAATTTCCGGTCGCAGAAATATTGTTAGCAAGTCTTGTGCTTGTGGCTTGTGCTTGGATTGGTGCACAGGGTCATGGATTCCAGACTCACCATGAACGTATTCATTTTATGGTGTTTTTCGAACTCACGACCTTAGTGACGGACTATGATGTCGATCAGATTGCAAACAAGTATCCATTTATTGGGATAAATAACATTGCAGGGCGTGCTGTTGATCTCAACACCTTAACAAAACAGCAGTTTAGATCTTGGAAATTGGATGTCACTCACACATCTGCAGCCCTACTTTACTGGTGGACTGCCACGCATTTTATTTCCTTTTTTTCTAATTGTAGAGTCAAATTTTTAAAATGGATATGAGAATGATTTTCTTCTGCATTCTGATTACATTAAACTGGCCTCCAATATCTGCCTTTTAGAGCATAGTTTGTCTATTTTCAGTGCATTTTTTGCATCTCGGACTGCACATTCCACTTGCGAAATCAGTTTGTTTGGTCTGTCACTTTCATCTTAGCAAAGTAACATCGTTAGAATATTTATAAATCCTTTATTGATTGAAATAATAAGATTTCCTCTAAATTTATCAAAGTATTAACAGTGGCTAAATTTTATTGCTGGTATCATTCAGCTAGAAAATAAATTTTGATTTAATAGCTTGAAAGACCCGCTCTGTGGCTCACTTGGTTGAATCGCACTCTACGATGCTAGTAATCTAGAGGTCCGGAGATCGAATCTCGGCGTGGTCCAAAATTTCCGTACATGTGCGGATAGGAAATATATAGTGCCTGCAACATTATATACACCTATATATATGGTACTGAAAAGAAAATGATGAACTTGAAAGACACTGAAATATGAGACCCGTTCCTTACATGGTCCTTAACCCTGGAACGTCAAGCTTATTTTTAGTACGGAAAGGTCATGCTTCGTCGATTCGACGACGCTCTACTTTGACGCTTCATACAAATCACCCTTTCTCAAAATATTTACAAAATCTGACAGATTTTCAATCGTATTACATATTTAGAATCGAAAAACATGGATTTTGGAGCCGATTTTTATGAGTTCGAAGTTCAATCTTCCTATAATGACTAAGAATTTTTAGCCATTTTCCTGATTTGTCCTAGTAAATATTTTTTTTCCATAATTTTTGAAAAAATAGGTCCCGCATTTCAAAAATAAGCACATTTGTTACGAGCTAGTTGTATGGACACAGACTTATCGTCGAATCGACAACCAGCCATAAGAAATAGGTACTGGAGTTCTAAAAGCTACACAAAGTTCATCCTTCGTCGTTTCCACGACGCCAATTTCCAAAAATCCAACTTACCCTGCTTACTTCGTCTAACCGCAATGTACCCGGCAAGTACATCGGCACGGTAGGTGCTGTACGAAAACTCAGCTCCAAATAATGAGAATTGTCACGAAAAATGGGATAAATTTGATGATGTGTCGATCCGACAAAGCATGACCTTCCAGGGCTAACAAAGCAAAAGCTGTATACCATTTGTCACCCTTTCAGATGATTTTTTTTACTACATCGATAAGGATTTTTTTAACATCTTCATCGACCAGGGGAGGGGGCGACCGCCCCTGCCTGCCCCCCCCCCTGGCTACGCCCATGGTGATGTTACACTTTAATGACCATTCTACCACTATCACTCAAAAGATTTTGCAATTCTGCAACTATGATGAAGAAATTGTATGCTTCTCTCTGTTGCTTTCCCAGGATTTACTAGAAAGGAAATTTAGCAATTTCAAAAACATCTCATTAGTAGTTGACCTTAGATGATGATAAGGATAATAGCGTTCAATTTCTAAAAACAACAATCACTTAAGTCTTGTAGTATTCGACCTTGATTTGATGGATTTTGTTGTCAATTTTGTTTACAACAATCTCAACTTATTCGATCATCGTAGTCTATTGTATTTGTTCGTCCTTTAGAAACAGTAATGGATTTATAGCAAAAAGTTGAGAGGACGTGAAGACTAATGCTTGCTGAATGATTCCGTGCCAAAGTGACATCCTAGTTGCTTCAATAAGCACTCTTATCTTTTTAATTTTCATATGAAAATATTTAAAAATTTTTAGGGATAAAATGTCAAAAGCCATCAGTATTTGCAAGGCACCAAAACTTGAACCCATACCTTATTGGTTTGCATTTGATAAATTGTTTTAGGTGGTGAGATCCGTAGTACGGCTCCATCGCCTCATCCA
Organism: Microchrysa polita; assembly: GCA_949715475.1. NCBI lineage: Eukaryota > Metazoa > Arthropoda > Insecta > Diptera > Stratiomyidae > Microchrysa > Microchrysa polita. The sequence goes on from OX454419.1 coordinate 14,224,555, forward strand.
GCGAAAAATGTTTTCCTAGAGGCTCAGCAAATTTTTGTGACACACGATTCACCTGATCAATTAAGGGTTGAACTTTATATATGTATCTCATTACTACTATTATGTACGTTAGCGTTATCATTAAAATGTAAGTAGCGATGAATCATCTCAAAATGATTCCTCGAAATACTATTTGCTACGAGTGAATTGTAGCTGTCGGCCTTTGTTTCCCAATAATTTCTCTTATTGGGAACCTTTGTATATCCAGAAAGTAACAATATTGCAAGATATTTGTACATTTCAGTACACGATACAGTGAGGTTATGTTCACCTTTGGAACTTGCGTATTTTTCCGATTCAGCGCACACAAACTTTATGAAGTTTTCATCGAAAAAAAAGCTTGAAAAGGTCAACAGGTTCCAAATTCTGGTCCGTAATGTCTTTACAAATTTTGGGCGGTGGAGACTTCTCTATTTTTTCTTGTCATTAGGAATTGGCATATCCAAAAGTTTTTCCGTCCATGATCGGGTTTGACTAGCTTTATGTTTTTTTTTGTATAATTCGTGCCTTTGAAAGAGGTAGATTATCTTCGGTGTCGGAGTCACTGGAGTACACTGATTCATTTTTCTGAAGTCCTGCTGTTATATCCAACAAAACGCCGTCCTGAATTACAGCAATTTCCATTGGTCGCTTCAAAACTCCTTTTTCGATTTCACGAACACACGATTCCTTCTTCATCAGAATCCCCGTCGTCTTTATCGGTATCGTTACCATTATTTGGAGGTTGCAAAATGAACTGCATCTCGGAACACTTATTGATTTCCTCCAATAGAGGGTCCTCATCGTCCAGTTCCTCTAAAATATTCAGCAATTCCTCGGCATCCTTAGGATTATTCGGGTTGTAAATTTTTTTTCTGAAATATAAGAAAGAATCCCTATCTGCCCATTGATCGCTTTCCTTTTTCGACAACTCAACTTCACTTTCGCAAAACTACAAGCAGACTGTGCTCTTATCTAAAGCAACACATGCCAAATGTTGCACTTTCAAACAATTGTTTTACCGTTTTGTCACCAGTTGCAGACAAAGTAACAGTAAAGTCAGATTATTATTTTGCGTATGATATATCATACGGTGGGCAGTATTCGGTTAAATTAACTCAAAAAAGACTTTTCTTTATTATTAATTGGACATATTGGACAATCCTTATAAATTTTTCGCTACAAGTGCTATGGAAAATACAAAAATTATGCAATGAACTGCCTCCTTTGGAGGCATGCCCTGCTTTTGCTTCTCTATTCCGGTCAAACAAAAATTATTAGTGGGCGCTCTTATTTCTGACAATAAACCCTAGTTAAAGGCAGTGCGGTGGGTCAATACGCTAAATTCCGGGCTATCGACAAATTTGGCCGATAGAGGAGCTTCCAAAAATCCACGACGGACGCACACAAGCATAATTATTCGAATTAAATATCTAACAATACGGTTCCCTTTCTATTTCCTTGTACGTGGATACATGGACTTGTTTAAACTTTTCAAATGTTTGGTGTACTGAAGACAAGACGCACCTTCATTTAAGTGGCGGCTTAGGCAGAGGCTAGCCAAAAGCCCAATTAGCGCATAAAGCGCCGTTTTGAAACTACAAACTCCGTTAAGTTTAACTAGTGTATATGATGAAGGTTAGGTAATGAATTTAGTGCGGAGGTGCCTTGAACCAGCCAGTGTTATTTAGGAAATACAGCAGTTCCCCTAATTTCACATTAGCTGCATCCTCCAAGCTACCCAGAAAAGCCCTACCGAGCGTCCTATACCTATCTGTCAAGACCCGGGCATTCACACAGAAAATGAATCAGGGTTTCCCTCTCATCTACATTACCGCAGCTGCGGCAATGCGCGTTCTAGGGGATGCCCAGCCCGGCAGCGTGGAGCCCCATTGGCCAGTGCCCCGTGATAACAGCAGTAAGCTTGGCGATATCTCTACGCGGTTTAGTCAGAATCGCAGAAGTTCTTTTCCAGTCGTAGGAGGGCCACATCTTTCTTGATATAACGCAGGTCCTCAGATTTCGCCAGTTGGAATTAGCAGCCCTTAAATAGTAGGTGGAGATCTTACTTTTAACAGCTGCCATCGTGACGCAAACACACTCCGCATAAGCGCTGTCAAGGGTGGCACCCATTTTGGCTAGTTCGTCAGCCATCTCGTTACCCCCTATGTTCCTGTGTCCGTGTACCCAGAGTAGGGTGATTCTTTGTCGTGTGGCAAGGCTGGTGAATGCTTCCTCACATACTTCAACAACCTTAGACCTCGTCTTCACCGATTGTAGGGCCATGATAGCAGCCTGACTATCTGAGCAGATGGCGATATTCTGGTTGTTTTGTATGTCCCTGAGAGCATGACATGCCTTCATGATTGCAAGCATTTCAGCTTGAAAAATGCTGGCATGATCAGGAAGACGGTAATATTCAGAAATACTTAGTGATCTGCAGAAAATTCCAGCACCCACGCCACAATCCATTTTAGACCCATCGGTGAAGAATGTGATGTCAAAACTCTTGACCACCTCACTCTCTTTGCATTCACTTCTAGTTGGGAATCTGACATCAAAGTTCTTCCCAAAGCTTAGTTTGGGCACTTTGATATCCGTTCCAGCGTTTCGTACTTGAAACGAGACCCATCGAATAATTACGTACTAATTATGTGCTCTGCACTTTTCTAATAAAAAAAAATTGTGCTCACCCCCCTCCCCCACATTCAAGCAGATTCTTTAGTTGTGCTAGCATCACACCGTGGTAAAGTCAAATCTGTAAATTTCACCCGATCGGAATTAAACTAATTGGGAGAGCATGAAGCTCACAATTTTATTATTAGAAAAGTGTAGAGCACATAATTAGCACAAAATTATTCAGTTGGTTTGATTCCGATCGGGTGAAATTTACAGATTTAGGCCTTTCCACGGCGTGATGCTGGCACAGCCAAAGAGTGTCCATGATTCTGGGGGAGGGAGGATTTCTTTTCGATTGGTTATATTTACTTTGGTAGCATCACGTGATGCCAATTAGAAACCTTAATTCTAGGGAGGGGGAACGAGTAAAACATTTTTGAAAGGGGTACGAAATTGACAAATAATTAGCACATAATTATGGGATATGTCCCATCTTGATTTTTAAAAGTGGTAATTCCAGCATCACAGACGTAAAATGTGTGTCTTCACTGAATCTAAGTAAACTTTTATAATGCCATATAATTTTGAATTTTTATATTGTATACCAGATATACCTAATATCCTATCTTTAGATACATTTTGGTAACTGATGAATCAGGTTTTTGCCCTCAATCAGACATAAAAATGAAGAATTATTTTTTTCATTATTTCAGAATTTCAAATCTCTCTTCATTACCGTAACTCCTAGTGGAGCATGGTGCGTTTATGACTACCGTGTGTAGTCATCAACGTTACAAAGACAACTGAATTCGGAGTGTGATACGGCTGTCAGCCATACCACTTCCTAGTCGCATTGTTAGTTTATTATTCTACGATAAGAATATTTCTCTTATCGTCTTCTTCTGAATAAAAAACTTGCGTCGAGTCGTGCCGAGTTTGGAAACTCGTTTCTCTATGAGTGTCTATTTCACAGAGTGGCGACCGAACGATCACGGCCACAGAGCACGACCAAATTTCAAATACTGGGATTAAATATTAATGCAGCACACACTCTGCAAATGACAACAGCGGTTGCATAATCTTCCAAAAAGGTTTGTTGTTTTAGAAAGAGTAGCTTTGAAATTATTGGCAGACTTCTCAGGAAAAAATTAAGGAAGAAAGAAATGCTGGAGTAGTACAGTATATGTAGAATTACTACTTTTTATGACGAAATCAATAAAGTTACTACTGGCCAGGGATTTGGAGCGGAGCGGAGCGACCTTAAACTTCGGAGCGAAAGAGCGGAGCGTGTAGCGGTTTTTGGCAGACTGGAGCGGAGCGATTTTTGCTTTGAAAGTCGCTCCGCTGCAAAGTAAAAAATCAAAAATATTCCGAGAAAAAAAATGAATTTTTTCGACGAAGTTTTTCATTTTATGGCACGATTTGGTGATTTTGGACGATTTTCGGAATATCGTGAAATTCATTATGATAAAAGAGGTTTTGCATTGAGTCATAATCATCACTCTTCATTATTAAGAAATTCAAGATCATCCATGACAGAAAAGTCCTGTCCTGTATTCGATGAATGAACGCCCTTTTTAATTTAAATTAATTATTAGGTGCGTTTTATTGAATGTAGCACTTGACAGTGCCATAACAATTTTACAGATCTCGTTCTATACGGGATGTCCGGAAACTATCGCAAATTTCCAGCAAAAAGGAGTATAAAAAAGCCCGAATTATTAACTCTTTAGCTACCACAGACATTTAAAGATTTTTCAAAAATTTAATACTCATACTACCTACATATTTTCTTTCGGTCGTGACCAACAATTTTTCCTAAGAATAAACCCATTAAAAATCGGATAAGCAGCTTAACCCTAGAGAGATAATCATATTTTTTACCCCTGAAAAGATAATCATACGTCGATTCGACGTGTTGCTAGTTAACATCCTTATAACTTCATTGTTAAGAGTAACATGTTGTTAAAAGGTAGATATATAATCATTTGTATTTAATATTAATCTGTTAAACTCATGGTTTTGCAAAATTATCATTTGTTTGTGTATATAATATTAATTTTAAAAAAGTGGTCCTAGGAGGAAGTGGGCTGGCTTTTCAATAGATTAAAATAAAGGATATCTTTATCGGAACAGGCTTTTAGTGGTTATATCCAAGTAAATACACATCTACATTATGAAGATTTATAAAAATGTCAATTCGGGGCAATTAAAATATTTTTCAGTACAAATTTGTTCTACAGTTTTTACTGACATTAAAGATAATCATACGTCGATTCGACGTATATTTGACTTATGACCCCCCACTATCTTAGGCTGTGTGGCACCCAAGCCAATAATTTTGGCACGTAATTACGCCGACAGACATGAATTGAGTTAAATCTTGGAACCAACAAATTATGAAGCTTCACTTATGAGATATAATAAAAAGAAAAATTTCTGTACGTCGATTCGACGTAGATTATCTCTCTAGGGTTTTAAGCTGTGAAAAAAGGTTCAAACACAAAATTTTGTGATCTTACTTCATATAAATTTTTTTCCCGACGGAGGTCTTAGTGGTAACATTTTTGTAAAATCTTTAAATGCTTTTTGGCAGCTACGGAGTTAAGAATTCGGGATATTCCCGGTACAACTATTTTGCTGGAAATTACATTAATAATATCATATTTCGGTGCACTTATGCGATAGTTTAGTTTCCGGACTCAATTTTATGTTCAAATTTGTACGAAATTGGTGCTATCCTGTTCTGTACTTGATCGTACTTGATGAAATGCACCTATTAAGTCATTTTCTAGAATACTTGAGTATATATAAGTTGAATTGATGAATTCGCGGAAAATAATAAATATTTACTAAGAACAATGAAGTTTTGTTGTATTTTTGTAATGGAGCGGAACGAAAAAAATTTAGTCGGAGCGGAGCGGAGCGAAAAAAAGTGTCGCTCCAAGTCCCTGCTGCTGGCATTGAATTTCGCTATGTTATAGAAATTGAAGAACGCTCAGGACTCCTTCGTGCATACACATATAATGTGCGAAGGGCAAATTGAGCACTAAATAAACGTTTCTTTAAGTATTTATTTAAGACACAAAGTATTAGTACTGAATAGCCTACTGACGGCAAATGTGTAAATCCGCCAATAAAAATATTAGTATCTAGTTTCTTCTTCAATTCCTTTTCCAACTTGGACAGTTTGGAGGCGTCATATAGTTAGAATTCATTTATATATCGCCGGTACCAACTAAGACCCCTAGTGTCAGTAGTGTGGTTAACCTTAACACAAAAAAAATTATTCACTGGCTAACGCAACCAAGTATCCAGAAATTTGAAAATTATCACTCAATTAAGCAATTCGAACATCTTTTTCGCCTCTTTAATTAAGCCATCTCCTTGAAAATTAAAGACTTCCTATTTGTTTCACAGGAATATAAAAAAAATAAACTGCAAGTTAAAATCTCAGTAATGTTTGCATAATTCTTGAAAACATTTTTCCTCAACACTAAAAGAACTATAATCTTGAATTTTTTAAGCACTCCTTTCACAACCCAGCCAATTAAACAAGAATATTACGTCGTCGCCGCGTTATCTTCTTCAAGTTTGTGCTTCCGCATTTCGCACTTCTTAGTGCAACGTGCCGCAAAAAAAAGGCAAAAACCATATTCTTCTAGCATTTAAGCACTTTATCGTTGAGATCCCCACTCAACGCGTAAAAAACTATCCTGAAATGCACAAAAATCTCTTCATCATCGCGCGAGCCATGAAGGCCAATGTACACTCTTGAAAGCAGCAGCCAACTTGGTTTCATCGTGCAGACAGAGCACAGAATCCTTATAGTGGAGCCAGCACTCGGCGCGATTTTTGCTTAGAAAAAAAAAGCAAGCAACGCAGATGACGAACCATTTATCCTCTCTCTAGCTCCCAGCTGTAATTTCAATTAGCTCTTAGTACGGCCACGAGGCAGCCGAAAGTTTTTCCTTATGTTATGTTCCTTGTTTTAAGTCCCTCGTGAAATAAGAGATGGAAAGAGAATCCTCGCGTCTCAACTGAATCACTATATCTATTTTGATACATGCAAGGAAACATTCGCAAAGTATCTCAGCATCAGCACAACATTTCAAGGCAACGCAGGATGACGGTGCGGGTGGTTGATTTAAATGTTAAAATAAAGTGGTGGGAATATCAAAGACCTACTAGTGCTGATGAAGTGTAGCATAACCTTCATCAACTGGAAAGAAATGATAACAGACACACCAAAAAGGAAAAGAAGAATTCAGACAAACACCAGTGCTCTAGAATGAATCCTTCGTTGCATTCTCAAGGTTTTCTCGTCCTAAGTGGAATAGACGCGGAACGTTTTCTCCCGGTGAAGAACAGTCACAAACGCTATATGAGACGCAACTGTATGCATTTTCATTTTGTCATGTAAATGTTTCAACTATGCTAAAGAACTTGTCTCTGAAATCTCTGAAATCTTTGTGATGACATTTTAATGGCATGGAATTTAATTTCTTTAAAATGTATGACATTTAGATGGATTTTATTAACGTAATAGGGAATTGGAATGCAGAGTTGTATCTGTGAAGTGGAGGCACCCTACATCCTTTTTATTTCATTATCACGTCATTGCCTGTAAGGGAAGAGATATAGGTTGAAACGCCCTGGCCAATTCCTATATCTTTTCGAGTTGTGGCAAAACTGCGGACCCTTAGCTATGCATGAGGGGGCTCATAGGTCGAACGTCTCAAGGCAATTCCTATGTCCTCCACGGAGCGTTACTTTCCCACATTATTCGAGTAAAACCCCTGTGCTGTTGGAGCCGAATAAACCTCAGTGTTCCTGACTTGTCGTATCAGGCGACTAAAAGGATAGAATCTGTATGCCAGCAACTTGCGCATCGAAAAATTAATTATCCTAACGAAACGTCTACTAGGCCTCGGATTAGGACTGGTTATCGCACAATGACAAAGATTGGAATCTGAAACGTGTGTACTCTCTTGGACAATGGTTCAGAGGGCCCACAAAACACACGATTTCTTCAAATAGGGAGTGAGTTTAGACGATACAAACTCAACATCTTGAATAGTTGAATAGTGGGGAATCAGGCGTTGGGATCCTATTAACCAAAGCAGCTTATAGCAGTCTGATTAGTTGGGAACCAGCTTCTGATAGTATTATTACCGCCAGAGAAAAATTAAAATAATTCAATGTTACGCTCCAACTGAACCTGATGGCGCCGAAGCTAAGGACTCTTTTTACGAACAACTCAACACCATCCAGTGTAAAAAATTGTAGTGGCGATGGGAGATCTAAATGCTAATGTTGGTGCCGACAACGATGGATTGAGGCACGTGATGAGGAGACATGGTCTGGGTAAGCAGAACGATAACAGTGAGAGGTTTGTAGAGTTCCGTAACTTTCACCGCCTCATCATTGGTAGAGCTATGTTCGAGCATAAGAATTGCCATAAAATAACCTGGACGTATGTTGATCGATTCCGAACCGAGAACCTAATCGACCATTTTGCCATTTATAGCAGATTTGAAAGTTGTCTTCTGGATATCCGTAATAAGGGAGGTGCTGACGCAGGTATGGGAAGAGACCACCATCTGATGGTTGCAAATCTTCGTTTACGGATTGCTTCCGTGCAATCTCGACGAGATTCTTCGTCCCAGCACTGTAAGTTCGACACCGCCAAATTAAAACATCCGGCTGCAGCTCAACAGTTTGACGGAGAGCGCTGAGACCGTTCGTTCGGCCAAACCTGGCCTCCCGGCCAAAGCCTTGGATATCGGACGCAACATGGCAGCGGATTGTCCAACGGAAAGAGCTTAGGATATGGGTTTAGCGTCAGCAACAGACGAGAATCGTCACAACATTGAGCTCCTGTACCGTTCGAAAGCTCGGAAAGTGCGACGGAGTGTACGCCGGCCGTGACAAAAGAGTGTATACCAACTCTCTTCTTGTTACGACAGAAGAAGCTGCACGGAATAATGATTTAAATACCGTTTAAAATGTCATCAAGGAGTGTAAAGGTGGCCGTTGCTCCTATCAACACCCGGTGAAAGATAGTGTTGGGAAGCTTCTTGTCCATACCGACGATCAGTTGAGGTGATGGAAATACCAAATCGCTGCATTTTTAAATCGACTGACTGATGGCGAGGTCCCCCTCATATTGATAATTTAGCTTCCCTTCAAACATACAGGACGCAATTATTGCACTACAACGTGGCAAGGCTGCTAGGCTCGATGGCATTCTAGCCGCACTTTACCAAGCAACACCGGGCCTAACAGCGGATTTATTGCACCCTCTTATTGGTAGATGGTGGGACATAGAATCTTTTCCCACTGAATTGAAGGATGGTTTGATTGACAAACTTTCAAAAAAGGGCAGTCTTACAGAATGCATAATAATTATCTGTGTGCCTCCTGCTGTTGCCAAAATAATAGCTAGGATAATCTTGGAGAGAAGCAAGCCCACATAGAACGTAAAATTGATGAAGAGCAGGCTGGGTTTCGATCTGGGTTTTCTTGTGTGGACCACATCAACACCTTGCGGATTGTAATTGAGCAATACGTCGTGTATAGATCTCCTCTCGCGCAAGGCGAGAGGGGTATTCCAGAGAAAATAGTGGCTATAATTAGGACAACATACGCGGATGCAAAATGTCGCGTACTCCATCAAGGTAAGGTGTCTGAGAGTTTCGATGTTCATAGCGGTGGCAGGCAGGGTTGCATCCTATCACCCGTCCTGTTTCTTTTGGGGATTGGTGATGTGCTCCATGTAGCTTTGCGAGAAGAACATAACCGTAGCATTCAGTGGACTCTCAAATCCCACCTACAACATTTGGACTATGCTGATGACATTTGCCTACTCTCGCATAAGAGAATGGATCTGAGTAAAATGGCACTGGATGTCGAGAAAGAGGCAAAGGTTGTCGGGCTAAAGATTAATACCAGCAAGACCAAAATCCTTAGCCTGACTGGGAACCCCACTTTCCCCGTAAATATCAATGGACAACTTGTTGAACAGGTAGACGAATGTGTCTACAATTTAGGTAGCAATGTTGCTTTTGATGGTGGTACAGATCAAGACGTCTTTCGTCGCATTAACCGTGCCAAGTATTCATTCGGTATGTTGTCCAAGCTCTGGCAAAGCAGTTATCTCAGTGTTAAAACCAAACTGGGGCTGTTTCGCTCCCTGTTCTTTTAGTGCTCCTATACGGGAGCAGCACTTGGAAAGTTTCCGCTGCAGTTACCAAGAAGCTGCAAACTTTCGTTAACACTTGTCTTCGTCGAATCTTAAGATTTTTTTTCCCGAGAGAATTTTGAATAAAGATTTTCTTCGGCGTACAAGTCAAATACCTATCAACGAATTGATTCGCAGACGAAAGTGGCAGTGGATTGGTCACACATTGCGGAAGGGTGATAACTGCATTGCTGGTCGCGCTATGCGATGGAACCCCTTATCAAAGGGGTCGCTCTAAAATCATGTGGTTCAGATCTGTTGATAAGGAATGTGCGTCTTTGAGAAAGTACTGGGGCCAAATACGTTACATGGCCTGAAACCGTACGCGATGGCGAGTAGGTGTATTAGACGCGCTATGCCCCACAAGGGGTTAGGGAAACTTAGTAGTATCACGTTATTTCCAGATAGACAAAACTGTTAACAAATTGAATTTTACGCTATTCTTGGAATCCACAAATGTTTGTGGTGACTCTAATTGCCCGACCCTAATATTTCCGGTACGGTGTCCGAAATTCCCGTGCTTACGAAGGTCGTTAATAAGCTGAAATCCCAAACTGATTTTATTGCTCTCCGAATAAGCAAGAATGAACCCAATGACTTCAGCGAAAACCTATTTTGTGACGGGACACTTATTTTGGTAACCTCGTCCGTTTATAACTAGGTATATTCAACTCACCTTAACACTTTTCCCATGAAACCGGGTAAACCCCACCCAAACTTGTCAAGCGAACATGTAACAATCTTCAAATCAAATCACCTTGCTAACAAAACTGTAATTGTCTGACAAAGCCTTCTTTTGCTTCGGAAAATGGGGCTATCTGATATTCATACTCTACACACACATTGAAAAGGGACACTAGAAAAGGTCTCGGTGTATTGTCAAAAAATATGTAGGTACAACCCCAAATATTTAATGGGCGGCTTTTCTAAAGGACATGTCGCCACCGGCCGCCACAAAAAGGGATTGCGGGCATCGATAACATTGTCCATATTATGTACCTGTGTATTCGTTTTCATTCACGCACTGTCCGATTACAGGATGAAAGTTTTATTATGTATTTTCATTTCTTTGTGTCCTTTAGCTGGTCCGGAGCTCCGTAGCTACCTGTGTGTGCGTAGGTCATATCTTTGTCGGAAGAGTTACCACAATTTCGCCCACCAATATACTATCCTCGTCCGTCACGTTAAGGTTTTTATGGGATTAGGGCTGGCAGTTTTCTAAGCCGTTTTAGGCGAGTAAGCGAAATTCTATGGGAAACTCTTTAGTTGCTATTACGAAAGAATCAGCCAGTCGGGACCGAAATACAAGTGGGTCCATCAAATTTCCATTAAAAGTTTCTTTTGTCCTCTTTCTTGTACGATTTGAGATTGCAAGCAAATAAGTGACATTGAAAGAGATTTTCAGAAGATTGAGACAAAAGGTTTTCTTGTTTTGGGAGGAGGTTTCGTGCTATATTAAGAGCCGATTGATAAGTTCAGAAAACTTTTCCAAACTTTGGTTTATTGCAAAATGTAATTAGAGTCAAATGGGGGTGTATTCAAATGTCTTTATAACGCAGTGACAAACATGACCATGACATTTTACAAATACAGAATACCCCATTTAGCTCCCTAATATAATTAATTCAAAACAGGAATTTTATCATAATTATTCGGATCTCCACAAGGACTCTCCTCGACGCAAAACTTTGCCACCAAAGTAATTTCTATTAAATTTAAATTATTTACAAAATATCCAAAAAAGCTTACGCTGAACGTCTAATAGCAAAACAATTATTATTATCGTTCAAATCCAAGAGGAGAAAGTTAAACTGTCATAATGGCCATATCGCCATCAGTGCCATCTCCTGCGTCATGTCTCTTTCAAAAAATATGTTTTCGTCATCGTCGTCATCTTTGTCGCTCAAAGTTCACTATACTCTGGTCAAAAGGACAAAACCGACAGTAACAAACTCCATTACGACGTGGTTTAGTAAGCTTCCCCATAGCCGATTCGTGATAGGATAATAATTTCAAGTTCACCCGCCTAGTCTAAGCGAGTGTTCTGGTTCCTTCATTCATTCTTTAGATGAAATGAGCTGCCTAATGTCTTTTTAAATGCCGTGCAATATAAATTGCTTTGAGACGTCCTTTTTGACATATTTTGCATAATTTGCCTCTTTTCTTTGCAGGCGCACTTACATTTCCCATCAACCATTTTCTATGTCGCCCATTTTTGTGATGTCATTCAAATTATGCGATTGCGAAGGTTGGGAACTTACATAAGCGTACATAATTTCGAAATTGTGGGATCACTTGAGTTTGACACGTCTAGTTGAAAAATTTTACACTAAGGCATAAGGTGCTGTCATTAAGGAGTTTTATGAACAAGGATTTGAATATTTTAAGAATTTTTCTAGGATAATGACAGAATTTAATAAGCGATTAGGGGTTATGGTGAATTTACGTGTTTGAACAAATTGCTGAAGTAGGTTAAATATTTTTTTATTGAAATATTTATACAAAGGGCTTGGTTTAGCGTTTGTCAATTTAATCTATAATTAATCTCTCATGCGGTTTGTTACTCAATTTCCTAACTTTGGTGAACTCTGTTAAGGAAAATGAAATGGGCATATACACAACGAATGGACGACAAATCGCGTACCAAAGAATGTAATGAACGCATAACGAGTTGGACAGAGCGATATTGCATGGACGACCGGGAGCTCGTTTGGATTACCTACTTAGTTGGTGAGGTCGCCCACCACCTGCTGGGCTTCCGTAACATAAGAACAAGGTCACGTGACCGCGACAATTGGAAGTCAACGAACCAATGCCTGATGTTGGGCTATCGTGCCACATTGATGATGCTGAAATCACACGAAACGCAATCCAAATGATTCAATTACTCGTATGATTTAGGGCTCCATGACACAGTCATATTTCTAGTCATATCATCAAGCCTACTCGATTCATTCGGTTTAAATTTGTACACGTGCACTAAACGAAATCGAGTAGGCTTAAGGATATGATAAAATCTTCGAGTAATATCAAATATATGACCAACATATGACTGTGTAATAGAGCCTTTATTCAGAAAAAATAAAACACTTTAATTTCTAATGAATTTATGCAAACGCTTTGTGTATTATAGACAAACTTCTTTGTTCATGTTGTGTGGTCGTTGAAACGTTTCAACAAAAAAATATCGGCGCCGCTTTAATCGGACCCACACTTAAGGTTTGTGTTCGTAGAGACGACTCATGGGATGATCGCTCACCGATCGTAGTTTAACATCCAATTCCGAGCCCTATTTACATATTTTTTGAATGTGGCGACATTCCTTGTATCAATTATGGCCTAAAAGAACATATCGGTATAGAAAATATACTCATAAAATGCTAACAACCAACAGTTTAAGTGCGATCGCTGAGCGATCATCCCATGAGTCGTCCTTTAAGGTTTGTGTTCGTAGAGAAACCACTTAAAACATCGGTTCTGAGCACTATATGCGTATATTTTTTCGACAGACATGTTCCTTTAGGTCATAGTCGACACAAGGAAAGTAGTATTTTGCTAAAAATATGCAAATATGGCTCAGGATTGGATGCAAAATTACGATCGCTGAGCGATCGTCCCATGAGTCGTCTCTACGAACACGTACCTTTAAGGTACATTTTCCTCGACACGACTGCACGACAGCGACTCACTCATTCCATATAAAAACTCGTTTTTAAAATGAGAGAGAAACGAGTTTTTATATGGAATGAGCGAGTCGCTGTCGTGCGGCCGCGTCGAGGACAACGTACCTTTAAGGTACGTTGTCCTCGACACGACTGCATTGGCTCTAGCGAAAGCGACTCGCTCATTTCATGTAAAAACTCGTTTTTAGAATGAGAGAAAAATTAGTTTTTATATGAAATGAGCGAGTCGCTGTCGCTAGGCTAGAGCCTATGCAGTCGTGTCGAGGACAACGTACCCTTATACTGTAAACCGAACATCATAGAGCGCTTTTTCTTTTCATTTTGGTTGTATTGGACGTTGTTTGCTTCAGCTTATTTGGTATTAGATATTGAAAAAAAATGTTGTGGTGAGATACAGAATAAATTTTTGGAGACGTACAAGTTTTACGAGGAATAGTATTGCTATTGTAGACGCCTATACAGCAGGGTCTTACCCAGAATTGCGTGGGCAAAACCATAAATATGTTAGATTGAGGAAAAGTGACACTTTCCGTACATGCAGTGAATTATCATAGCACTGAATATTTACTTATTATTTATATGGGCTTACACATGAATGAATTTTGTCAAATTGTTTTATGGTTGATGTTTCGAGTCCTGTTCCGAAGATTACTTTTTTTACCAAATTAAAAAATTTGGGAAATTTGGGACCGTGCAGGAGGAACGGGATCATAAGATGGGTATTCAAATACTAAATTAAAGTCTACCGGTTCCTAATCCACACCATTGACATCGAATGCTTTCAATGGTTCTCAATTCTCACACATAATTTTCTGAAGAGTAGAAAAAAAGCGAGATATAATATTCACGTATATGAGTTACCTGTGTCTCATAAAAAAACTGATTTTCAGAAAGCGATGTTGGGAATAATGACGTCGAAAATAATACGACAGTGAACGTGTAACGATACACATTGTTACCAGTTCAAGTCTGTGCGTCAGAAACTCAGGAAATAAATGATTTCGAAAGTAAATGTTAAAAACGATGTCCATCGCAGGTGTGGTTTGAGCGTGTGTTGTGCGTACCGAACTACATCACATGAAGCCGCCTTATCGTAGATGGAATGATAACTTTGGAAATCCTGGTAAATGAAATAGGCGGACTCTATAGCGGTCGTAATTGTGTAACTCCGGAAAGGCACCCGAGGCAGAGATGATGGATGGATTAGACGTTATTATAGGTTAGGCTGGTTACGCCCAATACTGCAACCTATTGGCTTATTGTATTTCCCATCAAAGCGAAAGAGTTTCAGGTTATTAGCTCAGTCCTTCGTAAAAGGCTTAAAAGAAAGTTAACCAGGTTTGCTTTGGATGCGCCCATTCCAATGGTTTGAGCCCCAACAAAGGTTTGTCTCCAGCTCATAAGAGCGGAGCATTCGAAAATTAAGTGTGTGCGGCTGATTCCTCGTCTTCGTTATAGAGGCGACATAGTGGGTCTTGTGTGTAGATCCCGATTGTATGCAGGTGTTTTGGCAGGGTACAATGACCGATTATGAGACCTGTCACTGCCCTGAGGTTATTTTCGCTGATGCTTAGGACTTCGGTGCAGCTGGTTTGCCAGTTGGTTCCCAGTACACGCTTGCTGTGCCTGAGCCCTTCCAATAGCCTCCATCGATTTTCTAATTTTTCTTCGGTCCACTGTTTGACAACAATTTTAGCAGTGGACTTACTGATTCAGATTGCCTTTTCGGGACAGGTGAAAGGTTGTTCGGAACCCTCTTTTGCAAGGGCATCCGCTTTCTCATTGCCTTCGATCCCCTTATGTCCTTTAACCAATTTCAGAGTTACGTTGTTAGGGGTAGCTAGGTTTTTGAGGTTCTGTTGGCATTCCCAAACCAATTTTGAGGTTGTTTTGGGACTTGCACAGGGACGTAGCCAGGGGATGGGTCCAGGGGGTCCGGACCCCTCCCGAAATTATTTTAATAGGCTTCTAAAACTTAACTTCCCAAAGTGCTTCCAGTTTATTCATTCCTAGAATGTTGTTAGAATTAGATTGTAGGTATGTAAGCTTGCAGTCAGAGAAATTGTGCCATCTGGACGACACAACCAATTTGAAAAGCGTAAAAAAGGTGGCCCAAGATTTGGCCCGGATTTCCCATATGGGCAACCTGGGCAACTGCCCGGGCAGCAAATTTTTGCACCGTTTCGTTGATTTTAAATTCTAAGGAAAGTGCATTTTGAAAACTTAAGGAACAGCTGACATAATAAAATTTAATTTCTTCCCTTCGATTTACTGTAGCTAAGAGTACTCGTCTCAATCCAGGGTGAATAATTGCACCCTCACCCCAAATTGTGATGTGACTCGGCCTTCAAAATTTAAAACGAGCTAGAAACATTCACTGGAAAACTGGTGGCGGTAAGTTCGGTTAGGCTAGGAATAGAACACATCTTTGCAACGCATTGACTCCACTTTAAACAAGGGCATATACGAGTACTAAGTGTCTATTTTTATATAGGAAGCCTAGAGGAGCTTTTGGGTGTATCACTCAAGGAACTTCTGCATCTACATTAAATGTTGGACATGTTTTAATACACAAATACTTGGCCACGAGCTCTTGATTTAACGACTACTGGCCTCCCCCCCGATTGGAAGAAAATGTTTGGTCATGTCGATACTTCGGAAAGTCAAGTTCAAGTCAAGTGCAATATGTACACACATTGTATGAGTAAAAGTTGATTCGGCAGGGTTGATTTTTCTATTTTGAAATGAATGTCAAAACATTTTACCACTTATCCAATAGCTCGAGAATTCAATGCTTTTCTCACGTGGTAGACATATGAACGCCGATAAATTTTACTTCACAGTCCTAACACAAAGCAATTTATAGAAATGTTGGAAGTAAAGACATCGTCCGCTTGAGTGGGTTGCAATTTTCCATCCATTCCTCCTCGATTTTGACATTTTCGACATTTGTAATCAATGTCAAGGTTGAATTCCTCTTTTCAGTGGTGCAAATTTTGATTTTAATGATGGTTGATTTTTTTTATGGTTTCTTCGACGTGTTGGTGTTATTGCATCATTTAGAGAGTACGTGGTACGAAATCTATTCAAAATTCGACGGTTGGCTTGCTCAGATGGACGATTATGTATACCATAAAAAGTCGTCTATTTGCGCAAATCAACGACTGAATTTCGAAGTTAATTTTGATAATTTGGAAGCGTTGTTCAGGCGTGAGCCTAACATTATGATTTGTCAGAGTATACTAAAATAAATAACAAAAAAATTTGATTCAAATGTAATATTTTGTGTGTGTTTTTTTTCAATTTGAAGTTCTATCATTCTTAAAAAAAACACCTTTTATAACGGAAACCGCAAAAAAAGTCAAAATGTCGTGTCACCTTCAAAAATCTGCGTAAGCCCTATAGTAAAATTGAAATTTCTTACGAAAAATAGAATGGAGGTAATAGTAAACTAGCAAATTGTATTTGTTGGGTAATTGGTAATTCATTCATGTTTTCAAAAAACGATCGACAATGCAAAAGCAACCTCAGAAATTAGCGAGTTATTTGAAAAACACTTTGAACGCATCACAATGTACAATCGAATGTATAATTAGAGCACATCGTTTCAGTTTTCAAGTCGTCATTGGAATTTTAATGCTTTTTGAAACAATTTGGGCGGGTATCCAGGCCCCTTGGAGCTCTCCCTTGATTGAAATTTTCATTTCACAGAGGATCGCCAGCAGTTTGGTTTCTCTGTGCATACTACATACTACTATGTAACTTCCAAGATTAACCAGTGGCGGACGGCGACTACAGCTCAGGAGCGCCATTCAGGCTAAATACGGACCTTAGTCCTTCATAATGGAAACTTTGGCAAATTTCATAAGTCTCCAAAATTTGAAATAAAATATTTTCCCTGTAAGAATGAAGTCGCTACGCGAGCCCAAGCATACTTTCCATAGTTCTTGACTGTTGTTTGTAATGCTTTAATTTTTAGGTAAGGTAAATTTATACATAGCGCAATAGAGTTTCGTCACACCTTATAAAGTGCAAAATGTCGTATAGCACGAATTCTTTAAGCAACCCTAGGGTTGTTGCTTCTTACTGATACCGGAGAGGCCTTTGGTTGAAGGCGTGGCACTGTTTGCTTCTGATGATAGCGGGCAATTAAGTACCTATGCATGCTTGCTATCGTGCTCCTTCAGGCTCGTCAAGTAATAAAATTGGATTCGACACAGGAACAGTCGGACAGGAGGCATGTGCTGCAACGGGGCAACGCCGAAACTAGTTTCCACAGTTAAAAAAAAAAATATTTTTAATATTGTCAGAATTTCTGAAACCGAGTATCGGACCCCTCCCGAAACAAAATCCTGGCTACGTCCCTGGACTTGCAATAGCCTTTATGGCAGCTTGACTGTCGGAGAGAATAAAGATGGTCTTGTTTGTATATCCTTTTCGAATACTCTCTCCTGCTGCAAGGTTTATGGCTATAAGTTCTGCCTGGAAGACAGTTGTTTAGGGGTTTGGAGACACTATAGTTGTTGGTTGGTTGGTTCCTTCGTCTGTCTTCAACCCATCTGTGTACCACACTATATGGTCGTCGTTCCATTTACTCCAGTCTTCCCTAACTGTAGAGGTTTGTTCGATGAGTTTGGTCCTGTACGCTGCCAGTTTTGCCTCTTCTGTGATTGTGAGATCCAGTGGTGGCAGGCCAAGTAGTTTTTATAGAGTTAAAGTTGGTGGACTGCGCATGGTGCCGGTTATGCTTGCGTAGGCTAGTCATTCTACTGATGGCAACTTCGCTGCAGCTGTTTATTGTTTGATTTTAGTCCACCAGACAATCGAGCCATAGGCAGAGATAGATAAAACGAACTGAGTCGATGAGGAAGTGGCAGGTCCGATGGGATGAGGCCCTAACTGGCCATGGACACAAACCCTCATCCGAGACATATTAACCCATTTCTTCCCAAGGATAAAAATACGCTGAAACTATAAAGTTTTTTGGTAAATTCCAATCAATTACAATACAATTAAGAAAAAAAAATTTGAAAAATTTCAGTAGGTAAGTGTTACCAGTGGCTTCCAACGTGATGTTGCGTTGACGCAACGTTAGGAGTTTCTTGGTAAAAAAAATGTAAACGAAAATTTAAATTTTAAGCTTCTGTGTTGCAAAAAATTGTTGATTTATATGGCGAATAATAAATTTAGTGATAAAATCCTGAAACACTCACTATAGCGATATAGATGACATTTTGGGCGGGATTTTCGTACACCTTATCTAGTGGTTGGTCATGTCATATAGATAAGACGCACACTATTTTCTTTTCAATATAATGTAAAGCTTTCTAAAAATTTTGCGAATCTTCTCTATACGCAAAGGCTAACTATTAGATAAGATGTATGAGTAACTTACCATTTGTAATATAATGGAGGTCGGCCGTACTTTGCCGTTAGCGTCTGGTGGTAATTCATAGTAACTTTGTCCCGGATTTCGCTTGTTTTTGATAGTTTCTATTTCAGATTTGAACTGGCATATTACAATTTAGGTGCTTAAGTCAACAGCCAAAATACATAGAGGGGAACTGCTGAGCATGTTGACTGCTATCCATAATTATCGCCGGGAAGTCTGTCTTACCACCTTTCAGCGATTCTGGATTGTTACACTATTCCTTGTGACAAAAGTAAATAGTAAGTTGACTAGAAATAAATATGTTCTTGCGTCCAGTGCAAGAGAACAATTTAAAGTTTAGCAAAAATTTGCTTAGTAGCTCTGTTCTAACAAAACTGTCCTTAAATGGAAAAGGTTTTTGATCCCATACTTGTTGACTTCAGACCATACCGTGGAGTGAAGATTGTACCAATAATTTTATAGACTTTTCAGGGTACATATACATTCACTACAAAGGCCCGCTTTACCCACTGTAGAAATCCTTGATATATTTTTGTAAATCTCGACACCATCATGAAATATGTATGTATTTGGAAAATTGTTTTAGACCAAATGACAAGTGTATCCAACTGTCATTGTCCCGCAACTTCTTTTATCGTTTTCCTTTCTTCAATGAGACACATGTGACTCACATAAGAGTACTGGATATGAATAGCATGAGCCACATGTGTCTCGTGGATAGTGAGGTATTTAGAACTCATTTTAAGATATTGCTGATGCGAAACCTGCGTTACATAGCAAGAAAATGTTTTGCTCTTTATGCGTTTGCCCCAGTGTTACTGCACCGGGAAACTCCCAACGTTGCGTGAACGCATCACCTATGTTTAACACATGCTCCTGCAGCAAGGACCAACCTTTTTCCAAAATCAAGTGGAATTAAATAATTAGCAATTGTTTTTCGTATAGAAAGTGCATTTGGATATTGATTTTAAGATATTTAAATATTTTTAAAATTATGACGAAAAATGTCCTAAAAAACATAGTATTACTTTCTCTTATATCCTTAAGGACCCAATGGGTGATTTGCTATAACAAATATGCAGAAATAGAGCCAAGAAATGTCCATTAAAAATTACATGATTCCTTTTCCATTTCAATTTAAATTTGGTGGTGTTTACATAGGTCAAACTTCGTGTTGCGTATTCACAACGCTGGGAAGAAATGGGTTAATACGTGGGTATGCCGAAAGCACGGCGAGGTAAAATTTTATTGGAAAGAGTTTTTAACTTCTTCTTTTCCCATTTATAGAGTATGTCGTGAGTAGGTGCATAGGCTATGATTTACTCCGATCCGTGCGGTAGAAAAAAAGATTTAGCGAAAATTTTAGAATTGCATAGCGTTTCTCGCGTAAGTCTTTTTACTTGTATCAAAAGAAGCATTTTGCAAAATTCCACCAAACCAGTGCGGGAGGGTAGGCGGTACACACAACACAAACCAAACGAATTGAGAAATTCAACGTAGTCCGCGGCGAATTTTTTTCATATATTCCGATGTGTTCCGCTACCGCACCGCGAGTATCTCACCGGGAAGCGTATTTAGGAACCCTAGTTCAGTTCGTCACCTGCTTGGGGACGAAATCGGTTAGCTTTTCTTGTGCCAAAACTGGCAAAAACCCTATTCGATTTCGTCTTCTGAAAGTGGACGAACTCGCATAAGGTTTCGAGTACATTTTGCGTTAAAAACAGCTAAAAACCTTCTTTAAACTCGTCCCCACACAAGGGAAAGAAATCGATTAGCTTTTCTATTGCCTAAACCGCCCAAAACCCTATCTTCACTCGTCTCTTTTTCTGTGGATGAGCACGCATAGGGTTTCTAGTAGATTTTTCGCATAACACAGCAATAAAAACTTTGCGAGTAACAAGAGAGTTCCAAATCCTGAAAGCATGGTTTTTCGAAAGTGTTTTTTGTTATACAGTTTTGACTCTGGTTGGCAAAGCTGCAAGTCTTTATATGAATACATACTTTAGGACTTTAGGACTTTACTTGAAAAATAAAAATGTTTTGTTAAGAAAATTGCAAGGTGGGGATAATGCTTTTTAGATTGTGTTGGTGCTTCTGCTTCTCTTGTCATTCAATGTATTCAGTAAAATAAGAGATCTTTACCGCTTACCTGTCTGGGACTAAATCAAAAGCATTTCTGCTTTAAATATTGCAAATTTTAGGTTTGAGCTCCGGAAATTACGCTGTTCAGATAAAGTTGTTAATCTCGATTTAAAAAATTCATAAGTTACACAAAACAAATATTCTTAGTGTTTTTTCGATGGTGGTTCGTTGTCTTCAATGTTCTTGATGCCTCTAAAGTTTCTTTAACCTTCCGTTAGTCGCAATAAAAAATGTAACACGAATAGACGCAATGCATCTATTAGATGCCAACTTTGTCATCCTGTTGTAAGGTAATGAATATCTTCATAGGGTTTTTTTCTTCATTTTCTGAATATTTGAAGCCATGTCATATTAATAGTCTATGTCAAAAGAAGAAAATCGGGTATGCTAATAATATTTGTTTTGTTAAGAAAAAGTCTTAAGAAAATGTGATTTTTTGGAATTGTCTTACATAATTGCAATTTTACAGCTCTCTGAGCATAACTAAATTTTAAAATAGTCTTCAATGGTAAAACAAAGGTGTGATAGTGTAACTCTAAAAGCATTGCACTTGTAGTAAATATTTTTTATCGTAAACTGCTGCGCCTATGTGAATTACATGTTCAAATCACTTAGACGAGTGCTCGCAATGCATCTAATAGGCTTCATGCACACGACGCGAAAACGGCTCGCAAGCTCGACACATCGAAATGCATTGGGTGAATTCACATTGTAAGACGAAACCGGACGGGTAAACTTGCAAGACAAGAACCATCGTTCTTACAATCTGAAGTGCACAATGCTTGTCTGCTGGCCACTACAAAAGCTCTCGCCGTCCGTTTATTAGCACGAACAAACGGACAGCGAGAGCTTTTGTAGTGGCCTGCAGACAAGCATTGTGCATTACACATTGTAAGAACGATGGTTCTTGTCTTGCAAGTTTACCCGTCCGGTTTCGTCTTACAATATGAATTCACCCATTGGCTCTTATGGGAAGCTCACGACAGCGAGAGCCGTGCCGCTGTCAAATCACAACTAGCGAGACGTGTTTTCACATATCGTGCACCTCAATCCGCAAATTCACGGCTCGCGAGCCGTGTTTTGACTGTGCATGGCTCTCGCTTGCTGTCGCTCGTCATGAGCTTCCCATAAGAGCCAATGCATTTCGATGTGTCGAGCTTGCGAGCCGTTTTCGCGTCGTGTGCATGAAGCCATAGATGTTCGAGCATCCTACGTAAAGCCAAAGGACCCCACATTTTTCACTATCAGATTAAAATGCTTCCGTACTCGGTATACGAAGCTACTCTAAGTTAGAAAATGGAATTTGCAATAGAAATGAAGTTAGGGTAAAAAAACAATGTGAGGCATCTGTCAGATGCATTGCGTCTAACGGAAGGTTTATATCACTAAACACCAAAAGATAATTCATTTCGGTTTGGCTCGTGTGCAGTCCTACTGCCACTGGAACTGCCCCAATTTCGGATGCTGCAAAAATAAAAGTCACACAGGTGTCACCTTGGTCACATGAGCCACTAGAGTCGATAAAAATTATGTCGTCGGCTAGTCCCGATAAAAACACTCTTCTCATTATAGCTGTAATGACCACTACAATAATTGGAGTTTCTTTTATGAAAATTTCACATTCTCTACTATCTAATTCGGATTTCTTTTTTTTTTGTATTACATCGATGGCACTGGTCACATCGCGGCCGCCATAAAAATCCTCTCGCCACATTACCAGTGTACTGTACAAAAAGTATTAACTGCGTGTCCATAGGATTAAGCTGTGAGTTTGCCAAATCCTTATACCTATATATTTAGGTTGACAACCGAATCAATCATCTGCAGCTCGTGGAAGGCTTTGGCTGATGTCGGCGTCATTCCTGATTCAAAATATTTCATGAAAGCCGCTTTTGTTTCTCGCTGCAACGAAGCAAGCTATATGCTTGCGCCACATCAACATTGTGGGAATGTCGGAAATTTATGCAAAAAAAGACATTTAGTCCTTTTCTAATAAGGGCTGATTTTTTTTTGTATGTTCCGTTTAGGAACTTATTATTTATACTTGCTGAACAATTATAATTCCGTAAAGTACCGTGCGTCTTGTTTTTCATTTTATTTTTGGAGGACAATTGACGCACATAGATCTTCCGGAAATTATAGCGAATGCAGTCTGTGAAGCATCTGCTGGATATCCAATTAGTATGGGTTTTTAAAGAAAATGTGTCAATGAAATAGTCACATTTCTCCTCGAAGTTTTGCCCGTTTAAAATTTCAGCTTGAAATTTCACTGGAAATTGGTTATCATTACACATTATCACTCTCAAATTTTAAAATTTCAAAGTTTTCCACAATAGAACTAAAGTTTTCACAATTAGCAATTTCCACTTTAAAGAAACAAAGAACTCAATTCTAGTTTAGAAAGAAAAAATGTAGCACAAACTGTTAAAAATACACGCTTTTTGATATCACTAAATATGAAAAGTCAAATTAGTAACGGGTTTTATTTTATTTTCTCTTGCAGAAAAGAGAAACATTCGCTATAATTTTATTACATATATGAAAAAGAGCAGCGAAATTAATAAAATTGGCAACGTCGCATCAAAGAGACGAAAATAGAGTAATGCAGCAATTCAAAAAACGCCATTTCTAGTAAATTACTATATTTTCGTGTCTCTCTCTTAATCCTTTAACAAAATAAATTAACGATTTCCCAAATGAAAATAACGCTTTGAAGTATGAAATCGCCGACATTTCATATTCATACGTTTTTAACCGAAATATAGTGCCAAAGGTCTAGCCAGACCTTTGTGCCGACAGAAAGGTTAATTCGCTAACCGTTCATGAAAAAGATTAGTTTTTTTGTCCGTTGAAAATAATTAGTCAATCGCAAATCGGCGCCAAACAGTTACTTTTTGCGGATTAAGGCTCACTTGCTCTGTTACGCATGTTTTGCTTGTTGGCGAAGCCGTATAATCAAAAATGAGCTTCACCGCTAAAAATTTTTTTGAAATTTTTCATTTTTTTCTATCATGTCCACTTCCTATGATTGTTTGGCTCTAGAGTCAGCTGTAAGGGTGTCTGTAGCGTCAGATCCTTACGCGAAATTCGTTCTGGGAGAGAACCTATTCTTGAGAACGCCGTCAAATTGGTTAATTTGGTTCGTTTGTGACAGACTCCTCTACTGGAAGCTACATTCTTCTCACTTTGAGCAAAACTTCGTCTTACTGGCGCGGCGACATCAATCAGCGGTCCGTGTAGAAATCTTCCCGGTATTCTCTGATAGCATTTTACAGGCACGTAGCCAGGGGAGGGGTCCATGGGGTCCGGACCCCTCCCGAAATGTTTTCAATTATAACGGAATTTTTAGTGATTACAGTATAAAATATCAAAATATTCAGGTGGTAACATATTTTTCTCTATATTCTGTGGGACTGAACATCATAAAAAATATCCGACATGGAAAATTTATTGGTTTAAGGGAGGTTTTCTTTTCAAAACTAGATAAATCCGAATATCAATACACTCTTCTCTGAACACAACCCTTCAAAATAAATTGCGCGGAATCTATGCAAAAAAACGTCTGTTGTCGAAAATTATTATTCACTCTGATTTTATTTATTGGATGTAAAGGGTTTTCCAATAGGGACGCTTGATCTTTGAAATGAAAAAACAAATACATGTAGGAGAGATATTTGCGAATTTTTTTTTTTATTTGAAAGGTCCATCGACCCCATTACATATGGAATATGACATCATTCAAATGACCGCCACGGCTTCGGTTGGTGGCGCGCACACGAAAGGTCCAATTTTCGATGACTCTGGCGCACAAATCGGGCTGTATTTGATCGATGGCGTGGCGTATGTTAACTTTGAGGGCATCGGTGGTTTGCGGTTTGTTGGCATAGACCTGCGACTTAAGAAAACCCCACAAGAAAAAGTCCAGCGGGGTCAAATCGCACGATCTCGGTGGCCAGTTCACGTCGCCTCCGCGCGAGATGACCATGCCCGTAAATTGCTCGTGCAGAACATCCATCGTAGCGTGTGCTGTGTGGCACGTAGCGCCGTCCTGTTGAAACCACATGTTGTGCAGATCCATATTCTCGATTTCAGGCCAAAAGAAGTTGGTTATCATCGACCGGTATCGCTCACCATTGACGGGCGAAGTGCGCGGAACGTTGCTCGAACTGAAGACCCATTTTCATAAAACAATTTTATGATTTGCACGTGCTGCTCGACACTGTAACCTGCCATGGTGGTTTGGGAGGACGGAATGAATATAACACACTGCATTTGACAGCTGTCACTCAAACAACATGGCCGCAATCAGCTGTCAAAGTTCAAGCGTCCCTATTGGAAAACCCTTTATGGACGCGTTTTCATGCGAGCTTGGAATTTTAAACTTTCCGTTGCGCAGGTTCTGAGCATTGCTACAAAAATAGAGAATGCTATAAAATAGTCTTTAAACAGAGCTTTTTTTACAAGGAAACAATTTCTTTGAAAATTCTGACTAATATCAATCGTGAAGGTACGTGATGACTTGTGTTTTTTTTTATAAAAACAAAAATAATTACGTGCGATTATCGGCCCTTTGGGTCGAGTGAAAGATAAGCTCCCAAATATTTTGCGCATGGCGATTGTTGGACTAAACGGAAACTTAGCTCTCGCTCGGCTAAGCTAATCGCGGAGATATAAAGGTACATGAAGCCCGTAGATAAAGAATGAAGTGAGAGTTTGCATCTGTTACTTTTATTGAAAAATGGAATATATACGCTTGCTTTAATAGTCTGTGCAAGTAATAGTTATGTAGTTAAGCCTTTTTTTGTGACCAAACGCTCAAGTTTTAACGAAGCAAAACAATTTTAAAGATACAAATGGTAAAAATTAGTTTTTCTAATTAGTCTCCCCTACACCACTGTATGCATATTCGCCACCTCCCGACAAGCTTTTGGATATCTTTTTCGTAAAAATCTCGCGGCTTTTCACGGACTCATTCTCGCACAAACAATTTTACTTCTTCATAGCTTTTGAAACTTTCAATGGAACTTTCTCAATTCGTTCAATGCTGTAGAAGATGTGTACAAACTTCCGAGCGACAGAATTTATACTTAATATTCAGAGGTTTTAGCACTCATCTGCCTGAGATTTTCGGTAGCCTAGTTGCTCATGAATATTTTCCCAATACTACTTACGTTTATACCCAACTCCCCAGTCATGTAGCGTACACTACTTCGTCGGTCTTCCAGAATGAGTTTTTCAACGGTGGCGGCGCTTACGTTTTCATCGGTGAAACTAGGTGGCGTGCATGTGGCAACTTTCCCTCAACTTTTCGGCCTTTTCAAAACATTCATACACATGGGTCTTAGAGAGGCACTCATTCTGGAACTTCTCTAGTGCTTTTTGATAAGTTTCCGCGGATTTTATATTTGCTTTGACTAAAAAACAAATAATGATGCGTTCTGCGAGAGGCACTGGTACATCCTTTTCACTCATGATGGTTATAATTACACTAAAAAGTCAGGTTACGCGGTTCCAGCTATTCTCAACGTTTCATAACATACCAGTCTAATATTTAGTGTATCCACTTTTTCAACAATAAATTTGTCGCGCGTCTGAAAATTCCGTTGGACCCCTCCCGAAACAAAATCCTGGCTACGTCCCTGCATTTTAGTAGAAATATTGTGTCAATATTTGTCGTATTTTTTATTTTAGATAGCCAGGAAACAACTTGGGACTAATAGAAAAAATCATTTTTACATATTCACCCAATTTAGATTGTCTTGTGCCTCATTCCACTAAACTCTTCTGGCTGTCGATAATTCCCAACAAATTTTTCTTTCTTATAAAATAATTTCATAAATTACACCGTAAATTCCGAAACGCCAAATGGATGAAATGAGCGCCAAATGTCCGGATACACAAAAACTTTTGTCATGCTATTCTGCAACGAAGACAATTACCAAAAGCTTAAGTGAAATGTACGAAATTCCTCGCTTTAATGTTATACTTATGGTTCCTCACAAGCCCAAATAAATATCGACTGAGCAATCTATTGAATAATGTCGAGAAAGCTACACATACATAGATTATCCACGACATCCTTCAAACGTCTCTCTCTCTCCCTCTTTTGACGGAGTAGTCGATAATGTGGTCACATCGCGAGAGCGTTCATCTGCGCGCTAGCAAGGATGCGGATTACGAAAAGACGATTTTTCGATTTATCATGATCGATTTAAACCGTGCTGCTACGAACTGCGTTCATTTTCTCGTTGTTGTATCCATCAATCAATGGCTATAATATGGGTAAATGCCTCGAATAAGTGTTTAAATCCTAAAGGAACGATGGAGGTGTTGGGTAAAATTGCTACTCAGTAGAACGAAGAGTGGCGGCTTATATATGGCTGGCACAGTGGTTTTCGTCCTGAATTAATTGAATAGTATGAAATATGGTGCTGTTTCGATACTAGCTTTATTTGGTGTCAGAATTTAGTGACCTGCAAGGATGTCAGGTGTCGGTTCGCTTTGCTTCGCAGTGATATAATGTAGAACGGTGCAGTAAGGACAACAAATGTCGACTGACTGTTTGGAATGTGCCCGGGATGAACACGGATAGGAGTTTGAGCTGTTTTGGAGTAATTTTTTTTAACCTTTTGATCTATGGGGAATTTTGTATTCAATATTCTTCTTTTACATGATTGTCTTTTGAAAATTAATTCTTGATGACTATGAATTTCGTGACGTAAAAATATTATGTTCACAGTAATAAATCTGCAAAGAGCAAAGGCTTTCAAATTTGTGGCGTCATGTACATTTTTTCAAAAACCTTAGTTGCAACATTTCACTGAAACAACTTGGTGTTCTTGGGCGCCTTTATATCCATCGTCCATACCATCACCTCCCATGACTCAATGGTTAAGCCTTTTGCTATTTGCTGTTATTTATTCATAGAAACGATTGCATTCTGTTTTCACAAAAGCTGCGAACAAGGACCTACCGTCAACTACCCAGCACAAAACTTGATCCGGAATAACAAAAAAAAAAAACACATACACACAAGAATAAAATATATAAGAGGAAATGCCGAGAAGAAGCTGCATCGACACACAAAAGGCCCGAAAATCCTTCAGAAATTATGCAGCTCGGGAGTACTAAAAAAGCAACCGAACTTTTGAATGACTCTGCACTCTCGTCACGTATAGTGTAACTCACAGAATGGAGGGAAGAACTAAGTATATTGAGTCGAGCGCAGCAGGACCTCACTTAACGGTCACCAGCATCAACTATTTTTATAGCAATTTAGTTGCTATTGTATCAGTATACTCTTTTGGCTCCTATTTTACAATTCTCTTTTTTTCTCCTGAAGACGCGGCGGCCGGCGCCTCTTCGTTCATTCATCGGTCAATGCAAACAACATTTAGGACCTTCAAGGAAGTTTCTTTGAGCCCATTATGAAAGATTCATCTTGACTCTATCTGATATATACTGATTTAATGCAGCCATTTCGGTGGATCTCCCGTTGTGAAAGTGTATTTAACCCGGGAACACTAACCTTAATTTTAGGCGCTTGTTACTAACCATGAGTCATTTTGACTCACTATGAGATTTTCGTTACATAAAATCGGAGAGTGTGAATAAAAATCATAGACAGCAAAGGAGAACAATTAAGAATAATTTAATTCATAGAAAATTTTTTATTATCCAAAAATAAAAATAAGAAATCATTGACTTTCACAGCCATAAAAAAGAGCTCTGTGATTTTGACAGCCTCAACAAATAGACGATCATAATGCTATAAATTTACGATTCCAATTGATTGCACTGGCAACATAATTTTTTTGTATGATCCCCGCATACAGGAACACTGTATTCAGCACAAAATGTGTTTGTCCTCCTTCTTATTTTGTAATTGCAGAATCGACAGTAAGCCAATCTGACTCACTGGCTTGCAGAAAAACACTTATATCTACTCACCACGAAAACAAAATCGACCACTCACAATGAAATTCGGTACAAAACTAGTTTCTCGAGGAATACATAAGTAGCGCAACGCGGTGTGCGTACGGCCCTTTCAAGGGCAAATGAAAAAATTTTATATGTGAGTCAAAATGACTCACATTAGTGTTCCCGGGTTAAAAATGGGCAATCCAGAGTAGACTGAGCGAATAAAAAAATATTATTTGCGGCGCAAATGCAGAACTAGAAGATAAGAGCGACATTTCGGTTCTTAAAAAAGTCATGTTCCTGAAATACAACTGAATTTTCATTTACATAAAACAAAAAAAAAAATCGAATTAGTTAAATATTTAGTTTATTAAACAAAGACTAGTATACATATATGGTACGAAACTGATATCAATTTTGCACAAGATATATCTTATTTTTAAATACATATGTTTAACCTAAAATAATTCATATGAAGTTGAAATCCAGACCATTCGCATTTTTTTGTTTGCTATCTGAGTCGATTTACGTATAAGATCATTCGTCCGCTATTAACTGGAAAACATCCCGTTTTGGTTAAGTAGTTATGTAATTATTTGGATTAAGAAATTAATTTCTAGATTGTTGAATAATTGAAATGTTTAAATAATAATGATTATGAAAAGATAAACCATTTTCTTTTGCTTACCTTCCTATTCCTCTGTCCCTCACCAGTTTCATATGGAGCCGCCGGATTCGAGGTAGGTGTTGGTTTGTTTCAGGTATGCCTCGTCGGTCGTGTGCAGTACTCGTCTTTCTTTTTCAGATGTCCTTTCAGGTTTTCCAGGCTTTTCAGTACAAGACGCGTGTATTATATCTTTTTTGTAACTGTGCATCCCCGGACCCCCATCATTCACGGAACCCAAACCACAATCCCGGTAGCTGAGCTATGGCACGGGCACGCGTCGGGGTCACTTCCTCCATCAGTACCTGTTGGAGAAAAGATGGGAGCAGATGCTTACAAATACTCCCCCAAATGAATCAACAGTCGCCTTGGGTCACCTCTTTGAACGGCCGTAACTTTCGAACGAAGAAATCTGCAGAAAAAAGTCCTCCCAGACGTGCTCGAGGCCGCCCCATTCAAACATTTTCATTTTCGGCAAAAATAAAAATTTCGAATTTTCGACCCCAAATGGATCAACAGTCGCCTTGGGTCACCTCTTTGAACGGCCGTAACTTTCGAACGAAGACAGCTAGGACTCTGAAATCTGCAGAAAAAAGTCCTCCCAGACGTGCTCGAGGTCGCCCCATTCAAACATTTTCATTTTCGGCAAAAATAAAAATTTCGACCCCAATCGTCAATACTCCCCCAAATGGATCAACAGTCGCCTTGGGTCACCTCTTTGAACGGCCGTAACTTTCGAACGAAGACAGCTAGGACTCTGAAATCTGCAGAAAAAAGTCCTCCCAGACGTGCTCGAGGTCGCCCCATTCAAACATTTTCATTTTCGGCAAAAATAAAAATTTCGAATTTTCGACCCCAATCGTCAATACTCCCCCAAATGGATCAACAGTCGCCTTGGGTCACCTCTTTGAATGGCCGTAACTTTCGAACGAAGACAGCTAGGACTCTGAAATCTGCAGAAAAAAGTACTCCCAGACGTGCTCGAGGTCGCCCCATTCAAACATTTTCATTTTCGGCAAAAATAAAAATTTCGAATTTTCGACCCCAATCGTCAATACTCCCCCAAATGGATCAACAGTCGCCTTGGGTCACCTCTTTGAACGGCCGTAACTTTCGAACGAAGACAGCTAGGATTCTGAAATCTGCAGAAAAAAGTCCTCCCAGACGTGCTCGAGGTCGCCCCATTCAAACATTTTCATTTTCGGCAAAAATAAAAATTTCGAATTTTCGACCCCAATCGTCAATACTCCCCCAAATGGATCAACAGTCGCCTTGGGTCACCTCTTTGAACGGCCGTAACTTTCGAACGAAGACAGTTAGGACTCTGAAATCTGCAGAAAAAAGTCCTCCCAGACGTGCTGGAGGTCGCCCCATTCAAACATTTTCATTTTCGGCAAAAATAAAAATTTCGAATTTTCGACCCCAATCGTCAATACTCCCCCAAATGGATCAACAGTCGCCTTGGGTCACCTCTTTGAACGGCCGTAACTTTCGAACGAAGACAGTTAGGACTCTGAAATCTGCAGAAAAATGTCCTCCCAGACGTGCTCGAGGTCGCTCCATTCAAACATTTTCATTTTCGGCAAAAATAAAAATTTCGAATTTTCGACCCCAATCGTCAATACTCCCCCAAATGGATCAACAGTCGCCTTGGGTCACCTCTTTGAACGGCCGTAACTTTCGAACGAAGACAGCTAGGACTCTGAAATCTGCAGAAAAAGTCCTCCCAGACGTGCTCGAGGTCGCCCCATTCAAACATTTTCATTTTCGGCAAAAATAAAAATTTCGAATTTTCGACCCCAATCGTCAATACTCCCCCAAATGGATCAACAGTCGCCTTGGGTCACCTCTTTGAACGGCCGTAACTTTCGAACGAAGACAGCTAGGACTCTGAAATCTGCAGAAAAAAGTCCTCCCAGACGTGCTCGAGGTCGCCCCATTCAAACATTTTCATTTTCGGCAAAAATAAAAATTTCGAATTTTCGACCCCAATCGTCAATACTCCCCCAAATGGATCAACAGTAACTTTCGAACGAAGACAGCTAGGACTCTGAAATCTGCAGAAAAAAGTCCTCCCAGACGTGCTCGAGGTCGCCCCATTCAAACATTTTCATTTTCGGCAAAAATAAAAATTTCGAATTTTCGACCCCAATCGTCAATACTCCCCCAAATGGATCAACAGTCGCCTTGGGTCACCTCTTTGAACGGCCGTAACTTTCGAACGAAGACAGCTAGGACTCTGAAATCTGCAGAAAAAAGTCCTCCCAGACGTGCTCGAGGTCGCCCCATTCAAACATTTTCATTTTCGGCAAAAATAAAAATTTCGAATTTTCGACCCCAATCGTCAATACTCCCCCAAATGGATCAACAGTCGCCTTGGGTCACCTCTTTGAACGGCCGTAACTTTCGAACGAAGACAGCTAGGATTCTGAAATCTGCAGAAAAAAGTCCTCCCAGACGTGCTCGAGGTCGCCCCATTCAAACATTTTCATTTTCGGCAAAAATAAAAATTTCGAATTTTCGACCCCAATCGTCAATACTCCCCCAAATGGATCAACAGTCGCCTTGGGTCACCTCTTTGAACGGCCGTAACTTTCGAACGAAGACAGTTAGGACTCTGAAATCTGCAGAAAAAAGTCCTCCCAGACGTGCTGGAGGTCGCCCCATTCAAACATTTTCATTTTCGGCAAAAATAAAAATTTCGAATTTTCGACCCCAATCGTCAATACTCCCCCAAATGGATCAACAGTCGCCTTGGGTCACCTCTTTGAACGGCCGTAACTTTCGAACGAAGACAGCTAGGACTCTGAAATCTGCAGAAAAAAGTCCTCCCAGACGTGCTCGAGGTCGCCCCATTCAAACATTTTCATTTTCGGCAAAAATAAAAATTTCGAATTTTCGACCCCAATCGTCAATACTCCCCCAAATGGATCAACAGTCGCCTTGGGTCACCTCTTTGAACGGCCGTAACTTTCGAACGAAGACAGCTAGGACTCTGAAATCTGCAGAAAAAAGTCCTCCCAGACGTGCTCGAGGTCGCCCCATTCAAACATTTTCATTTTCGGCAAAAATAAAAATTTCGAATTTTCGACCCCAATCGTCAATACTCCCCCAAATGGATCAACAGTCGCCTTGGGTCACCTCTTTGAACGGCCGTAACTTTCGAACGAAGACAGTTAGGACTCTGAAATCTGCAGAAAAAAGTCCTCCCAGACGTGCTGGAGGTCGCCCCATTCAAACATTTTCATTTTCGGCAAAAATAAAAATTTCGAATTTTCGACCCCAATCGTCAATACTCCCCCAAATGGATCAACAGTCGCCTTGGGTCACCTCTTTGAACGGCCGTAACTTTCGAACGAAGACAGCTAGGACTCTGAAATCTGCAGAAAAAGTCCTCCCAGACGTGCTCGAGGTCGCCCCATTCAAACATTTTCATTTTCGGCAAAAATAAAAATTTCGAATTTTCGACCCCAATCGTCAATACTCCCCCAAATGGATCAACAGTCGCCTTGGGTCACCTCTTTGAACGGCCGTAACTTTCGAACGAAGACAGCTAGGACTCTGAAATCTGCAGAAAAAAGTCCTCCCAGACGTGCTCGAGGTCGCCCCATTCAAACATTTTCATTTTCGGCAAAAATAAAAATTTCGAATTTTCGACCCCAATCGTCAATACTCCCCCAAATGGATCAACAGTAACTTTCGAACGAAGACAGCTAGGACTCTGAAATCTGCAGAAAAAAGTCCTCCCAGACGTGCTCGAGGTCGCCCCATTCAAACATTTTCATTTTCGGCAAAAATAAAAATTTCGAATTTTCGACCCCAATCGTCAATACTCCCCCAAATGGATCAACAGTCGCCTTGGGTCACCTCTTTGAACGGCCGTAACTTTCGAACGAAGACAGCTAGGACTCTGAAATCTGCAGAAAAAAGTCCTCCCAGACGTGCTCGAGGTCGCCCCATTCAAACATTTTCATTTTCGGCAAAAATAAAAATTTCGAATTTTCGACCCCAATCGTCAATACTCCCCCAAATGGATCAACAGTCGCCTTGGGTCACCTCTTTGAACGGCCGTAACTTTCGAACGAAGACAGCTAGGACTCTGAAATCTGCAGAAAAAAGTCCTCCCAGACGTGCTCGAGGTCGCCCCATTCAAACATTTTCATTTTCGGCAAAAATAAAAATTTCGAATTTTCGACCCCAATCGTCAATACTCCCCCAAATGGATCAACAGTCGCCTTGGGTCACCTCTTTGAACGGCCGTAACTTTCGAACGAAGACAGTTAGGACTCTGAAATCTGCAGAAAAAAGTCCTCCCAGACGTGCTCGAGGTCGCCCCATTCAAACATTTTCATTTTCGGCAAAAATAAAAATTTCGAATTTTCGACCCCAATCGTCAATACTCTCCCAAATGAATCAACAGTCGCCTTGGGTCACCTCTTTGAACGGCCGTAACTTTCGAACGAAGACAGCTAGGACTCTGAAATCTGCAGTGAAAAGTCCGCCCAGACGTGCTCGAGGTCGCCCCATTCAAACATTTTCATTTTCGGCAAAAATAAAAATTTCGAACTTTCGACCCCAATCGTCAATACTCCCCCAAATGGATCAACAGTCGCCTTGGGTCACCTCTTTGAACCGCCATAACTTTTGAACGAAGACAGCTAGGACTCTGAAATTTGCAGTGAAAATGCTTATAGGATGCCGGCTAAGGATACAATTGGTTAAATTTTCAATCGTCACGGTTGACTATTATTTCTTATCTATATCAGTTATTCAAAATTGATTTAACCCGAATTATCCTTGCTTTCCGTACGGCAACGCTAGGGGTTGAAGCAGATTTCTTTGTTTAGAGTCAATAAAATTCAGCATGTGCAAATCAGAATGAAATTGATTTCGTAACTATTTTTTCTTTCGTGTTTTCCAAGAAAATTGACTTTGAAGGATATTCTGGAGGAGTCAAATGAAGACGAGTTAGGGAAAGCACCGTGAGTGCAATATACATTGAGCCACACGAAGATGAAGGACATATTAGTGGAGAGGATGATTCCGGGGAAGAAGGATATGTGTCAGTAGGCAACCTATATGCTCCTCAATTGAAAGCTGGTTGTGAAGTAAATAGTTTTTGAGAATGACGAAATATTGAGTCGGAGGCTACTTGCTCAATCGGGCCACCAGAAAAACGCTTAAGACTAAGTGAAGAAGAAACCGCGAGAGTAGATTTCCATTCTCTGACTCCAATATTTTATTGCAAGCACTGTGGTGTAAAACCAAAAGGATGCGGTCGTCCGATTGCTAGAAATTTGAACCCAACCGCAGACCCTGTAATAATTCTCGTACGATTTGACAGAGTTGACCACTGGATCGTCAAGAATGAAGTCCGACGAAGATGTGCGGGTGATAAATGCAATGTGGGTTTGTGCTTGGGATATTTCCAAACTTATCAATTTGAGCCCGGATTCTCGTGCAATATATGTACAATTTACACGAAATTGCATTTACAGGGTATATTGCACGTTTTAGGGTATCCATTTTTTTTAGCCTATTTCACGACATTTTTTCCAGAAATATGGAAATGTGCAGAATTTTTCAGTAGACAGAGACGAGAATAAAAGTAAAGAGGAAGAAACAACAAGTTGAAAAACAGCAAAACTAAACAAAATCCATCGCCATAAGGAAATTTCGACAAACGCCAGTTGATTTTCATATAATTTTGCGGCAGTTGTTTCTGGAGTGCATAATAAAACTTAAATACCAACAGGAACATCTGCCCCTTAGAAAACGATTCAGTTTCGAATAAGATAAAGCCAAAGGCTGTGCAACGGACCCTAAACTAATAAACCTAATTGAAATCAGCTAATCTTGAGAGAATTTTATGGGGAGAAGCTTACGTTAGGTTAAAATATTGAATGTTGAGTGTCCCGTATTTAAGTAAAAGTTGTTTAATTTTTTAGACCTAGTCCTCTTAAAGTATACTTTTCCTTCGTCAACAGCTCCAATGTCAGCGAGCTTCTAAAAGCCTATAAAACAGATTTTTTTTTGATATTAAACGCAAAATGTACATATCGCTGCTTTATATTGATAGTGGCACAACTCGAAAAATGCAATTTTTCAGGAGAAGCAATTAAAGATTTACGAAAAAGGTTTTTTTCAAATATACGCTCAACCGTTCAACCTATTCCAACAATTTTCTACTATGATTTGTGTAAGGGTCTCTAGAAACAGTATACAGGGTGTCCCGCCACTGGTTAGCCATAGACCAACGGTAGACTCTACATGATGTTTTAGGAAAAATGTCGCAAAAATTATTTCTCTAGCTTTTACCGTTAAGGAGTAATGGCCTTTTTTGTGATTCTTGTCAAAAAACACGACTTTTTTCGAAAAACTCCTATTTTCTAGCTTCTACTTTAGCCAAATCAATGTTTTTCATATTCTTCTGAAAGTACACAAAATTTCCAATAAAAGGACATATCGAACGTTTCGAACTGTTTCGTATCTTCCGAGATACGACGTTTTGAATTTTGCAGAACTGTCAATTTCAACTTTTAATGTCAAAATTAAACCCGAATTTCGTAACGGTACGTTGTAGTGGCAAATCTGCAAAGTTGACGAAAGTTGGCGTAGTTTCCTAGCTTTCGAACGGCATATGATAATAAAGCACAGAGTCATCCAGTTTCTGAATAATACGTATAAATGACAAAAAAAACCATAGTCTGCAAATGTACCAAACCGACTTCAATCTTGAAAAGGAAGTAAATTTTT
The DNA here is from genome assembly GCA_949715475.1 of Microchrysa polita. Classification (NCBI taxonomy): domain Eukaryota; kingdom Metazoa; phylum Arthropoda; class Insecta; order Diptera; family Stratiomyidae; genus Microchrysa; species Microchrysa polita. The sequence continues at coordinate 14,260,992 of OX454419.1, forward strand.
TACATCAAGCATAGACTTGGTTGCTATCCATTATGGAAAAATAATTTTCGCTACTGTTGTAGATGCTACTTTACTAATTATAACGGTAAGTATAAACAAATTTGTTAAACTGCACCCATATCATCTAATGGAAGTGCAAGATTTACTTCCTGCAGATTAACTTTTCTAGGTGGTTTTTACAGCAAAAAGCAGCCGACCGCCATTTCCCGAATAAAATTCTTTAGACGGACGAGGCCATTTTTACTCGAAGTGGTGTTTTCAACAGCCGAAATAGGCACATTTGGAGTTCTGACAACCCCCATGCTATTACAGACATCTCGCTACCAGCATGAGTTTAGCGTAAATGTATGGTTGGGGGTAAGTTGATTGGTCCGATTTTTCTCCCGCATCGGTTGAATTCTGCTGCATTTCTCCATATTTTAGAGAACCAAATAGTATCTTCGATTTTAGACAATTTACCTATTGCCCAACAGATCAATTTTTGGTGGCAGATGGATGGTTGCCCAACCCACAATGGGAGGGTAATTACGGACTTTTTAAATACAGAATTTGGAGAAAAAGGGATAGGAAGATTCGGACCAGTCACATGGCCACCAAGGAGTCCAGACTTAACACCTCTAGATTTTTATGTGTGGGGAAAAATCAAAAGGAGAAAGTTTACACCGAACCGATTTTGTCTCGAGAGCAACTAATGGAACATATTCAAACGGCGTGTAATAATTTTAAAATGAACCATCAACAAATCCTTGCAGCAGTTACATCAACGTCTAAAGGATGCCAATTATGCGTCCGGCACGATGGAACTCATTTTGAACAATATCTGTAGGGTAATTTTGATGAATAACCACACCATCCTAATATTTTCAATTCGAATTGATTAGTTTAAAATTACTCCTAATATTGTATGGAATTTATTTATTGAATTTCATTTTTTTAATTTATAAAAAGATAATTTTGTTCACTTTTGCTTACTAGAATAATAAAACGTAATAACTATTAAGACCACTTCGTTCATGTGTGAGGGTGTCAATTTCATTCCCACGTGAAAGCAAGATTTCTCCACTTAAGGACTATGTTTTTTTTACTTTTTACACATATTATTCAGAAACTGGATGACTTGTGCTTTATTCTTATATGCCGTTCGAAAGCCACGATATTAGGCTAACTTTTGTCAACTTTGCAGATTTGCCACTACAATGTACCGTTACGAAATTCGGGTTTAATTTTGACGTTAAAAGTTGAAATTGACATTTCTGCAAAATTCAAAACGTCGTATCTCGGAAGATTCCTTTTATTGGAAATTTTGTGTACTTTCAGAAGAATATATAAGAATATGAAAAACATTGATTTGGCTAAAATAGAAGCTGTAGTAGTCTGGCTGGTCTAGCGGTTAGTGCGCGCACCTTCAGTGCAAAGGGTCATGAGTTCGAATCTCACCGTGTTCCATGGTGTGATTCGAACTCACGAGCTTGTGACGGACTATGATCTCACTCAGATGTTAAACGAGTACCCATTTATGGGGATAAATAACACTGCTGAGCGTGATGCTGATCTCATTACCTAAACAAAAAAGCAGATAAGATCTTGGAAATAGGATGTCACTAACACATCCTGCGGCCTTAGTCCAATGTTGGATTGTCGCGCCTGTTATTTATTTAAAATAGAAGCTAGAAAATAGGAGTTTTTCAAAAAAAGTCGTGTTTTTTTACAAGAATCACAAAAAAGGCAACTACTTAATAACGGTAAAAGCTAGAGAATAATTTTGGCGACATTCTTCCTAAAACATCCTGTAGAATCTACCATTGGTCTATGGCTAACCAGTTGCGGGACACCCTGTATAATTAAATTTTAGAACCAAATTCAGTTTGACCTGCTTTTTTAAGCATTTTTTCTAAAATGTGCCACTATTGATGAAAAAGTATTTCATTATACCCTTCGCTCATAGAGTGAAAGGGTATATTAACTTTGTCATGAAGTTTGTAACGCATTGAAGGAAGCATCTCCGACCATATAAAATATGTATATATATGATCAGCGTGACAAGCTGAGTCGATTGGACGATGTCCGTCTGTCCGTCTGTCTGTCTGTTGCGACGCGTTTTGCTCGGCCAGTTTAAAAGCTATGGAGCTGAAACTTTGCACACATGCTTCTTTTTGTTGCAGGCAGTTTGTATGTTTGAATCGCTGAAATCCGACAAGGGGGTCGTGGGGCTGCCATACAAACCTACCCCCCAAAATTAGGTTTTTCTTAGAAAAACTTTTTTATTTAGGCATCAATTTCAATAAAATTTCACACAAATGTGTTTTCATTGCTGACACATAATATATGTAAAAATCGATCAAATCGGACAATGGGGTCGTGGGGCTGCCATACAAACCTAGATTCCCAAATTAGGTTGTTCTAATAAAAACTTTTTTATTTTCTCATCGATTTCAATCAAATTTCGCAGAAATGTGTTTCTAGTTATATCAAAAAACGTATGTCAAAATTGACCAAATCGGACCATGGGGTCATGGGGCTGTCATACAAACCTAGCTCCCCAAATTAAGTTCTAAGATATTTTTTTTTTATTTATACACCAATTTCAACAAAACTTCACACAAATGTGTTTCTATTGATGACACAAAACATATGTATGAATAGATGGAGTCGGACCATGTGGTCATGGGGCTACCATTTCAATGAAACCTCAGAAAATTTCGACCAAATCTCATAGAAATTTGTTTTAATTGATGCCACAAACATACGTAAAAATTGATGGAAAGGCCATGCGTTCATAGGGCTGCCGTACAACCCTCCCCCCCTTTGGTTCTTCTAAGAAACTCACATCCCCCGCTTCCCCCATTAAATCTTCGCCACGGCACTTATGTGAAAATTCAAGGAAAAGCATGGAAGCGGGGAGGACTAAACACAAGTCATAGATACGCCCCAAAAAACTTTTAGCCCGAGGGGAGCGAAGGGTATCCAAATTTCGGCCGCGCCCGAAATTAGCCTCGGTCTCGTTTTTTGTTTGTTTTATTTTCGTACACAAGATAATATCCTGTGAATAATACATAAAATATTACAGATTACTATAAAGTCAATGATAGAATTTCTGGATATGATTGGTATTCAAGTTAATTTAAGACGAAATTGGGAACGATTTCGGTATCTGTGGCGCTATTTCATTAATATTAGTCTGAAACGATCGAATCTGCAAACCTTTTTCGCGAAAACGTAACGGCTCTCCAGATATTCAATGTCAAAATTTGACATTTCTTTGGGTAGTTCAGTCTTTGATTGGAAATTGGGGGTATTTTTCGCCTCACTTTGTTGTGAATCAATAGCAGTGCACTAAAATAACATTTTACTTACATCTAGTCTATCAAACTTTACATTTTTTGTTCGCAAATACATTTTGACAATTCATATTATCAACATCTAGGCCAATTGCTAAAACTTACTATTGTAGTTGGAATTAATAAAATTAAAACCTAGACTTGATTGCATCAAACGCTTTCACCAATCAGTAAAGCGGAAATATCTCCCTTTTCCTATCAAAATACTGAACTTGCCTTATCGAAAAGTCAAATTTTGACAATGAATACGAGAGGGAACCGTTACGATTTCGTAAAAAAAATATTGCAGATTCGATCGCTTCAGACCAACAGTAATGAAATGCCACCATCAAAATTAGGCGCCACGGATATTTCCACTATATGGACCGAGAGGTAATACCAGAATTCTTTGGTATCGAAACAGAAGTATCGACACTTTACTTGTATCGGAATGTCGTTAGAGTGCTTCTCATACATTGATTTCCAACTCAATTATGAAAATAACAATTCCCAGTTTCAAGAATCACATAATGTACTTGATGCATATATGACGCTGTTAATGCGCGGATGTGTCGTTTTCGCAACATTTTTTGTAAATGCAACTTCTGAGTACTTTGCGTTACCCGCTTGAAATAATTTTTGACCAGTACAAAGAAAACAGTTCTAATTTACTTATCCAGGGGATATTTCATGAATTCTATTAGCATTTTCTGAAATTTAGCAAATTTGTTTGAGAATTTCAAAAATTTGCGAAACAGGTGTTTTTGTCGCTTTCGCAAATAGTTAAAAATGTTGTGATTGAAAATTTTATGGGTTTTTATATGTAAAGTGGACATTGATTTTTAGTTTAAAATAGTTGTCGATTCGTTGCGTGTCGTACCAACACTACATTATTAGTTTCATTATATGTTTCGTTTTCGACACACCCGCAAATAATGGGTTAATAAATACCGATGTACATTATTTATAATTGCAAAAAAAGTTTATAACCACAAACCAATGATTTTTCTTTTATCAGTCAACCAGTACCCTACTGCACCTAGCGTTGCCGTATGGCAACACCCTCTTCCAGCCACCCCCACTACCAAATCGAAAATCTAATGTTGCAGTTTATCATTTTAGGTCTACTAAAGTATCTGTATAAAATTTCATCGCGAAAATAAAACAAAAATAATTCAGGATAATTCGGGTTAAGCTATTCAGGAATTTTGTCGCTTTGGAAAAATGGCTCTGAGATAACAAAAGGATTCGAATCTACCCAGAGACCACAAAGCCTTACAATCATCAAATTAGGGCATTTCAATATTTCACCTATTTACATATTTACAAAATTTAAATGCATTTAAAATTGTCATTCGGACTCGAAGTCTATTTGTCATTTGTGTGCATACATATGTATATGTCCTTGCAAACGGGAAAAAGCCGCATTAATATTCAATAGCTTATTAGCGTACTAATCGAATTGCCGGCCATTACGTACGTAATTTTGTCAAATGCACAAAATTTAATTAGTTTCAAATTAAAGATTGATATCGTGCTGGGATCCATATAGTGGCCGTGATGATTTTGTCGCTCGGGGAGCCAGAATTGACCGGTGCATACAGAATAGTCATGAAGGGATCCTTTTGTATGTCACAACCAAGCATTACCTACAAATGTATAGCATCCATTCATCTAGCACTATGGCACATCGGGTATTCCCATGATGCAAATAGACGACACTGCTTCATGATGATTTCAGAGTGTTAATTTAGGCTTTCATTATAATGGAATCATGAAATATTTATAGCACTCTGTTTTGAATAGACTAAAGAGCTTACTCCTGTATAGTGTTGGAAAGACAGAGCACAACAGTGAAATATTGTGGCTCTAATGAATTAGTATGAATGCTGGACTATCTATAATGCAGTTGTTGGTAGTGTCATAGAACGTAGATAGTCAATGCGAAAATACATAAAAGCTTTTTCGGATTTGCAAGTGTGAAATCGAATTTTAACATAATGAGCCTAGTAAATGAATTACTCGTACAAATTAAGCGTGAAACATTTAGGAAAAAAAATGGCAGAAATAGTGATAAATTTGGAACCTGCAATTAACCATATGAGTGAGTAAGTGGACTAGACATTATAACATGCTTTTCGCTTCATTTCAAATAGTCTTGCAACAGCTCCTTAAAAATAAAACAAACTGGAAATTCAGCGGACTCGGATAAAGCGGATCTCCTAGCAAGAAGCTTTCACCTTCACCATACTCTAACTGAGCGAATGAATGATCCTAATACCACCACCACTGTTAACGCGACTATCAGTTCTCTTGCACAGTTACCTTCTGACTTTTCTCCAAACCACCTTTGCAGTCCCCTGGAGCTTAAAAACATCATTAAAAAACTAAAACTAAAATCATCTGCTGGCGACGACGGCATTCCTAATATTTTGCTTAAAAATATGCCCAAAAAGGCGCTGGTATTGCTTACCTGTATCTTCAATTGCTGCCTCAAACTCGGCTACTTTCCTAACTCATGGAAAATTGCTAGAGTAACGCCCATTCTTAAATCGGGTAAAAATCCTAGCTCAGCATCGAACTATCGCCCAATTAGTTTACTTCCAACGATTAGTAAAATCTTCGAAAAAGTGATTTTAGCAAGATTGCAAGATAAACTACACAGCCATTGCTTGATCCCCGACAGGGCCGGATTTCCCATATGGGCAACCTGGGCAGCTGCCCGGGGCGGCAAATTTTGAGGGGCGCCAAATATTTGAAGCTTTCTTTTGGTTTTACATTCTATGATATGAAAGATGGACTTTGGCTCAAAGAGCGGTTGACATAATTAGGAAAAAATGATAATTGCTTTCTAAGTTATTCTAGTTAGGTGACGCCTTAATCCAAAAAACGCAAAATTCTGCTGGAAATATTCATTCCGAAAGGGGTAATTTGGTTAGACTAGAAGTGACCTAGATAGTATTGCGGCTTTACTTTGAACAAGGACAGAGATGTCACTGTTCAATTTTACATCCGACAACGGAGTTTGTGTCCATGTGACACAGGATATCTGTGTGGCATGGTCATTGGTCCTTAATCCTAAATAAGAATGCTTACATTTTAGATAACAATATTTCAAAGGCTCGTTTAAGACTGGTACGGTCCAATCAGAAACTTTACATGGTACACGGGTCATGGGCACGGATTTTTGGTGAGCTGTGATACAACGGACCCGAGCAGCATAGGAAAGCCCTTAGTATTTTGTGGATTGATGACCACTCGGCCCGATTCGCATTGCTGACTAGTATGCTCAAGGACCCTCATCCGGATTTGAGAAGCAGCACTACAAATCGCTTTAAGCTGATGGTCAAATTAACCTGGGGAATGCACGCTGAATTCAGCGTGAGAGTTAACGTTTAAGGTGGCCGAAGGAAGATCGATCACACCTGCTATTAGGAAGTCTTTAGCAAATAGTGTACCTCGGCGATGGGTTTGCTCAGGGGACCACGGTACCTTCCTATCTCGAGGTGGCTGGAGGTTATTACCTAAACTGGAGTTGCGGCCCGAGGTTGGGTTTCAGAAGGTGAGTGTATGCATCGGACGAATAGATCCCAATTTGACAATTAGACCCTGTCAATAAAATGCCGAATGTCAAAACAGTCCGATGGAACCATGTGGAAAGAGCGTAATTGCTTAGGCACTACCCTAGCGGTATGGTCCTGTAGATGACTCTCTATATTCAATTTTATTGGAAGCCTCAAGCAGCTTTCGGGTGTAACAATCAATTAACTTCTGAACCTACATTGGCGGCGAGCTCCTGATTTCACTACGAGCGTTCTAAAATACTCCCTTCGTAAATCGCCTCCAACCATTTGATAGGATCCAGTCATGCTTCCATTTTAAAAGATTTCAGATAGAGCTTAAGTAGTTTTTTTTTTAACGGAACATACCGTCTTTGGCTTGTCACAGTCAATAAACAATCTAGATCATTAGCTGAATTGACGCACCTGAAGAGTTTTTGCTTGGTTTATAAGAAAAAGTTTTATTTCTCCATCCCGCAAATAATGCTTCACTTTTTACTTTTTTCAACCCGTCAGATGTCTAGAAACACGTCACGTCCATTCAGTTTTTCCCTACTTTAAATTGAATGATAAGCAACAGTGACGAGTGCACGATTTGGTTTCGGGAAGGGTCCAAATCTCTCAGCATTGACTATCATTGTCTATATTTTCTACGTATCTGTTCCATCGTGTGAATTGGTTCAAATTAATTTTTCACAAATTTTAGGTTTAAATTGTCATGTTTTTAGTGTAGAAAAACTAAAAATTCCACTGGCAATAAATCATTTAAGATAACAAAAAATCAGCAAAGCGTATAAAAGCTGTGCCTAATGACTTTTGCTGAATAACATGGCGAGCTTACATCTCGAAATTTTTGTTAAATTTATTTTTGATCCCAAAAATTAAAAAAAAAGTCTCGAAATCGGAACTTAGGTTAATTACATTGGACAAAGAACATCTCAAAATACTACGAGGTGTGACAATGAGAATGCTTTTTAAATACTTTCTGAAAGGACCTCTGATGGTTATCCGTAACCAGCAAAACAAACACATGAGTTACTGGAAAAAAAATGAAATGTTGATATCAGATACGTCCTTTAACGTTACCATATGATATGTGTATGCGACTCCTACTACTTTCAAGCTGAACTACTGGCAGAGGGCGGCAATTTGCCTACTGCCCAGGGGCGACATACAGGTTAAATCCGGCCCTGATCCCCGACTTTCAATTTGGCTTCAGGAACGGTATCTCGACAGTTCATCAACTCCAAAGGGTCACTAAGCATATATTTTGGGGCTTTCAATCCAAACAATCAACGGGGATGATCGCACTCGATATTGAAAAAGTTTTTGACACCGTTTGGCATGACGGGCTGGTACACAAGCTGGTGCAATTTTCACTACCTATTTACCTATGTAAAATAATTAGTTCCTTCCTTTGCAATAGATCGTTTCGCGTTAAATTGCATTGCCTATCCAAATTTCACGATGTTCCTGCAGGTGTTCCACAAGGGTTCTTAGCCCAACACTCTTCAACTTATACATGTCAGACCTACCGGTAACCAGAAATTGCAACATTGCTATGTTTGCCGACGACACAACTATCTTTGCTACTAGTGACAACCCAGATACTATTGTAAATAGTCTGCAATTTCAGCTCCAAGAAATTCAGCTTTATTGTAATAAATGGAAAATTAAAATCAATACGGAAAAAACTCAAGCAACATTCTTTACAAAAAGACGAGCGGCGAGGTTTCTCCCAAATCCCCAAATAAATGTGCTAGGATCCATCATCAAATGGACAAACGACCTCAAATATTTGGGATTCCATCTGGACCCGAAATTAACATTTAAAATGCATATCGATGCAATAAACTCCAAAGTTTTGAAAAGCGTCTGCACTAATTATCCATTTATAAACAGGAAATCTAAGTTATCTGTGGCAAACAAATTGCTAATTTATAAGTGTGCGATGCAACCTATCATTCTCTATGGGTGTCCTGGGTGATGCGACACGGTGGGTAAAAAGTAGCCGGGCAACACGTATGGTAATGCCGCTTACCGAAACATGGAATAATGGGGATGAGCTTCGGATCCTATGATCACCATGTGCGAAAACGAGATGAGAAGATACAAGTTGTCTGTGTTACATCCTACTTCGCACACGAAAAGATACGATTTCTTTTTCGTGCATTTGTCGTTCTGTTGGAATATCCCCTTGGACATGGTTAAAGGTGTTTCGCGCATGGATACATGTATCTGAACGTGATGTACGCTTGCAATTCGGATATGTGTTGTAGGTTTGGTATAAATTCAACAATTATACGAAACGTACAACACATATCCGAAATGCAAGCGTACATCACGTTCAGATACATGCATACATGCTCGAAACACCTTGAACACACCTTTAACCAAGACCAAGGGGATATTCCAAAAGAACGACAAATGCACGAAAAAGAAATCGTATCTTTTCGGTGGGTAAAAAGTAGCCGGGCAACACGTATGGTAATGCCGCTTACCGAAACATGGAATAATGGGGATGAGCTTCGGATCCTATGATCACCATGTGCGAAAACGAGATGAGAAGATACAAGTTGTCTGTGTTACATCCTACTTCGCACACGAAAAGATAGGATTTCTTTTTCGTGCATTTGTCGTTCTTTTGGAATATCCCCTTGGTCATGGTTAAAGGTGTTTCGCGCATGTATACATGTATCTGAACGTGATGTACGCTTGCATTTCGGATATGTGTTGTAGGTTTCGAATAAATTGTTGAATCGGGGTCGTGGCTTGCACCACAGTGCATAAAGTGGACTATGGGTAGCTGTGGATGCATGGTGCGGAAGAGAACTTAAGAAAAAGTGTTTTGCGCATGATGTGATGCGTGCTTCAGAGTTGGTTGTGTGTGGATTGTTGTTGGTAGGTTTCCTGAGATGATTGTAGCTCGTACAATAGACGGCAATTTGCTTCGTCGTGACTTGCGCAACAGCAGTGGACTATGCGTATAGACCGAGAGCCGGCGACACTTCAAATGCAACTATTTCCAATGCATTCTGTTACACATTATCGCAAATTACACGATTGGAGATGCCCCAAAACGGTAGTCTGCCTCCTGGACAGCGGGGCTTAAGGGGTGGCAGACAACTTCAAAGTCGTTAAGAGTTGCAAATATTTGCAACTATTTCCTCGCATTTGACAACTTCAAAGTCGTTAAGAGTTGCAAATATTTGCAACTATTTCCTCGCATTTGACTCATATACCATTTAATATAGGACGAGTCCCCGCATATATACTCCAAAAGGCAGACAAATATTGGAGGGCTAACATGGTGGCAGACACGCTCCAAAATTTAAAATTTGTATGAACAATGGGAAGTGCTTCTACAAAAATAGCGCTAACTCCATCATGCTAAACCATATAGGTACAGTAAGAGCCTAAATATTTTCCAGACACTTCCTCTCTGAAATGGTATATGAGTCAAATGCTAGGAAATAGTTGCAAATATTTGCAACTATTAACGACTTTGAAGTTGTCGCTGGCTCTCGGTCTATACGCATAGTCCACTGCTGTTGCGCAAGTCACGACGAAGCAAATTGCCGTCTATTGTACGAGCTTCAGGAAACCTACCAACAACAATCCACACACAACCAAATCTGAAGCACGCATCACATCATGCGCAAAACACTTTTTCTCAAGTTCTCTTCCGCACCATGCATCCACAGCTACCCATATAGTCCACTTTATGCACTGTGGTGCAAGCCACGACCCCGATTCAACAATTTATACGAAACTTACAACACATATCTGAAATGCAAGCGTACATCACGTTCAGATACATGCATACATGCGCGAAACACCTTGAACACACCTTTAACCATGACCAAGGGGATATTCCAAAAGAACGACAAATGCACGAAAAAGAAATCGTATCTTTTCGTGTGCGAAGTAGGATGTAACACAGACAACTTGTATCTTCTCATCTCTCTGTGCCCCGACACACAAACGAACACTGCAAATCCTCCAGAATAAATGCTTGAAAATAATATTAGACAAATCGAAATACTTTTCTACTCGAGCTTTACATAGACTTGCTAACATACCATATATAAATAATATATCACTAACTCTTAAAAATAACTTTTACAACCGGTGCACTGTCTCCAACAACCCCCTAATTTCCTCCTTGGTATCCTAGCCTTTAAGTCTAGACATAGCTTCAAGTTAGTATTTTAAGATAGTTCATCCATAGGTTTTAAGCAAATTTTTCCTGAAAATTTCAAACAATACAAATTATTTCGCACTTTTCTTAGCATTAATCATTCATCTTCATACCATAGATGTAAAGACTTTGTCTAAACTCTTAATTTAGTCCATCCTGTATATAGACATAGGTATAACACTTCTTTATTTCAATAAAGCTACTTTTATCTTATCTTACCCAAACTTATTTTATCAATTATCACATCCTATTAACACAATCAGATCCGACATTCCACTGTATACTCATTTCAGAAAGTATATTCTATCCTGAATATCAAAATGCCAGGACACACATCCAAGGAATACTTAAAAGCTGAAGTCAAAACTATCATGGTTTTATGAAAATTAAAAAAAAACTTTTATTTAACAATATTTTATAAAAAAATATATCTCTAAACTACACTAGTCATACATCATACACTAATTTTACCAAAATACATATATCCTTGTGTCCTCTCTCATTCAAACTTTGTAACTGTTCTGTCGACTGAAACAAAATGTTGTTCGTCACAGGAAGCCATGCAACGGTCAACTCAATCCACCGATCTTCCAAAGGATTTTTAGATCAAACTCTCGTGATTCTGTAGAGTGACAATTCCATATATGTAGCCCCGCGAGTTTTCGCTCTGATCATGTTGTAAATCCTTTTCGATCCTGGAGAAAATCGGCACGAAATTAATTTCCAAAATTTCTTGACCCACCATCGAGTCATGAATTAGACTCGACATGAAGAGCGCATTTGTTTTTATAGTTTGATGTTCTCCGCAAAGGTCCTTCGACACCCAAATTAAATTTCTCACAAAATTATTGCGATGTGTCGATTGGCCAAATGTCCATGAGTTTTGTTGTTGGCGGAAATTTTGTACATCATGCTCCTGTAAAAATAAATAAGACAAGTGATGATTAGCCTTAGACACAATATTTGAGGACGGTTGCATGCAGTGTGGTGATGGTGATTGGGTCGTAAAATTGTATTGAAATTTGAAATTAGCGAACGGACTGCGTAAATATTAAACCGATTTGTGGCAGTTGTGATTTATCTCTTCCTGAAATCAGGCTTCTGTGCAAACCTATTCAAAAGTGCGAAAACATAGTTCACCCAATAACACAATCTCTCCAATATAAAAAGTTCGTACAAAAAATTGTCTTCAAAATTTTATACAAATATGACAGACAACTCCAGCCCTTCCTACTGGTCACATAATGCAATGCGCGATCAATTTGATGAATGAATTTCATTTGATATACTACGAGTACATACCTTTTCTTTCACGTCCTTTTATCACAGTAGGAACCATTGCAATGAGGTCGTAACAGTTCCGTTAGAATTATTTCGGTTTTTACGTATAGGAAACAGTACTATCAAATTTTAGACGAAAGATGTATTTTCCTGTGAAAATGAATTAGAAGTAACTGAAGGCACCCTAAAAGTATAAGTGCTGGAATCTTTGTTATGGATTTGGTCGTGACTGGTAAGTTAGTAGTGCTGGCTGAATTGCGTTGCATCGCGGCCGGATGTTCACCTGGAAAAAGAGAAATAGAGAATAAATCGCATGAGAATGGGATTGCAATTGTAATTTTACGCCTTGAATTTCCCAAAATTTGACCATATTTAAAGTCGTTGAATTAATGTAAACTACTTTGACAAAGTTAAAAATTGACAACAAAACATCGAACATGGACCATCCCAAGAACAATGAATTTTCAAGTATCCCCGTTCCAAAAAAACACGTCTCCATGCCATGCCTGCTCCGTTTCAACTCCTTACCCAGTGGCAGATTTACCAGTAGGCTGGAGCCTAGGGCGGCAGATTTTACGGGGGCGGCAAATTTGGAGCAAATAACAAATTTCAACGCCATGTCATATAGCACTTATTCTTCTCGTGAAGTGTGTACCTCAGTGAGACACATAAGTGAAGAACTATTTGTCACCGTTATCTCAGAGCTTCAAACAACGAAACGATTTATTATAAAAGACGAAAAGCGAAAAGGCCTCTTATAATTTGCTTGCAGGCTAAAATTCGCAACAAAGCTCTTCTGTATGATTTTTTAGAATTTTGTGTCTGTCCGCCTGTCCGTCCGCCAGTTCACTTAAAATTTAGTAGGAATGTGTAGATTAGTAACAGTCTTCGGCACGACTTTTTTATTTCTTATCGGAGATGGACGTATGGATAATCAAATCAAAGGACTCGACGAGGACATTTTATATCAGTTACCTTTTTGCGGTTTAAAGTAACGGTAACGGAGTTATGGACACTTGAAGTTAAGCTTACGATATCACCTCGGTTTTTCTAAACAGTTATGGTATGTAGGGGTGTCGAAAACCGGCCCATTACCCGGTTTTCGGTTGTTTTCAGTTTCTTGCAAAGCCGGTGAAACCGTCCGGTTTTATCTGGGCTTAAAGTACCGGTTTTCCGGTTAACCGAGTCTTTTCATTAATTTGCTTAGAAATTTAGTAAATTACTATTGCTGGTGTATCGTATGCAAAATCAAATCAAAATGCACGTCCAGGGTGCGCCAGTGAAACATACTCATTTGAAAAAACTCCCGAGCGGTGAGGTGGGTTGGTAGAGGGGTGGGAGGGGGAAGTTCCCAAGTTTGTTTCCCACAGTTGCCATCATGCTCTGGCCTAAAGAGCCTCGGGCCTCGAGAGCTTGTTTTCTAACGATCGCTCACTTGGAACATGATCGAGAATTTTTTCTTCCAAGCCTCGAAGAAATGAACGTTACGGACGTGTGGTTTCAGAAAGATGGAGCCACAGCACGAGTCTTAATGAGCTTATTGCGACAAAATTTCCCCAACCCTCTCTTCTCTCTCAGAGGCGATTTCCCATGGCGGGCACGCTCTCCAAATTTGGAGGATTAGGGGTTATTTGAAATCCCTGGTTTATGTTGATCGACGACGGACCATAGCTACCCTCAAAAACAACATTCGCGACGTCATTGCCAACATACCGATTGAAAAAAAAATCAGCTTAATCAGTGTATGCAAAATGGGAAATTGTATTCTCAAATAAAAAAGAAATAAAACCATATCTGAAGTACTTTTGTGGTTATTGACCTTTCAAATAAGTAAGTTTCTGTGGCGCACCCTGTAGCAATAAGGATAGTGTTCGAAAATACGGTTAAGAACTGAAATTTGAAAACTAAATTTTTCATAGGGGACAAGTAATAGAATTGCTGACTGAAAAATAAAAAAATATGAAAAATTGTATAATTTTTTTTTTAATTTTTTTCCGGTTTTAACCGGATGAACAAACAACCGTCCGGGTTAAAACCGGGTGGAGGAAAAAACCGAAAATAACCCGGTTAATCATTTTGAAAGTACCGGCTTTCGGACTAACCATCCGGTTTTTGAGATCCCTAATGGTATGGGTACCGATATGCATAAAGTTAGTATGAGCTGATATACGTTAAATACTAAGTGTGTTTACATTTGCTAAGAAAAAGTAAATAAAAGTAAATTTGTGGAATTTCAATTTGTGCGTGTGTAGTCCCTCTTAGGTCTGCAAATATGAAAATTTAGATGAGAGTTTTTAGGAAATGACATAAGGAACATGTCTGCAAATTTTCATTTGAATAACTTTATCCAAACCGGAAATAATATTTGGTAGGGGCGTTTCACAATACCAGGGCGGCGTCTTAAGCATTTGTACCCTGCATTGTCTTGTGACTGGATCAAACAATGAACATGAAATGTAAAACTGTAGAAGTGTCGTTCATAGAAAAGTATTTGAAATTGAAAAAACGGTTTATGCAAAATTTCAAGTAGTTTCAAAACCGGATTTGAACTTTTCTAATTGCAGTAGGAGTTGTTTTTGTCAATTTCTTTGTCAAATTTGTGTGGAAGGTGAGCTGTTCTGTCTTGTAATCGACCCAATAAAAAAACTCAAAATCATCAACAAAAATGCGTCAAAATGAAAGAAATGCGATGTTGAACTCAAGTCTAAAAATTTACAAAATCTTGAAAAATAGGTGGCTAATAATATGTTCAGAGTGTACGAAAAGATGTGATTTGGGCCATCATTCGAAAATTTTTTTTTTTTCAATGAAAATGTGTAAAAACCCAGGTCCCAAACTTGATTCCCCTATTCAGCACATTTCAACTCACTCCGATATTTTAACACCCGAAAAAAATTGTTCAGTTTGGTGTGCCACTTTTTATAATTTTCCCAAAATCTTATTTGGACGGTCGTTTAAAGTTACTAAATAAGTTGCAAATGACTATCGGGGGCTGCAATAGCGCATTTTTTTTTACCTTAAAACGATTTATAGGCAAAATAATAATGTAGGTTGTCATATGAAATCACGAATAGTGCACTGTAAGCAATTTTCGGTGATTTCTGAAAACGAACGGCGAAATCAATCGATTTTCAACCACTGTGAACATATTATTATGCAAGATTAAAATATATATTTTTCAAATATATAATTTGTATATTTGCTTAGGGCAGCCATTTTGTGCAAGAAAAATATTTGTCTGGTGAAGTGGTTTTGTCCCGAGATTCGGTTCAGAAAAATGGTATTGGCTCTGCCGAAACCGATAGTCATTTGCTACGTTTGCAACCTTTCAGATTATGGGACAAGTATCTTGGACAAATATTTATTTAAAAAAAAATACCCTGATCCTATATTTGGTGAGAATTAGTAAATTTCGTATACATTGCAATTTCATCCCAAGTACCCGATTTTTTTGACAATTTTTACTGGTGCATGCGTTTGTTTCACACCACATCACAAACTAATTTTTGCTTATTTCATACCACTTTTCTGTCCGAAGTTTACTTATGTTTTCTGCCCAACAATTTTCACTGGCAAGGTTTTGTGGGGCGACCTGGATAACCGGATGAATATTCTGATCAGTTGTTTAAAATTTGACGGAAATTAATTCGAAAAAAAAAAGTTGTTACTGACGGATCAAACAAATGTTGGCCTTTTAATTTATTTTTTTTTTAATTCGATTGAAGTACTTTGTCGAAAAATTTCATTTTTCAAGGATCCCGAAGTCGTAAGTGACTCAGATTTATGGCCATATTTTAAAAGAAATATTTGTATAATCAAATTTGTAAAATACTCGTAAATTTTTGTAGACGTTTCCGTATTTTTGATCCTGCGCCCCACTCAAACTGAAAGACAGTGATATTTTTTGGCCCAGACCACGTGGTAGGGGTGGCAAAATGTCAATAGCCTACTAGCGGCAAATGTTTAAATCCGCCACTGTCCTTACCGATACCATGGTCCATGTTTTGTTTTATAGATGTCAACCAATTTATCATAGTTGGCGGAGAAAGGGCGAGAAGAAAAAGAATGAATGTCTCAGCGTGCCACTTAACGGTTGCCTATCAACTCTGTTTGTATTGACCACTTTTAAATTTGATAGGGGCACGGGATACGGGTTCGGCGAGTGCATAGAAAAACAACTGGAAAAAGCCTCATTGTAATAGAACAAAAAATAAATATGCCCAATTGAAAATTAAAGGACACTGATTAGTGCGAATTGGTGCGGGTTTGAAGATAAGTTTGCCTATTATCACCACGAGTTTTAGGTTCACAGTGTTTGACTATTCTGATATAGATCAAGTTGAGTGGCCCGATCAGGACGAAATTCGAAATACACTTACGGACGAAAGTATCGACTCAACCTATAATCGCGTATATTTGTACGTATTTTTTCAAAAGTACGATAGCTATCCATAAAAATCGTATGTGATTTAAAAGTTTGAAACCATAGCTACCTGCTGGTACCCTTCTTATCAATATTTGCTGCGCGATTTTAGAATTAATGCCATTTGTAACAAAAAACCCAGAAAAATTTAAATTTATGGTGGCTAACTGACAAAATCGCCGGTAATCGGTTTCTCGCTATCAGTTGCATCTGGAAAGTTAGCTTACTTACTTCTAAGGTAATTTCAATTACTGTTTGGATACGGCGCCTGATCAAGCGGTTCAAGTTGTAGCCCTCGGGCCGCCCTCGATCCCATTCAGAGAGAGAGGACCGTTTGATTGTTACAAGTACGTTACGAAAGCGGTTTTTCACGGGTGTTGCTGCGTAGCAGAACCTGAGGCGTGTTCGCGGAGTAGCCTTCAGCGCCCGGACAGTGAGGAGACTATTAAGGGAAGCGAATATCACTCCAAGACGGTCTGCCACGGACCCCAAATTGAATGCACGACACCGACAAGCGCGCCTCTTATTTGCTCGAGATCATCTGAATTGGAGCGTTACGGAATGGAGGTCAGTATTGTTCAGTGACGAGTCGAGAATGTGTGTGCATGGCAGTGACAGAAGAGGCAGAGTCTACAGGCGTCTGGGTGAGCGATTTGCGCAGTGCTGTTTCACTGAAACGGTACGGCGGCGGTGCCTATATGGTGTGGGCTGGCATTTCCTTAGAAGGAAACGTATTCGTGCCCAGAGGAGGCGGAAGGAGGGCTGACAGCTGATCGATACGTAAACGATATTCTCCATGCCCACGTTGTGCCCTATGCAGCATTTATTGGCGAGAACTTCACTTTGATGCACGACAATGCCCGGTGTCCCGCACTGCGTCTCACTTGGCAGTTCCTGAATTAAGCCAATATGTCGACACTTAACTGGCCTGCACGCAATCTAGACATCAATCCCATTGAACACTTATGGTACGAGCTCAAGAAAATTGTCCGAGCCAGAAATCCAGTCCCTTCGTCCACTGAAGAATTGAAAGCAGCCCTATTAGAGGAGTGGAACGGTATTCCTCAATATACCATCAACGACTTGATCAGATCAATGAAGAATCGACTGGAAGCTGTCAATAGAGTCAGAGGAGGTAATACCAAATACTAAAATAATAAATACTTAAGTTATTATTCAACAGTTTTTGTTTTATTTTCAAAAAACCTAACCACAAGCCATTTTCATACTTTCCCATTTTCCCTACGGTTTCGTTCAAAGAGCATTAATTTTAAAAGTACTCACCAGATATTGGCTGAAATGGTACCAGCATAAAGCTGAGGTATCAAGCTTTTGAATGACATACGATTTTTATGGATAACTACCGTACTTTTCAAAAAACGCATACAAATACACGCGATTATAGGTTGAGTCGATACTTTTGTCCGTAAGTAGTACCCATAGTGTGCAGGATATTCGCCTCATTCGTAGCGAAAGTTTTTTATACCCTTCACTCGTAGAGTAAAGGGTATATTAACTTTGTCATGAAGTTTGTAACGCATTGAAGGAAGCATCTCCGACCATATAAAATATGTATATATATGATCAGCATGACGAGCTGAGTCGATTGGGCGATGTCCGTCTGTCTGTCTGTCCGTCTGTCCGTCTGTCCGTCTGTCCGTCTGTCCGTCTGTTGCTACGCGTTTTACTCGGCCAGTTTAAAAGCTATCGAGCTGAAATTTTGCACACATGCTTCTTTTTATTGCAGGCAGTTTGTATGTTCGAATCGCTAAAATCGGACCATGGGGTCATGGGGCTGCCATACAAACCTAACCCCCCCAATTTGGTTTTTCTACGAAAAACTTTTTCATGCGTGCACTAATTTCAACCAAATTTCACACAAATGTGTTTCTATTGATAAGACAAAACATATGTAGGAATGGATCAAATCGGACTATGGGGTCATGGGGCTGCCATACAAACTTAACCCCCAAATTAGGTTCTTCTTAGAAAAACTTTTTCATTTGTGCACCAATTTCAACCAAATTTCATTCAAATGTGTTTCTGTTGATGCCACAAAACATATGTAAGAATGGTTGGAATCGGACTGTGGGGTCATGGGGCTGTCATACAAACCCAACCCCCCAAATTGAGTTTTTCTAAGTGTAGTCTGGCTGGTCGAGCGGTTAGTGCGCGCACCTTCGGTGCACAGGCTCATGAGTTCGAATCTCACCGTGTCCCATTGTGTTTTTCGAACTCACGAGCTTGTGACGGACTATGATCTCACTCAGATGTTAAACGAGTACCCATTTATGGGGATAAATAACACTGCTGAGCGTGATGCTGATCTCATTACCTCATCAAAAAGCAGATAAGATCTTGGAAATAGGATGTCACTAACACATCCTGCGGCCTTAGTCCAATGTTGGATTGTCGCGCCTGTTATTTATTTTTTAAGAAAAACTTTTTGATTTGTGCACCAATTTCATTAAAACCTCATAAAAGTGCATTTCAATTGATGCCACTAAACGTATGTAAAAATGAATGAAATCGGACAATGGGGTCATGGGGCTGTCATACAAACCTAACCCCCTAAATTGAGTTCTTCTACGAAAAACTTTTTTATTTGTGCATCACTTTCAACCAAAACTCGTAAAAGTGCATCTGTATTGATGCCATAACACATGTGTAAAACTGAATGGAATCGGTCCATGGGGTCATGGGGCTACCATACAAACCCAACCCCCCATTTTAGATCTTCTAAGAAACATTTTTTTCACACCAATTTCAAAAAAAACTTAATGCGTCCTTGTCAAAACAAAGAAAAATTAAAACGAATGGAATCATATGGAACCATGCTCCCGCATCCCCCCAATAAAGTTTTCTGAGTAAATATTTTTATTTTCCCACTTAACCAAAAACACACAAATATTATTTTATCGACGCCACAGAAGGAAAAGAATGGGGAAGGATTGAACACAAGTCATATGTTCGCCCAAAAAAAACTTTTAGCCCGAGGAGAGTGAAGGGTATTCAAATTTCGGCCGCGCCCGAAATTAGCCTCGGTCTTTTTTTATTAAAACACCAAAGCAGTTGCCTCGTCTTGGTATTGAAAATTTAAAAACCCTTCTGAAGATGAAAAGCCTCTGCGAAAGCTAAAAAGTGTAGAGCATATTTTTGAAATTGACGCATGAATTCCTGATTTTTGTAGTCTTATTGTTTTTGCGTTTTGTTATGGGGGCTCCTCAAAATAAGGACAATTCTTGAGTAGAAAGTTGTGTTCAAAGTGTGTTTGCTCTGTGTAATTTCACTGAACGCGGCTGGATGATGGTTAAAGGAAACGAGTGAAAATTTGGTCGGCGAAGCTTTGCAAGGTTTTTCTTCAGTTTCTGTTGCCACCAACAACGACCATGTCGACACATAGTCATTCTTCCAGACCAAATCCTACCTATCCTGTTATGCTTTAAATTGACTTGTTGTGGTCAAAATGCAGAAAAACAAAGCTTACTTGCAACAATTACGAATGGAAAAGGAACCCGGAGACTGAGTAGCGTAAAAAATATTGGACTTGCACTTACAAAGTAATTGCTAAAAGCGTACGAAGCTAACAGGCGAACGGAGGCAATTCTGCGTGTTAAGGATCGACCAAAGTAACGTACACGTAAGCGACGATGCGCATAACGTATTCTAACAGAATTTCTGCTTGGTCACAGTTTTAAGTTTTGGAGGCCAGTGTGTGCACTGAGACTCTTTTTGAAATAATACGAATGAGAGTTGTCCTCTCCTATGACAGTGCTGCAAGCAGAGACTCGTTCCCAATGATGAGTGACATACGTTCCTGAAGGGATACTGGAGTATGAACTGTGCAATTAGGGTGCACACGTTTGCTATCAAAAACAACTTCGAGTGGAATTTGTTTTGCAACAATGAAGATTCTCTGTGAAAATTGTAAGGTGGAATGAAGGTCCTCTTCCGGGGCATACAAGTACCTCCTGAATGAGGTATTTTAAAGCTGGCGCTTTACAAGGGCACAGCAAAATTGCAAACATCCCAGACTTCAGATTTAACTGATTCCAGAAAAGACTAACGACGACGAAAACCAGGTGTGTGATGTGTTGGGTATGAGACTTGTATCAGGAAGGAAGAAATTGTGAAAATTCTGGATAGAACATGTGTTGTTTTCTAGTCTGACAAAGACAACAGTGAGCTTCAGTCATACAGAGTTTTTTTGCAGATGCATTGCTTCCCTGTCCTGGCTGTGAACTGCAAAGAAGGATGTTTTGTTCGTTGCACAGCATTTCACTCTGCCCGTTGGCAAGGTGTTACCTTTGAACACAATGTTACTTTTTTACGGATCATGGGTGGAGAGTTTCGATGGAAGTATCCGGATGAACGGAGCTTATGAAATATTTTCACAGAGGAATTTAATCATTGTTTTCATGTAACTCAGTTTTGGAAACTTGTACAATCATTGTTCATTATTAACCGTTCGTCGTAGTTTAAATACGAATCCTGTTTGTTTAGGTTTATGTTACGAAATATAATCGAAATTTAACTTACCGATTATAACATGAACGTAGACACTTGCTGACTTTGCTATAGTGGGCACACACGTGTAATTTCCGGTATCGTTAGGTGACGCTTTTCGTATTTTTAGTCTGAAATGAGAAATAACGCAAATGTATGTCTCAATTTCAAATCCAAAGATGCAAATCTTCTATGAAATTATTCTCTAGCATGTGCGTACTTTTTTTTAATTTCTACACGACTAACTTACCTTGACGTTAATCCATCGATCCAATCATTTTCAATGGTAATGCCACGTGCCGGGTCAATATCGTTCTGACTCACTGTCGTATCAATGATTTCATTTCCTGGAATAGACGAGCCAATGAAAGAAATGTATGAAAGAGGGTTGAATAGGTACTATAGAAGAAAATAAGTGCGTCAATGCTGGGTGAAAGTATGTTAACTACCGCAAGATATGTAAAAGGATGTCCCGTATTTATGCTTTCTATATCAACGGACAATAGTCCTTTTTCAAATATACATACATGAAATTTGCTTGCTTAGTTTAAGCCCTAATTGGTGTTGTCGATTTAAATAAAATTCTCTAACCCTCTATAACAATCTTGGCTAAGATCACGAAGTAAAAAAAAATTGGGGCTGCCCCCTCTGAACGAAATCTTGACCACGCGCGTGAGCAGAAGTCCAAAGCTCTGGGACGCCTTCTTCGCAGGTCTGTACCAATAAGCCGCAATCGACCGATGCCGTCAAAGTCAACAACAACCAACCCCTGTTTCAAATTCAGGAGGATCATTGACAATCGGACTGCTCGGATCCGTGCAACCGTAACAAGCCACGGCGGACATTTTAATGATGTTATACTCCATACATTATGGCATATATGGGACTTTCAAATAAAAAAAAAGTTTATACCTCACACACATCTTGTTTTATTCTATTTCAACATCTTTCCGCCAGGGATGTAGCTAGAATTTGCTTTCGGGAGGGGTCCCACAGTAATAGGGACCAATATTTTTCAATTTCATGCTCACAGCGATGGGTTTGTGGCAAGTAATCTAATTTTTACAACATTCATCTGATAAGTTCCATTCACATTCACCGTAATCCCAATGCAGATGTAACTCTACGATTAACGTAGAAAATATGATTCAAGCCTACAATATAATATCCAGTAATTTGCGATCCAATTTGGCTTTGAATTTGAAAAATGATTGGAAAGAAACTTCAAAACCGTTTGGCTGATGTCACAGATGCGAGGAACCGTACTCCTCTCTGTGTTAATTTAAGCTTACGACATGAAATGTTTCAGACTGAAACAACAAGAAATGGTATCAGATTTAAAAGATTGAGGATGCAGTTACAATATTTTGCGAATTGCGAGAAATGCTTTCTGGTTTGAGTCTACTATTGCGTGCTTGTTGTCCGTGATTTCAACTTGAATTTGAATTTAGAAGAAGTATTTGTACATAGTTGTAAAAGCTTCAAACACGAACAACTACATAGTTCACGTCACAACCTTGCAAAATAAATTTGTGCGAATAAACTTTCAGACTGTTACCCCTACAATTGATTACATCTTATACACTCGCAGTTTTTCGCAACATTTAGCAATTTGTAAAAATGTTTAATCGTAGCCTTAGACATGGGCGTAGCCAGGATTTCGGTCAGGGGGGGGCAAGCCCAAAATTTTTTAACATCATGATTTTCTTAGAAGCTGAAATTTCCGGTCGCAGAAATATTTTTAGCAAATTTTAGAGTAGCCTGGCTTGTGGTTGGATTGATGCAGAGGGTCATGGATTCCAGACTCACCGTGAACGAATTCATTTTATGGTGTTTTTCGAACTCACGACGTACGTGACGAACTATGATGTCGCTCAGATTGTAAACAAGTATCCATTTATGGGGATAAATAACAATGCTGGGCGTGCTGTTGATCTGAACACCTCAATAATACAGCAGTTTAGATCTTCGAAATTGGATGTCACTCACACATCTGCGGGCCTAGTTTACTGGTTGACTGCCACGCATGTTATTTCTTTTTGTTTGCTAATTTTAAAGTAAAATTTTTAAAATGGAGATGAGAATGATTTTCTTCTGCATTCTGATTATATTAAACTGGCCTCAAATATCTGCCTTTTAGAGCGAAGTTTGTCTATTTTCAGTGCATTTTTGTATCTCGGACTGCATATTCCACTTGCGAAATCAGTTTGTTTCGTCTGTCACTTTCATCTTAGCAAAGTAGCATCGTCAGAATATTTATAAATCCTTTATTGATTGAAATATGGTTAACGGTTTTAATAAGATTCCCTCTAAATTTATCAAAGTATTAACAGTGGCTAAATTATATTGATGGTATGATTCAGCTAAAAAATAAATTTTGATTTAATAACTTGAAAGACCCGCTCTGTGGCTCACTTGGTTGAGTCGCACTCTACGATGCTAATAATCTAGAGGTCCGGAGATCGAATCTCGGCGTGGTCCAAAATTTCCGTACATGTGAATGGAAATATATAGCGCTTACAACATTATATTTATACACTCCGAAATGATATGCAACGTAATGTTGATTCGAAATTACCTATAAACGGCTGAGTTAACGCACCATGGCCCCACAAGGGGCTATACGGTACTAAGAAGAAAAAGAAGAACTTGAAAGACACTGAAATATGAGGTCCTTAACCCTGGAAGGTAATGCTTATTTTTAAAACGGACAGGTCATGCTTCGTCGATTTGACGACCTTCAACTTTGACGCTTCATACAAATCACCCTTTCTCAAAAAATTTATAAAATTTGACAAAATTTTCAATCGTCAGTTTATTTAGAATGGAAAGACATCGATTTTGAGTAATTTTGTAATGAAATTGATTTACAAATTAAATTTTCTTAATTAAATAATGTTATTTGGCCCGAAATATAAAACACTAAATTTAAAAATGAGATAAATAAAAACTTAACGTTGATATAATTCGAAAAATGTGCTCGAATCATAAAACACATATGTCATTCTACGTACTAGGAAATTGGGTTTAATGAATGAGAAGCTCATGAATATACAAAAGGCACAGCGATCCCTTTTGGGGTCCCAACACGGGTTTTCTTTCACTTCACCTATTGCGTTTTTTACAGTGGATTGTAGAATTATTTACAGTAAATTTTGGAATATCTTCTCGCCGAGTTCCCTTGATTAATTCTAATTCTATGTACGATGTATAATTTTGACATTGAGTGCCATGGAACCGATTTTTATGAGTTCGAAATGCAATCTTCCTAACATGAAGAAAAATTTTGAGCCATTTTCCTGATTTGTCCTAGTAAATATTTTTTCCATAATTTTTGAAAAAATACGTCCCACATTTCAAAAATAAACACGTTTGTTATTAGCTAGTTGTATGGACACAGACTTATCGTCGAATCGACAACCAGCCATAAGAAATACTGAAGTTCTAAAAGTTATACAAAGTTCATCCTTCGTCGTTTCGACGACACCAATTTCCAAAAATCAAACTTACCCTGCTTACTTCGTCTAGCCGCATTGTACCCGGCAAGTACACCGGCACGATAAGTGCTGTACGAAAACTCAGCTCCAAATAATGAGAATTGTCACGAAAAATGGGATAAATTTGATGATGCGTAGTCGATTCGACGAAGCATGACCTTCCGGGGCTAACAAAGCAAAGCTGTATAGCATTTATCACCCTTTCAGCTGGAAATAAGTTGAATTCCAATAACTTCCCGATGGGACCTAACGGTTGAAATTGTGTAATCCAACTCAGAAGCTATGAAATGAAACAGGAAATATGGGATCCACGCAGCCACATTAGCACACTCACAAGTGAAATGTGTGTGCTGGTACGCAGCCTCCGTCAGTTACGAGAGGCCACTCGCTGTCATCTATTTGTATGCGCCTCCTGACTGCAAAGTGTCCCGATCATGACTTCTCCGGCAGCACTTGGAGTGCTAAAAAAGGCATTTTTGAAAATGTTGTATAGTGCAGCGATTTTTTTTACTACATTGATAAGGATTTTTTCACCATCTTCATCGACCAGGGGGGGGCGACCGCCCCTCCCTGCCCCCCCCTGGCTACGCCCATGGCCTTAGATGTTTTCGATGGCCCTTCGAAATAAGTCGGAGGCTGTAATTAACATTATCTCTGGGGCCAAAGGCGTTGAACAAAACCTGATCCTTGCGGCTCCTTCAATTTCCAAAAATATTTAATCCTACGGCTGATTGCTAAGAATTTACTATAGCATAGTAATATGACATGAGACGACAACATTTGCACCATAGCACAGTTATAATTTGATGGCCTAACGAGTGGGGATGGAAGCTTAAGCCCCCTCTGTCTGGTGAACAGAAACACAGACGGGCGCTTCAATTTCGCCCTGAAATAGTGATGCGCAAGGTTGTCTCTGTGACCAATAGGCACCCAAAAGTTTAATTTGTGTAATAATAGTTTACCACATGCAACATTTTGAGTAATTTAGTAAGCAGACAGGTTTCCGGTTCTTGAATTGCCATTAGAAACGATGTTCCATGGACCAAAATCTATCATAACATAACATATGAAATTTGCGACCCTCATAACTATAGGCCAATTGCATTAACATCAATATTATCAAAAGCTTTCGAAACACTTGTTAATGTCCAACTTATTAACTACCTCGATTATTATAATATCCTAGATGACAAACAATATGGATTTCGCGCTGCACGTTCCACCGGTGATCTCATGACATATCTAACCGAAAGGTGGAATCGTTGTCTTCATAACTTTGGCGAAGCCAAAATTGTGGCGCTAGATATTTCAAAAGCTTTCGATAGAGTATGGCACCCAGCTCTATTCTCAAAACTTAACGCATTTGGTATTGATGGTAACTTAATTAAGTGGATTGAGAGTTTTCTTTTCGACCGCTCAATTGTCGTTATTCTAGATGGTGTTAAATCTTCTTGCCATAAGATCAATGCGGGGGTCCCCCAGGGTACTGTTCTGTCACCTACGTTATTTCTTTTATTCATCAACGATCTCTTACAGATTACCAATAACCCAATTCACAGTTTTGCTGATGACAGCACGCTTGACTTCACGTACTCCTTTGAGTCAGCTTTGGACTCTCGTGGAAACGCTACATCCATCAGCAGGAACCAAATGTTTTCTTCTTTAAATGATGACATTTCTAATATCATCGATTGGGGTAATCGTAATAGAGTAGTTTTTAATGCTATGAAAACGCAATGCTGTCTAATTTCTAACAAATTGGACATTCCACCAGCATCCCATTCTGTATTGATTGATGGTGTATCAGTCCCTGATTCACCTTCGCTCGATATTCTGGGTATCAGCATATCAAGTAAACTGAAATGGACCGACCATATCTTCGCCATTGCCAAAAATGCCATGCAGTATCTAGGATTTCTAAATCGATGCGTTAAATATTTTTCACCTCTTGACTTATCTCATATTTACAAGAGCCATATAAGGCCTAGACTGGAATATAACTCCCATTGGGCTGGGGCAGGTCGCACCGCATTGTCTATGTTGGACAAAGTACAACGTAGAGCCTTTGAAATCATAGGTGATAGCTCAATAACTGCTAATATTGATTCTCTTGAACATAGACGAAATGTGGGCTCCCTGTCACTCCTTTATCGTTATTATTATAACCGTTGCTCTAACGAGATTCATAGTCTGATACCTGAACTTGCTCAACCTATTCGCCATACTCGGCAAACTAGTCGCGCGCATCCTCATACTCTTGTGGTCTCAACCTGCCGCACTGTAAAATTTTATGAGTCGTTCTTAACACGAACAATACGTATGTGGAACTCTTTGCCTGCAACTGTTTTTCCTAATACTTATGAACCCTCGAAATTCAAACGAAATATCAACGAACACCTGCGTATCACCCAAAACTCCCATATTCCCCTACCTTAAATTCCTTCCTTGCCAAAGTTGTGCTATTGCACTAAAGGGTTGTCCCCTATAACTTTGGTATTATATAAAAAAAAAAAAAAAAAAAAATGTGAGCACTTTCTCGAACATCGTAACGACCTGTACATCGACCCCATCCCTAACTAGATCTGAACCTAACACCGGTACCAACATTTTTAAGTACCGATATCCCGGTTTTTCCAACCATAGGCAGGTACCGGACTTCATTCATTCAGATTCAGAAAGTTCTAGTTTTCTAGGGAAATACTCGATGCGGCTGAAACAATGGGTCGCTGATTCCAAATTCGAGATAAAAAAAACTTTGGGGTTGGCCACCCAGAATGGTACCTCTATTTTCTCGGATGATTCACCTGTTTTCTCGGGATATTCTCGTTGAATCTGTGCGCTGCAAACTATGTGTCTCTGTTTGGGGCAAAAAAACAAGGAAAAAATTATGGGGCTGGCCGCCCCAGATTGGTACCCCGATATTCTTAGGAAATAACAATTATCAAATAAAAAAACTCAACAAATTCCCATTCGCCAATTGAAGGTCTTAACTTTCAATGTTTTTTTGTCCGGAAACTTGAATAATTTCGGGAGGGATCCGGTCCCCATGGACCCCTCACCTGGCAACGTCCCTGCTTCCCGCCCTTATTGGAAAACTCTATATGCAAATGGATTTGGATTGGTTTGGCCGTAAGTATGTGATATTTGCGATTTATTTTTGGACGGCCGTTACAAATAACTAAGGGGTTCGTTATTTATCAAAAAACATTAAATTGTTATGTTGTTCTTGAAAGACCCCATAGATCGCAGATGTGTGCGGAGCACTTAGCCTGGAAATGAATTGCTACGGACCACCGTAACGAGAATGGATGAGAACGAAAGTGTTTTTTTTCCTATTCAGTAAGTAGTGGCCACGGTTATATTTCTGAATTTTGCTTGTTTCAGCATTATGCTCTTCCTGGTTGATGACCTTTTTCCAGTGGTAAACGGTTTTAGGCATTTATAATATATTTGGGAGCTAAAAAATCTACCCTCCCCAAATGCTTCCCTTCTAAACACGATTACTCAAAAAATAACAAACAGTCTGCTTTCCTTTTTAACCCTTAAAATAAAAAGAAAAAACATTTTTATACCCTTCGCTCATAGAGTGAAAGGGTATATTAACTTTGTCATGAAGTTTGTAACGCATTAAAGGAAGCATCTCCGACCATATAAAAAGTATACATATATGATCAGCATGACTTGTGGAGTCGATTGGGCGATGTGCGTCTGTCTGTCTGTCTGTCTGTCTGTCTGTTGCGACGCGTTTTACTCGGCGAGTATTGAAGCTAGCAAGCTGAAATTTTGCACACGTGCTTCTTATTGTTGTAGGCTGTTTGTGTGTTTGATTCACCCAAATTGGATCACTGGGTCATGGGGCTGCCATACAAACCTAGCTCCCCAATTTGAGTACTTCTAAGGAAAACTTTTTTACACTAATTTCACAAAACCTTGAATTAATGTGTCTTTGGGGGGGTCGTGCTCCGGCAACCCCAATAAAATTTTCCGAGTAAATATTTTTATTTGGCCACTTATTTCAACCAAGCCCAAAACTTTTGTCAAGACGGAAGAAAAAGAATGAGGAGGGCGATTAAATACAAGTCATAGGTACGCCCGAAAAAGCTTTTAGCCCAAGCGAAGGGTATCCAAATTTCGGCCGCGCCCGAAATTAGCCTCGGCCCCGGGGTTGGCGAGCGAAGCCAGCAGGGGGCAAAGATCCCTAGTTTATTATTAAACTGTGTTAAACATTACATTTTGTTTTATGACGATACTTATAAATTGAGTTTTTACGCCATAAACTTTGAATGGGGACTAAAGTGGACTTTGGGGTAGCTTTTGAGGGTGTAGAGGGGCACGGCAAAGTTTGTAAGTGTGCAAATATGTTAGGTGACCTCTAGAGCATGCAAATGCATAAAATCTGTTTCATTGCGATGCCTAAAGCTTATGAGTTTTAATTAAATAAAAATCTTTGTTGCTCCTGTGCAGCTTTTTATTTTGTATGCTGTCTATCTTAGACGACGTTTATTAAATACAACAACTGCAGTGGTGTTTTCCTCACTGCAGTAAAAAAAAACGTATGAGTTTTAAGGCTTCATACGCTCTTTGGGGCTTGAAAAACACTTGTGATTGTTTTTGAGGGAAGGAGGCAAATTTTTTGCTTTTGCCATTGAATCACGGCAAATTTGCGACATTTAATGCGCTATACCGATCATCGCAATTTAAAGGTGATAGTGGTAACTTGACAGACATAAATCAGGTTTTAAAGTACAGGGGTGGGTCGATTTCTTTACTCCCAAGTGTAGTACGATTCGGTATACCTTCTAACTAAATGGGGGATGTTTGATGCGTTACCGCTTCAACTACTGCTTGGGATCATTTTAGGAGAGGAAGGGCATCTGTGGTCAGCACTTATTTTTCTATCGCACTGAGAAAATTCGTCAAATTAAGAGGTGAAGAGGGATATTGCAATTGTCAGGATAACTAGCATTTTGAGTTGCTTCGACCTTCATAAGAAGCTCGAAAATCCCTCAAGAATATTTTCTGATGATGACATCAAGTATATGTAGTAGCCGAACTCAAAAATATTTGTTAGAGTTTTTACACTTCAAATTTCCTTGATAGCTTATTTAAGGTATCTAATCGAATTAGTCAGAAGAGTTTATTTTGTGCGTATCAAGGCGATTGGACTGCATTTGCACAATTTAGTAAACAATTACAATAAACTCGGATTGTTAAAAAAAGAGAGAGTCAGTTATCACACAGGAAGGGGGGATTGATCCCCCTTATCTACGCGATTGTGATTGTTTGTTTTTCCCTTTGGAAAAGACACACTTTGCCCGATACTAAAAAGTTGGTTATAATACAAGTATCAGGACGGACCCAAAACCTCTGGTCGAATTTCTTACGGATAGTCAGGGCTTTCTATTCTTAATCTAGTCTAGATCACTATTCGTTTAATCTTAATAGCTGAGTTAAGACCAGGACCCAACTACACACAGCGCCCGCTCTAAGGGGGGGCAAGCCGGGCGGTCGCCCGGGGCGCCAAATTTTAGGGGCGGCTTTTTGGCCAGCACTCGAATAAAAAAAAAGATTAAAAAAGCCGAAAGAAAAGAATCAAATCATCTTCGATTAAGTGGAAAGGCCGCGGTTCCCTTTCTACAGATGAAATAAAAAGGGGACGAAATAAAATAAAAATATAAAGGTTACAGTGTTTTGAAAATGCATATTCCTTGCGAAGCTATGAAGAGCCCACCATTGATACGAAGTGCGGCATTTAGAATCCTAAAATGCTAAGTAAGCCGCGAAAATTTTAAGTCTGTGATGCTAGCACCCGCCCTACTTTCGAAAAGCAAATTGGGACTATTCACTCAGTTATGCGCTGACTAAGTTATTCTTTGGAAAAAAAACATGTAGATTTCGTCCCCCGATTTAACATTCATTTCATCTTCTTTTCACCGCAGAATTAAGGACCTTGCATGAACCCTAATGATTGCCTAATTTTCAGAGAACGAAATGATAGTACGAAATTCTTTATTGTTTCATTATATGCGATGATATGTAAAGTTTTTGTTTAGTATATTGAGTAACAGGAGAGCAAGTCCACTAAATAAATATGTATTGAACTTCCGAAGAAATTCATATGAAATGAGAAATAGGGAGTCGAATAAAAGCTCAAAATATTAAGGCGTTTAAAACATATTCCTCTGTGAGAAATGTTATTCACAATAATTTTTTTGGAGTTGTTTTCCATAATTTCCATAGATACTTTGCGCATTTTGGAATTCAACTTCAATTCGCCAAACCTTCGCATGAATCGATTACTTAAGTTGGTTCCCATTGCATTGATTTATCTATCATTGGAGGGCAAACTACGAACAAGGTGGTTTGAATTTTAGCAAGATGAGGGATCGAACCAGAGAACACATTGCCAGAGCTCCCTAATTTGTGTTTGGACATGGTATTATGCGGAGTATTTTACTGGAAAACGAAATTTTGCATGCTTTCTCGATTTCTTACATCAAGCTTCAACATTTTGAAACTCCAAACAAACTCTATAAGGCCGTGCGCTTAAGAGTATGAATGATAGCTGAACGGTGGTTTGAATCCAAACGCGATCATGAATTTTTGTGTTGTTCTTTAAAATAATGTTCTTAAGTTAGCTGGTTTCACTAAGTAAATTATTTTGGAGTAACAACCATGAGTGCAAGCAGTTGCTTCAAAAGGAAAAACCTCTTTGTATCTATTCTACAACAACCATTCTATACATCCAGATCAGTGATTCCCAAGCTGGGGGACACCCCCCTAAGGAAGCGCGACGATTAGGGAAGAGGGTGCGAGCGCAACTCTAAGGTTGGTGCCGTTTACTATGGTTTCCTTCAACAACAACCATTCTGACTCGCACTTCTTCCGAAACTCACGAGGGGTAATCCGTTGTTGGAAAACGTTGCAAATTGCCAACAATGTCATTTTCTTCGATTAAAAAATCGCTGCTACTAAATGCGTTTGATGATATGGCTGATTGAAATTGACAAAGCTCGCGATTCTAAAAAAAAACGCACCAGTCGGCTAGTTTTTATATTGATAGAATGAATCTTTGGTAAAAATCTTGCGGGTTTTGGTCGCTCCGGGTGATTTCATTTTTCGTGCTGGACGTATCACTGAAGCCATGGTGACGGCCGAACTTACGACGAAATTCAGCATGCGGGGATCACGAAATTTATTTAATATGTACTTCTAAAAATTTCCAGTAGATACAAAATATTGGCTGAACTAACAACTAAATTTTGAAACAATTTAAAATGCGAAAATAGATCCTGAAATATAAACCTATAAAATTAAAAGCATTCCATGCCAACGCCAATTTTTTCACACCTATTTTCTTGGGTGGCGCCAGGATCACAAGAACTGAAAAATATTGGGAACCACTGATCTAGATAGTATGTTTGGTACAGTACCTAAGGGGCGGCAATTTGTCCTCTTGCCCGGGGCGGCGTAAGTCCTAGAGCGGGCGCTGACTACACAAGCCACAAAGCAACTATGTAGTATTTTTTAAGTGGCGCGAATTGAAATATGATAACAAATTTTCAAAACTAAACATTGCTGTTACCTATAGTAAAATGAATTATCAACTCATAAATTCGTCCGTACATCCCTCCGTCCGAACGATTTCTTTAACCTTGGCTATCTAGAAATCAAGTTTACACCGATAAATTGCTCAACAAAATTTGCATTTTTGATTTAGTAACTCAGAAATATTTTATTTTTATTGACAGACAAATTCTTCGGCGGAACACCTCTAAGGCTCTTTTCTCACGGACCACTTTCGGTTCGCGGACCACCATTTGGGAAACAGTGCCATAAACAAATATATTCCGTCTTTGTTGTAAAATAGAATTCGTGCACAGATGATAGATAACCTATTCTTCTCTTACCTTTATACCAAAAGATATTTCCTGATTCATGTGGTCCTTGCGATATGCTGCATCTCAGATAGATATCACTGCCTGATTTCACATATAAATCGGGTGGTCCCGATATATTTGCCGTAAGTTCTGTAACGAGAGAAAAAAACAAAGATCAATCACAATCGAATTTTAGCACAGAAATTATTAGATTTGTCCTTTTTTGTAACGGTATACGAATACAATCAAATGATAGGTAAATTTACTAAATCACATTAGATTAAGTCTCTTGGTAGCACAGGACGCCTTGAATATAAGTCCACATTTAGGAAAAATAAAAAACAACGAATTCACTTTATTCGAACCAAAAACAAATAAAAAAAAACATTTCGTTTTTGTTTATCCCTGAAAATTAAATTGTTTATCCAAGATGTCGGCAAAAACTTGATAGATGTGAGAAAACAATTTTGCAAAAGAAAGTTGTTTTGTTTGAATCCTTGCAGTTTGCTATATTTGGATCGTTGATTTTTCCAAGGCAGCGTCAAGGACGATAAAGAAAAAACACCACAATAACCTTTGTTTGCGATTCGCTTCAATTGATGGAATAACAATTAAAATACTTGTACGAATAAAAAAGAAAGAAATGAAATTATAATACGAAACGCGTGGGTATTTTTCCAGAACTTAATAACTTACGTAGACACACTTTGAACATAATTCGTTGAAGGTTTATCGTATACAAAAAGGGTTCAAATATGACTAAGCAGACGAAATTTTCGCCTACGTGCCAAAGTTTGTAATTTGATGATGACTTCAATGAGAGAAAATTGAATATATGCGGTTTGTGTAAATTCTTAGAATAACATTTTGGGGTTTTTCATAAATTTCAATTACTCTTCAGTTTTCGATATTTATTTCTCTCATATTATTGACTTCATTCCGCGACTGGAAAAATAATTACAATTGGAGTACCTATGGTACAACAAGTCTACAGATGGTTGCTTGCGGCGTTATATATCTCGAAGCAAAGAAGAAGACGGGCTCACTTAAAGCTAATAAATATAAATGGGTATCTGGCATCTATATTCATGAAATATTCAGAGCCGTATCAATATCACCGAAGCTCATTAGTCCATGTCATCACTACGAATTGCGCAAAAAAAAATATTTATAAAATCCACCGGACACGATCTGCTTGCAAACGAATCCTAATTACGAAATACGGACCGCAACAAAATTTTCTCATTAGGATCGAAAATTTAATCGAACTCCATTCAAGCTGAAAACTTTCCAAAGAGCCACAAAAGACCTAATGCGCCTTGAATAATGTTTTTAACCCTAGTCCTACCGACAAAAGTTTATTCTTATTTCTACCGACATGGGTACACCTGTACCCAACTTCGATTTACCGCTAGATTCGATATATTGAATGAATGCACGCATGTTTTTGTAACATTCTTGACTTTTTAGGCAAAGTGGTGATATGTATAATAATTTCGAGGTGAAAATATGTCTAGTAGTGGAAAAAAGTGGAAGTGCAAAGTATTAAAACGCTGAATGAGAGTGCATCAAGATCTGCATTAGAACCAGGCATGATGCAATACGAGCCAACCCGAGGACCATCCAATCGATTGTATGAATCAGTTTATTTTTTAAATATTTTTATTTAATATATTTCAATGTAGATCGCCGCTGAACTCCAGAAGTAATTCATTACCGTGGAACGGAAAAGGAGAAATCCACATTGAAAAGTACACATGTCGTCATTTTGCTTATTGCCGTCATTTGTACGTTTTTATTGATTTATTTTTGTACAGATTGACACAAAATCAATTACATATATTGTCAGACGATAGCGACGATGACGGAGAACCTTTCTTTCCAACTTATGATGACGAATGGATGCCAGATAAGTATATTGCGTCTGATGCTAAGTAAGAATGTTTCGAAATAGAAGCAAGCGATATTTCTGAAAGTTATTGCGAAGAAGACAAGGATATTCGAATTCCCCCCTGTGGAATGCAATGGTTCGCCACTCCTCAAAGAACAGCAGAACAAACAAGCGGAATGATCGTTATTTATACACAAACCTGCTGCAACGAACCTTCATGGCTTTTGCCAGGGAGGGTTTTTTGGCAAATCTTGGCCGTTTCTTGTTGGAAACGTGTGTGGCCCGCTCCGAAGATGCTTGTAACTCCCGTGTGGCAGCGGGGCTGCCATCGGGAATGGTCGCCAGGAGGACCACGTCAAAGACGTAGTCGACAAAATGCACAGTAGAAACAACGTCCTAAGGGCCGGGAGCTTCTGGGGCAAGGACAAGGAAACTATATAGGTCACCTTCAAAGCGATAGGTAGAGCTATACAACACCGGTGTGGTCTCAAACCGTTTGTGACACAAACTGGAATAAGATCCGAGCATGTCAGAACGCTGGTCGACGTATCGCTGTCACCTTATGTCGTCCCAGGATCATCTTCATCAAGAAACCAGCATGTTACCACTGCGTGATCACAATCTCCTTCTGCCTTCACAATATCTGGTCGGTTGCTAACGAGAGGATCACCCAAACCATCGTCTCATGGACAATACTCCCCCTCCACGAAATTTCAGGAGTGGAATCAGAAATCTGGAGAGAGACGGCTAGAAATACAAACGAGTACCTCCGGAAATCCTGTATTGTATTTCACTCAATTCATTGAAAAAGTTAAGTGGGTACAGGTGTACCCGTGCCGGTAAATATGTCATATCACATTTTTTTTCTTTTTTCTCTTAAGTATATCGAACCAAAAATCTAAAAAGTAGTTAAAATAACGAAAAACCCTTTACTTTAAGATGTCACAGTGATTCAACATATTTGGTTTTGGCAAGTTGGAAATATTTAAATTTAAAGTGAAAAAGGTACACCTGTACCCCTGTTGGTAGGACTAGGGTTAAAAATGATTATCTCAATTTGATCATTTCTAGAATACCATCCTGAAATCTTGAATAAATTCAAGTGAGCACAAATATTTATCTCTCGATATTAAGGCATTTGAAAGTAGGAATGTATGTGTGTATCCTATAGAAGCAAAACCTTTGGTTAGGTCTTGGAATAGCCAAGCTATCATAACGGTACCGAGACATTTCTTTAGTCCTATGGGATAATTACGGACAACAATTTTCATCCATCGCTTGGCACAAATTTGTTTTGATAAAGAAATTATATACAAAAAAGCATCGACAAAATATCCATTTTATCCATTTGTCCTTTCAATTCCTTGAGCTAGTGAAATTTTGGGCCCCGTCATTAGACACCAGAGAAATTGTGTTAACACATTGAGCGGACATTTTGCAGAAAAATTATGAAGAAGATTTGAGAACACACAGCCACAGTTGTAGGTGTCAGAAGAGCAGAACATGCCAATTTTGAGGAGAGAGCTGATTTCTGCATGTCCTTACAAGCATTCAATTCGAACACAACGGGCTTGTGTCCTTGTGATACACGAAAATTTACACTTGATAGCATAATCAAATGAATTCGTCCGAAAAACAACAGCGTGTGCACACAACACAGTCTCTATAGTGTCCTGTCTACAAAGGATACTCTCACGCAGAACACAACACAGCAAAATTGGTTACACGACAAGCAGCAAAGCATTGACCAAAAATGTAGTAATGATGGTTCAGTTCTTCTTCATTTTCTCCCGGACCGGGGGAGTCAATTCAAAAAAAGGAATATTCAATTTGAGTGCCTAATGATCCGTAATAATAACGACATACAGAATGGGAATGGACTTTTTTCCGAATGGCAAGCTTGTCTGTCGTCAGTTCATTGTCTGTCCACCCGCAATGCGAAAATGTTTCCTCTGACATTGTTGAGTTGTGTTGGCACTTGAAATGGTTATTTCCATGCCACCAGCCACCCGGTCTAGTGACTGGTTTATTCATCATTTTCTTTTTGTGTGCTTTATTCGAAGGGCTAGACAGTTCGTATGGTCTATTTCGTCCTGAATGGTCATAGAGAAAAGCGGCCAACTACTAATATGATGGAAATGATCTTTTTAGAGGTTTCAGATTTTTTTCAACGGTGAAATATGTGATGATGAAAAAAAAGGATATGTGGAAATGGCGGAGACTCTCTTTTTCAGTGCGCTTGTTATCGTAAATTAGACATGTGGTCAGATGTTAGATTGTCTAGAAAATTATCAGGAAATTGCCCTGATGCGGTAATGTAGTAGAATTGTATGCAATCGGATGCCGTTAGAGATATAGTAAAGTCTAAATGAGCCCAAAAAAGCATTAAATTTACGAAGAAATGGAAACAACAACAACATTTCATCTTCCAAAAATGAATACAGGATACCTATTTCGAACATTATTGACATTAAATATAGAGTTGGCGTCGTCTCGATACGTCCCAAAAATAACTATACCGGACATCCAGCGAAAAAGACTCCAATCTTGGTCCATTGCCCCATACAATTCAATTAACACACACTACTTACCATAAACCTAATTTCCCGTTCCATAACGGGCGTCAATTAAAGGATCAATGACATGATATACCCAAAAAAAATCCAAGAAAACCGTATAGCTCTGAGAATTTCTTCATCCATTTTTGGAAATTTTATGCGCTTTTAGTCTCAATAGACGATAACGAGCCTCTTCTCTGTGTGTATTCTATTCTGAAGCATTTTGTTTTTCCTAAACCTACACGAATTATTTCCCATAAATTTATTTTTTATTTTTATTTTTATACTTGTTCGTCCTTGGTCTGTTCATTACACTCTATACTCATGTAATATTCTGAAATCTTATACAGACGCATTATTTCAAATGCCATGGGTAAAGCCGACATTAGTTTGGTTTTAGTGACAAAAATAAAAGTGGACAGGATGGAATGGATATCATGCGAAAATTCGTCATTTGCAAGTTTATAGGATAACTTATAGGATTCTGTATGACATTAAATTATTCTGTTAGAAAAGAATCTCGTGGTATTAATTAGATTATTTTATTTTGAAATTATTTAAAAAGAAACGAGACCTCAGAAATAATTAGTGTTGCCAGAAGGTGCTAGTTTACTTCATCATCTGTGTAATTAATTTACCTTAAAATATTGATATTCTTTACCATGCTAAAAAACATACTTTAAAAGAAGGAATCTTGTCCCGTAAAAAAAAACTTTCCAACCACGGGACATTTTCATGCAGATGGACGAGATATTTCTTTGTAGCGAAGATTAAAGCGCTCTCCACTTTTAGTTGACATTATGTCTATGTCGTTTGATACACATTTTCTCATCATTTCGCCAACCATTTAGAGCACTCGGTAAAATGTTGCATGCCTTGCGGAATATTTGACTACACAAAAGTGCCCTACGGCAAAAGAGTGCGTTTTAGTGACAAAGAGATTATCTATAGGAAGAAGAAAGTTTTAAGTGTGTCACGCACAGTTTGAGAAGCCGACGTTTTGGCTATGTGACGACGTACAACGAGTGAGTCTGTGTGTACTCACTGCTGTGTGCAGACGTGTTTTTAAAGACGTAAATAAAGAGTTTATCCGCTAAACGTTGTGTTCTTAATCCTTTTTCACTCTGATCAAGAGCGAGAATAACCCATCCTTGACAACTGTTTTTTAGGGGCTACATTTTTAACAGAATTTAAGAATTTAATTTTGATGCTCAGATATTATTCCGACTTTAGACGTCAAAATGTTCGGACTTTTTTTTATATTTTTGTTTGTAATTTCTAAAAGGTGCTTCCTACAAGTAAGTTGAATATGAAAAAAGTCCGAAAATTTTGAGGTTTTTTGAGGGTCACGGGCGGGGTTAGCACAGGTTTTTCGAAGTTGCAAGCTTGGTGGTACACTTCTGGTATCTATCCTAACAATATCCAAAAAACCAGAGCCGAGCAATTTTTTGCGACCTAACGGCTTATATTTCGGTTTATTGACTGGCCTATTAGTAGCATTGGGTATAGATAAAACTTGTAGAGGGCGGAACACTTTGAAATATGTACCTTAGTGGTATTTTACCTATAAAAATCTGACACTGATCAAAGCGTCCGTTTTCGCAAGTTTCATTTGAGATATCTCGAAATGCGTATTTTAGAAGTTAAAATTAATCAAAGCTATGAACATTTCAGAAAAATGCCGCTCCTCAAAATTTGTCGCCCGGCCAGTTACCAAGGCTGCCCATACCTTATAAATAAATAACAGGCGCGACAATTCAGCATTGGACTAAGGCCGCAGGATGTGTTAGTGACATCCTATTGCCAAGATCTTATCTGCTTTTTGTTGAGGTAATGAGATCAGCATCACGCTCATTGTGAATTTTCTGCTTATTTCAATGGTTATACTGCCATTCCGGTCAGATCCTTGTGTAGACCTATAAGGTTGGGTCAACTTACTGAAATCCTGCAATTCGCTCAAGAAAGACAGAAAGAAGTATAAGAAAAAGAATTATCTTTACAATTGTGTCCCATTGTGAATTTTTCATATGTCTCGATAGTTGTCCTGTTACTTTGGGTAGAGACCAATCCTGTGGAAGAAACTTACTGAAATCCGCTCATATGTTAAAGAAAGACATACAGAAATAGGTGAAAAAGAACCCAATGGGAATTCTAGCTCATTGTGAATTTTTTGGTTGTTTCAATAGTTATTGTGCTATTCTGGCCAGAGCCTAATCCAACAAACTCAAAATCATGAAAATCTGTCCAGCCGTTCTCGAGTTATAAATGGTGTAACTAAAGCGCCGTTCGCACGATGGTTTTGTTGTCCAACTTGTGAGCATTCAAACAAGTTGGACAACAAATCCACCGCGCCAACAGAAGTTGGACAACAATTACAACGAGCATTTAAATAAACTATAGTCGGAAATTTTATCTTCAATGCTTTACAAATCAAGAGAAATGAAAGAAACAACAAATATATTTTTCCTGTGCTAATGCGTATTGCAAAAGTTGATAACGTTATTCGACCGCTTACGGTTTGTGTTCGTAGAGACGACTCATGGGATCATCGCTCAGCGATCGAAGTTAAACCACCGGTTTTGAGCACTATATGGGTATATTTTCTATACAGACATGTTCCTCTAGTCCATAGTCGATACAAGGAAAGTAGAACCATTTAAAAAATATTTAAATACGGCTCGAAATTGGATGCAAAATTACAATCGCCGAGCGATCATCACATGAATTGTCTCTACGAACACGTACCTTTAAACTTTTAACTTCTGCCCCAACTAACAATTTTCTGCTTATAACACACTTGAAGAGTTTTATAAGAGTAGAATCTACTTCTTATTGCATTCTTCAAGACACTTATAATCGTAAAAATGGCGTATGAATTTGCGATTATAAGCCTCTTCAAGATATCTTGAAGATGGCTAAAAGAATGTTACCAAAATTCTTTTAAGACCGTTATAAGAATACGTATAATAGCTTTCTGAAAATACACTAACAGAATGAGTTCATAACACAGCTTCTCGCAAAATCACTATGAGGATGTCATTTTAAAATACTTTTTAGCAAGGCTATAAAAAGAAAAATTACTTTGTATAATCTTGTTTGCCATGAGATCTGAAAGAATTTGTTTTCCACAAGAATTTTTTAAGAATATTCTTGTTTTTTTGTTGATTGATTAATTCTTATAAGAGTGTTGAGCAAAATGATGGAGACTGAAGTATAAGAGTTAAAATTCATTTGTATTTTACACTTGTTGTTTAGAAATTCGTTTCTTATTCCAAATCGATTTTTTATTGCGAGAGAAATGGCTTCGTGGAATCTGAGGTGAAACTCCGAAAAACACAGATCGCGTTTCAAATTCGGCCATTTTATTAATTTTATTTAATCCAAAATAAAATAAATGCTTATCATGAAATTCAGTTCGTTTAAGCTCTAAATGAGCTTAAACACTTCCTAAATGTATTGGGGATGATTTTAAGAAAGCTGAATATTTCAGATATGTAATAAACCCGATTTTCCATTAATTTTTCAGACCGTTATTCACCGTCCACAAAATTTCACAATGGAAAATATGGCGGAACTTTAAAGTTCTAGCTCAAAGATTGTATGAGAGTGTGGCCAGTTGTTTTTCTTTAATAAGTTAATTATCAGATGTAGATCCTATTATGCTCTTATCTAAGATGTTACTAAAATAAAAACTTGCCTGGAACTTTTATACGACTATCTGTAGAATTCTCTCGTTTTACATTTTCATTCGAATAAGTTATACTCTTACTTTCTTATTAGTGCAGTTACTAGGTGATTTCAGATTGCAAAGTGTGGTGGAGAATTTCTTTTTTGTTTCTTATGTTTTTTGGGGTGTCGAGCTCGAATCCGGAGCTTCCCACCAAAATTTCGTAGCAGAACAGGGTCAAAACCGCGAAAAAACCCAAAATTTTCGGAGTTTTCCCGTTTTTTTGGTTATAAGTGTACATTTCTCCGAAAACCTGTTCATGAACATATTAGAAAAAACATAATTGCAAGTCTAACGCGCCCTTATCCATTAAAATGTGTTAAGCGGTATAGCTACAATTGATGCGTAATTTTTTAGTGTTTTTTACAACCCTGTTTTGCATCGAAATTTTGGTGGGAAGTTGCGGATTCAGGTTCTGCACCCCAAAATACATAATGTACAAGAAAAGTGCAACTTTTGCGACCAAAAAATGAAAAACCGTTCAATCTCAAAATATTATTCATAATATGGAACTATGTTAAAAATGGCAAATTTAAATTATCAATTGTAGTAATACCGCTTAACAGATTTTTAATATTTATGTCTCTTTGGACGCGCAATTATGTTCTCTCCAAAATGTTCCTGGAGAGTTTTTCGTAGAAATAAATAGTTTCAGAGTTAGGGGCCAAATAACGGAAAAAAAGCAAAAATTTTAGGGTTTTTCGCGATTTTGAGCCTGTTCCGCAACGAAATGTTGGTGGGAAGCTCCGGATTCGAGCTCAGCACCCCAAAAAACATAAGAAACAAAAAAAAATTGTCTCCAGCACATTTTGCAATCTGATGTACTAGGTTTATATCACCTGGATACTACACTATATGGTAAACCACAACAAGATTCATACCAGAATAAGTCCATTCAAATCATCCAAATTTGATCGATATATCGTCTCTATGAGACTGTTTTCATGGGCCGTTTATGGAAATTCTAAAGGGTCAGTCGCGATTTACATAATCCGCCGGAAAATTTAATTCATAGATCCAATTCTAATAGAGGCCCCTTTTCAAAATTATTATAACCAGTGAGAAGTTTATTTACAATTTTTAGGTTAAAATAGCGCATAAAAATATACAAAATACAATGCCACGCGTAATAAAAATATAAATAAAAAATTTACTTAGTGCTTATACGCAAATTGTATAAGGCTAACAAAATATCTTTAATACAAGTATAGTATCTTTATTCAAAGCTTATATAGGGTCCGCCAATAAGCGCGCTCGAACTTTAAAATGAAATAAAGCAAGTTGTGTGAGAGGTATAAATGAAATTTATTTTTTGTTTGAAAGAGTATTCGAAGGCATTATGTATGGAAAATAACATCGTTCAAGTGGCCACCTCGGCTTCGCTTGGTGGCGCGCATACGAGAAGTCCAATTTTCAATGACTCTGGCGCACAAATCGGGCTGTATTTCATCGATGGCGTGGCGTATGTTGACTTTGAGGTCATCAGTGTTTTGTGGTTGGTTTGCGTAGACCTGCGATTTAAGAAAACCCCACAAGAAATAGTCTAGTGGGGTTGAATCGCACGATCTCGGTGGCCAGTTGATGTCGCCTCCGCGCGAGATAACCATTCCTCGTGTAGAAGATCCATTGTGGCGCGCTGTGTGGCTCGTAGCGCCGTCCTGCTGAAACCACATATCCTCGACATCCATATTGTCGATTTCATGCCAGAAAAAGTTCGTTATCATGGATCTGTATCGTTCGCCGTTTACGCGCGGAACGTTGCTCGAACCGATGAATGATTCTCGTAATAAGTTTTAATGATTTGCACATGTTGCTCGCGGCTGAATTGGTTCATGGTGATTTGTGAAGATACACTGAATAATAACAACTAGGTTTGATAACTCTACCACAAACAACATGGCCGCCATGAGCTGTCAAAGATCGAGCGTGCCTATTGGCGGGTGAATGCTTCATATCCCCCTAAAATTAAGTAGTTTATATTGTGTACTTGGTGTATTTTTGCTTATTTTGAATCGGTAAAAATGCATCAAGGAACCGGTTTGGTCTGAGCTGACCAGTACTTTCGATAGGGGCGAATTGAGATCTACTATTTGAATACAAATCCAGCCTGGTTACCTAATCAGGTATGATCAAAATCCATTTTTTACGAGGGTATTTTCAATACTTTAAACCGGTTAAAACCGGTCAAGCAACCAGTTCAGAGCGGTCAGCCCACTATGTTTCGATACGGTTAAGCGAGATCTATCGTTTGAACATAAATTTAGCCGGTTACCTTATGAAGGTAGGGGTCATTTTTTTGCAGCTTTGAGGCGGTCAGCATAGGTGAAGGAACCGCTAAAAATTGGGCTGACCGGCACTTTCGGCATCTGGAAGTCGAGATCTAACACATGCACTTAAATTCAGCCGGTTACCTTATGAGGAAGATTGAACCTCAAAATTAGCACACATATTGCGTAATTTCCCTAACAAGGAACCGCTAAATTCTGGGCTGACCAGCAGTTTTGCACAGAAGCGGTGATGAACTACCACCTGTACACATTCTCAGCCGGTTACCTTATGAGGAAGGTAGTTGGGTACCTGGCTCCTAGACTATAAGTAAGTAATGTAATGGGCAAATTTACCATTACACCATGAAAATCGCAAGTATCCAGATTATTGA
This sequence comes from Microchrysa polita, assembly GCA_949715475.1. Taxonomy (NCBI): domain Eukaryota; kingdom Metazoa; phylum Arthropoda; class Insecta; order Diptera; family Stratiomyidae; genus Microchrysa; species Microchrysa polita. The sequence continues at coordinate 14,304,492 of OX454419.1, forward strand.
GTCAAAATTGCTGCCGAAATCCGAACTACAAAATACATAGTGGAAACATTTAGTGGTCCGCGTTAGCGTGATATCCGGATTAAAGGAGATCCGGATTACCGAGTCAAGACTGGATACACATATATGTACTTAGATTTTATACAAAATTGTGTAATATTATTGCGTATAGGGTGTATACCAACGCAACGTACAAACAAGACTCTTAAATTCTGGGCTTATTTTTCTGTTCGTCCGACTCTTCCACGAATACATCGTGACCGACTTTACTCGTTGCTATGAAATTAGAATTTTTAAAATTTATATTCGTGTATAGGTACATTGGTATACATACAATTTAAAGTAAAACGACATAGACAACAAAGCACTTTTAGTCTTCTGTATCGAATAAAGCTGTGCAAAACAAAATTTTCTAATTCTTATATCATTCTCCCATAGCCTCCTAGGTAAGCGCATGCTATCGGACTCCGGAGAATTTAATAATTTATTTGTAAATACAACTAAACGAAACAGATAACCCTTTGATTGTATGCTGCGCATATCTTTCCATTAACCTTCGGGCGGGCGCAATGCATCTGACAGATTAAGTGACCAGTTTTTGTTGCGCCAATCAGCGAAATGAAAAGGGAGAAATCTGAAACTCACAGTAGCTTAATCTTTATCGATCAACTACCCAAAACCGTTTTCAATTTCTATCTACCATATGTCTGAGGGGCGGGATGGGATGAAATAATCTCTCAGATGTATTGCGCCCGATTATGTTATTTTCTTCTTTTCTATGAAAATTTCCACTTGTTATACTCTTCACATTGCGTAATAACGTTGCGTTGGCTTTTAGGCTCACCAAATCGTTCAATAGTGGGTTTTTAGTAAAATAAGCGTAAATTTTTTAAGCGGCCGAGTTGTTGGAGGTTTTTTAAATATTGAAGCGATTAAAGGCGGAATATTCGTAGAAAATTGAAAATGTGAAGGGTATTAAACTTTGTGAGCCAGTATTTGTTTCTTAAATTTCGTAGAACTGTTTCAAAAAGATAATGAAACAATAAAGAAGAGCCTAAAATATACAGAAACTTAGGTTCATAATTTTTTCTGCACTTAATCTGTCAGATGCATTGCGCCCGATCGTGTTATGATTAGTATTGCGCCCGCCGGAAGGTTAAAATCGTAACTTTTTCATGAAATATGCATCATTCATGCTGTGTAGATGGTATGAATCGAAAATAATTATTATTATCTCTGAGATTTCAGTTCAGTGCACACCGGTGAAAATTAATGTTTTATACTATACTTGCCGTATGAAAATAGGTGTAAGGGATACAAGGATTTCTCTAGGAATAATCTGTTGTAGTATACAAATTAAATTAGAGTAACAGTGAGCCTAACCTAAAGTTTGAGATTTTTCTATAATTCTATTAGTTAGATAGATAACCGGCCACGTCTCGTCTAAATCTTCAACAAGCAAGTTCACAATGACACATACGTGGACATATTTCGGAGCTATCCCTCTTCTTTAGACCTTTTCACCCATTCCAATAGCATAAAATCAATCTAGCTCTCTTTTCAAATAACCATTTGCAAAAAAAAAAATTTCGGAAAGTTAATAAACAAAAAAGAAATAAAATTTCACATAAATCAACGGTATACTTCATATTTCAAATATTGCTATGTGCATTTCCTTATACTACGAGACTACCGAACATCTACATTTCAAATTAGAGCTATGGCTTGAATTGGTTTTCCCTTGGCACACACTGGATTCAATTTTCTTCTTTTATTTCTCTCTCGTCATTTTAAGTCCCATCCCTCCTATAAATCCACCCACAAACACCCTTCCACAACGCCATCACTCAATAAAGTGGCAGAAAAACAGATCCCGACAAAAAAAATACTCCCGCTATGAGCCTATCTGGCTTTCCAGTTTTCCGGCTTGACGTCTCCAGTTCATAAACTAATCTTCTTGCAGGCATTTTGAAAAAATAATGAGAAACGTCTGCAGAAAATAACTTCAACCTTCAAGTTCACACACAGAGTTCTTCTTTACGCAGATTTTGCGTCTACACTCTAAGTAGGACATATAGACATTGCTTCAAAGTTACGTCGGCGAAAATTTTCAATTAAATTTTAAATTATCCAAACTCAAATCTCTCGACTTTGTACTCACCTACAACATTCAAGTAATACGACAAGGACATTTTCGGCTCGCTGTTCACTTGACATTCGTACACGCCGGAATCTCGAGGTTGCGGATACTTTATCTGCAAGGTCCAATTTGGTGAGTTTTCGGCTCGCAGCACCTGCGTTCAGTTGAAGATGAAACGAAACGGTAAAATACAAGAAAAGGAAAAAAAAACGTTTAGACGAGCAAGCATATATACATATGTAAATGGAAAAACAAATTATTTTTTAAATTCTTAGAAAACTGAGAAACGACTCCGCAGTTCTGACGAATGAGGAAATGGGGATGAATCACCACATCAGCAAAAAGCAGCAGCACAATATAATTTGTCACATGACTTCCGAATCGTGTCGACTTGTGACGCGACGAAGAAGAAGTGATGTTTCGGAAAAGTCGAGATTGTTGTGTCGGCCGGCATCGGCGTCTTAGAACTGAATTACCATACGTTTCGGAAGGATTCTTTAAATTTCAGTTTCTCGAAGAAAAACATCGGAATTCTCAGGAAATCAAGTTGCGAGCTCCGGCAGGGAGGACAAAAATCTGTTTGTCTGGGACTGGGCTAAATTGAACAAAAGGAAAATTCAACTTGAAGTTTTTCCATACGAGAAAAACATCAAGTGAAAGAATGAAATGCGAAAAACAAAATTCAGATGCCAGAAGACAAAAACGAAAACAACGGAACGAAGGCAAGAACTCCGGAGCAATTTCGTTTGCCTGGAAAAGCGCGACGCGTAACATACCTGAAATCGTTGGTCGGATGTGTATGTTGAAACGCCAACCGTGAGAATATGGAGATCGCGCTTTCGTATCCACGATACCTGTAAAGGAAAAACCAGAGACAAAATTTAAAAATCTCCAATAAGAAGGATAACATGTCAAATAATATAGCGCAAGTGGAAAATACTGACTAGGCAAAATGTGGTGGCTTTTATGTTGTAGAAGATTACAATTTAGATTAGATGTAGGGTTTAGATCAGAGAGCAGGGGTAATTTAATTTAGTCCTCGGAAAATAGAATTACGCCAAAAGATCAGAGTGTGATATTCACATTATGGATTTGCTAGAGTCCTTGTGAATATGCAGTAGAGTGGGTTACGCACGTTTCGTCTTCAAAAGAAGTTGCCAGTGGTAATGATTATTCACAATTTTCTACATTCTTCCTTCGCTCGTAGATATTAATTTTCCTTTTTAGGTTACTTTTGAAATATTTATCTAATCAAAAATATCTGACGTTAAATTGGGACAAAGGAAAATTGTCAATTACGCCTGCACATGCCGGAGGTCGCTGCCCTGGTAATTCAACCCTCTGAACATTTACTCTCATTATTCAACAGAATTTATGACCATCACCAGGCTGAAGTATTACTGTGTCCACAAAATTAGATTCGGTCATTCTTCGTCATGTCATGATGTTCTTGCCTGTCTTTGGCACTCCATACTTAGTACCACCATTGCATTCTTGACATTATGTCTCGGCACGGCATCACGCAGCGTTTTGTTATTTAAATTGCAACAATTATCCTTTGTAATTGGATTCTTGCCGAAAACTCTCTCCGAAAATATATTTTCAGTCATGCATTTTCGTTGAGTGAAATCAACGAGGTTGGTTGACGTGGATTTTTCAGGATCTCTGGAAAACCTGGTAGAATCATTGCGTCCTATTTCGCCACGTCGTCAAGCTAATTACTCTGAACTTTGACTAAAAAGGAAATTATGTCTATGACAAACGTCTACCGACTCAGGAAGGTGGTGATGGTGGCAAAGGTTGTTAACGATTGCACTGTATAATACCTACCCCATATTTACCGTAGCCCAGACTTGTGTATTAAGTTCGAAACAAAATTTATTTCAGGACGCAAAGTAAGGCAAAACGTCCTTTTGCTTCCGTAGTGACACCTTCATAAATACATTGCTCTATCGCACGATAGGTTTCTTTTGTGAGCTTGGTGCTTTGGCGTTTGGTACACATTAAATAGGATCATTAATATTTCGGAAAATGTTCTACGTATATGCGATGAATGTCAAGGAGAAATGTTTCACTTGACACAAAGTGTCACCCGGCGAAAAAGTAAACGGAAATTTATTAACTTTCTACAAGAGCGACACGTATCTTAAAGAGCTTGGGAATTACTTTTTATCTTGATACTATTGATTTTTTTTTTTATTTTTTGCTTACTGCTATTGAATTGACACGAGAGCGTGCTTAATTGGTGTTTTGAAATCGCTGGTGAATAATGTAAGGGTGAATGAAAAAAAGTAGACATTTTGTAGGAAATTCAGAGACGCGATCAAAAAATTGTATTCGAAGAAAGCTGATGGTCCCTTCAGATGAAGAGATGAAGACATTGGAATCCAAGGGGCAATCCTTCAATTTAGTTGGCTATATGTCGAAAGGACTTGTATTTTGTGTTCATCGATTTGGAGAAGGCATTCGATAGAGTACCTCGTGATCTGTATGGTTGGCCTTGAGAGCACTTAATGTCCCTGAGGCATACGTCAGGATGATACGAGACATGTATGATGGAGCTATAACAAAGACTGAGTTCTTATGCTGCCCATTCTCAGACCCATATGCACCGATACCAGATATGTACGTCAAAGAAGAGCAGCTTAAGTCTTGTACCAAGTTCAAGTACCTTGGCTCGATGGTGAACAGCGGAGCTACATACGATGATGACATCAAACACCGCACAAAGGTTGGGTGGATGACGTGGCGAGAAAACTCAGGAGTTTTCTGCGATAAGAAAATGCCACTGAAGCTAAAGGGCAAGTTGTAGAAAACGGTTCCGCACTCATGTATGGATCGGAATGCTGGACCATGTATGAAGGTTACGCGAAAGAAATGACAGCGACTGAAATGAAAATGTTACGCATGTCAGTTGGTGTAACGAAAAGGGACCACATCAAGAGTAGCTACATCCGAGGCAGCTTGTCCATAGACCAACCAATCACCGAAAAGTTCGAAGACCGACAAATAGATTGGTATTGCCATGTTCAAAGGCATTCGCCTGGGAACCCCGCAAAGAAAGCGATATCAATGGAAGTTCCACTTGATGGACCCAAGGCCAGAGGCAGACCGAGAAGGGTATAAAAACCAATCATTTCATGATTAGGTATACCTATGGCAAATGAAGAAGTTAGCATTCGTGGGGAATGTGGAAGAAGTGCAATGATTCGTTACATAGTAAACGGATTACAAATAAAAGACGAGTTTAAATGTGCGGTGTACCCATACAAGAACTTTAGAAAACTTTACTTAACTTAATTCGAGATTTTCGAGCTAGTGAGTGAAAGTGGTGAAACTATCAGTTCTAAACCAAAGACTGAAATAAAAAAGAATTTTGCTTCAACTGTGGGTCGTCGGTGCACAAAAGAAAAGATTGTACAGTGGAAACTAAATATTTAAAATGGACATATTGTCAAAAAGCTGCCCGAAAGTAATGTCTAATGTTAGAGTCAAAAGTCTTAAAATTTTGAATGTGAACAATATTGATGTTGAGTGCACTGTTGATACGGATTCGGATCAGGGCCGTGGAGAGAAAATCCGGGCCCTGGGGAACAATGATTCCGGGCCCACGTCTTCCATACGATAAAAAATTATGAATCGAAGAAACGTTTTTTTCACATATCGGTCCTTAAACAAATTGTACAGTGGAATCTCTATAATCCGGCCTCCATCTAATCCGGAGCACCTCATAATCCGGCGTCCTCATTGAATCGGCTCAGTCTAAATAATCCGGCAGTTTTCTAATCGGGAGCCTCTATAGTCCGGTATCAGTGCGATAAATATTTGAAGAGTGTTTTAAAGCGGTCTTCTGCGCGTTCAGGTGCATTTGGAGATTTAAGTTCTGAGCTAAATTTATGGGTTTTCAGAAAAATACTCACTCCGGACAACAAGCGCAACCGTGAGACGACTTCAAAGCAGTGTTTGACGCTTTTTAAGCGCAATTCGAAGGAGTTTCTGCTTCGTTTCGTGACAGTCGACGAAACTTGGATACACTGGTACACACCAGAGACCAAGAAACAGTCGAAACAGTGGACTTCACCCGGCGAACGTGCTCCGAAGAAGGGGAAGACTGTTCCATCGGCCGGAAAGGTGATGGCCAACGCTTTCTGGGACTTACAAGGTGTGATCGACATCGGCTACCTGCAGAAGGGCAACACGGTCACAGGGCTGTATTATGCCGGATTATTGGGCCGATTCGACGCCGAATTGAAGAGAAAACGGCCCCACTTGGCAAAGAAAAAAAAATGCTCTTCCACCATGATAACGCCAAACTGCTCGAATTGGGCTACGAACTGTTGCCTCATCCACCGTATTCTCCAGATTTGGCCCCGTGCGACTTCTTTTTGTTGCCAAACTTGAAAAAGTCACTCGCCGGGCAGAAATTTCAGTCGAATGAGGAGGTCATCGCCGCCACGAAGGCCCACTTTGCAGGCCTCGAAAAAATGTATTATTCAGACGGGTTAAAGAGGTTGGACCATCGCTGGATCAAGTGTAACGATCTAAAAGGAGATATTGAAAAATAAATCGCCACTTTTCCAAAATTTTTGTCTTTCTTTTTTAGGCTAGGTACTTATTAGACCACCCTCGTATAAACCGATACGATTTGAAGACTACGACTACGAGTGAGATTGTTTCAAGTGTTCATTTTACATTCATCTGTAAAATGAACACTTGAAACAATCTCACTCGTAGTCGTAGTCTTCAAATCGTATCGGTTTATAAGTATCTTGTGTAAAGGGCACCATCATTCAATAATAACGATTTTTTTCATCACGGGCAGATTTTAGTAACGAAACTTCATACTAGAAACTTGACCCTTTATGCAGTCGCTTTTTTATGAAGCTTCGTTACCCAAATGCAAATAAAGGTGTAGTACAGCCAAACGAAAGTATATAATGCAATAAACTAGGCAAATTTATTTCTGTGCACCAAATACATACATACGGCCAATTCGCTACACTTATGGTTTTTTCTATGTATGAATATTTTTCAAAGGAAAAAGCTGTGCTTTAACACTTTGGCTGCCAATGCATCACTGGTGAACACGGCAAGTGTCATTCCCCAGGGGCCAGTGCTTCACCGGTGAACACGGCAGGTGTCATTCCCCAGAGGCCATTGCATCACCGGTGATGCATAGTTAGATTTTTAAATTTGTTGTCCTTACGGGTTTGAAAAACAAAATATTATAATAAAACTGGCAGAATACTTTCAGTAACTATTTTTTGCATCACACTTCAATGGGAAAAAACTCGCATATTTGCCAAGTATCAAAAAACTACCTTCAAAGTGCGTAACTCCATAAAAGCCAAAAAATTCTTTTTTTTTTTTATTTTTATTAGTAGAAAGGAAAAAAATAAAAAAAAAATAGTTAAACAAAACATATTCATGGTTCTATAATCCAAAACAAACAAACAAATGATGGTTCACAAGCTTAGTTCACATATGTAATGGTTCACCTCCCTTTTGTATTTCCACTTTCCAATGCAGAAAACATTACAAGACAGAAAGCGGCCAGTTGTTGTGTCTGACTTTCCTGTGTAGAGTTTTATGTTAAATGTGTTTCCCTCAGTATCTGTAAGTTTAAAGGATTTTATTCCGTATTTATGGGCTTTGCCAGGAAGATATTGACGAAATCCCAAGCGTCCACGAAAGGGTTCATGCTTTGTTCGCCTGCTGACCGATAAACTTTAAAATTGTAAACCAGCTCTTCAATAATTCGGTCCACTTTATAGGGGTTTAAAGAAGTCGAACCACTATCTTCGTTGTTGGTGAAATGTAAAAATCTTAGGAGAATCTAAAATCTCTTACGGGGCATAGTGGTAACAACGAATTGATTATCAAAGATCTGTCACTGCTGGGTACTTGACGAGACCCAAGTACATCATCAGTCCTAGAAATTTCAAAAATTCAGTCCGGTCGGTGTCCTTCCACGTACTTAGGCGATTACTCCTATTCAATCGTAATTTCTAAAATCTCATCCGTCGGAAGGATTTGGTACATTTAATAAGGACTTCTGTTTTGAAGTGCTATCGAAAAATCATTTTGTAACATTTCTCTTATCTCTGCGAATTCATTTTCACTCACGATGTATTTCTAAGAATTTTGTAATGTTCGGAGTTTATTACAACCCCAATACCCTCGAGGCAAAACAAAATTCAACTCAATATTTCTAAGAAGTCTAGAAATCAACTGGACCGCAATCTGTCTAGACAATTAAGTGTTCACGGGTGATGCACTTGTGTTTATAATAATGACATACTTTCCCAGTGCTATGCATCACCGGTGAACACGGTCGGGAAACCACTTGAATATGGCTTTTTTAAGCATATAAATATGTGTACAAAATATTTCCGGTGGGAAATAATTGGAACATGAAAAGTTTGCTTTGGCCCCTGAGGAATAAACTGTTCCGTGTTCACCGGTGATGCACTGGCCCCTGGGGAATGACCTATGCCGTGTTCACCGGTGATGCATTGGAAGCCAAAGTGTTAATATGTACCTCAACTCTTACAAAGGTTTTAGGAAAACAAGGCGGATACAGCTCACAGTTCAGCCGTTAGACTATAAAATTGGGTTTCGAAATGCACACTTCTACGAATTTACACAGTCTCTTCTTTCCTATTTTACTTATTTCGTAAGCAGTTCGCGGTTTTCTCTAGTACAGAAAACCCTAAATTTTTTGTTACCGAGTTGGCGACTACTGATAGATATGATAGAGATTCAATAATTTAAGTAATCAACAACATCTGGGTGTTGGAATCTTGAAAAAAAATCATTAGTAGCAGCAGTACACCAAATAATATTCGCCCAGAAAAATCCTTCTAGAAAAAGACGTCGCTGTACAGGGTTCCTATTTTTACTTCGAAAACAATTTTTTGGAAAAACGGTTTGTACTGGATGAAGGAGACGAAATTTCTTAATTGCTAATGTATAAAATCATGCATGCACTTTCGAAAGGCGAGGGCAGATTGAATTTAGAAATTTAGTAACGAAACAATCATGTTGATTTGTTGATTGAATATGATGATTCGGGCCCCTAGTCCTAAAAATTCAATAATAGACTAGTGGCCCCAAGCCTAGTGCAGAGTATGTTATGTATTGTTGTTAAAACGCTATAGAAACAGTACTTATAAGCTTTCTTAGTTCAGGACCTCTTGCATGTAAAAAAAAACTGAAGCACAATTTTTGTATCAAAATCCGGGCCCTTTGAATTCCCGGGCCCGGCGGAAATCACCCCGTTTCCCCCCCCCCCCCTCTCTATAGGCCTGATTCGGATGCGACAATTATGAAAGATAGTGTTTACAAGAAGTGTAAATAATTCACATTTCTATATCTAAGAAGTTCTTGAATTTTTAAGTTTACCGACTCTAGCAAATTATGTAGAAGTTTCGTAAGAATATCATGGTGCACTTAACTCATTTTCGATATAAGTCGACTTATCTACTTACTTTGTGAGGCCCTAATTTTTTCATCAAACAATTTTAACTCAAACAGCCCACTTTTGAACCGTTCCGTATTCAGTTTATTTGTGTATCAAATCAAATTTAAAAACTATCCCCTAACATTTTGAAATATTTCCAAAATCTTGTCATAAAGCATAATAGTATTTTTTCAAAGACCTTGATCCTTTTTTTCCATTCCTGAATTCGTTCAAATCTTATTACTATATCTCTTCGATTGCGTATAGGATTATCAAAACAATTAACTGGTCATCAAAATATATTTCTGCCTTTCCATCCGCCTGGAGCTAATAACTCAGCCGCCACGCTCCCCCACGCGGTTCGGCATTGTCGATTAAGGTTTTCCTTCCATTGAGTCACTGAACGTTTGTGCTTACATTTGCGAAATGATGCTATAAGATGATGGTAATCCCTTAAGGCGAAATAATCATCTTTTTTTCTCCTCATTCGCTCTTTCGATTATATTTCTCATCCTGCTAGAATTATCATGAGCTCTCTTATACCTATGTATCTACTACAACCTAGGGACTATGTTTCTTTGGATTGATTTACGATGAAGATTATATTTTAGCAAACATCCAATAAACGCTTCAAGGTATAGTGAAAAAGCATAAAAATTGATGAGCATACAGTGAAACAGACTTATACCGACAATCGCTCCCCCTTCTGTCTCTAGGGAGTTTTTCATGAAGCAGATTAACAGAAAATTGTGATGTGTACTGGAGTCCAGAGTAATTCTTTTATTTGAATATGGTGGAAATTATTTTCTTGTTCCCCTTTTCCACATTATATCCTTGGTAGTTCTGTTGTAACGATTGGATATTCATTATTTTCTCTCCCTGTTCTCTTGCTAATATATTTGATATGCATCAATAACCTTGACCCAATATTCTGCAATAATAAAAAAGAATCAAGAACGATCCATGCAAAATGCAGTAACACTATAACCGGGACAGTGTCTTCTAGAGAGGCAGACCCTGTCCCGGCTATAAAGCGACCCGATAACTAAATTGAGTCAGCTTTTCACATTATATTGCCTCAATTGAAATGAACAAAATACGACTGGGATTGGAAAAAAGTTCACATTAGCCATATACAGAATCACACATTGTATTCCTGTTCTGCAGAAGTCCTATCATTTGTTCGTTCAGCTTATGCAGATATAGAGCAAAAATGAGGGCAATCAAGTCACCGATAAATGTTCGTTTCCTGGGTACTATAGTCGAAGTCATAATGTGCCCGAACTATTCCAGTAACGATGGAAAATCCACAATGGAATGAGGTGCGAATGAGTCTAATAAATTTAATTTTTAAAACGAAATGGAAGTATCCACTGAGTCGGAGATGGGCGTGACAGTGGCGATGAATTGGAGGATAACACTTTTATTCATGCATTACTCTGACATCGACGGGGACAACGAACAGGGTCGATTGGAGGTGGCTGATTTCATTCAATCCTATCTCGGCATACATTTTTCTACTCAGCAGTTAAGCAGAAAAATTTAATTCCGAGGAGTGAAGTTGATTTGCAATGGAAAACGTGGAAATGTATGGAATGAATGAATGGACAGCCATCGCAGAGAACGAACAAAATTTAATTTAAGCTTCAGTTGTAATTAACATTGACGGTGGGTTAATTGAAATTTTGAGTTCGTTCAAAATTAAGTGGTTCACCAGTCAATTTCAGGTGATTGACTAGCGATAGTTATTTTTTATGTAGAGGGTAAAACTCGTTCCCAATACGCTTGGTCAAGCTTTGTATGAAAATAAGAATTTTTTAGAGCTACTTACATCCTTGTCACCAATTCCTTCCACTCTACAATGCAAAAATCCTGTCTGTCCCAGCGTGACGGTCACATTTCGTGGAAGATCAAAATCAAAATAGGTCGGCACATATGTCGGTGTCATCAACGTTGAGTATGAACTGAGGGATTCTGAAAAGAAAATGAATCTATAAGCGGTGATATGTAAAAATTAGAGCTGAAAAAAAATATGTAATCAAGTTACGACAAAAAGGTAATCCAGTAAATTTCCGTTTTGCAAAAAATAGCCCTAAAAATAACACATTTCCCAAACCCTTTTCTTGAAGGATATCCATATCCTCATCACTTTCAAAATTGTGTGTCAGACGTCATTCCAATTTGGCTTCAACAAATAAACCCACATAGTCCCCACAAAGCACACATTTAGACTCTAACAGTGGTGTCCTTTGTCGTTCTATTGCACACCATCATTACGCCAGAAAATATGAACAAAAATTTGGCCAAACTTCGGAAAAATTAAGGGAAAGCTGGATTTTTGCATGAGCCTTCCTTTCAAGGTCCTAAACGAGACCCTATAAGTCCCCGTCTCTACGAGTGCCGCTAGCGGTGCTACAGAGGGTCAAAGACCCTCGAAAACAGGTTTTTATGAATATCTCGATAACGGTAGTATACACAAAAAAGTCGTGTATAGCAAATTTGAAGCTCTTGTGCATTTTGAATAAACGATGGAAATACAAATACCGAATACGTTCGGGGACTCCTAACGGTGCCATGATGTCTAACGGTATTTTTATCAATTTTTCAAGAAAATCTCTATAACGGTTACTCGTCCTAAAAGCTTTCGTGTGGAAAATTTGTAGCCTATAGAGTTTTGAAGAAAGTGGTCAAATTTCATATCCATACGTGCAGCCTTAAGGGCGCTATGGGGATTCAAATCTTAAGGTGTTTTTTGGGGTTTTTCGTGAATGGCGCTAAGACGGGGGAGGGTGGTCTCTGGTCTTCTGGGAGAAGTTTATAGCTTATGTAACTGTTAGTAAGACGCCAAAAGTCCCCAAAGATGGGGGTCCCATAACGATGTTATGAGGGTCCAAAGATTCGATTAAGCAGTTTTTGGGGAATATCTCTATAACGGTAACGTCCATGGAAAACTGTTATATGGCAAATTTGTAGCAGCGCTCAACTAAATATCCGAATTTCAGACCGATGCGTGCAATGCTAAGGGCACTATGAGGGTCTGAACCGTACAATAACGGTACTTCTCGGTTTTTCGTGAATATCCTCATAACGGGACCGCATTCGGGAAAGAAGCCTGCACCAATTTGTTGCTTCTGTAACCTCAACTTAAAATGCCAAAACAACTCATCTATGCGAGCACCCTCAACGAAGCTATGAGGGGTCAAAGTTAAACATAAAACCGCTTCTCGGAATTTTTTTAATAACGGTTACCTCTTGAGAGAACCAATATTAGATAAATTTGTAGCTCATGTGGCTATTAGTAAGGGGCAAAAAGTCCTCAACGATGGAAACCCCCGTAGGGAAGTTATGAGGGTCCAAACATCAAAAAATGCAGTTTTTTGGAAATATCTCTATAACGGTAATGTGCACCGAAAACTGTTATATGGCGAATTTGTAGCCTATACAACGCTTAATTAAATATTCGAATTTCAGATAGATGCGCGCAATGCTAAGGGCGCTATGAGGGTCCGAACCATACAATTTCGGTATTTTTGGCTATTTTCCTAAAATTCTCTGTAACGGTAACGTATAACAGAGGCAGTCTGTAAAAATTTGTTGTTTGTATGGTTCCAAATAAAATGCTCCACCGATTTGAATGCGCCTGAGGCAACCATACGTGCGTTACAACGTTAAAACTAACTAATTTTTGAGGAAGGTATGTGTAGTTTGTATTATGTAGTGTATGTGTGCACGTATGGTTGCCTCAGGTGCATTCATATCGCTGAAGTATTTTATTTGGAACCATACAAATAACAAATTTTTACAGACTGCCTCCGGTATACGTTACCGTTAAAGAGATATTCACGAAAATAACCAAAAATACTGAAATTGTAAGGCTTGGAACCTCATAGCGCCCTTAGTACTGCACGTATTGATCTGAAATTTGAACATTTACTTAAGAGTCCTAAAAACTTCTAATTCGCCATATAACAGTTTTCGGTGTACATTACCGTTATAGATATATTGCCAAAAAACTGCTTATTTGGATGTTTGGCCCCTCATAACTTTGCTAGGGGGGGCTCCCATCGTTGGGGACTTTTGACGTCATACTAACAGCCACACGAGCTACAAATTTGCCTCAGACGGTTTCCCTCTAGAGGTTACCGTTATTGAAAATTTTCCGAGAAGCGGCTTTTTGTTTAACTTTGACCCCTCATAACTTCCTTGGCGGTTTACGGGTAAATGAGTTGTTTTGGCATATTAATTTAAAGTTACAGAAGCAACAAATTATTACAGGCCTCCGTCCCGAATGCGTTCCCGTTATAATGCGATTCACGAAAATAACGAAAAATACCGTTATTGTGCGTTTCGGACCCTCATAGCGCCCTTAATATTGCAGGCATCAATCTGAAATTCGGATATTTTAATAAGCGTTGTATAAGCTACAAACTCGCCATATAACAGTTTTCAGTGCACATGACCGTTATAGAGATATACCCAAAAAACAGTTTAATTGAATGTTTGGACCCTCGTAACTTCGTTAGGGGGGGCTCCTATCTTTGGGGACTTTTGGTATCTTACTAACAGCCACAGAAGCTAGAAATTTTTCCGAGAAGACCATAGAGTACACTCCCCCGTCTTAGCGCCATTCACGAAAAACCCCAAAAAACACCTTTTTTAAAAGTTTGAACCCCCATAGCGCCCTTAAGGCTCCTGTTTTCGAGGGTCTTTGACCCTCTGTAGCACCTCTAGCGGCACTCGTAGAGACGGGGGCTTTTAGGGTCTTGTTTAGGACCTCGAAAGGAAGGCTCATGCAAAAATCCAGCTTTCCCTTAATTTTTCCGAAGTGAAATGCAAATTTTCCTGGGGTACATATGAGTTCAGAGAAAAGAGAAGTCAACCTAATCGAGTATGTAATCGAATCCGTTTTATGAAGTTATTACGGATATTTGCATAGAATTCCGAATTAGTCCTCCTATATGTAGGTAGGTACACAATATACAAATGTTGGTTTGGGTTTTCAGTAGAGAAAGGCGAACGTAAAAATCATTGTTCGTGTAAAATTCCCACATCCTTGCTGTCAGCTAGACAAAAAAAATTGATCTGACTCTACTCTACACTTTTTTTTTGCAAAGGCACCAAACCGTGGGCGAAATTGAGAATAACCTTTATCCTTTTTTGTGAACCCGGTCCGGAGTATACGGCTCCATCAAAATATTGTTTTACGGATGTAACGCAAATGCGGTGGTTTGGGGACTTAGGGGACGAATCTAATATTACAAAATGAGTCACAAGGGAACCGGAGTTTTTTTAGCTTGTTACTTTTTCTGTCTGCTCCTGTAACGTATTCAGCCGCACGCACACTTGCCACTGTCCTCAACTGTGTGTAATTCGCTCTTGGCATAGTATATCCTATAAATCCCCAATATAATCCAATTGGGCCATTTAGGCACCACATTAAAAAAGATTTGCATGCATTTACACACAGGAATTTTTGAAATGAAACACCGAACCGCATGTAATCTTCACGGACGTGGAATGGATGGGTCTTGTGGAGAAACTGTGCAAAAGTTCTCATTCCTCAGCGTAGAAAAAACATTTCGTCCTTATGACGGCTCGTAGCGTCGAGATGGTGCAGTGAGGAACAAATCTTATGACAAGCATGCTGAATAGATGAAGAGCATTTCTGATTTGCTCGAGAGAATGCGGGATCGTTGGAATGACGGGACTTACAGCGAGTATAAAAGGACAAAGAAAATAAGGGACTTTAGTGAAAATCTTAAGAAAATGAAGTGTAATGAAAGGATGAAGATTGCTGTCATTGTCGCTTATGGGAAGGACTATGTGGAGCGATTTTAATTCATTCATTTGTAAGCGATTGACGTCCTACGTACGAAAGCTGTTTTGTATGACAATGTCGTTGCAAATTAGTTTCCATAATAATTTTTCATCGAGTTATGATGATTTTAATTGAATGTGAAATATTATGAGACTATGAAAATGAGGAAAACAAAAATGTGTTTATTGTGTAATATGTAAATGGGCCCAGTGGCGCAACCACCGAAGGGGCTAGGGGGCTAAAGCCCCTTCCAGGCCCAGAAATGAGGAAAGGGAAAATTAAAATTAAAAATTTAAATATGAAGCAATGAATTTTGTTGCAGATTTTATAAAAATATGAATAGTGTTCGGGGTGCGAATAACCAGCTAGTGTTCAAATTCTTAACATTCTTACCAGAATTTGAGAAATATTTTTGTGAAAAAATAAAATAGAAGACAAACGCACAAGTTTGAGGTGATTTTGAAAAAAATTCGCAAGTTCTGATAATAATTTTTACCGAGCTCCAAATATTTCACTTTTGGAAGATGCGTGATGCAAGATGCATATCCACTAAAATTGGAATTGTTCTAATATCCCAACTTTTATCCAATTTTTGTTTGTGCCTTAGTTATATTTTTTTTGGTGTTGTACCGGACATTAACAAATACTGCTTTAATTGTGGTTTGGGAATTTTTTTCTGACCTTACTCTTAAAACGATTACAGGTGGTTTCACTCTTTATGCATAGTTAAAAGAAGTTAAAAAAGGCAAACGAAAGTATAATGCCGCACACACACATGAATCCGAAACCATTTTTTCGATTTTCGTTCTGTCAGAATCATACATTTTATTGGATTTTGACCGAATGAAAATTCAAACAAATGAATTCTGATTCTCCGTGCGGCATAAGGCAGCCCACACGCGATGGTCACATAATTCCTTGGGGCGCATAGTGCTCCCTATACACGCTCAAGCTTTGGGATTTATAAGGTCCACCAAGTCCGTAAAAATCAGGGACACACCAAAGTGTGATTATATGTCATAACTGGATAATAGGACCATCGCCCAACTTACGGCAGCAGCCCCAAGTGCCCGGTAATGTCGATAGTCTCAGCCCCCTCCAGGACACGATTCTGGTTGCGCCACTCAATGGACCCCGCGGCATGCGGACAGGGCCGGATTTAGCCTCTATGGCGCCCCTGGGCAGTAACGAATTTGCCGCCCTCCACCACTAGATAAGCTTGAAGGTAGCAGTTTGTCACCTCACAAAGGAAATGTAGGCGTATGTGAAACGTTGAAATTTTTTTATTTTGCTTCCCAGGGGAGAAATCCAGGTGTTCCGTGCACTTCCCAAAATTTTTTTAGGAACGATTGAAACTCCAAGGATAGCATAGAAAGCTGTACAATTCTTTTTACGTTCGGCTTTTTACTTTCTTTAGAAATGCGTTCATGTTTTCTACATTTTTTCTTTATCGATCGTTTTGGAAATAATTTGCGGACTACGCAAACAAATAAAATTTCCTTACCGAGAAAAAAACCAAAATTAACAAAGCTCGCGGTAAATTTTGTTTTCGGTGATAAAGATAACGAAAACGAATTGGGAAAGCACTTAGGTACTGATGTTATTCAGCAAAAATCATTCGGTGCCTAATAAGTTCTAGATTTTCCTGATTTCAACTATTTTAAATTATTTTTTATTTTCGGTGGAATTTCCCGTTTTTCTCTGAACAAAAAATTTAAAATTGGAAAATTTAAGCGTAAAAATTCTTAAAAATTTAGTTTAATCTATTCACCCGATAGAAACTTAAAAATTTGATAGCCAATGCCGCATTTCTAATATCGAGACTTGGACCTCTCCCGAAACCAAATCCTTGGTTCCCAGCGAATTTGATGTGGGGACAAATTTAAGAAATAATTGAACACACGAAAATGTGTGGCTAGTTGAGTTACTTGCTTGGGGGCGTTTTGAACTTTCCAAAGGATCGCTTTCATCAAATATATTTTTCGTTTTTTTTTCCTTCAAGTCTTGGACAATTTTAGAGGCTTGTAAACAGGAGATGGCAGCCAAGTACTCGCGTATTTATATCATTTGATGTGGCTTCAGGCAAAATGTTTAAAGTGAAGCCAAAGATGATTATACTCCGGCTCTAATTGAAGTAAAAGCCGCCACGCCATTCAAAGCGAAAAAGTGTTTGCTTCAAGCAAAATTTTTGCGTAGTCCCTATTTTTCAAAGCGCAATCACATTAAAATTTAAGTTAAGGTTGCGATTAGGTGCTTTGGATTAAGACGAATATGTACATCTAACTAGAATAAAATAATAAAGCAAATTATTTTCTTCAATTATGTTTGAGTTTTTAAAATCCATCTTTTCCATAATTTTAGACCAATGAAAAAATTTAAGAATTTGCCGCCCCTCAACTTCTGCCGCCCCGGGCAGTAGCCCAGGTTGCCCATATAGGAATTTCGGCTCTGCATGCGGTTCAAAAATGATGCCGCCGGCCGCTTTTCCCGGCGTGTCGTAGAAGGCAACTACAACTCTCCTATGGGCAATGACCGCATATAGAAAGTCAATACTAGCACTGAGCGAAACAAGATGGACTAAACTAAACTAAGTTTTGATGATTTACTCAGAGATGACTTTTTGGGCAGTATTTTACAGAAACCATAATACAACCCAGAAATCTCTCTATGATTGTGTTACTCATTGTGAGTCATAATGCTCGCATTTAGCCGTATTTTGAAATCTGTTTCGAATCAATTTTCCATAATTATTTTGAATTGCGAACCTACTTTTTCTTTTCGTATTATTTTTTTACTTCTGATGGAAAAACATACCAGCAATTACATTATTGGTAATGGCGAAGACCAAGAATATTTCGAAGAACCTCCTTATTTTTTATACTCACTGACCTCGTTATAATTACTTTTCTATTAATATAAGGAATTTCCAACCTTTGGATCGCAGGATTTGCAAACAATTTTCCTTTGAAATAAAATTGTAGAGAATCTCAAAAACGACAAAAAGGCACTACTTGAATGTTAGTCAAAGTGCAGAGGCATGTAAGCTGTAAGATATAATATAGACAATGAAAAATAAATAGAGCAATGAAAGCCTAAAAAGGGGGTGTAGAGAACATCGAAGGGGGTGACGATTTTTTTCTTCGGTATTTTATCAGGAGTAGTTAGGAGGTAAAGGTACTAATTTTACTCGGAGCTGAGGGGTGCGCTAACGCGGGGAGAGGGGGTTAAAGGTGCAATTTTGTGCAATTTTTTAGTGTTTTGGGCTATATCTCGAAAACGGTGAGTCGCACAAAAAAAGTTGTGAGTAAGCATTAAAGCTTTCGAAATATCCTATTTATTTGCCCATACTTACATATGCAAAACTCCTAACGGTTCTTCCGATATTGTTCAATAAAAGTAAAAAAAAAAATTTTTTTTGCATTCTATTGACTCTGGTGTCTCTCCGATTTGTTTTTCAAAAAACTTTTGTAGGGTAAAGTTGGTAAGTGGTAAATTTTCCTTAATTTGATATACTTCTTCTTGGCTTGTCTCCTATCATTCGAGAGTTAAGAGAGTCTCAACGAAGTAAGGGGTTTTTTATTTCAAGGATCCATAATGGGCGGTTCGGAGTAAGACATACTACAAGCTCACGGTCATGAGGTGTGCGCTAACGTGGGGAGGGGGCTAAAGGATTCATTATTAGGATTATTAGCTCTATTCCCGCTATATCTCCGAAACCACGAACTCTACGAAAAAAATGTCTGAACAAGAATGAAAGCTTACACAATTTCCTATAAAGTTCATCTTACATGCATAGGTCGAATTCCAAACATTTATCCAGATACAGCTAATTTAAAAATCAGAAATTTCACTTAGAAAACATCAACACAGCCTACATGCATATAGCCAATCTATAGATACATGTATACCAATTATGTTGTGTGGATGTTTTCTAAGTGAATTTTTGATTTTTAAATTAGCTATATCTGGATAACTGTTTGGAATTCGACCTATGCATCTAAGATGAACTTTATAAGAAATTGTGTAAGCTTTCATTCTTGTTCAGACATTTTTTTCGTAGAGCTCGTGGTTTCGGAGATATAGCGGGGATAGAGCTAATAAGCACAAGAATGAGATATTTGAACCCGCTCTCCCAACGTTAGCGCACTCCCCATGACCGCGTGCTTTTAGTATGTTTTCCTCCGAACCAACCATTATGGATACATGAAATAAAAAACCGTCCGCCCCTGCCGTTTTTTCACAATGTTTGTCTTTATCGTTGAAAATAGAGAAAATTGTATTCGGAAGCTCGGTTTTAACTCCTAAGCTTTTGACTGATTGAAGACCGGACAACGGGGCGTATATTAAATGAGAGCCAATTAATCATCGTACAAATTGGTCGTGAAACAGTTTTCCGAAAAACAATCGCGAGAGACACCAGAGCCAAAAAAATAAACAAAATAACGATTTTTTAACAATTTTCGGATTTCAATCACCAGTATCGGGGGAACCGTTAGGAATTCGGCATTTGAGTGTTAAAAGGTAGGTATAGAAAGTTGTCAAATAACGGCAGCTTATTTTCCAGGAGATAGACATAGTAAAAACTTAAATCAAAAGATTCCATTCTCCAGTCTTGATATTTGTGGGGCCCAATTGATATTATTTGCCCCGGGCGCACAAAAACCTAAAACCGATCCTGCTTAAGCTGGTTGCAGCTTTCTAGGCACGGTTTCAATATAGCTATGGAGTGGAGTCTGAGGAGAACCTCCAGAGCGGTGAAAGCGTGGCTTATCGAGGTTGCCACATTTCAGGAGGAGAGTATCAATTCCTTCATGATTACATTAGTGATGTCATGCCAGTACCCAGGGTTCTTAACCCAAATTTTAACGGATTTGAATTTTAAAAGGCCTTGCAGAGGGAATTGGGTAAAGCACAGTGGCTGATTCTCCATCTTTTTGTGATAGGAAAAATAATAAATAAATAAAAATTGCATCTTTCGACGGCTGTAACCTTAGAACCTTCATAGCTAGATCCTTGAAATGTTCCCCAAAATATGGACAGTGCAATACTCAACAAGTTTGGCAAATATCAAAATTTCGCTAAAAAATTAGCAATTTTCGATTAGCAAACACGAAAGTTCGATTTGTTCCGCTATAACTTCCGAACGCCGAAAAGTAGGACCTTCAAACTAGGAAGAAATTGCGCCAGGTAGGTGTACAAGTGTCCCAAATTTCGGTCGGTTTCCGAGTTATCGAAAATGAACGATTGACAAACATTAAACACTCTGAATAATAGCCATCGGTCATGAGTCAAACTTTGTACCTTAAATCGCAACTTGCGATAGATAGAGCCTTGAAATTTTCACCAAATGTGGTCAGTGCAGTGCTCTACAAGTTTTCTAATTTTCAAATGTTTTTGCTCACGAATTTCCGAGTGATGGACAATTATTTCAATTAGAAAACTCAAAATTGAAATTTCGGCAGCCGTAACTTTCGAATGCAGATAGGTTAGAAAGGACCATGTAGTTTTGAGGTAATGTGAGCGCCAAGTAGCTCTGCAAGTGTGCCAAATTCCAGAAAGATCGGGAGGAGTCCCCAAGCTATCGAAATGAACTTATTATTAAGTGAATTGGGTTTCATTGGATTGCATGGAGAATGCTGTACGACAAGTTAAAATGCTGTACGTGTGGTTAGTATGCTAAGGACACCTTTTACCATCTGCTTGGTAACACCTTTGACAAGGGTCGCACAGATGACATAAAAATTATTATGGAGGATCTCAACGCAAAAATTGGAGCTGACAATGTTGGTTTAGATTAGAGCATCTAATGGGCAATGACGGTACTAGTGGTAGATTTTTCACAGTCAATATGAAGTGTAATCAATACTTAAAAAAGAACTGGCAAGCCCAGACTAATGTCTGAAGACATTAAAATCGAGGCAAAGAAATGTTCATCGGCCATTCATCTTTATAGATAGGGGTAATTGCGACAAGTCTGTGGAAACAGCTAATCGCACGATAAAAGCCAAATCTTATCTAGCCTGCTTATACTCATTTTAACCTTCAAGCGGGCGCGCGGGCGGTAATTTACCGCCCTGATCACATAAACACGCATAGCTTTTCTCCCGGTGGCCGGATCGAGGTGGGAGAAGTATGTATTCTTAAGTCATACTGTTATACATACGATACAATAAAAAGTTGGGTAAATTGGGTAAATTTTACCTTCCATACCTTTCCAGCGGTCATCAAACGTTCGGGGATGGTATATTTTGGTATATAGTTGTGTTCAAAATGTATGTGCTCTGTGTAATATCACCGAAGAGACGTGCTTCGGTGAAACTGCAGAACTTGTTTTATTGTTCACCAGATAATTGTTTTTATGATGATAACTTATTTGGGACATGCTCTTCTTTCAATTTACCATAATTATGAGAATGGAACTTGTACGGTTGAGCGCAAATGGAGGTGAAAAGACGAGGGCGGTAAATTATCGCCGCGTGCCCGGTTATGTCTCAAAATGATGCGCGCCCGCTTGAAGGTTAAAGTTGCAACTACAAATTTATGTACAAAAACGCTCTTTATGCATTAATTACCGCAAGATTCAGAATAAATTGCCCTGACTTTATTCACTCGCATTTCTCATCTTATCTTTATTATGCTTCATCATGTGCATATGCAAAAGTTCTTCAAAATCTGTTCGCCTTTCAATTTCCATTCAATCGCACGAAAACAAATGAAATGGGACGAGTATACCTTGCTTGTCGTATGTTGGCTTTTAATTTGAAAATAACTTCAGACTTTTGATTACCATACATAAGGCCAGGGTGAATGTATGCAAATGGATATCATAAGTGCGACAGTGTCTTCAGTAGACGAGGAATCTCGTCTGATGTAGCATGATGATGACCCCGATGAAAGGAACATTGTGCTCTGACGTCAACGCACCATGCTCCACTAGGAGTTAGGGTAAAATTAAAAGAAAAGACAAAAATGTATAATGTAATCCTTATACGTTCACCCTCGTCTACGTTTTACCACTCTAAAATCTCAATTTCGCAAAATCTAGCGTTTTCCACTCTCAGCTTGGTCTTCGTCAGCAATATGCTCATCACATTAATATTAATGATACGCAATTCTCAAAACATTATGTTTGCTTACTTTTTGAGCCTGGCTCAAGGATAGACACATGTCGTGATGTTCATAAGTTTTATTTAACCCTACTGTCGGCACCTACTACAATATGCATATTATATACCCAATAGGTCTGGCTGGACCTACTGAGAAAAATTTTTTATTTTTTAGAAAAGGTGAAATTTTAATCGGTAGAATCATTCTATCAATTCCTTACTGCCATTTTTAAACAAGAAAACTATTAAAATCATTTTTGTAGATACACTAGCAACGTTTTTAAGTGGACATATTTTGAGGTGGTATTATTATAAACATGTTTTTCCCTTATTTTCATCTTTTTATGCTTCTCTATTTTCATGGCATATATCTAGTAGAAAGTTTGTTCGCATTTTTCAATATCAATATCTTTGGGCAAATATTTGGCGCTTTGTTAGTAGATTTTACCTCGATATTAGCCTGCAGATTTAGGGAAGTAGGTGGAAAGAAATACGGAATTTTCAAGCACGAAAATCATTTCATTCTAAATTTTTCGTAAATTTATTGATCAAATCTATTTAGAAAGACGTTCGTAAGTCTCTCATACTTAGTCCTAACTATTACAAAGGAAAAAAATGGTTCGAAATTCCTTGAATCAAATCTCAGTTGATTAGGTGATGTTATAAAACGTGATGAAATTAGGCATACTTATTTCCCGAGCTTCACGGCTTTTCAAAGAAAAATCTCAGAAATTTTTATTGTTCATAGTACAAATTGAATTTTAATGACATTCTTACATCATAAATAGGAGAATTTTAAGAGAATTTCATATTTGCACCTTTTACCTCAAGAGAAGAATGGGGGGAAAAACTGTAGGTCTGGCCATACCTATTGGGTATCAAAAAGCACTATAAATTGAAAATCATCAAAAACATACTCAAAACTTCAACCGATTTTTTTTACATTTTTGCAAAATGCTTCTAAACATATTATCCTAGGATATCATGAAATATGAAGTCGCTGCGATTTCATCTTCTATACTTTTATGACCAAAATATAGTGCCAAAGGTCTGGCCAGACCTTTGTGCCGACAGAAGGGTTAAACTTTAGCTTTTTTCCTTGTATTCTTAAATATGAGAAAATTGCGAAACAGGAAAAAAATCGAGTAAGCAGCTGAAAAGTAAATTTCATGTACAACACATTTCAGGAGGTCGCCATCGTCATGCCATGCCATCAGGATAATGATATCACCACCAAAGTGAAGTCGAACGATTTACGATTTCATGCAGCGCCAGCTCATCACCATCATTCAGGTCATTTGATCTCGTCCTGGCAAAAAGTTAACTCATAAATGTTGCAATTTGTCGCATCTTGTCTCCAATGTTAAGCTCCTGTTATTTTTTTGTGTGTACCCACTAGTATGTGCATGTACTATGTCGTCCGTTGCAGGATAATGAATTTTCAAATTGCTTATGCTCGGTTACCGGGTAGGGTGTGTCGGTTGCATTTGGAAGTACTCGTAGTAACTGATATTCGTGGTGGTTTTGTGTTGAAAGGAATGGCTTTATGTATAATTGGAATGTATGTCAAAATGTAAATTTTCATCGTGTTAAAGTTCTAGTTATAAATATACCAACGTAGTGCATAAGGATTAGGATCACCTAATCCTCCTCGTTCACGTCTATGTGTCCTTTGTAAGTCTTCATCCTTTCAATCTTTTACGCCTTTTTATTCGAGACGACATCCAACTCTGGTCACTTGTTTCTTTATAGGCTTGAACTAAATATCCTTCCCTATCAAAAACACACGTGCCCTCTTTTTTTTCGTCAAAACAATATGCTCTTCTCATTCAAATGGGACTATCCTCTCGAATTCATAAAAACATAAAACATTTCCCTTCCAACATCACATCATATTTTGTCGCAGCCACACGACAGCTACTACGAACCAAGTTCATTAGCCATGCTTTTAGCCTCACTTTCATTCTCTGTACTCTACAGACTAGCAGAATTTGTGCTCCCGTTTGCTACCTATTCGCCAACTGGAGCAACAAAATTAAGGATACATAAAAATTGAATAAATGCCCTTTGAAAAGAGAGAAAGGATTTAAAAAGAGTTAAAAGGAATGCATGTATGTCAAACAAAAGGACCACGACAATGATGTTGGCTGCTCTGAAGATGATGATGAAAACAAAAAAAGCTGTCAACAAAATGGCTTTGAAAGAGTCCTTTTTACATTTCTTCATCGCCTTTGCCGCAAACACTATCTATGTAAAAATGAAATGATGATATATCGAAGGACGTTCTGGCTTTAACTATCGTGCGTATGGTTCAAGTGAATTTCATGTCGAGTCATGGGATAATGACATCCTTTCTTAGTCGTCCAGATAGGCCCTGAGCAACCCTGGTCGCCCGCTACATGTGCTCAACAATTTCAACCTTTTTGGCTATTCAACATGCGTTTCGAAACAATCGTTTTATAGTAGATAGTAAACGACAGCTGAGTTCTCGAAAAATGTAAATTTCATTCACCTATGGGATATAAGGGACATTATAATGCCATATTGATGGGTTAGGTGACCTTATGACAACCACTTCGACCGGTGCAGCGGGGTGGGACGCATTATTGGAATTCCAGAAAGCTAAAACAATGAAATTGTCGAAGAAGTCGAGTTTTAGTGTCAATAGACTAGATGGAAGGATATTTTAGTCTACAGGCTATGTCCCGCCGAGCATTTTAAAGAATTTCTTTTCATAATAAATGAATATTTCAGAATTTTGTCAAATAGAGACGTTTTTATTTTATTAAACAGCATTTCTTTGCTAATTGCCCTAAATTATGCAAATTATGACAATACTAGAAAATTCTTTGAATTTAAAAAAGACAAAAATACAATTCTTTTGATACTGCTATAATGATGGAATTGATCACTGAAATGGCCGATATTCGCTTAAGGCCTTAGAAGTTTCGGATTCAATTGGATTTATAAATAAATTTGCCGCACAATCTTCTTTCGATGCATCCATTTAGCCGCCCCGCTGCTTAAGGGTAGCAGAATGCCATCTCGGAAGAGCGTTCATTATTTAGCAGTATTGCCCTCTAACACTCACAGAGTAGACGTTTTTTTCGTGCGGCTTACAGAAACGTAGGTATAGTCTGATGTCATGTTTTTTTTAACAAGCACGCAAGTTTGTGGGTAAGTCAGTCAATTTGAAATAGGTATACAGGATAACTTAGGGTTTGTCGTATACGTATATACTTAAGGCCCAATCGCAATACTCCGTTCCGTTTCATTCCGGGGAATTATCCCCGCAGACTTGCAGCAATGCTTGGAGATTACTTATCCTTGGATAGAGAACATACTTGCCTTGGTCTAGTGTATATCCCTCGCTCATGGAGAGAGGTGCGGGTTACGTTTATCCCGAAAACAGGCAGAAGCTCGCACGCACGACCAGTGGCGTATTTAGAAAATTCTCAAAGGGGGGCACTGAGTACGGGGCTAATTTGTTACATAAAGTTTTGGTGTGGGGATACCCGAGAGCAGCTACATAGGAAAAACATTGGCAAGACCCTCAGTCTTCAGATCGTTGATCCTTGATTTAAGGCGAAACTCAAGGAGACCTTAAGTTTTCAATAGACATGAAATATAATATTTCAAGGTAGGTGGACTGACTTTAAGTGAGGTTGACTATAGAAAATTTCAAGGTCTCCTTGAGTTTCACCTTAAATCAAGGATGCATTGACTCGTGAATATAAGTGATTTTTATGAAAAAGTATGGAAAATGACATTTATTTTAATTTCGGCATCCTTGACTCAAGGTCTCCTTGAGT
Organism: Microchrysa polita; assembly: GCA_949715475.1. Lineage (NCBI taxonomy): Eukaryota > Metazoa > Arthropoda > Insecta > Diptera > Stratiomyidae > Microchrysa > Microchrysa polita. Next base: position 14,330,827 of record OX454419.1, read on the forward strand.
TAAGGTATGTTTATAAATACGGGCCTGAGAGTCCTTTGCATTTCAGGTTTATGACACCAAAAGTTTAGTTTTCCTGACAGATCTTAGAATAACTTTCATTAAGTGCTTTTGGCTTTTCCTGAACCAAAATACGGAGGGCCTTAAAAAAGTTTGGTTAGTGTAGTTCGAAGGAGCCTGAAGCCGAAAAGGAATTTTACGAATATGTACTTAATTGGCTATGGAATTAATGCAATGACCAAAGAGACTGTTTCCATATGACAAAACGGATTCCAGACGGAACACTTTTCCTTGGAACAGAAATTTCATACATCGTCCGAAATTCTGCCAAATTTCGGCCAAATTCCGCCAAAAAGTGGTTTTGCTTACTTTTGAAAGAAACACAGATGAAAAGCTGATACAACAAATTTTGGCTGACATTGTGGTCTTGAATTCCATGGCAAGTTTAAGCGAATTTGAACGCAAAATTAGGATTTACAGAAAAAGAGGCCTTTGTATGTTTTGTCAAAAATCTAGTATCAGATTCCGTAAAATCGTAACAAGTGCCGAATAATATTTTACAAGTAAAATCCAGAATACTACACGGTTGTAAATTTTGGTGTAAACCGGGAGTAAATTTTATAAATAAAATAGTATAACTCCTATCTATTCCAAAACATGAATCAAATTTGACCCTTTTCAACTTATAATTTTAGTTTATCCGAAAATTGTACTAATTATATCCCCATACAGAATAAAACTATCCAAATACCCTTTTCATATTATACACTTTACCGCGTTCGCGATAGAAAAAATTGCATTGATTGTTGTTATAACATAAAAGGGTAGCATCAATCTACTATGTTATCAAATCTACACTATCAACGCAAGAAACCCATTCAACCTAGAAATCGATTGATTTGTACCCTGTCTTGTTCAGTGCGCGCTTGCCTACAAATCACAGAATTGTGGATTCGAAGCCGACTGCACTCGTATTACAATTTTTATTTTTTCGAGCGGTTTGTATAAATTTGCTTATCAATTTTATACTATTGAGGAGTAATTTTTTTATCAAGAATACTTTTAATATAGTTCAATTATAAAAATAAATAACAGGCGCGACAATCCAACACTGGACTAAGGCCGCAGGATGTGTTAGTTACATCCTATTTCCAAGATCTTATCTGCTTTTTGATGAGGTAATGAGATCAGCATCACGCTCAGCAGTGTTATTTATCCCCATAAATGGGTACTCGTTTAACATCTGAGTGAGATCATAGTCTGTCACAAGCTCGTGAGTTCGAAAAACACCATGGAACACGGTGAGATTCGAACTCATGAGCCTGTGCACCGAAGGTAAGCGCACTAACCGCTAGACCAGCCAGACTACTAGTTCAATTATACTTTTGGTAAAGTTTTTATATGGAAATGTATGAATATATTTTTTTATAAAAATTACACCAACATTTTCAGCCGTGTAGGAACTATCCGTGGCATAGAGCGGGGAAGTGATCAATCGATTAATTAAAATGAAGCAATAAAAGTAAGCAGGAAGGTATGATTGTTTGTTATTTCCATATGTACTACACTAGCTTCAAAAATATATATAGTATCTGCAATACCTTTTAAAACGAATCCTAGATGGTAATACGCTAAGGCAACATGCTTTAATAAATCAATTGCAAAATAGAAATGAGAAGGAATGGCTACGATGATGTTTACTTCGTGAAAATTGAAGTATTGAAGAAAGTACCCCAGGCAGGGCACCACAGACACCGAACCGTAGGAATTCGAAAATGTATGCTAAAAATGCTTCCCCACCAAAACACTTAAATTTTTACCATTTTAACAGAAAGAGAAACATCTGATTTAAAGACCTTTACAGCAGCCCAACACGAATTTACGGCGAAATTAAAATACACAAGCCCGATCGAAAAATCAGACCGATTGTTTCAAATATTTATCAATTCTGCGCATTCCGAGACATCGATTATCGATACCGCAATAACATCTCCTCAACTTATATCAACATAAGATGGGGTCACTTCACACATGACGAGACTTTCAATAGCAGTCCTTGTTTCCGAACAGTTTCATGTCGAGATTGGGCAACGTTTCATGACCACCTCGTTGCCTCGTCATAATCATAGCTTGTACTTATTTTCTGAGAGTTCTTGTTTTTGAAACCACGCGTCTATGAAAATAAACTCAACCCGTTCGAAAAACGGAAAGGGTTCATTAACGAGGAGATCTGGCGAATTAAGAAGATGATGTGATGATAATGTTTCGAAAAAGATTTACATAGTTTAGTAATAGAAACGCTCAAAATAAAAAGGGAACATTTGGTACTGAATTTTTTAGTATGGTGTGAAAAAAGTTTGATGTGCTCACAGGGGGGCACGTGCCCCCTGTGCCCCCCCTGTAAATACGCCACTGCGCACGACCTAACGATCTTAGGCCAATTAGTCTTACTTCAACCATGCTTAAGTTACTGGAGCGTCTCGTTGATGTTCATGTACGAGCTAGCATCCCACCCCATCTTCTTTCAACGGTTCAGCATGCTTATTGCAAAGGAAAGTCAGTGGATACTATGCACTCATTAGTCAGTTATATCGAAAAGTCGCTTTATCAAAAGGCTGTTTTCTTAGACATTGAAGGCGCTTTTAATAACATCAAACCTAGTACCATTACCGACGCACTTCGAAGTCTTCACGTCGAAGGGTCCATTTGCACACTAGTAAATACGCTATTAACATCTAGACGAATTCACACCACGCTGGGCTCGTCATCTGTAAGTAGGTATGTGTGCAGGGGTACACCGCAAGGAGGTATTTTGTCTCCCCTACTGTGGAATATAGCTATTAATCAATTGCTTGTAAATCTCGAGGATATTAGTTGCCAGGTCACGGCATATGCTGATGATGTTGTAATCGCTGTGCCAGGTCAGTTTCCGGAAGTACTTAGCGGACTATTGGAGAACGCCTTGTTGGACTTAAACCAGCTAAAACTGAGTTGATGCTCTTCACTAGAAGACGCACCATTCCTTCTGTTAACCCTCCCATGCTACGGGATAGGCAACTCACTTTTGCTGAAAAGCGAAATTCTTTGGAATGTTGCTCGATTGAAAGCTTAGCTGGAAACATTCAAGAGAGGATGAATAAAGCAACTATAGCACTCTCTTCGTGCAGGAAAGCTATAGGAAAGAACTGGGGCCTGCAACCGAAGGCACTGTATTGGATATACACTGCTATCGTGCGACCGGTTCTACTGTACGGCGTTTGCGTATGGTGGTCGGCACTCAGTAAAACTACTTATTATAATTTGCTGGCGAAAGTACAAAGAATGGCTTCCATTGTGATAACTGCGTTCTACACCTTCGGCTGGACTTGACACTGTGCTCAATCTGCTGCCGTTGGATCTACTCGGCCAAAAAATGGCTGCCAACACGGCACTACGCTTACGTGAAACTAGTCAGTGGCAAACACTAGAGTATGGCCACTCAACGATACTTCGAAACTTTAACCTCCCCTTGGAGACTGATTATACTAGTCCCAAGTATGCTTGTGGCAAAAATAACGATTGTTTGATTCCGCCAAGGGATCACTGGGATAACAATGCTCCCCTATCTTCAGGGTATTTGGTATTTTATACAGATGGCTCTAAGAGAGATGAAGGAGTTGGTATTGGAATCCACTCGGATGGACTAGACATTAACTTGGCCCACTGTCTACCTGGCCACTGTAGTGTTCTTCAAGCGGAAATTTCTGCAATAATGGAAACCATAACCTGGTTGGGAAGTCATGTAGTCACGATGCGGGATGTCATTATATATACACTGACAGTCAGGCTGCAATTCGATCTCTCGAATCTGTGCTGATTACATCGAAAACTGTTGATAGCTGTCGCTCAGCGCTTAGAGTGATGGGCCAATATTTTAACATCGTTCTCTGCTGGATACCAAGTCATAGTGGATTTGAAGGAAACTACAATACGGAACGTCTCGATCGTAATGCGGCCACTATCACCTTTGAGGCCGACCGCAATAATATAAAATTGTCAATGGCTTCCTGTAAACAGACAATAGAAATAACTGTAATGCACAGGGATAGTTCAAGGTGGTCTAACGGTACTACATGTGCTACAACAAGTTTAATTAATTTACTGTCAGTAGACAGGAAACATATCGGCAAGGTGTTCGGGATCATAACGGGACACTGTCCTATCGGGGAGCACGCCAGGAGGCCCAGAATTCCCTATAACGACTTCTGTCGCAGTTGCGATGACGAAGAAGAGGAAGAAAGTGCTCATCATTTTTTCTGCCATTGCCCGGCCCTGGCCGAGAAACGTAAATGTTTTCTTGGCTCAATGTATTTTCACGATACAGATGATCTGCGTGATGTGAGCCCGCTATTGCTCAACAAATTTATTGCCAGAACGGGCTGGTTTTCAGCTTAGGTGTTAACTTTAAGGTACACTCGGTGGTATCACAATGGACCTACTTTTGGTCTAAGTGCGCTAAGTGTTTTATCACTTGGCGGCCACTTTACCTAACCTAACCTAAGGTCTACTTTGACAGCTGAGCGGAACGGAACGCAGTATTGCGATTGGGCCTTTAGGGTTTTTTGTCGTATACTTATTTTCTGCAGACTCATGACGCGCCCGAAATTAGCCTCGTTCTCGTTTTCTATCATTTTTATCTATTTCACATGAACGGATTTTCCGATTCCAGTAATTCCATCCCCATGAGACTTTAAATACTGTCTCTGAAATATACTGTCAGAGTTGTACTTTCTCAGCAAGAGTTACACCAAAATGAGTATTATTTCATTGTTAGTCACCAGCTGTAGGTACATGTCGCTGTCGGTATAGCCCATCATTGAGGAGAGTCTCGAGTAGCTGACTATTTTTATGTACTTATCGTACTTCAAAGCAGAGCGCGTACTATAATCCTTGTCTCTCAGTAGATGCAAAGGAATGGCCTTAATAATAAAATTGCGATACGGTTACATCAATCAAAGTATTTCTGCTGGGGATAGTGATGCTGATGCGAAGCAGTCTTTAGTTTACTTCAATTCCCCTAAGTTTCTTAGGAGAGAATAATAAAAAATTGAACATTTAGGTTTTCCGGTTAAAACCGAATAATTGTAAAACCACCCGGGTTGAAAACCGAAAATAACCCGTTTTACCGTTCTAAAAGTGCAGGCTTTCATTCTAACCATCCGGTTTTTGACATCCCTACTCAAGACATAAGATTCGGAACACAGCTTATAATGTTATAGTGAGTGGTCCCCAATGTACAAAAGTTTAAGAACCACTGCTATAAAAATAAAAATGTTTCAGTCAGAAATATGTCACATCAACGATGTCACACATGGCAAGAGCAACAACCTATAAGCCGTCATCATCCATCTCGAACAAGCATCTTTCCATTCACTGATCAAAGAAAAGACTCCCATAACAAAAACTGCAAAAAATCAAGATGAAGAAACTTTGCATACACTTTTTTTTGACTTATTGTAAAAAAGTTAAGTAAAAATCGAAAAATGTAACATCCAGCGAATCACCCTAGTAAAATACATTCACAAGAAAACATTTGCAACCCTCTTTGAATTTTACTCAATAAGATAAAAGGCCACGAAAATGCTAAAATGTCCCGTCAATTGAACGAAAATTCAGATCCCGATGCAGACGGAATGTACATATCTTAGCATATTTTCCGCACTAAAGATTTCGAATCCTTTTTGATATAGCACCAGCATAAAAATAGTAACTGGCTTTTGATGCTATGGTCAGTCATGCGTAACCAAATCTTTCAGTCCGGTCTATTTTTGTTGGAAATGGAAGCATAATATTTGAATATTGATTTTTTATGCATCCTTAACCCGGGAACACTAATGTGAGTCATTTTGACGCATACGCCGCAGATTACATTTTTCGTAGAAAAGGCGATACGCCCAACCGGGTTTCGCTACCCACCTTTTCCTTGAAAAATATGTTCCCTACCGAAAGTCGAAGGAAGCAGAGGGTTCTGATTTTATGGTAAGCAGTTATTCGTGTCTTTCTGTGACGGTGTTAGTACTAAAGGAACCTTTTTTGGGAGTCAAAATGACTCACGTTAGTAATAACCGCCTATGTTTTGTACTTTACATACTTGGTTTCTGGGTGATATTTTCCAGTCTATCCAATCATCAAACACACATTCTTATTATCCTTATATAAAACAAGTATTTCGAGGTTTTTGGTGCATCCTTTCATACTCTTCTCCTTGATATACCAAAGTTTCTGTAGTGAGTCAAAATGACTCATGGTTAGTAATAAGCGGCTAAAATTAAGGTTAGTGTTCCCGGGTTAAAAATAATGGCCCCTCACTTATCCCTATCGGCTATTAATAGAAAATTCCAAACACACATCCTTCCCCCATTTGCATTATTTTTTAAACGGAAGTTTCTCACAAACGAGAACAACGCGATCAATATTCTAAAAGATATTTCCAACTCAATTCCATCATATTTTCTATCAATCTTAAGTAATACTTTTCGCGAGTCCTTGATATCGAAAGTATTACAGCATCCACAATTGTTGTCGTCAAGCTCTTAAGTCGCTCAAGTAAGAGAAGGGAAAATCATAAAGTCAAGTTGAAATAGATCGCCCATCCTCGCGATTCGAAACTTCGGATGTAGGACAAAATTATGAAAAGCCAGCAGTAGTGTATGTATAGTCAGTTCGAGGCAAATGACATCCTTTCCATTGTCCTTGTTGTCATCAGCGCACGTCCGGCGAACACAACGAGATGCTATAAAAGTGGAGACCAAAAGTCTGGAGAAAATATTGTTCCCGATATTTTCTAGGCGTAAGGAAATTGCTTTAGAGCGTCTCAATCTGGATGAATAAATTGAACAAATTTTGTTTTGTTTAGTTTGGAAAGAGAAATTTTTTGTTTTGTAAAAAAAAAACATTTTGCTTGCACTTGGATTTGAACACGAGCTGTATGTCAGTCCGTTCATATTGCCATGTCACTGGATGGGGAGTGTTATCCCCCACGCTTCTACATGACACGCAATATAATATAATTTTTGTATAAATATTTTCGGTTAAATAAAATTTTTTGTTATAAATAGGAAGTTATTTAGTTTTTAATCATTAAATAAAAACGAAAGTTTTTGGGATCTTGATTTAAGAATGTTTTTTGATAAAGGGTTCCTTATTCACCACAAAAATCGGAATAAAAATAAGGTCCACTACAACATTAGTAAATTAAATTAAAAAACATTGCGTTTCACTTATTTTTATATAATTTATTATGAATGCATTTCGGTTGTCACAATGGGACAACCATCATCAGCAAAGCTTGATGTGCACTGGTATTTCAAATACACTAGTCGGCATGTGTATTTTGACATCTCATACTCTCGAGACTCGACACTGGTTTTGTTTAACTGAAGCAAATAACGGTAAATTTATTTTATCGAAGTTAAAGTATATATATACACTCCCAATCAATAGGATAGTTCCACTTGTAAAATGGCTGTATTTCGGTAAGTGATAACGGTATTTTCTTCAAACTTGGTGACAATATTTACAGTAGCCTGCCTGTTCTCTGAATAACAGGATGTCTCAAATCCGGAGTCCCGTTAGGATTTTCTTACGAGAATTCTTAAAAACAGTACAAATGGTGAAGTCAATAGGATAGTTCCAGTGGAAATAAAACATCAAATAACGGTAAGAAAGGATAATTTTACTTTGGAAAATGAAGCTGGTAATAAGTAGAACATTACTTAAGTAATTAGAGCTCAAAAAATTAATCTGGGATAGAATTGTATATGTTTTAACGGTAAATTAAATTATTTTCACCCAAAACGCTTCTAAACGTTCGCAGAAGAGATTCAGTGTTCTTAAACTATTGTCTAACGATATAGATCTTCGTTGTCATTCATCCCCACACATTTTTGATGGTATTTAGATAGGAAGTATGGAGGTCTTTCCCAAACCTTGATTAGTTGGTCTTGAAACAAATCTTTTATCAGTCTTGCTCCTTGACTGACGTCATTATCTTGTTAAAATCTCAAAGAAGTTGAATGGAAAATGTCGTTAATTTTAAGAACTATATTGCCCAGAATTTTTTTGTAAGCCTGGACGTTGTGAATACCGCTAATTTCCACAATCTCAATAATTCCACACAGAGACATTCTACCCCATACTTCGGCATTTCTTACTCTGAGTAATGCGTCTACAAAATTAATTCCTTCTTGCTCAAATCGTGGAAATAATACCTAAATCCATCTGAACCGACGAGATTTAATATTTTCCATCAGTAAAAATAACGCGTTTGTCCAATCCATACAGTTTCTCCATTGGGGTTGAATATCTTGGAATGGAACTACTGAGCTTTCTTAAATTAAGAGTACTCAGAGTACCCAGGCTTTTAAAGATATTCTTCCTAATGTATTGCCTAAAACTTCCGACATTTTCCATGCCATTCCTATAAGATTTTAGCAAGGTAATGACTCTAATTATGAAGCAAGGCTGATGAAAATTGATTTGAAGACCAACTAATCAAGGTTATGGAAAGACCTTCATACTTCCTAGATCTAAATATCATCAATAAAAGTGTGGAAATGAATGACGAGGAAGATCTATACCGTTAGACGATAGTTTAAGAACACTGAAGCTCTTCGGCGTACGTTTAGAGGAGCTCGGGACGAAATCAACTTAATTTACCGTTAATACCTATACAATTCTATCCCAGATTAAGTTTTTGAGCTCAAATTATTAAAATAAAGTTCTTCTTATTACCAGCTTCATTTTCCAAAGTAAAATTATCCTTTCTTACCGTTATTTGATGTTTTATTTCCACTGGAACTATCCTATTGACTTCACCATTTGTACTGTTTTTAAGAATTCTCGTAAGAAAATCCTAACGGGACTCCGGATTTGAGACATCCTGTTATTCAAAGAACAGGCAGGCTACTGTAAATATTGGCACCAAGTTTGAAGAAAATACCGTTATCACTTACCGAGATACAGCCATTTTTCAAGTGGAACTATCCTATTGATTGGGAGTGTAGGAGTATATACCGACAGCAATAAATATGCTCAATATTTTTCCTGTCTTCTTTCGAACTCTCATGCTATAGAAAAGAGAAAAGATGGGGGCGTAATTCTGGTGCGGCATAAGTATTTTGACAATATTTAACTCTTTGGCTGAACCCATTTTTTTCGCAAGGATTGATGCCCAAAACATATTCTTATTAATTTTTGAGTTCCCCATATTGATTTTCAAATAAAAAATATCACCAGTGGCTCCAAATATAAACAAAAATTAGAAGATTGGTTTGAGCATCGATTGATGCAAGCCTTAGTCCTGGTTTACACATTGAATACGCTACCATTGAATTTTATTTTATACGGTGAGCTATGTTTATTACCAAACAAAAAAATGTTTGAAAACAAAATAAAAACAAATCTTGGCGCTATCTGAAAGAAAGCGAATGTGAACCCCGAGTGATGAGTGAGCCACGATGAAGAACTCTAAGAAAGACGTGAAATTTAAACCAAACTGTGCCGGAAAAAAAAACGAATATAACTTCCGACGATTGAATGACGACGAAAGGAAGCTTTGGCCATGGAAACAGTGATTTGAACTTAACCCTTCTGTCGGCACAAAGGTCTGGCCAGACCTTTGGCACTATATTTTGGTCATAAAAGTATAGAAGATGAAATAGCAGCGACTTCATATTTCATGATATCCTAGAATAATATGTTTAGAAGCATTTTGCTAAAATTAAAAAAAATTGGTTGAAGCTTTGAGTTTGTTTTTGATGATTTTCAATTTGTAGTGCTTTTTGATACCCAATAGGTCTGGCCAGACCTATAGTTTTTACCCCCATTTTCGTCTTGAGGTAAAAAGTGAAAATAATAAATTCTCTTAAAAATCTCCTATTTATAATGTAATTATGTCATTAAAATTCAATTTGTACGATAAACGATACAATTTTCTGAGATTTTGCTTTAAAAAGCCGTGAAGTTCGGAAATTGAGTACACCTAATTTTATCCCGTCTTCTAACATCACCTAATCAACTGAAATTTATATTCTAGGTAATTCAAACGAGTTTTATTTCCTTTGTAATAGTATGAAGTAAGTATTAGTGACTTACGATGGTGTTTCGTAATAGATTTAATTAAGATATTTACAGAAAATTTAGAAAGAAATGATTTTTGCGCATGAAAATTCCCTATTTCTTTCCATCTATTTCCCCAAATTTGCAGACTAATATCAGGGTAAAGTCTACCAACAATGCGCCTAATATTTCCCCACAGATATTGGAATTGGAAAATTCGATCAAACTTTCTGTACAGAAACGCAATGAAAGAAGAGAAGCAAAAAGTAGATGAAAATAAGGGAGAAACATGTTTGTACTAATATCACCTCAAAATATGTCTTCTTAAAAACGCTTCTATTAATATCTACAAATCCAATTTTAATGCTTTTATTGTTTATAAATGGCTGTAAAGAATGGGTAGAATGATTATACCGATAAAAATTTCACTTTTTCTAATAAATAAAAATGTTTTCTCAGTAGGTCCAGCCAGACCTATTGGGTATAGAATATGCATATTGTAGTAGGTGCCGACAGAAGGGTTAAGCAGCCTAGGCCATTGTAAGCAATATATCCCTGCATCATGAGAGAGCGTCCACTGTGGTATTTATTTTGATAACCAGGTATCCGTTTTCCACTCAAACTGGGCATTTTCTTTAAATATTGATTTTTTTTGGAAAAATATAATAAAATAACGAATATTAGCCGAAAAAACTTTTTCCGAAAGTTGCAGTAGCTTGAACTTTTTTCTTAGTAACAGAGGTTTGCTTTTGGTATGGTTTTTAAATCTTTCTTTGGTTTCACGTTATCTGCGTATGCATGCAATTTGCCTTTTTTAGTTCCAGGCCGAAGGTGGTCATTATTATCTCTGCCTTCGATGGCACATTCTTCATATTCATAATATCCTTTGGTTCAATTAGGACATTTTCCATAAATATTTGGAAGATTTTTCGGTAATTATTCGATATACACATCCTATTTCGGTGATGTATGGAATAGTTTTCTATTTCTTTTTCTCTTATTCAATTTTGGTGTTTTATAATGAACAGTCTACTTTATGAAATTAAATTCAATTGTAGCGTCTCCAACCTTTAAACCAGGGTTGAAGTTGTCCTCTACGAAGGCTTAAACTAAACATCGAATTTCTGTTTTTTTTTTTCTCCAATGTTTCAAGCCACTGGACACATTTTCTGCTTGGAATTCAAAATATAAACACAAATCATTAATACAATTTTGTTTTGTCCATTTTTTCCAAAGGAAATTGGTGTACAATCAAAGATTTAAATATTGTCAAAATACTTATGTCGCACCAGAATTTCGCACCAATCTGTTCTCTTCTTTATAGCAAGAGAGTGCGAAAACGGACAGGAAAAATATTGAGCATATTTACTGTTGTTGATATGTACTTTGATTTCCTTATAAGAAGTTTACCGTTATTCGCTCTAGTTAAACAAAATCAGTATCTGGACGCGAGAGTACCAGATGTCAAAATACATATGCCGGCTAGTGTAGATTCAATGGTGTACATCTTATTTATAGAAACTCTGTTGAGTAACTATACTCCCCAGGATTATTGTATCTCGATATCAAACACTCGAACAGTTTCCAGTCTAATTCCGCTATTTTGACCTGAGCTTGAAATATTTTCCTTTTTAACTATCTATAAGAATCGATAGTAGTATGTAGTACAATAACATAACCTATAAATTTTCAAGGTTTCTGTTCAATGTAATAAAGTTGTGTCAAAGTTTTCGCAAAATACAAAACCCTTATAGCGTTCCATTTCAATAGTATTTTCAGGGCAAGGTTTTCTTTCCTTCGAGTTCTCTCCGATAGAACTCTACCAAGTCGTTACCTTCAAAATTTCTACTCGTATATTATAAGTTTCAGGATAAAAATCCAAACTGTTGCACTTGTTCAAGAAAAGGACTAGAGAGAAAGAGGGATAATAAACAGAAAACTGGGACACGCTTAAGTTTTTACTATTCACTAGGGGACTATAGGAAATAGTGGTGCAGACTAATAGTGTTATATCCTCAAGTTTCATTAACGCTTGATGATGCTAGCGAAGAAAAAGTAAAATTGCTATACTTTGAAGTGCGGTTTTCCATCAAATTGAAAGGTTTAGAAAATTTACTTCGTTTAGTTTCAGTAAATGTATGTTTGTGTTTTTCAGCTTTATTCCAGGAAAACCCTTCTAGAACGGACAGCTACGGGACTTTCACATTTGTCCGTTGTATAGGAGTTTCCATTGTGGAGGATAGTCCACACATATGTACAATTATAGGCAAGTGAACAGTATTTAGGTGGTATTTGGTCTCCGGGCGAAATTATTATCGCATTTTTCGAACTTAAGTCAATTTATTGTAAAGAGCATAGGGTTATAGCTTCCGAGAACGACCGTCAAATCCTTGCTAACATTTTATGCATAATTTTATAAATGTTTACTCGCACGTTGTACCGGACGGTTCTTGAAAAATAAAATTTCTGTGACCTACATCATAAATTTGTTAACGGCTTGCTGTAGCCGTTGGAGCCATTACCAAAACTGGGAACAGATTTACAACGCCAAAACCTGACTTACCCTACTTTCGTAACAGCTGTTGAATTAACTATTATTCGATGCATATGACGATGCAACGGCATCCGCTCCTTCAATTCATTGTCATGGTCTAAAAGTATGAAGTTAAGCTCTTCATGCAATTTTTTTTACTATTGAATGATATTTATTTATATTTAGCGTATTGGTAACACAATTGAGAAACCACCGAATGACTTAACGAAATATTTTATTGAAATATTATTGTCCGAAACAAGTTATGAACGGCGCGTTGTCCCGTGTGTTCGCGTGCGACTGGTCGACTCGAATGTTCGTGTAAGACTGCTACTCGCTCGATCCTGTCTCCCTCCATAAAGATACAATGGCGTCGTTCTTCGGTAGGATTGTCGATTCTCGTGTTCCTGATTTGTCGGGGTTGCCACATATATTGCTTCGAAATTACACATAAATTTCTGTGATCTTTTATGCAAAATTGTTACAATGATGGAAAAAAAACCTCTAACCAGAAACAAGGTAAACTATTCGTACGTTAGTGCTACGCATCGCACCGTGTCGTCCTTGTAAAATTGAATGAGGTTTCCGTATCTTTGCTAATATTATCCACTCTATCCCAATCGCCGTCGTGGTAATTATTAGCTTAAATGAAAACTAATATTATCCCAACTACTCTCCGCAAAGATAAAATGCATGGTAATGTCTTGCACACGAATATACCAACCGTTCTTTTCTTATTTTAGGATATTCTGTATCAGCAGCTGTGAATACTGTTGTGGATTCGTGCTATACATACTTAAAGTTCACATTGGATCGTAGATACACCAGTATCTGTGTGCTCTTATTAGAGAAATGTGAGTCATAAACCTGCATCCCCCATACACAATATTCACGAACTATTTGTCGGCGCTAACTGCTCTCTATTTTTACAGCTATGTGGGAAACCATAGCATAAGATTGGAAACATGCTTTCGGGATTCAAGCAAAATCTACCGTGGAACGCACGACGTACGGTTGATGCACGCTTTTCGAAAGGATAATGAAGTAACGCTGCTTCTGAAATTGTTTTATAACCGTGCGAGAATAGAGGAAAAACACGGGTAGCGTTTAAGAAGCGCACATTTCTTTGGTCGTATCGTTTTTTTCAGTTTCTCGCTTCTCTATTTAGTACAACACAAGTCACGTTAACAACACTTTAGAAATGCTAATGAGATATTTTGCATAATTAACTTTTTCTGAAGAAAATTCATTTTGTGTGCGCTTTCGCGCGAGTAATACAACATGAAGTCAAAAGTCAGTTTTTCTGGGTGCCCCGGGGTCCGAAGTGTTGTCGGTGGGTGAACCAGCAGTTGTGCTCTTACTCTCTATCAGGGAAAAGTCAATTCAAAGAGGTGTTTATTTAGGTAAGAAAACAACTCTAAGGAGGTAACGGAAACGGATGGTTGTGAAAAATCTTTGTAGATTTTCACTAGAACCAAGAACGTGCTTACTATAGTTTTCCAAGCAGGAGCGCGATAATTGCGTGACCGCGATGATTGGAGGTACAGTAGACTCGCGAAAACGTGAACTAATTAAAACAGTGACTGTTCACCTTAACGGGTTCATGTTTTGCAGTTGTTCACAAACAATATTTTTTATGTTTTTTGTCAGTTTCATAATACATATTTAGAATGAACTGTGGTTTCTATAATGTCGAAGTCCTGGTTGTCGGACGCAACATGGCAGCCGATTGACAGACGAAACCACCTGAACAATTCTTGAGTAAGTCTCTGTGAATACTACCATCTATCTAACCGATAAATTTTCTCGTTCAATTAAGTTCTTTTTGATAATGAAGACGTGGAAAATTTTATCAGAAAATGCGCTGACGTCAGAGGGTCATCACTTAAAGACCACAACCAGCGCCATTTCCAGCAACCTTCAATTTATATGAGTGTGGTTGTTAGTTCTTCGAAGTTCAACTGCCCGTTGCTAACAATACGTCACAGGTGCAACTTAAGTCACTTAACTCTCGCCTGCCAGGGGCCTCCGAAAATGGGTAAACTATGTAGATGACTAAAATGCCATTTCATTCCTTCAATTGTTCGTACGTTTTCAAATTGAACCTAAGAAATTTGTCGCTGTTTCACTGTGCTTCTTCCTTCAATGAGCCAAAATTTCCTTGATTGTTTATTCGAACTCATGTTTCTATTGCTGATTATACCTAGTGCGCCAAACGTAACTAAAATTCAGAAGCCATTTTAAATTCCGTTGTTAAAAGATTATCTCTCTTGCTATGGGGCTTCGAGGAACGTCGCCGAAATCGGAAAGAAGTTAACCTGCTCAGAGGTGTGGATGCTGTGAAGCGTTCGATAGTATCGTTCGAATCTGAAGACTCTTGACTGAAATTGACAGCAACAACAGATAAAAGTGCGTCCAGCTTCCTCATTAGATAACAATTGTCACAACACTTATCTCCAATATATCGTTTGAAAGCTTGACACTATGGAGGTTGTGTAAGGAAGCTGCGCGAAACTTTAATTTAAACACCT
The DNA here is from genome assembly GCA_949715475.1 of Microchrysa polita. Taxonomy (NCBI): domain Eukaryota; kingdom Metazoa; phylum Arthropoda; class Insecta; order Diptera; family Stratiomyidae; genus Microchrysa; species Microchrysa polita. The sequence continues at coordinate 14,345,986 of OX454419.1, forward strand.
TAAACGAGTAACCCAAAAATAATGGGGATTCGCGACGGTGGGGAAGGCTGTTAAGGGATAGGTTCATTTATGAGATTTTTTTTTTAACAATAGAACACCAAAACGAGTGGCTAAGCAATTTTTGTTTCAAGCTCCTAGTCAAAGCACTACGCACTAACCTTGGGAAAAATGCAGGGTCCTCTTTCAGATTAATTAGAAGCTCAAAATGCCTGCAGCCAACACTCCCTGGGCTTGCCTGTGAGAAGACGAGGGAGAAATTGCGCTGTAAGATTTCACATGTGAAAGTCTTCGGATAAATTGGTCTAAGCTCTTTAATATTTCAGACATCCAAAGCAATAGATCGTCAATGGTTTAGCTACGCCCTTCACGAACGGTAGCATTGATTTTGTTGCCAACGTCAATACTTGGCATTGAGGGGCGTCCTGAACGGGGTCGGTCTTGTTTTCGCATTTCACAATTAAAACGTGAAAACCACTCTTAGACTCTTGTTTTACTTAAAGACAGTGTTAAACATTACAATGGCTTCCCCGGCCAAATTCCCTAACAGAAAAACCAAATTTCACAGGCACGCGTTTCTCTCGGAAATCGACCACCTTCGGATAAGTTGTTTCACTAAAAAAAAAACCTTACGGGCGAACCGATGAAATCACAGCTATACAACTTCGCACACTAACTCAGGAAACCTGTCCCTAACGAATATCCCGCTCCAGCCAATCGCATCAAGAAGTCTATTGTGTTTTCGGTGTGTTGTCCAAAATCCTGCAAAGCAGTTAACTCATTGTAAAACCAAACATGGGCGGTTCCGCTGCTTATTTCGGTCAGTTTGTATGGGAGCAGCACTTGGGAAGTTGCCGCTATGTTCACTGAAAAGCAGTTTCCTCAATAGAGAGTTTTAGCATATCGTTCAAAATATTACGATAGGACGAATAGGCTTTGATATTTTCTCTGAAAAATTCGCTTGCCTGTCGTATACGCAAAACAGTATACCACAATTGTTCATGCCCCAAGTAGGCATAGGTGTATTTCCGTGAATTCGACTGACTATAAGCAGCTGGAATTGTGGGTTCATGATATTTTATTTGTCGGCTATGCCTACTTCGAAAATACAAAATTGTTGTATACTGTTTTGCGTACGGCAGGCAAGAGAATTTTTCATAGAAAATGTCAAAGCCTATTCGTCCTATCGTAATATTTTAAAAGATATGCTAAAACTCTCTAATTTCTGTTACTATCGAACTTCAAGCCTATCAAATTTCAAATTTAGATCTCCAATGTCTATTGATGAATTGAATCGTAAGCGAAAGTGGCAGTTGATTGGCCGTAACTTAACCTTACGTACCAACTTTGCTAGTTGCGTTGGAGCCCCTTTTCCCAAAGAGGTCGAAAAAGAAGTCACAAAAAAACAGACATAATAGAAAAAATACCGGCGTGCAGAGGGCTTCGCCCGCAATACGAGGGTTTTTAGAATTTTGATGCATAGGGAATATTTTTTTTACCTACATATATTTTATAAGCAATAGATAAGAATTGTGCACAGCATTAATGAAATGCTTCCTGTAAATCTATTTTTGGATTGGTCTAAATAAACGCTAGCGCCTTTCATTCTGTTCCACCTTTAATTAGACCAATCCAAAAATAGATTTACTATTTACCCAGTTGATATAAAAGTACTCCAAGGCAAATCTACAGGCATTTTTCGATTTAAGATTTTTGATGGCCTTTGAGCAAAAAGAAACTAAGGCAAACGTAAGGATGGCTTGGCTTTATATATGAACTGAATTATTAGCTGTAAATCTACTGTTACTATTTTTTTAATCAAGGAAAAGCAACTTATATGATAATGATGATTAAAAAGATAAAAGATATGCATTGAAGAAATGCTTAAGAGGCTTCCCTTGCATTGTGAAAGGCCCTTACTAAATACTTACTTGGCTATATTTCCGGTGTGGATACAGTTATTCGAATGAAAATTTGTAGACATATTCCCTATGTAATTTTCTAAAAACACTTAGCAGGATTTTCATATTTGGAAACTTAAGAAGGGCTACAAACGAACAAATTGAAATTTTATAAATTTACTGTTATTTATTTTTCCTTAGCAAAAGTCAACAGTCTTAATATTTAACGTATATAAGGCCATACTGACCAATCTTTGTGCAAAGTTTCATATCGATCCCTATAACGGTTTAGAAAACCGGAGGTCGAAAAGGAAGTTTAACTTTAAACGTCAATAACTTATTTACCGTTACTTCAAACTGAAAATTGTTAACTGATATGAGATGTAATCGTTTAGATCTTTGATTTAAATAAACATACGTCAATCTCCGTTAAAAACTAAAAAAGTCGACTTTTTTCAAACGTTTGGGTGTCCCCCTGTCAACTTCTTTCTCCCAATTTCTAAGGTATTTGTGCCAAAGACTGTAACCATTATACACATTCCTACCAAATTTCATGACAATCGGTTGAGCCGTTCGCGAGTTATTTAGTGAACAGACGGACAGACGGACAGACGGACGAACGGACGGACAAAATCGATTTCATAAGGGTTTTTTGAATAAATATTTTCTAAAAAACCCTAAAAAACTGTGTCTATTAAGAGACTTTGCAAGAAACCGTATGTTATGACACGTAGGTGCGGTAGACAATAAGGGTGCTAAGTCAGTCTATAGTAATGATGAAACAATTTCAGACTTTAAATTACAACCTACATCAAATAGATAACAAATCAGATATTTTTTTCGAAATATTTAAGTGTTCATGTTTTAGCGCTTTCAGGACTAGTAGTTTACGTTTCAGAGTAGCCTGGGTGAACATAAAATTGTTCACATAAGCGGGTGTTCACGTTTGACGCAGTTCACGTTAACGCGAGTCTACTGTATGTGTTTTCAATTTGGAGGTTAGATACAAAATAAGAAGTTACATTCAGGTATGAAATACAGGCGGTGTAAATATAAAAAAAAAAAAAAAACAGGTAAACCATCCCTTTCCTCCTTTCGCTTTCCAAGCTGAGCATCAGGTTAAGCACAAAGGTACGTTGTGCTAGACGCGGCCGCACGACTGCGACTCGCTCATTCCATATAAAAACTCGTTTCTCTCTCATTTTAAAAACGAGTTTTTATATGGAATGAGCGAGTCGCAGTCGTGCGGGCGCGTCTAGCACAACGTACCTTAACTTCGAATGTCGTGTTTATCACAACGAAAAAATTTATGTAGCAGTATTCAAAGTATGTATATCTAAACCAAATTCCATTGAGTTAATAGACAACAACCCTTATAGATTTTAGAAGTTGGTTTTCTTGTTATATCGATTCTTTGCGATGAATATTTCATACTATTGGCCGACTTGTATGGCTTGATACCACAGAACTAGCTCCTTCGGCGACACAGCGTTTCATACGTCCCGATTCGCAGATTTTTTTTCAATTATTCAATTCAATACCTCTGTTAAAAGTGTCACGAGCTGGAACATGTTCCAAGTGCCAGCCGACCATTAAAATTTAAGGTACAAGCCCCATATCAATGATATGGGGCAATGATACCTTCGAAAATATTCCCGGAAAACCATCTCCATCCAGATTCACCACTACGGGAATCTATTTTTAATCCATCGAACCATTCAAGCATAAAGTGTCCTTACGACAAGATTTGTGTGTAGTTTTTCAGTTTATGGAAAGTTTTGACTCTAAAAAAACGTGGCAAGTTATTTTCGAATTGGCATACTACATCAACTGGAACGAAGGTTTCGCGAATCATCATATATTCCCCCACCACTCACTTTGGGGCCCCCACTCAAGTGTCTCGCGCTCGTTACCATTTTTTGATTTACGACTCCATCGTGTTTTTGGCAAGAGAAAATTGAAAAATTTTCATGATTTATATCGTGTGTGAAATTATTATCCTGGAAGGTAGTACGTATGTATGAACTCCATCTCTGGCCATGTAAGTTCAATGCTCTCACCCCAGTGGCATAGGCCAGGTGATTTAGAGAGGCGTGTGGATATTTTCCCAGCCCAACGAATCGTTGGAAAGATGGAGTATGTTTTTTGTGCCTGACCTTACAGTTTGTCTGTATACATGAACCTACATCAGGGCAATATATGGAGTCAACGTAAATGGATTTTTAATGTTTGTTTGAGATATTTTTGTTTGTGTTTCTTTTTTTCTGAATTCTGACTTGAGCCGTTTTAGCTCTGTTTTTATAAGGAGGTCAGTTTATGTGCTTTGTGCAAACACACTCGACTTGATCCTTATAGAAATTGCGTGGACGTGTAGACATGTTTCTGGCTAACTGGATTGGATATTTGTGTGTATAGAACGCATATGAATAGAAAGACTCGAGTAAATGTCGAAATAATGATTTAGTTTCGATTTAATGAATTGTTCAAAGTTGACATTTTTATATGAGAGCCAAGAAAGATATTATGTTTTGTAACAAACGCGTCACATAAAATCACCACCAATTTCACCAATCCGCTTGTAAACGGCCTCATGAAATAGAACAGCAGTAGTATGCAAGCACCCCGCTTGTTCACATGCACCTCATACAGCACTACTACACAAATCAGCAGCATGTGGCAGCCCCCTCAAGCCTCAACAGGGTTGAGCAGCTCTAAAAGGCGAACCACGATACGAGCCAGCAGCATCCTAATCTTGGCATCGAATCATCCACAACTGTAACTCAGGAAGAAAAAATTGAAAATTATGATGAAATGTATTTTTTACGAAAATGTTAGGCGGAATATAACTATCTTTACATTTTTCGTGATTACTAGTATGATAATGATTAAAATTTTAAACTTCATAATAACACTTTTCATAAATCAGACAAAGTCCCACTTACAAGCGGCGGATTTACCAGTAAGCTTTATAGGGTTCTATACAAAATCCACAAAGTCAAAATCCACAAGTCAAAATCCAAAAGTCATAATCCATAAAGACAAAATCCATAAAGACAAAATCCATAAAGTCAAAATCCACAAAGTCAAAATCCATGAAGACAAATTCCTTAACTTATTGCGTGGGCTCCGATTCGGTGATGTCAGTGCGCGTTTTGTTTTTTTTTTTACAATAATAATTATGAAATGGTCCAAAACGTTAATTTCCAGTGGCGGAGCTTGAGAAAGTTCAGCGTTTTTTTTTTTAAGTTAAAAACCAGAGGTGAGAAGCGAGCGGTGATGGCGAGCGGTGATGGCGAGATTCGAATTTTCGTTTCCCGGAAGGTGATTAGGATTCTTTTACTATATATTTGCAGCGTTTGATCAATGATCAGCAAAAAATCTGGTCCGGACACTTGGAATATTAGTTTTATACTTAAATACCACCAATTTAGCCAAACAAAAAACAAACGATTCAAAATATGTAATCATTCCATGCAGAACTGGGGGATCTAAATATGGAATTTTTTTTTGGCTATAAAAAACACTGAAGAAACCTTTTAAGAAAAAACCTAAAGATTTAGATTGATTTTCAGAAAAGTTTCTTAACTAGACACCTGAAGACACGGAGAAGGATGCACCCGGAGCATATGCGCTTTAGTTGTCTTTACCTGACGCGCTTATGGTCCGGGTGCATTCCTATCCGTGTCATCGGCTAAATCGTATATGCCACGGATGAATCCTTTTCCGTGCCTTCAGGAAAAGCGCATATGCTCCGGGATTTGGTAATTATCTAGTTAACGTACATAAATATTCTCAATATTCAATTGTGATAAGCAAACTGATGTAAATTTGAATTTATAGATTTTGTCTTTTTAGATTTTAATTTTGTGAATTATGACTTTATGGATTTTGTACTTGTGAATTTTGTCTTTGTGGATTTTGACTTTGTGGATTTTTCAATTTTTTTTTTTGGATTTTGTATAGAACCCGCTTTATAGGCTAGAAACTAGGGCGGCAGATTTTTTAGGGGCGTCTAATTTTGGCCATTATTTCAGAGCTTCAAACACTGGAAATATATAATAAATATTGAAAACGGTTGAAAATGCCGACACTTCAGCTAGATGCCCGAGGGAAGTGACCTATTTTTTTATGCTTCAGCAACGGTTGATTTCAAAATTTCAATCTCTCTCACCATGATTTTCACTCCATGATTTTTGGTTTGCAAATCCTGTTTTTGACCGAAATCCAGCACATAAAATCCATCGGAACATTACACTATCAGCTCTCGAAAGAAGAATTTTCTTTGTGTTTTTATAGATACAAGTTACACTAACCTTACCATCCGCCATATAGCGGAAAATATCGGAAACACAAAGGTTCTCCTTATGAGAACGGATAGCAGATAGCCTCCTGAGTAGTGACTATTAGTGAAAAGAAACTAGCAGTGAAAGTGCTTACCAGTGTCGTCGAGTGGTTATTAAAGAATCCCTGAATGTGAACAATAGTGACTATTTATTAAAAATAGGGTAGAACTGCACAAGCGTTAATCGAGCAACAACACTGGGTCTTCGAGATCGAAGACATCCGGGAAGCATTATATTCGTTGAAGAGAAGCGAATTCGAGAGCGTTTCGAGGAAGGTTGGGCGTAGGTTCTTTCGATATTTCGCGTGTTCAAGCACCGCCATTTGAGTTTGATAGCCTCTAATTTACCGACAGACACTTCGTATTTTACTGAGAAGAAGTAGAAACTAATGAAGCAAGTGTGCGAAAGAGCGCGGGAGC